>CM072995.1:315357134-316633134 GCA_037038555.1 Rhynchonycteris naso
TTAAGAACTTTTTATACAGAGAATATAGCTTGGACAAACTATTGAAGGCTTTAAGAAGCTGTCCAATAAGGGTGTGGACTATCCCATAAAATAGTGAGTTCCTCATCACTGGAGGTAACTAAACAGTAAAATGCATGACCATGTTATTGAAGGGATATGTGTTCTGGTAATGGAATTAGAAGATTTATAAATTTATTGATCCTGCCTTTGCTGGGGTATCAAGAGAGGCTTATACTCTGGAATCAGAAGTACATAAGCTCAGTCTCTGCCCTCATATAGCTCCTACTCTGCTGAAGAATAAAGGAGCAGCTCCTTTGGGAGGACAGAAGTGGGTGGCTTAACCTGAGCATTCAGTGAAGGTATTGCCATTGAGAATCTGTGGTTTTTATGAGGTGTCCCAGAAGAGAATTTCATCCATATTTGTTCTCCAAATATGTGATGTTCTGAGGCTTTATCTAAAGATGGGAATTTTGAAGGTACCTTAGTACAGTGTGTAGCTACAAAGTATTTAGCTCAACCTGAATCTGGACTGGCATTGTTTTAGATCTGTGACCAGGTAAATGGGCTCTGCTCTGTTAAGTGTTTCTTGGACCCTAATATTTCTCCCTCTAGTTGGTCCAAGTTGATAGATGTCTTTTTGATGTGCTGGGTGAGACCATAAACATGCATTTTAAAAAATTTTTTGTCAGGAAGAAATAGGTTCATGTCAGTGGAGGGCTTTTTACCAGTCCTGAATTCTTTTTTGGTCGAAATCTCCATAGTCTTCTCTCTCAAAAGAAATTGTTGACAAAAGATTTAATTTATTATATTTATTCATTTTATTTTTTCATGAGAATAGGGAAGATACAGAAACAGACTCCCATATGCACCCTAACTGGGATCCACTGGCAACCCCCGTCTGGGGCTAATAGTCTGCCCATCTGGGGCTGCTTGCAACTGAGCTATTTTTAGCACCTGAGGCCAGGACTCCCGGGGCCAATGTGCTCGAATCAGTGGAGCCATGGCTGTGGGAGGAGAAGGGGGAGGAGGAAGAAGCAGATAGTCGCCTCTCCTTTGTGCCCTGCTTGGGAATTGAACCCGACACTTCCACATGCCAGGTCGACACTCTACAGCTGAGTCAAATGGCCAGGGTCTGTCATATTTATTCTTTAAAGAAATTAAAAAACTATAATAAGTTTAATTATATCCAATCTAGTTTCTTTGTCTGAAACTATAACACTCTATGGCTCTGGGCTATCCTTGTTTTTATTTGTCTTATTCTACGGCTGAGAATACTAATCATACAGGTTAAGTTATCTTTTTATTTACCACATAACAGGACTGATTGACCTAGTCTATCAGTGAAATTCATATCAAGCTCATAATCTCTTTAGGGATATAGTACTAAATGGCAGCCCATGGCTTACCAGAGAGGCTTTGGCTCTGCAGCTCTACCAGCTGCGGCTCTGCAGCTCTCTTGCTGGATTCATCCCATTCCTGGAATCAGAGATACTTAAAATGAAGATCATTGTCAGCATAATGACTATGTGTATAACACTTTAGCTTTTATAGCCATTATTTCTTCTAGTATTTACAATTACCTTTTATTTTACTCATTGATTCAGTAAATATTAGCATTTACTGTGTTGTACTCTGGGGATAGAGTCTTGAACAAGACCTAGTACTTGGTCTCATGGGTCTCAGATCCAGTAGAACTTTCAAGGAGATTTAGTAACTTTCTGTAATATTGGTAACATGGACTCAAAATTCTATCTTTGTAAAAATGGTTAGATGCTCTCTACTTTGGTATTTTTAGAGGTGTGGAAATCACGTCTAATTTTAGGAGGCATTACTTTGTGTTGTGACAAAATATAATTTTATATTTCACATATTCAACCTAGTGATCTTTAGTTCTGCCCTTTGGCGCTTCACAGAATAGTCCACTTTGTTTTGTTCAAGTGAATTCTTAAGAGATACCAAGTTAGTAATTCTGTCCTCCAGATTCTGCTTTGCCCCAGAGAACAGAATCCTAGACTCTTCCAGATATGATGGAAATGCAGGTTTTCTCTGTGTATTTGCTTAGTCTTTGAAATCCAATGCTACATACTCTGTTCCTTCTTAACTTGTATCTGTGCCCTTACAGTTACCTCGTGGGAGATGAGCTGTGGGTTGTCATGGAATACTTGGCTGGAGGCTCTTTGACAGATGTGGTGACAGAAACTTGTATGGATGAAGGCCAGATTGCAGCTGTTTGCCGTGAGGTAAGGACAGTGGCCAAACCAGCCTTGACCAGAATGTGGCTGCCATATCCATGTCTGTCAAAGTTCTATACCTGAAGAGATCTCAGCTTGGGCACTGTGCAGGTGGGAGAAATTAGATGGGAAGTTAGACTCTGCCATAATTTTTTTTATTATAACTGTTTTGAAATTTCTATTGTCATTATGTTTTCTTTAAAGATAACTTTATTCTGATTATAAAATTATAAACTCATTGTAGAAAAATTAGAAAGTGCCAAAATATATACAAAGTCACTTACAATTTCAACCCTTAAAAACAACTGCTATTGACACTTTGTAATAATTTTCTTTATCCCTTTTATATTTATTTTTAGCAAGCAAACTTGACTCAAAGGAACTGCTGAGCTAAAGCCAGCCTGATTTTTAAACCATATTTTTATTCTGCTTTCCTACTTTCTTCATGTGCTCTGAAGTTCCTATGAAGCAGAGGAAGAAGGTGGTGACAGAGGAAGTACTGTTTTAGACAGTCATCAGAGAAGGCTTTGCATAGATTTGAATAAAGATCTGAATAACATAAAAAAGCAAGCCAAGCTAAAATCTATTGTAAAATATTTCCAGGCAAAAGAAATGCAAAGCGAAACTTAAATAGGCATTCTCCTTTCTCCTCATTGCTATTAAATGGGTAAGGTCTATAACATGCTGTGTAAGAAGGGGAATAAACCTTCCACAGGGGCTCCATAAGCAGCTCTCAGGACATAGCCGCATTTTCATTAGAGCGAAATGAAGGGAATATGCAGAGAAACTGAGGATATTGGGTGTATTGCTGATATAAGACTGGAACTTTTCAATAACTCAGAGAGAAATTTGGGAATTGGGGAAAGAGAGAGTAGAAGATTATATCAGGTTCTGAGTTTTATGGGGATGAGTCTAAGTCTGATTGGGGTTTGATAATGTAACACCTAGAGATATGCAGATGAAATTTATGTATTTATTCAGTCAATATTAGGAAACATAAAATCATGTGAAATCAATACTGATCACTAGAAAATATGATCACCTTTGCATTAAAAACCCTGCAATCTAGAACAAGCTCAATAGGTTAATAGAATTAACATAGGCTTCAGATTCTTAGTCTGACTTCTTTTGTCTACCACTAATGCAGCGTTTCTCAGCTTTTTTAAAGAAAACATTATTTCTCCCACAACCCTAAAGAGCGTTTGAGGACATTTTTTTCTAATTACATTGGCTCCTTGAAATTTTAATACTATAGTTACTATAGTATTAAATACATATATTTAATATACAATATACTATATTGTATATCTGTTTATGTACTGTGGCCCTTTGGAAACCATTAACCATTATAATAACTATGATGGTTTTCACTCACCCCAGGAACCCACTTCCACTGGTTTAAAATACATGCATGTATACTTGAGGAAACCAGTTTGCCTCAGATCATTTATCTTTAACATTAAAATTCATACTGTATATATGTTAGGGGTGCTGTATGGATCAAAAATGAACTTGGAAGAATTCTTAAATGTTACATAAATAGGTGGCATTACTGTTATTCCTGAATTCTTATGGAGATCATCCCCCTTTTCAAGAGTAGCTTTATTGAGATATAATTCATATGCTATATAATTCATGCATATAATGTACAGATGGTCCCTGACTTATGGATGGATCTCACTTATGATGTTTTTGACTTTATAAAGCAATATACATT
Organism: Rhynchonycteris naso; assembly: GCA_037038555.1. Lineage (NCBI taxonomy): Eukaryota > Metazoa > Chordata > Mammalia > Chiroptera > Emballonuridae > Rhynchonycteris > Rhynchonycteris naso. The sequence goes on from CM072995.1 coordinate 315,361,083, forward strand.
CAGTGGAAACCATACCTTGAATTTTGAATTTTGATTCACTCACTCAAAGTGTATAATTTTATTGTTTTTAGTATATTGAGTTGTACAGCCATCACATAATAAATTTTATCACCCCCAAAGAAACTCGATATCCATTAACAGTCACTTTCCACTCCCCCACTTCCTGACCCTCTCAGCCTTATGCAACTACTAATCTGTTTTCTGTCTATAGATTTGATTCTTTTGGACATTTCATATAAATGCAATCATATAGCATTTGCTTATTTGTGACTGGCTTCTTTCACTTAGTGGTTTGAAGCTTCATCTGTATTATAGACAATAGGAGTCTATAGCAAATTAGATTACATTTGTTTATCTGTTCATCAATTGATGGACATTTGGGTCATTTCCATTATTTGGCTATTATGACTAATGCTGTGAACATTCATGTACAAATTATTGGTTAGATGTATATTTTAATTTCTCTCGGGTATATGCCCAGGAGTGAAACTTCTAGGCTTAACATTGGAATATAATTCACATGCTATATCAGGGGTCGGGAACCTTCTTGGCTGGGAGAGCCATGAATGCCACATATTTTAAAATGTAATTTTGTGAGAGTCATACAATATGTTTAACACTAAATACAAGTAAATGTGTGCATTTTATGTAAGACCAACACTTTTAAAGTACAATAAGTCTCTGATTTCTTTTTAATAACATTGTTATGCTGTTGCTAACCAATGATTAATAAAGTACTTCTTACCATGAATGCGACTTCTGGTGCTGCATGGTTTTGCTGATGGCTTTGTACTCTGGTTGATACGTGGTAAGGTTTAGCTTCATGCAGGCGTTGAGACTTCCATCCATTAAACGTGATAGTAGGTTGGTCTTAACGTTCTTTAGATGTGAGAAAGACTGCTCACATGCCTATGTAGAGCCAAACATTGTCAGTACAGCAATACTCACATGCTGCAGTGTGTGGTATGTGACAGGAAGTGCATTCCAAGTTTTAACAATCAGCTGGTCTGTGGGTTGAAGTTGTTTCATTTCTCCCCACTTATGTTTGCTCGCCAACTCTGCTTGCTGTCGTGTAAGTCTTTCCAAAACTTTATTCAGTGACTTGGACTTATTCACCCACACGTCTGAGGCCTTCAGGTCAGTTCAGATTTTGCATAGACAAGCTGCGAAACTGAGGAAGGCTGAGCACCTTCCCTCTTGACAACCAATGCACATTGCTATGCAGCTTGTAGCTCAAACTCTCTGACGGAGACACTGGGGATGTAACTCAGGTCGGGGATGTAACTCAGGTCGGCGCTGTCCACTGCACACTCGTATGGATGGGTGATGAACTGAAAAAGAGGAGTGTGCTCACGAAATTCTTCAAAGCGCGCTTTGAATGACTGCAGGAGATTAGATGTGAAGCCCGCTAGCCGCTGGAGATCAAGATGTTGAGCAGGGTCACTTGCTGTGCGTGCATCTTTATTTAAACTCTCAGTTTTTCAAAGTCTAGTAAACGACCTGTTTCAGTGTCAGCGATGAAGAGTTCCAGCTTGTTTTCAAATGCAAACACTGCTTGTTGAACAGATAAGACTGTATTTCCAACACCTTGCATTTTCACATTGAGCTGGTTCAGATGTTCAGTCATGTCCACGAGATAGTAGAACTTCAGGAGCCACTCGATATTAGCTAACTCAAGATGCTCGACATTTTTCATTTCAAGAAAAGTTCGGATTTTGCTTAGACAAGCCGCAAAACTGAGGAAGGCTGAGTACCTTCCCTCTTGACAACCAACGCACATTGCTATGCAGAAGCAGACCAGGATAATTATTCCCAACTTCATCCAGCAGTGTTTTAAACTGGCGATCATATAAAGCTCGGGCAACAATAAAGTTGACCACCTGAATGACCAGCGACATCACCTCACCAAGTTGCTCGCCACACATCTGAGCACAAAGCACCTCCTGATGTAGGATGCAGTGAAAACTTAGGATGGATCTCTTTTCATGTTCAAGGAGAAGCGCTACGAATCCTCTGTTTTTCCCCACCATGCACAGAGCATCATCAGTACACACCGAAATAAGTTTAGCCATCGGTAGATTTTTTTCTTTAGTGAACTCAGTGAAAGACTTGAATAAATCCTCCCCTCTTGTTGTCTCTTTCATAGGCAAAACAGCAAGACTTTCCTCACGTAGTGTGTCACCAACAGCATACCTTGCAATCACGCTGACCTGGGATAAATGGCTAACGTCTGTTGACTCATCCAAAGCGAGAGAAAAGAATGGTGCTGCATTTATGTCCTTCACTTGTGTTGCCTCAATTTGATTTGCCATCATGATGGTACGATCGTGAACAGTTCTTACTGACAGAGGCATGTCTTTTATTTGTTTGATTATCTTGTCTTTATCCGAAAAGTCGTCAAAAAGTTCATTGGCAACATCAAGCATGAATGTTTTGGCATACTCCCCATCTGTGAATGGCTTTCCGTTTCTCACAATTGCTAAAGCACCAGCAAAGCTAGCCGAATTCCAGTCACCTTGTTGGGTCCAAACACGGAGTTGCTGCTGACTAGCTTGCACTCTGCACAGTAGCTCTTGACATGCTTTCTTCCTGCTGTCCCCCTGCTGGATATTTTGATGCAAATGTAGTATGGGGTGTGTCGAAGTGTGGCTTTATATTTGACCGTTTCATCAATGCAATTTTATCATTGTATATTAGACACACTGCAGAACCTGCTCTCTCCACAAAGGCAAATTCCTCTGTCCATTCCTGCTGAAAAGTATGATACTCCTCATCATTTTTTCTTTTAGCCATCATCTTCATCAAAATGGTTTCTGCAATTAGCTAGCTGACTACTTGATTGAAAGGAGGGAAGTTTACTTCCTGATCTCACAATGACCTGTGTACCTTATGCATTATCCAATAAAAATTTGGTGTTGTCCTGGAGGACAGCTGTGATTGGCTCCAGCCACCCTCAACCATGAACATGAATGGTAGAAAATGAATGGATTATAATACATGAGAATGTTTTATATTTTTAACATTATTTTTTTTTATTAAAAATTTGTCTGCAGGCCAGATGAAGCCATCAAAAGAGTCACATCTGGCTCACGAGCCATAGGTTCCTGACCTCTACGCTATATAATTCACCTATATAATGTACAGATGGTCCCTGACTTATGGGTGGATACCACTTATGATGTTTTTGGCTAATGAGGAATGGCCAAATTGTTTTCCAAAGTGGCTGTACCATTGTATATTTCTACAGCAGGGCATGAGGGTTCCAATTTCTTGAAATCATACATTTTTATCATAATTTTTTACATCCAGAAGACTCCTAAGGAAAAAAACTCTTACTTTTAGAGGGAATAGCCACTTTTGGATATTGCTTTGTTTGTAATTAGCCATTATTATGTTTTCAGAAATGAAATATTACTTTGAGAACATTTAATAGTGTTTTTCAATTGTTTTGTATCTTTTTTGGTTTTCATTTGGTAGTATCTTCTAAAATTTTAGCTTTGAGTTATGAACTTAACCTAGTAGAGTTAGTAGCAAACCTGAGGTTTTCTTTTCTGATCTTCATATTTTATAGATGGGAAAACAGTAGCCCAGTGAGAGTAAGTGATATGTTTAGAATGATTTAGTCCCTCAGGTTGTGGCAGAACCAGACACTTTCATTGTTCTTTTCAGTCTCTGTGTTATTCATTCTGCTTACTAAGTATAGGTGTTCTCCCAAGATTCTTTTCTTTCTCCTCTTAGCTTCTGTAATGTTTGCCAGTTCCAACCATTTCTGTAACTTAAAAAACCAAGACTCATATGTTTTGTTGCCTACTGGACATTCATCTACAAATATTTATAGGTATATAAAATTCAGTATTACCCAAAACATTATAAATTATCTCCTCACCAAAATAACTTATCCTTTTAACTTCATTGCTTCTAATATCAATTCCAGATTCCTAGTTTCCCTAGTCTTACTCTCCTTTGTCACTTTCTTCCAGTTTTATCATTACAAAATCCTTCCCATTCTTCCTCAGTAGTGTTTTTTGGGGCCATAGGTTCTTTGCCAAGTATCTAATACTCTGTATTAAGCTCCAAAATATATTTATGTACTTAAAGAAAACTATTATAAGGTATATTATAATAAGGTATAATATAATAAACAAGGTATATTATAAGAAAGGTATAAGGCAGCATGAAGTGTTAAAAGAATGCTTAGCCATGAGACAGAGGAATAGCATCTAGAGCAGGGGTGCTCAATACGTCGATCGCGATCTACTGGTCGATCGTGAAGGAAGTGTGGGTAGATCACATGACATTAAAAAGACATTTGTCTTTTGATTGGCATACAGGGTAGTCAATCTGACGTCTGAACTTTTGACACCCTACGCATGCGCGTTAAACCGCGCTAACTTGTTCAGTTACATTGCTGCGTAGTTAGCCTTCAATTTATTTAAACTAAATACAACAAAGGGTATAAAAATGAGTGCCGTAGCTGGTCCGAGTAAGAAGCCTAAAACCTACCGCTTTCATACAGAATAGGAGGGTATTTTTTTCACTAAGTCATATTCAAGGTGCGTTTGCCTCATCTGTCTGTGTGCCATTGCTATTCCAAAGAAGGGAAATGTGGAGCGGCTTTTTTGGACTGTTCATAAAAACTATGACATTGACTTTCCTCTGAAAAGAGAGCTGAGAAGGAGAATGGTGAAAGAAGAATACACAATATTAAATAATAATAGTAACTTAAATAATGATAATATAGAAGAAATAAATTTATGTTTTGCATTTTTATTGTAGGTAGATCATTTTGACTTGGTCATCTTATAAGTAGCTCGCAAGCTGAAAAAGTGTGGGCACCCCTGATCTAGAGCTATCTGTGTTACTGATTTGGAGCAAGTTTTTGTATTCATTGGGGCCTCACTTTCTTTATCATAGAATAAGAGATTGGATTAGTTCATTTTCCATAAGTCTTTGTATATTATGTGTTTTTTCTTTCTTCCTCTGCCCACACTACTTCAATAGTGCCTACAGGCTTTGGAGTTTCTGCATTCCAACCAAGTCATTCACAGAGATATCAAGAGCGACAACATCCTGTTGGGAATGGATGGCTCTGTCAAGCTAAGTAAGTAGGAGTGATAATACTTCTCTTCCCTGTGGGGCCTGTCTTCTGTGGGATGGCAGTCATATAATAGTAGCTATAGGACTCACTGAAGAGTCTACTTCCTGGGAAATGCACGATCTTTATATTACTCAGCACTATAGAGTGTGTCATTTATTTTTTTCATTCAATTATACATTTAGCCAAAAAATTTACTGAATATACTATGTGCTGGGTCTCCTCATGGGCACTGAGGCTACTTTTGCCTCAGTAGTTCTTAGTCTAATACATGAAACATGAAATACCTGTATATAATTACAAATATGAGTTTAGTGTAATTTATGTCACTTATTCACTCAACAAACTTATACAAAAGTCTATTATATCCTGGACCCTCTGGGAATGAACAGATGAGTAAGAAGACATAGTCCTTCCTATTAAAAGCCTCATAATTAAACAAACAAACAAACATATACTTGCAATGTAATCTAAATGAACTTCAGGCAGAAAACTGTGTTCAAAAGTGTAAGGACCAGTAGTCCAGACAAACAGGTTGTGTCATGGGTGGATGGGTAGCCTATGGGAAGACTGTTAGTAGTCTCTGCTCTAGGCACAGCGTGAGGAACTGATAAAAGCAGGGACATGCCTAACTGTAGGTGATTAGATTAAGTCTGGGACTCATGCCTAGGAAATAAAGCAAGGACCTAGTTGCCAGATTTGGGGGTATGGGAATGGTTTTCAAGAAGAAAGAAGAATGGGGCCAGTAATGAAGGCCAGAATGGACATCTTGGGCTTTAATACCTAGTCCTTCTGGCTTGAGGATAGGTAAGAGGCCAGAAGTGATATTTGTTACATTCCTCCTACTTCTCTTCAAGGTTGAACAGGACAGGCTAGGAGCTGGACATGCAGGTGGCAATTGTGTCACTTTAACTTTGGACACAGGGATTATAGCAGGTGGGAGTGAGATAGAGCTTTACACTTCGGTAAGCATATAGTCAGTACTCATGGAGGAGTACCCTAAATATAAATCCGTTCCTTCTGCTCTTTTCTTTTTTTAGCTGATTTTGGATTCTGTGCCCAGATCACCCCAGAGCAGAGCAAACGGAGCACCATGGTGGGAACCCCATACTGGATGGCACCAGAGGTTGTTACAAGGAAAGCCTATGGGCCCAAGGTTGATATCTGGTCACTTGGCATCATGGCCATTGAAATGATTGAAGGGGAGCCCCCATACCTCAATGAAAACCCTCTGAGAGTGAGTGTTGCTTGTCTCGTTTCAAGATGTTTGGGCTGTTGTTTTTAGTCCTGGGAAGTGAGACTCAGGCTATTTTTCTATGACTTTTAACCCGGATCTCTCTTTTCTGGATAAAACCTGGCATTGTTGAATTTAAAGTATAAATGTTCAAAGAAAAAGGGACATCAGCAGTCACTCATTCATTTACTATTGCATTCAACAATTGAGTTCCTATCATGTGCAATAAACTGTTCCAATGATAATAAAATCAATATATTGTAACAGAAGATAAATGCTATTAAAAATGCAGAATAAGTTCAAGAGAGTAACGAGGAAAAAGGGAGAAGTGTACTACTTCATTTAGTGCAGAGAAGGAAGTTCTCTCTTATAAGTTATCTGTGAAGAAACCCAAAGAAAGTAAAGGAGGAAGCCATGAGATTAATCTAACCCAGGAGTTTTCCATGACTTTGGTGTACGAAGGACTTGATGTGAGAACATGCTTGTATGCAGGGGAAACTGAGGAGGCCAGTGTTCCTGAAGTGAGTGAGAAGGGTGCAGAATGGTAGCCAACCAAGGTCACAGAACTAGCAGGTAGCCGCAGCAGGCAAGATTTTGTGGCCATTGTGTAAACTTTTATTCTGTAAGAGATTAGAAGCCATTGGAGGATTTTGAGCTGAAGTGTAACATGATCTGATTTATATTGTAAAAGAATCATTTTGGCTGCTTTTCTGGAAAAAAAAAACTGTGAGATGCTGTTGTAATCATTCAGTTAAGAGTGGTGGTTTGAGCTGTATTGGTAGGAGTAGAAGTGAAGAGTGGTTGGACTCAGGAAATATCTTGAACATATTGCTGACAAGATGAATTAGATGTCAGAGAGGGAAGAATCAATAATGGCTATTAGATTTTGGGCCTTAATTGCAGAAAACATTGAGTTGCCATTTACTGAGAAGGTTGAAGAACAGGTAGTTGATTTTGAATGTGTTAATTTGGATTGTTTATTAGACATCCAACTGGAGATAGTGAGTAGTGTTGGCTTGAGTCCAGAGTTCAAAGTTGAGAGGTCAGACTGTAAATATAAATTTATTAATAGGCAAGTATATAGGTAGCTTATTTAAAAATCAGAACTAGCTGATAGATGAGATCACTCACCTAGGGAATGAGGATTGAGTACTAAGCTCAGGGGTACTGTTGTGTTTGAGGTTGGGGAAACTAGCAATGTATACCAAGGAGTTGCTTCCTTAATAGGAGAACTGAGAAAAACATTCAAGGAGGATGTATTTCATGTGCTTGATAAATTGCCTATAATAAGATTGAGAAATGAACATTAAATTTGCCAATGTGGAGTTTATTGATGACCTGATAACCAATATCAATAGAGTTATGGGAATGAAAGTCTAATTAGAGTAAATTCACAAGAATGGAATAAGAAGTTGAGATGGCATGTGTAAGCAGTTGTTTTTAAGGAGTTTTTCTATTAAGGGACAGAAAAATTAAGCAATATCTTGACGTGGAGTTTTTCCAAAAAAATGATATAGCATGTTTATGTGCTGACAGGAATGATCTAATGGAGAGAAGGAAAGTGGTTGTGTATGTCACAAGAGAAGTGACATATTGGAGTGAGGTCCTTATATAGATGAGATAAATTAGGTTAAGTACTAAAAGTAAAGAGGATTTGTGTAAGGACAATTTATTCATAGTAATAGAGGGAAACCAGAATATAAGAATACAGATGCAAATAGGTTGGTCATTTTGGTCATGGGTAAATGGTAGAGTTATTCTGATTGGTTTTATTATATTGTTTATTTTAACCAGTGCAGGAATTCCCTGTGTGCTGTCGCTGATGGGTGGCCATCTAATTTTAACTGGATTCCTCTTACTGGAAAGTTCTTCAGTATACCCAATTGAAACTACCTTTTGGTCCCAGCTTTGCCCTCTGAATCCATGTACCCACTCATCTTCCCCCACCTCAGAATGGCCTTGAAAATGATGGTCAGTAGGGTGTGATGGAAATAAGACTTGGATATGAATCAGAGGACATGAGCATAGATGAACAGTGTGATCCCAGGCATATCTCTAGATGTTTCTGGACTTTGTCTGTCAAATGGGGATGATCATTCTTGTCCTGCCTATTATCCAGACTTACTGTGATCATTAGAGTTGAGTGCTTAAGAAGGTTTAGTATTACTCCTTTTTCTTAACCTTTCCCAGGAGATGCGTCATGGTAGGGGACCAGAAAGGGAACAGTGAAACAGGGTCCTGTTTTACAGAACACTTCCTTTTCATATCCCTTTCCTGCTAGAAGACATCAGTTCTTAGATGACTGAGAAATTATTACTGAAGGCACTGGTAATTTCTTCCTGCAAACGGGCAGATATTTAACCTCAGGCTAAATGAATAATACACCCTATAGATCCGTAATCAAGAATAATTATAAGCCTTTGGGTCTGTAACACAATTCATAAGTTTACAAAGTACTTTCCAGTATACCATCTTGTTTTATTTTTACACATGTGTGGGAAAGCACTAATTTTTTTTGAAAGATTTTATTTACTGATTTTACAGAGAAAGTGGGAGGGGTGAGGGAAGTGAGAAGTATGGCTGCTTCACTTTAGTTGTTTATTGCTTGTTTGTTGCTTGTCGTATGTCCCTTACCCAGGCAAGCCAAGAGTTTTGAACCAGCGACCTCAGTGTTCCAGGATGATGTTTTATCCACTACACCACCACAGGCCGTGCTGGGATAAGCACTGTTAACATCCTCGTTATACAGAAGAGGAAGCTGGAAGTTCACTGGCTTGCATGTGGTCACATGGCTTTTAACTGTTAAATCTGGTCCTTAGGTCACATTCTTCCCAGTATATCAAAGCTGCCTCTTTGTGTTCTTGAGGCATGTCTGGGACCAAGAGAGAACCTCAGTTGGAACCTAAGGTGATTCTCCATTTTTGTCACCAGGCCTTGTACCTCATTGCCACCAATGGGACCCCAGAGCTTCAGAACCCAGAGAAGCTGTCAGCTATCTTCCGAGACTTTCTGAACCGCTGTCTTGAGATGGATGTGGAGAAGAGAGGTTCAGCTAAAGAGCTGTTACAGGTAACTGTCCTTATGCAGGGAAGCACCTGATTCTTGTCGCTAAACCAAGCCTCATTTGCTTCATTTTTGTCTGTGTGGTACAGATTATTATAGGATCATTTTTTTTTCCTTCCACTTCCCACTCAACCTATATTCCTAGCTCCCTAACCATCTTCATCCTGGACCTTTGCTCATGTTATTCCCTTAGGCTCTTCTTCAGCCTATTAAAACTCTGTATTCCACCAAGCTCTGCTTAAAAATCCACTTTCTGAGCTCCTGTTGAACTTTGCCTGTCTCTTTCTTTAGCACTTGTTTTGTTCTGCCTGATTTAGTCTAGCAGAGTTTGAGTCTTGGGGGAGAAGAAGTTCTCTGTTGTGCAAATATCACAAAAGTTATATTTTACTGGGAGATAAGCTCAAAAGATGCATTTTCAGTAAAAGGATATCAGAGGACATAAATGTAAGGGATAGTTAGAGTGCAGCTTTTCAAGTCTTTCAGCTTCTTATTCAAAACCCGTTCGGATGGTGGCAGTGACATTCACCAGGCTTGGGGAAGCCTAAAGTCGAGTTTACCAAGTCTGTACTACTACCTGTGTAATTCTGAGTATACAGCATAATCATTTCACGTGGTTGCAAAACTACCTTTAGCAGGCCACATTATTTATATTTAACATTTATGTTTCAGGTACAATTTCTTACTACTAGTGTATTTTACTATAGCACCTATGGTGATTTAATATAAGTATCCCTTGCAACTTTATGACTGTGATTAATCTGTAGGCACACACGTTATTTTTGTATTATGAGAACCAAGAGCAACTGAGGAGGGCAGGCAGAGCAGACCTACCACAATACCCTGCATTAAAGTTAGTTATGAACATCTTTGTTTTTCCTACTAGCTTATAACTTCCATTTTATTACTCTCGGGGTCTCCTCTTACACTTACGAACTAATTCACAACACGTATTCAGAAAAAATAAATGTTATATTGAATGGAATTGCCTAAAGCAGAGGTCCCCAAACTACAACCTGCGGGCTGAATTGCGGCCACCTGAGGCCATTTATCCAGCCCCCACCGCACTTCCGGAAGGGGCACCTTTTTCATTGGTGGTCAGTGTATGGAGTACTCTATGTGGCGGCCCTCCAATAGTCTGAGGGACAGTGAACTGGCCTCGTGTGTAAAAAGTGTGGGGACCCCTGGCCTAAAGTATTTACCTTCATTGAAATGTTAGCCTCTGGAACATAGTTAGCATTTCTTTGTAATTGGAGTTACTGGTTACAAAGCACTGGTCTATTTGTTATGAGATCTGAGTTTTGCCAAGTGTAATCCAATAGTCTCTAGAATCCGTCAGGACTAAAAGCCCCTTGTAACAGGCAGTACAAATAGGATCCCTTCATATGAGGTTCTGGAAACCCTAGGCATTGGGAAATATGCAAATACTATTTTAAGCCTATGATTGGTGAAGATGTTGTTAAATTAGGCACTAAATTGTAGCTATTGAAAGATTAGTGCCCTCTAGAGTTTTCTTCCTGATATAATAATATAATTAATAACAAAGGTATTAAATCGAATCTTTACCACACTCTAGACACTAAGCACTTTATACATTTTTCATCTGTACTTTATAACAACCCTGAGAACTCTAGGTTCTGTTATTATGATTTTTACACGTGAGAAAACTGAGGGTTCAAGTGTTTTGTAACTTGTCTATAATTACATAGCCGATAAGCAGTGAATCCAGGATTTCAAACTATGTTTGTTTATTAGGCTCTCAAATTTGTTTGCTCTTGGCCATTGCTCTTTTGGCTTAAAGAGTGTAAAACTGGAAGGGCCTTAGGGTTTCTTCAGTCTAGTTTGTTCCTTCTACAGAGAAGGAAACTGAAGCTTCCCAGATGGGTATTTGATCATGCTGCTATTTCAACTCAGAGGGTTGTAGAAACGTGATCTGAGGACATTGGCTCTTTAACTTCTTACTGTACATTGTAAATACTCAAAACCATGACTTTCAGAATCTTAAATAAGGAAAGCTTGACATTTATTTCTCCTGTGCGAACACATATGTGGATAGAAGTACATAGGATGTTATGTTGGAATTAATAGCTGCATGATTTAGCCAGATCTTCATTCCTTTCATAATAGTCACCTCTTCTTCTCAGGACCTCTTTATGGCCTATTTCCGTACAAAAGGAAGTTGAAGCAACTTATAGCAAAGAATGTGTGTATACGTCAATATGTGTGTTTATACACATATAAAACATGATTAAAAAGGGACTTATAAGGATGGCAAAAAAATAAAATATGCAAATAATTTGAGTTAAATAGTTTTGTTTAATTATCAAATTTGGTTCTCAGTTTTCTCGTAGTCAGGACAGAAAAGGAAATGTTTCTTATCAAATGTAAGAAATATCCCCCATCCTCAAGACACAAGTTTTTTCAGTACTATATGTAATAAAATTGTTTTCAGTTAAGAGGCTTTGAGTTACATAAAGAATTGTTTGTCAGCCTGATTAGGCAGTGGCACAGTGGATAGAATGTTGGCCTGGGATGCTGAGGACTGAGGTTCAAAACCCGAGGTTGCTGGCTTGAGGGTGGGATCATAGACATGACCCCATGGTCGCCGGCTTGAGCCCAAGGTCTCTGGCTTCAGTGAGGTATTGCTGGCCCAGCTGGAGCCCCCCAGTCAATGCACGTATGAGAAGTAATCAGTGAACAACTGAAGTGCTGCAACTATGAGTTGATGCTTCTCCTTTCTCCCTTTCTGTCTGTCTGTTCTCGTCTGTTCCTCTCTCTCTCACTTAAAAAAAAGTTTTATAACAGTTTTACTGAAAATGTAGATGCAGTTTTCAAGTGGTGTTTTCTCCACAATGGTCTTCTTTAACAGTGGTGGATGAGGCACAAAGTAAAGCCCAGTGAAAACAATTTGGGAAAGGACTAAGCTATTGCATACTGGATTAATTAGCCTTTCTGGACTTAAGGATAGCACAACAAATTATGAAATGCTCCTGAAATGCAGTATTACAATATACCATAGAGTCATGATTAGTCAACACCTTCCGCCAGAGGAAATTATTATTCTAATGATTACTATCTGTTAGTCTGACCTAATATGATATAAACTCTCTTATATCTGGCTGGTTTCACTCAACATAATATTTGTGGGTTTCATCTTATTGTCAGTGTATCAATTATTTATTATTTTTTATTTCTGTAATTATCTGTATAGTATTTTATGAATATAGCATTCATTATTCATTCTTTCATTCTCTTGGACATTGGGGTTCTTTTTAGTTACGACTATTATAAGTAAAGCTGCTGCAAACATTCTTGCGTGTCTTTTGGTGGATACCAAACTCCTTTATCTTGGGAATACACCTAGTAGTGGAATTGCTGGGATATAGGATAGATTGTGTTTAGTTGAAGGTAGATATTGCCAAACAGTATTCTAAAATGGTTTGTTATCTTTTAAAGATGTCCTTCAATTTGGGCATGATCTCAAGTTCTCTTGGTAGCATCTTGTGCAAACATGGATGCCCTTAACCTGTTGTAATGGTTGCTGAGGAAGAATGGTGAATAGTCATATGTCTTCTCTTTTTTCTCTTTTCTAGCATCAGTTCCTGAAGATTGCCAAGCCCCTCTCCAGCCTCACTCCACTGATTGCTGCAGCGAAGGAGGCAACCAAGAACAATCACTAAAACCATGCTCACCCCAGCCTCATTGTGCCAAGCCTTCTGTGAAATTAATGCTCTTTACAGAAATTCCTACCCCGGATGCTCTCTCTTTGCCTTGATCCTCCCATTTCCTGGTCTAGTGCTCTCAAGACTTTGATCCTTGAAAACTATGTGTCCAGCTTTGAAAAGAACTGCAACTGACTCATCAGATGATGGCCAACTAAATAAGGAATTTCCTCTCAATTTGTGGATGTGAGGGTGGTTTATGATCAGGGCCTGTATGAATAAACTCTTGGACTCCTGTTTCTATATACCAAAATCTTCTCCATATATTGCCTCCCTCAATCCCCCAGCCAATCAGTTGACTATATAAATTTTTGGCTTTAAAACATTATCAATTTGTAATTGGTTGAGATTTCTTTAGGGCTTGATTTTTCTGTGACTTAACTGCCCAGACACCTTATTGTACTTGAAAATTGCAACAGCTTGAGTAATGCCGTGGTGGTTGATAATCTATTAGGGACATGAAATAGCTCAACTTCCTGGACACAGCTGATTCTGATGTGGGAGAGACAGCTACCATGTTTTTCTTTGTGTGTGTTCCTAGCAGCTGTTGGGGAGGATCTTGACCCAGTAGTGTTCCCCATGCTATTTCTTGTGAAATGGTCTTGGCTATGTAGCAGCTTCTGACTCCCTCCATCCCCTAGGCTGCTGTTCCCATTCTGTCCTTGTTTAGAATGTTAAGTTTCCTAGGGCATATGCTGGGTGAGAGCAGCATGAGAAGTCAGGAAAAATAATTTAGCTGCTTTTAGAACAAGGCTGGACGTCACCTGTCCAGCTATACCTATGTGATATTTTAAGAACTCAGTCTCTTTTCATTTGGGATAAAGAGCTGAAAGATTAACTGAGATCTTCTGATGGCTCGAATATTTGGGTTAAAGGGAAGGATCTCCAAATCTGAGACTACATGTTAGTTTGGGATGGATTTGGAGGCTTGAGATGATACTCTGCCGGCTATGAGGGGACCTTGTTTTTACAGTGCATGGCCAAGCTCTCTGCAAATGGAAGTGCTTGCACTGGGTGTTTGGGATGTTTGCTACCTCCTGCTATCTTTGTGGTTTTGGTCCTTCCACTATGGTAGGACTCCTGGCCAGCATTGTGGCTTGTCATGTCAGCCCCATTGTCTACCTTGTCGTGCTCTGAGGTACCACTGCCTCTGCAGCACAAGTTTTATTTCCTTCAATAAAAGGAGATTAAAATACTCTAGTCAGAGTATATGCCTTTGTTTCTTTCTTTCCTCTTTTCCTTTATTTCCTGTTCTTTTTTTAATTTTGAAATAATCTCAAACATAGAAAACTTAAGAAAATATATAAAACAATATATTCTTGAACCATTTGAGATTAAGTGCAGATAAAATGCTCTTTTACCTCTATATACTTTAATGTGTATTCTTTCTTAACACATTATTTTAAATATAAATTAAGAGAAATGGGCCAAAATGTTTGTATTTTATAAGGTATTGGTTGAAGCAGTTGAGCCTGAAAAGTCCTATGATCTGCGTCTGCAAGTTGGAGACCCAGAAAAGCTAGTGGTGCAGTTCAAAAGTTTGATAGCCAGAGAGCCAATGGTATAGATTTCAGTCGAAGTCTGATGTCTGAGAACCAGGAGCACCAAGGGCAGGAGAAGATCACAGTCCCAGATCAACAGTCAGGCAGAGAGCAACCTTCCACCTTTTTGTTCTTTGTAGGCAACTAATCAGATGATGCTCAGCCGCATGGGGTGGGCCATCTACTTGACTGAGTCTACCTATTCAAATGTGAATCTTTTCTGGAAACACCCTATAGACCCCTAGAAATTATGTTTAATCAGATACTGGGCATCCCATGGATCAATCAAGTTGTCTTATAAAGTTAACCATCACACTCCCCAGCCCTACCTTCAGGTGAAGGAGGTAATTAAATGAACTGATGGCTATTCTAATGCTATGTGGTTATGGCTTTTAGATCAAGGGGTCATGTATTAAGATTGATGGTCCTGCCCTGGCTGTTGGTTCTGCAGTGGAGCGTCAGCCCAGCATGTGGAAGTCCCAGATTCGTTCCCCGGTCAGGGCACAAAGGAGAAGCACCCATCTGTTTCTGCCCCCTGCCCCTCAAAAGGAAAAGAAAAAAGATTGATGGCCCCAATATTATTTTATGAAAAGAAAAAATACAAAGGCACAGGAGATCCTCCATGCAGTTACTGAAAGGACAAGTACAATTGGATTGCTTATGTGCAAGAGAGAAGGAAAGTTAGATGCTGTTACAGAAGTAATGAGAACCTAAAAACTGTACCTCCTCACTTTGGGATTGAAAGGGTAAACTGGTTAGTCAGGTTAGGCTTGAGGATTTGTTAGCTGATTGCCCCTCTGCAGTCTTAGAGTTGTCCTTTTAGTTGGATGTTAGAACAGAAGCATTAACTGTCCAGTGAACTCTGCAACACTCAATTTAAGCATTAAAGGATGACTGTTAACTGCTGGGATACCGAGATCCACTCAGATGATGGAACATTCATTTTGCCTAGGCTGCTTAACACCATATTTCCATGCTTTTTAATGTCTGCAGAGTAATGGAGGCAAGAGAACTTGAAAGTCTCTGCTGACAGACAGTTGCTGCTTATCTAATCTCATAATGGTGCTGAACATATCTATCCCCTATGTGTTAGTTTCCTATTGCTACCTAAGAAATTACCACAAACTTGGTGGCTTAAAATGACACAAATTATTTCACAGGTTTTATACTTCAGAGCTGTAGGTAAGCAGGGCTGGATTTTCTGCTCAGGGTCTTATTAAGCTGAAATCAAGGTGCCATTTTAGAATTCTGCCCAGCACACCCTACCATGTTCTGTCTGCTCTCAGTCATCTGTTAAGGAACTAAGCACCTGGATCTAGGGGTTTAGAGCTCAGAACTGAGGTCAGAGCTAGATACCAGAGGAAACAAAGATTAAGCAAAGCTAAAACATGCCCGTTGTTTGAAGCCAGTCAGGGAAAAAATGAGAAAAATAGTAAAAAAATGAGAAGCAATCTATGAATAACCAAGCTACTAAAAATAGTTAATAATGACTGAATAATTAACAAGAACTAAGTTTACATAAGTTAGTTTTATAAGAACCCAAACAGAACAAAGCAGAGAGCATGCCCTAGCAGGAGCATTTCAAATGTGCTCCTGCAAGCTAAGGGTGCTGTGGGCTTTAAATTCATTCTCCCAGAACCTGAGGGGGCACCGAGGCCACGCCCACTCCCACCCCCTCAAGTGTGTTGTTCAACCCCACCTCCATCTTGAGAGACGCTGGTCTGCGCCAGTGCGGAATCGGGAGTTGGGTTTGGGCTGTGAAGTCACCGTAAGTAATGTGACCAGGTTCCTGCTTTCCATTTAAGCATCTCCCGAAATAGGAGCTATATTTAATATCAGGTTGGCAGCCAAACCCGAGGCCCTAGGACCCAGCGGGCTCACCATGTCAGTTGAACCTGGAGCTGCTATTACCTGCAGGGCTCATGGGAGGAAGCTGAGACCAAGGGGCTTGCACCTGTGCAGGTCAGTCCCCGTGGGACAAGGTCACCAAGCTCCGCAGACCCAGGGTGGCCTGTGGTGGGCTTACCGGAAGTCCCCACAGGTGTGAAGGGCTCTGCCCGGCGTTTGGTGTTGTTCAACGTCCGGAAACGTTGTTTAATGAACTCTGTCCAGTTTTCTGGTTGTTGATGGTGGGAGGCTAAGTCCTGCTCTAGTTCTTCTATCCTGACAGTCACGCCCTGGTTTTTGACTCCAGCAGCTGGGTGAATAATGGTTCCCCTGAGTGAGGTGGGAGAAACTTGGGATGGATTTTGGAGGGAAAATCAAGGATTCAGGGTATTAAATTTGAGAAGCCTGTGAGAAATGCAGGTGGAAATTTAAGTGGGCTTTCAGATAGATAGGTTTGGGAATCAGAGAAGAAGTCTAGAAGGGAAACAGTATTAATTGATTTTTCCCTAAATGTAGCTGAATTTTCAATGTGGACTTGGCTACCCTACCTGGTAGACTCAAATTTAAAGGACCTGTAGATATGTGGGAAATGGTTGTGGTAGATTCTGGATAAAATGCTGTGTTTTATTGCGTATTCAAGCTGTTTACCGTTTTCTCAGTCACAGAGCATTTGCTCATATCTTTCTTTGGCAATCTAATATTTACATATTTACAACATAAACACCAAGTTTGTGTAGTTTTTAAAAAAAATTACTTATTTTTATTTAGACAGTTAAATTTAACAGGGTAACATTGGTCAACTAGAGTATATAGATTTAAAGAAAACATCTCCACATCATTTGGACAGTTGCTAATGTTGTATACCCATCACTGAAAGTAAAATCATTATCCATCACCTTATATTTGTTTCTCTTTATGTCCCTTGCCCTTCCCTCACCCCCTGGTAACCACTGCACTCTTATCTGTAGTCTCAATTTTGTGTCCCACCTATGTATAGAATCATACAATTCTTAGCTTTTTCTGATTTACTTATTTCACTTAGTATAATGTTATCAAGGCCCATCCATGTTGTTGTAAATGATACTATGTCATCATTTCTTATGGCTGAATAGTATTCCATAGTATATATGTAGCACATCTTTATCCAATCCTCTATTGAAGGGCATTTCAGTTATTTCCATATCTTGGCCACTGTGAACAATGCTGTGATGAACATGGGGCTGCATGTGTCTTTAAGATGTTTTCGAGTTTTGGGGGTATATACCCAGTAGAGAGATTGCTGGGTCATATGGTAGTTCTATTCTTAATATTTTGAGGAACCACCATACTTTCTTCCATAATGGTTGTACTAATTTACATTCCCACCAACAGTGAATGAGGGCTCCTTTTTCTCCACAGCCTCTCAAACACTTGTTATTACCTGTCTTGTTGATAATATCCAGCCTAACAGGTGTGAGTGGTATCTCATTGTAGTTTTGATTTGTATTTCTCTAATAGCTAATGAAAATGAGCATCTTTTCATATATCTGTTGGCCATTTGTATTTCTTCCTGGGAGAAGTGTCTGTTCATGTCCTCTTCCCATTTTTTAAATTGGATTGTTTTCTTGTTTGTTGCTGAGTTTTGTGAGTTCTTTATATATTTTGGATATTAACCCCTTAACTGAGCTGTTGTGTGAAAATATCATCTCCCATTTAGTTGGCTGTTTGTTTTGTCAGATTCTCTTGCTGGAAGTCTGATGCGGTCCCATTCATTTATCTCTGCCTTCACTTCCCTTGCCTTTGGGGTCAGATTTATAAAATCTTCTTTATGGCCAAGGTCCATGAGTTTAGTACCTATGTGTTCTTTCATATAATTTATTGTTTCAGATCTTATACTTAGGTCTTTGATTCATTTTGAATTAATTTTTGTGTAAGGAGACAAACTGCAGTCAAGTTTCATTTGTTTGCATGTGGCTTTTCAATTTTCCCAGCACCATTTGTTGAAGAGGCTTTCTTTTCTCCATTGTGTGTTTTTGGCTCCTTTATCAAAGATGATTTGACCATATACATGTGGTTTTATTTCTGGGCTCTTGATTCTGTTCCATTGGTCTGTCTGTGTGTCTGTTTTTCTGCCAGTCCCATGCTGTTTTAATTATTGTGGCTCTGTAGTATACTTTGAACTCAGGTATTGTAATGTCTCCAGCTTTGTTTTTACTTCATTTGGATTACTTTGGTTTTTCAGAGTTTTTTATGGTTCCATATAAACCTGATGATTTTTTGTTCTATTTCTTTAAAAATAGACATTGGAATTTTGATGGGAATTGCATTAAATTTGTATATTGCTTTGAGTAATATGGCCATTTTAACTATGTTTATTCTTCCTATCCAAGAACAAGGAATATTTTTCCATTTCATTGTGTCTTTTTCGATTTCTTTTGCTTTGTAGTTTTCAGTATGTAGGTTCTTTACATTCTTTGTTATGTTAATTTCTAGGTATCTTATTATTATTATTATTTTTTGTAACTGTAAAAGGGATTTTTTTTGTTCATTTTCCGACATTTCATTGTTGGCATATAAGAAAGCACTAGACTTCTGTATATTAATTTTGTATCCTGCAACCTTACTGTATAGGTTTATTGTTTCTAATAGCCTTTCTGTGGAGTCTTTGGGGTTTTCTATATACAGGATCATGTCACCTGCAGAAAGTGAAACCTTTACTTCTTCTTCCCCAACATGAATACCTTTTATTTCTTTCTTTTGTCTGATTGCTCTGGCTAGAACTTCCAGCACTATGTTGAATAGGAGTGGAGAGAGTGGACAACCTTGTCTTGTTCCTGGTTTTAGAGGAAAAGTTTTCAGCTTTTTACCATTTAGTATGATGTTAGCTGATGGTTTGTTATATATGGACTTTATTATGTTGAGGTATTTTCATTCTATGCCTATTTTATTGAGTGTTTTAAACATAAAAGGATGTTGTATTTTATTGAATGCCTTTTCTGCATCTATTGATAGAATTATATGGTTTTTGTTCTTTGTTTTGTTGATATGGTATATTACCTTAATTGTTTTATGTATGTTGAACCATCCTTGTGCTTCTGGGATGAATCCCACTTGATTGTGATGTATTATTTTTTTAAAGTATTGTTGTATTCTGTTTGGTAGTATTTTGTTCAGGATTTTTGCATTTGTATTCATTACAGATATTGGTCTGTAGTTTTCTTTTTCTTTGTATTGTTCTGCCAGGTTTTGGTATGAGGGTTAGGTTGGCCTCATAAAATATGTTTGGAAGTATTGCTTCTTCTTTAATTTTTTGGAAGACTTTGTGAAGGATAGCAACCAAATCCTCTTTGAATGTTTAGTAGAATTCACTAGTATAGCCATCTGGCCCCAGACTTTTATTTTGGGGGAGATTTTTCATAGTTGTTTTTATTTCCTTCCTGTTTATGGGTCTATTTAGGCTTTCTACTTCTTCGTGATTCAGTCTAGGAAGATTGTATCTTTCTAGGAATTTATTTATTTCTTCTAGATTGTTAAATTTGGTGGCATATAGTTTTTCGTAGTATTCTACAGTGATCCTTTGTATATCTCTGATATCTGAGATAATTTCTCTTCTTCATTTTGGATTTTGTTTATATGAGTCCTTTCTCTTTTTTCCTTAGTGAGTCTTGCCAGGGTTTTGTCAATTTTATCTTTTCAAAGAACCAGTGTTTTGTTGCATTGATTTTTTCTATAGTTTTTCTGTTCTCTATTTCATTTATTTCTTCTCTAAGTTTTATTACTTTCTTTCTTGTGCTGATTTTGTGTTGACTTTGTTCTTCTTTTCCTAGTTTCTTAAGATGTGATA
Organism: Rhynchonycteris naso; assembly: GCA_037038555.1. Lineage (NCBI taxonomy): Eukaryota > Metazoa > Chordata > Mammalia > Chiroptera > Emballonuridae > Rhynchonycteris > Rhynchonycteris naso. The sequence continues at coordinate 315,381,445 of CM072995.1, forward strand.
TTAAGTTGTTTACTTGGGCTCTCTCTTGTTTTTTGATATAAGCCTGTGATGATATGAACTTCCCTCTTATTACTGCTTTTGCTGCATTCCCGAGATTCTGATATGTTGTGATGTCATTTTTGTTTGTCTGTATATATCTTTTGATCTCTGCTTTTATTTTTTCTTTGACCCCATCATTTTTTAGAAGTATGTTGTTTAATTTACACATTTTTGTGAGTTTGTTTACTTATTTTTTGCAGTTGAATTTTAGTTTTAAAGCCTTATGGTCAGAGAATATGCTTGGTATAATATCAGTCTTTCTGAATTTGTTGACGTTAGTTCTGTTGCTCAGCATATGGTCTAATCTTGAGAATGTTCCATGTACACTGGAGAAAAATGTATACTCTGACATTCTGGGATGAAATGTCCTATAGATGTCTATTATGTTCATTTGTTCTAGTGTTTCATTTAAGGCCGATATTTCTTTATTGATTTTCTGTTTGGAAGAACGATCTAAAGCAGGGGTCCCCAAACTGCGGGCCGCATGTGGCCCCCTGAGGCCATTTATCCAGCCCCAGCCACACTTCCGGAAGAGGCACCTCTTTTATTGGTGGTCAGTGAGAGGAGCACAGGATGCATCCATACCCATAGTTCCCATTGAAATACTGGTCAGTTTGTTGATTTAAATTTACTTGTTCTTTATTTTAAATATTGTATTTGTTCCTGTTTTTTTTTTTTTATTTTAAAATAAGATATGTGCAGTGTGCATAGGGATTTGTTTATAGTTTTTTTTTATAGTCTGGCCCTCCAACGGTCTGAGGGACAGTGAACTGGCCCCCTGTGTAAAAAGTTTGGGGACCCCTGATCTAAAGCCATCAATGGTGTAATGAGATCTCTAAGTATGATTGTATTTTTGTTGGTTTGTATTTTTAGATCTGTTAATAGATGTTTTATATATTTTGGTGCTCTCTGGTTTGGAGCATATATATTAAGAAGTGTTATGTCTTCTGGATACAATGTCCCCTTTATCATTATGAAATGACCATCTTTGTCTCTGGTTACCTTTGTTGTCTTGTAGTCAGCATTGTCAGATATAAGTATCTGACCTGCTTTTCTTTGGATATTTTTTACTTGGAGAATCATTTTCCAACCCTTCACTTTGATATGTTTTTATCCTAGTAGCTTAGATGTGTCTCTTGAAGGCAGCATATAGTTGGGTTTTACTTTTTGATCCAATCTGGTACTCTATGCCTCTTTATTAGTGAGTTCAATCCATTTACATTTAGTGTAATTATTGACATTTGAGGATTCCCTATTGCCACTTTATTTACTGCTCTCTGATAGTTCTGTGTCTTGTTTGGTGCTTCTCTTTTTTTATTTTTTTTTGTCTTTTGTTTTTGTTTGGTGGTATTGCATACTTCTTTTCTTTGTTTCTTGTTTTTTTAAGCTATGTGTGTTAGTAGTGGAATTTTCAGGGGTGGTTACCATTAGGTTATTTAAAGAAAAGTTATCACAGTCTTTACAGTCCATTATCTCATGAGTATTTCTGCACTCCATCTGGTTTTGCTATTGCTGATCTTTATCCTCTCCTCTTTTATGTTATTGTCACAGATTATCCTTGTTTTTATTATGGTCATGGAGCTTTTACTTGTAGTTTTGTCTTTTTTTTTTTATATCTGGTTGGATAACCCCTTCAGTACTTCCTGTAGTGGGGATTTTCTGGTGATAAATTCCCTCAGCTTATCTATGTTTGTAAATGTTTTCATTTCCCCTTCATATTTGAAGGATAGCTTTGATGGATATACTATTCTCAGCTGGTAGTTCCCCTCTTTCAGTACTTTAAATGTTGGGTCCACTCTCTTCTGGCTTCTAGAGTTTCTGCTGAGAAATCTGGTGATAGCCTAATGGGCCTTCCGTTATATGTTATACTCTTTTCTCTAGCTTCCTTGAAGATTTTTTCTTTGTCATTGACTTGTGATAATTTTTCATTATGATGTGCCTTAGACTAGGTCTGTTTGGGTTGAAATAACTCAGTGTTCTGTTTCCTTTTTAGATTTGAGGCTCAAACTTTTTCTATAGGCTTGGGAAGTTCTCATCTATTACTTGTTTGAATATGTTCTCCATTCCCTTCTCCCTTTCTTCCTCTCTCCTCCTCTTTCTTACTCCCCCCTCCTCCTTTTCTTCTTCTTCTTCTTCTTCTTCTTCTTCTTCTTCTTCTTCTTCTTCCTCTTCTTCTTCTAATATAACCATTATTCTTACATTGCTTTTTCTGATGGAGTCAGACAATTCTTGTAGGGCTTTCTCATTTTTTAAAATTCATCAGTCTCTCTCTTCTCTCTGTAGTATCTCTAGTTGCCTGTCTTCAATGTTACTAATTCTCTCCTCTATCTGACCTGTTCTATTAACTAAGCTTATTAACTCATCTTTCAGTTCACATATTGAGTTTTTCATCTCTGTTTGGTTCTTTTTTATAGTTTCAATTTACTTGGTGAAGTACTCTTTTTGTTCATTAAGTTGTTTTTGGAGCTCACTAAATAGCCTTTTATTGTTTTCTTGTATCTTATTGAGTATGTTTAGAACTTCAATTTTGAATTCTCTGTTATTTAGCTCCAAGGTTTTATGTAATTGAGATTTTTTTCTGGAGATTATTCATCTATCTGAGCTATGTCTGTCTTAAATATACATATTTGATTTCTTTTATCTTGATGGCATTTGAGAGTGGTATTGTTAATAACCTTAACAAGAGATAACTAAAATAAAATAAAATAAAAATTGAAAAAATACAGTGTAAAAAATGAAAATTTTTATAAATAATGATAAGTAGGACAAACACTACTGATAAGAAACTCAAAGAAGAAAACTGAAAAAAAGAGAGTTAAAATGAAGTAATAAACAAGCAAAATGCCACAAAAAGAAGTACAAGTCCAAAATAAAATAATTTCATGAAAAATGACGTTCAGGTGAGAGGAAAACAATAAAAAAGGAGAGAGAAGGGGAAGAAAAGGGAAGAGAGAAAAAAAGAAGTAAAAGAGAAAGTGTCAGAAATGAAAGTCTTGCAAAAACTAAGAATAAAATATATAACAACTGAGGATAATGAAGTTCAAATGGGAAAAAGAGAATGAAGAAAAAGGAAAGAAGAAAAAATGAGAAAAAGAAAAAATCTTTATTTCTTTCTAGTTTTGAGAGGTAACTTATTCTTTTTTCCAGCAGGAGGCTCTGTACTATAAGATTTGCCTCTGCAAGATTCTTGGGTGGAGTTCTGCTGAGCCATCACTGTCTTAATGATGTTGTCAGGGCCACAGTTGCGTTGGTAGGAGGGGATTGTTGTTAGGGCTTTGCAATTTTATGGCTCTAGCAATGGCCATCTAGGGTCCTCTGGTGCCGGTCCCATATGGTGCCCATGTCCCAACAGAGCATGGGATTAAGAGCCTAGGCACCCCTGCCTCTCACAGGAGAGAGCAGCCTGGAGACTCTCCTGAGAGGGATCCGCCACCGCCACTGTTCACACAACAAGGGGAGCAATGCAGGACCCGAGAGGCTGGAGTGACACTGCCTGGTCCCTCCTTTGATACCACTCAAAGTACAGCCATGGACAGGGCAGGAGCTGTGCACCACAAGCACCAAGCTTCCGGAGCAGGTGGTATGCAGATCACAGATTAAGTGTGCCTTCGCGCCACACCTGCCAAACTCCACGGGCCACAAAGGCAGCTGGAACGCGCCTCTGCGCCAGACAATCCAAACTCCACAGGCCCACGTGAGCAGATCGAGCACGCCTCAGGGCCCTGGGGGCTGATCTTCACCGGCTATTTGCTCACAGTTCTTGGGAGCACACCACAGGCTTTGTGTGCGCCCAATGCCTGCAATTGCAACAGACGCTGGGAATTGGCCCTGCTCCTGGTCTTGGTTGCTGGTCTTATTTCAGCTCCTTCCGCTCAGTCTCCTCTTCTCCCTGCTCTGAAACTGAAACCCACGCTAAAAGTGCCTCCCTCCCTCAGATCAGTGAGGAAAGAGAAAGACTCAGTCCTCCAGGATTTTTCTTCTGTGAGCAGATTCCATCTTTGGCCCACCTTCTTGTGCTATCATACCTTTGTTTATCTGGTGTGTATATATGTCAGATTCATCTGGGTTTTTTCCCCCTCTGTATATAGTTATAGAATTTGTTGAAATTTCAAGGGGATAGATTGGGAGTATCTCTCACACTGCCATTCTCTGACGTCTCTCTCCCAAGTTTGTGTGGTTTCATCAACCAATTCAAACTTTCCTTATTTTCACTGTGATCACTTTCCTTTGACCAATGGTGTTTGTTTTTTTTTTTAAATATGGTTTTAAGTGTGGAGGTTTCCCAAAAAATTAAGAACGGACTTACCTCTTCTGGGTGTTTGTCCAAAACACTAATTCAAAAGGTATATACACCCCTATATTCATTGCAACATTATTTACAATAGCCAAGATATGCAAGCAACCCAAGTGGTCCATCAACAGAAAATTGGATAAAGAAGATGTGGTACCCATATATACAATGCAATATAACTTGGTCATAAAAAAGAAAATAATGAGAGATGTTACCATTTGCACCAAATGGATGGACCTAGAGGATATCATGCTAAGTGAAGTAAATCAAACAGAGAAAGACAACTAGTACATGTTTTCACTTACATGTGGAATCTAAATAAAATGAACAAAGAAAACAGACTCATAGATGCAGAGAACAAACTGACAGTTGCCTAACAGGAAAGAGTTGGGGGGCTGGGTAAAGGAATTAAGAAGTACAGGTTGACAGTTACAAAATAGTCCTGGATGTAAATTATAGCAGAGAGAATATAGTCAATAGTATTGAAATGATTAGGTATGATGTCAGGTGGGTACTAGACTTATTGGTGGGATCACTTCATAATTTATAAAAATGTCTAAGCACTATGCTGTACACCTGAAACTAATATAACATTGAATGTAAACTGTAAGAGAAAAAATTTTTAAAATAATAGTATTTAATTTTCAAATGTGGAATTTTCTAGGCATCATTTTCTTATGGATTTCTGATATAATTGCAATGTAGTAGAAAATATACTCTTAAGATTTCAATTTTTAGAAGTTTATTAAAACTAGTTGTATAGCTCAATACATCATCATTTTTGGTGAATGTTCCATTTCTGCTTGAAAAGAATATATATTCTAGGCCCTGGCTGGGTAGCTCAGTTGGTTAGAGCATTATCCCCATAAGTCAGTTACAGGTTTAATCTAGGATCAGGGCACATACAAGAATTAACCAATAAATGCATAAATAAGCGGAACAACAAGTCGATGATTCTCACTCTCTGTCTCTTTGAAATCAGTCAATCAATTTTTAATAAAATGAATGTACATTTTGCAGTCATTGAATACAGTGTTTTATAATTAGTTTGTTAATCAAGTTGTTAGAACCTTCTATATTCTTCCAAATTTTAAATTATCTGCTTATTATGTCCTTTATTGAGATAGGTGTGCTAAATCTCCGTGATTATGGCTTTGTTTTTTCTCTATAGAGGTTATGTGATTGAGTGCCTATAAATTGAAATAAGAAAATCATTTTAATTATTATGAAATGTCCCTCTTTGTGACTACTAATGCTTTTTCCTCAAGATTTTGATCTGCTGGTAATATAGTGAGGTATGGCTCCAATTCTCACTGTCCCTTTAGTTAAAGCCTTTGTATTAACACCCTATGCCATGTGATTTTACAGTGCCCTCCTACCATGATTTGACCAGCTCTCCTTTGGCCTTAGACTTCACATCATCTCTTGAAACAGAAGCTGTAACTGGACTTGCATGTGGGAAATTGCTTTTTTGGACATTTCCTATCTCTGTAAGAATATGCTAAGGCCAACATGGTTGAGTGACATATGGAGCAGCACCAGGTCCCCTGAGTCACAGTAGCTGAGGCCAGTCTAGATCAGCAGAACAGATAACTGTTCAGTTCAGGTGTGTGAACAGTAAATGCTTATTTTTATATGTGACAAGTTTTGTCTTTGGTTGGTACATGGCATTACACTGGTAATGCAACACTGATAAATATCATATACCGTACAAAGTATACCTCTCTCTCTTTCCATTGTTTTACCTACTACTGTCTTAACAAACCAACCTTTGTAAGGAGCATATGCTGGGTTTTACTATTTTAATCCAGTTAGACAATTTTTGTTCTTTGTTTAAGGACTTTTAGATTGAAAGAGAATTCTGACATATTAAGTTGTAAATCTGACATTTACTATTTGATTTCTTTTTATCTCCTTTGTTGGCTTATTATACCCATACATCTTTCCCCAGAGGTTACTTTGCAATTCATCGTATACATCTTTAATTTATCAGAATCTACCCTCAAGCAACATTTTCTTTTTAAGGTGAGAGGAGAGGAGATAGAGAGTAAGACTCCCATATGTGTCCCGACTGAGATCGACCCAGCAATCTCGCTGATGCTTGAGTACCAACCTATTTTTGGTGCCTGAGGCTGACGTTCGGACCAACGCCAGCTATCCTTAGTGCCTGGGGCCACACTCAAACCAATCAAGCCACTGGCTGCAGAAGGGGAAGAGGAAAATAAGGGGGAGCAGTGGGGGAGAGAAGCAGATGGTCACTTCTTCTGTGTGTCCTGACCAGGAATCAAACCTGGGATGTCCATATGCCCAGCTGATGCTTTATCCTGTGAGCCACTGGCCAGAACCCCCTCAGGTAATTTAATACCAGTTCACATAGAGTATGGGAATTGTACAACAGTACACATTCATTTTCCTGCTCTTGGCCTTTGAACTTTTACAGTCGTAAGATGTAATAGTCATTGTTACTGTTTTAGATCATTATCTTCTGAAGTGATTTTATAAATAAGAACATCATTATCTTATATCATTCATATATTTAATATTTCCACTGCACCTATGTCTTTATGTGGATGCTATTCACACCTGGTAATTTTTCCTTCATACTGAGTGACTTTATTATTTCTTGTAATATAAGTCACCTGGAGATGAATTCTTCCAGTTTTGAATATCTGAAAATGTTTTTATTTTACCTTTATTTTTTAAAAATGTTTTTATTGGGCGTTGAACTCTAGTTTAATATGTTATGTTTTGTTTTCTTCAGTTCTTTAAAGATGTATAATATTCTGTTTAGGATGAGTAATATTCCATTGTATACATATACTATTGAATGGATAATTCTTTATCCATTGAATTATCAGAGGAAACTTAGGTTGCTTTCATATTTTGGTTATTGTAAATAATGCTGCAGCAAATATAGGAGTGCCTATATCTTTTTGAATTAGTGTTTTTATTGTTTTCAGATAAGTACCTGGAAGTGGAATTACTGGATGACAGGGCTGCTCTGTTTTAAATTTTTAAAAAATTTTATTTAGAAAATTAAATTTAACAGGGTGACATTGACCAATAAGAGTACACAGGTTTCAGATAAACATTTCCATAGCATTGGAACTGTTGATTATGTTGTGTACACATCACCCAAAGTCAAATTGTTTTCCGTCACCTTATATTTGTCCCTCTTTACACCCTTCCCTCTACGCCCTCTTCCACACCTCCTCCCTCACAACCCTCTCCTCCTGATATCCACTTAACTTTTATCTATGTGTATGAGTCTTCAGTTTTATATCCCACCTATGTGTGAAATTATACAGTTTTTAGCTGTTTCTGATTTGCTTATTTCACTCAGTATAATGTTCTCAGGGTCCATCCATGTTGTCGTAAATGGCACTATGTCATTATTTCTTATGGCTGAGTAGTATTCTATTGTTTATAGAACCACATCTTCTTTATCCAATACTCTATCAAGAGACACTTTGGTTGTTTCCATGTCTTGGCCACTGTGAATAATGCTGCAATGAACATGGGGTGCATGTGTCTTTACATACCAATATTTTTGAGTTTTGGGAGTAGATACCCAGTAGAGAGATTGCTGGGTCATATCATAGTTCTATTCTTAATTTTTTGAGGAACCACCATACTTTCTTCCATAATGGTTGTGCTAATTTGCATTCCCACCAGCAGTGAATGAATGTTTTAAATTTTTTTGAGGTATCTTCATACTGTTTTTCATAGTGGTTAAACCAGTTTACATTCCTACCAACAGGGAACAAGGGTTCCCTTTACTTCACATCCTCACCAGGACTTGCTACTTCTTGTCTTTTTGATAACAGCCCTACTGACAAGTGTGAGGTGGTATATCACAGTAGTTTTGATTTGCATTTAACTTATGATTAGTGATATCGAGGATCTTTGCATGTGCCTATTGGCCATCTGTATGTCTTTGGAAAAATATCTGCTCAGGTCCTCTGCCCTTTCTTTTTTCTTCTGTATGTGTGTGTGAGAGAGAGACAGACAGACAGGAAGGGAGAGACACATAAACTCATAGTAGTGGCACCTTAGTTGTTTAGTGATTGCTTTCTCATATGTGCCTTTACCTGGGCCAGCTGAGCCAGTGACTCCTTGCTCAAGCCAGCGATCGTGGGCTCAAGCCCGCAACCTTGGGCTTCAAGTCAGCGACCTTGGGTCATGTCTGTGATCTCATGCTCAAGCCAGCGACCTCGAACTCAAGCTGGCAAGCCCATGCTCAAGCCAGATGAGCCTTTGCTCAAGCTGGTGACCTTGGGTTTTTGAACCTGGGTTCTCAGTGTTCTAGGCCAGTGCTCTATCCACTGCACACTGCCTGGTCCTGCAGTCCTCTGTCCATTTCTTAATCACATTGTTTGTTTTTTGATACTGATTTTTATGACTTCATGTCTTTTGGATATCAGCCGCCTGTGAAAGATATGCTTTACAAAATATCTTTACTCATTCAGTAGGTTCCTTTTTTCTTTCCTTTTTTTTTTTTTTTTGCTATGCAAAAGTTTTTTGTTTGATGTATTCTCATTCATTTATTTTTGCTTTTGTTGTTCTCACCTGAGGAAACTGGTCCAAAAGAATATTCCTATGATCAGTATCAAAGAGTTTACTGCCTATTTTTTCTTTTAGGAAATTCTATGGTTTCAGGTCTTACATTTAAGTTTTAATCCATTTTGAGTTTATTGTTTGTATGTAGTTTAAGATAGTAGTCCAGTTTCATTTTTCTTTCTTTTTGAATGTAGCTGTCCAGTTTTCTCAGCATTATCTAATGAAGAGACTGTCTTTACCCTGTTACATTATCTTACCTTCTTTGTCATGGATTAATTGATGATATAAGTGTGGATTTATTTTTTGGTTTTCTCTTCTGTTTCATTAATATCTCTATGTCTGTTTTTGTATTGTATTGTTTAATTGCTATATCATTGTATTATATTTTGAAGTCAGGTTCCTGTTCTTTCTTAAGATAGCTTTGTTATTTGGTGTCTTTTGTGATTTCATACAAAATTGGAATTCTTTGTTCTAGTTCTGTGAAAAATGCCAAAAGAATTTTGATAGTTATTGCATTGAATCTGTAGATTGGTTTGGGTAGTATGGACATTTAAAAAAAATTAATTTTCCAATCCATGAGTATGATATATCTTTCCATTTATTTATGTCATTTTTATTTTTTAGCAAAAGAGAGAGGCAGACAAACAGGGACAAACAGGAAGGGAGAGAAATGAGAGGCATCAATTCTTTGTTGCAGTTCCTTAGTTGTTCACTGATTGCTTTCTAATATGACTGGGGTGCTCCAGTGACCCCCTGCGCAAGCCAGAAATCTTGGGCTTCAAGCCAGTGAGTCTGAGGTCATGTCTATGATCCTAGACTCAAGCCAGCAACTCCATGCTCAAGCTGGTGAGCCTATGTTCAAGCCAGATGAGCCTGCGCTCAAGTCAGGGACTTCGGAGTTTCGAACCTGGGTTTGACTAGAACATCCTAGGCTGATGCTCTATTTACTGCGCCACTGTCTGGTTAGGCATATTTGTGTCATCTTTAATGTCTTTTATCAATGTCTTATAGTTTTCAGTGTACAAGTCTTTCACCTCATTGGTTAAATTATTTCTAAGTATTCTTTTTGATACAATTGTAAATGGGGTTGTTTTTAAAGTTTCTTTTTCTGATAGTTCATTATTAGTGTAAAACAATGCATCAGATATCTGTATATTAATTCTATATCCTGTAATTTGTTTGTTTGTTTTTGAGAAGAAATAGAGAGGGAAAGAGAGAGAGACAGGGGGTGGGGAGGAGCAGGAAGCATCAAGCATCAACTCTCCTGTATGTGTCTTGACCAGGCAAGCCCAGGGTTTTGAACCAGCAACTTCAGCACTCCAGGTCGATGCTTTATCCACAGTGACACCACAGGTCAGGCTATATCCTGTAATTTTATGGAATTCATTTATCCTAATAGTTTCCTCATGGTGATCTGTATATATTATCACATCATCTGCAAAAAGTGACAGCTTTACTTCCTTCTTTCTGGTTTGGATGCCTTTAACTTTTTTTTTCCTTAATATTTTAAATTTTTTATTTTTCTATGTTGGATGAGAGTGGTAAGAGTGGGGCATCCTTATCTTTTTCCTGATCTTAGTATCAGGGTATATTAGCTGTGGGTTTGTCTTATATAGGCTTTACTATATTGAGCTAAGTTCCTCTGTGCCCACTTTGTTAAGAGGTGTTATCATAAATGGATGCTGGGTTTTGTCAAATGTTTTTCTGCATCTATTGAGGTGATTATGTGATTTTTATCTTTTGTTTTGTTAATGCGGTATATAACATTGGTTAATTTGAGAATGTTAAAGCATCCTGCATCTTGTGGTAAATTCCGCTTGATTATGGTGTATGATACTTATAATGTATTGTTGAATTTAATTATAATATTTTGTTGAGGATTTCTGCATCTATGTTTATCAGGGATATTGGCCTGTAATTTCTTTTTTTGTAGTATCCTTCTATGGTTTTGGTATCAAAGTAAAGCTAGCTGTGTAAAATGAGTTTGGAAATGAATCTTTTTCTTCTTTATTTTTAATTTAAGAAGTATAGATATTAACTCTTCTTTAAATGTTTGCTAGGATTCACCTGTCTGGTTCTGAACTTTTTTTGGGAGAGTTTATTGATTACTGATTCAGTTTCATTGCTAGTAATTAGTCTATTCAGATTTTCTATTTCTTCATGATTCAATTTTGGGAGATTATATGTTTCTGGGAATTTATCCACAACTTATAGGTTGCCCAAGGTATGGTTTATAATTGTTAATAGTAGACTATACTGATTCTTTGTATTATTTTGGTATTGGTTGTAAACTTTTATTTCTGATTTTACTTACTTGGCCCCCCCCTATTTTTTTGATGGGTCTGACCTAAGGGTTTATCAGTTCTGTTTATCTTTTCAAAGAATCAGCTCTTAGTTTTATTTATCTTTTCTAAAATTTTTTAGTCTTTATGTTATTTATTTCCACTCTGATCTTTATCACTCTTTCCTTCTAACTTGGGGCTTTGTCTATTTTTTTTTTTTTTTTTAGTTTCTTTAGGTGTGAATTCAGAGTGTTCAAGATTTTTCTTGTTTCTAGAGGTAGATCTGTATTACTGTAAACTTTCCTCTTAGAACTGCTTTTGCTGTGTCCCACAGATTTTGTAATCTTGTGTTTCCAGTTTTGTCTGAAGGTATTTTTAAAATTTTCTTTTTCATTTCTTTGTTTATCCATTGGTTGTTTAATATTACCTTGTTTAGTCTCCACATATTTGTGTCTTTTTCAGTTTTCTTCTTGTAATTGATTTCTAGTGTCATTCCATTGTGATTGGAAAAGATGCTTGATATGATTTTGGTCTTCTTAAATTTATTGAGACTATTTTGTGACATAGCATGTGACATAGTATGTGTGTAATGTTTCATGTACACTTGAAAAGAATGTGTATTGTGCTGTTTTTGGATAGAATATTTTGTATCTATTAATTCCATCTGTTCTAATGAAAATTTTAAGACCATTGCTTCCTTATTTATTTTTGTTCTGGATAATTTATCCATCCATAAAAGAGGGGTATTAAAGTCCCCTACTATTATTATTATATTGCTGTCAATTTCCCTCTTGATGTCTGTTAATAGTTGTTTTGTATATTTAGGTACCCCTATGTTGAGTGCATAAATATTTACAAATGGTATAGTCTATTCTTAGATTGACTCCTTTATCATTATTTGGTACCTTTCTTTGTCTATTGTTACAGTATTTGTTTTAAAGTCTCTATTGTCCTATACATGTATTGATACCTCAGCTTTCTTTTTGTTTCCATTTTCATGGAATATCTTTTTCTATACCTTTAGTTTCAGCCTGTGTTTGTCTTTGGTTCTGAAGTGGGTCTCTTATAGGCAGTATATAAATGGGTCTTGTATTTTATCCATTGGCCAAATTATGTCTTTTGTTTGGAGCATTTAATTCATTTATATTTAAATAAGTTATTGATATGTGTGTATTTATTGCCATTTTGTTCTCTTTTTTTTTGGTTCTTTTCCTCTCTTCCTTTGTGGTTTGATAATTTTTTTCAGTGTTATATTTGAATTGTTTTACTGTTGTTTTCTTGTGTATTATATGTTTTGGTTTTGTGATTACTATGAGGTTCATATATAAAGATAAATATATATGTAATCTCGGTACATTTTAATTTGATATTAGCTTAAGTTTGAATGTATTCTACAAGCACAACATTTTTGCCAGTCCCATTATATATATATTATATATATATATATATATATATATTATATATATATTATTAATTTTAATGGGGTGACATTGAAAAATCAGGGTACATATGTTCAGAGAAAACATCCCCAGTTTATTATGACATTTGATTATGTTGCATACTTATCACTCAAAGTCAAATTGTCTTCCGTCATCTTCTATCTGGTTTTCTTTGTGCCCCTCCCCTCCCCCCAGCCCCTCCCACTCCCCCCTCCTCGTAACCACCAGACTCTTGTCCGTGTCTCTGAATCTCTTTTTTATGTCCCATCTATGTATGGAATCATATAATTTTTAGTTTTTTCTGATTTACTTTTTTCACTCAGTATAATGTTATCACGGTCCATCTATGTTGTTGTAAATGATCCGATGTCATCATTTTTTATGACTGAGTAGTATTCCATAGTACAGTATATATGTACCACATCTTCATTCAGTCATATATTAAAGGGCTTTTTGGTTGTTTCCATATCTTGGCCACAGTGAACAAGGCTGCAATGAACATGGGGCTGCATGTGTCTTTACATACCAATGTATTTTAGTTTTGGGGGTATATATCCAGTAGAGGGATTGCTGGGTCATATGGTAGCTCTATTTTTAACTTTTTGAGGAACCACCATACTTTCTTCCAAAATGGTTGTACTACTTTACATTCCCACCAACAGTGGATGAGGGTTCCTTTTTTCCCACAGCCTCTCCAACATTTTTTATTACCTGTCTTGTTGATAATAGCTAATCTAACAGGCGTGAGGTGGTATCTCATTGTAGTTTTGATTTGCATTTCTCTAATAGCTAATGAAGATGAGCATCTTTTCATATATCTGTTGGCCATTTGTATTTCTTCCTGGGAGAAGTGTCTGTTCATGTCCTCTTCCCATTTTTTTATTGGATTGTTTGTTTGTTGTTGAGTTTTATGAGTTCTTTATATATTTTAGATATTAGGCCCTTATCTGAGCTGTTGTTTGAAATATCATCTTTCATTTAGTTTGCTGTCAGTTTCCTTTGCTGTGCTAAAACTTCTTAGTCTGATGTAGTCTCATTCATTTATCTTTGCCTTCACATCCCTTGCCTTTGGAGTTAAATTCATAAGGTGCTCTTTATAACCAAGGTCCATGAGGTTAGTACCTATGTTTTCTTCTATGTAATTTACTGTTTCAGCTCTTATATTTAGGTCTTTGATCCATTTTGAATTAATTTCAGTACAAGGGGACAAACTGTAGTTGAGTTTCATTCTTTTGCATGTGGCTTTCCAGTTTTCCCAGCACCATTTGTTGAAGAGACTTTCTTTTCTCCATTGTGTGTTGTTGGCCCCTTTATCAAAGATGATTTGACCATATATATGTGGTTTTATTTCTGGGCTTTCTATTCTGTTCCATTGGTCTGAGTGTCTGTTTTCCTGCCAATACCATGCTGCTTTGATTGTCATGGCTCTATAATATAATTTGAAGTGAGGTATTGTAATGCCTCCAGCTTTGTTCTTTTTCCTTAGGATTGCTTTGGCTATTTGTTTTTTTTTTTTTATAAATCTAATGATTTTTTGTTCTATTTCTTTAAAAAATGACATTGAAATTTTAATGGGAATTACATTAAATTTGTATATCACTTTGAGTAATATAGTCATTTTGATTATATTTATTCTTCCTATCCAGGAACAAGGAATATTTTTCCATTTCATTGTATCTTTTTTGATTTCCTTTAACAATGCTTTGTAGTTTTTATTATATAGGTCCTTTACATTCTTTGTTATGTTTATTCCTAGGTATTTTATTTGTTTTGTTGCAACCATGAAGGGGATTATTTTTTTAAGCTCGTTTTTTGATGTTTCATTGTTGGCATATAGAAAAGCAACCGATTTTGTATATTAATTTTTTATTCTGCAACCTTACTGTATTGTTTTATTGTTTCTAGTAGTTCTTTTGTGGAGTCTTAGTGTTTTTTTATGTATAGGATCATATCATCTGCAAACAGTGAAACCTTTATTTTTCTTGTCTGATTGCTCTGGCTAGATCTCTCAGCACTACATTGAATAAGAGTGGAGAGAGTGGGCAATCTTCTCTTGTTCCTGATTTTAGGGGAAAAGTCCTCTGTTTTATGCCATTTAATATGATGTTAGCTGATGGTTTATCATAAATGGCCTTTATTATGTTGAGATATTTTTTTCTATACCCATTTTGTTGAGTGTTTTAAATGTAAAATTGTGTTGTATTTTATTAAATGCCTCTTCTGCATCTATTGATAAGATAATATGGTTTTTGTACTTTTTTTTTTGATATGGTATATTATGTTAACCGTTTTACATATGTTGAACCATCCTTGTGATTCTGGGATGAATCCCACTTGATCATGATGTATTATTTTTTTAATGTGTTGTTGTATTCTATTTGCTAGTATTTTGTCTAGTATTTTAGCATCTGTATTTATTAGTGATATTGGTCTGTAGTCTTTTTTTGTGTTGTGCTTGCCAGGTTCCGGTATGAGAGTTATGTTGGCCTTATAAAATGTGTTTGGAAGTATTGCTTCTTTTTCCATTTTTTGGAAGACTTTTAGTAGAATAGGAACCAATAGTTTTTGAATGTTTGGTAGAATTCACTAGTATAGCCTTCTTGCCCTGGACTTTTATTTTTGGGGAGATTTTTAATAGTTGTTTCTGTTTCCTTCCTGCTTATGTATCTGTTTATACTTTCACTTCATCATGATTCAGTGTAGGAAGATTGTATTGTTCTAGGAATTTATCCATTTCTTCTAGATTATTAAATTTGGTGGCATATAGTTTTTCATAGTATTCTACAATAATTCTTTGTATATCTATGATATCTGTGGTGATTCTCCTCTTTCATTTTGGATTTTTTTTTTATTTGAGTCTTTTCTCTTTTTTCCTTAGTGAGTCTTGCCAAGGGTTTGTCAATTTTGTTGATCTTTTCAAAGAGCCAGCTCTTTGTTTTATTAATTTCTTCTATAGTTTTTCTGTTCTCTGTTTGTTTATTTCTGTTATGATTTTTATTATTTTCTTTTTTCTGCTGGTTTTGGGTTGCCTTTGTTCTTCTTTTTTCTAGTTCCTTAGGATGTGAAATTAAGTGGTTTACTTGGGCTCTCTCTTGTTTGTTCATATAGGCCTGTAGTGATATGAACTTCCCTCTTATTACTGCTTTTGTTGCATCCCAGAGATTCTGATATGTCGTATTATAATTTTTGTTTGTCTGTATGTAACATTTGATCTCTGCTTTTATTTCTTTTTTGACCCACTCATTTTTTAAAAGTTGGTTGTTTAGTTTCCATATTTTTGTGGGTTTGTTTACCTCTTTATTATAGTTCAATTCTAGTTTCAAGACTTTATGATTGGAGAATATGCTTGAAATGATATCAATCTGAATTTGTTGATGTTATTTTTGTGGCCCAACATATGATCAAATCTTGAGAATGTTCCATGTACACTAGAGAAAAATGTATACTCTGGCACTTTGGGATGAAATGTTCTGTAGATGTCTATCATATCCAATTGTTCTAGTGTTTCATTTAAGGCCAATATTTCTTTAAAGCCTATTTTTAATTTTCTTTTTATTTATTCATTTTAGAGAAGGGACACAGAGTGAGAAAGAGAGAGAGAGAAAGGGGGGAGGAGCTAGAAGCATCAACTCCCATATGTGCCTTGACCAGACTTGTGCAGGGTTTTGAACTGGTGACCTCAGTGTTTCCAGGTCAATGCTTTATCCACTGCGCCACCACAGGTCAGGCAAGGCCAATATTTCTTTATTGATTTTCTGTTTGGATGAACTATCTAGAGCCATCAGAGGTGTATTGAGGTCACCAAGTATGATTGTATTTTTGTGGGTTTTTGTTTTTAGGTCATTCTGTAACTGTCATATATTTTGGTGCTCCTTGGTTTGATGCATATATATTAAGAAGTGTTATGTCTTCTTGATTCAATGTCCCCTTTATCATTATGAAATGACCATTTTTGTCTTTGATTACTTTGGCTGCCTTGTAGTAAGCATTGTTAGATATGAGTATTGCTACATCTGCTTTGTTTTTTTTTTTTGGATGTTATTTGCTTGGAGTATTGTTTTCCAGCCTTTCACTTTGAATTTGTTTTTATCCTGTAGCTTAGATGTGTTTCTTGTAGGCAGCATACAGTTGGGTTTTCTTTTTTAATCCATTCTGCTACTCTGTGTCTTTTTATTGGTGAGTTCAATCCATTTACATTTAGTGTAATTATTGACACTTGATGGTTTCCTACCACCATTTTATATATTGCTTTCTGATAGTTTTGTATCTTGTTTGATTCTTCTCTTTTGTTTTTCTATCATTTGTTTTTGTTTTGTTGTAATCCATAATTCTTTCTTCTGTTGCAATCCATACTTCTTTCTTCTGTTGCGTCTTTTTTCAATCCATGTGCTTCTGTAGTTTTTTTTTTTTCAGGGGTGGTTACCATTAAGTAATGGAAAGGGTACCTACCTATCATGTTCATGGTAGTACATTATCTCATGAGTGCTTCTGCACTTTATCCTCCTTAGATACTGTTAATCTTTGTCCTCTCCCCATTTTTATGTTGTCACAGATTAAATTAGATTTTACTGTGTTCTTGATGAAGCTTTTACTTGTGGTTTTGTTTTGTTTTATTCTTTGGATATGTTCAAAAAACAACCTTTTATATTTCCTGAAGTGGGGGTTTTCTGATGATAAATTTTCTCATCTTTTCTGTATCTGTGAATGTTTTTATTTCTCCTTTGTATTTGAAAGATAGCTTTGATGGGTATAGTATTCTTGGCTGGAAGTTCCTCTCTTTCAGAACTTTAAATATTGAGGTCTACTCTCTTCTAACTTATAAAGTTTCTGCTGAGAAATCTGATGATAATCTAATGGGCCTTCCTTTATATGTCATATTCTTCTTTTCCCTGGCTGCCTTGAGAATTTTTTCTTTGTCATTGGTTTGTGCCAATTTCATTACGATGTGCCTTGGAGTAGGTTTCTTAGGGTTAAGATAACTCGGTGTTTTGTTTGCTCTTGAATTTGAGGCTTTAGTTCTTTCCACAGGCTTGTAAAGTTCTCATCTATTATTTGTTTGAATATATTCTCCATTCTATTTTCTCTCTCTTTTCCTTCTGATATACCCGTTATTCTTATGTTGTTGTTTTTTATGGAGTCAGACAATTCCTGTAGGGCTTACTCATTTTTTAAAATTCACGAGTCTCTCTCCTCTCCTCTCTGTAGTGCCTCTAGTTGCCTGTCTTCTATGTCACAAATTCTCTCCTCTATCTGGCCTGTTCTATTAGCTACGCTTGTTATCTCATTTTTCAGTTCATGAATTGAGTTCTTTATCTCTGATTCATTTTCTTTTTTTAAAAAAATTTTTATTTATTTACTATTTATTCATTTTAGAGAGGAGAGAGAGAATGAGAGAAAAGGGGGAGAAGCAGGAAGTATCAACTCCCATATGCGCCTTGACCAATCAAGTCCTGGGTCTTGAACTGGCAACCTCAGTGTTCCCAGGTCAACACTTTATCCACTGTGCCACCACTGGTCAGGCTCTCTGATTCATTTTCATAGTTTCAATTTCCTTGGTGATGTATTCTTCCTGTTTGTTGAATTGTTTTTTGAGCTCCCTAAATTGTCTTTCTGTACTTTCTTATATATCTCTGAGTATTTTTAGAATTTCAATTTTAAATTCTCT
This sequence comes from Rhynchonycteris naso, assembly GCA_037038555.1. Taxonomy (NCBI): domain Eukaryota; kingdom Metazoa; phylum Chordata; class Mammalia; order Chiroptera; family Emballonuridae; genus Rhynchonycteris; species Rhynchonycteris naso. Next base: position 315,399,721 of record CM072995.1, read on the forward strand.
GTCATTTAACTCTAAGGTTTCCAAGCTATTGAAATATTTTTCTATAGATTTTTCCTCATCTATCTGAGCTACATTTCTGTCTTTTGTATCCATGATATTTGATTTCTTTTTTTTAATGGCATTTGAGAGTGGTATTGTTAATAACACTAATAAGAGTTGGTAAAGAATAAGAAAATAAAGATAAAACATAAGAAAGTAAAAAAAATTAAAAATAATTTCTTTTTGAGAAAATACAGTGAAAAACTGAAAATTATATTGTGCTAAATGGAACAAAAACTACATAGAATGGAGGGCCTGAGTTGGAGAAAAGTGACAAAGAGGCAAAAAACGAGGTAAGAACCCACAAAATGCTACATGGAAAAAATTTGGATCAAGAATAAAATAATTTGTAGATGATGGTTGAATGAGAGATATAGTGAAAAAGAAAAGAAGAAAAAAAGAAAATATGCAGTGAAAGATGCAAATTCTATTGTATTAAGTGGAATAAAAACTACATAGAATGGAGAGCGGGAGGTGGGGGGATGCTAATGAGATAAACACTGAATTACAAAGCACACGAAATGCCACAAAGAAAAAATTTGAATCCAAAATAAAATAATTTGTGAGTGAGGATTGAATGAGAGGAAAAGTGAAGGAGAAAAAAAGAAACCAAAAGGGAGGGAGAAAAAGAACAAAAAAAGGAGAGAATTAAGGTTTTTGGAATATAACCCTCATAGAGAGAGAGAGAAAATAAAAAAGAATGGAAAATGTAACACCTATGGGTAATGAAGTTCAAAATGAAAATAAAAGAATGAAATGGGAAGAGGATAAAAGGATTAAGGTGGTAGAAAAAAAGATACAAAAATAAAAAGAAATAAAATGGAAAAAGTTATAAAGATTATGGATTTTTTCTGGTTTTGAGAAGTTATCTTTTATCTTCTTCTTCCACTCTCTTTTTGGCTGGTGGCACTGTATACCACATTCTGCCCCTGTGGCACTCATAGGTAAAGATTTGCAGTTGATGTGTTGCTATGGCAATGACATAAACTAGGCCTCAATACCGTTGGTAGGCAGGGCTTGTTAGCATTTGCAGGCTTCGACAATGGGAGAGTCCGTTTTCCCGGAGCCTATCCCCCAGTCTCTTCTTCCTGAACCAGCAGTCTAGGGACCCAGCTGTGAAGTTGCTGCTGCCACTGCCTGGAGAGCAAGAGGCTCTAAGAGCTGCCCAAACACCCCTCTATCCCCACTCAATGCAGGGTTCTGGGTAAGGTCTTACCAGCCCGAGCCACCAGTGTAATCAGGCAGGGCTGGGAGCCAATTGCTCCTCAGGTGTCTTTCTATAAGCCTCCTGGTTTGTCTAGTATGTGTCAGTGCTTCGCGGGACTACTCTCCCCAGGCTTTTGCACTTTGTAACCTATATCAGCTAGCAGGAAGATGCCCCAGTCACTGCCTTCTGAACAAGAGGTCTTAAAAGCTGCCAAGTCTCTCTTCTAGGTCCTTTTAAAGCACAGCCCTGGGTATAAAAACTCTGCCTACCAGAGCCACCAGCTTAAGCAGGCAGGGAGGCAAGCTGACTTCTGGTCAGGCTCCTTTCTAAGGTTTCCCGGGCATGTCTAAATTTGCCTTACCAGTCCGCGGGTTTGCTCTTCACAGGCGTTCTCTCTTGTTCGGAAGCCTACAGCCCAGCCCGCCCAACTTCTGCAGTGTTCTCTGAGGTCTGTTCCATAGGAATGTGGTTTTTTACTCTGTATCGGCTGGCAGGAGGTTGTCCCAGCCACTGCCTATTGAGTGAGAGGCCCTAAGAACTATTAAGTCCCTCCTCCGGGTTCTCTTAATTCATAGACCTGGGAAAGAAGACCTTGTCAGCCAGAGCCGCTGCCAGCTTAAACCAGCCGAGCAGTGAGCAGACTGCAGGTTAGGCTTCTTTCTGCGATCCATGGGTCTGCTCTCCAGAGGCTGTCAGCAAGCTGCCTGCATACCCTTCCCCTCAGCACTTCTGTAGTTTTCTTCCCTGGGGAGTTTGCTTTCTTAGCCTGTATGGCTAGCGGAGGCGCCCCACCCAGAGAGGTCCTGGCATAGGGGAGCCGGCTTTTGTGCACTCCCCACATGCTGTTGATCAGGGAGCAGGGATTCTACAGAGACTCTGTCTACAGCCCACACAGAAAGCCACTGCTGACAGTCTTCGACCAAGCCCCTCCGTCTGGGGATGTGGGCACCTACTCCGGAGGCTCTAGGTGGAACCACTCATACACTGCCCACGCTTGCCAGTCCGGAGACTGGGGGTTAACAAAGCCCACTCCGCAGGCAAGCCACTCACCCACCACTGCCGGGGTTTGCTGCTGGTGTTAGCTCTGTGTAGGTTGAGCCATGGGCACATTCTCTCCTTGGCTTGAATGTTTCCATCCTACTCCTCCCTTCCTCTCAGTTCCTAGTGAAAAAAGTTTCCTCAGGTCAGTGAGGGAAGCGGAATACTCTGTTCTCTATCTATTTCCTTCAGAGTGGTTTTTCAGCCATGTGTTCACCCAGTTGTACCTTTGTTTGATGTATGTGTATTTCAGATGCTCTTGGGATTGTTTTTCTGTCTCTATTTGTTGAAATTTCAGGGAGAGATATCGGGAGTCCGCCTCACAGCGCCATATCTCTGACGTCACCTTATTTTATATTTTTGATGTTATAATTTGTATTTTTTTATTTTGTTTATCCCTTAACTAATTATTATAGTTAGTTTGATTACTTTTGTTTTTTAAATTTTCATACTAGCTTTATAAGTGATTGATCTACTACCTTTACTGTGAATTTGCCTTGTTTTTTTATAGTTATAGTCTTTTCTTTTCCATTTAAATGAGTCCCTTTAACATTTCTTGTAAGACTGGTGTAGTAGGAACGAACTCCTTTAATTCTTGGTTGTTGAGGAACTTCTTTACTTCTTCTTTAATTCAGCATAACCTTGCTGTGTAGAGTATTCTTTTTAAAAAAAATTTAATTAATTGTGTTTACATAGATTCTAGGGTAACTCCGACTGCATCCCCCCTCCCCCGTATTCCCCTCCACATCTCCCTACATCACCCTTCCCCCTTCCCTTCAGGTTTATCCCATCCTATCATCCCCTTTCCCTCTGTCCTCTTTTCCTCCGGTCCCTTTGATTCTTTCTCTGTCTCAATTCCTTTCCTCAGTTCTCAGTGTTCCTTGGATTCCTCAAATGAGTGAGGTCATATAATATTTTTCTTTTTCTGCCTGGCTTATTTCACTCAACATAATAGTTTCCAGGTCCCTCCATATTGTTGCAAAAGGTAATATTTCTGAGGTTGCTGGTTCAAGACCCTGGGCTTGCCTGGTCATGGCACATATGGGAGTTGGTGCTTCTTGCTCCAACCCCCTTCTCTCTCTCTCTCTCTCTCCTCTCCAAAATGAAGAAATAAAAATAAAGTATTCTTGGTTAAACATTTTTCCCTTCAGCGCTTTGACTATATCATGCATCTGTCTTCTAGCCTGGAAAGGTTTTGCTTAAAGATTTTCTGATAACTTCAGGTTTCCCTTGTAGGTAATGCATTGTTTTTCTCTAGCTGCATTTGAAATACTGTCTTTATTCTTAAATTTAACCATTTTAATTATAATATATCTTGGTGTGGTTCACTTTGGTATCATCTTATTTGGTACTCTCTGGGCTTACTTGAACTGGGTGTTTGTTTCTTTTTCCAGATTAGGTAATTTTTCTGTAAGAATTTTTTAAATTTTATTTTTTAAAGACTTCATTCACTAGAGCGAGAAAGAGAGAGAGAATGGGGGAGGAGCAGGAAGCATAAACTTTCATATGTGCCTTGACCAGGCAAGCTTGAGGTTTTGAACTAGTGACCTCAGGATTCCAGGTCAATGCTTCATCCCCTGTACCACCACAGGTCAGGGCATAATCTCTACAAATAATTTTTTTGACCTTTTTCTATTTTCTCCTCCTGGAACCCCTATAATGTAAATGTTATTTTCCTTGATGTTGTACTAGAGGTCCCTGAAGGTCTTTAAAATTATTTTTTTGACTTAGAGAGAGAGAGATAGGACCCAAGTAAATCAAGTCAGAAATGAAAGAGGGAGGATTATAAGAAGTTAATGCCAAAAAAACATATGACAACAAATTGGACAATCTGGACAAAATGAATAAGTTTCTAGAAATATACAATCTTCCAAAACTAAATCAGGAGAATCACAGAATTTGAATAGAGAGATTACAACTAGTGAAATTGAAATGGTAATCAAAACTCTCTTCAACAATTTAAAATTCACTTCATAGATAAATTTTGCTAAATATTCAAAGAACTAACACCTATTCTTCTCAAATTTGTACAAAAAATTTAACAGAAGACTCCCAAGCTCATTTTACAAGGCCTGCATTATCCTAATTTCAAACCCAGAAAAAATACTAGCAAATATATATATATATATATATATATATATATATATATATATATATATATATATATATATATGTCAATATCCCTGATTAACATAGATGCTAAAATCCTCAACAAAATATTAGCAAACCAGCCTGACCTGTGGTGGCGCAGTGGATAAAGTGTCGACCTGGGAACACTGAGGTCGCCAGTTTAAAACCCTGCACTGGTCTGGTCAAGGCACATATGGGAGTTGAGCTTCCAGCTCCTCCCCCCTTTCTCTCTTTCTCTCTCTCTCTCTCTCACTCTGTGTCTCCTCTCTAAAATGAATAAAATAAAAATTAAAAAAAAAGATTAAAATATTAGCAAACCAGATTCAACAATTTATTAAAAAGTTCATACACCATGACGAAGTGGGATTTATTGCAGAGATGCAAGGTTGGTACAATATCCACAAATTAATATATACGATACATCACATAAACAAAATGAAGGATAAAAATCACATGATCGTATCAATAGATGCAGAAAAAGCAATCGATAAAATCCAGCACCCATTTATATTAAAAATCTCAGCAAAGTGGGACTAAAGGGATCATATTTCAATGTGATAAAGATCATATATAACAAACCCAAAGCCAACATCATACTCAATGGCCAAAAACTAAAAGTGTTTTTCTTCTGATCAGGAATAATACATTGATATTTGCTTTAACCACTCTTATTCAACATAGTACTGAAAGTCTTAGCCACAGCAATCAGATAAAAGGAAGTAGAAGGCATTAAAATTGTGAAGGAAGAAGTAAACTTGTCATTATTTGTAGATGACATGATACTGTACATAGAGAACCCTAAAAATTCCACCAAAAATGATAAATTCAGGATACAGTAGCCAGATACAAAATAAGTATTCAGAAAACTACTGCATTTTTATACACCAATAATGAACTATCAGAAAGGGAAACTAAGAAAATAATTTCACTTACAACTACATCAAAAAAGTAAAATACCTTGAAATAAATTTATCTGAGGATATAAAAGACCTGTACTTGGAAAATTATAAGACACTGAAAAAGAACCTAGAGGGCATTATGTTCAGTTGAAGAAAGAAAAATACCAGATGATTTCTCTTCTGTGTGGAATCTGAGGAACAAAATAAACAAATTTGAAATGAACTCATAGACACAGAGAGCAGACTGAGGAATGCCATAGGAAAAGGTGTTGAGGGACTGAGTGAAAGAAGTGAAGGGATTAAGAAGTACCCATTGGTAGTTACAAAGTAGTCATGGAGATATAAAGTACAGCATAGGGTAGATAGTCAATAATATTGTGATAACTACGTATGATGCCAGGTGGTACTGGAATATTGGCAGGAAAACTTTGTAAAGTATATGATTGTCTAACCACTTTGCTATAAATGTAAAACCAATACAAAATAATATTGAAAGTAAATAGCAATTGATAAAATATTTTAAAAGATACTGAAGAAAGAAATTGAAGAAGGTACAAGTAACTGGAAGCATATATAATGCTCATGCAAAAGAAAAGTTAACATCATTTAAATGTCCATACTGCCCAAAGCAACGTATAGATTCAACACATTTCCCATTAAAATTACAATTATGTATTTCTCAGAACTAGGATAATACTAAAACTTATATGGAGCCACAAAAGATTCCAAAGAGCCACAGAAATCTTGAGAAAGCAAAACAAACTAGGAGGTATCTTACTACCTGATACCAAACTATATTACAAGACCAGAGTAATCAAAACAGGATGGCAATAGACTAAAAATAGACACATAAATCAATGAAACAGGCTTGAGAGCCCAGAAAATTAACCCACGACTTTAGAATCAATTAATATTTGACAAAGGAGGTAAAAATATATAATGGGATAAAGATAGTCTTTTCAAGAAATGGTGTTGGGAAAATTGGATAGATATATACAAAATAATTGAAACTAGACCATTTTTTTTACACCATACACAAGGATAAACTCAAAAAAGATTAAAGACTTAGATATTAGACTTGAAATCATTAAAGTCCCAGAAGAAAACATACAATAAAATCTCAGACATTTTTTGTAGCAATATTTTTTCTGATACTTCACCACAGGCAAGGGAAAGAAAAGAAAAAAAAAATAAATGGGACTATATTAAACTAAAAAGTTATTTTCACAGCAAAGGAAACAATAAACAATGAAAAGACAATCCACTATATGGGAGAACATATTTGTTGATACATCTGAAAAGGGCTTACTGTCCAAAATTTATGACGAACTTTTAAAACTCAACATCAGAAAAACAACTCAATTAAGAAATTGGCAAAGGACCTGAATAGACACTTGTCCAAAGAGGACCTGCAGATGGCCTATAGACATATAAAAAGATGTGCAACATCACTAATCATTAGAGAAATGCAAATTAAAACCAGAATGAGATATCACCTCACACCTGTCAGAATGGCTATCATCAATAAATTCACAAACAACAAATGTTGGCAAGGGTGTGGAGAAAAGGGAACCCTCTTGCACTGTTGGTGGGAATGTAGATTGTTGCAGCCAACCTGGACAGCAGCATGGAGTTACTTCAAAAAATTAAAAATAGAACTGCCTTTTGACCCAGCAATTCCACTTCTGGGAATATATCCAAAGGAACCCCAAACACCAGTTTGAAAGAATATATGCACCTCTATGTTCATTACAGTGTTATTTACACAGCTAAGATTTGGAAGCAGCCCAAGTGCCCATTAGTAGATGAGTGGATAAAAAAGCAGTGTACATTTACAAAATGAAATACCACTCAGCCATAAAAAGAAGGAATTCTTACTTTTTTTGACAGCATGGAAGGACCTGTAAAGTATCGTGCTAAGTGAAACAAGCCAGTCAGAGAAAGACAAATACCATATAATTTCACTTATATGTGGAATCAGTGAAAAAAATTAATTAACAAACAAAATAGAAAAAGACTCATAGACACAGAACAGACTGACAGATCTCAGAAGGGAAAGTATTTGGGGGCTGGGTAAAAAGTGAAGGTATTAAGCAAAGTAAAAAAAACCTCATAGACACAGACAACAGTATATCGATTACAAGAGGGAAAGCAGGTTGGGGGAGGTAGAAGAGGGTAAAGGTGGTCTAAATGGTAATGGAAGAAGACTTGACTTGAGGTGGTGAACACACAGTACAATATATAGATGATGTATTATAGTATAGAATTGTACACTTGAAACCTGTATAATTTAATTAACCAATGTCACCCCAATAAAATTCAATTAAAATATAAATTTTTTTTTGAAAAAAAGAGAATTCTTGTTTAATTTGCTTCTCTATCTGCTGAGAGCTATTGCTTTGTCTTCTGGCTCACTGATTTTGCTTCTACTTCTTTCCTTCTGGTGTTGAAATTCTCTAACATGCTCCTTCTTGCAAGAGCATTTCTTTTGCAGACTGCTGCTTCTTACTGGCTATGGTAAGGCTGAGGTTGCTATACTGGGTGGACTGCGTACAGGGCACTTGCCTTGCATGGTTGTGGTATGGCTGTTGCTCATCCCAGTTGTGACATGGCTTTTGTGTGTGGTGGATGTGACACAGAGCACATCCACTGATTTTAGCAGTCTAACAAGTGGGCATAAAATTAATGTATACCCTCTACATCACCAGCAAGTTAGAATGAAGTTGCAAAAGTGGCACCTGCAGCATTTCCACTCCTGGAGAAATTCTCTGTAGGTTCCTGCCTCTTTGGCAGCCATTTTAGGACTAGTAAGTGGGCATCCCTTATCAGCTATGTGCATTGCAAACTGTTGCTTCTGTGCTGGATCACAAAGTGAGTAGGTCTGTGTACTGGCCCTTTAATAGCAGGTTCTTGGTTTCTGTGCTGTATGGGTGTGGCATAGAGCATGTCCATTGGTACAGCAGGCTACAGGGAGGAACCAAAAATGATACCTGCCAGCTCTATTACCATGATGTTAGAATGAGATTGCAAAAATGGCTCCAGCCAGTGTTTTCTGACCTTGGAGAAAGTGTGCGAAGGTTCCAGTGTTTCTGGTAGCCATGTTAGGATAAATAAGTGGGTTTTCTTCACAGGTGGTTTAGGTGCTTTTCGAACTGTTGCTTTTGTGCTGTGGGTCTTTGTGTGAGCATTTTAAGAGCTGGTTTTCCATTTCCTACAGCTCTGTGGTTCCCCTGGATTTAATCCCTATTGATTTTCAAGACCAAACCTATTGGGAGATTGTTTTTATGGTGCTGGACCCAGGGATTGGGGTTCCTGATGTGGGACAGAGTACTTTCACTCCTCCAAAGAAAGTACCATATTTTGGGGATCCCTTCCCACTGTGGGAGCACACATCTGGGATGGCATTCCCTATGAGACTCTGCCTCTCTTCACTGTCCCTATGCATCTTTTTTTACCTTTTGTATGAAAGTGCTGTTTATCTATTGTTCAGGTTCTTTTCAGAGAGAAATTATTCTGTATGTAGCTTTAAATTTCTTGTGTCCATGGGAGGAAGTAAGTTCAGGGTTTTCTTACACTGTGACCACGAATTCTTCACTGCTTGCTAATTTTTGATTGGGTATGAGGCATTGTGAATTTTGCTTTTTTGGCTGCTTCTTGAATTAAAAATATTTCTGAACTTTGTTTCTTGGAAACAGTTTGATTATTTCAAACTTCACCTTTAAGCTTTGCTAGTCAGACCCTAGCAGCCTTGAATGTATGCCTAGTTTTTTCCACTGCTGTGGCAATACCATTTTGAGTATGCTACATAGTGCCTCATGTATTACAAAGTTTTTCTGCTCTGGTGGGAACATGAACTATTGCTGGCCTTTTGTGAGTCCTGGAGATTGTCTCACCACTTCTTTTCTGTGATTATTTTGATGGCCTCAGATAATTTGTTCAAAAGCATGTACTGATTTAGTATTCAATTACTAAGAGGGTAAGATGGAGACACAGGAGGGAACCCTTACCTTCCCAATCTCCCGTTTCTGTCTGCTAAATTCAGGGATACTGCCAAGCATCACCTACCCCTGAGTCTCAGTGCTCCATCCTACAAACTATAGAGGTTGTAAAGGGGGCATTTATACTACTCAGTTCTATTATCTTCCTTCTCTCAAGGATTGCTGCCCATCACTGCCTATTGTCCACAATCTGAAAACTGTTGTTTCATATTTGCTGCAGTTTTTAGTCACTGAGGTGAGATTATTCCAATACCTGTTCTCCATCTTGGACAGAAGTAGACATTCAGACTGTGTACTTTAAAATACAATAGCAGGGTGCCTTTCACACACACACACACACACACACACACACACACACACACACACACAAATAGTGGAGCACAACGAACAGAATATTTTCAGGAGCAGCGACTATTGCCTGGGGTCAGGTCCTTTAAAACTGTTCATGTATGTTTTTTAATAATTGTCCTCTCCCCACATTCTACACATTCTCTAAAATATTCTATATATGAGAACAACATTCTATCACAGTAGCATAAGAATATGCAGTAGTGACAGCTAGATGTCTCTCAATATCTGTTTGTTTGTTTTTTTTACTAGTAAGAAAATCCCTGTCATGTTCAGATTCTGTAAATGTCCTTCAAATAAAGGGAGGACACCCTTCTTCATTCCTTTCTTCTTCCTACGAGTTAGAATGTGGAGTAAAGGATACACTTGAGCAGCCATTTTGGACCCTGAGAAGGAAGCCCTGTGCTGCAGTGGAACAGCAAGATGGACAGTGTCTGGTTCTTAATGACATTGTGAAGCCACATACCACATAATTTGGTCTTTCTACCACTGAAAATTTTTGTTGGCAAAAGAAACAATATCCTTGTCTTCTTTCAGCCATTGCTATTTTGAATATTCAATCAGTGTTAATTGAGACTAACCCTCACTGACTCCGTATGGGAGAAGAGAGAAAGGGAAGGGGTAGGCAGGTATGTGTGTGAGACATATTAGTAAAGGATTTATTTTTCATACACCTCACCCGTGCGTTGAAGTTCTCAAGTTATTCCAAGAGCATGTAACAGTTTAATAAACACATTTATATATATATTATCTAACCTGATGCTTTCAGCATCACTTAGTTGGCTAGTACAGAGAATATGGCCCATTTTAGAGGTGAGAAAATAAAGTGGTGCAATGACTGCAATAAACACTCAACCAGTTAGTGGGAAAGGTGGGATGAAGCTCCAGTCTTCAGCACTGAATCCAATGCATTATCTTAGATGATAATTTTTTTTAAAAAATTCAAATTTATTTTTTATGGAATTTTCTGTAGAATAGTGGGGTAGGAAACACTTAAAGGTGCTACTAGATCCTTACTGTTTTATTTGTCATTTCAGCAAAAGGGTGTACCATGTTTAAGAAGGTCAACAGGATTGAGGTAAATGGTCAAAAGAAAAAGAAAAAGCATAAGTCATGGATTGTACGCATCTTCAACCACAAATGGGTCATTACCTACCTTACTGCCTGCTACAGCTGCCGATGGAAAACCAAGCTGGAGAAGAAATCAGGATGGGAACTCTGCTGCTACTCTTGGGTACAGAGAGATGGGAAGGATCTGGACCACTCCTCCTGAAATATGGGGAACATGGGCTCATCCCTGATCCCCACAAGGGCTCATTAGTCTCCAGGACTGGGCATGCTGGGGCTCTAACTCTCCCATGAAAGGTCTGCCATAACTTTGGAGCCAAAGTTAACCTTGCTGAAACATGTGCTTATTTTCTTTCACTTTTATTCTTCACTTCTTCTTTTCCTCACTAGCTCTTTTATATTATTCATTTACTCACTTTAGCTTTTATTTGTTCAGTGAACTGTGAAGAAAAGTGAGGTTTGGGTACAATTAGATGTGTTTATCTAGGGATTACAGGAATGCCTGAATATTTAATTTTCTCTTCATTGTGAGTTTCCCAAAGGAGCTATAGTAAAGAGGAAAAAAGAGCCACAGGGAAACAAGGTGTTTCTTTATTATTGATCAGGCTAATGCCTGATTTTTCTAAAGAGGAACTCTGGTAAGGCGGAGGGGTGGCATGTGGCCTAGCCTCATTGAGGGCTGTTGGGCAGATAAAATATGCTCACTTTGTTAAAGATGGCGCTGCCCACATGGAAGCCTGTCACCCAGGTGATATTAGTTGCCCTTATGCTTGGGATGGGTGTGGGGGAAAGGCTTTAATGTAAGCAGGCCAGGGTCATTATAGCCTAAGGCTTAGTTTTAGGAGTGGGCTTTTCCCCACACCTTTGACTGATTCGATGATGTTGGGTGGTGCACTCTCCTGAGGAATCCCATTATGCCTCAGATGGGTGACTTTGTATCGGAGACTTTCTTGTCTGTAGATTGGATTAGGGTTTGGATTTCTACAATATAAAGTGGGACAGACCGGTAGCTTGCTCTCTTGGTTCCTGAAGTATTAGAAAGGAGAGCAGATTAAGGCCACTTGGAGGAGAGGAGAAGCAGCCAAGATGGCAGAGTGCTGAGGGAGTGCAGAGTTTGTGTAGAGAGAAGGAGATGGGAAACAGTGGTGAATAAGTCTGGTGAGCTAGAAACCTTTGATTCTAGGAAACTTGGATAAGTCAGTAGCTTTGTGAGCACTGAATGAGTGGGTTTTGGAGCCCAGTATGTGTTTTTGCTTGCCCGCTGGGTGAAAGCTAGAATTAAAGCTGATAGCTTACCAGTTCTTGGCTCCGTTGTTTTATTACCGACTGTTCGAATCCAATGTGAACCTGCATGGGCCAGGCTGCTGTGATGGTGGCCCTGGCTACTGGCTTTACAAGGACCATAAGCCATATGTTGGGACTCTCTGGTGGGCTATGTAATATAAGTGATGAAATGATGAGCATGCTGAAGCGAGAAGGGGGTGGCCATATCATATTCTTTCACTTGCAGACATGGTCCAACTACTGTCTGAGATTCTGACCAATTGGATATCTAACTTGCAATGGCTGAGATGTGGAGCACAAGGAAAGGGGTGGAAATGGAAGGTTCTCCCGGTTTGGGCAGGACTGTTCTTCTGTCCCCTGTATCTTTCCTGACCAGATGTCTGGCTTTTATTCTAGTGCCTGGGGATAACAGAAGTGCCTGGCCCTGGCTGGATGGCTCAGCAGTAGAGCGTCGGCCCAGTGTGTGGAAGTCCTGGGTTCAATTCCCAGTCAGGGCACAGAGGAGGAGCAACCATCTCCTTCTCCACCCCTCCCTTTCTTCTTCTCTATCTTACCCCCCTCTCCCCACAGTCATGACTTAATTGGCTCAAGCGAGTTGACCCTAGGCACTGAGGATAGCTCCATGGCCTTGCCTCAGGCACTAAAATAGCTCAATTGCTGAACAATGGAGCAGTGGCCCCAGGTGGGGTTGTTGGGTGAATCTCGGTTGAGGTGCATGCAGAAGTCTGTCTCTCTGCTTCCCTGCCTCTCAATAAAATAAAATAAAAAAAAGAAAGAAAATAAGTGCCTCAGGCGTGGTTCCCACTTTCAAGAAATTCGGTCTACTGAAGGATAAGAGGTACACACGCTATGTCACTATGGTGAGAGAAGTGCTATAACTGTGTGTGTGTACATGCACCCATGCACCCCTGTCAAAGGAGGGGTTGAAAATAACTGTTTAGAAGGGGAAAGGTGATTAAGAATTGTGGTAAAAAATAGGGGGTGGAAGAAGATACGGTATTGGAGGAAGAGTCAAAGGGCAATAGTGTGAGGTTCATTTTAGGTGGAGCAGGGGATATGAATGGAGAAATGATGGGAAATGAAGCCAGAGTGGGAGATAGAACAGGTGTTATGTGGTTTTTAGAATTTGATGCCTGCCATGTAAGGAATAAGCAGTCCCCCAGAATTCTAAGCTAGTGATGTTGCCTGAACTATGTTTTAGAATGATTATTTGATCATGTGGAGGATGCATCAAAAGGAACAAAACTAATTCAGGGAGCCATCTGTGCCTTTAAAGGAGCTATGCTTATGAGAAAATAAAAACCAGCCAGTGGGAAATAAGGTGCTCCTTTATTATTGTTTAGGCTAATGCATGATTTTTCCTAATGAGGAACTCTGGTAAGGTTGAGTGGTGGCATGTGTCCCAGCCTCATTGTAATGGTAGTAGTATTCAAGGTAAGAGATGGCGGCCTAGATTAGAGTAGTGATGGCAAAGATGGAGAAGAGTGAATTGATTCAATGGATATTTATTCTGTAGGGATGAAGTCACACAAGAGCTATAAAGTAGCACATAGAGGGAAAGATGAAAGGAGGCTTCATGGGAATGCTGACATTCAAGGCAATGTGGTGTAACTGAAAAATCCCTGGGCCAGAGCCCAGGTGCATTTGAGTCCTAATTCCAACTCTGCCCTTGGGCTGCGATCTCCAAGCCTCTCTTACAGCGAGTGAATTGAAGTATTGACTGATAGATAATTCTTTTCGTTTCTGCTCAGGGAAAGAAGCATAGCATATAGCATAAGAACAACGATCTTGGGTCTGAGAAAGACTGCCTGGATTCCATTTATAGCTTCACTGCCTATCACCATATTATAGCTTTACCACTGTGGGACCTTGGGGAGGTTAGTTAACATTCTGGGCTTTAGATTCCTCAATAGAAATAATGGAGATGATAAAAATAGCACCCACCAATAGGGTTTGTTGTGAAGATAGAAGATAGAATATGTGGAAAACAAGAGAATAGCGTTAGGCACACATATAGCACTCAATAAGTATTAACTTTTTTATTAATGTCTTGTAGTCCTTGACTTGTGGAAGAGATCTCCTACATATATAAATGATGGTGCAGGGGATTCTGAACAGTAGAAATAAGGTGATCAGAAGTCTAGAGATAGTCACGGATAATGGAGTGGTGATTGCTGGGGTATGGGCTGGTGGAAGAGGCTATAAGGGGGAACAGTGGGGATGAACCGAGATTTGACTTGAGCAGGTGAACACACAGTACAGTATACAGAAGATGTAGAATTGTGCACCTGCAACCTGTATAATTTTGTCAACTCAATAAATTTAATTAAAAAGATGTCCAGAGATGGAGAAGCACAGTTGCGTATTTAGGGAAAAACATTTAAAAAAATTTTATTTAGAAAATGAAATTTAACAGGATGACATTGATCAATAAAAATACATAGGTTTCAGGTAAACATTTCTATAGCATATGAACTCTTGATTATGTTGTATACCCATCACCCAAAGTCAAATCATTTTCCGTCACCTTATTTATCTCTCTTTACACCCTTCCCCCAACTCTTCTCCCTCTCCCTTATATCCCCTGCCCCCTCTCCGGGTAACCACTTCACTTTTATCTGTGTCCATGAGTCTCAGTTTTATATCCCACCTATGTGTGAAATCATACAGTTCTTAGCTTTTTCTGATTTACTTATTTCACTCAGCATAATGTTCTCAAGGTCCATCCATGTTGTCATAAAAGGAAATGGGCCATCATTTCTTATGACTGAGTAGTATTTCATTATATATATATGTTCTGTATCTTCTTTATCCAATTCTTTATCGAGGGACACTTTGGTTTTTTCCATGTCTTAGCCACTGTGAATAATGCTGTGATGAACGTGGGAGTGCATGTGTCTTTACGTACCAATGTTTTTGAGTTTTGGGGGTAGATACCCAGTAGAGAGATTGCTGGGTCATATTGTAGTAATATTCTTTTCTTTTTCTTAATATCTTTTTTTAATTCACTCTTTTCAATTTTATTTTAGATTTTATTTATTCATTTTTAGAGAGAAAAGAGAGAGAGAGAGAGAAAGAGAGAGAAGGGGGAGGAGCAGGAAGCATCAACTCCCATATGTGCCTTGATCAGGTAAGCCCAGGGCTTTGAACCAGCAACCTCAGCGTTCCAGGTCGACGCTTTATCCACTGCGCCACCACAGGTCAGGCCCTAGTGATTGAGATTTACTTTTTCTCCACAGCCTCTCCAACACCTGTCTTGTTAATAATAGCCAATCTAACAGGTGTGAGGTGGTATCTCATTGTAGTTTTGATTTGCATTTCTTGAATAGCTAGTGAAGATGAGCATCTTTTCATGTATCTGTTGGCCATTTGTATGTCCTCTTAGAAGTGTCTGTTCAGGTCCTCCTCATTTTTAAATTAGACTGTTTGCTTGTTTGTTGCTGAGCTTTGTGAGTTCTTTATATATTTTGGATATTAACCCTTTATCGGAGCTGTTGTTTGCAAATATCATCTCCCATTTAGTTGGCTGTGTATTTGTTTTGTTGTCCATTTTTTATCGTTGTTTGTTATTTTTAGCTGTGCAGAAGCATTTTAGTTTGATATAGTCCCATTCATTTAGTTTTGCCTTTATTTCTCTTGCCTTTGGGGTTAAATTCATAAATTGTTCTCTATGGCCAAGGTTTATGAGTTTAGTACTTATGTTTTCTTGTATGTAATTTATTGTTTCAGATCTTAAATTTAGGTCTCTGATCCATTTTGAATTAATTTTTGTGCAGGAGGACAAATGGTAGTCAAGTTTTAGATTTTTACATGTGGCTTTTCCAGTTTTCCCAGCACCATTTATTGACGGGGCTTTTTTTTCCCCCTTCCATTGTGTGTTTTGGTTCCTTTGTTGAAGATGATTTGTCCATATATATGTGGTTTTATTTCTGGGCTCTCAATTCTGTTCCATTGGTTTTTATGTCCAATGGAATGTATGTTTTTCTTCCAATACAGTGCTGTTTTGATTATTGTGGCTCAATAGTATAATTTGAAGTAGAGTGATACCTCCAGTTTCCTTCTTTTTCCTCAGGATTGCTCTTGGCTATTTGGGGTATTTTACAGGGACAGAGAGAGATAGTCAGAGAGAGGGATAGATAGGGACAGACAGACAGGAAGAGAGAGAGGTGAGAAGCATCAATCATTAGTTTTTCATTGCCGTTGCAACACCTTAGTTGTTCATTGATTGCTTTCTCACATATGCCTTGACCACGGGCTTTCAGCAGACCAAGCCACCCCTTGCTGGAGCCAGCGACCTTGGGTCCAAGCTGACGAACTTTTGCTCAAGCCAAATGGGCCCGCGCTCAAGCTGCGAGCTCGGAGTCTCAAACCTGGGTCTTCCGCATCCCAGTCCGACACTCTATCCACTGCGCCACCGCCTGGTCAGGCAATATGGGGTATTTTATGGTTTCAAACAAACCTGGTAATTTTTCGTTCTATTTCTTTGAAAATGGCATAGGGATTTTGATGGAATTGCGTTAAATTTGTATATTGCTTTGGGTAATATGGCCATTTTAACTATGTTGATTCTTGCAACCCATGAACATGGAATATTGTTTCATTTCATTGTGTCTTTTTCAATTTATTTCAATACTGTTTTGTAATTTTTAGTATATAGATCCTTCACATCCTTTGTTAAGTTTATTCCTACGTGTATTTTGTTGTTGTTGCAATTGTAAAAGAAATTTTTTTGAGTTTATTTTTTGAAGTTTCAGCATTGGCATATAGAAAAGCAATAGATATTTGTATATTGATTTTATATCCTTTGACTTGACTGTATTGGTTTGTTGTTTTTAATAGTTTTTTGGTGAAGTCTTTGGGGTTCTCTATGTAGAGGATCATGTCATCTGCAAAAATTGATACTGTTACTTCTTCTTTTCTGATATGGATGCCTTCTATTTCTTTCTCTTGCCTGATCACTGTGGGTAAAACTTCCAGAACTATGTTGAGTAAGTGTGGAGACAGTGGGCAGCCTTGTCTTATTCCTGATTTTAGAGGAAAAGGCTTCAGTTTTTTTACCATTTAGTAGGACATTAGATGATGGTTTGTCATATGCGGCCTTTGTTATGTTGAGGTACTTTCCTCCTGTTCCGATTTTATTTTTTTCCTTCTGTTCCGATTTTATTGAGCGTTTTAAACATAAAGGGATTTTGTATCTTATCAAATGACTTTTCTGCATCTATTAATAGAATCATATGGTTTTTGTTCTTTGTTTTGTTGATGTGGTGTATTATGTTGATCGATTTCTGTATGTTGAACCATCCTTGTGCTCCTGGGATGAATCCCACTTAATTGTGATGTATTATTTTATTAATGTGTTGTTGTATTCTATATGTTAGTATTTTGTTTAGGATTTTTGCATCTGTATTCATTAGAGATATTGCTATGTAGTTTTCTTTCTTTTTTTTTAAATGTGATGGTTCTTTTTTTTTTCTTTTTTTTTTTACAGGGACAGAGAGAGTCAGAGAGAGGGATAGATAGGGACAGACAGACAGGAACGGAGAGAGATGAGAAGCATCAATTATTAGTTTTTTTCGTTGCCATTGCAACACCATAGTTGTTCATTGATTGCTTTCTCACATGTGCCTTGACTGCGGGCCTTCAGCAGACTGAGCCACCCCTTGCTGGAGCCAGCAACCTTGGGTCCAAGCTGGCAAGCTTTTGCTCAAGCCAGATGAGCCCACGCTCAAGCTGGCGACCTCACGGTCTCGAATTGGGGTCTTCCACATCCCAGTCCAACGCTCTATCCACTGCGCCACTGCCTGGTCAGGCTGTAGTTTTCTTTTCTGTGTTGTCCTTGCCAAGTTTTGGCATGAGGCTTATGTTGGCCTGATAAAATTTATTGGGAAGTATTGCTTCTTTAATTTTTTGGAAGACTTTAGAAGGGTAGGTACCAAATCTTCTTTGAATGTTTGGTAGAATTCACTAGTGTAGCCATCTGGGCTGGACTTTTGTTTTTGAGGAGGTTTTGATAGTTGTCTCCATTTTCTTTCTGATTAATGATCTATTTAGATTTTCCACATCTATGTAACTCAGTCTAGGTAGATTGTATAGTTCTAGGAACTTATCCATTTCCTCTAGGTTGTTGAATTTGGTGGCATATAATCTTTCATAATATTCTCCTATGTCCCTTTGTATACCTATGATGTCTGTGGTAATTTCTCCTTTTTCATTTAGAATTTTGTTTATCTGAGTCCTTTCTCTTTTTTCCTTAGTGAGTCTAGTCAGTGGTTTGTTGATTTTATAGATCTTTTCAAAGAACCAGCTATTTGTTGTATAAATGTTTTCTATAGTTTTTTTTTTTGTTATCTATTTCATCTAGTTCTGTTCTAATTTTTACTATTTTCTTTCTTCTGCTGACTTTGGGTTGCCTTTGTTCATCTTTTTTCTAGTTCTTTAAGATGTGATGTTAGATTGTTAACTTGGGATTTCTCTTTTTTCTTGATATAAGCCTGTAATGATAGAAACTCCCCTCTTATTACTGCTTTTGCTGCCTCCCAGAAATTTTGATATGTTGTGTTGTCATTTTCATTTGCCTGTGTGTACCTTTTGATGCCTGCTTTTATTTTTTCTTCGACCAGTCATTTTTTAGAAGTATGTTGTTTAATTTCCACATTTTTGGGGTTTCTTTACTTCTTTTTTAGAGTTGGATTCTAATTTCAAAGTCTTATGATCAGAAAATATGCTTGGTATAATTTCAGTCTTTATGAATTTGTTGATGTTAGTTTTGTGGCCCAACATATGGTCAATCCTTGAGAATGTTCCATGCACACTAGAAAAGAATGTATAATCTGATGTTTTGGGATGATATGTCCTGTAAATGTCTATTATGTCCATTTGGTCAAGTGTGTTGTTTAAGGTCAGTATTTCTTTATTGATCTTCTGTTTGGATGATCTGTCTAAAGCTATCAATGGTGTGTTGAAGTCTCCATGCATGATTGTGTTTTTGTCTGCTTCTATTTTTATGTCTGTTAATAAATGTCTTATATATTTTGGTGCTCCCTGGTTTGGTGTATATTTATTAAGGAGTGTTTTGTGTTCTTGATACAATGTCCCCTTTATCATTATTAAATTACCATCTTTGTCTCTGGTTACCTTTGTTGTCTTGAAGTCAACATTGTTGGATAGAAGTATGGCTACACTTAAATGTGTCTCTTGAAGGCAGCATATAGTTGTATTTTGCTTTTTGATCCAATCTGCTACTCTGTGCCTCTTTATTGGTGAGTTCAGTCCATTTACATGTAGTGTAATTATTGACATTTGAGGATTTCCTATAGTCATTGTATGTTTTGTTTTTGGTAGCTCTGTGTCTTGTTTGATTCTTCTATTTTTTGTTTCTGTCAGTTGTTTTTGTTTGGTGGCATTCCATACTGCTTTCCCCCATTTCTTATTTTTTTAAGATGTGTATTTCAGTAGTGGTTTTTTTGTGGCTGCTTATCATTAGGTTATTAAGAGAAAAATGTTCATATGTACAAGAGTCCTTTGTCTTATGAGTGCTCCTGCACTCCATTCTCCTTTGCTACTGCAGATCTTTATCCTTTCCCCTTTTCTGTTATTGTTGTCATAGATTATCCTTGTTTTTATTGTGACCTTGTTGGAACTATTACTTTTAGTTTTGATTTGTATTGTTTTCTGTGTCAGGTCGAATAAACCCCTTGAGTATTTCCTGCAGTGGGTGTTTTCTGGTGATAAATTTCCTCAGCTTCTTTGTGTCTGGAAAAGTTTTATTTCTCCTTCATATTTTAAGGATAACTTTGATGAATATAATATTCTTGGCTAGTATTTACTCTCTTTCAGTACTTTGAATGTTTGGGTTTACTCTCTTCTGGCTTATAGAGTTTCTGCTGAAAAATCTGATGATAACCTAATAGGCTTTCCTTTATATGTTCTGTTCTTTTTTTTTTTCCTTCCCTAGATGCCTTGAAGATTCTTTCTTTGTCATTGATTTTTGACAATTTTATTATGATGGGCCTTGGAGTAGGTCTGTTTGGGTTGAGGTAACTTGGCATTCATTTGCTTCTTATATTCCAGGTGCTAACTCTTTTTATAGGCTTGGGAAATTATCATCAAATGTTTGTTTGAATAGGCTCTCCATTCCCTTTGCCCTCTCTTCTTCTTTTGATATACCCATTATTCTTATATTGTTCTTTCTGTTGGAATCAGACAATTAATGTAGAGCTCTCTCAGTTTCTTTAATTTGTGAGTCTCCTTTTCTGTCTGTAGCATGTCTAGTTGCCTATCCTCAATGTCATTGATTCTTTGTCTGGCTTATTCTATTAGCCAAACTTGTTACCTCAGTTTTCAGTTTATTATTGAGTTCTTCATCTCTGTTTTTAAAGTTTCATTCTCCTTGGTGAGGTGTTCGTTTTGTTTTCTGAGCTCATTATGTTACCTTTGGTGTCTTCTCACATCTCACTGAGTATTTTTGGAACTTCAATTTTGAATTATCTATCATTTAACTCCCAAGTTTTCCACGTGATTGAGACTTTTTTTCTGGAGATTTTTCATTTTCTTTGTGAACTACATCTCTGTCTTGTGTAGCCATGGTATTTGATTTCTTCTTCTTTCATGACATTTGAGAGTGGTGTTGTTAAGAACCCTCACAAAAAAGAAAACCAACTAAAAGAGTGAAAAATTTAAAAGTACAGTAAAAAATGTAAAAATTAAAAAAATTATGCTAAGTAAGGAAGAAAAACAACAGGAAAAAGACAAAACCAAAAATAAATAAATAAATAAATAAACCACCTAGAAACAAAATAAGAGAAAAATATATAAAAATTAGGGAAAATAAATTCAAAAGAGGGTAATAGAATAAAAGAATAATGAGCAAAAAAAGAAAAAGTAAAAAATGAAGGAATAAAAGGAAAAATAAATTTTGGTTTTGAGAGGTTTCTTCCAGTAGGTGTCACTGTGTTACAAATTTTATCTCTGTGAAGTTCCTGGTCTGTTCTTTACTGAGATGTTGCTCACAGTGATGTAGGTGGAGCTGTAGTCATGGTGGGTAGGTTGGGTGTGTAGTGAGGGTTTTAGACTTTGGCTTCATGGCTTTGGCTTTCTAGATTTATGGCTCTAGCAATGGCTGTCTCAGGCTTAAGGGCAGTCCTTCCCATGTCTAAGTAGACCTGGGAACCAGATGCAGAGTACCTCTGTTCTTCAGGGGAGAGAATAGCTCTGGAGAGCTAGCTGTGGGGTTTGTTTCTGCCACTCTCCAAACAATGAGGTGAGGGAGGCAGGACCTGGGAGGCTGGGGGACTGAACTTTAGTTTTTTCTGTCTCTGCCAAGTGCAGGTTGCAGGTAGACTGCAGGAACACTGCCCATAACCCCATCCTCTGGACACTTTGGTTTACCTCCCCTTCTGCCCCTCTATCTCATTGCTCCTCCTGACAGAAGGAGACCCAGTCACTTCGAGTTCCACTCTCTATACCCCTCAGACAAAATCCAAATAGCCTGAGCTTCCTTCAACACAGTCTGGGTTTGTCTCCTCCTCAGAGCTTACCTTGAATGCCTTTTATCTTCTGCCCCCTTTTCACCCTGTCAAACCTTTAGTTCATTCAGTGTGCCAATCTTTTAGGTGCTCCTTTGAGTCCAGCTGGTGTTTCTTTATTGTATTATAGTAGTTCAATTTGTTGACATTTCAAAGGGGGAGATCAGGAGTATCTCTCACACTGCCATTACTCTGACGTCATCCAAAAAACAAATTTTCAATGTGGAATTCAGTGACATTAAGATAATAAATGGTAAGTGCTGCGGTTGGAAAGGAATGTCTTAACTAAATTATGAAGCATTTTTATGTCACTCTAAAACATTTGAACTTTATCTTGTAAAGAGTGGGGAGTCTTTGAAAATTTTGAGCAAGAATGGCAACAATAAGAAAATATGGAAATGGATTTGTTCAATAAAAACAATTTTAGTGAGTGCTTACTATGTGCCACAGTGATTAGCACAACTGAGGCCTCTAGCCCTCCTGCATCTTACATTCTATCTGGATGTGTTAGGTAATAATCAGTAAATAAAGTAAGATGATTTCAGTTAGTTATGAAGAACTTTGAAGGTAATAAAAATAAAAATGTGTTAGAAACTGGATGGGATTTAATGACTTTTTAAACAAAAGTCATTAGAGCTATTCTATAAATGAAAAGGTTGAGTCAGCCATGTGTACATTTGGGGCAAAAGTATTCCAGCACAGAACTAGGAAGTACGAAGCTCTTGTGGTGGGAGCAAATTTGGCTATGTTCTAGACACAGAAAGAAGGTCAGTGTGGTTGGATTTCAGAAATGGAGTTCAGTGTATAGATTGGGTTTAGGTCAGGGGTAGGCCAGTGTTGCTCATGTAGGACCTTGTGGACCACGAAAGGCACTGGATGATATTCTGGTAATATAGGAAGCTCTGGGAGGGTGGTGAGCAGTGGAGGAACATTGTCTGATACATGTTTTTAAAAGTCCACCCAAGTTTCAGTCCTGTGCTCTTCATCCTCCTACATTCAGAAGTGGTAGTTTAGTGCCTTGGTTCCTGTAATCAAAATCCTCTCATCTTTTTGGGATGCCCTTTCTATGTTCTCCATTTTATTTCTTCATAATAACCACATGATTTAGTTAGGGTAGGGGGTAATCTATTTATTTTTAACAGAGTAAAAGTGCAGTGTCCCTAAGAGATGGATTTCTTATTTCTGCAATAGAGAAGTGTTAGGATTATAAATCAGCAACCCAAACCTAATGTTCTCAAGAAGGGTTTGGCAACCTCTGGCATGGCTGGTTTGTGACATTATTTTCAGTTAGGGGATTGCCTTCAAGGCTCAGTTTGAATACTTATTTTGCAATGGCATCCTCCATCTTGACTTGGGTTCACAGATCCAGGCAGTATCACTGTCATTTCTTGTCTGTGCGACCTTGAGTCAATTACTTTCCCTCTCTGAGCTTTAGTTCTTTCTTCTGCAAAATAAGGTTAACAGTACTTAACTTCTATGACTAAATTGAGGAATGAATGTAGCTTGTGATGTTGCTAGCATTGTACTGGCAGAAAATAACTACTCAAAAATAGGTTCATTCCCCAGCTCACATCCCTTCAAATGTTGGTAGATAAATGACTAAATGAACAATGAATGAATGAACTACTCAATGAACGAGTCGTTGAACAAACATTTGGAAGATGGAGAGGTGGATGAATTCATCAGATAATTGTTGAGAACCAGCTGCATTTAAGGAGCTATATCAGATATTGACAGTACAGATATGTGTATCAAAAGTTTCTTTTCCTCAGAGTAGAAACTGTCACAACAGATACAAACATATAAACGCATCTCACGTCAGTATACTAAATGCTATAATAGGCTTATACAAAATTCCACAGGGATCAAAAGAACACAGGTTCACTAGCTTGTGGAAAGTAATGCATAGCACTGTAACTCTGCAAACTTTTGACAAGTATATACAGATATTGCTGTGGTAACATGGATAAATGGAGCTAAATACAACTTCCTTTTTTTTCTTCCCAGACAGAGAGGTTATTTTCCCTATTTTTGCTTATTGCATTTTGCATGTCTGTGATTTTGCTGTTCCTGTGGATAGAAGCCTCAAATGAATACCCTGACATTGACTGGTGAGTTTCACGTTTTGTATTTTATTTGTGAAAGGGCTTTTTGGTCTGAAAGCCAGCTGGATCCTACCTCAGGTTGAAATGACCCAATGGCATAAGAGGGAAGGTAAACAAAATTGGGCTTTCCAAACTTGGTGGATGAGAGGTGTGACCCTGGGGTGGGGTAAGGATTCTGGGCACCCTCACTTAGTGTACTTCCCATTCACCTGTGCTTACTTACTCTCACATTTAGACCAAATCTGGCTCTGGGAAGTTTCTCTGTGCTTCCAATGCTTGCAGTCCTTTTATTTTGATGACTCCCTGACACCTCGTTCCTCAATCTTTTTGTCTGTATAACTGATGCCTTTACTGGTTGGTCTTCATGGTCTCTATGCTTGAACCCCCAGTGTCTCTGTCTCACTGCCATCCTCTGCCTCTTTTTTCTCTTCTTTAGGAGGCTTCCTAGGACTCTGAACCAGAATGGGTATTCTTTATTAGCACCTTTTCATGAGCATATTCCTGGACTACACCCAGCCCTTCCAGTTTCTCTGATTGTTGTTATTTAGTATTTAGGGGTGAAAGGTGTTTATTTGAGTAGGAGGCTTTTTAAATGGAATACAGTTTATTTTTCCCTTTATAGAAGTGAAAAACAGTTTGTTATTTTAAATGTTAAAAATCCAAAAAATATAAAATTCACTTTTTTTTTTTTTTTTTTACTGAGACAGAGAGTCAGAGAGACAGATAGATAGGGACAGACAGACAGGAACGGAGAGAGATGAGAAATATCAATCATCATTTTTTTGTTGCGACACCTTAGTTGTTCATTGATTGCTTTCTCATATGTGCCTTGACCATGGGCCTTCAGCAAACCGAGTAACCCCTTGCTCAAGCCAGCGACCTTGGATCCAAGCTGGTGAGCTTTTGCTCAAACCAGATGAGCCCACATTCAAGCTGGCGACCTCCGGGTCTAGAACCTGGATCCTTCACATCCCAGTCTGACGCTCTATCCACTGTGGCACCGCCTGATCAGGCAAAATTCACTTAGTCTTAATTCATAGTGACAGTCATTTGTTGGCTTCATTCTCTGCCTTTTTTCTTATGTTTATTTTATATTAATATGCTCAAGTTGTAAATATAATTTTGCTTTTCCATTTCATTCAAAATAATTATAAACATTTTGGTGAATCATTAAAATTCTTAATGAACAGCATTTAAAATAATTTCAAAATATTTTATGACATGAAGATGCTAGAATACACTTTAATCACTTTTTATTGTTTGGCATTATGAATATTTTTAATTTTCTTGTTTTCATAAAATAAGAGTACAGGAAAAAATTTTCTGTTCTGACTAAAACTCTTAGAATAGTTTCCACAAGTGTCGTTATTGAATTAAGAAGACTAAAAAGTCATAAAAGTCATTATGTCTGTTGCCAAAGTATTTTCTCAGAAGGTTGTAGCAATGTTTGTTCACAACAGAGGTATATGAGAGTTTTTATTTTAAGCTTCTATTGACAGCATTATTTATTCTAATTTTGAAAAATTTTAATTTTCAGGGTAGAGTTTGTTAAAATTAAAATTTCATCATTTTCAATGACTAGTTTACTTAATTAATTTATTTTCTCTTTAGTTTTTCTCCCCTTTGCCCATTTATTTTTAATAAATCTTTACTAAGTTTTTTATTTTTAAAGCAAGTAAGAGAGAGGGACAGACAGGGACAAACAGACAGAAGGGGAGAGAGATGAGAAGCATCAATTTGTAGTTGCTGCACCTTAGTTGTTCATTGATTGCTTTCTCATACATGCCTTGACCGGGGTGTCCCAGCTGAGCCAGTGACCCCTTGCTCAAGCCAACAACCTTGGGCTTCAAGTGAGCAAACTTTGGGCTCAAGCCAGTGACCATGGGGTCATGCCCATGATCCCATTCTTAAGCCAGCAACCCTGTGTTCAAACTGGTGAGCATGTGCTCAAGCTGGTGACCTTGGGGTTTCAAACCTGGGTTCTCAGTGTCCCAGGTTGACACTCTATCCACTGCAGCACTACCTGGTCAGGCTTTAGTAAGTATTCTTATCAGTTAATATATATTCTTTATTTATGGATCAGTTCTTTTTCTACAACACTTGAAATAAAACATTTTTCATTTATTTATATTTATAAAAATTTTCCCCGGTTTAAAATTATTTTCATTAAGATATAATTGGCATATAATATTATACTAGTTTCAGGTGTACAACTTAATGATTTGATATTTGCATATATTTTGTGAAACGATCACCACAAAACATCCAGTTAACATTGATCATTACACAATTTTGTTGCAATATTTTTCTTGTGATGAAAACTTTTAAGATCTGTTCTTAGCTCCTTTCAATTGTATAATATATTAATAACTATAATCACCATGTTGTACTTATATTTCCATGACTTATAAAATCAATAACTGAAAGTATGTACCTTTTTTTCTGCCTTTATCCATTTTGTCTATCACTTAGCCTCTGTCTCTAGCAACCATCAATCTGTTTTCTGTTTTTATTAGTTTGATTTTCTTAGATTCTACATAGAAATGAGATTATACAATATTTGTCTTTCTCTGCCTGATCTATTTTACTTTACATAATGCCTTCAGGTTCTATCCATGTTGTTGCAAATGGCAGAAATTTATTTTTTTTATTATTATTTTTAAAATATTTTTCTGAAGTTAGAAGTGGGGAGGCAGTCAGACAGACTCACTCCCACATGTGCCTGACCAGATTCCACCCAGCATGCCCATCAGGGGGCGATGCTCTGCCCATCTGGGGAGTCACTCCACTGCTACCAGAGCCATTCTAGCGCCTGAAGCAGAGGCCATGGAGCCGTCCTCAGTGTCCGGGCCAACTTTTGCTCCAATGGAGCCTTGGCTGTAGAAGGGGAAAAGAAAGATAGGAAGGAGAGGGGAGAGGGTGGAGAAGCAGATGGGTGCTTCTCCTGTGTGTTCTGTCCAGGAATTGAACCTGGCACTTCCACACGCCAGGCCGACACTCTACTGCTAAGCCCATAGGTCAGGGCTGAAATTTATTCTTTTTTATGGTTGAATAAGAATCCATTGTGTGTGTGTGCATGCATGCTTGTGTGTACACATTGTTACAATCACTTGCTGACATCATTCCCAGAATTTTTTTCTATGCTTATTTTTATATCATGTCTGCATCATCTTTGTAATTTTGCTTTTCCTTTTCCTCTAAAATAATTACAAATATTTTGGTGAATTATTCAAACTCTTAATGAACAGAATTTAAAATGACTTCAGAATATTTCATGTCATGAAGATGCTATAATACACTTAATTTTCTTTTTAAAAGTTTTTATTGATTTGAGAGAGAGAAAGGAAAGAAGTAAGAGAGAGAGAGAGAGAGAAAGAAACATCAATTTGTTGTTCCACTTACTTATGCATTCATTGGTTGATTCTTGTATGTGCCCTGACTCGGGATTTAACCCACAATCTTGGTATATTGGTGTGAAACTCTAACCAACTGAACTACCCCGCCAGGGTCTACACTTAATTTTCTTTATCCAGTTACCCATTGATGGGCACTTAGGTTGTTTCTGTGTCTGGGCCATTGTAAATAATGTTGCAATAAATTTCAGAGTACCTGTATTTTTTCAAGTTAGTGTTTTTGTTTCCTTTAGATAAATGCCTAGAAGCAGAAATGCTGGATTATGTGGTAGTTCTATTTTTAATTTTTTGAGGAACCTCCATACTGTTTTCCATAATGATTGCACCAATTTACAATCCCACCAACAGGGTGCAAGGGTTTTCTTTCTCCACATCCTCAACACTTGTTATTTCTTTTTTTTCTAGTAACCATTCTAGCACATGTGAGGTGGTATGTCATTGTGGTTTTGATTTGCATTTCCCTGGTAATTAATGATGTTGAGCTCTTTTTCATGTACCTATTGGCCGTTTGGGTGTCTTCTTTTGAAAAAATGTCTATTGAGATCCTCTGCTTATGTTTTAATTGGATTATTTTTTTTCCTTTTGAGTTTTATGAGTTCTTTATTGATTTTGGATATTAACCCCTAATCAGATACATAATTAGTAAATATTTTCTCACATACGGTGGGTTGCCTTTAAGTTTGTGGATGGTTTTATTTGATGTACAGAGCATTTTTGTTTTATGTAGTCTCAGTTTATTTTTGCTTTTGTTACTTTTGCTTTTTGTGTTAAATCCAAAAAATCATTGCCAAGACTGATGTCAAAAAGCTTACCACCTATGTTTTTTTCCAAGAGCTTTAGTTTCAGGTTTTGTGTTCAAATTTTTAATCCATTTTGAGTTGATTTTTGTATAAGGTTTAAGATAGTGGTCCAGTTTCTTTCTTTCTTTCTTTCTTTCTTTTTTTTTTTTTGTATGTGGCTGTTCAGTTTTCCCAACACCATTTATTAGAGAGACTGTTTTTTCCCCCATTGTATATGCTTGGCTATTTTGTCATAAATTAATTGACCATATATGTATGGGTTTATATCTGGTTTCTTCATTCTGTTTCATTGATCTATGTCTGGTTTTTGTATTTTTTGGTCGTTTTTCTTTTGCCAATATCATATTATTTGATTACTATAGCTTTGTAATATTGTTTGAAATCAAGAACTGTACCATTTTTAGCTTTGTTCTTCCTTCTCAGATTGTTTGACCATTTGGGGTCTTGATAAGGGTTTCTTTTTCTCCACCGCCCCTCCAATACCTGTCTTGTTAAATATAGCCACCCTAACAGGTGTGAGGTGGTATCTCACTGTAGTTTTGATTTGCATTTCTCAAATAGCTAGCAAAGATGAGCATCTTTTCATATATCTGTTGGTCATTTGTATGTCCTTTTGGGAGAAGTGTCTGTTCAGGTCCTCTACTCCTTGGTTAAATTTATTCTTAGGTATTTTATACTTTTTGATGCAATTGTGAATGAGAAAACAATCTGTTTTCTTAAGTTTTATTTCTCATAGCTCATTATTAGTATATAGAAATGCAACAGAGGTTTGTATATTGATTTTGTATCCTAAACTTTACTGAATTATTTATTAGTTCTAATAGTTTTTGGATACAGTCTTTAGGATTTTCTATATATTATATAATGTCATCTCCAAATAGTGACAGTTTTACTTCTTCCTTTTCGATTTCTATGCCTTTTATTTCTTTTTATTGCTTAGTTGTTCTGGCTAAGAGTGACAATAATATGTTGAATAAAAATGGTGAGTATGGGCATCCTTGTCTCATTCCTTAGAGGAAACATTTTCAGCTTTCCACCATTTAGTACACTGCTCACAAAAAAAAGGAATATTTCAAAACTGAATATGAAGCAATAAAATATCCCCTAATTTTTGTAAGCAGTATATATTATCTGTGGGCTTGCTCCAGTTTAATTGGATGAAATTGACATAACACATATAAATTTAGGTATATAACATAATGATTTGATATAGTATATATTGTATAATGATTATCACAATAAATTTAGTTAACATTCATTCTTCATCTCCTTACATAATTGCAAATTATTTTATGATGAGAGCTTTTAAGGTATACTCTTTTAGCAACTTCAAATATACAATATGGTATTGTTAACTATAATAGTCATGATCCTGTATTTTATATCCCCAGAACTTATTTATAACTGGATGTTTGTATATTTTGACTACTTTCACCCAGTTCCCTGGCCCTCCACCTAATCCTTAAGCCACTAATTTGTTTTTTGTTTGTATGAAGTTAGTTTGAAAAAATTCTACATAGAAGTAGATCATAAAGTATTTGTCTCTCTCTGTCTGACCTATATCACTTAGCATAGGTCCATCTGTGTTGTTCCAAATGGCAGGATTTCTTTTTATTTATGACTCAATTATATATGTGTAAATATAAAGATGCATCTATATTTATATAGGTAAATAAAAATATATTTGTATATATAAATTTAAATATGCATCTGTATATATATAAATGTATATTCATTTATATATATATATTTAAATATATGTATATTTTATATGTTGATATAAATATATATATATCACATATTCTTTATTCATTCATACATCAATGGACACTAAGGTTGTTTTCATGTCTTGATTATAATAAAGCAGCAATGAACATGGGGTTGTAGATATCTCTGGAATATGACTTCATTTCCTTCAGATATATACTGTGAAATAGAATTGCTCGATCATATGCTAGTTAAAAATATTTTTTTTGAGGAAACTTTATATTGTTTTGTAATGGTATCTATACCTATTTGCATTCCCACCAAAAGTGTACAAGAGTTGCCTTTTCCCAGGTACTTCCAGACTTATATCTTGGATTTTTCTTAATAGCAATTCTAACATGTGTGAGGTCATACCTCATTGTGGTTTTTTGATTGGCATTTCCCTAATGATTAGTGATATTGAGCATCTTTTCATGTACCTTTGGCCACTTGATTATCTTTTTTGGAAGAATCTCTATTCATCCTTTGCCTACTTTAAATCTGTTATATTTATTTATTTATTTATATTTTTACTATTGAGTTGTATGAGTTCTTTATATATTCTGGATATTAAATTAACTCCTTATCAGACATGTGGTTTGCTAATAATTTCTCCCATTCCGTAGGTTGCCTCTTCATTTTATCGATCATTTCTTTTGCTGTTTAAACACTTTTTAGTTTGATGTAGTACCACTTGTTTATTATTTATTTTGTTACTTTTGCTTTAAGTGTCATGTCCAAAGAGTCATTGTCAAGACCTGTGTCAAGGAGCTCTTTCCCTGTATTTTCTTCTAGGAGTTTTATGGTTTCACATCCATTTTGAGTTAATCTTTGTGAGTAGTGTAATATAGGTGAGTGGTGTTTCATTCTTTTAAATGAGAATTTTGAACTTTCCTTGCATTGTTTATTAAGGAGACTCTTTTTTCCATTGAGTAGTCTTTGCTCCCTTGTCAAATATTAGTTTACTGCATCTGCATGGGTTTATATCTGAGCTATAGATTCTGTTACATTGGTTTCTTTTTTTATGTCAATACTATACTGTTTTGATTACTCTAGCTTTGTAATATTGCTTAAATTAAGAAGTAAGATGCCTTCAGCATTGTTTTTCCCTCAATATTTTGACTATTCAGGGTCTTTTGTGATTCCATATTTATTTTAGGGTTGCTTTTTTATTTTGTAAAATTTGTGTATAGCCACAATGGGATTTGGGTAGGGATTTCATTGAAACTCTAGATGGCTTTGGATAGTATGGAAAATTTAACAATATTCCAATACCAATCCATGAACACGGGATATCTTTCTGTTTATTGTATCTTCCATTTATTTCACCAATATTTTATAGCAGTCTATTTTAAGTTGATGGCTATGTACTTCAAACACATTAAAAACTCAGTACTGTTTTACTCACATCTTACATATTTGTTTTTGTCATTATTTTATGTTTCTTTTGCGTGTAACTTTTCATTTACTGTTGTACTTGCACATGGTCCTCCTTCTTTTATTTCTTTAACTTTGTATTAGCTTTACTTTTGCTTGATCCACTGCCTTTATTATGTGTTTGCTTTTGTCAGTGAGATTTTGTTTTCTCTGTGATATTTTCTTAGTCATATTTTTCCTCTTCTTAAAAAAGTTTGGTTAACATTTTTTGTAATAATGGTTTGGTGGTGATGAACTCCTTTAGCATTTTTAAAAAAATTTTTATTCTGGCCTGACCTGTGGTGGCGCAGTGGATAAAGCGTCGACCTGGAATGCTGAGGTTGCTGGTTCAAAACCCTGGGCCTGCCCGGTCAAGGCACATATGGGAGTTGAAGCTTCCTGCTCCTCCCCCCTTCTCTCTCTCTCTCTCTCTCTTTCTCTTTCTCTCTCTCCCTTTCCTCTAAAATGAATAAATAAATAAAAATAATTTAAAAAAATTTTATTCTGGGAAGCTATTTGCCTATTCTTTGAATCTAAATGATAGCCTTGCTGTTAGAGTCATCTTGATTGTAGATCCTTGCTTTTCAATTTTGAATATTTTGTGCCATTTCCTTATGGCCTACGAAGTTTCTGTTCAGAAATCAGTTGATTGTCTTATTCAGGAACTTCCTTGTAGGTAACTGGCTGCTTTTCTCTTGCTGCTTTTAACATTCTGTCTTTAACTTGTGGCACTTTTATTACAAAGTGTCTTGCTGTGGGCCTCCTTGGGTTCATCTTGTTTGGGACCCTGCACTTTCTGGACTTTATGACTGTATCTTTTACCAGATTAGAAAAGGTTTTCAGTCATTTATTTTTTCAAATAGGTTTTCAATCTCATTCTCTCTCTCTTTCTTCTGCTGGTATCCCTATGATGTAAATGTTGTTATGCTTTAAGTTATTCCAGAGGCCCCTTAAACAATATTCTATTTTTGAATATTTTTTCTTTTTGCTGTTTTGATTGGGTATTTTGCAATACCTTGCCCTCAAAATCACTGATTGGATCCTCTGCTTCATTTGAACTGCTGTTGATTTCATCTAATGTATTATTCATTTCTGACTATTTTTGTTATGATTTTTAATCTCTCTTTCTTTTTTTTTTTTGGTTTTTTATCTCTTTGTATAAGTTATCACTGAATTAATCTTTTCTTCCCCTAAGTTCATTTAGCATCCTTATAATTAAGTGTTTTGAACTCTGACTCTGGTTGCTTGCTTGCCTTCATTTTGTTTAGTTCTTTTATTCTTTTGGAGTTTTTTCCTTTATATATATATATTATTGAGTGCAAGTTATCCTATTAGTTGGTTTCATTGCATTAGTTTTTTGACATTCTTTACATGTTTTCTGATTCCAGGTTGTGACCTCATTTTCTACAGAGTACTCTTATCAGTGTCTTGATCTGAGATGGATCTTGCTGGATGGCTGCTTACCTCTTTCTTTCTTCTTGGTGTGTCTTATAGCCCCTGACCAAAAAGAATTTCCTTTCTTATTTTCCATGTGGTTATATGTTCACTAATTTATGTATTATATTGTTAATATATAATATTTTTCAGGTTTTAATTGAGAGAAGTTACTTTCTATTATCTTGAAATGAGGAGTCTAAATTTTTTGATATATTATACCTAGACCAAATGTAACACTTGTTTTTCTTAGCAAATCATCAGTATATTTCCTCTCATAAACTACTTACTTTTTATTGAGAGGTGTGGAGGCAGAGAGACAGCATCCTTCATGTGCCCCAACCAAGATCCACTCAGCAAGTCCCCTACTGGCCATATATGACAAACCCACAGCCAACATTGTACTCAATGGACAAAAACTGAATGCATTTTCCTTAAGATTGAAACAAGATAGGGGTGTTCACTGTCACTAGTCTTATTTAACATAGTACTGGAGTCATAGCCATAGCAATCAGACAACAAGAAGAAATAAAAGACATCCAGATTGGAAAAGCAGTAAAACAGTCATTATTTGCTGATGACATGATACTGTATATAGGAAACTTAAATATTTCACCAAAAAGTACTAGAACTGATAAATTCAGTCAAGTAGAGGATACAAAATAAATGTCTAGAAGTCACTTGTATTTTTATACTCCAATAATGAACTATCAGAAAGGGAAACTAAGGCCTGACCAGGCAGTGGTGCAGTGGATACAGCATTGGACTGGGATGCAGAGGACCCAGGTTCAAAACCCTGAGGTCACTGGCTTGAGCATGGGCTCACCAGCTTGAGCTCAGAGTTGCTGGTTTGAGTGTGGGATCATTGACATGACCCCATGGTCGCTGGCTTGAGCCTAAGGTCACTGGCTTGAGCAAGGGGTCACTTGCTCTGCTTCAGCACCCTGGTCAAGGCACATATGAGAAATTAATCAATGAACAACTAAGATACCGCAACAAACAATTGATGCTTCTCATCTCTCTCCCTTCCTGTCTTTCTGTCCCTATCTGTCCCTCTCTCTCTATTTCTCTGCCAACAAAATAAAAAATAATAAAAAGGCTGAAAAGAAAAAAGAAAGGGAAACTAAGAAAACAATTCCACTTATAATTGCTTCAAAACAATACAATAAAATATCTAAGAATAAAATTAACCAAAGATGTAAAAGATCTGTACCCAGAAGATTATAAGACACTGAAGAAAGAAATTGAAGAAGGTACAAATAAGTAGAAGCATATACCATGTTCATGGATAGGAAGAAGTAATATCATTAAAATATACATACTACCCAAAGTTATCTATTGATTCAATGCATTCTTGTCAAGATACTAGTGGCGTATTTCACAGAACTACAACAAATATTCCAAAAATTTACATGGAAACACAAAAGACCCCAAATACCTACAACAATCTTGAGAAAGAAGACTAAAGTTGGAGGAATCACACTACCTGATATCAAACTATATTACAGGACTAGAATAACCGAAAGAGCATGATACTGGCATAAAATCAGATATATGGATCAATGGAACAGTATAAGAGCACATAAATAAACCCATGCTTTTATAGTCAATTAATATTTGACAAGGAGGCAAAAACATACAATAGGGTAAAAGCAGTTTACTCAATAAATGTTGTTGGGAAAATTGGTCAAATAAGTGTATAAAAATGAAACTAGAGCATCTTCTTACATCATACACAATAATAAACTCAAAATGGATTAAAGACTTAAATGTTAGACTCAAAACCATAAAAATTCTAGAAGAAAACATAGGCAATAAAATCTTGGACATTTCTTATAACAACGTTTTCTCTGATATAGTTCATTAGGCAAGGGAAACAAAAGAAAAAATAAATGGGACTACATCAAACTAAAACAGTTTTGCACAGCAAAAGAAACCATCAACAAAGTGAAAAGACAACCCACTGAATAGGAGAACATATTTGCCAGTGATACATCTAGTAAGTGTTTAATGTCCCAAATTTATAAAACTCATCACCATTAGAAAAAACAATCCAACTTACAAATGGGCAAATGACCTGACTAGATACTTCTCCAAAGTGGATATACAGATGGCCTATAGAGACATATGAAAAGATGCACACCACCACTAATCATCGGAGAAATGTAAATGTACTCTTATTGATCAGTGTATCCCCATTAAATTTAATTTTCTAAGTAAAATAAATAAATACCCTCAGAATGAGATATCACCTCATAGCTGTCAGAATGGCTCTTCTTAATAAATCAACAAACAAGTGTTGGTGAGGATGTGGAGAAAAGGGAACCTTTGTGAACTGTAGGTGGGAATGCAGATTGGTGCAGCCATTGTGGAAAACAGTATAAAATTACCTCAAAAAAATTAAAAATGCAATTGCCTTAGCACAGCAGTTCCTCTTATGGAAATATATCTAAAGAAACCTAAAATAGTAATTAAAAATATATATGCCCCTTATGTTCATTGTAGTGTTATTTACAACAGCCAAGATTTGGAAGCAGCCCACATTTTCATCAGTGAATGAGTGGATAATAAAGCCATGGTACATTTACACAATGGAATATTATTCACCTGTAAAAAAGAAGGAAATCTTACTCTTTGTGACAGCATGAATGGACCTAGAGAATATTATGCTAAGTGTAATAAGCCAGTCAGAAGAGAACAAGTACCATATGATTTCACTCATATGTGGAATCTAATGAACAAAGTAAACTAACAAAATAAAAATGACTCATAGGTAGAGTATAGACTAACAGCTGTCAACAGGGAGGGGCTGGGGCTGGGTGAAAAAAGTGAAGGGCTCAAGCAAATTAAAAACTAAAAAAGAAAAAAAGAATAGAGCAACTAATGTGGTGACCATGATTGCAATTATGTAAGGAAACATAAGGTGCATGCACAAGGAACCTGCTAAAATGGAAAGAATTAGTTTTATTAAGGTGGTGAACTTCTGGATGATATTTTCTCTTTGGTATTATTCTATTGCTTTCTAAAGAGGACATAATTTTTTATTATATATTCTAAATAACATTAAATCATACCACTTATACTGATCCTCATTAAGGTATCCCATTGCCCATAGGACAAATTTAAAACGTCTAATTAAATATCCCCCAAACTCTTCACAGATCTGTCCTGAAAATACATCCCTTCTTATCTCCCTCAATTTTTCCAATGCCTCATTTATTTCCAGTGTTGTCCCCCATTTTTGATGCAGACACACTGCTTTCTGCTATATTTTGAGAATTGAAATGCATTTTTGCAGGGCTATTTATCAAATTACAAGAGGCTGGTTCTTCTGGTCCATTCTTTTGCTGAGTTTATTTGGAATCATGACTGCCTACACTTTGTTGCTATTGGTGAGTAATGTTCCCCATTTCTCCTACTCCCTTTCTGAGTAACCTCTTGATGTCTTCCTGTCAATGTTTTGGTGCTCAGTGGAGCTGGAAGCCCTCAGAAGCCAAGGTCACTTTTGTCATGGCAGAGTTGAGGTTTATTACAGCTGCTTGAATTTTAGGCACAAGAGATAGATGGAGAAAAATGGACTTGTGCTATTAGAGGATGCATCTTACCACTTGGACCCTTTGGAAGGGTAGCAAAACATCCCGTTTCAAAGCCTATTTTATGGTTCACTCAATATTGTTACTTAGGCACCCACAGCTTCAAATTAGAAGTAACTTTACACATTAAATTACCTCATTTCATATCCTTTCTTCTGAGAATCAGTCTTTCTGGGCCTTACAAATTAATTAGTTTTTAAAACCTGCTCTAATGTGCAAATGCTAGTCCCCTAGTCCAGCTGCAAAGTACAAAATTTTAGCAAAGTCTTTTGGCAGTAGTGACCCTGCTTCTGTTGTTACATAGTAGTGTCATGTAGGGGGAAATATTCAGGTCAGGCAAGAGAAAGATTTATGGAAGTGGACCGGAAAGCTCATGAGAGAATAACTTTCAAGTAATTAAAGTTTTTAGTGTCCACTTATGCATAGGGTATATCATCTACATCATGATTTTTTGTCCCCACTGATTTCCTACTTGACACAGAAAAACCCAACTCCCAAATCAGGTGCCATTTGCATTAATCTTTTTCAACAAAATGTATTAATCATTATGAGTGATAAATACTGAGTATACAGAGATTAAAAAAAACATAAGCAGTTTCTATTTTTAGGCAGGGCATTTCAAAGAGCTATGTATGAGATAAAAAGTAATAATAGTTCCTTAATCCAATGAGTTTAGAATCTAGTATGGTCACTAAATCATAGACAAAAATAACCAACACAGGCAGAACATCATAACTGTCGTTAGAAAGACCTAAATAAAGTTCTGCGTGGATTCTGAGATGGAAGAGGTGACTTCTGTTAAAAGGATTAAGTAAGGCTTCTTGGAATAGTCGTCACTGGAGTGGGATCTTGAAGGGATGTTGGATTTGCATGTGAGTATATGGGGATGGAGAAGAACATTCCAGCCTGAGGGAACATCATGACAAAGTTGGCAAGACAGGAAAATACGGGCTGTGGCAAAATAAGAGGGAGAGGTCAGTGCTGTCAGCCTAAAGGCCATAATGAAGAATAGTGGGGAACAAAGCTTTAAAAAAAAGGCTTGTGACCCCTTTTGGAAAACCTGGAAAGTAAGTCTAAGACATTTGGCGTACATAAGATTTCTATTTTAGGCAAATCATGCTGGTGTGGGGGGTGACTAAGGCAGAGAGACCAGTGAGACACTTTTCTTCATAGTGGGAAAAATGCAGGTGAATGATGTGCTTTGGCCACTGAATTGTACTGCTTTCATACACGATCAATGTGTAATGCTGTAGTTAGCTTCTAAGGTGGGAATGAGTTCTGTCTAATAACTAGTATATTTTAACAAATCCTACTCTACCCTACTTTTTTTGGATACATACAATGTATACAATTGTTTAAAAAGAGGGAGCCAGCCTGACCTGTGGTGACGCAGTGGATAAAGCATTGACCTGGAATGCTGAGGTCCACGGTTTGAAACCCTGGGCTTGCCTGGCTAGGCACATATGGGAGTTGATGCTTCTTGCTCCTCCTCCCTTCTCTCTTTATCTCTCTCCCTCATCACTAAAATAAAAAAATAAATAAAAATAAAAGAGGGAGCCCTAGGTTTTGTTTCCATATCTATCTTTGGGTTACTTTATAACCTCAATCAAGTTGTATAACTAACTCTTCTGAGATTCAGTCTCTTTTGTTTGAAATTAGAATGATAATATTTAGTATAATGGTATTTTATAGGGCTGGGTAAAGAAGAAATGAAATCTTATGCATAAAATTATTTTGATAAATGTAAGTGCCATGTACATTCCAACTCTTAGTAATATGCTAAGCATCTGAGGACTCCAGTTTTCAGTTTCTATGTCTACACTGACTTGGTGACTGGTTAGATTTACACTGAAATCTAAAATTTACTGACTAAATACCAGTGTTAACAGCAGTGGTTAACAGTTGTAACAATGACAGTGGTTCCTCAAGAAAGAGCTTTTAAATTACCTTGAGGAGGGCTGGTCCCTGACCTCTGTTCTCTCACAAATGGGTCTAAGTAATACCAAGAACAAGGTCCATCACAGGAAAAAGAAATTGGTGGGAACTCAGGAAGGATAGCAGTGTGGTGGTTGTTATGAAATCCCAGAGAAAATAATAGGTACTTCTTCCTAGGGATGCTGGTAAAAGTTACAAATAGGAGGTGATGTATGAACTGGCTTTGGAAGGTCAGTGGCATGGGGAAGGAGCACTTTTCAGGCAGAGGAACAGCATGGCAAACCCCCAGAGGTGGAAAAGTGCAGGTATAGCAAGAAGCGAATGTAGTGAGAGTTATCTGAATACACAACAGTGCTATGGGCCACAAATTGATTTCTAAATAACCATTTTTTTCTTCTTATTCAGGTACTAAGATATTTGTTCCTTTGGAAAGGGAATGAGCCATACCTGCACTGGAGTCATAAGGTAGGACAGCTGAATCTTCACAGGAGACCTTAGACCAGGACTGAATGTGCCTCCCTGGCACTCAGTGTTAAGTGCAGAGTCACACTTTCTTTCCTTAAAAAGAAGAGATCTACTTACTCTGTTTTAACTGAAATCCTTAAATTTCTAACAGATATAACTGATTTACTGAAGGATCTGATCCCAAACTTTATTTTTTCTCACCATTCCTTATTAAACTTATTCTGTAATTCTATTCTTCCATCCTAATAAGATCTTAGGCAAGCGCCATTATGCTCCCAGTTCTATATAGTCACAAGAGCATTTAAGAATTCAGTTCATTGTAATAACCCAACCTCCAACTTTATAAGACTTTCCCCTTTCCCTATTGGTGGAAGCTGGCACTGGTGGAGAGACCATGATGATCTTATCACCTCTTTTTCACCAAAGGAAGGCTCAGGGGAATAGGAGATGGAATAAAAGAGCACAGTCCCACAAGGAAGGGCAAGAGCGTCATTTAGGGTTGACCCATCAGGACCAGGTAAAAGCACAGTTGTTGGCTCTTTATCCCAAGGGCTTCTTCTATGTGTATTTGCAGGGACCCTTCTGCTGAGAACCTTGACTACAGCTCTCTTGGTGGAGTCAATGTTTGTCTTCCTATACATCCTGAAATTTGTCTGGTGAGGTCCTTTCATATGGACCTTTTTTAAAAAGAATTACTTACTGATGTTTGTGAGAGTGGAAGGGAGGAAGACACACACACACACACACACACACCCCACACAGGAACATAATCTGTTTCTATATGTGCCCTGACTGAGGATCGAACCAGCAACCTCTGTGCTGTGGGACAACGCTCTGACCACTAAGCTATCTGGCCAGGGCTTATTATGAAGCTTTTTAAAAATGACATCAGTATGGCAGTATGGCTTCTCTCAAGGGATTCCCAGAAAGCAGGCACCTTTTGCCTCACCGTCTGTGAACATGCACATCATTTGCAGCATACCTCCCTCTTTGCTCTGCCATGTGCTGGTGGAGCAGCTCCACCAACAGCCTCTTCCTTTTTTATAGACTGTTTCAAGGCATGGGTTTGATACCTTGTCTTGTGTTTCCTGAAATTCAGGAACAAGTCAAACTCTCTGAGTGGGTCTCTTAAATTTCCTTGAGCTCTAATGAGATACACAAACTGGAAATATAAATTTAAGACTTATTAGAATAGATGAAAATTGAAGTCATGAGGTCTCATAGAGACCTTATATAGATTGAGAAGTGAAGAAAATAGGTCTTCTTGAGATCCTTATCTACTTTTGAGTTGGAACACCATGATCAGTTAGTCACTACAAAGAATCCTTATGGGATAAGCCATTCTGATGACACTCCAGGCTTGTTCCTGTTATAGAAATCATGCTTACCTTGCCTCTGCTGCTACATGTCATCAATGCCTTTGAAGTCAGGAAGCCGGTTTCAATGGCAGCATCTCTCACCTTTATTCAGGCATAGAGGAGAGCCACTGCAATGCTTTTCATGGATTCTGACACTTCCTGACCAGTGTATTTTTCGGTGTACTCTGAGACCTCCCATAGAACATGATAGGGAGTGAGTTAGCTTATCATGGGTGATGCCAGTCCAACAAACTTTACTCATTAAATCTTTAGATTCTTTCTTCTATATAACACCAAGAAATTGTTGGCATCCCAATTCCATTAAGCATAGGCCACCAATGAACCAAGGTTTAGACCACCAAAGAAACAATTAGAACCAATTTGAGATACATAGTACCTGGATTCTGGTAAACTGTATTCAGAAGCTTTTTAGTCGGTACACACATATCAATGAATTTAGCCTGATCTAAAATTGTTTGTTTCTCCTTGCCTATCTTCTTTAGGATTCCTTCTCACACATATTCTATAGGGTTTCTGTCAATATAAATTGACAACACCGTTATCTCTTGAGGCATTTTAGGATCTAATTTGAGGTTTGAATCTGCAGGCAAAGAGATGAAATAGAGGTGGAGTATGAGGAGGGTGGGCATTTCCTTGGAAGGTAACTACCTTGGTTAGGCCTTCAAACTGTGAATACTAAGCTTATCAGACTTGGGAGGAGAGACTGGTTCTATTGGCAAGGTAACCCCATTCCTCTTTACTTAGGGATACTCAGGGAGGAATGAATGACCTCAGTCAAAACTCCTTGTAAACATGCTCATAGCTCAACTTTCTGGGAAACACATACACTAAAAATATTTAGTAGCCAAAAGATAACAGAGAATCCTTATCTGTGAAAACTTCTAGCAGGATATAACCTGGTACATCTGAGTTGCTAATTATAAATAAACCTGGAATTTATAGATTTGTAGGTGGAGACGTGGCTAGCTGGAGTTGTATAATTAATGGGATATAAGATAAGAATGCTCCATAACCACAAAGGCGGCTTTGGTGAAGCAGTGTTTCCACGTGCTTTGCTCATACACAGGTTACATTTAAAATCCA
Organism: Rhynchonycteris naso; assembly: GCA_037038555.1. Taxonomy (NCBI): domain Eukaryota; kingdom Metazoa; phylum Chordata; class Mammalia; order Chiroptera; family Emballonuridae; genus Rhynchonycteris; species Rhynchonycteris naso. The sequence continues at coordinate 315,440,625 of CM072995.1, forward strand.
ATATTAAACAGAATATACCCTAATGCAGGAGAAGAAATAACTTTTTATGAGTGTCTGCATTTGACAGGATCATATTTTTCCAAGGGAAGATGTTTTATTTGAACCTTAGAACTAATTGCCTGCACCCTTTAAATTATTAGTTAAGTTTGGTGTTGGTTAAGATCACAGAATCACAAGATTCATGTGAATCTAATTTGACAATTAAACCATTGTGTTGTGACTCATTTAATTTGCTAATGGAAAATTTAAGATTTTTGCATGTGTGTGCATAGGAGATTGGCCTGTACATTCATGTGCTGTTTAACAACAGGGATACATTCTGAGAAATGTGTCCTTGGGCAATTTTGTCATGGTGCAAACATCATAGAGTGTACTTCCTGAACCCTAAAGAGTATAGCGCACTATACACCGATGCTCTGTGTATAGCATATTGTTCCTCAGCTACAAACCTGTACAGCAACTTACTGTAGGCAGTTATAACACATTGGTAAGTATTTGTATATCTAAACATATGTAAAAAAGGGACTGTACTTTTTTACTGTCTGTGCAGTAGGTTTGTTTACACCAGTATCACCATAAGCCCTTGACTAATGCATTGCACAATGACTACTACATGCAACAGAAAATTATCGGCTCCATTTTCATTCTTATGGGACCACCATCCTTCATGCAGTTTGTTGTAGACTGAAACATTATTGTGGCACATGACTGTACTGTTTTTTTTCTTGTAATGTCCTTGTAGAGTTGGGGTATTAAGGTTTTGCTGGCTTCATATGTGAAGTTAGAAAGTATTACCTCTTTTTCTATTTTCTGGAAAAGTTTGTTAAAAATTAGAAAATATTTCTTCCTTAAATGTTTAGTAAAATTAAGCATTTATGTCAGCAAGGCCTGGAGTTATTTTGTGAGAGACAATTCAATTATGGATATAATTACTTTAATAAATATAGAGATTATGGAAAGGAAGGAACAAAGCATTATCTATAAGGCAGCACAGATGTAGAAGGACTACAGTTCAAGGGGGAGAAGTTAAAATTATTTACACTTAGCCTCAATGTTTTTTCTCTTTGAAGTATATAGTGTTGTGGCAGGCAGATATTTTTATCTGTTCAACAACTATTTATTGACTGCTTAAAATGTATCAGACATTCTGCAAGGCAGTGAAGATATAATCATAAATATTATTCTAGCTCTCATGAAGTTTACAGTCTGTTGGGGATATTATACATGAAAAGGTAATTACAAAATATTCTTTACTTGTGATTGTATTGAGTTGAATAAAAAAAGAAAAGGAGTGCCCTGGCTGGTTGGCTCAGTGGTAGAGCATCAGCATGGCATGTGGAAGTCCCAGGTTTGATTCCCGGTCAGGGCATGCAGGAGAAGCTACCATCTGCTTCTCCACCCCTTCCCTCTCTCTTCTTTCTCTCTCACTCTCTCTCTCCCCCTTGTCTGCAGCCATGGCTCAAATGGTGGAGCAATTTGGCCCCAGGCCCTGAGGATGGCTCCATGGTCTCGCCTCAGGCGCTGAAATAGCTTGGCTGCTGAGCAACAGAGCAGTGGCCCAGATGAGCAGAGCTTCGCCCTGTAAGGGGCTTGCCAGGTGGATCCCATTGGGGTGCATGTGGGAGTCTGTCTCCGCCTCCCTGCCACTCGCTTAATTAATAAAACAAACAAACAAAAAGCAATTAGTGAATAATTGTAATGGTCCTTATTGAAACTGAGTGAGAGATGCTAGGCAAAGCTGAGGGCCCAGCTGAGGCTGGCGATGATAATTAGTAAAGGCATCAGCCCATGAAGCTGTGTAATATTTTTTTCAGCCATTCTATACAACAAAGACTTGGGAGCAAAGAAGGTAAATGATAGGATCCATCCAATATTGGGGGTTTACAGGATGCTCAGATTAAAAAGATGAGGAAATGAGGTCCCTGACATTCCCAAGGACAGTTCTGATCCAAGCCTTGGGCCTGGAGGTCAAGAGATTTTCTTTCATTCCTCAGATCCTAACTCTGCTAGTGATTGGAACATGCACATCTTTTCTGATCGTTTTATGCATTTACTGGAACAACAAGTGGCTGACATTTGGGCTCTCACTGAGGGTAAGCATCATCCTGTAGATCTAGCACTGTTTGTCTAGTGTGGTCCGCCTGACTTTTGGCTTTGTCCCAGGTCTTTGCTCCCTACCTACACCTGAGCTGCATAACTGTGATGGTTCTTCTTTCCTGGCCTTTGGCCTACTACTTGGTCAGTCTGGAACTAGAAGGTATGTCATGTGGGTGGAGCCTGAATTTTTTCCAGGTCTGGCTTTAGCATTGCGTACTTTACTCAGCAAAACGTGAACTTGGTAGATAGCTACCATTATGCCCCTTTGAAATTCATTTATATGATTACTGAGGCATGTTCCTTGAGGCCAAACTCATAACCTCACATGGCCAGTCAGAACATTTTTCTCACCAAACAGGCCTTCTTCTAAAGAGGGATTCTCCTTCCAGAAAACTAAGAATTATCTCTTGTTACAGTAACTGTCTGAAAATGGAATGGGGTTGTGGGAAGGAGGGGTGAGAACATTTTAATTTATTCGATAGAGGGGTGGTGCTAGTCACAGTTCTTTTAGATTGTATTCAAACATTACTAGTTTAACTGGTGAACTTATACCAGGTCCATTATCCGTGGTGCATTCTAGCAAGCGAAGAAGGCCCCTGGGTGTCTGTCATACCTGGTGACTTAGAGCAGAAGCAGAAATATCTCCCTCTGCCACTGGTTTCCTTTCCATTCTTTGGCCTAATATTATGAAAACAAAAGAGAATCAGAGTGGTACATTAAATTGTTTTGAGAATGGAGTTACCTCTTACCACCATTCCTGAGATACCAGTAGGATTTTATGTATCTCTTCTTACTGTTGGTTAAACAAGGATGTGCTTCCTGACTTAGGCACAGATAGAAACAAAACAACACTGGATTGGTAGTGTTGCCATCATGTGTTTGTACTTGTGTGTATGTGTTATATGTGGAGAGTGATTTGTAGGAGATGTTTTGGGGCAAGAGCTTAAGGGGGCAATAATGAACTCTTTTCTTTTTCATTTCTGAAATTTTAGCTAGATACGGAAGAGACAAGATTATACAACATAAGAGAAAGAGAAACCGGAAATGTGATAGAGTCACAAAGCTGAGAGGTTAGAGCTGGAGAAAGAGACTTGAAAGTGACTGAAGGTGGTAACTTAAAAATGTACAAATGGGTAAAATCCTCAGAGGTCTACAATCATAAGTGCTGGGAATGGCCAGTGATAAGAGGTATTGTGGCCAAACTGTGTGTGTGTGTGTGTGTGTGTGTGTGTGAGAGAGAGAGAGAGAGAGAGAGAGAGAGAAAAGGAGAAAGAGAGAGACAGAGAGAGAGAGAGAGAGAGAAGCAAATACCTTATATTTATTGAGTATCTATTATGAGTAAACACAGCCATAAAACTCTACTAGGTAGATTTTAGTAGATGTTGGCAGCAAAATAGCCCCATTTTTCAGGATGCAGAAAATGGAGACCAGAGAGGTTAAGCAGTGTGTTGTTAGTCCCACAGTTAGACGGTGGTAGTCTGGTTTTGGGCTCAGATTTCTGTCAGCCAGCGCCCCTTCACTGTACCGCACTGCCTTATATATGCGGGTGTTTTAGGCTGGTCTTACAGGCTTTGGGCTTTCTCAGCACCAGCCGTTCTACTCCTACTCCTGAGAATTATTCCTTAGCATGCCCTCTCCTTCCTACCTTCCCACCCTGTGCAATTCATTTCCTGTAAATTTTCCGTTGAAAAATATTGCCTTAATAATAATGCATACATTTGGATAGCCCTGCACTTTCAAATTAGTAAAAATAAATAGGGCTGTGACAGAAATAGAGAGTGAATCAGGCAGTCCACAAGGGTATTGACTCACTGCTGCTTTGGCATAGTTACTTGCTGGGGATGGGTCTCCGCTCCGCTTTATCTTTTTTTCTCTCTCCACACTTTTCAGCTGTACAAGTGGCTATTGGATTGCCTTTTTTTCTCATCCTTATATGTCTGTTTGTGATGCCCTTTGGAATGTATTCACCCTGCCTTCAGAAGAAGGATGAATTGGGACCCAAGCCTGGCATCTTTGGACGTCGAGGTGCACCTATGGTAGGTCTGAACATGATGGACAGGGGTGAGTAGCAGTGTGCGTGGGGCTTATGGGCGAGAGAAGAGGACCTCAGAACCACAGGAATCTTTGGGAGGAAAAGGTGTTGGCTATAGGTGAAAAGAATAAGAGTTAATTGTAGAGGTTGGACTTGAACCCAGGTCACCTCTCAGTCCATCTTTCTTTACTGTTCCCAGTGGCATTGCCTTAGATGAGTAGAGTTCTAGAATTGTATTGGTTAGAGGAGGATATATTTAGGCTCTTTTGAAAAAGAGCAGAGGGAGACAAATTAGCTTTTTAAAGCACTTTTAGTACTGAACTTTCCATCTCCCATAAAAGAGATGGTGGGGTGGGAGAGTAACTTTGAGGTAGAGGGTCTGATGTCCTTTTATTCCACAGCTGGGGCCTGAGAACACCATAATGTCCTTTCAGAAAGCTGTTGAAAATGGGGCCTTTGGGCTGGAGTCTGATGTATACTTAAGGTAGGAAAGCAGCGGCTGGGTGGGTAGGAGATAAGGTCAATGCCATGGAAGATGAGCTGCCTGGCCCAAGTGGTAGAGAGCACAAGCCCTGGGGAGTTTCTGCTGTGATCATATGATGCATGTGCATGTAGCACACACAGAAAGACACATGCATACACATACTTGAACCATTTCTCCCTTACAAATACTACATCTGTACCACTACATTATTACTTATAAACTCAGAAATAATACATACTTTATACAGACTCCACACATAATTCAAATTTGTCCCCATTGCAAACAATGTTTAAAAGTTAACCCCATGCACTACTTAGCCATATGTTTACCTAGCAGTCTCTGGACCCATAATATACTCCAGACTTTCTAAATGCTATTGACAGGCACAGGAGTGCTGTATACTTCTGCCTAAGACATGTCCCAGCCAGTGAAGGAGACATGGCATATTTATCACAGTATAAGACCTTGGTGGAGAATACCTTCCAGATAAGATAAGTCATATGCAATTGAAACCTCAATGGAGGTAAAAGCCAACCAAATCCTAGTTTGTGAAAAAGACCTTATGTACTCAGAATTGTGTCTGGGTTAAGCCTTGAAGGAAAATATTATTTTTTACCAAGCAGATATGGGGAAAGATGGTATTCTGGGAAGAGGCTGCAGCTTATTCAATGATATATAAATCAGAAATAAGAAGTTTGTATATCAGTGAGCTAGCCGGTATGGATGCCAAATTGATATGCTTTGGGAAGAGGAAGGAGCTATGTGGGGAGGAACAATGGCTGTAAGGTTTACTGAGACTGGATCATGGAGATCCTTAAATTTGTGTAATGGGCTGCCTTTGTAGGTTTTAAAAGATTATCATATTGTTTTAAGAGATGTGTTTTAGAAAGACTCATCTGGAAATCTATCAGGGAGACTACTCAGGGAAATGGGTTGTAGGATAAAACAATGTACAAAGGAAAACAAAGAAATACTTGAATAAGGCAGGGGTATGGCCAACAAGACCTGCCGCTGTAAAATCTATGTACCTGAACAGCTGGAAGTAGAAAGGCTTAATGTCTAACATCAGTATATTAGTGAATGTGGTATATACAAACTTCATTCACAGACTTTCTGTAAGGTAAACGGGGAAAAAAAAGAACATTCTAATTCAAAGATAAGGAAGTGTGGTTTGAACCTGAATTCAATGAAGGGAAATGTATTGCTAAGGAAATAAGGCTGGAATGTACATGATAAAACCAAGATTGGAACTAGATTTCCTGACCCCAGACTGTGGTTCTTGACATTACCCAACAATGACAGTTGTTCAGTACAGAATATTTGAATTAGGCTGTTTTTTTAATTTACTGATTTTTAAAATTTTTAATTTTAATGGGGTGACATTGATAAATCAGGGTACATATGTTCAGAGAAAACATCCCCAGGTTATTATGACATTTGATTATGTTGCATACCCATCAACCAAAGTCAAATTGTATTTCGTCACCTTCTATCTGGCTTTTTTTGTGCCCCTCCCCTCCCCAGCCCCTCTTCTCCTACCCCCTACCCCGGTAACCACCACACTCTTGTCTGTGTTTCTTTTTCTTTTTTTTTTTTAACAGGGACAGAGAGAGAGTCAGAGTCAGAGAGGGATAGATAGGGATAGACAGACAGGAATGGAGAGAGGTGAGAAGCATTAATCATCAGTTTTTCGTTGCCGTTGCGACACCAAAGTTGTTCACTGATTGCTTTCTCACATGTGCCTTGACCTTGGGCCTTCAGCAGACCGAGCAACCCCTTGCTGGAGCCAGCGACCATGAGTCCAAGCTGACGAGCTTTTGCTCAAGCCAGATGGGCTCGCACTCAAGCTGGCGAGCTCGGGGTCTCGAACCTGGGTCTTCCGCATCCCAGTCCGACACTCTATCCACTGCGCCACCACCTGGTCAGGCTTGTCTGTGTTTCTGAGTCTCTTTTTTATGTCCCACCTATGTATGGAATCATATAGTTCTTAGTTTTTTCTGATTTACTTATTTCACTCAGTATAATGTTATCAAGGTCCATCCATGTTGTAAATGATCTGATCTCATCATTTCTTATGGCTGAGTAGTATTCCATAGTATATATGTACCACATCTTCTTTATCCAGTCATCTATTGAAGGGCTTTTTGATTGTTTCCATGTCTTGACCACTGTGAACAATGCTGCAATGAACAAGGGGTTGCATGTGTCTTTACGTACCAGTGTTTTTGAGTTTTGAGGCTATATACCCAGTAGAGAGATTGCTGGGTCATATGGTACCTCTATTTTTAATTTTTTGAGGAAACACCATAGTTTCTTCCATAATGGTTGTACTACTTTACATTCCCAACTAAAGAGGGTTCCTTTTTCTCCACAGTCTCTTCAACATTTGTTATTACCTGTTTTTTTGATAATAACTAATCTAATAAGTGTGAGTTGATATCTCATTGTAGTTTTGATTTCTCTAATAGCTAATGAAGATGAGCATTTTTTCATATATCTTTTGGCCATTTGTATTTCTTCCTGGGAGAAGTGTGTGTTCATGTCCTTTTCGCATTTTTTTTATTGGATTGTTTGTTTGTTTGTTGTTGAGTTTTATGACTTCTTTGTATATTTTGGATATTAGGCCCTTATCTGAGCTGTTTGAAAATATCATCTCCCATTTAGTTGGCTGTTTGTTTTGCTGTCAGTTTCTCTTGCTGTGCAAAAGCTTCTTAGTCTGATGTGGTCCCATTCATTTATCTTTGCTTCACTTCCCTTGCCTTTGGGGTCAAATTCATAAAGTGCACTTTGTAACCAAGGTCCATGAGTTTAGTACCTATGTTTTCTTCTATGTACTTTATTGTTTCAGCTCTTATATTTAGGTTTTTGATACATTGTGAATTAATTTTAGTACAAGGGTACAAACTGTAGGCGAGTTTCATTCTTTGGCATGTGGCCAATACCATGCTGTTTTGGCTCTATAATACAATTTGAAGTCAGGTATTGTAATACCCCCAGCTTTGTTCTTTTTCCTTAGGATTGCTTTGGCTATTTGGGTTTTTTTACAGTTCCATATAAATCTGATTATTTTTTGCTACATTTCTTTAAAAAATGACATTGAAAATTTGATGGAAATTGCATTAAATTTGTATATTGCTTTGGGTAATATAGTCATTTTGACTATATTTATTCTTCCTATCCAGAAACAAGAAATATTTTTCCATTTTATTGTATCTTTTTCGATTTCCCTTAACAATGCTTTGTAGTTTTCATTATATAGGTCCTTTACATTCTTTGTTATGTTTATTCCTAGGTATTTTATTTTTTTGTTACAACCATGAAGGGGATTATTTTTTTGAGTTCATTTTCTGATGTTTCATTGTTGGCATATAGGAAGGCAATGGACTTCTGTATATTAATTTTGTATCCTGCGACCTTTCGGTATTGGTTTATTGTTTCTAGTAGTCTTTATGTGGAGTCTTTGGGGTTTTTGATGTATTGGATCATATCATCTGCAAATAGTAAAACCTTTACTTCTTTTCCAATATGAATGCCTTTTATTTCTTTTTCTTGTCTGATTGCTCTGGCTAGATCTCTCAGCACTACATTGAATAAGAGTGGAGAGAGTGGGCAACCTTCTCTTGTTCCTGATTTTAGGGGAAAAGTCCTCAGTTTTATTCCATTTAATATGATATTAGCTGATGGTTTATCATAAATGGCCTTTATTATGTTGAGATATTTTCCTGTTATACCCACTTTGTTGAGTGTTTTAAACATAAAATTGTGTTGTATTTTATCGAATGCCTTTTCTGCATCTAATGATAAGATAATATGGGTTTAGTCCTTTGTTTTTCTGATATGGTGTATTATGTTAACCATTTTACATATATTGAACCATCCCTGTGATTCTGGGATGAATCCCACTTGATCATGATGTATTATTTTTTTAATGTGTTGTTGTATTCTATTTGCTAGTATTTTGTTTAGTATTTTAGCATCTGTATTATTAGTGATACTGGTCTGTAGTTTATTTTTTTGTGATGTCCTTGCCAGGTTCCAGTATGAGATTTATGTTGGCCTCATAAAATGTGTTTGGAAGTATGGCTTTTTTTTTCCAATTTTTTGGAAGACTTTGAGTAGAATGGGAACCAAGTCTTCTTTGAATGTTTGGTAGAATTCACTAGTATAACTGTTTGGTCCTGGGCTTTTATTTTTGGGGAGGTTTTTAATATTTGTTTCTATTTCCTCCCTGCTTATGCGTCTGCTTAGGCTTCCTGCTTCATTATGATTCAGTTTAAGAAGAGTGTATTGTTCTAGGAATTTATCCATTTCTTCTAGATTGTTAAACTTGGTGGCATATAGTTTTTCATAGTATTCTACAATAATTCTTTGTATATCTATGATATCTGTGGTGATTTCTCCTCTTTAATTTTGGATTTTGTTTGTTTGAGTCCTTTCCTTTTTTTCTCAATGAATCTTGCTAAGGGTTGTCAATTTTGTTGATCTTTTCAAAGAACCAACTCTTTGTTTTATTAATTTCTTCTATAGTTTTTCTGTTCTCTATTTTGTTTATTTCTGCTCTGATTTTTATTATTTTCTTTCTTCGGCTGGTTTTGGGTTGTCTTTGTTTTTCTTTTTCTAGTTTCTTAAGATGTGAAGCTAGGTGGTTTACTTGGACTCTCTCTTGTTTGTTCATATAGGCCTGTAGTGATATGAACTTTCCTCTTATTACTGCTTTTGCTGCATACCAGAGATTCTGATATGTCGTATTGTTATTTTCATTTGACTGTATGTAACTTTTAATCTCTGCTTTTATTTCTTTTTTGACCCACTCATTTTTTGAAAGTAGTTTGTTTAGTTTCCACATTTTTGTGGGTTTGTTTACTTTTTTTGCAGTTGAATTCTAGTTTCAAGGCTTTATGATTGGAGAATAAGCTTGGTATAATAACAATCTTTCTGAATTTGTTGATGTTATTTTTGTGGCCCAACATATGATCAATTCTTGAGAATGTTCCATGTACACTAGAGAAAAATGTATACTATGGCACTGTGGGATGGAATGTCCTGTACATGTCTATCATATCCAATTGTTCTAGTGTTTTGTTTAAGGCCATATTTTTTAATTGATTTTCTGTTTGGATGAATGATCTAGAGCCGTCAGCAATGTATTGAGGCATCCAAGTATTTTGTGTTTTTGTCGGGTTTTTTTTAGGTCATTCAGTAGCTGTCTTATATATTTTAATGCTCCTTGGTTTGCCACATATATATTAAAAAGTGTTATGTCTTCTTGATTTAATGTTCCCTTTATTATTATGAAGTGACAGTTTTTGTCTCTGATTACTTTTGCTGTCTTGTAGTCAGCATTGTTAGATATGAGTATTGCTACACCTGCTTTTTTTTAATATTATTTGCTTGGAGTATATATTGCTTTCTGATAGTTTTATATCTTGTTTGATTCTTTTCTTTTGTTTTTCTGTCATTTGTTTTTGTTTTATTGTAATCTGTTACTTCTTTTCTCTGTTGCTTCTTTTTTCAAGCCATGTGCTTCTGTGGTGTTTATTTCAGGGGTGGTTACCATTAAGTAATGGAAAGGGTACCTATCATGTTCATTGTAGTACATTATCTCATGAGTGCTTCTGCACTCCATCCTCCTTTGCTACTGTTAATCTTTGTCCTTTAGCCTTTTTTTGTTTTTGCTGTCACAGATTAAATTTGATTTCATTGTGTTCCTGATGGAGCTTTTACTTGTGGTTTTATTTTGTTTTGTTTTTTGTATCTGGTCGGAAAACCCCCTTTAGTATTTCCTGAAGTGGTGGTTTTCTAGTGATAAATTCCCTCATCTTTTCTGTATCTGTCAATGTTATTATTTCTCCTTTGTATTTGAAGAATAGCTTTGATGAAGATAGTATTCTTGGCTGGAAGTTCCTGTCTTTCAGAACTTTAAATATTGGGGTCCACTCTCTTCTAGCTTGTACAGTTTCTGCTAAGATATCTGATGATAATTTTATGGGCCTTCCTTTATATGTTGTATTCTTCTTCTCCCTGGCTGTCTTGAGAATTTTTTCTTTGTCATTGGTTTGTGCCAATATTATTATGATATGCCTTGGAATAGTTTTTTTTTTAATTTATTTTTTATTAACTTTAATGGGGTGACACCAATAAATCAGGGTACATATGTACAATGAAAACATCTCCAGATTATCTTATCATTCAATTGTGCTGCATACCCATTACCCAAAGTCAAATTGTCCTCTGTCACCTTCTATCTGGTTTTCCCTGTACCCCTCCACTTCTCCCTATTCCACCCTCCCTTCCCTCCCCCCATCCCGTGACCACCACACTCTTGTCCATGTCTCATAGTCTCACTTTAATGTCCCACCTATGTATGAAATCATGCTGTTCTCAGTTTTTCTTTTTTTCTGATTTACTTATTTCACTCTGTATAATGTTATCAAGGTACATCCATTTTGTTGTAAATGATCCGATGTCATCATTTCTTATGGCTGAATATTGTTCCATAGTATATATATACCAAAGCTTTTTAATCCACTCGTCTTCTGACGGACACTTGGGCTGTTTCCAGCTCTTTGCTATTGTGAACAATGCTGCCACAAACATGGGGGCGCATTTCTTCTTTTCGAACAGTGTTATGGTGTTCTTAGCGTATATTCCTAAAAGTGGGATAGCCGGGTCAAAAGGCAGTTCGACTTTTAATTTTTTGAGGAAACTCCAAACTGTTTTCCACAGTGACTGCACCAGTCTGCATTCCCACCAGCAGTGGAGAAGGGTTCCCTTTTCTCCACATCCTCGCCAGCACTTGTTCTGTGTTGTTTTGCTGATGAGCGCCATTCTGACTGGTGTGAGGTGATATCTCATTGTGGTTTTAATTTGCATTTCTCTAATAATTAGTGATGTTGAGCATTTTTTCATATGTCTTTTGGCCATCTGTATGTCTTCTTTGGTGAAATTTCTATTCATTTCTTTTGCCCATTTTTTGATTGGATTGTTTGTCTTCCTGGTGTTGAGTTTTATAAGTTCTTTATAACTTTTGGTTATTAACCCCTTATCAGACGTGCTGTTGAATATGTTCTCCCATTGTGTAGTTTGTCTTTTTATTCTGTTCTTATTGTCTTTAGCTGTGCAAAAGCTTTTTAGTTTGATATAGTCCCATTTGTTTATCCTGCCTTTTATTTCATTTGCCCGTGGAGATAAATCGGCAAATAAATTGCTGCTACAGGTGTAGGAGAGCTTGCTGCCTGTGTTTTCTTCTAAGATGCTTATAGTTTCCCAGCTTATGTTTAAGTCCTTTATCCATTTTGAATTTGTTTTTGTGCATGGTGTAAGTTGATGGTCTAGTTTCATTTTTTTGCAGGTAGATGTCCAATTTTCCCAACACCATTTGTTAAAGAGGCTGTCTTTACTCCATTGTATGTTCTTTCCTCCTTTGTCAAATATCAGTTGTCCATAAAGCTGTGGGTTTATTTCTGGGTCCTCTGTTCTGTTCCATTGATCACTGTGCCTGTTCTTATGCCAGTACCAGGCAGTCTTGAGTATAATGGCCTTGTAGTAAACCTTGATATCCGGAAGAGTGATGCCTCCTGCTTTATTTTTTCTTTTTAAGATTGCTGAGGCTATTCGTGTTCTTTTTTGGTTCCATATAAATTTTTGGAATATGTTTTCTATATCTTTGAAGTATGTCATTGGTATTTTAATTGGTATTGCATTGAATTTATAAATTGCTTTGGGTAATATAGACATTTTAATGATGTTTATTCTTCCTAGCCATGAGCACGGTATATGCTTCCACTTGTTTGTATCTTCCTTGATTTCTTTTATCAATGTTTTATAATTTTCCGAGTACAAGTCCTTAACCTCCTTGGTTAAATTTACTCCTAGGTATTTTATTTTTTGGCTGCAATAGTTAAGGGGATTGATTCCTTAATTTCTTTTGCTGACAGTTCATTGTTTGTATATAGAAATGCCTCTGATTTCTGGGTATTAATTTTATATCCTGCCACCTTGCTGAATTCATTTATAAGGTCCAGTAGTTTTTTGACTGAGACTTTAGGGTTTTCTATGTACAATATAATATCATCTGCAAATAGTGACAGTTTTACTTCTTCTTTTCCAATTTGGATGCCTTTTATTTCTTCTTTTTGTCTGATTGCTGTAGCTAGGACTTCCAGAACTATGTTGAATAAAAGTGGTGAAAGTGGGCAACCCTGCCTGTTTCCTGATCTTAAGGGGATTGCTTTTAATTTTTGTCCATTTAGTATGATGTTTGCTGTGGGTTTGTCGTAGATGGCCTTTATCATGTTAAGGAATGTTCCTTGTATTCCCACTTTACTGAGAGTTTTAAGCATGAATGGGTGCTGGATTTTATCAAATGCCTTTTCTGCATCTATTGAAATTATCATGTGATTTTTGTCCTTCCTTTTGTTTATGTGATGAATCACATTGATTGATTTGCGAATATTGAACCAGCCTTGCCTCTCCAGAATAAATCCCACTTGGTCGTGGTGTATGATTTTTTTCATGTATTGCTGAATCCGGTTGGCTAATATTTTGTTGAGAATTTTAGCGTCTAAATTCATCAGGGATATAGGCCTATAATTTTCTTTCTTTGTGTTGTCTTTGCCCGGTTTGGGGATCAGAATTATGCTCGCCTCATTAAAGGAGTTTGGAAGTCTGCCTTCCTCTTGAATTTTTTGAAATATCTTGAGGAGGATAGGAGTTAGTTCTTCTTTGAATATTTGATAGAATTCACTTGTGAAGCCATCAGGCCCAGGACTTTTCTTTTTTGGGAGTTTTTTGATAACTGTTTCAATCTCCTCTGTTGTAATTGGTCTGTTTAGGTGTTCTGATTCTTCCAGATTGATTTTTGGAAGTTTATATGATTCAAGACATTTGTCCATTTCATCTAGATTGTCTAATTTTTTGGCATAGAGTTCTTCATAGTATTTTCTTACAATGCTTTGTATCTCTGTTGTATTAGTTGTAATTTCTCCACTGTCCTTTCTAATTTTATCTATCTGAGACCTCTCTCTTTTTTTCTTGGTGAGTCTAGTTAAGGGTTCATCAATCTTGTTTACCTTTTCAAAGAACCAGCTTCTGGTTTCATTGATCCTCTGTATTGTTTCCTTAGCCTCTATGTCATTTATTTCTGCTCTGATCTTTATTATTTCCTTCCTTCTACTTGTCCTGCATTTTATTTGTTGTTGTTTTTCAAGTTCTTTTAGCTGCAGGGTTAAGTTGCTTATATGCTCTTTTTCTAGCTTCTTATGATATGCCTGTAGTGCAATAAACTTCCCTCTCAGAACTGCTTTTGCTGTGTCCCATAGATTTTGAGTTGACGTATGCTCATTATCATTTGTTTCTAGAAACTTTTTTATTTCTTCTTTGATCTCAATGTTAATCCATTCATTATTTAATAACATGCTATTTAGTTTCCAAGTGTTTGAGTATTTTTCAGTTTTTCTTTTGTGGTTAATTTCTAGTTTCATGGCATTGTGATCAGAGAAAATGCTTGATATAATTTCAATCTTCTTAAATTTGTTGAGGCCTTTTTTGTGTCCTAACATGTGGTCTATCCTAGAAAACGTACCATGAGCGCTTGAGAAGAATGTATATTCTACTGCTTTAGGGTGAAAAGTTCTGAAGATATCTATTAAATCAAGTTGATCTAGTGTCTCCTTTAAGTCTGCTGTTTCTTTATTGATTTTCTTTCTTGAGGATCTATCCAGTGTTGTTAGTGGGGTATTGAAATCCCCTACTATGATAGTATTACTGTTAATCTCGCCCTTAATGTCCATCAAAGTCTGCTTTATGGATGTCGGGGATCCTATATTTGGTGCGTAGATATTTATAATAGTTATATCTTTCTGTTGAATTGTTCCCTTTATCATTATGTAGTGTCCTTCTTTATCTCTTACTACAGTCTTTGTTTTAAAGTCCATTTTGTCAGATATAAGTACTGCTACCCTGGCTTTTTTTTCATTTCCATTTGCCTGAAATATTTTTTTCCACCCTTTTACCTTCAGTCTATGTGCATCTTTTGTTTTAAGTTGTGTCTCTTGTAGACAGCATATGTATGGGTCCTGTTTCTTTATCCACGCTGCTACCCTATGTCTTTTGATTGGATCATTTAATCCATTTACATTTAAGGTTATTATTGATATGTAGTTGTTTATTGCCATTTTATTCTTTAAAGCTTTTTTTTTTTTTTTTTTTTTCTATATTCTTTTCTCCCTTTGAACTGTTCACACTAGGCCCCTTAGAATCTCTTGCAGGATTGGTTTGGTTTTAATGAATTCCTTGAGGTTTTCTTTGTCTGGAAAGCTCTTTATTTCTCCTTCAATTTTAAACGTTAGCCTTGCTGGATAGAGTAGTCTTGGTTGTAGGTTCTTGTTCTGCATTACTTTGATTATATCTTGCCATTCCCTTCTGGCCTCAAATGTTTCTGTTGAGAAGTCCGATGTCATCCTAATGGGGGCTCCTTTGTAGGTGAGAGTCTTTTTTTCTCTAGCAGCTTTTAAGATTTTTTCTTTATCTATTAGCTTTGGTATTTTAACTATGATGTGTCTTGGTGTAGATCTTTTTGGGTTTCTCTTTTATGGGGTTCTGTGTGCCTCTTGAACATGTAGAATGTTTCCCAGCCTTAATTTAGGGAAGTTTTCTGCTATGATTTGATTGAACAAAGTTTCCATTTCCTGTCCTCTTTCCTCTTCTTCAGGGATCCCTGATGCGAATATTGTTTCTCTTCATGTTGTCACAGAGCTCCCTTAGAGTTTCCTCACATTTTTGAATCTCTTTTCCTTTTCTTTCTCTGCTTCTGTAACTGTGTTTATTGTGTCCTCTAACTCACTGATTCGATCCTCAGCGTGATTCATCCTGCTTTTAATTCCTTCCATTGTGGTCTTTAGTTCTGATACTGTATTTGTCATTTCTGTCTGGTTCTTTTTTATTATTTCAATTTCATTTTTTATACTTGTTATCTCTTTATTTAGGTGCTCATAGTGACTATCCATTGTTGCTCTAATTTCTTTGAACATCCTAACTATCATTATTCTAAAGTCTGCTTCTGGTAGTTTGGTTATATCTGGTTCATTCAGGTCCTTCTCTGGGGATTTCTCTTGGTTGATTTGGTTTGCATTCCTCTGCCTGCCCATTTTATCTGAGTGTAAGCAAGTTGTGGCCACTGGAGTCCAGTATGTGTTGCCTTTGTGTTCTCTAGGTGTGGTCTGTCTGCAGGCTTGCCACCCCCTCTGCCGCTGCCTAGGGCGGTTGGGTGTGGGCGTTGCCAGCGCTGGCTCACTGCAGCTATTGCTGTGGTTTCTGCCTCTCCTTTGCGGGAGAGGCTGTCACTCAAGTCACTAGCGTTCGCACCCAGGGCAGAGTTGAGCACCTTTGCTCAGCTGCAGAACCGGCCTTTTTCCGGAAGGCTTACGCCCAGCCCCCTCAGTCAGAGCCTGCTCGCCACCGTTTTATGAGTTGGGCGGGGCTTTTGACGTGCTCTCAGCTGTGAGCCTGTGCCCGTCCAGAATTTAGCCCTGCCCTCAAGGCTTAGGCCCTCCTGTGCAGGGACTGAAACCGAAACCGGGGATTATTGGGCCGGGCGCTGGCGGCTAGCTTCCGGTCGTTCTGGATCCTACCCCGCCCCTACGCTCGGAGCAAGCTCGGGCACGTAGGGTGGTACTCCGCAGTTTCTCCGGCCGGGCGGGGAGAGCAGCGTGAGCTCAGCCGGGAATTTCCGCTGGTCTCAGTGTCTCCCTCGCCCCCGTCTTAGGAGCCCGCTCGCGCACACAGATGGCACACCCCGGTTTCTCCGTATGGGCGGGGTTGGCAGCGTGAGCTCAGCCTCGGGCCCCTCGCCTGTCCCTGGTCTTAGCCCGGTGCCCGCGGTCAGGGCCGGCTAGCGCAGGGTCGCAGGGCTGATCTCTGCCCGTATTTTTCCCCACAAGTGGGGTCACAGGCGGCCCGCAGCTGCCGGACAGCTTTTGCGCGTCACCTTCGCCCTTGCTAGGCTAGCCTGAGCTCACACTGTTACGCCCACACCGACAGGACCGCGTTTCGGCGTCCTGTCCCAACCATAGGCTTCAGCAACCTCAGGGGGCTAGAAGTGCCCTAAGTCTCCACACTGTAGGCCTGGGAGCTCCCTCCCTCTAAGCAGGTCTGCTCTAATTGCCGTGGGAGAGCTTGTTTGGCTAGTGTCCTGTCTCCCTTTGCTGGTATTGCTAGTTCCAGGGGAAATATTCGTTTTCGATTAGGGAAATGACTTAGCCCATGGGTCGGGGTGGCTGTCCCTCAGAGTGTCTCCATGCCTTCAGTCCACACTATCTTCCCCCTGCTCTGTTCCTCTCCTCTGTCCCAGTTCCCCGGAGCCCCGGGTGCGTGGTTGTGAGAGAGGCTTTCTGAGCTGTCCCTTTAAAAAGATTTTTGGGTCTGAGAAGACTCTCTCTTTTTCACAAATAGTATCCTCACTTGCTTCACAGCTCGATACTGTCCAAACGCCTCTTCTAGGCTCTGGGACTGCAGGCTGGGGCTTGGTTCCTGGGACCCAGGTCCCTCCCTCTCCGCCAAACTCTCCTCCCACCACATGGGTCTCTCTGGGCTGCCGTTTGCTCCGGGGAGCTGGGCAGCCCTCTTCGTGTTTTCGCTATTCCTACCAGTCTCAATGTGGCTTCTGCAATGTTCCTTGGTTGAAGAGTCCACTTAGTTTTGCTCAAAGTTGGTTTATCCAGATGATGGTTCTTAAAATTGAGTTATAATCCACTTTGGTTCTGGGAGTTGGAAGTTGGTACGTCTGCCTACTCCATCACCATCTTCCCTTCCTCCACCTTGGAATAGTTTTGTTAGGGTTAAGATAACTCGGTGTTCTGTTTGCTTCTTGAATTCAAGGCTTTAGTTCTTTCCACAGGCTTGGGAAGTTCTCGTCTATTATTTGTTTGAATATGTTTTCTATTTTATTTTTTTCTCTCTTCTCCTTCTGATATACCCATTATTATCATGTTGCTCTTGCTCTTTTTGATGGAGTCAGACAATTCTTGTAGGGCTTTCTCATTTTATTTAATTGATGAGTCTCTCTCCTCTTCTCTCTTTAGTGCCTCTAGTTGCTTATCTTCTACGTCACTAATTCTTTCCTCTATCTGGCCTGTTTCATTAGCTTATCTTATCTTGTTCTTCAGTTCATGAATTGAATTTTTCATCTCTGTTTGATTCATTTTCATAGTTTCAATTTCCTTGGTGATTTATTCTTTCTGTTCATTGAATTGTTTTTTGAGCTCCCTAAATTGCCTTTCTGTGCTTTCTTGTATATTCCTGAGTATTTTTAGGATTTCAATTTTAAATTCTCTGTCATTTAATTCTAAGGTCTCCAAGCTATTGAAATATTTTTCTATAGATTTTTCCTCATCTATCTGAGCTACATCTTTGTCTTTTGTATCCATGATATTCGATTTCTTTTTATTTAATGGCATTTGGAGTGGTATTGTTAATAACACTAATATGAGTTGATAAAGAAAAAAATAAAGATAAAAAATAAAAAAGTAAAAAAAATGTTTTTGAGAAAATACAGTGAAAAACTGAAAATTATATTGTGCTAAATGGAACAAAAACTACAATGAGTGGGGGGCCTGAGTTGGGAAGAAATGACAGGCAAAAAATGAGGTAAGAACCCACAAAATGCTACAAGGAAGAAATTTGCATCAAGAATAAAATAATTTGTAAGTGATGGTCAAATGAGAAATATAGAGAGAGAGAAAAGAAGGAAATAAAAAAAATACAGTGAAAGATACACTTTTTATTATACAGTTATTGATCGACTTACAACCTATGCCACTTATGACCATTCGACTGAATGACCACAATCGCTAGCCACGACTGTTCTGCATCTGCAGCAGTTTTTGTAGGCACCTGTATTTTGTAATTTTGTATGCTTTGCAAATATTAAACCAGTTGTACTGGTAATGCAGTATTTTAATTAAAGCTGACGAATGTACAAATAAGAAACAAAATGGTGTAGAAATGATACAAATGGCATAAAATGAACAAAGAGAATTATGATATATAACAATAATGAAAGAAAATTATGATAAAATGACTTAAAGATTTTTATAACATCATTTCACAGCACTGTACATATATCCTACTCAACTTACAGCCAAATCACAACTGGTCTTTCGGAACCAATTGTGGTCTTAAGTCAAGTACTAACTGTATTAAGTGGAACAAAACTACATAGAATGAAGAGCCAGAGTTGGGGGAAATGCTAATGAGATAAACAGCAAAGTAAGAAGCACACAAAATGCCACAAAGAAAATATTTGAATCCAAAATAAAATAATTTGTTTGTGAGTGAAAATCAAATGAGAGGAAAAGTGAAAGAGAAAAGAAGAAACCAAAAGAGAGGGAGAACAAAAAAGGAGAGAATTAAGGTTTTTGGAATGTAACCCTCATAGAGAGAAAATAAAAAGAATGGAAATGTAACAGCTATGGATAATATAAGTTCAAAATGAGAAAAAATACTAAAACCAGGAAGAGGATAAAAGCACCAAGGTGGAAGAAAAAAGATACAAAAATAAAAAGAAAAGAAATGGAAAAAGTTATAAAGGCTATGGAACTTTTTGGTTTTGAGAGGTTATCTTTTTTCTTTTTGTTCTTTTTCTCTCTTTGTGGGCAGTGGCGCTGTACCCCAGGTTCTGCCCCTGTGGCACTCTTAGGTAGAGATTTGTTGTTGGTGTGTCGTTATGGCAATGACATAAAATAGGCCTTAGTCCTGTTAGTAGGCAGGGCTTGTTAGTGTTTGCAGGCTTTGACAATGGGAGAGTCCGTTTTCCCAGAGCCTCTCGCCCAGTCTCTCCTTTCTGAACCAGCAGCCTGGGGACCCAGCTGTGAAGTTGCTGCTGCCACTCTTTGGAGAGCAAGAGACTCTAAGAGCTGCCAAAACCCCCCTCTGTTCCTACTCAACACAGGGTTCTGGGTAAGGCCTTGCCAGCCCAAGCTACCAGTGTAATCAGGCAGGGCTGGGAGCCGATTGCTCCTGAGGTGTCTTTCTATGAGCCTCCAGGTATGTCTAGTATGCCTCAGCACTTCACGGGACTACTCTCCCCAGGCTTTTTGCACTTTGTAACCTGTATCAGCTGGCAGGAAGATGCCCCAGTCACTGCCTTCTGAACAAGAGGTCTTAAAAGCTGCCAAGTCTCAAAAAAAAAAAAAAAAAAAAGCTGCCAAGTCTCTCTTCTAGGTCCTTTTAAAGCAAAGCCCTGGGTATAAAAACTCTGCCGACCAGAGCCACCAGCTTAAGCAGGCGGGGTGGGGGGGCAAGCTGACTTCTGGTCAGGCATCTTTTTAGGGTTCCCTAGGTATATCTAGTTAAATTTGCCTTAGTGGTCCACAGGTCTGATTTTTACAGACTTCTCCCTTCTTGGGAAGCCTACAGCCCAGCCTGCCCAACTTCTGCAGTGTTCTCTGAGGTCTGTTCCATAGGAATGTGTTTTTTACCCTGTATCGGCTGGTAGGAAGTTGCCCCAGCCACTGCCTGCTGAGTGAGAGGCCCTAAGAACTATCAAGTCCCTCCTCCGGGTTCTCTTAATTCATAGACCGGGAAAGAAGACCTTGTCAGCCAGAGCTGCTGCCAGTGTAAGCCAGCCAGGCAGTGAACAGACTGCGGGTTAGGTTCCTTTCAGCAATCCGCAGGTCTGCTCTCCAGAGGCTGTCTGCAAGCTGCCTGCAAGCCCTTCCCCCAGTACTTCCATAGTTTTCTTGTTAGCCTGTATGGCTGGGGGAGGCACCCATAGGGCTAGGAAAGCCGGCTTTCGTGCACTACTTGCACACTGTTGTTCAGGGAGCAGGGATTATACAAAGGCTCTGGCTGCCACCCACACAGAAGGCCACTGCTGACAGTCTCCAACCCAGTTTCTTTGTCCAGGAACAAGGGCGCCCATGCCCGAGGCACTAGGAGGAACCTCTCATACACTGCCCGCATGCACTGATCCAGAGACTGGGGATAAATAAAGCCCACTCTGCAGGCAAGCCACTCACCCACCTCTGCTGGGTTTTGCTGCTGGTGTTAGCTCCACATAGGTTGAGCTGTAGGCACTCTCTCCTCAGCTTAAATGTCTCCTAGCCCTCCCTTCCTCTCAGTTTCAAGTGAAAAAAAGTTTCCTCGGTTCAGTGAGGGAGGCGGAATACTCCGTTCTTCGTCCTATTTCCTTCAGAGAGGTTTTTCAGCCACCTTTTCACCCAATCGTACCTTTGTTTGATGTATGTGTATTTCAGATGCTCCTGGGATTGTTTTTCTGTCTCTAGTTGTTGAATTTGTTGAAATTTCAGGGAGAAGTATTGAGAGCCCTCCTCACGGTGCCATTTCTTTGACGTCACTAGTCGATATACTACATAATCAAAAGGAAGGATAAAAATGACATGATCATATCATCTGGTGCAAAAAGAGCATTTGATAAAATCCAGCATCTATTATGATCAAAACTTTCAGTAAAGTGGGAGTAGAGGGAACATAACTCAACATAATAAAGGTCATATATGACAAACCCACAGACAACATGATACTCAATAGGCAAAAACTGAAAGCATTATCAGGAACAAGACAGGGATGTCTGCTTTTACCATTTTTATTTAATATAGTAATAGAAGGCCTAGACATAGTAATCAGAGAAGAACAAGAAGTAAAAAGCATCCAGATGGGAAAGGAATAGGTAAAACTGTCATTATTTGCAGATGACATGATACTGTATATAGAGAATCCTAAAGCTTCCCCCCAAAATCTACTAGAACTGATAAATTCAGTAAAATATGGGATACAAAATAAGTATCTGAAAGTTAGTTGCATTTTTATACACCAAAAAGGGAAACTAAGAACACATTCCCATTTATAATTGCTTCAAAAAGAATAAAATACCTAGGAATAAATTAACCATGAATATAAAAGGCTTGTAAGCCTGACCAGGCAGTGGCATAATGGATAGAGCATCGGACTGGGATGCAGACAACCCAAGTTTGAAACCCCAAGGTCACCAGCTTGAGTGAGGGCTCATCCAGCTTGAGTATGGGCTCACCAGCTTGAGCAGAGTGTTGCTAACTCGAGTGTGGGATCATAGACATGACTCAGTGGTCACGGGCTTGAGCCCAAAGGTTGCTGGCTTGAAACCCAAGGACACTAGCTTGAGCCCAATGTCACCAGCTTGAGCAAGGGGTCACTTGCTCTGCTATAACCCCTCAGTCAATGCACAGATGAGAAAGCAATCAATGAACAACTAAGGAGTTGCAACAAAGAATTGATGTTTCTCATTTCTCTTCCTTCCTGTCTGTCTGTTCCTATCTGTCCCTCTCTCTGTCTCTGTCACACACAAAAGAAAAGTCCTGGAAATTATAAGATATTGAAAAAATTGAAGAGGATACCAATATGTGGAAGTATATACCATTTTCATGGATAAGAAGAAGTATCATTATTAAAATGATCATACAACCCAAAGCAACCTCTAGATTCAATTCTTATCAAGATACCAATGGCATATTTAACAGATCTACAACAAATATTCCAAAAATTTATATATAAGCACAAAAGATCCTGAATAGCCACAGCAATCTTGAGAAAGAAGAACAAAGTTGGAGGGATTGCATTATTTTATATTAAACTATATATACCACAGGGCCATAGTAATCAAAAGAGCATGGTACTAGCATAAAAACAGATATGTAGATCAATGGAATAGAATAGAAAGCCCAGAAATAAACTCATGCCTTTATAGTCAATATTTGACAAGGAGGCAAAAACATATAATGGGGTAAAGACAGTCTATTCAATAAGTGGAGTTGGGACAATTGGAGAAATATGTGTAAAGAAATGAAACAAGAGCACCTTCTTCCATTATTCACAAGAATAAACTCAAAATGGATTGAAAACTTAAATGTTAGACTGAAATCACAAAAATCCCTGAGGAAAACATAGGCAGTAAAATCTCAGACATCTGTTGCAGCAATATATTTGTTGATATATCTCCTTGAGCAAGAGGAACAGAGGAAAGAAACAAATGGGATATTAAATTGAAAAGCTTTTGCACAGTAAAACTATCAACAAAATGAAGAGGAAACCCACTGAAAGGGAGGACATATTGCTAATGTTATATCTGATAAGGGGTTAATTTTCAAAATATAGAAAGAACTTATACAACTCAATACCAGGAAGACAAACAATCCAATTAAAAAATGGGCAAAGTTCCTGAATAGACACTTCTCCAACGTACAGACTACCGGTAGACATGAAAAAGTGGTCAACATCACTAATCATCAGAGAAATGTAAATTAAAACCACAATGAGTATCACCTCACATCTGTCAGAATGGTTATCAATAAATTAAATAATAGTTGCTGAGAATCTAGAGATAAGGGAACCCTTATGCAGTATGGGTGGAAATGCAGATTGGTGCAGCCACTATGGAAAGCAGTATGGAGTTACCTCAAAAAATTAAAAATTGAACTGCCTTAGGCTCAACAACTCCACTTCTGGGAATTTGTCCAAAGAAACCCAAAGCACTAATTCAAAAGAATATATACACCCCTATGTTCATTGCAGCTTTATCTATAATAGCCAAGATTTGGAAGCAGCCCGAGTGTCTCTCAGTGTATGAGTGGATAAAAAAGCAGTGGTACATTTACAGAATAAAATACTACTCAGCCATAAAAAGTATAATCTTACCCTTTGCTGCAGGATGGATGGAACTGGAGAGCATTATGCTAAGTAAAATAAGCTTGTCAGAGAAGACAAATACCATATGATTTCCCTTGTATGTGGAATCTAATGGACAAAATGAATTAACAAGCAGAATAGAGAGAGACTTAGAGAGCAGGCTGACAGATTTTGTTAGGGTGAAGATAGTAAGGGGGGTGAAGGAATAGAGCAAAATAAAAACCTTAAGTAATGGAAAACCTTAAGTAATGGATTGCTGGGGGGGGAGGGGCAGTGGGAGGAGCTTGAGGAGGGTATGGGGGGATAAATGGTGATGGATGGAGACTTGCTTGGGGTGGTGAACACACTGTATAGTGTACAGATGATGTGTTGTAGAATTATGCACCGGAAGCCTGTATAATTTTATTAGAGTAGGTAGTCAATCAGACAGGAGAGAGTGACAGAAAACAGAAAGAGTATCAACTTTAAACATAATCATCGCCTGATAACCAGATGGCTGACTGCAATTCTTCTGCCTGTGATATGACCCAGGGCAGCTACACACCCATGGGGAACATTCACAGTGGGACTGACACACAAGGCAGTGACCGATATATGACTGTCCACTGGGGACACAACACAAAAGAACAAAATGATAGAAAGCAGCATGTATGTGGCATAAAAATACAAACATGCAGGTGTATGACCGCCCACCTCAGGCAGAGATGTGTACAAGTGATGGGCAGGAAGGAACTGGCTGGGAGGAGCCAGGAAGCAGGAGAGGTGCTCAATCAAGCATAAAAGACCTAACCATAACAAAGTGGGTCACAGTGATGGTCTGAGTTACTCACTTGGAAAATTTCCAAGTGTACTTTCTCTTTGCTAAATAAGCCATGTTACCTGCTTTGCTATTGGCATCTCTCATGTGAAATCTTCTCTTGAGAAGACAAGAGCCGAGGAACCCAGAATAATACCTTGGAAGCAGTAACAATTTTGTTAACCTGTGTCACCCCAATAAATTAAATGCAGAGGAAAACAAACTAGCAAGTGTAGCTAGTGGAACTTTTGTATCAGCTGAAATGTAGTAAGCATAATTTTCCCTATTCTTTTCAAGAATTATAAAACAAGCAAAAAATAAAATAAAGCAACTGACATAAGACTTTGAAAGGTGAAGAAGTGAAGATGGACTGGCTAGGGTTCATAATACTCAATGAACTACCAAGGAGATAGTGAGTTCCCTGTTATTATTGTTATACTTTGTTTTTTTTCCCTCATATATTCTGATTTGAGTTCTGAAGAGACCTGAATCCCAGGAAACACCTATAGCTGCAGGTGATAAAAAATATGCCCTCTCCCCCAAAGGCTATATATTCTTTTTAGCAAAAGACTGGGAGAAGTGTAGCCCAGTAGGATATAAACGTGTTGACGATACCAGTCCAACTCAAGTGAACATCAAAATAAAGCCATTCCCCACCCTCTCACAGCCTGGGGCTCTGGCCCTAGAGACTATAGGCGGATCCCCATCTTCCATTCCCTCCCTGTGTGAGAGGGGTTCCCCTTTACTTGTTCCCCTGACTAGAGGCTAAGCAGACATTTATTGAGAGTAGTTATCTAGAGAAAGTAATTTTTTTTATTGGGGTAAAATATGCTGAAGATAAAATTTACCATTTTGTTCATATTTAGGTATATAGTACAGTGGCATTAAGTATATTCATTCACCTTATTTTGCTTCCATCATCATCATCCATCTCTAGAACTTTTTCATCTTCTCAAAATGAAGCTCTGTACCTATTAAATGCAAATTCCTTGATCTCCCCTTCCCTCCGGCCCTTGTAACCACTGTTCTGTTTTCTCTCTCTATGAAGTGGTGTACTGTGGTTACCTCATACCACTGGAATCATGCAGCATTCATCCTTTAGTTTCTGGCTCATTTTACTTAGCACAATGTCAAGGTCCATCTATATTGTAGCATCTGTCAAAATGTTCTTCCTTTTTATGATAAAAAACAAAAAATGTTTACCATCTTTACCATTTTTAAGTATACAGTTCAGAAGTGTTAACTATATTCAGACTGTTGTGAAGCAGATCTCTAGCTTTTACATCCTGAAAATCTGAATCTCTATAACCATTATACAACTCCCTCTTGCCGCCCCACCCCCCAGCCCCTGCTAACTACCATTCTATTTTCTGTTTCTATGAATTTAGATATCTTATATAAGTGGAATAATACAGAATTTCTATTTTTTGTCTTATTTCACTTAGCACATGTCCTCAAGGTTCATCCATGTTGTAGCATGTGACAGGATTTCCTTCCTTTTTCAGACTGAATAATATTTCATTTTATATATATATATATATATATATATATATATATATATATATATATAATTGATTTAGATTTATTGTGTTTCGTAGATCAAGTGTCCCACTGAATACATCCCCACCCCTGTGTTTTTCTCCACATCCCTTTTGTCCCCTCTCCCCAATGCTCTCCCATCTTCCCTCCAGGATTTGTTTTTCTGCTTCCTATAACGCTGTGTTATGTATATATAATTTCACCAATCTCTTTCCCTCCTCTGATCCCATCCTCTTCTCCCCTTTCCCTCTGTCCGCTTTCCATCTGGTCCCTTTGATCCCGCCTCTGCCTCTATTCCGCTCCTCAGTTTACATTGTTCATTAGATTCCTCAAATGAGTGAGGTCATATGATATTATTTTTTCTCTGCCTGGCTTATTTCATTTAACATAATAGTTTTCGGGTCCATCCATGTTGTCGCAAAAGGTAAGATTTCCTTCTTTTTCATGCCCCCATATATTCCATAGTATATATGTACCAAAGCTTTCTTTTTTTTTTTAAATTTTTCTTTTTATTTTATTTTATTCATTTTAGAGTGGAGACACAGAGTGAGAGAGAGAGAGAGAGAAAGAGAGAAAGAGAGAAAGGGGGGGAGAAGCTGGAAGCATCAACTCCCATATGTGCCTTGACCAGACCAGTGCAGGGATTTGAACTGGAGACCTCAGTGTTCCCAGGTCTACGCTTTATCCACTGCGCCACCACAGGTCAGGCTGTACCAAAGCTTTCTAATCCACTTGTCCACTGACAGACACTTGGGCTATTTCCAGATCTTGGTTATTGTTAACAATGCTGCCATAAGCATGGGGGTGAATTTCTTCTTTTGAATCAATGATTTGGTGTTCTTAGGATATATACCTAAAAGTGGGATGGCTGGGTCAAAAGGGAGTTCCATTTTTAATTTTTTGAGGAATCTCCATACTGTTTTCCACAGTGGCTGCACCAGTCTGCATTCCCACCAGCAGTGCAGGAGGGTTCCCTTTTCTCCACATCCTCACCAGCACTTGTGTGTTGTTTTGTTAATGAGCACCATTCTGACAGGTGTGAGGTGATACCTCATTGTGGTTTTAATTTGCATTTCTCTAATGATTAGTGATGTTGAGAATTTTTTCATATGCCTATTGGCCATCTGTATGTCCTCTTTGGAGAAGTGTCTATTCATTTCTTTTGCCCATTTTTTGATTGGATTGTTTATCTTCCTGGTTTTGAGTTTTACAAGTTCTTTATAAATTTTGGTTATTAACCCCTTATCAGATGTATTGTTGAATATGTTCTCCCATTGTGGGTTTGCCTTAATATTTTGTTCATATTATTTTTAGCTGTGCAAAAGCTTTTTAGTTTGATATAGTCCCATTTAATCATCCTGTCCTTCATTTCACTTGCCCATGGAGTTAAATCAGCAAATATATTGCTGCGAGAGATGTCAGCGAGCTTACTGCCTATGTTTTCTTCTAAGATGCTTATGGTTTCACGACTTACATTTAAGTCTTTTATCCATTTTGAGTTTATTTTTGTGAATGGTGTAAGTTGGTGGTCTAGTTTCAGGTTTTTTTGCAGGTAGATGTCCAATTTTCCCAACACATTTGTTAAAGAGGCTGTCTTTATTGTATGCTCTTACCTCCTTTATCAAATATCAATTGTCCATAAAGCTGTGGGTATATTTCTGGGTTCTCTGTTCTGTTCCATTGATCTATATGCCTGTTTTTATGCCAGTACCAGGCTGTTTTGAGTACAATGGCTTTGTAGTATAATTAGATAACAGGAAGTGTGATACCACCTACTTTATTCTTCTTTTTCAAGATTGCTGAGGCTATTTCGGTTCTTTCTTGGTTCCACTTAAAATTTTAGAATATTTGTTCTATATCTTTGAGATATGTCATTGGTATTTTAATAGGAATTACATTGAATTTATAGATTATTTTGAGTAATATAGATATTTTAATGATGTTTATTCTTCCTATCCACGAACACGGTATATGCTTCCACTTGTTTGTATCTTCCTTGATTTCTTTTATCAATGTTTTATAATTTTCCAAGTACAAGTCTTTAACCTCCTTGGTTAAATTTACTCTTAGGTACTTTACTTTTTTGGTTGCAATAGTGAAGGGGATTGTTTTCTTAAGTTCTCTTTCAGACAGTTGATTGTTGGTATATAAATATACCTCTTATTTCTGAGTATTAATTTTATATCCTGCCACCTTGCTGAATTTACTTATCAGGTCCAGTAGTTTTTTGACTGACACTAGGGTTTTCTATGTACAGTGTCATATCATTAGCAAATAATGATAGTTTTACTTCTTCTTTTCCAATTTGGATGTCTTTTATATCTTCTTCTTGTCTGATTGCTGTGGCTAGGACTTCCAGAACTATGTTGAATAAGAGTGGTGAAAGGGGTCACCCCTGCCTGGTTCCTGACCTTAAGGGGATTGCTTTTAATTTTTACTCATTGACTATGATGTTGGCTGTAGGTTAATGGCCTTTATCAGAGTGACATATGTTCTCTGTATTCCCACTTTGTTGAGAGTTTTGATCATAAATGTGTGCTGGATTTTATCACATGCTTTTTCTGCATCTATTGATATTATCATGTGATTTTTCTACATCCTTTTGTTTATGTGATGAATCATATTGATTAATTTGCAAATATTGTACCAGCGTTGCCTCTCCAGAATATATCCCACTTGATCATGATGTATGATTTTTTTCATGTATTGCTGGATCCGGTTTGCTAATATTTTGTTGAGAATTTTAGCATCTAAATTCATCAGGGATATTGGCCTATAGTTTTCTTTCTTTGTATTGTCTTTGCCTTGTTTGGAATCAGAATTACACTCGCCTCATAAAAGAGCTTGGAAGTCTTCCCTCCTCTTGAATTTTTTGAAATAGCTTGAGAAGGATAGGAATTAGTTCTTCTTTGAAGATTTGGTAGAGTTTGCCTGTGAAACCATCGGGCCCAGGGATTCTGTTTGTTGAAAATTTTTTGATAACAGTTTCTATCTCATTTTTTGTAATCAGTCTCCTTAGGTTTTCTGATTCTTCCATATTGATTTTTGAAAGATTACATGTTTCAAGGAATTTGTCCATTTCACCTAGGTTGTCTAATTTTTTGGCATACAGTTCTTCATAGTATTTTCTTACAATCCTTTGTATTTCTGCTGTGTCAGTTGTTACTTCTCCACTCTCATTTCTAATTTTATTTATTTGAGTCCTCTCACTTTTTTTCTTGGTAAGTCTGGTTAAAGATTTATCAATCTTATTTACCTTTTCAAAGAACCAGCTCTTGGTTTTATTGATATTCTGTATTGTTTTTAGCCTCTATGTCATTTATTTCTGCTCTTATCTTTATTATTTTCTTCCTTCTACTTTTTCTGGGCTTTACTTTTTCTTTTTCTAGTTCTTTTACATGCAGGGCTAAGTTGTTTGAGCTTTTTCAAGCTTCT
This sequence comes from Rhynchonycteris naso, assembly GCA_037038555.1. NCBI lineage: Eukaryota > Metazoa > Chordata > Mammalia > Chiroptera > Emballonuridae > Rhynchonycteris > Rhynchonycteris naso. The sequence continues at coordinate 315,469,686 of CM072995.1, forward strand.
TAATATATGCCTGTAATTCTATGAACTTCCCTCTCAGTACTGCTTTTACTGTGTCCCATAAATTTTGTGTTGTTTTATTTTCATTTTCATTTGTTTCAAAGAAATTTTTGATTTCTTCCTTGATCTCATTGTTAACCCATTCATTATTTAATAACATGGTATTTAGTTTCCAAGTGTTTGAGTGTTTTACAGTTTTTCTATTCTAGTTGATTTCTAGTTTCACACCATTGTGATCTGAGAAGATGCTTGATATGATTGCAATCTTCTTAAATTTATTGAGACTCGTTTTGTGTCCTAACATGTGGTCTATTCTAGAAAATGTATCATGAGTACTGAAAAGAATGTATATTCTGCTTTAGGGTGAATTGTTTTGAAGATATCTATTAAATCCAGTTGATCTAGTGTGTCCTTTAAGTCTGCTGTGTCTTTGTTAATATTCTTTCTTGAGGATCTATCCAGTGCTGTTAGTGATATTGAAATTCCCTACTATTATAGCATTGCTGTTGATCTTGCCTTTATGTTCATCAAAATCTTCTTTACATATTTAGGTGCTCCTATACTAGGTGCATAGATATTTATAATGGTTATATCTTCCTGTTGGATTTCTCTTTTAATCATTATGTAGTGACCTTCTTTATCCCTCACTATAGCCTTTGTTTTAAAGTCTATTTTGTCAGATGTAAATATTGCTACCCCAGCTTATTTTTCATTTCCACTTGTATGAAATATTTTTTTCCATCCCTTCACTTTCAGTCTATGTGTTTCTTTTGTTTTGAGGTGGGTCTCTTATAGACAACATATGTATAGTTTCTGTTTTCTTATCCACGCAGCTATCCTATGTCTTTTGATTGGAGCATTTAATCCATTTACGTTTCAGGTTATTATTGATATGTAGTTGTTTATTACTATGTTTTTCTTTAAATCTACATTTCTCTTTTACTAGATTCCCCCCCCCCTTTCTGTTTACAACAGACCCCTTAATATTTCTTGCAGCATTGGTTTGGATGTAATTAATTCTTTGAGGGTTTTTTTTGTCTAGGAAACTTTTTATTTCTCCTTCAATTTTAAATGATAGCCTTGCTGGATAAAGAAGTTTTGGTTGTAGGCTCTTTTTCTGCATTACTTTGACTATTTCTTGCATTCCCTTCTGTCCTCAAGTGTTTCTGTTGAAAAGTCAGATGTCATCCTTATGGGGCCTCCTTTGTAGGTGACTGACTGCTTTTTTCTTGTAGCTTTTAGTATTCTTTCTTTACCTCTTAGCTTTGGTATTTTAATTATGATGTGTCTTGGTGTAGGTCTCTTTGGGTTCCTCTTTAATGGGATTCTCTGTGCTTCTTGAACTTGTGTGACTTTTTCCTTCATCAATTTAGGGAAGTTTTCAGCTATGATTTTTTCAAACAGATTTTCTATCCCTTGTTCTTTCTCTTTTCTTTCAGGAACCCCTATTATGTGGATGTTGTTTCTCCTCATGTTGTCACAGAGTTCTCTTAAAGTTTCCTCAGACTTTTTGAGCCTCTTTTCTTTTAGTTGCTCTGCTTCCATGCTTTTATTCATCTTGTCTTCTAAATTGCTGATTCAATCCTGTGCTTCATCCAGCCTGCTTTTAATTCCTTCAAGTGTAGGCTTCATTTCTGATACTGCGTTTGTCATTTCTGTCTGATTTCTTTTTATGATTCCAATGTCTTTTTTGATTATTGCTATCTCTTTATTAGGTGCTCATTATGTCCACCCATTGTTGTCTAAGATCTTTGAGTATCTTAACAGTTATTATTTTAAACTTTGCATCTGGTAATTTGGTTATTTCCATCTCATTCAGTTCTTTTCCTGGGGATTTCTCAGGATTCATTTGGATTGCATTTCTCTGTCTTTCCATTTTGTCTATGTAAAAACTTCTACTTTTGGGTGTGTTTGTGTAGCTAGCTGAGTCTAGGGTTGGTATATTGTCTGCCTCCTGCTTCCAGTTGTGTTGTTTCTAGGTATTCTTGGGTTGGCATCAACTGTTGTTTGTAATCCACTGTGGGCTACTTATCTGCTATGACTGTTCTTTTTGCTATTTGTGTCAGCGTTTTCTATGTCATATCTGGCTGCTGGATGTGCCTGCCCTGTACCTCTCTGGCTGGAGCCTGGCACAGATTAGTGGGGGTCACTGCCTATTACTGGCTCTTATCAACCTTTTCGAGCTACAGGTAATCTAGATCTTATGGCTGCCTCTGCTGGGCCCAAGTGTCATTGTAAATATCAGCTGCACTCATAGGCTAGCTTTTATCTACTCTTGGCCTGGGGAAGTTCCTTAAAAAGTTCAAATTCCCCTGAGATCTGCTTTCTGCTGCCTCTTATTGCTGGCTACTTGTTGGGCTTAGTACTGTAATTCAGTGATTAGGTACGGTATTGGATGTGGCTTGCCCCTTAGCTTCAGGTGTCATTCTATCCAAACATTTTATTTTTTTTTATTTTGTTTTTTTCTTTTTCAGCACTCAGAAGGATGTGGCCACAGGGGTGCAGTGGGTGTGGCTTCTGTGCTCCTGATGTGTGGTCTGTCTGCTGGCCCACTGCCAGTGCTGCTGCCTCAGGTGTTTGAGCTCAGGTGCTGCCAGTGCCAGCCTACTGCCCTGGGTAGGCTCCCGTGTGCCCACTTGGACCACTTCCATAGTTGCCCTGTCTTCCATGGCTGTGGGCAGGCTTACACATGCCCAGTTAGACTGCTTCGGAGGTCACCCTGGCCTCCGCTGCTGCTGAGGGTGGGCCCACATTGTGGGTGGGTTCATGCATGAGCTCGGACCTCCACAGTGGCTACCACAGCTGCTGCCTCCATGGGTGGGCCCATGTGCACCTGCTCGGACTACCTCTGTGGTCACTTGGGCCTCTGCAGCTGCCAAGGGCGAGCCTGCCCACCCTCACTGGGACCGCCTTCGTCCCCACAGCCTGCCCACCCTGGGGGAGCACTTAGAAGCATGGGGAGGGGGCAGTGCAGCTCAGACCTCAGTACTCACTATCTGTTTCCCTAACGTGCTACCTACCTCTAAATGCCTCTTTGTTCTGACTAAAGCAGGAGAGCTTCCAATGGGCAGGGTAATTTCTTCCCTTTGCTGGTGTTGCTGCTCCCAGGAAAAATGTTCACTTTAGATTTGGGGAGTGACTCAGCCCAGGTGTTAGGGTGGCCGTCCCTCAAAGTGTCTCTCTGTGCCTCCGAGACCATACTTTCCCCTGGCAACTCTAGTCTTCCCAGTGCTCCCCACTCCTGGAGCCCTGGGCTGGTGGCTGTGAGTGAGCCTCTCTGTGTGGTTCCTTTAATATGAAGCCTGGGTCCGAGAGTTCTGTCTCCTCTCAAACAGTATATAGGCTCCTTTCTCGGCCAAATACAGTCCATTTGCCCCTTCCCAGCTCCAGGGCTCTAGGCTGGGACTTCAGTTCTGGGTCTGAGAACCCACAACTCACCGGGCAACCCTCCGCACTGCTAGAGTCCCGCAGGGCCGCCTCTTGCTCCCGGGAGCAAGGCAGTCTTTTCTGCGTCTCTGCCTTTTCTACCAGTCTCAGTGTGGCCTCTTTGATGGTGCTCAGCTATAAAATCCTCTTAGTTTTGTAAAAAGTTGGTCTTTCAAGAGGACTTCTCAAAATTAAGTTGTAATCCTTTTGGTTCTGGGATGTGGGAGTTGGCAGGTCTGCCTACTCTGTGGCCATCTTGTCTTTCTTCTATATGTATATGTTACTTTTTTTTTTTTTACCCATTCATCTACCAATGGATATTTTGATTGCATCCATCTCTTGGCTACTTGGAATAACGTTGGTATGCACAAGAGTGTTCAAATATTTTTTCGATACCCTGCTTTCATTTCTTTTGTGTGAATGCCCAGTCATGGAACTGCTAGATTATATGGTAATTCTATGTTTCATTTTATGAGGAACTACAATGCTGGGGAAAGGGAATTTTTAAACCTGTATATACCTTTGCTGGTGGCTCAGTGAATAGAGCTTTGGCCAGCATTATAGATGTCCTGGGTTTGATTCCTGGTCAGAGCACACAAGAGAAATGACCATTTGCTTCTTCACACCCCCCTCTCCACCTTCTTTCTCACTTCCCTCCTGCAGCCAGTGGCTCAACTGTTTCGAGTGTAGGCCCTGGGCACTGAGGCTAGCTCAGTTCATCTTAGCACATTGACCTCAGGTGCTAAAAATAGTTCAGTTGATTTGAACATTGGCCTCAGACAATGTTGCTGGATGGATCCTAGTTAGGGTGCATGTGGGAGTCTGTCTCACTATCTCACCTCCTCTCACTTGGAAAAGGAAAAACAAATCTTGTATTTAAAGTCTTGGGCCAACCATTATATAACCCATTCATGAGCCCACATGGAAGCAACACAGTAGAAGATTTGATACCTGAACATTGATCCGGAAGATTGAATTCTCATTAGCACTTAATGTGAATGGCCAAAAAACCCCACAAAACTGCGAAGCCTTTGAAAACTAAATCGGCATTTGAATCACAGCCTATAAACATGGAACAGGACATGAGTTCTGAATGTAAAAATGGTGACTCTGCTAACATAGATTTAACTAGGAACCAGAATCTCAAAATATTTATACTGTCTAGAATACAATCCAAAACTTTTATTATACAAAAATCTACAAAAATCTCAATTAAATGAGAACAGGTAATCAATAGATGTTAAGACCAAGTAAACAGTTATTGGCATTCTCTAAGAATTTAGAATTTTTAAATTGATTTTAGAGAAAGAGAGAGAGAGAGAGAGAGAGAGAGATCATTGATCTGTTGTTCCATTTATTCATGCATTCATTGTTTGATTCTTGTATTTGCCCTGACCAAGGGATTGAACCTATAACCTTAGTGTATCAGGACAATGCTCTAACCAACTGAGCTACCAAGCCAAGAATTAGCTAAGAATTTTTAAGTAACTATCTTAATCTGTCTCCCACAAAATTATGAATACTCATTAAACAAATAAAAAAATAGAAATAGAAGGAATAAATAAGAACCAAATGGAAATAAAAGTTCTTTAGAGATAGTTGATTAAAAATTTCAATTGTATAGATATATATGTCAAATCATGTACATCTAACACTAATATAATATTACATGTCAATTATATCAGTAAAATGGGTGAAAAAGTCAACTTGAAACATCAGGAATAAAGAAAGAACAATGGAAAGGGTAATGTATAAATAAATACAATAGGCAGTTCTCCTTTTTCAGAGTTTAAAAATTATGTTTGATGGTTAAAATAAAAAAATAACATTGTCTGATATATTTTGTTATATTTAATATGTTAAATATATTTTTATATACAGGGTTGGGAAAAAGTAGGTTTAAAATTGTATGGAAAATAATACAATAATTAATAAGTAATAATACTAGAATAAACTCTGTTTCATGTAATCAGACTGTAAATCTACCTTTGCCCCACCCTGTATTTAAGACAACTAAATCATAAATAAATAAAAGTAGTAAGGTAAAGACACCTAGAAAGTGATTATGTTTCTACAATATACTTGAAGTGGTAGAATTTTGACATTGTAAAATGTGATAAAGTGTTACCTATACAGTCATATATCACTTGATGATGGGAATATATTCTGAGAAATGTTATTAGATGATTTCATAGTTGTGTAAACATCACAGAGTGCACATACACAAAACAAGATGGTAACCTACTACACACTAGGCTATGTGGTAGCTTATTGTTCCTACCTGTACAGCGTTACTGCTCTGCATAATGTAGGCAATGGTAACACAATGGTAAGTATTTGTGTACCTAAACATATCTAAAGATAGAAGAGGTACACCAGAATATGATGTGAAAGATAAAGTGTGTGTGTGCATATACGCTCATGCATTGGAGGGACAGGTGAAGGGCTGTGGAGGAGGATGCTATTGGACGGAGAGTAAATGTCAGAACGTGGAAGGCAAGAAGGAAGTGAGGGAAGGAAGAGGAGGAGAAGAGGATAACAGAAATCAAGAGACCCAGAGAGATAAAAAGCTTGAGATGAGAAATAATAAAACGAATAGGGGGAGGTGAGAGGGAGAAGAAAGTCAGGGAGAGAAGGGGAACAGGACTGGGAGGAAAGAGTTGATAAAAAGAAACTGAGATGGGGAACAGGACTGGTAGGAAAGAGTTGATAAATAGAAAATCAATAGGGGAATGATTTGTGCATGAGTGTGTGTGCAGGTACAAGTGTAGACAGGTAACAGGGCTAACAGGCTCCACTTCTTCCCTGACCTGGTCAACTCCAGGACCCAGCCATAGGTGGGGGCAGGGCTCGTGGAGAGCATGCTGAGCCACCTTGTCTATTTAAACCACTTAGAGCAGGCAGTAAATTCAGCATCATTAGGTCCAGCGTTTTTTTTTCTGCATCACTAACAAACTTTTGCATATCATCTACTATAAACATATGGGACCAACATTGTGTATGCGATTCATCATTGACCAAAATGCCATTATGCCAGTGGTTCTTAACCTGGGTTCTATCGAATCCTAGGGGTTCAATGAGTCAGTCTCGGGTTTGGAGAAGCCTCTGCCGTGGAGGTAAAGACACACTTGTGTAAAGTCGTGATGACACGCCCCGCATGGCCATCACTTGCTGCAGAGGATCACGTTACATTGCTTGGCCAACCAGTGCTGTGGGGAATTTAGTGCGCGCAGTAGTCAACAGCTGTCGTAGTTGTACGTCGTGTGGTTTCTTTCTTAATATTTTAATCCATACTAAATATGTAGAGCAAAAAAAGAAAGTGGTCGGACGAATATGTACAACATGCATTCACGTGTATCACGGAACGGGATGGGAGTCAGCATTCTATCTGCATGATATGCAATGCCAACTCTAGTCTCGCACCGGCAAAACTAAATTTGGAAAAAAAATCATATTTTATTTATCACTAAAGAAGGGTTCGGTGAATGCGCATATGAAACTGGTGGTTTCGGTACCTCAAAAAAGGTTAAGAACCACTGCATTATGCAATGCATAACTATACTGTAATCTCTAGGGTAACCACACAAAAAAATTATGCAGATATATACTTAAAAACACTGTAGATAAGGAAATTAAAATAACCAACAGGAAAGCCAGTAAGAGAAAACAGGGGAGCAAAATCAGAGGGAACAAATATAAAACTAATATTAAAATGGAAGACTTAATCCTAACATATCAGTAGATATATTAAATGTAAATTATCTGAATATGCCAATTAAAAGATAGAGACTGGCAGAATAGATTTTTATTTTATTTATTTTTTTTATTTTTATGAAGTGAGAAGTGGGGGCAGACAGACTACTGCATGCGCCCAACCAGGATCCACCCGGTATGCCCACCAGGGGACAGTGCTTGGCCCATTTGGGGTGTTGCTTTGCTGGAACCGGAGCCATTCTAGTGCCTGAGGCAGAGGCCATGGAGTCATCCTCAGCACCCAGGCCAACTTTGCTCCAAGGGAGCCTTTGCTGAGGAAGGGGAAGAGAGAGAGAGAGATAAAAAGGAGAGGGGGGAGGCTGGAAAAGCAGATGGACATTTCTCCTGTGTGCCCTGGCAGGGAATCAAACCTGGGACTTTCGCATGCTCTACCGATGAGCCAACCAGCCAGGGACAGAATAGATTTTTAAAGTGTGACAACTATATGCTATTTACAGGAAATTAATCATAAATGTAATAATATAGGTAGGTTAAAAGTAAAAGAATAAAAATATATACTATGCCAATCCAATTCTAATCAAAGCTGGAAGGGTATATTAATATTAGACAAAGTGAACTTCAGAGCAACAATGACAAAGAGAGATAGTATATAATGATAAAAAAAATAACTCAATAGTACATAATTCTAACTATGTATGAACCCAAGAACAGAGCTTCAAAATACATGAAGCAAAAATTGACAAAACTAAAAGGGGAAATAGACAAATCTATAACTATAGTTGAGGAATACAACACCCTTCTCTTACACATTGTTATAATTAGTGAACAGAAAACCATTCAACATGCAGAACAGTTAAATAACACAATCAACCAACAGGATCTAAGTGACATTAATAGAACACTCAAACCATGAACTGCAGAACATGTTTCTATAGAACATATATCAACATAGATCATATTCTTTGCCATAAAACAAAATTCAACCAATTTAAAAACTGAAATTATACAGAATGACCACAATGGAATCACACTAGAAATAAGTAATAGTGTTGAACATCTCCAAACATTTGGAAAGTAAACAAATTGACTCCTAAATAATACATGAGTTAAAGAGGAAGTTTTTTTATTTGATGTGTGATTTGCAAAGATTTTCTTCCTTTCTGCTAGTTGTCTTTCATTACCTTGATATTAACTGATTTTCACAACAATACAAAGAAATTTAATGACTCTTGCCTCACACCATTTATTAAAATTAACTCAAAATGGATCAATTACATAAATATAAGAGCTAATACCATAAAACTCTTACAAGAAAACACAAGAGTAAATATTCATGTCGATGGGTTTGGCATTAGATTCTTAGATATGACATTAAAAGAATGAATAACAAAAGAAAAAATAGGTAAACTGGACTTCAAAATTAAAAGCTTTTGTGTATCAAAGGACATGATCACGAAAGTTAGAAGATAAATTATGGAGTGGGAGAAAATATGATCAAGTTTTAATATCTAGAATATAAAGTACTCCTACAACTAAGCAATAGAAAGACAATTCAATTAAAGAATGAACAAAGAACTTGAATAATTTTTTCAGAGAAGTTATATAGGTGGTCAATAAACACATGAAATAATGCTCAATATTATTAGTCATTAGGAAAATATAAGTCAAAAGAGAAATGAGGTATCTTTTTATACTAGAACGGCTATTATTAAAAAATGGAAAGTAACAAGTATTGGTAAGGGTGTGGAGAAATTGAAAACCTTGTACATTGCTGGTGGAGGTGTAACGTGATGGAAACACTGTGACAACTAGTTTTCACTTCTTCAAAAAGCTTAACATAAAATTACCATATGAACTAACAATTCTACTCCTAAGTACAATGTAGCTTTATCACTATGTATGTATGTATGTATGTAATATATGTATGTATGTATTTACTTATTTTTAAGTGAGAGGAGAGGAGGGGAGATAGTGAGACAGGCTCCTGCATACACCCTGAATGGGACCTGGCAATCCTTGTCTGGAGCTGATCTTCAAATCAACCGAGCCAGTTTTAGTGCCTAAGGTTGATGCTCTGGCCAACCAGACTATCTGCAGAGCCCAGGGCCAACACTCAAACCAATCGAGCCACTGGCTGCATGAAGGGAAAAGGGAGAGAAGGGGGAGGGGGAGGTGAGATGGTCACTTCTCTTTTGTGCCCTGACTAGGAATTCAACTCAGAACATCTATATTCCTGGCTGATGCTCTATCCCCTGAGCCAACTGGCCAGGGCTATATATCACTCTCAAAATGAGAAAATTATAGTGACAGAGGACATATCAGTGGTTACCAGTGGTTAGTGAAGGAATTTCTTTGTGATGATGGAACAGATCTGTGTCCCAGTTGTGGTGGTCACACAAATCTATATGTATGATAAAATTTGTAGTAGTATGCATATATATACATACATATACAGTACATAATTAATGAGTTATATCATGTTGTATGTTAATAGAGATGATCCGTCCTGACATTTTAAAGCTTTTCAGGACTCCGTGTTGTGTTCCAGTTTATGCCCTGGATCTTTACATTCTTAAAGGCAACATTCTTTTGAAGAGTTCCTTCTCTCTCTCTTCCTTCTGCATCTCCAGTCCTTACTGAGCCCACCCCGACCAGGCCTTTTCCACACTTTCCTGGGTTCTCACTAAGTTATCATTGACCTCAGACTTTCCAAACATGATGGTAAAATTTCAGTTTTCATCTTAACCACTCAGCATTTAAATACTTCCACATTTTTAAGACACTTTGCTATTTGTCTTCCAGAATATCATATTCTCCTGATTTTCTTCCTTCCTGGCTGTTTCCTACGTGTTTTCTTTGCTCACTCCTACCATCTCTTCTTCCTCTCAGAATGTTAAAATTTTTGAGATTTGGGATAAAACATTTGTAAAGAAATTCTCATCCTTGCCCACAGCCAAAATGAACTTTTTAAAAATAGACTTTATTGGGGTGACTTTGGTTAATAAAATTACATAGGTTTCAGGTGTAATTTTCCATCCTGCATCCTCTGTACACTGCAAAGTAAACTTTTTTTGACAGTGTTCACCCCACTTTGTAAAATTGCAAACATTTTGTTCTTAAGAAATGTCAAACATTTATATGAAACTTTCATTTGAATATATTTTTGAGAGACATTTGTAAAGGAGGTGGCATGTCAATATTACAAAACGCAAAAGCAAGTAATGTAAACAGTTATTTAGCATCTGAGAGAAAGCCTGGGGTTGGCCCTGCTAAGAATCTATGTGAAGACTTTTGGCTGCTGAGTTTGGGCATAAAAGCCCAGCCAGCTGTACCTTCACTGAGCATGGAGCAGCACCTCTCTGGCGCAGCCTGAGGCTTGTTTTCTGAAGCACCATGGAGCTCTTCCTATGGGCCGAAGGAAGAAATCTTGCCAGCAGTCACTGGTAGTCAGTGCAAGCTGATGCAGAGGGACTGAAAGATCACAACAAGCTTCGTGGGCCTCTTGCCCCACTGCTTCCCCACCAACTCAGTGTTTACATAGTGTTTTAAGAGAAATAATTGTAAATATTGTACCTAAGAAGTATATGTGTGGGGTGTAGGCAGAGGGTGGGAGAGAGAGAGCAGTAATTTCTCAGTATTGGCCTACTCTTTAACCTCCACGATGAGCAAAATGTCAGATATTTCAATAAAGATGTGACGTGCCAAGCCTGATGAGAGCCTGAGGCAAAATGAAAAATCAGTAATACTAATTCTGTCTATATTTAAATTTTAATATTTTGTTTATCGTGAATTTTTTACATTGATTGTTAAAATACTGCATTAAAATAATATCAATCTTGATTACTAATTTTTTGGGAGACCACTCTTAAATGTTACACCTGAGGTGAATACACTACTATTTTGCTGTTTGTTTTTTTATTCCTTCCTTTTTTTAGCTTAATGAAGTGTTTTTTAGAACTTTATCTTTACTATTGGCTTATTAGCTGTACTTATCTTATTTATTTGCACTAGAATTACAATATGTTTTTTAAGCTAATGCTTTCTCCTTTAAATATTATACATTTTTTGTGTAAAATGCAAATATTTTAACAGTATATTTCTATTTCACCTATTATTTGACCTATTACAGTCTGGTATCTTAGTACATTGTTATTAATATTTACTTTTAACAGTCTTTTTAAAAATTAAAAAATGAGAAAAATGTTTTATATTTTTACTCATATCTTTATCATATCTCATACTCTTCATTCTTTTGTATAGATGCAAGTTTTCAATTGGTATCTACTTTTTACCTAAGAATGTCTCTTAATTCTTCTTATAATGCAGCTTTGCTAGAAATGAATTAGCCTGTCTTATGTTTGTATGAAAACATTTTCATTATCCTTTTTTGTTGTTGTTGTTAAATATAACTTTATTTAGTGCTTTGAGGCCATTTTTGTGTGCCAGAAACATTTTACTTTGGTTGAAATAAAAACAAGTGCTTAATTTGTTAAATTTAAAACACTAGCTCTTACTTAAGCTTTTACTTATAAACCTTATTGCATTTGTAAGTCTAACATTTTAGCCATCATTTTTGAGGGCTTTTTAATAATACTTAGCTCTATTTTAGTTAAGTAAGTACTTTAGAAGTTTAAACTGCAATTATGCATTTAATAAGTCTTTTTTTCTTGGTGCAGCTGTTTTCTAACTTAAATCTTTCCAGAATTCTTAAATAATTCCTATAAACCTAATATTTTTAAAATTTATTTAGAAAATTAAATTTAAATTTGATCAATACAAATACATATGGTTCAAGGAAACATTTTTATGGAATTTAAATTATTGATTATGTTGTATACCCCTCATCCAAAGTCAAATCATTTTCCATCTTTGTATATTTGTTCCTTTTTACTTCCTTCTCACCCCTCCCCCTTACTTCCCTCCCCCTGGTAGCCACTTCACTTTTATCTATGTCCATGGGTCTCAGTTTTATATCCCACCTATGTGTGAAATCACATAGTTCTTAGCTTTTTCTTATTTACTTATTTCACTCAGTATAATGTTCTAAAGGTCTAATATGTTAAATCTGTAACTATATAAACCTTCAATGTTTATATATTTAAAAATTTTTAATAAATGTAGTTAGATTTGAACTTAAAATCACAAGTCTAGATCAGTTACTCAACTTCATATTTCATATTGGAATTACAGAGGTAACCTAGGTCAGATTTTCTTTAACATACTTAAAATACCAAATACCTAAGTATTTCTCAAGCACAAATATTAATAAGATAGGTATAATTGTTTTAAACTTATATTTAATTCTTCATCTTTCCACTTTGAAATGCACTTATTCATCAAGAAAATCATTGTCATCTGGGTTGCTATCCCACGTGTATATTTTGTGATGGCTTTTTTTTTTTAAGTGAGAGTAGAGGAGGTGCAGAGACTGACTCCTGTCTATGCCCCAATTGGAAGGATCCACGGAGCCATCCTTAGTGCCTGGCCAACGTGCTCCAATCAATCGAGCCATGGCTGCAGGAGTGTAATAGAAAGAGAGAGAGAGAGAGAAGGGGGATGGAGAAGCAGATGGTCACTTCTCCTGTGTGCCCTGACTGGAAATTGAATCTGGGACTTCCACACACCAGGTCGACACTCTACTATTGAGTCAAATGACCAGGTTCTTTTTTCTTTTTAATTTTAAAAAATTGTGTAAAATTAAAAACATAATATTTGCCATCTTAATAACTTTTATGTGTATAACTCAGTGATATTATATATATTTATAATGTGCAACCTTCAACCATCATTCTCTATAGCTCTTTTCATCTTGTGAAACTGAGACTGTATACCCATTAAACAATAACTTGCCATTCCACCCTCCCCTAAGCTCCTGACAACCCTATTCTATTTCTTCTATATATAATTTTGACTACTCTACGTACTAATATAAATAGAATCATGCAGTATTTGTTTTTTTGTGACTGGCACATGTCACTTAGCATAAGGTCCTCAAGGTAGCCTATTGCAGAGTTTCTACCCTAAAATACTCTACTCTGTGTGCGTGTGTGTCTATTATATATATATATATATATATATATATATATATACACACACACACACACACACACACACACACATATGTGTATATATATATATGTCACACTTTGCCATTCTGTTTGATCAGTTGATGGACACTTGTGTTGTTTTTGCTTTTTAAATACAGTGAACAATGTTATTATCAACATGATTGTATAAGTATCTCTTTGAGACTCTGCTTTTAGTTCTTTTAGCTATATATCCATAAGTGGGATTGCTGGATCATGTGGTAATTCTATTTTTAATTTATTGATATAAGGTACAATATATATAATAATTTTTATGTTCCACATTAGCTGTACCATCTTATGTTCCCACCACCACTGCACAAGAGATCCAAATCCTCCACATTTTTGCCAACACTTGTTCTTTTTCATTCTTTTGTTGTTGTTAGTAGCCATGCTACTGGTTGTGAGGTGGTATCTCATTATAATTTTGATTTATATTTCCTTAGTGATCAGTGATCTTGAGCATCTTTTCATGTGCTTTTGACCATTCAAAATTTCTTTTCTTTTTAAAAATTTTATTTAGAAAATTAAATTTAATGGGGTGATATTGATCAATAAGAGTACATAGGTTTCAGGTAAACATTTCTATAGCATTTGAACTGTTGATTGTGTTATGTGCCATCACCCAAAGTCAAATTATTTTCCGTCACCATATATTTGTCCCTCTTTACTCCCCCTACCCCCACACACTCCTCTGTTTGGTAACCACTTCACTTTTATCTATGTTCACGAGTCTCAATTTTATATTCCACCTATGTGTGAAATCATATAGTTCTTAACATATTCTGATTTACTTATTTCACTTGGTATAATGTTCTCAAGGTCCATCCATGTTGCTGTAAATGGCAATATGTCATTATTTCTTTTGACTGAGTGGTATTCGATTGTATAGTTGTACCACATCTTCTTTATCCAATTCTCTATTGAGGGACACTTTGGGTGTTTCCATGTGTTGGCCACTGTGAAAAATGCTGTGATGAACATGGGGGAGCATGTGTCTTTACATACCAATGTTTTTTTAGTGTTTTGGGTAGATACTCAGTAGAGGGATTGCAGGGTCATATGGTAGTTCTAAGAATCACTATACTTTTTCCATAATGGCTATACCAGTTTTCATTCTCACCAGCAGGGACGATTTCTTTTTCTCCACAGCCTCTTCAACACTTTTTACCTGTTTTGTTGATAATAGCCAATCTAACAGGTGCATTTACAATTTTTTTTTGAGAAATGTTTATTCAAGCCCTCTGCCCAATTTTGAATCAGGGTCCTTTTTTCTTTTGAGATTTAGGATTTTACATATATGATTTTCAAATACTTTCTCCCATTCTGTGTGTTTTACTATTTACTGTGTTGATAATGACTTTTCATGCACAGAAATATTCATGAAGCCAAATTTGTCTGATTTTTCTTTTGTTGTCTGTGCTTTTGTTGTCATATCAAAAAGAAAATCTTTGCCAAATCCGGTGTCATGGAGATTTTCCCATGTTTTCTTCTAAGAGTTTTATTGTTTTAATTTTTACATTTAGGGTCTTGGATTCATTTTGAGTTCATTTTTATATGTGGTATTAGGTAAAGGTCCAATTAATTTTTTCATATGAATACCCAGTTTTTTCAACACCATTGATTAAAAGATTGTCTTTTCTCTGTTGAATGATCTTGGTACCTTTGTTATAAATCATTTAACCGTATAATGTGGGCTTATTAATGGTAATCATGTATTTTCTTTCCCCTCCATGGTGTTAATGTGGTATGTTAAATTGATGGGTTTTGGTATGTTAAACCATCTTTTCATTTTAGAAATTAATCCCACTTGGTCATGGCATATAATACTTTCAATACAATACTGAATTCTATTTGTATTTGGTTGAGGATTTTTGTATCATTGTTTACAAAGTATATTGGTCTGTAGTTTTATTTTCTTGTAGTGAGTTTGTCTGAATTTGGTGTCACAATAATCCTTAGACTCTGTTCACGTTCTACAATCTTTCCTCAAACTCAATAATGTTTATTGTTCTATCTTGAAGTCTACTGATTCTTTCTTCTGACTGCTTAAATCTGCCTTTAAATTTCTCTAGCCCAGGCCTGACCTGTGGTGGCGCAGTGGATAAAGCGTCGACCTGGGAACACTGAGGTCGCCAGTTCAAAACCCTGCACTGGTCTGGTCAAGGCACATATAGGTGTTGATGCTTCCAGCTCCTCCCCCCTTTCTCTCTTTCTCTCTCTCTCTCACTCTGTGTCTCCTCTCTAAAATGAATAAAAAAAAAATTTCTCTAGCCCAGTGGTTGGCAAACTTATTAATCAACAGAGTCAAATATCAACAGTACAATGATTGAAATTTCTTTTGAGAGCCAAATTTTTTAAACGTAAACTATATAGGTAGGTACATTCCTTATTGAGGTAGCACCTGCACCTCAATAAGGTATTTTGTGGAAGAGCCACACTCAAGGGGCCAGAGAGCCGCATGTGGCTCACGAGCTGTGGTTTGCAGACCACTGCTCTAGCCAGTTTTTCATTTCAATTATTGGGTTTTTTAGTTCCATATTTCTTTTTAGTTTCTTTTTAGGGTTTTTTAAATCTCTTTGTTAATATTTCAATTTTGTTCATATATTGTTTTCTTTACTTTATCCCCATCTTTCTTTACTTCTTTGAGTGCCTTTAAGACATTTGTTTTAAAGTCTGTCTAATATATCTGTCACCAGCTCTTTTTATAGGAATAGTTTTTGTTGATTTTTTTTTCCAACAGAGATTTTACTTGCTCCAAGAATAAAACAATTGCTTTAAGTTAAGAGGTAGTAATTATAGACTGTTCTTCCTCCATTGGGCCCCTACTAATCCCAAATGTAGAAATATATAGTTGAACACTGACAATTGAGTACCAAAGTACTAATATTTCAAATAAATATCCCCAAAGGTAGCACCTGCTTATAATCAGGATAGGGAACCTCTGGCCAACCATGTACTTTATGACTAAGCATTTTATTAGAAATCTGTAAATTTAGCAGAACTACAAAATATTACCACCTAATGGAATGATGTCAGTTATATTCTCTCGCTGGTGTCTTACACGGTTGTCACCATGAAGTACTTGTGTACTACACATGGGGTAAAAGGAAGGTCAGGGAGGTTAACTTACCTACTCCAGACCACACAGTTAGCAGCAGAACCAAGAAGAAATGATGTCACTTGATCTGCCATAATGAATAAATTAACTTGCATTCTGCCAGCCATCTTCTGGTGGTATTTTGGCTTCCTGTGATTTGACACTGGGGATTACAGCATGTAATAAAGGGAAATAAGACTGTCTCTGCTTGGTGCTTTAATACAAAGGCAGGCTGCAAAGGAGGTATGTCCCTGAGAAGTCTATTTCATTTTGGATTTGAATCAACCTAGTTTTAAGGAAAATTGAACATTCATTAATAGATTTACAAATGAACAGGTAAGACAACATTCAAATGGCAAATACTGCCCTGAAGCCTGTTCAGAGCACCATTAGCATAACTAATTCCTAATTCTTGTCCATTTGGCTGAGGACTTACCTAAAAGGAAAAATGTACTTCTGAACACAAGTCTATGTAGGTAATATACAGCAATGGAACTAGAAACCATTTACTATCCAATTACCATGTTTATGGGTATACTGAGTATAACCACAGTCCTGTCAAATTTCTGCAGGGAAATTTGACAGAAAACCCTATTCTAGTAACAGCTGTCTGTGGATGTTTTGAAGGTAATTTGTTATGCTCATTTCCCTATTAAATAAACGACAACATCTGTGGAGCCAAAATACAGCAAGATCAAAGCACCAAGGCTAAGACAAAGTCAAGTGGCACCTGCTATATAAACCAAAAGAGCGCCACTCACTGTTTCCTTATCATACATTCTGCACAGCACTGGTTCCAATCCCATCTCTTGACCCCAGCCTTTGTTTCCCAAACTCAACATTCCAATTGGTGTGTACAGGTCATTATTAGATTCTGCTTTTTGGATCCTTTAATTTGCTGTATATGTGCTCTATGCTAAACATATGACGGACACTTGGGCTGTTTCCAGATCTTCGCTATTGTGAACAATGCTGCCATAAACATGGGGGCGCATTTCTTCTTTTTGAACAGTGCTATGGTGTTCTTAGGGTATATTCCTAAAAGTGGGATAGCTGGGTCAAAAGGCAGTTCGACTTTTAATTTTTTGAGGAATCTCCATACTGTTTTCCACAGTGGCTGCACCAGTCTGCATTCCCACCAGCAGTGCAAGAGGGTTCCCTTTTCTCCGCTTCCTCGCCAGCACTTGTTCTGTGTTGTTTTGCAGGTGAGCGCCATTCTGACTGGTGTGAGATGATATCTCATTGTGGTTTTAATTTGCATTTCTCTAATAATTAGTGATGTTGAGCATTTTTTCATATGCCTATTGGCCATCTGTATGTCCTCTTTGGAGAAATTTCTATTCATTTCTTTTGCCCATTTTTTGATTGGATTGTTTGTCTTCCTGGTGTTGAGTTTTGTAAGTTCTTTATAAATTTTGGTTATTAACCCCTTATCAGACGTGCTGTCGAATATGTTCTCTCATTGTGTGGTTTGTCTTTTTATTCTGTTCTTATTGTCTTTAGCTGTGCAAAACCTTTTTAGTTTGATATAGTCCCATTTGTTTATCTTGCCTTTTATTTCATTTGCCCGTGGAGATAAATCGGCAAATATATTACTGCTACAGATGTCGGAAAGCTTGCTGCCTATGTTTTCTTCTAAGATGCTTATGGTTTCACGGCTTATGTTTAAGTCTTTTATCCATTTTGAGTTTGTTTTTGAGAATGGTGTAAGTTGATGGTCTAGTTTCATTTCTTTGCAGGTAGATGTCCCATTTTTCCAACACCATTTGTTAAAGAGGCTGTCTTTACTCCATTGTATGTTCTTTCCTCCTTTGTCAAATATCAGTTGTCCATAAAGCTGTGGGTTTATTTCTGGGTTCTCTGTTCTGTTCCATTGATCTATGTGCCTGTTCTTATGCCAGTACCAGGCTGTCATGAGCATAAAGGCCCTGTAGTAAACCTTGATATCTGGAAGAGTGATACCTCCTGCTTTATTTTTTCTTTTTAAGATTGCTGAGGCTATTCGTGTTCTGTTTTGGTTCCATATAAATTTTTGGAATATGTGTTCTATATCTTTGAAGTATGTCATTGGTATTTTAATGGGTATTGCATTGAATTTGTAAATTGCTTTGGGTACTATAGACATTTTAATGATGCTTATTCTTCCTAGCCATGAGCACGGTATATGCTTCCACTTGTTTGTATCTTCCTTGATTTCTTTTATCAATGTGTTATAATTTTCCGAGTACAAGTCGTTAACCTCCTTGGTTAAATTTACTCCTAGGTACTTTATATTTTTGGTTGCAATAGTGGAGGGGATTGTTTCCTTAATTTCTTTTGCTGACAGTTCATTGTTGGTATATAGAAATGCCTCTTATATCTGAGTATTAATTTTATATCCTGCCACCTTGCTGAATTCATTTATCAGGTCCAATAGTTTTTTGACTGAGACTTTAGGGTTTCTATATACAATATCATATCATCTGCAAATAATGACAGTTTTACTTCTTCTTTTCCAATTTGGATGCCTTTTATTTCTTTTTCTTGTCTGATTGCTGTAGCTAGGATTTCCAGAACTATGTTGAATAAGAGTGGTGAAAGGGGTCACCCCTGACTGGTTCCTGATTTTAAGGGTATTGCTTTTAATTTTTGTCCATTTAGTATGATGTTTGCTGTGGGTTTGTCATAGATGGCCTTTATCATGTTAAGGAATGTTCCCTGTATTCCCACTTTACTGAGAGTTTTAAGCATGAATGGGTGCTGGATTTTATCAAATGCCTTTTCTGCATCTTTTGAAATTATCATGTGGTTTTTGTCCCTCCTTTTGTTTATGTGATGAATCACATTGATTAATTTGCGAATATTGAACCAGCCTTGCCTCTCGAGAATAAATCCTACTTGATCATGGTGTATGATTTTTTTCATATATTGCTGGATCCGGTTGGCTAATATTTTGTTGAAAATTTTAGCGTCTAAATTCATCAGGGATATAGGCCTATAATTTTCTTTCTTTGTGTTGTCTTTGCCCGGTTTTGGGATCAGAATTATGCTCACCTCATAAAAGGAGTTTGGAAGTCTTCCTTCCTCTTGAATTTTTTGAAATAGCTTGAGGAGGATAGGAGTTAGTTCTTCTTTGAATTTTTGATAGAATTCACTTGTGAAGCCATCAGGCCCAGGACTTTTCTTTTTTGGGAGTTTTTTGATAACTGTTTCGATTTCATTTATTGTAATTGGTCTGTTTAGGTGTTCAGATTCTTCCAGATTGATTTTTGGAAGATTATATGATTCAAGAAATTTGTACATTTCACCTAGGTTGTCTAATATTTTTGCATAGAGTTCTTCATAGTATTTTCTTACAATACTTTGTATTTCTGTTGTGTCAGTTGTTATTTCTCCACTGTCCTTTCTAATTTTATTTATTTGAGTCCTCTCTCTTTTTTTCTTGGTGAGTCTAGTTAAAGGTTCATCAATCTTGTTTACCTTTTCAAAGAACCAGCTCCTGGTTTCATTGATCCTTTGTATTATTTCCTTTGCCTCTATGTCATTTATTTCTGCTCTGATCTTTATTATTTTCTTCATTTTACTGGTCCTGGGCTTTATTTGCTGTTGTTTTTCTAGTTCTTTTAGATGAAGAGTCAGGTTGCTTATTTGAGCTTTCTCTATCTTCCTTTGGTATGCCGGTAGTGCAATGAACTTCCCTCTCAGTACTGCTTTTGCTGTGTCCCATAAATTTTTAGTTGATGTGTGCTCATTATCATTCATTTCTAGAAACTATTTTATTTCTTATTTGATCTCATTGTTAATCCATTCATTATTTAATAACATGCTATTTAGTTTCCAAGTGTTTGAGTATTTTTCAGTTTTTCTTTTGTGGTTAATTTCTAGTTTCATGGCATTGTGATCAGAGAAAATGCTTGATATGATTTCAATCTTCTTAAATTTATTGAGACCATTTTTGTGTCCTAACATGTGGTCTATCCTAGAAAACGTACCATGAGTGCTTGAGAAGAATGTATATTCTACTGCTTTAGGGTGAAAAGTTGTGAGGATATCTATTAAATCAAGTTGATCTAGTGTATCCTTTAAGTCTGCTTTTTCTTTATTAATTTTCTTTCTTGAGGATCTATCCAGTGTTGTTAGTGGGGTATTGAAATCCCCTACTATGATAGTATTGCTGTTAATCTCGCCCTTTATATCCATCAAAGTCTGTTTTATGTATGTCGGGGCTCCTATATTTGGTGCGTAGATATTTATAATAGTTATATGTTCCTGTTGAATTGTTCCCTTTATCATTATGTAGTGTCCTTCTTTATCTCTTACTACAGCCTTTGTTTTAACATCCATTTTGTCCAATATAAGTATTGCTAACCCGGCTTTTCTTTCATTTCCATTTGCATGAACTATTTTTTACTCTCCTTTTACTTTCAGTCTATGTGCATCTTTTGTTTTAAGGTGTGTCTCTTGTAGACAGCATATGTATGGGTCCTGTTTCTTTATCCATGCAGCTACCCTATGTCTTTTGATTGGATCATTTAATCCATTTACATTTAAGGTTATTATTGATATGTAGTTGTTTATTGCCATTTTATTCTTTAAAGCTGTATTCTTCTTTTGCTATATTCTTTCCTCCCTTTGAACTGTTCACAACAGGCCCCGTAGTATCTCTTGCAGAATTGGTTTGGTTTTAATGAATTCCTTGAGGCTTTCTTTGTCTGGGAAGCTCTTTATTTCTTTTTCAATTTTAAACGTTAGCCTGCTGGATAAAGTAGTCTTGGTTGTAGGTTCTTGTTCTGCATTACTTTGAATATATCTTGCCATTCTCTTCTGGCCTCAAGTGTTTCTGTTGAGAAGTCCGATGTCATCATTATGGGGGCTCCTTTGTAGGTGATAGCCTTTTTTCTCTAGCAGCTTTTAAAATTTTCTCTTTATTCCTTAGCTTTGGTATTTTAACTATGATGTGTCTTGGTGTAGATCTTTTTGGGTTTCTCTTTAATGGAGTTCTGTGTGCTTCTTGAACGTGTGGAATGTTTCCCAGCCTTAATTTAGGGAAGTTTTCTGCTATAATTTGATTAAACAAAGTTTCTATTTCTTGTTCTCTCTCCTCTTCTTCAGGAACCCCTATGATGCAATTGTTGTTTCTCTTCATGTTGTCACAGAGCTCCCTTAGAGTTTCCTCACATTTTTTGAGTCTCTTTTCTTTTTTCTGCTCTGCTTCTGTGCCTTTGTTTATTGTGTCCTCTAACTCGCTGATTCGATCCTCAGCATCATTCATCCTGCTTTTAATTCCTTCCATTGTGGTCTTCAGTTCTGATACTGTAATTGTCATTTCTGTCTGATTCTTTTTTATTATTTCAATTTCTTTTTTTATACTTGTTATCTTTTTATTTAGGTGTTCATAGTGACTATCCATTGTTGCTCTAATTTCTTTGAACATCCTATTATTATTCTAAATTCTGCTTCTGGTAATTTGGTTATATCTGGTTCATTCAGGTCCTTCTCTGGGGATTTCTCTTGATTCATTTGGTTTGCATTACTCTGCCTGCCCATTTTGTCAGTGTATAAGAAGGTTGTGGCCACTGGAGTCCAGTAGGTGTTGCCTTTGTGTTCTCTAGGTATGGTCTGTCTGCAGGCTCGCGAGCCTCCGCCCGTCCCTGGTCCTAGCCCCATCCCCGTGGTCAGGGCCGGCTTGCTCAAGGTCTCAGAGCAGATCTCTGCCCGTTCCTGGCCTCCCGCTACCCCCTCTGCCGCTGCCTATGGCGGTTGTGTATGGGTGTTGCCAGCGCCGGCCCACTCCGGCTGTTGCTGTGATTTTCACCTCTCGTCCGCGGGAGGGGCTTTCACTCAAATCTCAAGCCTCAGCTCCAAGGGTAGAGGTGAACACCTTTGCTCAGCTGCGCACCCAGCCTGTTTCTGGACTTCCACCCAGCCCCTGCAGTCAGAGCCTGCTCGCCACAGTATCTCGGTTTGGACAGGGCTGCTGACGTGCTCTCTGCTGTGAGCCTTTGCCCGTCTGGAGCTTTAGCCCTGCCCGCGAGGCCAGGGCCCTCCTGCGCAGGATCGGAAACTGCGGTTTATTGGGCTGGGCATGGCTGCTGGCATGCGCTCAGCTGCGAACTTCTGCTCGTCCCAGGCTCTAGCCCCGTCCCCGCGTTCAGAGCCAACTCATGCACGCAGGATGGCATACCGTGGTTTCTCGGGCCTGATTCGGCTGCTGGTATGAGCTCAGTCGCGAGCCTCCGCCCGTCCCTGGTCCTAGCCCCATCCCCGTGGTCAGGGCCGGCTTGCTCAAGGTCTCAGAGCAGATCTCTGCCCGTTCCTGGCCTCCTGCTTTTCCCCCGCAGGTGGGGCTACAGGCGGACCTGCAGCTGCTGGACTGCTTTCGCGCGTCCCCTCTACCCCTGCTGGGCTAGACCGAGCTCACACCGGCTTTGCCTTCGCCCCTGCTGACAGAACTGCGTTTCAGTATCCCACCACCACTGTCCCTCCAGCAACCCTCAGCAGAGTGAGAAGGGGCCCCGCAGCTCAGACCCTAACACTTTATACTGTAGACCTGGAAGCTCCCTCCATCTAAGCAGCTCTGCTCTAAGTGCCGCGGGAGAGCTTGTTTGGCTGGTGTCCTGTCTCCCTTTGCTGGTATTGCTAGTTCCAGGGGAAATACTCGTTTTTGATTAGGGAAGTGACTTAGCCCAGGGGTTAGGGTGGCTGTCCCTCAGAATGTTTCTCCCTGTGGCTTCCAGTTTACTCTCTCTTCTCGCTGCTCTGGTCCTCTCCTCTGGCCCCGTTCCCCGGAGCCCCAAGTGAGTGGCTGAGAGAGGTTTTCTGCACTGTCTCTTTAAGAATTTTGGGTCTGAGAAAACTGTCTCTTTCTCACAAACAGTATCCTCACTTGTTTCACAGCTCAATACTGTCCAAACGCCTCTTCTAGGCTCTGGGACTGCAGGCTGGGGCTTTGTTCCTGGGACCCAGGTCCCTCCTTCTCCGCCAAACTCTCCTTCCACCACACGGGTCTCTCTGAGCTGCCATTTGCTCTGGAAAGCTG
The DNA here is from genome assembly GCA_037038555.1 of Rhynchonycteris naso. Lineage (NCBI taxonomy): Eukaryota > Metazoa > Chordata > Mammalia > Chiroptera > Emballonuridae > Rhynchonycteris > Rhynchonycteris naso. The sequence continues at coordinate 315,493,027 of CM072995.1, forward strand.
GGCAGCCCTCTTCACGTTTTCGCTATTTCTACCAGTGTCAATGTGGCTTCTTCTGTGTTCCTTGGTTGAAGAGTCTACTTAGTTTAGTTCAAAGTTAGTTTATCCAGATGATGGTTCTTAAAATTGAGTTATAATCCACTTTGGTTCTGGGAGTTGGAAGTTGGTACATCGGCCTACTCCATCGCCATCTTCCCATTCTGTCTGGTAAGTTTTTGTAACATGAGAGACATTACAAGATTCATGGAGTTTTACTTTGCATATGTACAGGTTGATATTCAACCATACACTGAAGGTATGTCTATACATGTTTCTCTAGAACTCTTTTATTTATTTATTTAGCATAGCTCCATCCTCTGTGGGACTCCAGTATGCAAATTCTGTCTTTACTTTTCCTTGATCTCATCCCTTTCTCCTCATTTCAGCATGGCAGCTGGGTGTTTTTTAGGTTTCCCTTCCCTGTGCCGCCATCTTATATTCACCTGCAAAGAGGAAGCTTGGGTTATGGTAGAGTTTAGTTCATTTATTTGTCTTTTCGGAGATCATCATACTGTGCTGTTGTCAATTGGCTGAAAAGTTATTTCCTTTATTTTTTCTTGTTTTCTAGTTGTTTATAGGGAGGAGGCTAAGTCTCAACTTTATTACTCCCTTCTGGTCATTACAGAGTTCTCTTCATATGTATTTTAATGGGAAAGGAAGAGAGATTTTCATAATAGTGTAAATTTTTCAAGGTAAATAGCAGATAACAGAACAAGAACCAGGAAATTTTCTAATGATAACATCAATGTGAAGGGTCTAGGATCAGAAATACTCAGGGCAGGTGCCGTGCTGGGAAATGGGTCAGAAAAATATGGGGATTGTATGGATCCTGCTTTGTATAGTTCTGGGACCACTAGGCCTTGCTTCATAATCACACCACTCATCTTACTCTCAGGTTCCTACTGTATCTATTGTTGTTGTTTTTAATGTCAAAAAGCCCCTAGATAGGGAAGCTAATTTTTTACCATCACTGGGATGATTATTATTTGTCACAAAAGATTAATCTATAGGAAAGAAAAAATATGGATATCAAAGTGTATCCAACTGCTACTTTTGCCTTTGCTGAGATTTGGGAGGGAGTATGGAGCCCTAGTAAGACGTGACCTTGATGAGTTTTTTGAGAACCCTATCTGCCAGGGTGGTTGAATTCAGCCTATCCACTCCTTTTCCTCTTTTCCCCCTCTGCCTGCAGTTTTGATGGGGTGCCTTTTCTCATGCATGACTATGATCTGAGAAGAACAACCAATATTAAGGAGGTCAAGCCAAATGCCTCCTTCAGAGGAGGCTCCTTATTCTATTGGAATTTCCTGTCGACTCTGAATGCTGGCCAATGGTTTGTACAACCACAGGTAAGACACATTCTTCAGCTCAACAATCCTGCATTGATATTCTCTCCTGTACTTGGTCAAGTCCTACTCCTGGAGATAAAGGCTTTAAATCAAGGTAGTCAAGCATACACACAATTTCATCCCAATTTGGCAGCAGGGTTATAGCATTGGCAGGCTGGCTTTTCCAGCAATATAGTCAATCTAATTACTGCTTTCTACAGTCACTGGAAATTTTGAAGACAACTTATAATCTTACTATTGCCATTTAATTCTTTTTCATCCAAACATTTTATAAGCTTTTACAGTGTGCCTACCACTTACATTACATTTTCCTGGGCATTTTAAGTAGCTCACAGTGATAGCTAAAGAAGACTAAAAATAATTTTTTCTTCTTTATCTCTTCACCATTCAAAAAATATGTATTGAGTACCTGTTGGGTATTAGACAGAATACTATGAGGAATAAACATACACCCAGCCTTAATGGAGCTCACTGGCTAGAATATGAAATAATCAATTATACATTGTGATAAGTGCTAAACTAGAGTCAATTTCAGGTTACTCATTTCTGTTTTAAAACTCACCGAATTTGCAGTAATTTGTTACAGCAGCTTTTGCAAACTAATACAATCAGTATGACTCATCCTTATATCAGTTATTTCTATACCTAAACAATTTGAATTTTTATTCTAGTCAGAGGAATAACTCATGGCTTTCAATTTTTAGAAATTTTATATGCCATAATGTAATAGCTAGTGTAACCTATAAAGGGAAATGATTGGGAATTAGATTGATTTATAATCAAGTTGAGTCATAATATTTAAGTATAATTGTGGCAATCCTCCAATGACTGTCTTTATGTGTGTCCATCCATCCATCCATTCATCCATCCACTCATCTATATCAATTGATAGCAGTCTAACATCTTTTAAGGCTATTGATTAGGATATTTTTTAATCAAATTTTCTTTAGAAGCATTTCATATTTGCTAGAAGTTGGCAAGGGATGGTATGTTCAGCATATTTTCTTTAATATTTCATTACTTTTTAACATTTTATTTATTTTCTTTTTTTAAATTAAGTGAGAAGTGGGAAGCAGGAAAGCAGAGAGACAGATTCCCACATGTACCCCAACTGGGATCCACCCAGGAAGTCCCCTACCAGGCAATGCTCTGCCCATCTGCTGCTGCTGCTTTGTTGCTCAGCAACCGAGCTATTTCAGTGCCTGAGGCAAGGCCATGGAGCCATCCTCAGTGCCCAGGGTCAACTTGCTCAAACCATCTGAGCCATGGCTGTGGGAGGTGAAGAGAGAAGAGGAAGAGGGGGTAGAAAAGCAAATGGTTGCTTCTCCTGTGTGCCCTGACCAGGAATCAAACCTGGGACTTCCACATGCCAGGCCTATGCTCTAGCACTGAGCCAACCAGCCAGGGCAAATTTCTCAATTAAAGTTTACACTCAATAATTTGTTTTAGTTTTAGGTGTACACATTGTGGTTAGGCAATCATATACTTTACATAGCATTCCCCCCAATATTTCCAGTACCCTACTGACATCATACATAGTTATTACAATATTATTGACTATTTTTCCTATGCTATATTTTACATCTCCATGAGTATTTTGTAACTTCCAATTTGTACTTCTTAATTCTTTACCTCTTACACCTAATTTCCCAAACCCTTTCTCTCTGGCCACCATCAGTTTCTTTTCTGTATCTATGCATCTGTTTCAATTTTGTTCATTTATTTTCTTTAGATTCCACATATAAGTGAAAACATATGGTATTTGTCTTTCTCTGATCGACTTATTTCACTTAACATAATACCCTCTAAGGTTCATCCATGCTGTTGTAAATAATGGTAAGATTTTTTTTATGACAGAGTAATATTCCATTGTATATATGTACCACAACTTTTTTATTCAGTCATGTATTGATGGTCACTTGGGTTGCTTCCATAGCTTGGCTATTGTAAATAACATTGCAGTGAACATAAAGGTGCATGTATTCTTTTGAATTAGTGTTTTGGGTTTATTTGGGTATGTACCTAGAAGTGCAATTGCTTGTCCAGTATATTTTCAAGTTGTCTACATTAGTAATAGTTTAGTGGAACTGAATTATAGTTATGGTGATGGTTGTCTAGAAAATCCCAGAGTTGGGCAAATTATTGTTTTATGTATTTTTTTATTAATTTTAATGGGATAACATTAATAAATCAGGGTACATATGTTCAAAGAAAACATCTCCAGGTTATCTTGTCATTCAATTATGTTGCATACCCATCACCCAAAGTCAAATTTTCCTCTGTCACCTTCTATCTGGTTTTCTTTGTGCCCCTACCCTTCCCCCTTTTCTTTCCTCTCTTCCACCCACTACCCCGCCAACCCTGGTAACCACCACACTCATGTTCATGTCTCTTAGTCTCTTTTTTATGTCCCACCTATGTATGGAATCATGCAGTTCTTAGTTTTTTCTGATTTACTAATTTCACTCCATATAATGTTATCAAGATCCATCCATTTTGTTGTGAATGATCCAATGTCATCATTTCTTATGGCCGAGTAGTATTCCATGGTATATATGTACCACATTTTCTTTATCCAGTCATCTGTTGAAGGACTTTTTGGTTGTTTCTATGGCTTGGCCACTGTGAACAATGCTGTGATGAACACGGGGCTGCATGTGTCTTTACATACCAATGTTTTTGAGTTTTGGGGGTATATACCCAGTAGAGGGATTGCTGGGTCATATGGTAGTTCTATATTTAGTTTTTTGAGGAACCACCATACTTTCTTTCATAATGATTGTGTTACGTTACATTCCCACCAACAGTGGATGAGGGTTCCTTTTTCTCCACAGCCTCTCCAACACTTGTTACTACCTGTCTTGTTGATAATAGCTAATCTAACAGGCGTGAGGTGGTATCTCATTGTAGTTTTGATTTGCATTTCTCTAATAGCTAATGAAGATGAGCATCTTTTCATATATCTGTTGGCCATTTGTATTTCTTCCTGGGAGAAGTGTCTGTTCATGTCCTTTTCCCATTTTTTTTATTGGATTGTTTGTTGTTGAGTTTTGTGAGTTCTTTGTATATTTTGGATATTAGCCCCTTATCTGAGTTGTTGTTTGAAAATATCATCTCCCATTTAGTTTGTTTTCTATTTATTTTGTTGTCAGTTTCTCTTGCTGTGCAAAAGCTTCTTAGTCTGATGTAGTCCCATTCATTTATCTTTGCCTTCACTTCCCTTGCCCTTGAAAGTGCTCTTTGTAACCAAGGTCCATGAGTTTAGTACCTATGTTTTCTTCTATGTAATTTATTGTTTCAGGTCTTATATTTAGGTCTTTGATCCATTTTGAATTAATTTTAGTACAAGGGGACAAACTGTAGTCGAGTTTCATCTTTTGCATGTGGCTTTCCAGTTTTTCCAGCACCATTTGTTGAAGAGGCTTTCTTTTCTCCATTGTATGTTGTTGGCCCCCTTTTTTTTTTATTCATTTTTTTAGAGAGGAGACACAGAGTGAGAGAGAAAGAGAGAGAGAAAGGGGAGGAGCTGGAAGCATCAATTCCCATATGGGCCTTGACCAGACCAGTGCAGGCTTTTGAACTAGCGACCTCAGTGTTCCCAGGTCGACACTTTATCCACTGCGCCACCACAGGTCAGGCTTGTTGGCCCCTTTATAAAAAATTATTTGACCATATATATGTGGTTTTATTTCTGGACTTTCTATTCTGTTCCATTGGTCTGAGTGTCTATTTTTCTGCCAATACCATGCTGTTTTGATTGTCATGGCTCTATAATATAATTTGAAGTCAGGTATTGTAATGCCCCCAGCTTCGTTCTTTTTCCTTAGGATTGCTTTGGACATTTGGGGTTTTTTATAGTTCCATATAAATCTGATGGTTTTTTGTTCCATTTCTTTAAAAAAAGTCATTGGAATTTTGATGGAAATTGCATTAAACTTATATATTGCTTTGGTTAATATGATCATTTAGGTTATATTTATTCTTCCTATCCAAGAACAAGGAATATTTTTCCATTTCATTGTATCTTTTCTGATTTTCCTTAACAATGCTTTGTAGTTTTCATTATATAGGTCCTTTACATTCTTTGCTATGTTTATTCCTAGGTATTTTATTTTATTTTTTGTTGCAGTTGTGAGGGACATTTATTTTTGAGTTCATTTTCTAATGTTTTTTGTTGGCCTCTAGAAATATGCCAACGTTGTTGGCTATGGGCTTTTGTATATTAATTTTGTGTCCTGACTGGGGATTGAATTTACAACCTTGTCGTTTCAAGACGAGGCTCTTAACAGACTGAGCTAACCAGCCAGGGCCTAAAAGCACTTCTTATAAGTGACTGATATGAAGTTTGGGTGGATATATTTTCAAAACATGCGGCTACAAGTGACCTGCTGACAGGGAGATAATCAAGGACTCCCTGATGGGAAAGAACACAGAGTGTAAGAAAAAAGGGCAGTCTTTGAGGGCATGGAATTTCAAGGGTATTTTATAGTTTGGTTGATTTGAGTTTTTACATTTCAGGTATTCTTCCCACTTTTCAAGAATGTGGCGTGCATAAGGACAGGAGATGTTTTAGTAAGGAGCAGTATTTTGTATAATTTAAAATAAATATCCAATGTTTTCCCCTGCCACAGAATAATAAGTTAGAATGCCTTACGTAGAGAACACAAACATATAATATTTTTAAGCCATTTTAAGCTGCATTTACTATTTAATGGGGGAAATGCTTTTATTAATAAAATAAACGCCTAATTACTAGTACAAATTTATTACTCACGAAGGGAAGAAACTATACAAAATCTGTTTCAGGAGGGTCCCTTTGGGTAAGGTTCTAATCCATGTCTCACTTGTACAATTTTTTCAAGATTATTTTAGTTACAGATGAAGAAAAAACTCATCATATTTTCTGATATCTTAGAAAAGTTGCGCCATCAGTCTTTGTTTAATACTGCAGTCAGTTGAACCCCTTCTGTGATGAGTTGTGTCATGGAGGATTTTGGGAAGTATTTATTTGAGCTTAACTGGTGATACCAGGTGGTCCTCGTGAATCTGATAACCCAATTAGGTCTAGTGTTTCTTTTCAGAATTGGGGTCATATTTTGTGCATTAATTTTCAATTCTTGAACTCCATAGATTGATCTTTCTTCTCTATAAGAGACCCTTCCTTGTCTAAGGACTTTCGTCAGAGCATTCTGTTCAGGGTGATGATCGGAAGCATTTCCTCTAATGCCTCTTTCACTGTGGATCTCTACCTTCAGGAGCACAATTTATTTGGGAAGCTTTAAGGCATATGTAATTTGTGTATTTGTTGTTTATTTTTAATACAGATAACCGAAGAGGTTAAAATTCTCTTTTATTTTCTCTAAAGTTGTGAACTACTTCAAAAGCAAACAAGCAATCAGTGTATGTAGTTACCCTTTTATTTTTAGCAATCTCACATCTCCTAAGGAAGGCCATATTTTGGCCACTGAACCAATTCGATAATCTGGTAATAGATTTGAGATTCTATGAGAGAATTTAAATAAATTACTGCCTAATCAGCTTATTACTGTCTTTTATAATTTTTAAAAGAAAACCTATCAATAAACAATATTAAATATAGGAGCATCCAAAAGAACTGTTCCATGCATGGACAGTTATCAAATTATAGAAGTCATGAGAATCTCCTTCACTGGTGAGGATAATACAGTTGTGTTAAGACTGTTATCAAACAAACATGATTTTAAGTTAATAAAACTGTAACTGTAACTAATTTTATTTTTGAAAAAGAACTCACTCCTGGGGGTCAGTGAGCATGAAAAAAACTTACTACTCAAAGGGCTAAAAAGGTCTTTGGTTTCTGTTTTGTGAGAATGATTTAAGTTGTTTGAGTCAAATCACATAGAAGCTGTCTATTTCCAAAAAGCTTGCTTGCTATCTCCACTTTACAACATCCAGTTAGTCTTAACTGTGTTCGTGGTTGGCTTGGATAATTTTGTATAATTAGTAATCTTTCATTAGATTATGTCCTTCTTTAGCTAGTATAGCACAGCCAAGGGTTGACAAACTATGGCCTGATGTCCAAATCCAACCCACTGACTGTTTTTAGACAGCCTCTGAGCTAAAAATTGTTTTTACATTTTTAAATAATCGGGAGAAAAATCAAAAGAATAATGTTTCATGATGTGCAAAAATATATAAAACTCAAATTTTATAGTGTCTATAAATAGTGTTTATTGGAACATAGTCTTATTCACTTACGAATTGTCTGTCTATGGCTGTTTTCACAGTATAATGGCAGAGTTGAATAGTTGTGAAAGGGACGGTCTTGTCTCACAATCAGAAATATTTATTATGTGACCCATCACAGAATAAGTTTGTTGAATGCTGGATAATGAACTGTTATGTTGTAGAATTAAATTTTTTTTTCTTAGAAGTTTTGTGACTAGCCTGACCAGGTGGTGGCACAGTGGATAGGGCATCGGACTGGGACACAGAGTACCCAGGTTTGAAACCCCAAGGTCACCGGCTTGAGCACAGGCTCATCCGGCTTGAGCATGGGGTCGCTGGTTTGAGTGTGGGATCATAGATATGACGCCATGGTTGCTAGCTTGAGCCCAAGGTTGCTGGCTTGAGCAAGGGGTCACTAGCTCTGCTGTAGTCCCCCACCCCCCAATCAAGGCACATATGAGAAAGCAATCAATGAACAACTAAAGAGCTGCAACAAAGAGCTGCAATAAAGAACTGATGCGCCTGACCAGGCGGTGGTGCAGTGGATAGAGCGTCGGACTGGGATACAGAAGACCCAGGTTCGAGACCCCGAGCTCACCAGCTTGAGCGCGGGCCCATCTGGCTTGACCAAAAGCTCGCCAGCTTGGACCCAAGGTCACTGGCTCCAGCAAGGGGTGCTCGGTCTGCTGAAGGCCCGCGGTCAAGGCACATGTGAGAGAGCAATCAATGAACAACTAAGGTGTTGCAACGGCAATGAAAAACTAATGATTGATGCTTCTCATCTCTCTCCATTCCTGTTTGTCTGTCCCTGTCTATTTCTCTCTCTGACTCTCTCTCTGTCCCTGTAAAGAAAAAAAAAAAGAATTGATGCTTCTCATCTCTCCTTTCCTGTCTGCCTGTCCCTATCTGTCCCTCTCTCTGTTTTTGTCAAAAAAAATAAAGTTTTGTGACTAGAGTTATAGAGTCTATCTTAGTATTTCAAAATGGGAGCTACATATCCTTAAGATCTTGCTTTGGCTTGAGAAGAGTAGGATGAGCCTTTAATAAATGCCTGAAACATAACTTTCCAGGCAAATTATTAGTATTTCCCTAGGGAAAGCAATAATATTGGCTATCTTTATCTACTAGGACACAAAGAAAGCAGAAATTAGACCAATGAGAGTATAATTGGGTTAGGTAGTACTAGAAATTGAGGGATAGTTTGGTTAATAGCTCACAGATACTGGATGAATCTTTATCTGCCACCATCTCAGTTTTTTTTTTTTTAAAGCAGATAAAGGGATATATTGCTTGGACTAATGAAAGGGAAAATTAACCCTTATTATATTAAGTCTGTTATAGTTGGCTTAGATCTCCCTTAACTTCAGCGTTAAGAGGATTTTAGGCAACAGTGTCAACAAAGTCAATCTGAATTCTTAGTGTTTGATTCTCATTATTCTGTTTCTTTTCCCCTCAGGGGTTTTGGTACCATGGCCAATTATTTGATTATTTTTTGAATCAATATACTAATATCACTATAATTTAATAATGTGCAGTAGAATTTTCTGTGGTTTCTAAAAATAACATGTCTGCTGTACATTTCACTGGAGATTGTTTTTGCAAAGATTACTGATGATGAAGTTTATAGGAAAGTGCCATAGAGAAGAAAGGAGTGCTTCTGACAATGGCCTCAGAATAATAGTTATAGGTTGGGACATGGTTGGAATGTCCCACTTGTTCAGTGCTGCTCTGAACAATCTGATTTTCTATGGTATTGGGATTAATAGTAAAGGTGGTAGCACCTGTATCAACAAAAACTATTGTCCATCTCTCTTTACAGATACTTCTAAAATTGTTGTAGTGGTTTCTTTATTGGGCATTATTGGGCGATTTAGATAATTGTCCTTTTTATTAACAGTATGATACATTGAGTCATCCAATGGAACCTTCTACTTGTAATTTCTGTAAGCATAGGCATAGAAAACTGAGGACCTTTTAGTATTGTTTTTAATTGAGGAACTGGGTGCTTTATGTGGAGAACTAAAATTGGTTGTCATTTCTCTATTGTTATTTCCTCGGGCTTTTGAAAATGTTCAACTACATGTTGGAGATAGTCTGAACTGGCATTGTTCCATTCCTGTTTATTGTTCTAAGTTCCCTAGTTTATATACATAAAAAGAAATTTAATTTACTTCATCTATTCCATAATACCACTTAAAGCTTACTGGAATTTGGTTTTGAATTCTGTTGTTAATTAGTCTTTACTGTTTTTACTATTTTAAATTTTTCATCCAATTTATCCGTATAGGAAAGGTTTAATAAATGTTTTCTATAGTGCATTTCCTATTCTTTTTTACCAATTCATGGACATGTTAGAAATTATGCACAGCTCAGTCATTTAGATTCTCTCTAGGCCTTTCCATCTTGTTCTTTTAACAATTTTCTCACATAAAGGACTAACAGTTAAATGAATCAGTTGGTCTAGATCTGGTATAGAGTCAAACAAAATCTTGAATTCTAAAGCAAATTTCTATTTTCCTGAGAATGAAAAAAAATCCTCATGATAGACCTCAACTCAGATGTAGACTATGATTTAATTTAGTTTCTGTGATCTGCCTTCCAGGCCTCATTGGGGATATTGTACAATGTGATTGTTTCTTTCATGAGAAAAAGATGAGAAAGAGCAGCTTGTTAAGGTGGTCAAGGGAAGGAGAAGAAATAGAAAGAGTGAGAATGAAAATGAAGATAGAGTTGTGCAGTGATAGGGATTTTATTTGAGTTAAGAAAATATGAATGCCTACTTCTTGCTTCACAGACTCCACCAACAGATGATCTGCAATTGGTAAATGATTATTAAAACAACTATCTATTACATTTAATATAGCTAACATATATATGTACTGATTTATAAGATGAAGTGTTCTGCATTGCAAAGACAAGCTGACAGTTCCTCCTGTGAGGGAGTTATACTCCAGTTGAAGCAGTAGAGAGTGAGGGATCTAAGTGAACTATGCACTTTTCTAGGTACTGGACATGCTTCTTGACCCTGTAAATATTTTATCATATTTAATCTTCAAAATAACCTTGAGAAACACATGTGTACCCTTCTCCTCTCCTCCCTCACTTTATAGTTTGGGCAGTGAAGACTTTGGGAATTTAAATGGTTTTACTAAGGTTACACAGCAAGAAGCCTATGAAGCCAGGATTTGAATCTGGTCTAAGACTTCCATAAATTACAATAGAAGACAGTATGAGACAGAATTACAGAGGCACAAAAATGGGCCATTGGAGTTTAACACCATCAAAGTCACTTTAGTTCAGGAATATTTAAGAAAGGCTTCATGAAGGAGGTAGCATTTGAGCTGGACTTTACAGGTTGAGGGTAGGATTTTAACAGGTGGATATGACAAAGAAGACAAATGAGTGATAGTAGTGGGATTGAATCCAATTTGGTCTGAAGCCAAAGGCTAGACCAAATATCACTAAATTATAGTGATATTTCTAGGAGAATGAGAGCAAATGTTGGAAGCCAATGCAACAGAAGGGGATTGTATTACCTTGAGTTATAGAAAAACAGACTGAAAAGGAAGGTCAAGACAAGAACATGAAGGTCTTTCTGTGCAAACACAACAGGTTCTTAGATATAGACTACATCATTCCAAATACCATAATTACCTATGGAGATTGTATTTAACTTCTCTGCTTGGTAACTCTTATCTCAAGACCAGTATTTCAGATGGCCTAGTAGGTTGAATGGTAATAGAGTAACACACAAGTAGGGCCAGATGTGGAGCTATGTAGTAGGAAGGTTGTAAAATGCTTCTAATAGAAATCAATGCATTCTCTTTTGTATTTATTTTTTAAGCTCAGACCATTTTACAATATGAAACCTTTATCAAATGCTGACAGAGAAAAAGCAAGAAAGCAGATGATTCCAAAACTAAGTGATTTATTGGAAATTGCACGGAAGGAAAGAAAATATGTGATATTTCATCTTAATACCCCTCCCGCAAAACATCCTTTCAGAAACACATTTGTACGCAAAGTAGTAAATGTGACCCTTGCCTCTAAAATTGAGCATCATCTGGTATGTCTATCTCAGTATTTATAGTAGCAATTGGTAGGTGGGTAGCATGTCCCAGTAGTATAGCAGTTCAACCTACCCTATCTTATAGATCTTCCCTGGGATCCTTAAATATATGTGCTCCCTGTAGAAATTGTAATTATTGCTTATGCAGTTACATGTAGCAACCTAAGAATGACCCACTCATATTTATCTTAGTGGGAGAAAACATTGAGGCTCTTTGCTATTCCAAACCAAATGAAATATCAGCACCCTGTTAAAAGGGAATGTTTGTGATGACTATATGATGTGACCTGCACCATCACCAATGTAGAGCTATTAGAAAGGGCCTGAAGAATACAAAGGCTTTGAGGACTTGGCTTCAATTAATGATGGATAAACTGGTACTTATTTGAGCAGAGATTTATTCATCATGTTTTTCAGAAGCACCTCTCTATATTGGGATAGTTAGTCATTCCAAATCTCTTAAATTCTCTGAATATGGAAGAGTGCTATGAGTGAAAAAGTGTGTCTTTTTTTTATCAATGGAACTATTTGCACAGATGTGTCATCATAGCATTCCCCATTGGCAGGAAATGAGCCCTCTCAAAGATGATGTTTAGCATCATCAGCCAGAGGAGAAATTTCTGATTCCCACCTTTCATCTTCACCTGCCAACCCCTCATCCACTTCGGCTAGTGTGAGGCTCTCTGCACCCAATGAGCCCTTGATCCATGATGTTATCTGAGAAACCTCAGCTGCAGAACAACCTTGATGAAAGTCCCAGTATGAGAGTTTATTAGACAATATTAGGCCAAAGGCTAGAATCTCTCTTTGCTCCATATAGACTGTTAGCTGTGCTGGAATGGGGCTCCATCTAGTCTACATGGGGCTACGTGTACCTAGATAGCTGATTATCCACTGAAAGATTTCCTGTCTCTTCTTACAGATTTATTGGTTGCCAGCTTTTGATAGGAAATATGTCCAGGAGACAGCTCCTGGTTTTCAGCAAGTGGGCCGGTTATACACTATTGCGGAACTTAGAAGAAATAACATCAGGATAATAAATGTCGACTACAAGAAGTTGTTCTACCATGGGTTGGAGTAAGTGTTTGACCACACCTCTCTTGGTATATATTCCTTTAATGCAGAAAATCTGCATTCTAACCAAGCTACTTAGCTCTCTTTCCCTTCTCAGGTTCTCTGTGTGTGCCTATCTTTATGGAATCCCCTATTCTTTCCTTTTTGCCCTTCCTTCCTTCCCTTTCTTCCTCCCTCCCTCTACCAACAAACATTTATCAAGTATAGGCTATGTCTCTGAACATAGTCTTCAGCCCCTTCTCCTTTGTGCTTCAGTTTCTCATTGAACACGTGTTTTGTATGCTTGCTGTTTTGTTTTCATGTAAGGTGATCGTTGAAAAGTCAGAGCTCAAAAAGGTGTTTATTTCTTGCTGCCATTACCAGTTGGATTGCAGTACCCCATAAGTAACTTTGTGACCCAGTTAGCCAGATTTCTAATAGGCATAATTAAGAATATTACTAAAGCATTATTTAAAAGACTTAAAACAGCTTAGCATGAAAAGAAACTAATATTATTAACAACCACATTTATAAATATATTATTATAGATAGTTTTCAGAATTCAAAACATCTAGGAATAATATGGTAATTTTTTCAAACTTAACTATTATTAATATCTGCCTAATTTAACCCATATCCCCTTTATGTTAGATTTAAAAATAATTTCTTCACATAACTTAAATGCTTCAGAGACAAAGTCTTCCTTGGAAAGATATATATCTAAAATGTCCTTGGGTTTAATAAAAATATATGTAGATACCTTTCTGTATCTCAAGTCATGAACTAAGCCATTAGATGTACTTCTGCTTTTGTCTTGTTTTCCCTGTCTGTTTTACTCTAGGGTGGGTTGATTACAAAATGTATTTTTCATTATATTACCTCTGTTTTCCAATAATAAGATTTCTTTTTACCCAACTACACCTTTATTATGATTTTATTTCTATTTCTTTTACTTTTTTTCAGATAGAAAATGGCTGTAAGCCCTGGCTGGTAGGCTCAGTGGTAGAATATCAACCTAGCATGTGGAAGTCCCCAGTTTGATTCCCGGTCAGGGCACACAGGAGAAGTGACCATCTGCTTCTCCACCCGTTACCCCTTTCTTATCTCTCTCTCCCTCTCTCTCTTACTCTCTCTCTCTCTCTCTTCCGTTTCCCAAAGCCATGATTCAAGCAAGCTGGCCCCTGGTGCTGAGGATGGCTCCATGGCCTCTCCTCAGGCATTAAAATAGCTCAGTTGCTGAATAACAGAGCAACAACCCAGATGGGCAGAGCATCGCCCAGTAGAGGGCTTGTCAGGTGGACACTAGTCAGATGCATGGGGGAGTCTGTTTCTCTGCCTCCCTGCTTCTCTTAATAAAAGAGAGAGAGAGAAAGAAAGAAAGAAAGAGGCTCTAAGATTATTTTCTTTCTTTCCAATTATAATTTAGAACAGGGGTCGGGAACCTATGGCTCGTGAGGCAGATGTGGCTCTTTTGATGCCTACATCTGGCTCACAGACAAATCTGTAATAAAAAACATAATAATGTTAAAAACATAAAACATTCTCATGTATTACAATCCATTCATTTCCTACCATTCATGTTCATGGTTGCGGGTGGCTAGAGCCAATCACAGCTGTCCTCCGGGACAACACCAAATTTTTATTGGATAATGCATAAGGTACACAGGTCATTGTGAGGTCAGGAAGTAAACTTCCCTCCTTTTAATCAAGTAGTCAGCTAGCTAATTGCAGAAACCCTTTTGATGAAGAAGATGGCTAAAAGAAAAAAAGATGAGGAGTATCATACTTTTCAGCAGGAATGGACAGAGGAATTCACCTTTGTGGAGAGAGCAGGTTCTGCAGTGTGTCTAATATGCAATGGTAAAATTGCATCGATGAAATGGTCAAATATAAAGCAGCACTTTGACACACACCATACTACATTTGCATTGAAATATCCAGCGGGGGACAGCAGGAAGAAAGCATGTCAAGAGCTACTGTGCAGAGTGCAAGCTAGTCAGCAGCAACTTTGTGTTTGGATCCAACAAGGTGACTGGAATTCGACTAGCTTTGCTGGTGCTTTAGCAATTGTGAGAACCGGAAAGCCATTCACAGATGGGGAGTATGCCAAAACATTCATGCTTGATGTTGCCAATGAACTTTTTGACGACTTTTAGGATAAAGACAGCATAATCAAATGAATAAAAGACATGCCTCCATTGGCAAGAACTGTTCACGATCGTACCATCATGATGGCAGATCAAATTGAGGCAACACAAGTGAAGGACATAAATGCAGCACCATTCTTTTCTCTCGCTTTGGATGAGTCAACAGATGTAAGCCATTTATCACAGTTCAGCGTGATTGCAAGGTATGCTGTCAGTGACACACTACATGAGGAAAGTCTTGCTGTTTTGCCTGTGAAAGAGACAATAAGAGGGGAGGATTTATTCAAGTCTTTCACTGAGTTTGCTAAAGAAAAAAATCTACCAATGGATAAACTTAGTTCGGTGTGTATTGATGATGCTCTGTGTATGATGGGAAAAAACAGAGGATTGGTAGCGCTTCTTCGTGAACATGAAAAGAGACCCATCCTAAGTTTTCACTGCATCCTACATCAGGAGGCGCTTTGAGCTCAGATGTGTGGCGAGCAGCTTGGTGAAGTGATGCCGCTGGTCATTCGGGTGGTCAACTTTATTGTTGCCCGAGCTTTAAATGATCGCCAGTTTAAAACATTGCCGGATGAAGTTGGGAATAATTATCCTGGTCTGCTTCTGCACAGCAATGTGCATTGGTTGTGAAGAGAGAAGGTGCTCAGCTGTTTCGCGGCTTGTCTGAGCAAAATCTGGGCTTTTCTTGAAATGAAAAACATCGAGCATCCTGAGTTAGCTAACACTGAGTGGCTCCTGAAGTTCTGTTAGCTCATGGACATGACTAACATCTAAACCAGCTCGATGTGAAAATATAAGGCATTGGAAATACAGTCTTATCCCTTCAACAAGCAGTGTTTGCATTTGAAAACAAGCTGGAACTCTTCATTGCCGAAATTGAAACAGGTTGTTTACTACACTTTGAAAAACTGGGAGAGTTTAAAGATGCATGCACAGCAAGTGACCCTGCTCAACATCTTGATCTCCAACAGCTAGTGGGCTTCACATCTAATCTCCTGCAGTCATTCAAAGCGCGCTTTGGAGAATTTCGTGAGTGCACTCCTCTTTTTTTTATCACCCATCCACACGAGTGTGCAGTGGACAGCACAGACCTGAGTTACATCCCCGATGTCTCTGTCAGAGATTTTGAGCTACAAGCTGCTGACCTGAAGGCCTCAGACACTTGGGTGAATATGTTCAAGTCACTGAATGAAGTTTTGGAAAGACTTGCATGACAGCAAGCAGAGTTGGCGAGCAAACACAAGTAGGGAGAAATGAAAAAACTTCAACCTACAGACCAGCTGATGTTCAAAACTTAGAACGCACTTCTTGTCACATACCACACTGCAGCATGTGAGTATTGCTGTACTGACAATGTTTGGCTCTACATATGCATGTGAGCAGTCTTTCTCACATCTAAAGAAAGTTAAGAGCAACCTACGATCACGTTTAATGGATGGAAGTCTCAATTCGTGCATGAAGCTTCACCTTACCACGTACCAACCAGAGTACAAAGCCATCAGCAAAACCATGCAGCACCATGCAGAAGTCGCATTAATGGTAAGAAGTACTTTATTCATCATTGGTTAGTAACAGCATAACAACGTTATTAAAAAGAAATCAGAGACTTATTGTACTTTAAAAGTGTTGGTCTTACATAAAATGTACACATTTACTTGTATTTAGTGTTAAACATATTGTATGGCTCTCACGGAATTACATTTTAAAATATGTGGTTTTCATGGCTCTCTCAGCCAAAAAGGTTCCCGACCCCTGATTTAGATTAATCTAGTAGAATGAATTTTAATAGCTTTTATTTATCGAGCCTTTATTATGTGTCAAGGTCTGTGATTGGTAGATCACAGGCCCTTTTTCAAATCCTGGCCTACTTATCAGCTACACATAGAACTTTGGACAAATTTCTCATTGTCAATTTTCTCATTTGTAAATTAATGACAGCAATAACATGATGGAATGATTAAAAGATTAAATGAGATAATTAGTATTATGCACATAACAAAACACTGGGTAAATGTAAGAACACAACAAATGTCAGCTGCTTTATTTATCATAATCATCCTTACATACTGTGCCCTGGAAATTGTCTTCATCCCCTTCCTTCTCCTCAGATCCTCACTCCTTGCAATGACCAATCTGTTCTCCTTTTCTATAATTTTGTCATGTCAAGAACATTGTGTAAATAGAGTCATAGTGTATAGAATCTGTTGTGATTGTATTTTTTACAAATAATTCCCTTTTGATTCATCCAGGTTGTTGTATGTAATAATAGTATGTTCTTTTCTGTTGCTGAGTAATATTTATATACTGAAGTTTTTCAATAATTCACCAACTTGATGATATGATTTTTATTTATGAGCTATTATAAATAAATGTTATAAACATTTATGTACAGGTTTTCATGTGAACATAATTTTTTAAACTAAAAGTCTACATTCAAATTTCCTTCTTTTAAAACATGTTTGAATTTTGGTAAAATACACATAACATAAAATTCACTATTTTAATTATTTTTAAATGTACAGGTCAGTGGTTCTAATGTACATTTATAACATTTTTTAACTGTCACACCATCCATCTACTTAAGTCTTTTAATTTTGGAAACTCAAATTCTATACTCATTAAACAATAACCCTGCATTCTCCCACTCCAACTCCAGTCCTTGGCAACCACCATTTTACTTTTTATAAAAAAATATTTATTTTTCCCAGCTTTCTAAATTAAATTTATTGGGGTGAAACTTGTTAACAAAATTTTGCAGGTTTCGGGCACTCAACTCTACAACATATCTTCTGTATACTGTATTGTGTGTTCACCACCCCAAGTCAAATCTGCATCCATCACCTTCTATTCCCCCTTACCCTTGACCCCCTCCCCACAGCAATCACCACACTGTTGTCTGTCTCCATCAGTGTTCTCTCTTTTTTATTGCTCAATCCTTCCACCCCACTCACCTAGCACCACCCCCTACTCACCAGACAGCTGTCAGGCTGCTCTCTATCTATGAGTCTGTCTCTTTGTAGCTAGTTAATTCATTTTGTTTGTTATATTCCACATATAAGTGAAATCATATAGTACTTATCTTTCTCTGACTGGCTTACTTCACTTAGCATAAAGCTGTCCAAGTCCATCCATACTGTTATAAATGGTAAGATTACCTTAGTTTTTATGGCCAAGAAGTATTCCATTGTATAAAGGTACCACAGCTTTTTTATCCACTCATCTACTGATGGACACTTGGGCTGCTTCCAAATCTTGGCTACTGTAAATAACACTGAAATGAACATAGGTGTGCATATATTATTTTGAATTCGTGTTTCAGGTTTCTTTGGATATATTCTCAGAAGTGGAATTGCTGAGTCATAAGGCAGTTTTATTTTTAATTATTTGAGATAACTTCATACTGCTTTCCACAGTGACTGCACCAATCTTCATTCCCACCTACAACACACAAGTTTCTATTCTCCATACCCTTGCCAACACTTGTTGTTTGTGAATTTATTGAGCATGTTTTGATATGCCTATTGGCCATCTGTATATCCTCTTTGGAGAAGTATCTATGCAGGTCCTTTGCCCTTTTTTTTTTTTTTTTTACTAATTGGGGTGGGGAGGCAGAGATAAAGACTCCCGCATGTGCCCTGATGGGAATCCACCCAGAAAGCTCCCTATGGGGCAATAGATACTCTGTTCACCTGGGATCTTTTACTTTGTTGCTCAGCAGCTGAGCTATTTTTAGCGCCTGAGATAGGGGCCATGGAGCCATGCTCAGCACCTGGGGCCAACTTACTCCAATAAATAAAGCCATGGTTGTGGGTTGGGGGAGAGAGAAGAGGAAAGGTAAGGGGGAAGGGTGGAGAAGCAGATGGTCACTTCTCCTATGTTCCCTAAACAAAAATTGAACTTTGGGCATCACATGCCAGGCTGATGCTCTACCACCGAGCCAACTGGCCAGGGCCATTTAGCCCATTTTTAAATTGTATTGTTTACTTTCCTGCTGTTGAGTTTTAGAAGTTCTTTATAAATTTTGATTAACCCCTTATCAGATGTATCAGCAAATATGTTCTCCCATTGAGTGGGCTGCTTTTTATTTTGCTAATGGTGTCTTTTGCTGTGCAAAAGCTTTTTAGTTTGACACAGTCCCATTTGTTTATTTTGTCCTTTATTTTTCTTGCCCACAGAGATATATTGGCAAAAATATTGCTCCAAGAGATATTGGAGAGTTTACTGCCTATGTTTTCTTCCAAGATTTTTATGGTTTCACTACTTACCTTTAAGTCTTTTATCCATTTTGAGTTTATTTTTGTGAATGGTGTACATTGGTGGTCTAGTTTCATTTTTTTTTGCATGTACATGTCCAATTTTCCCAACACCATTTATTAAAGAGACTGTCTTTACTCCATTGTATACACTTGCTGCCTTTTTAAATATTAATTGACCATAAAGGCATAGGTTTATTTCTAGGTCCTCTGTTCTGTTCCATTATATGCCTGTTTTTTTGCAAGCATAAAGCTGTTTTGATTACAGTGGCCTTGTAGTATAACTTGATATCAGGAAGTGTGATACCTCTCACTTTGTTCTTTATTTTCAAGATTCCTGAGGCTATTCAGATTCTTTTTTTGTTCCATACAACTTTTTGGAATATTTGTCCTAGATCTGTTAAGTAAGCCATTGGTATTTTATTAGGAATTACATTTAATCTATAGATTGCTTTGGGTAGGATGGAAATTTTAATGATGTTAATTTTTTCTATCCGTGGACACAGTATATGCTTCCACTAGTTTGTATCTTTCTGGATTTCATTTTTCAATGTCTTGTAATTTTGTGAGTACAAATCTTTTACCCCTTAGTTAAATTTATTCATAGGTATTTTATTTTTGTTGTTGCAGTAGTGAAGGGGATTTTTACCTTAACTTTTCTTTCTGACAGTTTATTGTTGGTGTATAAAAATGCCACTGATTTCTGAATATTAATTTTATATCCTGCCACCTTGCCAAATTCATTTATCAGGTCTAGCAGTTTATTGGCTAAGACTTTAGGGTTTTCTATGTTTAGTATTGTGTCATCAGCAAATAATGACAGTTTTACTTTTTCTTTTCCAATTTGAATGACTTTCATTTCTTCTTCTTGTCTGATTGCTGTGGCTAGGACTTCCAGAGCTATGGTGAATAGGGGTGATAAGAGGGGACACCCCTATCTTGTTTCTGATCTTAAGAGGAGATCTTTCTTGTATTTTTTTAATATAATCATGATTTTCCCCTAGAACCACTTTTGATGCATCCCATGAGTTTTGTATACTGTGTTTTCCTTTTCATTTGTCTATGTACAGTATTTTCTAACTTCCTTTGTGATTTTTTTTTTGTTGATCCTTTAGTTGCTTAAAAGTGTATTGTTTAATGTTCACAAATATGTGAATTGTCCAGTTTTCATTTTCTTATTGACTTCTAACTTTATCCTGTTATGATTGAAGAAGATACATTGTTTGGTATCTATCTTTTTTATATCTATTGACATTTAATTTGTGATCTAATATATGGTCTATTCTGAAAAATAGACCCTGTGCACTAGAGTAGAATGTGTATGCTGTTAATTTTGGGTTTAATGTTCTGTATATATCTGTTAGGTATAGTTAGTTTCTTGTGTTGATTAAATCCTCTATTTGCTTCCTTAATTTCAGTCTGCTTGTTCTTTCCATTATTGAGAATGGCTATCGAAGTCTCCAACTATTATTGTACAGCTATCTATTTCTTCAGTTCTGTCAGTTTTGCTTTATTAAATTTGGCTTATCTTTCAATACACGTGTAAATGTTTATAATTCTTATATCTTCTTGATGTATTGAATTTTTATTAATACAAAATGTCCTTTGTCTCTTGTAACATTTTTGCTTATAAAGCTATTTTGTCCAATATTAGGAGAGGCACCACTGCTGTTTTTGGTTACTCTTTGGATGGGATTATTTTCATCCTTTTACTTTCAATCTATCTGTGTGTTTGAATGTAAAGTGTGTCTCTTATAGACTACATAAATTTGGATCATGTTTTTATCCATTCTGTCCACCTCTGTCTTTTGGAGAGTTTAATCCAGGGGTCCCCAAACTTTTTACACAGGGGGCCAGTTCACTGTCCCTCAGACCGTTGGAGGGCCGGACTATAAAAATAACTATGAACAAATCCCTATGCACACTGCACATATCTTATTTTAAAGTAAAAAAACAAAACGGGAACAAGTACAATATTTAAAATAAAGAACAAGTAAATTTAAATCAACAAACTGACCAGTATTTCAATGGGAACTATGGGTGTGGATGCTCCTGTGCTCCTCTCACTGACCACCAATGAAATGGGTGCCTCTTCCGGAAGTGCGGCAGGGGGCAGATAAATGGCCTCAGGGGGCCGCATCGGCCCGTGGGCTATAGTTTGGGGACCCCTGGTTTAATCCTTTTAAATTTAAAATTATTACTGATAGGGAGGGACTTTTAACATTTTATTTCTTCAGTTATTTCTGTAAATATTTATTTTGTTTCTATCATGTGATATTTTATTTTGTTTTCTATATGCCTTATAGCTTATTTGTACCTTATTTTCTGCATCACTGTTTGCTTTTATGTATAGCTGATTTTTTTATAGTGAAATGTTTAAATTCTTTGCTCACTTTCTTTTGTGTATATTTTATACCTGTTTTCTTTGTGGTTACCATGGGAATTACATTTAACTTAAAGTTATAACATTTTGAATTTATACCAGCTTAACTTCAATAACATGTAAAACTGTGTTCCCTTCCAGCTCTTTCCCTCCCCTTTCAGGTGCCTGTCCAATTGTTCCTGCACCATTTGTTGAAAAAAATTATCTTTGTTCCACTGAATTGCTTTTGCACCTTTGCCAAAATTCATTTGGGCTTGTTTGTGTAGGCCTATTTCTGGGTATTAAACTATATATTGCTGATCTATGTATCCATGCTTTCTAATACCATACTGTTTTGATTATTGTAACTATCTATGAAAGCCTTGATATTGAGTAGGGTGGTTCCCTCGCAATTTGTTCTTTCTTTTTAAGATCATTTTAGTTTCTTTGGGGTTGTATATTTCCATATAAATTTTATAATCAGCTGGTCTATTAATACAAGACATGTTGCTGGAATTGCAGTGAGCCTGCAAGTCAGTTTGAGGAGAATCAACATCTTTACAAAGTTGAGTCTTCCAATCCATGAACACATATGTCTCTCCATTTATTTAAATAATTTTTGATGACTTTCATCAATAGTTTTTAGTTTTCAACTTCCAGTTCCTATACTTAGTTTGTTAAGTTTATACCTAAGTTTTTAATTTTCTTTGGGGTGATTTTAATGGTATTGTGTTTTTAATTTCAGTCTCTATATGTTTATAATATATAGAAATGTGATTATTCCTTGTGCATTGGTTTAAAAATTTTTTAAAGTAGCTTTTTATCATTGTTTTCTTATTTCAATTTTTAATTTCTCTTTTGGTAATCAGTAGAATTGTCTTAGAGATATATTGGGTAACTACCTATAATTGACCACATTCCTGCAAAGGTGATATTATTACTTTTATCTTAGTTTATATGCTGAGTGTCAGAACTTGCCTTACCAGTATATGACACAGCACTGAACCCCAGATTTGTACAGAGCTGTTTCCAATATGCTATACCAACTCAATTAAAAAAAAAACTTTTGAAGGCACTTACAAGGTGTATTTTCTGAGAAATTTAATCCTTGAAAAATGACAACTTGAATTACTAAGTATTTCTCTGTTTATCTTCTTCCTGTCTCCTTAGACAGTACAGAAGTATCTACTGACATTTAGTACATTGGAAAAAGTTTGGTTGCATATCCCTTACTTACTCAGTGCTTGTGAAAATTCTTTATATTTGAAATTTAAATATTCACCAGATAGATAATCTTTTTTTTTATTTTTTATTTTTTATTTTATTAACTTTAATGTGGTGACACCAATAAATCAGGGTACATATGTACAATGAAAACATCTCCAGATTATCATATCATTCAATTGTGTTGCATACCCATCACCCAAAGTCAATTTGTCCTCTGTCACCTTCTATCTGGTTTTCCTTGGACCCCTCCCCTCCATTCCCCCACCCCGTAACCACCACACTCTTGTCCATGTCTCATAGTCTCACTTTTATGTCCCACCTATGTATGAATTCATGCTGTTCTCAGTTTTTTTTTTCTGATTTACTTATTTCACTTCGTATAATGTTATCAAGGTACAACCATTTTGTTGTAAATGATCCGATGTCATAATTTCTTATGGCTGAGTAGTATTCCATAGTATATATGTACCAAAGCTTTTTAATCCACTCGTCTTCTGACGGACACTTGGGCTGTTTCCAGCTCTTCGCTATTGTGAACAATGCTGCCACAAACATGGGGGTGCATTTCTTCTTTTCGAACAGTGCTATGGTGTTCTTAGGGTATATTCCTAAAAGTGGGGTAGCCAGGTCAAAAGGCAGTTCAATTTTTAATTTTTTGAGGAATCTCCATACTGTTTTCCACAGTGGCTGCACCAGTCTGCATTCCCACCAGCAGTGCAGAAGGGTTCCCTTTTCTCCGCATCCTCGCCAGCACTTATTCTGTGTTGTTTTGCTGATGAGTGCCATTCTGACTGGTGTGAGGTGATACCTCATTGTGGTTTTAATTTGCATTTCTCTAATGATTAGTGATGTTGAGCATTTTTTCATATGCCTATTGGCCACCTGTATGTCTTCTTTGGAGAAATTTTTATTCATTTCTTTTGCCCATTTTTTGATTGGATTGTTTGTCTTCCTGGTGTTGAGTTTTATAAGTTCTTTATAAAGTTTGGTTATTAACCCCTTATCCGATGTGCTCTCGAATATGTTCTCCCATTGTGTGGTTTGTCTTTTTATTCTGTTCTTATTGTCTTTAGCTGTGCAAAAACTTTTTAGTTTGATATAGTCCCATTTGTTTATCTTGCCTTTTACTTCATTTGCCGGTGGAGATAAATCAGCAAATATATTGCTGCTACAGATGTCGGAAAGCTTGCTGCCTATGTTTTCTTCTAAGATGCTTATAGTTTCACGGCTTATGTTTAAGTCTTTTATCCAT
Organism: Rhynchonycteris naso; assembly: GCA_037038555.1. Lineage (NCBI taxonomy): Eukaryota > Metazoa > Chordata > Mammalia > Chiroptera > Emballonuridae > Rhynchonycteris > Rhynchonycteris naso. The sequence goes on from CM072995.1 coordinate 315,516,985, forward strand.
TTTGAGTTTGTTTTTGAGAATGGTGTAAGTTGATGGTCTAGTTTCATTTTTTTGCAGGTAGATGTCCAATTTTCCCAACACCATTTGTTAAAGAGGCTGTCTTGACTCCATTGTATGTTCTTTCCTCCTTTGTCAAATATCAGTTGTCCATAAAGGTGTGGGTTTATTTCTGGGTCCTCTGTTCTGTTCCATTGATCAATGCGTCTGTTCTTATGCCAGTACCAAGCTGTCTTGAGTATAATGGCCTTGTAGTAGACCTTGATATCCGGAAGAGTGATACCTCCTGCTTTATTTTTTCTTTTTAGGATTGCTGAGGCTATTCGTGTTCTTTTTTGGTTCCATATAAATTTTTGGAATATGTTTTCTATATCTTTGAAGTATGTCATTGGTATTTTAATTGGTATTGCATTGAATTGATAAATTGCTTTGGGTAGTATAGACATTTTTTTTTTTTTAATTTTAATATATATTTTATTATTATTAATTCTAATGAGGTGACACCAATAAATCAGGGTACATATGTACAATGAAAACATCTCCAGGTTATCTTATCATTCAATTGTGTTGCATACCCATCACCAAAAGTCAAATTGTCCTCTGTCACCTTCAATCTGGTTTTCTCTGTGTCCCTCCCCTCCACCCTATGCCACTTTTCCCTCCCTCCCCCCATCCCATAACCAACACTCTCTTGTCCATGTCTCATACCCTCACTTTCATGTCCCACCTATGTATGTAATCGTGCTGTTCTCAGTTTTTCTTTTTTTCTGATTTACTTATTTCACTCCGTATAATGTTATCAAGGTACATCCATTTTGTTATAAATGATCCGATGTCATCGTTTCTTATGGCTGAGTAGTATTCCATAGTATATATGTACCATAGCTTTTTAATCCACTCGTCTTCTGACGGACACTTGGGCTGTTTCCAGATCTTCGCTATTGTGAACAATGCTGCCACGAACATGGGGGCGCATTTCTTCTTTTCGAACAGTGCTATGGTGTTCTTAGGGTATATTCCTAAAAGTGGGATAGCTGGGTCAAAAGGCAGTTCAATTTTTAATTTTCTGAGGAATCTCCAAACTGTTTTCCACAGTGGCTGCACCAGTCTGCATTCCCACCAGCAGTGCAGAAGGGTTCCCTTTTCTCCACATCCTCGCCAGCACTTATTCTGTGTTGTTTTGCTGATAAGTGCCATTCTGACTGGTGTGAGGTGATATCTCATTGTGGTTTTAATTTGCATTTCTCTAATGATTAGTGATGTTGAGCATTTTTTCATATGCCTATTGGCCATCTGTATGTCCTCTTTGGAGAAATTTCTATTCATTTCTTTTGCCCATTTTTTGATTGGGTTGTTTGTCTTCCTGGTGTTGCGTTTTATAAGTTCTTTATAAATTTTAGTTATTAACCCCTTATCAGATGTGCTGTCGAATATGTTCTCCCATTGTGTGGTTTGTCTTCTTATTCTGTTCCTATTGTCTTTAGCTGTGCAAAAACTTTTTAGTTTGATATAGTCCCATTTGTTTATCTTGCCTTTTATTTCAGTTGCCCATGAAGATAAATCGGCAAATATACCGCTGCTACAGATGTCGGAGAGCTTGCTGCCTATGTTTTCTTCTAAGATGCTTATGGTTTCACGGCTTACATTTAAGTCTTTTATCCATTTTGAGTTTGTTTTTGTGAATGGTGTAAGTTGATGGTCTAGTTTCATTTTTTTGCAGGTAGATGTCCAATTTTCCCAACACCATTTGTTAAAGAGGCTGTCTTGACTCCATTGTATGTTCTTTCCTCCTTTGTCAAATATCAGTTGTCCATAAAGGTGTGGGTTTATTTCTGGGTCCTCTGTTCTGTTCCATTGATCAATGCGTCTGTTCTTATGCCAGTACCAAGCTGTCTTGAGTATAATGGCCTTGTAGTAGACCTTGATATCCGGAAGAGTGATACCTCCTGCTTTATTTTTTCTTTTTAGGATTGCTGAGGCTATTCGTGTTCTTTTTTGGTTCCATATAAATTTTTGGAATATGTTTTCTATATCTTTGAAGTATGTCATTGGTATTTTAATTGGTATTGCATTGAATTGATAAATTGCTTTGGGTAGTATAGACATTTTAATGATGTTTATTCTTCCTAGCCATGAGCACGGTATATGCTTCCACTTGTTTGTATCTTCCTTGATTTCTTTTATCAATGTTTTATAATTTTCTGAGTATAAGTTCTTAACCTCCTTGGTTAAATTTACTCCTAGGTATTTTATTTTTTTGGCTGCAATAGTGAAGGGGATTGTTTCCTTAAGTTCTTTTGCTGACAGTTCATTGTTTGTATATAGAAATGCCTCTGATTTCTGTGTATTAATTTTATATCCTGCCACCTTGCTGAATTCATTTATAAGGTCCAGTAGTTTTTTAACTGAGACTTTAGGGTTTTCTATATACAATATCATATCATCTGCAAATAGTGACAGTTTTACTTCTTCTTTTCCAATTTGGATGCCTTTTATTTCTTCTTCTTGTCTGATTTCTGTGGCTAGGTCTTCCAGAACTATGTTGAATAAGAGTGGTGAAAGTGGGCAACCCTGCCTGGTTCCTGATCTTAAGGGAATTGCTTTTAATTTTTGTCCATTTAGTATGATGTTTGCTGTGGGTTTGTCGTAGATGGCCTTTATCATGTTAAGAAATGTTCCTTGTATTCCCACTTTACTGAGAGTTTTGAGCATGAATGGGTGCTGGATTTTATCAAATGCCTTTTCTGCATCTATTGAAATTATCATGTGATTTTTGTCCTTCCTTTTGTTTATGTGATGAATCACATTGATTGATTTGCGAATATTGAACCAGCCTTGCCTCTCGAGAATAAATCCCACTTGATCATGGTGTATGATTTTTTTTCATATATTGCTGGATCCGGTTGGCTAATATTTTGTTGAAAATTTTAGCATCTAAATTCATCAGGGATATAGGCCTATAATTTTCTTTCTTTGTGTTGTCTTTGCCTGGTTTCAGGATCAGAATTATGCTCGCCTCATAAAAGGAGTTTGGAAGTCTTCCTTCCTCTTGAATTTTTTGAAATAGCTTGAGGAGGATAGGAGTTAGTTCTTCTTTGGATTTTTGATAGAATTCACTTGTGAAGCCATCAGGCCCAGGACTTTTCTTTTTGGGAGTTTTTTGATAACTGTTTCGATCTCATTTATTGTAATTGGTCTGTTTAGGTGTTCTGATTCTTCCAGATTGATTTTTGGAAGTTTATATGATTCAAGAAATTTGTCCATTTCATATAGATTGTCTAATTTTTTTGCATAGAGTTCTTCATAGTATTTTCTTACAATACTTTGTATTTCGGTTGTATCAGTTGTTATTTCTCCACTGTCCTTTTTAATTTTATTTATTTGAGACCTCTCTCTTTTTTTCTTGGTGAGTCTAGTTAAAGCTTCATCAATCTTGTTTACCTTTTCAGAGAACCAGCTTCTGGTTTCATTGATCCTCTGTATTGTTTCCTTAGCCTCTATGTCATTTATTTCTGCTGTGATCTTTATTATTTCCTTCCTTCTACTTGTCCTAGGTTTTATTTGTTGTTGTTTCTCTAGTTCTTTTAGATGCAGGGTCAGGTTGCTTATTTGAGCTTTTTCTAGCTTCTTATGACATGCCTGTAGTGCAATGAACTTCCCTCTCAGTACTGCTTTGCTGTGTCCCATAAATTTTGAGTTGATGTATGCTCATTATCATTTGTTTCTAGAAACTATTTTATTTCTTCTTTGATCTCATTGTTAATCCATTCATTATTTAATATCATGCTATTTAGTTTCCAAGTGTTTGAGTATTTTTCAGTTTTACTTTTGTGGCTAATTTCTAGTTTCATGGCATTGTGATCAGAGAAAATGCTTGATATGAGTTCAATCATCTTAAATTTATTGAGACCATTTTTGTGTTTTAACATGTGGTCTATCCTAGAAAACGTACCGTGAGTGCTTGAGAAGAATGTATATTCTACTGCTTTAGTATGAAAAGTTCTGAAGATATCTATTAAATCAAGTTGATCTAGTGTATCCTTTAAGTCTGCTGTTTCTTTATTGATTTTCTTTCTTGAGGATCTATCCAGTGTTGTTAGTGGGGTATTGAAATCCCCTACTATGATAGTATTGCTGTTAATCTCGCCCTTAATGTCCATCAAAGTCTGCTTTATGTATGTCGGGGCACCTATATTTGGAGCATAGATATTTATAATAGTTATATGTTCCTGTTGAATTGTTCCCTTTATCATTATGTAGTGTCCTTCTTTATCTCTTACTACAGCGTTTGTTTTAAAGTCCATTTTGTCAGCTATAAGTACTGCTACCCCGGCTTTTTTTTCATTTCCATTTGCATGAAATATTTCTTTCCATCCTTTTACCTTCAGTCTATGTGCATCTTTTGTTTTAAGGTGTGTCTCTTGTAGACAGCATATGTATGGGTCCTGTTTCTTTATCCATGCAGCTACCCTATGTCTTTTGATTGGATCATTTAATCCATTTACATTTAAGGTTATTATTGATATGTAGTTGTTTATTGCCATTTTATTCTTTAAAGCTGTATTCTTCTTTTGCTATATTCTTTCCTCCCTTTGAACTGTTCACAACAGGCCCCGTAGTATCTCTTGCAGAATTGGTTTGGTTTTAATGTATTCCTTGAGGCTTTCTTTGTCTGGAAAGCTCTTTATTTCTCCTTCAATTTTAAACGTTAGCCTTGCTGGATAAAGTAGTCTTGGTTGTAGGTTCTTGTTCTGCATTACTTTGATTATATCTTGCCATTCTCTTCTGGCCTCAAGTGTTTCTGTTGAGAAGTCCGATGTCATCCTTATGGGGGCTCCTTTGTAGGTGATAGCCTTTTTTTCTCTAGCAGCTTTTAAGATTTTTTCTTTATCCATTAGCTTTGGTATTTTAACTATGATGTGTCTTGGTGTAGATCTTTTTTGGGTTTCTCTTTAATGGAGTTCTGTGTGCTTCTTGAACATGTGGAATGTTTCCCAGCCTTAATTTAGGGAAGTTTTCTGCTATGATTTGATTGAACAAAGTTTCCATTTCCTGTCCTCCTTCCTCTTCTTCAGGCACCCCTATGATGTGAATGTTGTTTCTCTTCATGTTGTCACAGAGCTTCCTTAGAGTTTCCTCACATTTTTTGAGTCTCTTTTCCTTTTTCTTCTCTGCTTCTGTGCCTTTGTTTATTGTGTCCTCTAACTCGCTGATTCGATCCTCAGCGTGATTCATCCTGCTTTTAATTCTTTCCATTGTGGTCTTCAGTTCTGATACTGTATTTGTCATTTGTGTCTGATTCTTTTTTATTATTTCAATTTCGTTTTTTATACTTGTTATCTCTTTATTTAGGTGTTCATAGTGACTATCCATTGTTGCTCTAATTTCTTTGAACATCCTAACTATCATTATTCTAAATTCTGCTTCTGGTAGTTTGGTTATATCTGGTTCATTCAGGTCCTTCTCTGGGGATTTCTTTTGATTCATTTGGTTTGCATTCCTCTGCCTGCCTATTTTATCTGTGTATAGGCGAGTTGTGGGCACTGGAGTCAAGTAGGTGTTCCCTTTGTGTTCTCTAGGTGTGGTCTGTCTGCAGGCCTGCCACCCCATCTGCTGCTGCCTAGGGTGGTTGGGTATGGGCGTTGCCAGCGACAGCCTACTGTGGCTGTTGCTGTGATTTCCACCTTTCCTCCGCGGGAGGGGCTGTCACTCAATCCACAAGCCTTAGCACCAAGGGCAGAGGTGAGCACCTTTGCTCAGCTGCGGAACCAGCCCGTTTCCGGAAGGCTTACGCCCAGCCCCTGCAGTCAGAGCCTGCTCGCCACAGTTTCGCGGGTTGGGTGGGGCTTTTGACGTGCTCTCAGCTGTTAGCCTTTGCCCGTCCGGAGCTTTAGCCCCACCCTCGAGGCCGGGGCCCTCCTACGTAGGTTCGCAAAAGCGGTTTATTGGGCCAGGCGTGTTTGCTGGCATGAGCTCAGCTGCTAGCTTCCGATCGATCCGGACTCTACCACGCCCCCACATTTGCTGCCAGCTCGCTCACGTAGAGTGGCTAACCGACAGGGTTTCTCTGGCCAGGCGGGGCTAGTAGCGTGAGCTCAGCCGTGAAAGCCAGCTGCGCGCACGTAGGTTTGCAAACCACCAGGGTTTCTCTAGCCGGGCGGGGCTAGTAGCGTGTGAGCTCAGCCGCAAAAGCCAGCTTGCGCGCACGCGCGCACATAGGATTTCAAACCACCGCGGTTTCTCGGTCAGGGCGGGGTTGGCAGCGTGAGCTCAGCCGGGAGCCCCTCGCCCATCCCTGGTCCTAGCCCCATCCCCGCTGTCAGGGCCGGCCTGCGCAGGGTCGCAGAGCCGATCTCTGCCTGTATTTTTCCCCACAAGTGGGGTCACAGGCGACCCGCAGCTGCCGGACCGCTGTTGCGCGTCCCCTCCGCCCCTGCTGGGCTAGACCAAGCTCACATCGGTTGTGCCTCCGCCTATGCTGACAGGACCGCTTTTCAGCGTCCTGCCGCCAACATCCCTTCAGCCAGCCTCAGAGAGATAGCAGTGTCTTAAGTCTCCACACTGTAGGCTTGGGAGCTCCCTCCCTCTAAGCAGCTCTGTTCTAATTGCCGCCGGAGAGCTTGTTTGGCTAGTGTCCTGTCTCCCTTTGCTGGTATTGCTAGTTCCAGGGGAAATATTTGTTTTTGATTAGGGAAATGACTTAGCCCAGGGGTCAGGATGGCTGTCCCTTAGAGTGTCCTCGTGCCTTCAGTCCACTCTCTGTTCCCGCTGCTCTGTTCCTCTCCTCTGTCCCCGTTCCCCGGAGCTCCGGGTGCGTGGTTGTGAGAGAGGGTTTCTGCGCTGTCCCTTTGAAAAGATTCTTGGGTCTGAAAAAACTCTCTCTTTTTCACAAACAGTATCCTCACTTGCTTCACAGCTCAATACTGTCCATACGCCTCTTCTAGGCTCTGGGACTGTAGACTGGGACTTGGTTCCTGGGCCCCAGGTCCCTCCCTCTCCGCCAAACTCTCCTCCTGCCACGCGGGTCTCTCCGGGCTGCCGTTTGCTCCGGGGAGCTGGGCAGCCCTCTTCGCGTTTTCGCTATTCCTACCAATCTCAATGTGGCTTCTGCAGTGTTCCTTGGTTGAAGAGTCCACTTAGTTTAGTTCAAAGTTGGTTTATCCAGATGAAGGTTCTTAAAATTGAGTTATAATCCACTTTGGTTCTGGGAGTTAGAAGTTGGTACGTCCGCCTACTCCATCGCTATCTTCCGTCTCCAGATAATCATTTTTTTATTCCTTCAATTACTATTTAAGAAGGCAGTTATCATGCTGGCAGGTACAGGATATACAAGGATAAATAAGACACTGTCTTTGCCTTTAATTTGCTTACATTCACGCAAAGAAGACCCATAAGAAAGCAGATAGTGTGTTGTCAAGTGCTTTGATTGAAATAAGTATAGCTGCTACCCAATTTTGTGCTGGAGTTTGTTCATACTAGCTTGTGGGAGCTAAGTATTAAATCTCAGAAACTCTGAAAAACTGTTTTACCAGTGATAGTTTGAAACTGGCCATGGTCAGAGTATTTACACCATGGAAATTAGCAAGCCTTACAAATAAGGCTTTCCTTTCCTTTCTTTTCCTTTCCTTTCCTTTCCTCCTTTCTCCTTTTCCCTCTCTCCCTCTCTCCTTTTTCCTTCTCTTTCTCTCTCTCTCCATTTTTTTTTCGCTTAGCACATTCAGTTTATTAACACACCACTATTAGTACAGGAGCTATAAAATCCAGTCCTTTATCTCATGGCAACATGAGCCCATTCTGTATGTCATATTGTAAGTTGTTTCAGGACCAGCTGCTTCTGGTGATTTAAGCAATCACCTTTCACAAATATGGTAGTTATTTCCCTTTTAGGTGATGAGAGTGAGATTAAGTCTAAATCCTCTATGGGTTCTGTTTTTATTTCAGAGATTATAAAGCAGCTAACATCACCATCAACTTATACATCGTCAATGAGCCTTGGCTCTTTTCACTGGCCTGGTGCTCCAGGATTCACTCAGTGACCACAGACAACATTCAGCTCCTGAGACAGATAAATCACCCTTACTACTTCATGGTGAGCTGACTGTTCAGACTGTCCTTCCAAATCTGTATAATAGGAGTTTATGTTTCCTACCCCACCTGCACATTGCCCACTGTGCAGTGTGCTGGGGCACTACTTAAGAGCAAAGATTTCTATTATATTAGAGATTAAACATTCTCCCTTTTCTCAGCCATATACTTCTGTGATTTTCAAGGAGAAATTAATATTGTTCTAATAGCTGCTATTTATTGAATCTTTACAGTGTTCTTTTCATGCATTATGGAATTTAGACCTCTGAGTTAGCCACTATTATTGTTCCCATAAGGAAACTGAAGGTTGAAGATATTAAGATTCTAGCACATTGTTGCATGATGCAATATTCAGAGTGAGGTCTGAGTGTAGGGTTTGTTACTGCAGCCTTGTACTCCTCCCCAGAGGCATGGCAGCAATGACAGTGGCATGGGGTGTGGGGAGCAAAACAAGTGTACTTAACTCCAAAATGAAAACTGTGTGTCCTAAACAACATGTTTTGAAGAAGAGAGCCAGTGTCCAGTCATCTAGCTTGATGGTCTGAGCCAACTTGGCTAGGCCGTATCATCTAGGATGGCCTTATTCATAGTTTAGAGTCTTACCTGGGATGACTGGAGTCTCTCTTCATATGGTTAAGTCATCTCTACGGAGGTCAGCTTAAGCATGTTCACCTGGTAGCAGTTGGTTCTCTCAGCAAGAGGTCAAGCCCCAATACACAAGTATGTTTCAAGGTTTTTCTCCTGGTGTGTTTTTGCTAATGTTCCATTGGCCAAAGAGAAACCCATGTTCAAGTCCAGGTTCAAGGTGAGGCAGGGGAGAAACACACTCCACTTCTTGATGAGGATGAACAGCAAAGTCTCATTGTACATAGGCTTGCGTTTTGGAGGAATATTGTGGTCATTTTATAATCTATCACACACATATCTTACACATTTTATTTTACTTTTTTATTTTTTTGATGTGACAGAGACTGATAGAGAAAGACAGAGAGAGGGACAGATAGGGACAGACAGACAGGAAGGGAGATAAGAAGCATCAATTCTATGTTGTGGTACCTTAGTTGTTCATTGATTACTTTCTCCTATGTGCCTTGACCATGGGGCTATAGCTGAGCCAGTGACCTTGGGCTTCAAGCCAGCGACATTTGGTCTCAAGCCAGTGGCCATGGAGTCATGTCTATGATCCCACACTCAAGCTGGCAACCCTGTGCTCAAGCTGGTGAGCCTGTGCTCAAGCCAATGAGCCCATGCTCACGCCGGCAACCTCAGGGTTTCAAACCTGGGTCTTCTGCATCCCAGTCAGATGCTTTATCCACTGTGCCACCACCTGGTCAGGCCTAATTTACAATATCCATTCTCCTTTTGACATAGAGTAAAATTCTTTGAGGTCAATTTAATTGATTGAATTCTGTATTCTCTTGCTTTTTTAAACATCCAGATGAACCAGTTATGATTTCTAAGATTATATTTCATTAAAGTAGAACAAGAACTTAGTCATAGGGAGGAGCAATCTGAATGATGATTGCACCCAGATTTTTATAATATTCCTGTTTTAATCTCTTATAGCATTTTACTCACACACTAAACTCAAATGCAATTTATTTTTAATGACCTACTCAGTCTTCATTGGGTTTTTGAAATCATTGACTTTGTTTTCTTGAAAGCGACGTACTTGGTTTCGCTCAGATTTAAGTAACGTTTAATTACATTGCACAGTTATAACAAAGAATACAACTGTTCTAAGCCATTTGAGGAGCAAGAACAACTTATTTTTGGTGTTGCTTGGCAATGCTCACCTGGTTTACATCCTGGAGCCGGCTGGACATCAGTCAGTATGCTCTCAGAGGGGATTAGGAGCCTCAGTTTAGTGGAAGTTGGTTAAGACCTTCCACTGTACATGCCTATTAGGGTTGTTGTGAGGATTAGATGTGAAAAAGCACTAAGAACATTTTCTTAGCTTCTATAAATGCTCATTAATTGTTAGTTGTTGTATTATTATGATCATGATCATCAGTGTCAATTATTGTTGATATTATTACTCAGTCCAAGCAAAGACCTTAAGATAGGGTAGAGAATGGACTAAGAAAGAATGAAAAGTGCCATCCCCAGTAACATCAAGTAAAATTGGAGGGGGACAGTGGAGGAGGAAAGGGGGGATCAAACCAGGGACTTAGGAAACTCACACAGGAGGCCCCAGGAGACGGAGCTCAGGGATGTGGGTGATTCAAGCAAAGAGTGTGGAAGGGAGAATTATAATTTCAACCTACTTACATGAAGCATCGTGATATAGAACAAGGATTTCTAAATGCTGGTTCACGGGCTGGTTGCTTTAGTATCACCTGGGGAGCTTGTTTAAAATGCAGAAATTCTAATGCCTGAGATCTGTAAAGAGACCCAGGAGCCTGCATTACTAAAAGCTACCCAGGCAGATTGGATGCACAGCCAGGTTTGGGAGCCATGACAGCTGACCGCACAGAGCAGTGGAACTCAGGGAACTTGGGCTACAATCCTGCGTGCAGAGCAGACTTGCTTTGTGACTTCTCTGGGACTCCTTCAGACCTCTGTGTCGAGGGTCAAGGGAGATGAAGGGTGTGAACTTTTATCCCTTGTACAGCCCTCACACATGGAAGGGGTGATTGTTAGGACAGCAGCTGGTATTGTGTGTGAGACCACCACATCAAACTTGCTTCCTCCACCTGCTCTGCTGCCCCTCCAAACCAACCCTAGCAGCAAGCAAGGCATGCAGCCATATGATCTGAAATCCCTTCCAACTATGAAGTTTTTTGACTGTGATTTGTTTTGTATTTTGTAGACGCCCAGTTATTATATATTCATGTGGTTGGTCATGGATATTATTTCTGGATTGTTCATTTTTGCCATATGTTATTTTCATTGGTAAGTATAGATTTGTAATTTTTTAAACTTATTTTTTAAATTAAGTATAGTTGGTATATAATCTTGTATTTATTATATTAGTTTCAGTTGTACAATATAGTAATTTGACATTTTTATACTTTACAGCATGATCACCCTACTAATTCTAGTAATAATCTGTGATTGTGTAAACTTACCACAATATGAACTATATTCTTCTTCTTGTTTTCACTCATTCTCCCATCCCTCCCTTCTGGTAATCATTCCTTTGGTCTCTGTTTCTGTGAGCCTGTTTTTGTTTTGTTTTGTTTTGTTTATTTTTAGATTCCACATATAAATGAAACTGTATGGTATTTGTCTTTTTATCCTTTACATCTCACTTAGCAAACTACTCTTTAGGTCCATCTACCTAGGTTGCTTCTATATCTTTGCTATTGTAAATAATGCTATAAAGAAAATAGGAGTGCGTGCATCTTTTCAAATTAGTGTTTTCATTGTTTAAATACACAAGACTGTAATTTCTTCATTGTATGGTATACCTATTTTGAGGAATGTCCATACTGTTTTATATTTATAATTAAATTTTTTCTTCAAAATAAAAGTAAAGTGCTTCTTTTTTTATTTTTAGATTTATTTTTTAATTAATTAATTAATTAATTGTGTTTACAGAGATTCTAGTGTCTCCCCAAAAGCATCTCCCTCCCCCATATTCCCCTCAATATCTCCCTTACCCCTTTCCAATAGCTCCCTCCCCCCTTATGTTGAGTAAAAATAGTAACACACTCTTTCTTGTGATCCCTGGTGGCAAGTTCTCAGGAAGACAGCTTCGTTACTCCTCATGCTGCCTGCAAATCCTCACACCCTCCCACCTCCTCAGCACAGGTCCTCTGAGGATAAGGACTGTCACTGAAGCTCAGTTAAAGCCTGTTAGCACAGACTCAGTGTGGATTAGTTGCTAGGGGACAGAGGTTGACGTTTGTCCAGAACAAGTGCTGCCATCTACCCACTGTCCACAGAACTGTATGGCAGGGTGCTGTGTAAACAGCAAGTTCACCAACCTGGAAGCCTGGGTTTTAGCCCTGGCTTTGCCCCTTAGTTGTTGGGTGACCCTGGGAAAATCACTGCCCCTTTTCAAGTCATAGTCTTTATCAGTGGTGGTGGGATTCAAATAATTTAACAAATGGTTCTCTGCCCTAATGACTATTTTAAGTATATATATACCAAAAGGTAGTTTACTATTTCATGCATTTAATACTTAAATAAAAACAATAAAAGAGGTACACAAAACTAGGTTGTGTTACAGGGGGTCCTTGGGTTATGACAGCCTTGTCATATGACATTTCAAGTTTACAACGCTTACTCCCAAAAAAACTAAAAAATTGAAGCGTGAATGTTTCAGCTCTTGTGGATGCCTGGCAATACTATAGGCAGATTTTGGAAGAGAAGAAGTCTTTAACCTTCTAGACTAGCCTGGAACAATTCATTAAGAGGTAGAGAGGCCTGCAACAGATCCTGTCCCCTCTACATCAGCTGCTTCTGGAGATGACACACCTATGGTACAGGTAGAATCATCTCCAGCGTCTCCTGCATATTCCTTAGGCAATCCTGATTCACCTGACCCACTATCTCCAGCAGCTTCTGCAGGTTCTCCTGCCTCTCCAGCTTTCTCCTCCCAATAGGTCACTCTCTGCTACCTTGCAATGCCCCTCCCAGTGTGCAAGCCAACCACAGGAATAAAGGTAAGGAATTTTTTTACACTTTTTTTCTTTTACTACAGTACAGTGTATTCATGTCCTTTTTCTTTTTTTGTGACTTAGTTGTGTTATAATGTTCTAGATTATGATTTTACAACTGTGTTAGGATAGGGAAATGTCTTAGGCTATGGTGTGTTTCAGCTTACATGAAAATTCAGGTTACATCACTGTCGTGGGAACATAATTCTGCCATAACCCGAGGACCCCCGATATAAGAATGAGTTTTAAAATACTAATGAAAAAAAATTAAATGATACCAGACAAAAACCATAAAACTGTTATTTAAGATATTCCCATATTGCTTCTTGATTGGCATCCTCACTTGCAATGTTTTCCACCTATGGATAGTATTAACATTACTACGGGAGCTTAGAATACACTGTTGCGCACATGAACATTAAAAAAAAATAAAGAATGTAAATTTGTGATTTCCACATTGGGTAGCTGCCCAGGCACCCACCTTAGAGAAAACCCTAATACAATTGCCAATTTTAAAAATTGGTTCACTGAACTCAACAAAAAATTAGGTATTGGTTCTGCCAAACCAGTGAGAACTGGCTGAATCCCACCACTGGTCTTTATCTGTCCAAGCAAATGACATTTGAGAATCCTTACAGGGAAAATCCTACAGGATTTCAGGGTTCAAAGTGGGAGAAGAAACATCCCCATAGAAGAATTTTAACTAGAGGAGACCATGGCTGTGTAGACCTCATCATGCCATCATTTCTTCATTTGTGAGTTATCCTGTAAAGGGGGAAAGTACAAACCCTCTCTGCTTACATGAGAATTTTACTGGATAATATTTCTTTTCTGGCTACAGCCTTGTATTATTATTATTTTTAATTTAGAAATTAAATTGAATGGGGTGAAATTGGTCCCTAGGATCACACAGGTTTCCTATGTACAACTCCATGGCATGATCTCTACCTTGCGTACATGCCCATCACTCAGGGGATTATTGTTATTTAGAAGAGGTCTGTAAACTCATGGATATTCTGTTTCCTTCCAGGTACAGAGAGAATAAAAAAATAGAAGTCACAAAAAGCACCAGCAGTTACACAGGTATAGTCAGAGGCCTACCCCACTTTTACCCATTGCCTGCAGATTACAGGGGCTCCTTTTTTGTTTTTAATCTCTTTTTTTATTAATTTTAATGGGGTGACATTAATAAATCAGGGTACATATGTTCAAAGAAAGCATCTCCAGGTTGTCTTGTCATTCAATTATGTTGCATACACATCACCCAAAGTCAAATTGTCCTCTGTCACCTTCTATCTGGTTTTCTTTGTGCCCACCCCCTCCCCCCTCTCCCTCCCTCCCCTCCCTCCCCCTACCCAATAACCACCACACTCTTGTCCATGTCTCATAGTCTCACTTTTATGTCCCACCTATGTATGAAATCATGCTGTTCTCAGTTTTTTTCTGTTTTACTTATTTCACTCCATATAATGTTATCAAGGTCCATCCATTTTGTTGTAAATGATCCGATGTCATAATTTCTTATGGCTGAGTAGTATTCCATAGTGTATATGTACCAAAGCTTTTTAATCCACTCGTCCTCTGACGGATACTTGGGCTGTTTCCAGATCTTCGCTATTGTGAACAATGCTGCCACGAACATGGGGGCACATTTCTACTTTTCGAACAGTGCTATGGTGTTCTTAGGGTATATTCCTATATGTGGGATAGCTGGGTCAAAAGGCAGTTCGATTTTTAATGTTTTGAGGAATCTCCATACTGTTTTCCACAGTGGCTGCACCAGTCTGCATTCCCACCAGCAGTGCAGGAGGGTTCCTTTTTCTCCACATCCTCGCCAGCACTTATTCTGTATTGTTTTGCTGATGAGTGCCATTCTGACTGGTGTGAGGTGATATCTCATTGTGGTTTTAATTTGCATTTCTCTAATGATTAGTGATATTGAGCATTTTTTCATATGCCTATTGGCCATCTGTATGTCCTCTTTGGAGAAATTTTTATTCATTTCTTTTCCCCAGTTTTTGATTGGGTTGTTTGTCTTCCTGGTGTTGAGTTTTATAAGTTCTTTATAAATTTAGGTTATTAACCCCTTATCAGACGTATTGTCGAATATGTTCTCCCATTGTGTGGTTTGTCTTTTTATTCTGTTCTTATTGTCTTCAGCTGTGCAAAAACTTTTTAGTTTGATATAGTCCCATTTGTTTATCCTGCCTTTTATTTTATTTGCCCATGGAGATAAATCGGCAAATATATTGCTGCGACAGGTGTCGGAGAGCTTACTGCCTATGCTTATGGTTTCAGGGCTTACATTTAAGTCTTTTATCCATTTTGAGTTTGTTTTTGAGAATGGTGTAAATTGATGGTCTAGTTTCATTTTTCTGCAGGTAGATGTCCAATTTTCCCAACATCATTTGTTAAAGAGGCTGTCTTTACTTCATTGTATGTTCTTTCCTCCTTTGTCAAATACCAGTTGTCCATAAAGGTGTGGGTTTATTTTTGGGTTCTCTGTTTTGTTCCATTGATCTATGTGCCTGTTCTTATGCCAGTACCAGGCTGTCTTGAGTCCAATGGCCTTGTAGTATACCTTGATATCTGGAAGAGTGATACCTCCTGCTTTATTTTTTCTTTTTAAGATTGCTGAGGCTATTAGTGTTCTTTTGTGGTTCCATATAAATTTTTGGAATATGTTTTCTATATCTTTGAAGTGTGTCATTGGTATTTTAATAAGAATTGCATTGAATTTATAAATTGCTTTGGGTAATATAGACATTTTAATGATGTTTATTATTCCTAACTATCAGCACGGTATATGCTTCCACTTGTTTGTATCTTCCTTGATTTCCTTTATCAATGTTTTATAATGTTCCGAGTACAAGTCCTTAACCTCCTTGGTTAAATTTACTCCTAGGTACTTTATTTTTTTTGGTGCAATAGTGAAGGGGATGGTTTCCTCAATTTCTTTTGCTGACAGTTCATTGTTGGTATATAGAAATGCCTCTGATTTCTGAGTATTAATTTTATATCCTGCCACCTTGCTGAATTCATTTATCAGGTCCAGAAGTTTTTTGACTGAGACATTAGGGTTTTCTATATACAATATCATATCATCTGCAAATAATGACAGTTTTACTTCTTCTTTTCCAATTTGGATGCCTTTTATTTCTTCTTCTTGTCTGATTTCTGTGGCTAGGTCTTCCAGAACTATGTTGAATAAGAGTGGTGAAAGGGGGCACCCCTGCCTGGTTCTTGATCTTAAGGGGATTGCTTTTAATTTTTGCCTATTTAGTATGATGTTTGCTGTGGGTTTGTCATAGATGGCCTTTATCATGTTAAGGAATGTTCCCTGTATTCCCACTTTACTGAGAGGTTTGATCATGAATGGATGCTGGATCTTATCATATGCTTTTTCTGAATCTATTGAAATTATCATGTGATTTTTGTCCTTCCTTTTGTTTATGTGATGAATCAAATTGATTGATTTGTGAATATTGAACCAGCCTTGCCTCTCCGGAATAAATCCCACTTGATCATGGTGTATGATTTTTTTCATATATTGCTGGATCTGGTTGGCTAATATTTTGTTGAGAATTTTAGCATCTAAATTCATCAGAGATATTGGCCTATAATTTTCTTTCTTTGTGTTGTTTTGGCCCGGTTTCGAGATCTAATTATACTCGCCTCTAAAAGGAGTTTGGAAGTCTTCCTTCCTCTTGAATATTTTGAAATAGCTTAAGAAGGATAAGAGTTAGTTCTTCCTTAAATTTTTGGTAGAATTCACTTGTGTAGCCATCAGGCCCAGGACTTTTCTTTTTTGGGAGTATTTTGATAACTGTTTCGATCTCATTTGTTGTAATTGGTCTGGTTAGGTGTTCTGATTCTTCCAGATTGATTTTTAGAAGATTATATGATTCAAGAAATTTGTCCATTTCATGTAGGTTGTCTAATTTTTTTGCATAGAGTTCTTCATAGTATTTTCTTACAATACTTTGTGTTTCTGTTGTGTCAGTTGTTATTTCTCCACTCTCATTTCTAATTTTATTTATTTGAGTCCTCTCTCTTTTTTCTTGGTGAGTCTAGTTAAAGGTTCATCAATCTTGTTTACCTTTTCAAAGAACCTGCTCCTGGTTTCATTGATCCTCTGTATTATTTCCTCAGCTTCTATATCATTTATTTCCGCTCTGATCCTTATTATTACCTTCCTTCTACTAGTCTTGGGCTTCATTTGCTGTTGTTTCTCTAGTTCTTTTAGCTGCAGGGTCAGGTTGCTTATTTGAGCTTTTTCTAGCTTCTAATGGTATGCCTATAGTGCTATGAACTTCCCTCTCAGTACTGCTTTTTCTGTGTCACATAAATTTTGAGTTGATGTATGCTCATTATCATTTGTTTCTAGAAACTTTTTTATTTCTTCTTTGATCTCATTGTTAATCCATTCATTATTTAATATCATACTGTTTAGTTTCCAAGCGTTTGAATATTTTTAAGTTTTTCTTTTGTGGTTAATTTCTTGTTTCATGCCATTGTGATCAGAGAAGATGCTTGATATGATTTCAATCTTCTTAAATTTCTTGAGACCACTTTTGTGTCCTAACGTGTGGTCTATCCTAGAGAATGTACCATGAGCACTTGAGAAGAATGTATATTCTACCCCTTTAGGTGAAAAGTTCTGAAGATATCTATTAAATTGAGTTGATCTAGTGTATCCTTTAAGTCTGCTGTTTCTTTGTTAATTTTATTTCTTAAGGACCTATCCAGTGATGTTATTGGGGTATTGAAATCCCCTACTATTATAGTATTGCTGTTAATCTCGCCCTTTATATCCATCAAAGTCTGCTTTATGTATGTCGGAGCTCCTATGTTTGGTGCGTAGATATTTATAATGCTTATATCTTCCTGTTGAATTGTTCCCTTTATCATTATGTAGTGTCCTTCTTTATCTGTTACTACAGCCTTTGTTTTAAAGTCCATTTTGTCAGATATAAATATTGCTACCCTGACATTTTTTTCATTTCTATTTGCATGAAATATTTTTTTTCATCCTTTTACCTTCAGTCTATGTGCATCTTTTGTTTTAATGTATGTCTCTTATAGACAGTGTATGGATGGGTCCTGTTTCTTTATCCATGCATCTACCCTATGTCTTTTGATTGGATCATTCAATCCATTTACATTTAAGGTTATTATTGATATGTAGTTGTTTATTGCCATTTTATTCTTTAAAGCTATATTCTTCTTTTGCTATATTCTTTTTCCCCTTTGAACTGTTCACAACAGGCCCCTTAGCATCTCTTGCAGAATTGGTTTGCTTTTAATGAATTTCTTGAGGGTTTTTTTTTGTCTGGGAAGCTCTTTATTTCTCCTTCAATTTTAAATGTTAGCCTTGCTGGATAGAGTAATCTTGGTTGTAGGTTCTTATTCTGCATTACTTTGAATATATCTTGCCATTCCCTTCTGGCCTCAAGTGTTTCTGTTGAGAAGTCAGATGTCATCCTTATGGGGGCTCCTTTATAGGTGATAGCCTTTTTTTCTCTAGCAGCTTTTAAAATTTTCTCTTTATTCCTACAGGGGCTCCTTTTTATGTCTCTTACAAGAACTGAGGGAGTCTGGGAAATTGGGAAACTGGGACCAGGAAAAAATTGAGAAGTGTAGGTTGGGCACAGTTTCTGGAGGTCCCTTGACATCAGGTTTCATTTTTGACTTCATTCTCTAAGCAATGAGACCCCTAGGAAGATTTTGAACATGTGTTTATTTGTTAATTTATTCATGTATTCTTCCATCAAACTTGTTCAGGCACTCTAAGAAGGGCTGACGACTAAAAATTGTCTGTAGAGGAAAGCCCAAGAGAGTGGAGGGTTGGCCCACACAGAACAATGAGGAAGCTGACAAAAGAATAACAATTGACACCATTGGGTTGGGCAGCTAGGCCCTGGACAGATGGCTGAATGTGCTTTATGGGGCTTCAGTTGTGGGTGCCATCTGTTGGAGGGTGGAGGAGAACACTGCAGAGATCCTGAAATGCTGGATGAAAGCCTAGGCTCTGCATATAAACAATCAGGAGATGGCAAATGGATTTCAAACAAGGGAGCAATATGCTTAAATTTCTGTGAAAAAGGATGGACTGACAGAATATCAATTGTCCATAAAGTTGTAGGTTTATTTCTGGGTTTTCTGTTCTGGTCCATTGATCTATATACCTGTTTTCATGCCAGTACCAAGCTGTTTTGAGTACAATGGCCTTGTAGTATAACTTGATATCAGGAAGTGTGATACCTCCCACTTTATTCTTTTCTTTTAAGATTGCTGAGGCTATTTGTGTTTTTTGGTTCCACATAAATTTTTGGAATATTCTATATCTTTGAAGTATGGCATTGGTATTTTAATAGGAATTGCATTGAATTTATAAATTGCTTTGGGTAATACAGACATTTTCATGATGTTTATTCTTCCTAACCATGAACACGGTATATGCTTCCACTTGTTTGTATCTTTCTTGATTTCTTTTATCAATGTTTTATAATTTTCTGAGTATAAATCTTTAACCTCCTTGGTTAAATTTACTCCTAGGTACTTTATTTCTTTTGTTCCAGTAGTGAAGGGGTTGTTTTCTTAGTTTTTCTATTTCAGACAGTTCATTATTAGTATATAAAAATGCCTCTGATTTCTGAATATTAATTTTTATATCCTGCCACCTTGCTGAATTCATTTATCAGGTCCAGTAGTTTTTTGACTGAGACTTTAGGGTTTTCTATGTACAGTATCTTATCATCAGTAAATAATGATAGTTTTACTTTTCTATGTACAGTATCTTATCATCAGTAAATAATGATAGTTTTACTTCTTCTTTTCCAATTTGGATGCCTTTTATTTCTTCTTGTCTGATTGCTGTGGCTAGGCCTTCCAGAACTATGTTGAATAAGAGTGGTGAAAGGGGTACCCCTGCCTTGTTCCTGATCTTAAGGGGATTGCTTTTAATTTTTGCCCATTGACTTATGTTGGCTGTGGGTTTGTCATAGATGGATGGCCTTTATCATGTTGAGGTATGTTCCCTGTATTCTCACTTTGCTGAGAGTTTTGATCATAAATGGGTTCTGGATTTTATCGAATGCTTTTTCTGCATATATTGATATTATCATGCATTTTTTCTCCTTCCTTTTGTTTATGTGATAAATCATATTGATTAATTTGCAAATATTGTACCAGCCTTGCCTCCCCAGAATAAATCCCACTTGATCATGATATATGATTTTTTTCATGTATTGCTGGATCCAGTTTGCTAATATTTTGTTGAGAATTTTAGCATCTAAATTCATCAGGGATACTGACCTATAGTTTTCTTTCTTTGTAGTGTCTTTGCCTGGCTTTGGAATGAGGATTATCCTTGCCTCATAAAAGGAGCTTGGAAATCTTCTCTCCTCTTGAATTTTTTGAAATAGCTTGAGAAGGATAAAAATTAGTTTTTCTTTGAAGATTTGGCAGAATTTGCCTATGAAGCCATCTGGCCCAGGGCTTTTGTTTGTTCGGAGTTTTTTGATGACTGATTCAAACTCATTTGTTGTAATTGGTCTGTTTAGGTTTTCTGATTCTTCCAGATTGATTTTTTTTCTTTTTTCTTTTTCTTTTTTTACAGGGACAGAGCGAGAGTCAGAGGGATAGATAGGGACAGACAGACAGGAATGAAGAGAGGTGAGAAGCATCAATCATCAGTTTTTCGTTGCGACACCTTAGTTGTTCATTGGTGGCTTTCTCACATGTGCCTTGACCGTGGGCCTTCAGCAGACCAAGCAACCCCTTGCTGGAGCCAGCGACCTTGGGTCCAAGCTGATGAGCTTTTGCTCAAGCCAGATGGGCCCCGCGCTGAAGCTGGCGAGCTCGGAGTCTCGAACCTGGGTCTTCCTCATTTCAGTCCAATGCTCTATCCACTGAGCCACCGCCTGGTCATGCTGATTTTTGAGGATTATATGTTTCAAGGAATTTGTCCATTTCACCTAGGTTGTCTAATTTTTTGGCATATAGTTCTTCATAGTATTTTCTTACAATCCTTTGTATTTCTGCTGTGTCAGTTGTTACTTCTCCACTATTATTTCTAATGTTATTTATTTGAGTCCTCTCACTTTTTTTCTTGGTGAGTCTGATTAAAAGTTCATCAATCTTATTTACGTTTTCAAAGAACCAGCTGTTGGTTTCATTGATCTTCTGTTTTGTTTTTTTTTAGCCTCTATGTCATTTATTTCTGCTCTGATCTTTATTATTTCCTTCCTTCAACTTCTTCTGGGCTCTACTTGCTGTTCTTTTTATAATTCTTTTAGATGCAGAATTAAGTTGTTTATTTGAGCTTTTTCTTGCTTCTTTAGGTATGCCTGTAATGCTATGAACTTCCCTCTTAGGACTGCTTTTTCTGTGTCCCATAAATTTTGAGTTGTTGTATGTTCATTTTCATTTGTTTCAGGGACACTTTTTATTTCTTCCTTGATCTCACTGTTAACGCATTCATTATTTAATAACATGCTGTTTAGTTTCCAAGTGTTTGAATGTTTTTCAGTTTTTCTATTGTAGTTGATTTCTAGTTTCATGACATTATGATCAGAGAAGACGCTTTATATAATTTCAGTCTTCTTAAGTTTATTGAAACTCATTTTGTGTCCTAACATGTGGTCTATTCTAGAGAATGTACCATGAGCACTTGAAAAGAATGTGTATTCTGTTGTTTTAGGGTGAAAGGTTCTGAAGATATTTATTAAATCCAGTTGCTCTAGTGTATCCTTAAAGTCTGCTGTTTCTTTGTTAATTTTCTTTCTTGAGAATCTATCTAGTGAAGTTAGTGCAGTATTGAAATCCCCTACTATTATAGTATTGCTGTTAATCTCGCCCTTTATATCCATCAAAATCTGCTTTATATATTTAGGTGTTCCTATATTAGGTGCATAGGTATTTATAATTATAAAACAATTTTCCTGTTGGATTGCTCCCTTTATCATTATGTAGTGACCTTCTTTATCCCTTAGTATAGCTTTTGTTTTAAAGTCCATTTTGTCAGATATAAGTATTGCTACCCCAGCTTTTTTTTTATTTCCATATGCATGAAATATTTTTTTTCATCCTTTTACTTTCAGTCTGTGTCTCTTTTGTTTTGACGTGGGTCACTTGTAGACAGCATATGTATGCCTTCTATTTTCTTATCCACTCAGCTACCCTATATCTTTTGATTGGAGCATTTAATCCATTTACGTTTCAGGGTATTATTGATATGTAGTTGTTTATTGCCATTTTTTTCTTTAAGTCTATACTCCTCTTTTACTAGATATTTTCCCCCCTTTGTTCTGTTTACAACAGGCCCCTTAACATTTCTTGCAGCATTGTTTTGGTTGTAATGAATTCATTGAGTTTCTTTTTCTGGGAAGCTTTTTATTTCTCCTTCAATTTTAAACGATAGCCTTGCCGGATAAAGAAATCTTGGTTGTAGGCTCTTATTTTGCATTACTTTGAATATTTCTTGCCATTCCCTTCTGGCCTCAAGTTTTTCTGTTGAAAATTCAGATGTCATTTTTTATACGGGCTCCTTTGTAGGTGACTGACTGCTTTTCTGTTACAGCTTTTAGTATTCTTTCTTTATCTCTTAGCTTTGTTATTTTAATTATGATGTGTCTTGGTGTAGTTCTCTTTTGGTTCTTCTTTAATGGACTCTCTGTGCTTCTTCAACTTGTGTGACTTTTCCCTCATCAATTTAGGGAAGTTTTCAGCTATGATTTCTTAATCAGGTTCTTTATCCCTTGTTCTTTCTCTTCTCCTTCAGAACCCCTATGATGCTGATGTTGTTTCTCTTCATGTTAAAGAGCTCTTAGAGTTTCCTCAGACTTTTTGATCTTATTTTCTTTTTGCTGTTCTGCTTTCTTGTTTTTATTCATCTTGTCCTCTAAATTGTTGATTTGATCCTCTGTTTCATCCAGCCTGCTTTTAATTCCTTCTAATGTAGTCTTCATTTCTGATATTGTGTTTGTCATGTCTGTCTGATTCCTTTTTATGATTTCAATGTCTTTTTTGATGATTGCTATCTCTTTATTAGGTGCTTATTTTGTCTGTCCATTGTTGCTCTAAGATCCTTGAGCATTCTAACAATCATTATTTTAAACTCTGCATCCAGTATCTTGATTATTTCTATCTCATTCAGTTCTTTTTTCTGGTGATTTCTCTTGTTGTTTTATTTGGATTGCATTTCTCTGTTTTCACATTTTGTCTGTTTATAACTGCTCCTTACAGTGTGTTGTTTGTGTAACTAGCTGAGTAAAGGGTTTGTGTTGTCTGCTTCCAGCTTCCAGTTGTGTTGTTTCTAAATCTTCTTCAGTTGGCTTCAGCTGGTGTTTGTAATCCGCTGTGGGCTACTTGTCTATTGCTACTGCTCTTTTTGCTATTTGTGTCAATGTTTTCTATGCCTTAGCTGGGTCAGGTGTGAGTGGCCCTTCCTCAAGATACCACTCTAACTAGGGTTGTTAGGTTCTGAGCTGATGCTCTCTGTATCTGGCCACTGAATGTGCCATCCCTGGAACTCCCTGGCCAAAACCTGGTGCAGACCAGTTGGAGTCACTGCTTATGACTGACCCTAAACAACCAGCTTGGTGCTATAGGCGATCCAGAATTTGTGGCTATCTCTGCTGGGCCATGATGTCATTGTAAATATCAGCTGCGCTCCGAGGCTGGTTTTTATCTACTTTTGGCCAGTTTGTGTAGCCTCTCTATTCCTGAGGTGTGTTCTGTCTGCCAGCCCGCTGCTGCATCCTACTCGGGCACTGACGAACAGGCAGCGCCAGGTGTGCTGGCTCGTGGGCTGCAGCTCGGGCCACCCCGCCTGGCGCCACCCCTGCAGGCACAGCAGCTTCCCTACCTGGGTGCACTGGCTGCCCTGCCTGGCTCCATACCCACCACTGCGCAGGTCAACTTGCTGAGCTCCACCCCACCATGAGTACAGAGGCTGCCACCACCACTGCAGGCAGGCCCTCCCTTCTTTCAGAGGGTACTCAGCAGCATGGGTGTGTGGTGTAGTCCAGACCTCAGCACTCAAAACCTGTGTCCTTGATGTGTCCCCTGCTTCTAAGTGACTTTTTGCTCTGACTGGAGCGGGAGAGCCTCTGGTAGGTGGGGTAATTGCTTCCCTTTGCTGGAGTTGCTTCTTTGAGGAAAAATGACCACTTTAGATTTGAAGAGTGACCCAGTACAGGGGTCAGGGTGGCTGTCCCCCACAGTCTCTCCCTGTGCCTCCGAGTCTACACTCTTTTCTTACAACTCCAGTCCTCTCAGAGTGGCTGTGAATGATGTTTTCTGTGTGGTCCCTTTAAGATTGAGCCTGAGTCTTAAAAACAGAGTTCTGTCTCCCTCTTACAATCAGTAACCCAGCTCTTCTTTCAGCTAAATACTGTCTGTAAGCCTCTTCTAGTCTCTGGGTCTCTAGGCTTGGGCTCTGGTCCAGGGGCCGAAGACCCCCAACTCTCTGGACAACCCACCTCACCCAGAGAGACTTTTGGGGCACCTCTCACTCCTGGGAGCGGGACAGCCCTTTCCGCATCTCTGCCCTTCCTCAGTCTCAGTGTGGTTTCTTTGGTGATCCTTGGTTATAGATTCTTCTTAGTTTAGTCCAAAGTTGGTTTTTCAAGATGATTGTTCCCAAGTTAAGTTGTAATCTACTTTGGTTCTGGGAGCTAGGAGTTGTAATGTCCACCTACTCTATCACCATCTAGCTAGATTTAATTTTTAAAAGGTTGTGGTGAGAATCGCTACTTATTGGTTTGGGAAGCCAGTTCACTGTCAAAGGAAAAACCAATTGGAAGGCAGAGGACTGTGCAGTACATGATACAGTTTCTTTCCATAGTCCCTCTAAGCCAGTGCTTAACCTGGGTTCTATCAAACCCTAGGGATTCGATGAGTCGGTCTCAGGAGTTCAGAGAAACCTCTGCCGCGGAGGCCACAATAAAGTAATACCGTAATTTGTTGTGACTTCATGCACCTTGTTGGTTTTGTTCTTTGAGCAAGGTGATGTTCATGCACGGCTCATTTTGTGCACCAGTAAAAAAACATATACCTATGTCTTGAATTTGGAAAAAAAAATCATATTTTATTTATCACTAAAAAAGGGTTCAGTGAATGCGCATATGAAACTGGTGGGTTCAGTACCTCAAAAAAGGTTAAGAACCACTGCTCTAAGCCTTAAGTAAAGCTGCAAATTCATGTCTTAATTTCATTTCTTGTGGACAGTGGTGACTATCCTGAGATGCTGTGCACCAGCTGGCAGAGTTTTGAACTGATGTAATACTTAGGAATGGAACCCAGGGATCATGAGAAAAATAAGTTCAGAAACTTGAATAAATTAAATAGAAGACAGTGGTCCTTGGTACTGTGAAACTGAAGGTTCAGACGAAGATGCCCTAACTCCCTTGAAGGGCAGAGAGTTGCCAGGTAACTCTGAGTTACATGGATTTTAAGATCACAGTCCTGGCTGTATTCCAGATATCTAGCAGTATTCAATAGTTATATGAGTAAATGAAGACTGCCATAACAACTAGCACAGATGAGGCAAGTTAAACAACAGAAATTTATTTTCTCACAGTTCTGGAGGCTGGGAATTCAAGATCAGTGTGTTAGCAGGTTTGGTCTCTTCTGAGCCTTCTGTTCTTGACTTACAGATGGCCACCTGCTTGCTGTGTCCTCACCCCACCTTTTCTCTGTGCACACACGTCCTCACTGCCTCTGTGTGTGTCCACATTTTCTCTCCTGCAGTTAGATTAGATTCGGGCCCACCCTCATGGCCTCATTTTAATCAGCTCTTTAAAGGCTCTATCTCCAAGTACAGTTAGATCTTGAGATTACTGCTTCACTATGTGAATTTTGGAGGCAGACAATTCAACCCATAAGAATAATCCAGCTAAGAATTGAAAAGAACGTGAAACTGGTGAGAAAATCATGGGTGGCAGAGAAATTTTGAGGGAAAATTTGAAGAAATGTATACATTTGAATGAAGAAAGTTGCCATGATGCTTTAGAAAAAGTACTCAGTTAACTTGATTTCAATTCCCTACCATGTTGAAATGATAAGAAAATAAGGCCCCTGGCAAGTTTGCTCAGTGGATAGAGCATTGGCCTGGTATGCGGACGTCCCCAGCTTGATCCCCTGTCAGGACACACAGGAGAAGCTATTATCTGCTTCTCACCCCTTCTCTCTCCCTCTTCTCTCCCTCTTCCCCTCCACAGCTAGTGGCTGGATTGGTTCCAGCATCAGCCTGGAGCTCTGAGGATAGCTGGGTTGGTTCAAGTGTGTCAGCCTTAGGTGCTAAAAATTGCTCTGTTGATTGAGCCTGAGACCCAGATTGGGGTGGGGAGGAGTAAAAGGGAGGGGGGAATTTGTGGGTGGATCCCTGTTGGGGCACATGCGGCAGTCTGTCTCACAATCTTGCCCCCTCTCACTTAAAAGAAAAAGAAAAAATAAGGAGGGTAGAAAATAAATTATTAAGTTTTCCTGTTCTTAAGAGTTTTTAGTTTGCTGTTACAGAAACCAGTTTTGCCTGATTTAATCAAAAAGAAAATGTATCAGAAGGTTGTTTGAGTACTTCCATGAAACACCTAGATGGTGCAGGACTAAGTTCAGAATCAGGGAAGGAACAAGGAAGAGTGAACAGAAACCAGAACCTAGGTCTAGATCCATTCAGGTTGGGGGGACTAGAGCATCTTATCTAGTCCCCCCAACACTAAGTGCATCTTGTACCACACTGAATTCAGCATAAGAAGTATCTGAAAAAACACTTGAAACATGGAACATTATTGGAAACTAAAGATTTCATAGTGATGAAGAGGTCAATATATCAGAAAGGTGTTATAACTGTGTATGCACTTAACAATATAGCTTCAAAACACATGAAGCAGAAACTGAATGAAAGAGACTTATAATCAGAGATTTTAACATTCTTCTCTCAGTACCTGAAAGAGAAACTGAAACACACAAAAAATGTAATCAGAAAAGATGTAGATGTCTGAACAACACTTTCAGTCACCTTGACCTAACTGACCTAAAACAATATAACCAACAACTTCAGATTACATAATATTTTCAAGTGTATAAGGCATGGCACATTTGTAAAAATAGTCCACATGATAAACCATAAAATAGTCTCAATAAATAAATTTCAGAAGACTGAAATCTTATAGAGTACTACAAAATTGATTAAGAAATGAACATTAATAAAATATCTAGCTAAGCCTCTAAATGCTGGAAGTTAATGTACTTATTTTCTTTCTTCTTCTTTTTTTTTTTTTTTTTTTTTTGTATTTGTCTGAAGAGAGAAGTGGGGAAGCAGAGAGACAGACTCCGACATGCACTCGACTGGGATCCATCTGGCAAGCCCAGTAGGGGGAGATGCTCTGTCCATCTGGGGCTCTTGCTCCATTGCAACCAGAGGCATTTTTTAGTGTCTGAGGCGGAGGCCATGGAGCCATCCTTAGCGCCTGAGGCCAACTTGCTCCAATCTAGCCATGTCTGCAAGAGGAGAGGAAAAGAGAGAGAGAGAGAGGGAGAGAGAGAGAGAGAGAGAGAGAGAGAGGAGCAAGAGGGGAAGAGGTGGAGAAGCAGATGGGCACTTCTCCTGTGTGCTCTGACCAGGAATCGAACCTGGGATATCCACATGCCAGGCTGATGCTCTACCACTAAGCCAACCAGCCAGGGCCCCAATTGACTTTTGAGACCAGCAATACCCTCATATAAAACCTGACAAAGACATTACAAAAACTAAATTTACAGATCAATATCATTCAGAACTTAGACATAAAAATCCTTAACAAAATATTGAATCTGTCAGTTTAAATGGGATGATGTGTCATGAGCAAGTGAGGTTTATCCCAGTAATACAAGATGGATATGACATTTCCTAATTTCTCAGAATAATTCACCATATTAACAAAATAAAGTAGAAAAAGTACATTTGATGACAGTCAGCACTCATTTATGACAAAAGCGCTTGGCAAACTAGGAATAGGGATAGAACTTAATCTGATCAAAGATATTTATTAAAAAAAATTACTGTATATTTATAACGGTATTTACAAAAAATTAAAAGTATTTACAAAGATATTTATGATAAAATCTCTGGGCAAACTAGGAATAGGGATGAAACTTCTTCAATCTGATCAAAGATACTTATAAATACATTTACTAAAAAGTCTATCTCATCTTTAATGGTGAAGGAATGAATATTTTTCCTGTAAGATCAGAAATAAGGCAAAGATATCTGTTCTAACCACTTTTATTCAGCATCATGCTGGAGATCCTATCCAACTCAATAAGGTAAATGACAGACATAAGGAAGAAATAAAACTCCTGATTTACAGATACAACTATGTACACATAAAAATTCTAACAAGTCTAACAACAACCAAACCTACTGCAACTGATATGTGAGTTAAGCAGTTTTCAGATACAGAAAAATCAATTGTATGTCTTTATATTAGTAGTGAATAGTTGGAAAGTTAAAAAGATTTTAAATAGCATCATTTAGAACAACATAAAAACACAAAACAGAAATAAATTTAAGAGAAATTTTGCAAGCCATTTCAAAGAAGATACATGATAGTTTACTCAAAATGACAAAGGTTTACTGAAAGAATATTCAAATAAATGTAGTAGTATACCACATTCATGAATTAGAAAAACTATCATAGATATTAGTAATCATGGAATTGACCTACAAATTCAACTCAAGAGCAATAAAAAAATCTCCTTCCTGTGAAGCTGACAAAAGATGAAGCTCATTGTGTACAGCTGCTTTTTCAAGATTGAAATTACATTCAGGGCGAAAGTAACTGAGTTCTGGGCTTACTTCTTTAGAATCTCACTTTCTTTTAGATTTTGGCCTCACATT
Organism: Rhynchonycteris naso; assembly: GCA_037038555.1. Taxonomy (NCBI): domain Eukaryota; kingdom Metazoa; phylum Chordata; class Mammalia; order Chiroptera; family Emballonuridae; genus Rhynchonycteris; species Rhynchonycteris naso. Next base: position 315,545,557 of record CM072995.1, read on the forward strand.
TCTTCCCATTATTGAAAATTCTTATATAATTTAAGGTGTTTTCCTGGTTTTGTAATTTACTCAGTTTTTAATTTTTCTTTGGAAAGAGTCAATTTTCTAGCTTCATTACTAGAAGACGTTTCTACCATCTTTTTCTATCAGTCAGTTAGGTAAAAATTACTTCTTGAGCAGTTACTGTGTGATAGACACTTAGGGCACTGTGTACACTGTGACAAGCAAGACAAAGTCTTGAATTTAATCAGTTCTCATTCTAATAGAGGATGTGTTCATTTTTCTACTCAGACTGATTTTGAAGCAGTAGTTGTGAAATGCATACACGTTAAACAAATGTCAGTCTCTGTCTTCTGAGGGACTACTCAGGGAGCTAGAACCTCACATAATAGACTATTAAACTTCAGCGCCATGCTGAGTTGGAGGACTATGATAAAATCTGCACAAAGTCTGGGGTAGGGCAAGAACTAGGGGGAAAGAACCTGAGATGGTAAGTGAGGGGCTAACATTTAGTTAGGACTAGGATTTCGCCACCTGATCAGCACAGATTAGAGAAGTGACGTGGGTTTTTCTCTTCTCTCTCTCTCTCTCTCTGATTTTGAGAGTATGTTTATTAAAGCTGAGGACAGTGTGAAACAAGGATGAACTTAGGCTAAAAGAAGCAACAGGAGAGAGACTACATGGGGCTGCTTTGGCTCACTGGGAAGTCAGAGAAAAGGGAGCTTGGACACAGGTTCAGAGGGTAAGCCTGGGACGGGCTGCTGCTGCCCACTGCTCCCTGGTTGCAAGTCTCCTGGGGAACCTTAGAGCTTAGGCAATGCATGCCTGAGAGGAAAGAAAAGTGTGAAAATGCTCCCAAGAGGGAGAGTGTGCTATCTTTTTCTTTTCTATCCCACAGATACTGAGAGTAATAGCCTCCAAGAGGGAAAAAGTAAGAATCAAGAAGCTTCAAATTTAAAAATAGAGTTACCCTCCCGAGTCTCAGAAATACCTTGGAATCTACGACAGCTCTACCCAGCTTTAACCAGCAGCACAAGTAAGTACCCAGGCTCTTACCAGTTTTTAGTAAAAAGACAGCAACCAAAGCCAAGTAAACCACCAAACCACTGATGCCTGCAAGAATAACATTAGGCAACTGATACCCTCTAAGGCATTTGATCCCATCCAGACACCCATCTAGAAGACTATTGGAGAGGCCAACCATGAAACGGCATTGCTTGCATTAAAAGTGAATGAAACAACAATTTCTTCCCTAGAGGTCCTTCAGGCTGAAACACAACCCAAAAGGGCCTCCACTCTTGAATCTTTCTTTTTCTTTTTCTGAAATGAGAAGCATGGAGGCAGAGAGACAGACTCCCACGTGCACCCGACCGGGATCCACCTGGCATGCCCACTAGGGGGCGATGTCTGCACATCCGGGGTGTTGCTCTGTTGCAACCGGAGCCATTCTAGTGCCTGAGGTGGAGGCCATGGAGCCATCTTCAGCGCCTGGGCCAACTTTGTTCCAATGGAGCCTCGGCTGCGGGAGGGGAAGAGAGAGACAGAGAGAAAGAAGAGGGGAAAGGAATGCCCTGACCAGGAATTGAACCTGTTATATCCACATGCTGGGCCAATGCTCTAGTACTGAGCCAACTGGCCAGGGCCTCCACTATTGAACACTATTGAATACTCCTGAGAATCCTCTTATGATATTTTCTGCCATATCCAGCATCTCCTCTTCCTCCTTTGGGCTGTCTTCAAAGAAGAATTAGCTACATCTTGTCCCCTTATATCTCCTCCTCTCTGTGCTAAGATTGGTGATGGTGAGATTGATCAAGAAAAGAGTGTAGAAGAGCCATTGAGGTTCCAGGATAACATTCTGGTCTAGCCTCTTTATAAAGAATGCATTTCCAGGGAATGGGAAAGGGAAAAACAGCTGTTGTCTTGGAACTGGAACTGGTTGTTCCCTGGGTGATGCAGGACTTGTCTCATCCTAACCCTTCATGGTACTCCCTGCTAATGGTGCGGCTGTGGTGAACATCATCATGTAAATAAAGGCTGCTTTTCAGGAATGCAGAAGGTAAATGGTGTATTCTTAGGACCCTTTTGTGATGACTCAAACTAACAAAGACTAAGAGATGAGTGCAAAAGTGATACCATCCTGAGTCAGAAAATGAGGGATGGCATGAGCATGAGTTAGTAGCAAAGATTTTATTCCACATGCACTTTTTGTGATCTAGTGTGAAGTGCGATGCTTCCTAGTAGCTTGCTGTTGGCTGATTACTCAATGAAATGACGGGGATAATCACATGTATGTATACCCAGTGGCCCTAGGACTTGAGTAAAAACCAGATCCACAGCAAATGTCTATAGCTCAATCTGGAGAATCCCAAGGAAGGATGGCCTGGAGTCTACCAAGTGAAAGAAGCACTGCAATGAGATAAAAATGGAATATTTTATAGTATTTCATTAATCAAGCCTCAGGCACAACCTTTAGAGCCTTGTCCTCTTCCCTGACATTAAGAATAGGACATTATCACCTTCCCTCAGAAAAGATTCAATCTAGTGGATGAGTCAAGATAAATATAATGATTTAAATAATTTTTCAAGATAGCAGTGGAAGAATTATCACTAGTCAGAAAACCATTATTTGCCAAATGAACTCATTAAGAGAGCGATACTTCTTGGAATTCAGAAAATAAAGTGGAATTATTTTGAGATTGGAAGAAACCTGGGAGGAATTAAAGCTGGAACTTCAGGATGTGGGTTGGAGTTAGAAAAGAGATCAGAGATTGCATATTAAGTAGTCTAGACAGCATTAGTCAAACAAAACTTTAAAACTAGTCTTAACTTTTTAATTTTTCCTTTAAAAATTGTGATAAAATATACTTAACAAAATTTATAATTGTAGCCACTTTTCAGTGTACAGCTCAGTGGCATTATGTACTTTCATACTGTTGTGTATTTATCACCCCCTTCTATCTCCAGAAATTTGTCATTTTACAAAACAGAAACTTGGATGTGAGGAAGTAGGGGCAACCCCCCCCCCCCTTTCCCTGAGAAGGAAGAAAAGAATGCAAGGGAAAGGAACCTGGAGGGGTAACTGAGTCAGCCAGTTATAGATTAACTACAATTCTCTGAAAGGTCGGCTGGAGCTGGTTGTAAAACAAAGCAAGAAGAACAGTGTTGGAAGCCGATCAACAACTGCTGGTTGACATAGTCATAGCGAAAGAAGAGGCGTAATGATACTTCCCCCTTTAACTTCTTGTATTAATTTGGTTTTTTATCCCCCCCCCCCTTTTCTCTGGGGTGTGTGTGTGCATCATTTATGGCACAGGGAGAATAGCACCGTGCTTTCCCTACAGATTTGCAGTAACATCTCTGGAAATGAGACAGAGGGTGTGAGTTCCACAGAAAAGCCTATAAACACCTGTGCCTAGGCCCATAGACCTAGGAGGCTGGCTATGATATCCCCCTTAAGAGGCTAGATTTGTAGAAAATCTCCTTCCTAAAAATCATATTAGGAAAATATAGATTGTGACTTATGAATAGGTAGAATTCAGAGACTAAATACAATAGCACCTTTTAGCCTTTACTCAATCCATTACTTAACCCCCACCCCTAGTCCTTTACTCATTATAGAAGAATAGAAAAACTTTCTGTTCCTCTCATATAGTCTCTCACATACCTAGCCTTCAGGTGGTGGAATGTCCTGGGAGTAATAGTTGGGATTACTAATAGATGAAAATAGTAGACAAACATAATTTTCACTAGACAATAGGTTGCTTAGTAAGATAGAATCAACAGGGTCTTTTTAGAAGCTTGCACTAATATTGTTGTAACTGCTGCTCAAGTTATTGTATAACTGTACTTAATAGCTTATTACCTGATTCATAGTTTAAAGAAATGTACTAGCCTTTTCCTGAAATATTTACCCAAATTAAAACAAACAAAAAAACCACAACTGTTAATCAATGTATTCCACCTACCATGTGATTATAACTCAGTGTATAAAAATAAAGCTATACTAGCCAATGTCAGAGATGCCTGGCAGAAAAGCCAAAAAAAGAATTCGGCTTTCTTACTCGTTTCGTGCCAACGCCGTCTCTTCCTGTAGAACCCCTGATCACCCTCAGGTGCTGGACCCTGGCAGAACAGGACTTGTACATAGATGAGACCAGTGATCTGAAAATTCCTTCCCCCATCAAACTTACCCTCCCTTCCTGAAGTCAGAAGAGTGATGTATATCTTTAGACAAAGAGATCAGGAGCCCCTTGCATGAACACATGTATTCTGTAAAAGGTATATAAGATGTAAGGAATCTAACTTCGGGGAGCTGTGGTTTATTGCCTCTTTTAGAGTCACACTGCTTCGCCAGTTATTAAAATGCTAATTCCTTCATCAACTTGTCTGGGTGTCTCTGTCCCCCTTGATTCCTGCTACAGATGGATTAAATACTCAAATGAAAAACTTGAAACCATGAAATTACTGGAAGAAAACACAGGGAAAGCCTTCCTGACACTGCTCTGGGGAATGATTTTTTGGACATAACACCTAAGGCACAGGTGGCAAAAGCAGAAATAGACAAGTAGGATTGTGTCAAAAAACATTTTGGCACAGCAAAGGAAACAATCAATAAAGTGAAATAGCAACCTACAGAATGAGAGAAAATATTTGCAAATCATATCTCTAATATCGGGTAAATATCCAAAATATATAAGGAAGTCATACAACTCAATTGCAAATACATACATTTATCCACAACCAAATAAAAAATGGAAATGGGACCTGAATGGACATTTCTTAAAAGAAGACATACAAATGACCAACATGTACATGAAAAAGTGTTCAACATCACTAATTATCAGGGAAATGCAAACCACAAAGGGAAATCACCTCACACCTGTCAGAATGGCTACTATAAAAAGACAAATGGTAGTGTAGTAAGTTTTAAAGATTGTTAGAAAAAACAACTCTGTACACTGTTGTTGGGACTAAATTGGTAAAGCCATCACAGAAAACAGTGATGAGTTTATTTTGAGGAACCTCAATATTGAGGTTCCTCAAAAAATTAAGAAGAGAACTACCATATAATCTAGAAACCCCACTTCTGAGTATACATCCAAAATAAAATCACTACTTTGAAGAGATATCTGCACTCCCATGTTCACTGCAACATTATTCACAACAGCCAAGATATGGAAACGACCTAGATGTCTGTCAATGAATGAGTGAATTAAGAATATGAGATATACTTGATGTGCAGTGGATAAAGTAACCTGGAACGCTGAGGTTGCAGGTTTGAAACCCTGGCTTGCCTGGTCAAGGCACATGGGAGATGATGCTTTCTGCTCCTTTCCCCTTCTCTCTCTTCTTCCCTCTCTTTCTCTTCTTTCTAAAATGAATAAAGTCTATTAAAAAAAGAATAGGAGATACACACACATACATACATACAGTGGAATTTTCTTATCTTTTTATTTTATTTCTTAACTACAGACAGAGAGGGACAGTCAGGAAGGGAGAGAGATGAGAAGCATCAGCTTTTTGTTGTAGTTCTTTAGTTGTTCATTGATTGCTTTCTCATATGTGCCTTGATTAGGGGACTCCAGAAGAGCGAGTGATCCCTTGCTTGAGCCAGAGACCTTGGGCTTTAAGCCAGTGACCTTTGGGCTCAAGCCTGTGAGCATGGGGTCATGTCTATGATCCCAAGCTCAAGCCAGCAACCCCACATTCAAGCTAGTGAGTTTGTGTTCAAACCAGATGAGCCCGTGCTCAAGCTGGTGACCCCGGGGTTTCGAACCTGGGTCCTCTACATCCCAGCCCAACGCTCTATCCCCTGTGCCACCTCCTGGTCAGGCTCTTCTGGTTTTTATTTGCATGCAATATCTTTTTCCATACCTTCACTTTTAACTGAAAGTGAAGTTTAAGTCCGTGTTCTTAAAGTTGAAGTGAATCTTGTGTAGGCAGCAGCATAAAACTATAGCCTTGTGGCTTTTAAAATTTTATTCAGCCACTTTCTCTTTTGAGTAGAGATTTTATTCCATTTATATTTAAAGTAATTATCTATAGGTATGAATGATTGTCATTTCGTTGTTTTCTTGATATTTTATAGTTCCTTTTTTCCCTTCTTCTCTTGCTCTCTTTGTGATTTTCTGTAGAAGCATGCTTAGATTTTTTTATCTTGTTGGCATCTACAGATATTTTTTACTCTGTGGTTACCTTGAGGCTTACATAAAAGTTATTTATAATAGTCTGTTTTAAGTTGATAGCAACTTAATTTCAAATGCATTCTAAAGTTGTACATCACTCCCCACTGTATTTTATGTTTTTGATGTTATAATTTAGATTTTTATATTGCTTATCCATTCACAAATTAGTGTAGTTGTATTTTTCTACTTTTGTCTCTTAACCTTTATACTAGATTTATTAGCAATGAACACTACAACATTAGATTATTCTGAATTTAACTAGTCAGCTGACCATTGAACATAGGGGTTAGGGGTCCTGACCCACCATGCAGTTGAAAATCTGTGTATAACTTTTGACTCCCAAAAAACTTAATAGCTTACAATTGATGAGAAGCCTTACCAAAAACATAAATACATATTATGTGTTGATTAACATATTTTTGTTATATATATATATTAATTATACTAGAGTAAGCTAAAGAAAAGAAAATGTTATTTTAAAAGTCATAAGGAAGAGAAAATATTTATTGAAAAAGAGTACCTGTATAAGTGAACCTATGCAGTTCAAATATGTGTTGTTCAAGGGTTAACTGTATACCTATATTGCAAAATATATCACCTTTAAGGAAATGCTATTCCCTACTTTCTGAGAGCTTCCTTGGTGAGCCTTACCCTCACCTAATGGACTTTTCTGCTTCAGATAGAATTGGAGGACCATGTAAGTTTGCCTCAAATTCTGGGGGAGACAGCTTAGAAAAATGATCCTGAGGGGGTAGGAATGACCCTGATATTTAAGAGATTACTATGAGCCCACTACATTGCAAGCATAGATTACGTATATGACACTTAAGGAATCTGTGTTTATGTCTTTTCTACCTCCCATAGGCACTCGGGAAACAGCCTTTGAGACTGAAGAAGAGTTATGGAAAACTCTTGTACTCTGGCCATATGCTAGTAAATCTGGATCAAAAGAACCCTCAGATACCAAAGTTTCTCTGTGTCACAGCAGCCCCAATGAGGAAGCCCTCCAACCACCAGCTCTTCCCAATGATAACATTTTTCTACCAGTGACTGTCAAGAACATTAAATTACCAGTGCCCCCCGAGGAGGATGTCAAACCACCAGTGTCCCCCAAGGAGGACGTCAAACCACCAGAGTTCCCACTTAAGGTGTCATCAGACCCCCTTCTTGAACCACAATGACCTTCCCCTACCACAGAGAACTCAGGATACAAAGTGCACACCAAAGAGGTCTCCATCCTGAAACTCAACCCCAAGAGACCCCCAGGAATCCTTTTAATACTACATCCTTGCTCTACCATGTCTTCATTCTCCTACAGGATATCCTTGAAAATTCAGCCACACTTTACCTTCTCCTTCTTCCTCATTGTATCTAAAGGTGGTGATGATGTGGAGTGGTGAAAAAAAAGTACATAAGAGCAGTTGAGTCTCTCAGAAGAAATATCTGGTTTAGCCTTTCTATAAAAGATGCAACTCTAGGGTATTGGAAAGGGAAAAGCAGTTGTGTCTTGGAGTTGAAGCTCATTGTTCCCTGGGTGATACAGGGTTTGTCTCATCCTCACCCTTCACGGTACTCTCTGCTGATGGTGCGGCTGTGGCGAACATCAGCGTGTAAATAAAGGCAGCCTTTCAGGAGTGCAGAAGGTAAATGGTGTATTATTAGGACCCTTTTGTGATGACTCAAACTAACAAACACTAAGGGATGAGTGCAAAAATGATGCCATCTTGAGTCAGAAAATGAGAGGTGGCATGGGTGTGAGTCGGGGCAAAGATCTCACCCCAGACGTACATTCTGTGATCTAGTTTGCTATGGGATACTTCCTAATAGGTTCTTGTTGGCTGATTCCCCAATGAAGATGATGGTATAATTCATGTGCACCCAGTGACCTTTGTCCTTGAAGGAAAACTAGTGCTCAGAGCAAGCATCTGGAGCCCCTTCTATCTGGGAGCCCAATATTAGAAGCAGTGAATTGAGTTCCACTAGGTGACCTTCACCTATTCACACTTCTACTCTGGACCTCATTATCCCCAGCCATATGATAACAGTGTAGGGGCCAACCAGCACAGCCCGTTCCTTCTGGCTCAGATTTTTCCTGGGCTGACTGTGGAGTTACGTAACCATTGGGGAGACAGGGTAGTCTCGGACAGCAACCTGGTCATCCCAGAAAGCAGGGCTGTTTGGTTGGGTACTCCCATTTCTACAACCAGCCCCTCCATCTCCCACTGACCGCTGAGGAGAACAGGAGGAGTACTCCATGGGGGGTGGTTCGGCACCTAGGTACTGATGACCCCAGACTCATGGGTGTGTGAAGGCAGCAGGAGTGGGCTCTGCTGAAGTATCGGGGACACTGAGGCTGATCACAAACATGCCCATTTCAAGGGGACTCTCCACTGTCACTTCTCTTGGCACTCATCCCAGCCACAGCCCCAAATCACACCTTCCCTGTCTGAAGCCTCCACCCCCAGACCTGATCAGGTCATGGCCATCTTGGTTTTTCCATCTGTCACCAAAGCAATGTTTTATTGGTGCCCATTGGACTTAAACCAAGGCAGCATTTTTCTTGGGGTTCTTTGAGGTTTCTTGATGAGCCAAGAAGATGTTGTTGGCAGGTGCCAGTGGAACAGCTGCCAGGCCCAGAGCCAACAGCATCAGCATTGGCAGCACCTATGGGGGGCCAGCCCTGCTCTGCATTTCCCCAACCCCAGACAGAGGCCTAGATCAGCCAAGGCCACACAGCAGATGAGGAACAAAGGTGGGACCGTACCTGATCTGCAGTTCAAACCCACAAAGCAAGGAATGAGACCCGCACACAGGGTGAGCTGGTACTTTGGGGGCACAGAGGAGAGATGGCTTAATTCCCCTTCCTGATAAGGCTTCATGGAGGAGGCGGTCTTTGCTCCAACCCTGGAGGACGCTAGGGGGCTGGGGCAGCACGTGCAAAGGTCTGGAAGCCTGAAAGTACAGGACATGTTGGGGAACTTTCCCCTTTTCCTGCCTTGTGAGCTCTTTATGGTATACATAAAAGAGATATGGGTAAACTGCTTAACTTGCATTTTCTGGCTAGTTTCTTTATATAGTAGTTGCCAAGTTCTTAAGAACAAGGGCCGTGATCTAGGTGTTGTCCTCCCCTGGCACATTCCCCCACATAAATAACCACTTAATTTATTTTTCAATGTAGGTGTGTGATTATTTTTAATATCGTGCTTTTATCAACCACAATCCTTATAAGGTCTCTATAAATAAATAGGCCTCCAGCCCAAGTTTCTACTGTGGTAAAGAGGACTTTTAAAATTAAAATAGTAACAAGTTGGAATTGTTCTTGCTGACAAACTAGTAAGATAATAACATTTATGACCAATAGGCATCCTCAAAATTTAAAACCTTTATGTTTCAAAGGACACTATCAAGGAAGTAAAACAAGCCTGACCAGGCAGTGGCGCAATGGGTAGAGTTTTGGACTGGGATGCGGAAGACCCAGGTTCGAGACCCCAAGGTCGCCAGCTCGAGCATGGGTCCCTCTGGCTTGAGCAAAAGTTCGCCAGCTTGGACCCAAGGTCGCTGGCTCCAGCAAGGGGTGGCTCGGTCTGCTGAAGGCCCGCAGTCAAGGCACATGTGAGAAAGTAATCAATGAACAACTAAGGTGTCACAACGGCAATGAAAAACTAATGATTGATGCTTCTCATCTCTCTCCGTTCCTGTCTATCTGTCCCTATCTATCCCTCTCTCTGACTCTCTCTCTGTCCCTGTAAAAAAAAAAAGAAAGTAAAACAAGCCCTGGCCCGTTGGCTCAGTAGTAGAGTATCGGACCGGCATGTGGATGTTTCAGGTTCTATTCCTGGTCAGGGCACACAGGAAAAGTGACCATCTGCTTTTCCACCCCTTCCCCTTCTGTCTCTCTCTCTTCTCCTACCACTGCTATGGCTTGATTGAGTTGGCCTGGGACATTGAGGATGTCTCCATGGCCTCTGCCTCAAGCGCTAAAAATGGCTCAGGTTGCAATGGAGTAATGGTCCCAGATGTGCAGAGCATCGCCCCCTAGTGGGCTTGCTGGGTGGATCCCAGTCTGAGTGCATGCCAGAATCTGTCTCTGCCTCCCCTCCTCTCACTAAAATAAAAAAGAGAGAGAGAGAGAGTAAAACAATAATCCACAAAATTGGAGAAAAATTTCCCAAATGTATATCTGATAAGGCAGTGGTCGGCAAACTCATTAGTCAACAGCCAAATATCAACAGTACAATGATTGAAATTTATTTTGAGAGCCAAAATTTTTAAACTTAAACTATATAGGCAGGTACATTCTTTATTGAGGTAGCGCCCCCACGTGGTATTTTGTGGAAGAGCCACACTCAAGGGGCCAAAGAGCCACAGTTTGCCGACCAGGGTGATAAGGGACTTATATCAAAAAAGTATAAGAATCTATTATAACTGAATAATAAAAGGAAAGCCCAATTAAAAAATGGGCACAAGGGCCCTGGCCAGGTAGCTCAATCAGTTAGAGCATTGTCCTGATACACCAAGGTTGTGGGTTTGATCTCCAATCAGGGTACATACAAGAATCAACCAATGAATTGGTTGAATAAGTGGGACAACAAATTGATGTTTCTCTCTTTCTCTCAAATCAATAAAGAAAAATGTTTTTAAAAACTGGGTAAAGAATCTAAATAGACATCTCTCCAAATAAGATATACAAATGGCCAATAAATGATGTTCACACTCAGACTTCAGGGAGATAAAAACCAGAATTACAGTGCGATACCACTTCACACCCAGTAGGATGGCTTTAATAATAATACAGATAATAAGTATTCACAAAAATGTGGAAAAATTGGAACCCTCATACACTCACAGTGGGAATGTAAAATGGTGTAGTCAGCTGTGGAAATGTCTGCAGTTCCTGAAAATGTTAAACATAGACTTACCATATGAACCATAAATGAAAACACGTCCAGCCTGGCCTGCGGTGGCGCAGCGGATAAAGCGTCTACCTGGAACGCTGAGGTCGCCGGTTCGAAACCCTGCACTGATCTGGTCAAGGCACATATGGGAGTTAATGCTTCCCGCTCCTACCCCCTTCTTTCTCTTTCTCACTCTCTCTCTCTCTCTCTCCTCTCTAAAAAAATAAATAAATAAAAATCTAAAAAAAAAGAAAATATGTCCAAACAAAAACTTATACTTTAATATTTAGAGCAGTATTAGTCATAATAGTCAGAAAGTGAAACAACCCAAATATTCATCATCTGATGAATGAATAAATGTGGTAAATCTATACAAAAAGTATTTGGTAACAAAAAGATATGAAGTTCGGATTCATGCTACAACATGGGTGAACCTTGAAAACATTATCAGTGAAAAAAGCCATTGACAAGGAGCACATACTGTACGATTCCATTTATATGAAATATCCAGAATGGGCAAAGTAGACTAGTGGTTATCTAGGGCTCTGAGGGAGACAGCTGGAATGCAGTGGTTACAGCTAAGAGGTATTGGATTTCTTTTGTAGCAGATGAAAGAGTTCTAAAACTGATTGTAGGAAAGTCACCCAGCTCTCTCAATATACTAACAGCCACTAAATGTATGCTATATGGGTGAATTGTGTGATGTGTGAATTAAATCTCAATAAAGCTCTTAAAAAATAAAAGAAGAAGATTTCTGCCTAAAATAGCAGATGGAAGCATAATCTTCAGGCATCACTGGGAAATGAAGAAATGACCATTTGTACTGAATAGGGCGGTGGGAGTCTGGATATTTGGGTTGTATTCTTGGTTCTCCCATAAATTGGCTGCCTGGTTTGGGTCAATTACTTCTCTGTAGACTTCAGTGTCTTCATCTAAAAAATTAAAATCAATCCAGTGGACATATATACTCTCTTATACCTTTGAAATCCTGTAATTAGTAACTTAAATTGTAAAGATGAAGCTGGATCGAGTTATATGAAGATGAAAAGAATCCAGGCCATTGTAAAGTATTTGGACGGTGAAAAAGCTGTAGCCCTGGAGGTTCTTCCGGAAGTCCTTGCTGAGTAACCTTAGGCCAAATCTGGTCTGAAAGTACATCTCTTACCTCAAGATTACTGCTGCTCTCTATAAATTCAAAGCACAGAGGTAGAAAGCATAGAGTTTACAAGAAGGTCTTGTGCAATGACCCAGTAACCTCTTTCAGCCCCAAGTTGTTGGTTTTCCATCCATGCCTGAGCACATAGGTTTAAGATTCTAGATGTCTGTGATTCATGTGTACAACAAAATGAAATTTTCTTGAAAAGTGAGGTATTTCTTTTTTATTTGTTTGGAGCTTTAATGAGCTTGATTTTGTGCATGTTGATAATGCCATTCAACCAGTCAGCATTTGTTGGCCTACTGCTTTGTGTTCAACTTAGCCCTAGCAGGATACATAGGTCATGGAAGTGTGGTATGCCCTTCCTAAAGCATTTGAGAATTTATATCAGCTTCAAAGAGGAACAACCTAGATTTAGTCCTCCCTCTGCCATTTACTAACTGTGACATTTTTTCTTCTTACCTATTTATTTTAATCCCAGTATCCTGTAAAGTGGAGATAATCATAATATCCATTCACCCCATAACTTGAACGGGTTTTTGTTATTTAACATAGTGGGTGTAAAAGCATTTTCGAAACGGTAAAATAGCATACAAATGTGAAGTGGTCTTTCTTTTTCCTTTTTCTTTTTCTTTTTAACTAAAAATGTAATTTCTTGTTTTATCTGTTACCCGTAACAACTCATTTTCAGCTGGGGAGTCTGATGATTAGAGAAAAGTAAATTGTGCAAGGTCTCCCAGCTGAGACGTAGGAGGGATGAGTGTGGAAATAATCTTCCTAAAGTACATGGGATTCAGTCGATTCACACCGTTTGGCAGAACTGACACCTAATTTTTTGTTGAGTTCAGCGAACTGGTTGTTAAAATGGTAATTGTAATCAAGGTTCTCTCTAAGGTGGGCGCCTGGGCAGTCACCCAATGTGGAAATCACAGATTTACATTCTTTACTCTTTTATAATCATCTTCATAACAGTGTATTCTAAGTGCCCGTAGTAATGTTCATTCTGTCTATAGGTGAAAAAAATTGCAAGTGAGGATGCCAATCAAGAGACGATATGGAAATACCTTATATAACAGTTTTATTATTTTTTGTCTGGTATTATTTAATATTTTTATTGATATTTTAAAACTCTTGCTTATAATCTAGTTTTGTGTACCTCTTTTATTGTTCTAAAGTATTAAATGCATGAAATAATAAACTCCCTTTCAGTATACAGGGGGTCTTAGGTTATGACAAAGTTCCATTTTTAGGACAGTGATATAAGCCAAATTTTGGTATAAGTTGAAACATACCCTAGTCCAACACAAATGAAAGACTTCTGCTTTTAACAGTCCAAAATGGCGTAGGTAAGCATACTGGGGATGCCAACTTCCTCACTCATATGCCCGTTACTATGTATTCTTCCACTGCAGGCAACCACACTAGTTTGCCCACATAGTCTGTAAATCCAACGCTAAAAGTGTAAGCTGAAACACATCTCAATTCTTTTAAGTTTTTATGGAAGTGAGTGTTGTAAACTCGAAACATTGTATATTGAGACTGTAACCCAAAAACCCCCCTCCCATATCATTTTTTTATACTTAAAACAGTCATTAGGGCAGAGAACCAGTTGTTAAATTATTTAATCCCATCACTGCTCCTAGCATATTATCCCCATCAGCTGTTCTCAACCCAGGGTGCACACCTGACTCACTCGTGGTGCTTTTAAAAACTACAGGTGCCTGGGTTTCACCCAGACTTTTGGATTTCCAGAGGGGTAGCTTCAGGATTCTAAGGAGATCTGGGAGTGGAGTTCTCTGTGGGCTGCGGTGGTGACTGAGATTTGAGTTGGCAATGAGGAGGATGTCTGTGGGCATTACCTAATGCTGACCCCCTGCAGGCTGCAGGGTGTGCCCCGGGGATGCACCATTATGGGAAGATGCTGCCATCGAGGGCCTGGAAGAGGTGGTGCTGAGCTGCAGAACTCCACGCGGGAAAGCCTGGTTCCTGTGTTTAGGATCTGGAGCCTTTGGATTAGTCTAGGAAGTCCTGCAGTGTTTTGTTTGGAATCTTTTCCTGGCTGCATTTTCACAACCGAAGTGGGATTCTGCACACTTGGAGAGTTTAGCAAAATAAAATTTTAGACTGGATTACATCAGTGTTTATTTTTTTCAAGTTTGGAGCATTTTATTGAGTTGAGCTCAGATTAGCTCAACTGAACCAATGAATCTTTAAAAATAATAAGGCCAATGATTTGTGCTGAAATCTGGATGGCTGTACAGCAAATGGGATTTTGCAGTGTCAGCCTTATTTTTCATTTATCAGAAAGCCAAATGGCCTAGGCCAAAGACAGAGATAAAGTCAAAACGTGTGAGGTTGTGAGCTTGTCTTTCTACTTTATGTCCTCAGGCCTGTAATCTCTAGTTACAACAGGTCAGGATGAATCATTCTTATTTCTCCTCAGGCAAAGCTTCTCTTTCCTAATGAATGGTCTGGGAAATGTCATTCTGATATTAATAAGTCATGTTTGTAAAGCTTTTTAGAATACAAAATACGTGTCCTGATTTTAATTTGTTTAGATTTATATCTCACCTTTTCCAACAAATCATTTAAGAAAACCTGCAAAAAGAAACATTTTCTTATTTTTATATTTATTGATTTTTTTTTTATGAGAGAAAGAGGAAGGATGAGAAATAGCCCCAGAGAAAGAGAGAGAGAAACTTGATCTACTTAACCATGCTGTCATAGGTGGATTTTTGCATGTGCTCTGACTAGGAATTGAACCTGCAACCTTGGCATGTGGAGGTGACACTCTAACCAAGATACATTGCCAGGATCACATTTTCTTATTTTTAATTAAAGTTATTGGGATGATATTGGTTAATAAAGTTATATAGATTTTAAGTGTACAATTCTATGATACATCATCTGTACACTGTACTGTGTGATTTTCACCCAAAGTCAGATCTTCCGTCACCATTTGTCCCCTCTTTATCCTTTACTGCCTTCCCCATCTTCTTCCCCTCTGGCAAGCACCACACTGTTGTCTGTATCCATGAGTTTTTGTTTGTTTGTCTCATTTGTTTATTTATTGCTTTCAGTTTTATATTTTGCATATGAGTGGAATCATATGGTTCTTGACTTTTTCCATCTGATTTATTTCACTTAGCGTGATGTTTTCAAGATCCATCCAGGTTGTCACAAATAGAAGTATTTAATATTTTCTTATGACTGAGTAGTATTCCACTGTCTATATGTACCACATCTTCTTTATCCAATCCTCTATCAAAGTGTCCCTGGAGATGACCCAATTCCAAGGAGGCTTCCCCCACCTCAGTTCTTGTCATACTTGCAAGAAAAAATTCAGGTGAGAGACAGGGTGTAGTGTTTAAGCAAAGCAAGCAATTTATTACAGGAATACATTTGGCATAAAATACAAGTAGGTAACTCAGCTTGTCTGAGTGCCCCAACCATTGGGGATTTAAGGGTTATATACTTTTAGCTGTAAATTTCAAGGCTCCCCATCCCTGGTATCAGGACTAACATAGAGGGTTTCAAGGCTGTTGGGAAAATGGTTAGTTAGGCTTGCTCGCTTCTTTTTCAGCTGTGTAGCCATAACGCCTAATGTAACCAAGGATACAGGATCTTGAGCACTGCCTTAATGTAAGTATCTTATATACCCAAGGACACAGTTGTTGACTAAGTGCCACTATTGTCTAATTAGCCATGAAAGCCCAAGTGCAGGGTCAGCAGCCTGCCTGATACCTGGGGGCTGCTGCCTGCTGCTGCTACTGCAATGGTTGCTATTGTTGCTGCTGCCGCCCAATAAAGCCTGTCCTTCCTATCTGCCTACATCATCTATGGCTCTGCACGTCTTCTGCAGCTCCCAGTGCCTCACAGCCTTATATCCCTTGCCTCCAAACTCGGACCCCACAAAGGCCATCAGAACATTTGGTAATTCTATTTTGGCAGATCTTAAAAGATTGCTGACTCTCGTTCAGTGGATTAGATAAATCCTCCTTATTCCCCTTTCCCTTTCTCCTGCCCTAGTAACTGTCTATCCTGCCTAACAAAAGAACACTTCAGTTGTTTCCATGTCTTGGCCACTGTGATCAATTCAACAATGAACACAAGAGTACACATATCTTTAGGAATAAACATTTTTAAATTATTTGGGTAGATATCCAGAAGAGGGTTTGATGGGTCATATGGTAATTCTGTTCTTAATTTTTTGAGGAAACTTCATACTGTTTTCCAGAGTGGCTGTACCAGTTTGCATTCCTACCAACAGTGAATAAAGATCTCTTTTTCTCCACAGCTTCTCCAACATTTGTTATTACTTGCCTTGTTGATAATAGCCATTCTAACAGGTGTGAGGTTTTTATCTCATCATAGTTTTGATTTGCATTTCCCTCATAGTTAATGAAATTGAGCACCTTTTCATGTATATGTTGCCCATTTGTATGTCTTTGTAAAGCCAGTGGCCAAGGCCACTATCAGAGCCACCTGGCCAGTGCAGGTTCGCATTAGATTTGAACAGTCGGTAATAAAACAACGGAGTCAAGAACTGGTGAGCCATCAGCTTTAATTCTAGCTTGCACCTGGCGGGCAAGTAAAAACACACAAAACTGGGCTCTAAAACCCACTCATTCAGTGCTCACAAAGCTACTGACCTATCTGAGTTTCCTAGATTCAAAGGTTTCTAGCTCACCAGACTTATTCACCTCTGTTCCCCATCTCCTTCTCCTGCACAAACTCTGCACAAACTGGCTTCGTCCTCAGCTCTCCACCATCTTGGCTGCTTCTCCTGGCCTCCATGTGTCCTTACTCTGCTCTCCTCTCTAATACTAACCTCAGGAACCAAGAGAGAGAGCAAGCTCCTGACCTGCCCCACTTTATAGTGTAGAAATCCAAACCCTTGATCCAATCTACAAACAAGGAAGTCTCTGATACAAAGTCACCTATCTGAGGCATAATGGGAGGATTCCTCATGAGAGTATACCACCCCACATCATCCAATCAGTCAGGGGTGTGGGGAAAAGCTTACTCTTAAAACTTGCACTTGGGCCTGACCTGTGGTGGCGCAGTGGATAAAGCGTCGACCTGGGAACACTGAGGTCGCCAGTTCAAAACCCTGCACTGGTCTGGTCAAGGCACATATGGGAGTTGACGCTTCCAGCTCCTCCCCCCTTTCTCTCTCTCTCTCTCTCTCTCTCTCTCTGTGTGTGTGTGTGTGTCTCCTCTCTAAAATGAATAAATAAAAAGAAATAAAAAACAAAAAACAAAAAAAAACTTGCACTTGGGCAGTGCCATCTTTAACAAAGTGAGCATAACATATTTTATCTGCCCAACAAGCAGGAACCAACAAACCCTTTCATTGTTATTATTATCATGTTGATTAACTTGCCTGTCTTGTGCCTCCCTGTGTAAGAGAGGTTTTAGTGTATACATTTTCACTTTTATCCAATCTCAGAGATTTCCCCGCTTTGCTTTCTCCCACTCCCCTAATCTATCACCAATTTCATGTAACCTCCTTATGTCTTCCCCTTTGATTCTAATGTATAAAATAAGTGGTGAAACCGCCATTTGGTGGAGCATTTTCTCAACTCATTGAGACTTTGCTTCCCAGCAATTTATTTGATTTTGGCTCAAATAAACTCATAAAAAATTCTTTCAAGTTTGGAAGGATTTTTTTTTCATTGACATAGTAGTTAGTATTTGGACAGCAGAGGTCTAGAAGAAACAGTGGTATAGTATAACTAGAATCAAATGGACTGTGTTAAATCTTTGGCTCTGTCATAGGTATGTGTGACTTTGGAGAAGCTACTTAAACTTTTCTGAGACTTAGTTTCCAGATCTGTAAAATGAGTACAATAATAGTATCTATTTCTAAGATTTTAAGGAAATAAAATAATGTATACAAAGAGTTTAACACAATGTTTGAGACACAGCAAGTGTCTGTTTTGTAATGCTTGAAATTACCTGATTCGTCAGGATACTTTATACCAACTCTACCTCTTTTACTGGCAAGAAAATGGAGGTTTCATTGAAGAATCAATAACTAGGAGTCAAAGTTGTGCTGAAGCATCTTAGCCAATAACTGGTTTTGGCCATAGAATGAAAGGTCAATCAAATATTGACTAAAAGCTTGCCATTTGAGGATATCCTGTTCAAAAGCCTGGGCCTCCTTTTCTTTTTTCCTGCCCCAATCATATCAGTATTTGCGATCTCTTTCAGACTTGTAGTTCAATATCCCTTTAGTATGGATGTACTAAAAGCAATAGTATTAGTTAGTTTCAGTGAAATTTCACTAAAAGGGAGAGACATTATTTTTTTAATTTTATTAATTTTAATGGGGTGACATTAATAAATCAGGGTACATAGTTCAAGGAAAACATCTCCAGGTTATCTTGTCATTCAATTATGTTGCATACCCATCACCCAAAGTCAAATTGTCCTCTGTCACCTTCTATCTGGTTTTCTTGAGACATTATTTTTTAATAAAAAGGATACTTGTTAAAACAGGAATACCACATACAGTTAGCAAAGATATTCCCATGCTTTGGGCTTGATACACTGCTGCACACTAGACTAGAGTCTAGCATCATGCCCCAGCATGCTGCCAAAAAGAGAAATCAGAGGCTGATACTTGACTGCTGTGGTGATTAGTCTTCATAGGTCTCAAGATTATTGCTTTCTTTGCATCAACTTTGTAGATTTAGATAACTAGTATTTAAAACAACCCTTGACCATTTACTTATTCTTCAGTCCAAGCAGTAATAAAATTGCTCTTACAATAATGATAAAGCAGCAAAAAAAGTTGAGATAGCTACTTCCTAGACTTTAGGATGTAGGGAAAGTTGGAAATTTATTGTTTTTATATTATTACTAGCTTTTTACATTTTGCTGAGAAACCTTTTCTATGTACAAAGGCCTAAATGACTGTGCACCATTAGATGTTTAAATAGCAAATCAAGTGGTGTGTGAGTGAGAGAGAATACATGCTTGCAAACTATTTGAAATAGCAAATATTAACTATAGCAAACTGCAAACGCTCTTATCCTCCTTTTAGCAGAATTCTCCATTTGATGATAGTATAACAATGGTTACTGGAAAAACCTTGATCTCAGGTCGGCTTGCTCCTATGGAAACTGTTCAACCAAGAACCTCTATTCTCCAGAAGGAAGGTGGAGTTTTGAAGAAATGACAAGCAAACTTTCAGTTTGCAGTTTTCAAAGTCTTTAAAAAAGTAATAATCGAGTTATTTCAACACAGTCTTATTTCAGTCCATCAAACTTTTTGTCTAGGATCAGATAGAGCCCACCAGACTTTGAACAATATTTATTGCAAAAGAACAGTTTAATTAGATGAATAATGAGTCTAAAAAATTGAGTCAGTTCTGTTGGTACAAGAAACCTGGGAGAAAAATCTCTCCCCAATATCAACAGGAACCTGTGGTGTATTAAGCTATATCATGTCCCCAAGTCTACTTTCATTACTGATTTTTTACAAGCAAGTTTGAAGCCTCCCGCAGAGATTAATTGAATGCTTATGTTCTTAGAAGTAAGTCTGTTATATTTATTTGATAAGCTTGTGGATGAAAAAGGAGCCATATGCTGAACCTGACAGGTCAGGGGAGGTCTGCATGATGGCCTTACAGACTCAGAGACCTACAGTAACCACCACACAGGATGGTCTGAAATTAAAACTTTCTAACTAAGAGCAGTTCATGGCAGGTAGTCATGTCCTACAGAGATATTTTCTCTAACAAAGGTTCATGCTTACCTTAATAGAGCTTGTCTGTTGTCTTTTGCATTGACAATAATGTACCTGACAACATACATTTAAAATATCAGAGTACAGGTATTGATCAACTTACTACCTATGCAACTTATGACCATTCGACTTTACGACCACAATCACTAGCCATGACTGCTCCGCATCTGGAGCAGTTTTTGTATGCGCCTGTATTTTGTAATTTTGTATGCTTTGCAATTATTAAACAAGTTGTACTGGTAATGCAGTGTTTTACTTAAACCTGACGAATGTAAAAATAAGAAACAAAATGGTGTAGAGATGATACAAATGGCATAAAATGAACAAAGAAAATTATGATATATGTAAGGTCAGGAGCCGCCATCGTGGCCATTCATATGCAGGTTCCCATTGGATTCAGGCAGACGGTAAAGAAATGTCGGAGTTGGAGGATGGTAGGCCATTCTGTTTATTGGTGTCTCACCAAGACAGGCAAGCCACAAGAGAAGACAAGGGAAAAGCAGAAAACCAGCTTTTCCCTTGGAGGGCAAGGGATCAGGGAGACCCCTGCAATGGTGATAGCAGGAACCAAGAGAGCAAGCTCAGGGTCTGCCCCACTTTATAGTGTAAAATCCAAACAAGAAAGTATCTGCTATAAAGTCACTCATCTGTGGCATAATGGGATTCCTCATGAGAGTGCACCACCCCACATCAAAAAGGGTGGGAAAGGCTTAGTCTTAAAACTAAGCCCTGGACCATAACAACCCGGCCTGCTTACAGCCCTTCTCCCACACCCAATACAAACTATAAGCGAGCAAACATATATCATATTCACAAACTTATTTGACCAACATTCCACCCCTTTTGCTCGCTTCACAATCTAAACCACAGATATCTTCCATGATGGTAACTGTGCAAGGAGTGGGGTAAATTGCATAAACAGAAACAGTACCAACTACAGCAATAGGATTAACAAATCAAAAGCTATGGGCAAAATGAGAGAGCTGTCAATGGCACCAAGAGAGGCAAATCTTTTCCCTCTGGCAGAATACAGGCCAGAGTTTTGTCTGCAGACAGCACCGTAGCTGGTACCAGAGGCTGCCCTGAGCGGGCATACCAAACCTTGTTGGCCAATACACCAGCATCTGCTGGTTCTATGTGTAGTAAAAGAGGAGAACTCATTATTGGCCATAAAGAAATTACAAAGGTGCCCTTCATTATGCTGTCCCCTTGAGCACTCAAAGGATAATACACTTCTACCTTAGGTGGCCAGGGGCTGATTGCCCAAGGAGTTAACTGGAGGTCCACCTCTGACCCCTTTTCCCATGGTGCCAACAAGGCCACCCATCTCAGATGGGGGACCTGGACAGTCCAGGGCCAAGTCCATCGAAGCCATTGGCCTTTAAGAAGGGCTGTTGGGGCAAGCAAGAGCACGTTGCCCTGCTGTCCAAATCCTGGCTTGAGTAAAATGTCCTTGGTGCGTATCTGCAACTGAATGGGGGCAGCTGCCTGATGCAGGAGGGTCTCTACTGGAGCTGGGCTCCCATGTCAAGGTCTTTTATTCAAAATCTGGAGTACTGTCCATAAGCGGCGTGTCCATCCAGTAAGGGAGCTGGTGCCCCCCTCCTGTCGCAGTCCCTACTTTAAGAGTCCATTATGCCGCTCAATGATACCAGCAGCCTGGGGGAGGTAGGGAACATGGTATTTCCAGTCCACCCCCAGCTCTTGAGCCCATTGCCTCACCATTGACCCAGTGAAGTGGGTACCATTGTCACTTTCAAGGACCAGCGGTTGCCCATATGCAGCACTCAGGCAGTCCAAAGCCTGTATGACTGCCCTCTGCTCAGGATTATGGGCAGGATAAGCAGCAAGCAGACCGGTGGCAGTATCTACACAAGTGACCGCATACTGGTACCCTTCTGACTTTGGTAAGGGTCCAATGATGCCTATCTGTCATCGTGTCAGTGGAACATGACCCCTCTGGATCTGTCCAGGTGACACCAGTGATCTCCGAGGGTGCTCCTTGGACCACACTGCACATTGCTCACAAGCTGCAAGTACCTCTGCATAGGACACAGGCAAGTTCCACGCCTTAACCATAGCCTGCAGAGTTTTCTGTCCCGCATGGAGCAGGCGCCGGTGGAGACATTGCGCCACATCACCTGCAGGTGCAGTCTCCAACCATCGCACCTTTGCCAACGTATCTGCCTCATCATTCCCAGGATGGGCTAGAGGGGCATGCCCCGTGACATGATATACTGTCACCTGCTTCTGGTGTCCTATTTCCCATAAGTCCTGCCACATGGCCTGACCCCATAGTGGATGGTAGGTACATTACCATCCACTGGTTAATGTGCCAAGTAGCAATCCAAAGGGTCAGTCCACGATATACAGCCCAGCTGTCAGTACAGATCACTAGAGGTGAAGGTTCATTATAGGCAACTAGCCAAACAGCTCTTAATTCTGCCCATTGGCTGCTTTGGCCTGTACCGGTGTCCATCCAAATAGTCTCAGTGGCCGGATGGAAGGCTATGGCTGTCCACTTGGCAGGTTGGCCCCTGCTGGAACCATCAGTATACCAGGCATCCTCGGGGATGGGCACCCGCCCCTCCTGGCAGGGACTGACTTCAGGTTCTGCCTCCTGAGCCCCAGCTGCAACTGACTCTAAGGTTGCATAGGTGATTGGACCCGAGACTTCCTGCAGTTCTGCCCTCAACGGGCTGGTGCTAAGAGCACAGCATTGTTGCAAGTATGCACCACACTTGGCCAGGGTGGACATTTGGGACATACCACTATGTGGTTTTGTCGCCCAGTCTCTCACCCATCCTGCAATAGGGTATGTTGTCTTGACTGTAACTGGTGTTGTGGTTGTAATACGCTCAGCGGCCAGGAGGGCAGCATACACAGCTGCCAGCTGCTTCTCTACTAATGAGTAACAAACTTCAGCACCTTTCCACAATTGGGACCAAAACCCAATAGGTTGCCGTAAGCGCTCTGTTTGTTGCCATAAGCCCCATCTAAACCCCTCCAAGGTTACATGAACATCCAGCTCACAGGGCCTGGCAGGATCAAACATATTCAAGGCCTGTGCCACCTTGACAGCTCTCTTAGCTGCTGCAAATGAACCTTGCACATGCTCAGTCCAATCCCAATGAACCCCCTTCCGAATAAGGTTGTACAAGGGGCGTAGTAACTGAACCAAATGGGGTATAAATGCTCGCCAATACCCCAACAAACCTAAGAATTCCTGTAACTGTTTTACTGTATTGGGCACAGGGTATGCTTGGATCTTATCTATAACTGCGTCAGGGATAACTTTTGTCTTACCCGACCAGACAACTCCCAAGAATTTAACAGATAACCCAGGTCCTTGTAATTTGTTCTCGTTGACTGCCCAGCCACATGCTTTCAAATGGGATAGCAGGGTAGGGACTGCTTGCTCCAATTCTGGAAGAGAATCACTAGTTAACATAATATCATCAATATAATGATACATGCGAACTGCCTCTGGCTGTTTTCATTTAGCCAGGTCAGCAGCCACCAGCCCATGGCACAAGATGGGGCTATGCAAATAGCCCTGGGGTAATACTGTAAAGGTCCATTGTCTCCCTTCCCAACTGAAGGCAAATTGGTCTTGACTCTCTGCAGCTGTATCAATAGAGAAAAAAGCATTGGCCAAGTCTGCCACAAAGTGGTATGTCCCCAACTCATGGCTTAACTGATCCATCATGTTAGCTATCGAGGGAACAGCAGCATGCAAAGGGGGAACAACTTTATTAAGTTCTCTGTAATCTACAGTCATTCTCCAGGTTCCGTCTAGTTTGTGCACAGGCCATACCAGGGAGTTGTAAGGACTGTGTGCTGGCCGGATGATCCCCACCTTTTCTAGTTTGAGGATTGTCCCTGTGAATTCTTTATAACCACCTGGCAGGTGGTACTGCTTGGTGTTAGTCACATGCCGAGGGATGGGCAATTGCAAAGGGGAATGTGATGCGTGTCCCCGCAACACTGCCTTCACAACCCTGTTCTGCAGCCAGAACTTCCCGCTGTAGTTTCCAACCATAGTCCTTGCAAGACATCTATCCCCAAAATATATTCAGGAATAGGAGATACATATACCTTATATGGCTTAGGAGGCAGTCTTCCTATCCCCAATGGAATAGTTATTGGCTTCACTTGAACAGTTTGGCCCCCATAGCTGTCAATGGCCACTGGGGTTCCAGCAAACCACTCTGGGTTCCCATAGAGGAGGGAATATTCTGTACCTGTATCCACCAAGGCCAACACCCGTTGTACATTGGAAGGGGACCAGTGGATAGCCAGTTCCACGTGTGGCTCCGGTCCCTGCCCATCCTCAGTAGACAGGTCCATTGGCCTTTTTCCTATTCAAACTGGTAAAATGGGTCTTGGGAGTTCTCCTCTCCCTCGGCCGTCTCTATCATATAATCTTGTAACCGAGCTGCCCGCGAACCAAACGTTTTATTGGTAGCTGCTGGGGCCCTTCATCTCAATGGCTGGAACTTCTGTTCTGGTTTAAGCTGCCGCCAAAGCTCCAAAAGAATTTTATTTGACTGGCCATCCAATTTCCCCTTATCTGCTCCAGCCGCAATTAAATCTACCCACATCTGTGTTTGGGTAACCTTTATAGACCCGTTTCCCTTGTTAGTTGTAGGGGCAACATGGGCAGCAACCCTCACTGCTTTATGATCCCGAGCGGCCTCCAACTCCCCCAAATCTGCTACCATCTGTGTAACTGCATTGATGGGCTGCCCCAAAAAGGGCTGACAGGGTGCTAGCAAGGATAAATTCCCTCATTTTTGCCGTAAACACTTCCTCATCTGGCCCACGGGACCCAGGGTTGAAAACAGCATTCTTTATACCTAGTTCCCAAAGGACCTTTACTAACTTGCTGTAGAACTGCCACTGACTCATTGACCCCGGCAATTCTCCAGCATTCTGCCAGACCATACGAATGGCAGCCACCACCCATTCTAATAGGGTATGGTCTCCTGGGTTGCCGTGGCAGTTCTGAAGACGCTGCCTCAAGGAGGAGTGTGTGGTAATGGCTGCCAATTTCTCCATCTCTCTTCCGGAGAGCATGATGCCATCCACCCCTGTGTCCCATAATTGTAGTAACCAGGTTACCAGGGATTCAGTAGATTTCTGCCTAAATTGTGCCCCCAACTCCATCAGCTCTGCCTGGGTATAGGGCCAGACCACAGAGTGTTCCATTACCTGGGCAGGAGGCTGTGGCTGCCCCTGAGGGACTCTACACTGCTGGGTTTTTACCTTCTTGGCGACCACTGGTCGGGCTCTCAGTGTGCATATGGCAGCTTCCGCCTGAGCCTTCTCATCCTCAAAAGAGGAGTTGCAAGCGCCTGCTCCCGCTGACTCAAAACCAGTCCACCGGCACGGGTGCTGCTGCTCCTTTGGCGACCGTTTAGGCTCCTGTGGCTGCTGGCTTATGGCCAGAAGCTGAGACTCGAGCTCTTGAATCCACAGTTGTTTCTCCAACAACTGCCGGTGCAAACGTTCAGCTTCCAGGGCAAACTGCAACTCGCGAACCCATAATTCCTTCTCCAGTGCTCGCTCCAATTCCAGCCTTTTCTGCCGTTCGATTTGCAATTCATACTGAAGCTTTCGACCTTGAGCAGCTTCTTGCACAGAACTTTTGGTTTCCTCTTGAGTAAAAAACACGCAGCCCACAACTCCTAAAAGGATAGCCATAGGAAGCCAGAACAGCAACCAGTCCTCTACCCCACCCCTCAGGGGTGGTGGCCCCATACCAATCTCCGAATTCTGCCGTAAACTAAGCCAGTTGTAAGGCCAGGAGCCGCCATCGTGGCCATTCACATGCAGGTTCCCATTGGATTCGGGCAGACGGTGAAGAAATGGTGGAGTTGAAGGATGGTAGGCCATTCTGTTTATTGGTGTCTCACCAAGACAGGCAAGCCACAAGAGAAGACAAGGGAAGAGCAGAAAACCAGCTTTTCCCATGGAGGGCAAGGGATCAGGGAGGACCCTGCAATGGCGATAGCAGGAACCGAGAGCGCAAGCTCAGGGTCTGCCTCACTTTATAGTGTAGAATCCAAACCTTTAATCCAGTGGTTCTTAACCTGGGTTCTATCGAACCCTAGAGGTTCGATGAGTTGGTCTCAGGGTTTCGGAGAAGCCTCTGACGCGGAGGCCAGAATAAAGTAATACCGTAATTTGTTGTGAGTTCATGCACTTTGTTGGTTTTGTTCTTTGAGCAAGGTGATGTTCATGCACAGCTCATTTTGTGCACCAGTAAAAAAACATATACCTATGTCTTGAATTTGGAAAAAAAATCATATTTTATTTATTACTAAAGAAGGATTCGGTGAATGCGCATATGAAACTGGTGGGTTCGGTACTTCAAAAAAGGTTAAGAACCACTGCTTTAATCCAATCTACAAACAAGAAAGTCTCTGATACAAAGTCACTCATCTGCGGTATAATGGGATTCCTCATGAGAGTACACCACCCCACATCAAAAAGGGTGGGAAAGGCTTAGTCTTAAAACTAAGCCTGGGCCATAACGACCCAGCCTACTTATAGCCTGTCTCTCACACCCAATACAAACTATAAGTGAGCAAACATATATATTATATTCACAAATTTATTTGACCAACAATATATAACAATAATGAAAGAAAATTATGATAAAATATGACTTAAAGATTTTTATAACATCATTTCACAGTACTGTACATAGAGCCTACTCAATTTACGGCCAAATTGTGTTACTACAGGTCTGTCGGAGCCAATCGTGGTCGTAAACCGAGCACTAGCTGTAATCTTTTTTTCCTACTTCCTGAGGCTATAACCACCCCAGGAGAGCAGAAATCAACAAACCCCTTCATTATTAACATGTTATTAACTGTTAACTATTTTAGTCCTGCTCCTGTAAAAGAAGTTTTGGGTCTACACATTTTTACTTTTTATCCAATCCCAGAGATTTCCGTGCTTTGCTTTCTCCCACTTCCTTAATTGTTGGTCAAATAAGTTTGTAAAATATGATTTTCATGTTTGCTCGCTTATAGTTTGCATTGGGGGCTGGGCAGCGCCTGGTATATCAGGTCTGTAAAATTGCAAATTATCCTCCTGCTTGGGAAGGGCCATTGTTTTGCTAATGTTTTCTGGAGGAGAGGTGTTTGTGTCAGAAAGTTTTGAAGAGAGCAGAAGGGGAAAGAGAAAGAAGCCATGTTTACAGAGTGAGAGCAGAGAGAATGCAGAGTTCTGAGAGGGAAGCCAGTATGTGCAGAGAAAGAGGAGGTGTGCAGATGGGGAACCAGAGGTGAGGGGCTTTGCAAGCTCTGCTGAGATGGGTGGGGCCTTTGATTCTAGGAGAAACCAGAGAAGATTCCCCTGGTTGCAGAACCAGAGGGAAGTGTTTTTCCCTGTGTGTTTGCTAGTCAGCCAGTGCGAGACTTTAATAAAGGAATGGCCCACCATTTTTTGGTTCTACTGTTTCTTTACCATCTGCCCCTAATCCAATGGGAACCTGTATGTGAATTGCCACGACAGTGGCGGCCTCTGGCCATACACTAATCTATCACCAATGAATTTCATGTAAACCCCTTACATCTTCCCCTTTGATTCTAATGTATAAAACAAGTGGTAAAACCACCACGTTGGGCAGATAAAATATATTATGCTCACTTTGTTAAAGATGGTGCTGCCCACATGGAAGTCTGTTGATATTAATACGTGTTGGGCGACACAGGCTGTGGGCAGGCTGGGTCATTATAGCCTAAGGCTTAGTTTTAAGAGTAAGCTTTTCCCCACACCCTTGACTGATAGGATGGTGTGGGGTGGTGCACTCTCATGAGGAATCCTCCCATTATGCCTCAGATAAGTGACTTTGTATCAGAGACTTCCTTGTTTGTAGATATGATTAAAGGTTTGGATTTCTACACTATAAAGTGGGGCAGACTGGGAGCTTGCTCTCTCCGTTCCTGAGATTAGCATTAGAGAGGAGAGAAGAGAAAGGCCACATGGAGGAGGTCAGGAGAAGCAGCCAAGATGGTGGAGTGCTGAGAGAGAAGCCAGTTTGGGCAGAGTTTGTGCAGAGAGAGGGAGATGGGGAACAGAGGTGAATAAGTCTGGTGAGCTAGAAACCTTTGATTCTAGGAAACTCGGATAAGTCAGTAGCTCTGTGAGCACTGAATAAGTGGGTTTTGGAGCCCATTGTGTGTTTTTGCTTGCCCGCCAGGTGCAAGCTAGGATTAAAGCTGATGGCTCACCAGTTCTTGGCTCCGTTGTTTCATTACCGACTATCCAAATCAAATGCAAACCTGCATGGGCCAGGTGGCTGTGATGGTGGCCTTGGCCACTGGTCATACACACCACTTTCTGGAACATTTTCTCAATTCATAGAGATTCTGTTTCTCAGCAATTGTCTATAATTTGGCTCAAATAAACCCATAAAAAATTCTTATAGGTTTGGACATTTCTTACATTTACAAGCTCTTTAGTACCTCTTTTTTATTGTTGTGCATGCTTTAGTTTTGTTTTTCTTGTTTCTGCTTTAAAACCAGGAGTGATAGGATCAAGCCTGTACTTGCTCAGATATGGAACCAACCTCCAGAGCTTATTTCTCTGTTAATAAGAGAAAAGGTCTCTAAAGAAGTCAAAATGGAGTTTCAGAAACTGTTCACTATCACAAAAGATTGCATAATCTTCTGATTGCTACTGTGGATGAAAAAAATAAAAGATGGTGCCACAAACTGAACCTGACAAGCTCAGGATAGGCCTGCACGGTGGCCTTGCAAACTCAGAGACATAAACTAACCACACAGGATGGTCTAAAATTAAAACTTTCTAACTAAAAGCAGTTCATGGTGGGTAGTCATGTTCTAGGGAAGTATTTTTCTCTAACAAAGGTCAATGCTTACGTCAATCGAGCCTGTCTGCAGAGGCGGATTAAGGAAGAAAATATTTGGCCCCTTAAATATAAAGAGACAGGAGAAAAAAAATACATGTTAACCATATTTTAAAATAAATAAAAAATATTATGTACTATTAATGTTAAAATTGCCCATACAAAACCAAACTTGGTGTCATTAGAAAAAAGTGTAAAGTTTGGGTTTTGCGAGGCCCTTCAGAAGTCAGGGCCCAGGGTGCGCCAACATTAAATCCACCTCTGCCTGTCTGGTGTCTTTTGTATTCACAATAATGTACCTGATAACATGCAGGTAATCTCTTTTTCCTGCCGCTCAGGGCAGCATCCCACCAGAGCAGGAACCAACAAAGTCCTTCATTGTTATTGTTACTATACTAATTGAGGTTAACTCTCTTATTCCTGTCTATATAAAAGAAATTTCAGTATATACATTTTTACTTTTTATCCAGTTCCAGAGATTTCCCCGCTTTGCTTCTTCTTGCCTCACTAACCTACCACCGATGGATTTCATGTAACCCCCTAACATCTTCCCCTTTGATTCTGATATATAAAGTAAGTGGCAAAATGGCCCTTTCCACAACACTTTCTCAATCCATTGAGACTTTGTTTCCTGGCAATTGTGGACAGTTTGGCTCAGATAAACTCATTGAAAATTCTTACAGGTTTGGGAGGGTTCAAGATGGCGATGGAGTAGGCGGACGTACCAACTTCCAACTCCCAGAACCAAAGTGGATTATAACTCAATTTTAAGAACCACCATCTGGATAAACCAACTTTGAACTAAAATAAGTGGACTCTTCAACCAAGGAACACTGCAGAAGCCACATTGAGACTGGTAGGAATAGCGAAAACGCGAAGAGGGCTGCCCAGCTCCCCAGAGCAAACGGCAGCCCGGAGAGTCCCGCAGGGCGGGAGGAGAGTTTGGTGGAGAGGGAGGGACCTGGGTCCCAGGAACCAAACCCCAGCCTGCAGTCCCAGAGCCTAGAAGAGGCATATGGACAGTATTGAGATGTGAAGCAAGTGAGGATACTGTTTGTGAAAAAGAGAGAGTTTTCTCGGACCCAAGAATCTTTTTAAAGGGTCAGCGCAGAAACCCTCTCTCACAACCACGCACCCGGGGCTCTGGGGAATGGGGACAGAGGAGAGGAACAGAGCAGCGGGAACAGAGATTGGACGGAAGGCATGAGAACACTCTGAGGGGCAGCCATCCTGACCCCTGGGCTAAGTCATTTCCCTAATCGAAAACAAATATTTCCCCTGGAACTAGCAACACCAGCAAGGGGAGGCGGGACACTAGCCAGGCAGGCTCTCCCGCAGCAATTGGAACAGAGCTGCATGGAGGGAGGGAGCTCCCAAGAATACAGTGTGGAGACTTAAGACACTGCTATCTCTCTAAACACTGCTGAAAGGCGGTGGGCGGCAGGACGCTGAAAAGCAGTCCTGTCGGTGTGGGCGGAAGGGTGTGGGCTCAGTCTAGCCCAGCAAGGCCGGAGGAGACGCGCGAAAGCGGTCCGAGAGCTGCGGGCCGCCTGTGACCCCACTTGTGGGGGAAAAATACGGGCAGAGATCTGCTCTAAGACTCTGCGTAAGCCAACCCTGACCACGGGGACGGGGCTAAGACCAGGGACGGGAGAGGGGCCCGAGGCTGAGCTCATGCTGCCAACCCCGCCCAAAAGGAGAAACCGCAGTGGGTTGAAATCCTTTGTGTGCGCCAGCAGCGGCGCCCGGCGAGCGGGCAGCTTCCGCGGCTGGGCCCGCGCGACCGGCACCGCCAGGCGCCTGACTTCCGCGGCTGGGCTCGCGATACTGGCCCCGCCTGACGCGCGAGCGGCCTCCGCGGCCCCGCCGGCGCGTGAGCGGCTTTTGCGGCTGAGCTCACCCTACTAGCTCCGCCTGGCTAGAGAAACCCCGGCTGGTGGCCACCCTACGTGCGCGAGCTGGCGCTAAACGTGGGGGCGTGGTAGAGTCCTGATCGATCGGAAGCTAGCAGCTGAGCTAACGCCAGCAAACACGCCCAGCCCAATAAACCACAGTGTGCGACCCTACGCAGGAGGGCCTCGGCCTCGAGGGCGGGGCTAAATTCTGGACGGGCAAAGGCTCACAGCTGAGAGCACGTCAAAAGCCCCGCCCAACCCGCAAAACTGTGGCGAGCAGGCTTTGACTGTGGGGCTGGGCGTAAATCTTCTGTAAACAGGCTGGTCCCGGAGCTGAGCAAAGGTGCTCACCTCTGCCCTTGGTTCTAAGGCTTGTGGCTTGAGTGACAGGCCCTCCTGCGGAGGAGAGGTGGAAATCACAGCAACAGCCGAAGTAGGCTGTCATTGGCAACACCCACACCCAACCACCCTAGGCAGCAGCAGAGGGGGTGGCAGGCATGCAGACAGACCACACCTAGCGAACACAAAGGGAACACCTGCTGGACTCCAGTGCCCACAACTTGGCTATACAGAGATAAAATGGGCAGGCAGAGGAATGCAAACCAAATGAATCAAGAGAAATCCCCAGAGAAGGACCTGAATGAACCAGATATAACCAAACTACCAGAGGCAGAATTTAGAATAATGATAGTTAGGATGTTCAAAGATATTAGAGCAACAATGGATAGTCACTATGAACACCTAAATAAAGAGATAACAAGTATAAAAAACGAAATTGAAATAATAAAAAAGAATCAGACAGAAATGACAAATACAATATCAGAACTGAAGACCACAATGGAAGAAATTAAAAGCAGGATGAATCACGCTGAGGATCAAATCAGCGAGTTAGAAGACACAATAAACAAAGGCACAGAAGCAGAGAAGAAAAAGGAAAAGAGACTCAAAAAATGTCAGGAAACTCTAAGGGAGCTCTGTGACAACATGAAGAGAAACAACATTTGCATCATAGGGGTGCCTGAAGAAGAGGAAAGAGGACAGGAAATGGAAACTGTGTTCAATCAAATCATAGCAGAAAACTTCCCTAAATTAAGGCTGGGAAAAATTCCACATGTTCAAGAAGCACACAGAACTCCATTAAAGAGAAACCCAAAAAGATCTACACCAAAACACATCATAGTTAAAATACCAAAGCTAATGGATAAAGAAAAAATCTTAAAAGCTGCTAGAGAAAAAAAGGCTATCACCTACAAAGGAGCCCCCATAAGGATGACATCGGACTTCTCAACAGAAACACTTGAGGCCAGAAGGGAATGGCAAGATATAATCAAAGTAATGCAGAACAAGAACCTACAACCAAGACTACTCTATCCAGCAAGGCTAACGTTTAAAATTGAAGGAGAAATAAAGAGCTTTCCAGACAAAGAAAGCCTCAAGGAATACATTAAAACCAAACCAATTCTGCAAGAGATACTACGGGGCCTGTTGTGAACAGTTCAAAGGGAGGAAAAAATATAGCAAAAGAAGAATACAGCTTTAAAGAATAAAATGGCAATAAACAACTACATATCAATAATAACCTTAAATGTAAATGGCTTAAATGATCCAATCAAAAGACATAGGGTAGCTGCATGGATAAACAAACAGGACCCATACATATGCTGTCTACAAGAGACACACCTTAAAACAAAAGATGCACATAGACTGAAGGTAAAAGGATGGAAAAAAATATTTCATGCAAATGGAAATGAAAAAAGAGCCGGGGTAGCAGTACTTATAGCTGACAAAATGGACTTTAAAACAAAGGCTGTAGTAAGAGATAAAGAAGGACACTACATAATGATAAAGGGAACAATTCAACAGGAAGATATAACTATTATAAATATCTATGCTCCAAATATAGGTGCCCCGACATACATAAAGCAGTATTGATGGACATTAAGGGCGAGATTAACAGCAATACTATCATAGTAGGGGATTTCAGTACCCCACTAACAACACTGGATAGATCCTCAAGAAAGAAAATCAATAAAGAAACAGCAGACTTAAAGGAGACACTAGATCAACTTGATTTAATAGATATCTTCAGAACTTTTCATCCTAAAGCAGTAGAATATACATTCTTCTCAAGTGCTCACGGTACGTTTTCTAGGACAGACCACATGTTAGGACACAAAAATGATCTCAATAAATTCAAGAAGATTGAAATCATATCAAGCATTTTCTCTGACCACAATGCCATGAAACTAGAAATTAACCACAAAAGAAAAACTGAAAAATACTCAAACACTTGGAAACT
Organism: Rhynchonycteris naso; assembly: GCA_037038555.1. Lineage (NCBI taxonomy): Eukaryota > Metazoa > Chordata > Mammalia > Chiroptera > Emballonuridae > Rhynchonycteris > Rhynchonycteris naso. The sequence goes on from CM072995.1 coordinate 315,578,620, forward strand.
AAATAGCATGATATTAAATAATGAATGGATTAACAATGAGATCAAAGAAGAAATAAAAAAGTTTCTAGAAACAAATGATAATGAACATACATCAACTCAAAATTTATGGGACACAGCAAAAGCAGTACTGAGAGGGAAGTTCATGGCACTACAGGCATATCATAGGAAGCTAGAAAAAGCTCAAATAAGCAACCTGACCCTGCATCTAAAAGAACTAGAAAAACAACAACAAATAAAACCCAGGACAAGTAGAAGGAAGGAAATAATAAAGATCAGAGCAGAAATAAATGACATAGAGGCTAAGGAAACAATACAGAGGATCAATGAAACCAGAAGCTGGTTCTTTGAAAAGGTAAACAAGATTGATGAAGCTTTAACTAGATTCACCAAGAAAAAAAGAGAGAGGTTTCAAATAAATAAAATTAAAAAGGATAGTGGAGAAATAACAACTGATACAACAGAAATACAAACCATTGTAAGAAAATACTATGAAGAACGCTATGCCAAAAAATTACACAATCTAGATGAAATGGACAAAATTCTTGAATCATATAAACTTCCAAAAATCAATCTGGAAGAATCAGAACACCTAAACAGACCAATTACAACAAATGAGATCGAAACAGTTATCAAAAAACTCCCAAAAAAGAAAAGTCCTGGGCCTGATGGCTTCCCAAGTGAATTCTATCAAAAATTCAAAGAAGAACTAACTCCTATCCTCCTCAAGCTATTTCAAAAAATTCAAGAGGAAGGCAGACTTCCAAACTCCTTTAATGAGGCGAGCATAATTCTGATCCCAAAACCTGGCAAAGACAACACAAAGAGAGAAAATTATAGGCCTATATCCCTGATGAATTTAGACGCTAAAATTTTCAACAAAATATTAGCCAACCGGATCCAGCAATATATGAAAAAAATCATACACCATGATCAAGTGGGATTTATTCTGGAGAGGCAAGGCTGGTTTAATATTCGCAAATCAATCAATGTGATTCACCACATAAACAAAAGGAAGGACAAAAATCACATGATAATTTCAATAGATGCAGAAAAGGCATTTGATAAAATCCAGCACCCATTCATGCTTAAAACTCTCAGTAAAGTGGGAATACAAGGAACATTCCTTAACATGATAAAGGCCATCTACGACAAACCCACAGCAAACATCATACTAAATGGACAAAAATTAAAAGCAATCCCCTTAAGATCAGGAACCAGGCAGGGTTGCCCACTTTCACCACTCTTATCAACATAGTTCTGGAAGTCCTAGCTACAGCAATCAGACAAGAAAAAGAAATAAAAGGCATCCAAATTGGAAAAGAAGAAGTAAAACTGTCACTATTTGCAGATGATATGATATTGTATATTGAAAACCCTAAAGTCTCAGTCAAAAAACTACTGGACCTTATAAATGAATTCAGCAAAGTGGCAGGATATAAAATTAATACGCAGAAATCAGAGGCATTTCTATATACAAACAATGAACTGTCAGCAAAAGAAATTAAGGAAACAATCCCCTTCACTATTGCAGCCAAAAAAATAAAGTACCTAGGAGTAAATTTAACCAAGGAGGTTAAGGACTTGTACTCAGAAAATTATAAAACATTGATAAAGGAAATCAAGGAAGATACAAACAAGTGGAAGCATATACCGTGCTCATGGCTAGGAAGAATAAACATCATTAAAATGTCTATAGTACCCAAAGCAATTTATCAATTCAATGCAATACCAATTAAAATACCAATGACATACTTCAAATATATAGAAAACATATTCCAAAAATTTATATGGAATCAAAAAAGAACACGAATAGCCTCAGCAATCCTAAAAAGAAAAACAAAGCAGGAGGTATCACTCTTCCAGATATCAAGGTATATTGTAAGGCCATTATACTCAAGACAGCCTGGTACTGGCATAAGAACAGGCACATAGATCAATGGAGCAGAACAGAGACCCAGAAATAAACCCACAGCTTTATGGACAACTGATATTTGACAAAGGAGGAAAGAACATACAATGGAGTAAAGACAGCCTCTTTAACAAATGGTTTGGGAAAATTGGACATCTACCTGCTAAAAATGAAACTAGACCATCAACTTACACCATTCACAAAAACAAACTCAAAATGGATAAAAGACTTAAATGTAAGCCGTGAAACCATAAGCATCTTAGAAGAAAACATAGGCAGCAAGCTCTCCGACATCTGTAGCAGCAGTATATTTGCCGATTTATCTCCACGGGCAAATGAAATAAAAGACAAGATAAACAAATGGGACTATATCAAACTAAAAAGTTTTTGCACAGCTAAAGACAATAAGAACAGAATAAAAAGACAAACCACACAATGGGAGAACATATTCGACAGCACATCTGATAAGGGGTTAATAACTTAAATTTATAAAGAACTTATAAAACTCAACACCAGGAAGACAAACAACCCAATCATAAAATGGGCAAAAGAAATGAATAGAAATTTCTCCAAAGAAGACATACAGATGGCCAATAGGCATATGAAAAAATGCTCAACATCACTAATCATTAGAGAAATGCAAATTAAAACCACAATGAGATATCACCTCACACCAGTCAGAATGGCACTCATCAGCAAAACAACACAGAATAAGTGCTGGCGAGGATGTGGAGAAAAGGGAACCCTTCTGCACTGCTGGTAGGAATGCAGATTGGTGCAGCCACTGTGGAAAACAGTTTGGAGATTCCTCAGAAAATTAAAAATCGAACTGCCTTTTGACCCAGCTATCCCACTTATAGGAATATACCCTAAGAACACCATAGCACTGTTCGAAAAGAAGAAATGCGCCCCCATGTTCGTGGCAGCATTGTTCACAATAGCGAAGATCTGGAACCAGCCCAAGTGTCCGTCAGAAGACGAGTGGATTAAAAAGCTATGGTACATATATACTATGGAATACTACTCAGCCATAAGAAACGATGACACCGGATCATTTATAACAAAATGGCTGTACCTTGATAACATCATACGGAGTGAAATAAGTAAATCAGAAAAAAAGAAAAACTGAGAACAGCATGATTTCATACATAGGTGGGACATAAAAGTGAGACTATGAGACATGGACAAGAGTGTGGTGGTTACGGGGTGGGAGGAGGGAGGAGAGGGTGGGAGAGGGAGGAGGGGAGGGACACAGGGTAAACCAGAGGGAAGGTGATAGAAGACAATTTGACTTTTGGTGACGGGTATGCAACACGGTTGATTGATAAGATAACCTGGAGATGTTTTCATTGTACATATGTACCCTGATTTATTGGTGTCACCCCATTAGAATTAATAAAAAAAAAAAAAAATATATATATAAAAATGTAAAACGCCAAACATTATATAATAAATGTCCAGTAAGTGTTAAAAAAAAAAAATTCTTACAGGTTTGGAAGTGTTTTATGTTGACACTACCTAATCTTAGTGGGTGCCAACCAGTTTGGTACTGCTACGTCAAGGTTAAAATAGGGTCCAAGAATGGAAGCTAGGAGGGAAAGGGAATTCATCTCAAGGATCAGTCTACTTTTCTTCCTCTACACTACCACCATCCTAATTAAAGCCACCATTGTACCTTTGACATTTGTGTTAAATACTCCCAACTGGTTAGTGGGAGGTACTCTCCAGGGAATACGGCTAGGTCAAAATTAAAACAACAACAAAACGCAGCCAACTGTGTTTTGTTTGAGGGTTGATGGGTCTTCAGCTTCTGACTATTTATTTAACCAATTGTGCCAAGTATTGTAGTAAGTACTGGGAGCAAGAGATCGGTTAGATAAGATATGACCTCACCCTTAAATAGATTACAAGTAGATGGAGAAAGCATAAATTAAAACCTTAGCAAAATAAAATAAGTAATTAAAATCAAGGTGGCTAATATAGTAGTAAGAGGTTTATTTGAAGGGACATATAAAGCAGGAGGAAGAAGTAATTAAACCAACTGGAGGTGAGGAATAGGAGGTGAAGACCAAAACAAAGGCCTTCTATACTGCCCCTCACACCAACAAAAGGATTTAGCCAGGCAGAAGTTGGGGATGGGAAGCAGCGAAGCCTGGCATTAGGGACATGAATAAAGATACATAAGGGTATGGGGGAGCAGTAAAACTGGTTTGGTTTTGCTGGAGTTACAATACGAACAGAGCTGAAGAAGAGTGGTGGGAAGATGAAGCCAGAGAGAAAGGCTGGATCCAATTTAAAGAGCTTAAACATTCACCTTAAGAATGAATTTTAAACATGGCTGAAATTACATTTAAAAAAAATCAGTAGCTGCTCTTTGAAAGGTCAATTTTAGGAAAGGTAAACTGGAAGTAGTGACATTCTTCAGGAGTCTGCTGCAGTAACACCCTGAATCCTTACTAAATGATAGCAACATTAAGCAGTTGATATCCACCAAAATGATGAGGGGCCTCCTGAGTATCAAAATGTAACAAGAGCTTGACCAAAAGAAATGAGAAGGAAGGACAATAAGCAGAATTTGGTTCAAGGTGGGGTGTTAAAGGAAGGAAGGAATCAAGAATGAGCCACGGGCTTCTGATTACATCATGTAGACTTGGAACCACAGGAGACACCCAGGAGATTTGAATGGAAAGATAACACTGGGGAGCAATTGTTTTTTTCATTTTCTGTTGCATGAAGTTTTAGAATGTTTTCTATATATTTTTGCATCGCTGATTCCAAATCTGAAATTCGTTTTTGGGTGCATGTTCTAGATTTAATGCAATTTTAATTTCTGTTTGCTACAGTTAATAGCATGCATTGGTTTTTAAAGTGGAGTTAAAGGGCAACAACTCTTGGATTGAATATAACCACAAGGCAATTAATGTTTACCAACATCACTTTTACATAATTGTAGTTGTTTTTAAATGTAAAAAAATTATTATCTGATAAAAACACCCTCTTATTTTGTTTTAAGATTGAATCATGGCTTCTTCAAGTAGGCATAAATGTAAGAACAGTCCTGACACCTTCTATTATATATGTGGCTGTTACATACTTCATCGTCAAAGGCGCAATATTTCATCATTTGTCACACGTGTATATATTGCCTATTTTCAAGTTCCCCTTGGCGATCAAGACAAAAATTGGGTTCCTCATATTTTGTGTCATAATTGTGAGGAAATGCTTCATGACTGGACAAAAGAAAAATGCAAAAGAATGCCTTTTGGTATTCCCATGGTTTGGCGTGAACCTAAGGACCACAGCAGTGACTATTATTTCTTCCTGATTCCTACAAAGGGCATCATCAAGAAAAAAATGGCATATGATAGCATATTCTAATATTCCTTCAGCAATACAACCTATCCCACACTCTGAGACACTCCCAATTCCAGTTTTCAATGGTTTTATTTCTTCTAGGGATGAAGAAAGTGAACATGGTGATCAACTATATTTTGATAAGATGCATGAGGAAATGGTTGTAGAATCTGAAGGGTCTTCTTCTGATGCCAAGCAGTCATTAACCCCTCAGCAGTTTAGCCAACCCAAATTGAATGACTTACTAAGAGATTTGGGTCTATCAAAGAAAGCAGCTGAGTTATTAGCCTCCAGGCTTTAAAAAAAGAATGGACTTTACCAGTCAGCTAAAGTATCCCATTTTAGGAAGCGTGAACAAATTTTTGTGGACTTTTTTTTCAAAGACAAACACTTTGTTTACTGTCATGATATCAGTAGTCTTCTCAGCCAGCTAGGTGTTACCACTTACAGTCCAACAGAATGGCGGCTATTTCTTGACAGCTCTAAACAGAGTCTGAAATGTGTTCTCCTACACATCGGTAATGTTTATGCAGTGGTTCCAATTGGTTATTCAACTCATCTGAGAGAAGATTATAATGACATAAAAATTGTCCTCGACTTACTGAAGTATGAGGAGCATAACTGGATCATTTGTGTGGATCTTAAAATGGTAAATTTCCTGCTAGGACAACAGAGAGGTTTCACGAAGTATCCTTGCTTTCTGTGTTTGTGAGAAGCCAAGCTTGGGAGAAACATTGGACACAGAAGGAGTGGCTGAAACGAGAAGCTCTGGAAGTAGGGATGCAAAATATTGTGAATGAACCTGTAGTTAATCAAGACAGGATCATTTTCTCCCCACTTCACATCAAACTTGGCTTAATGAAGCAGTTTGTTCAGGCTTTGAATAGAGAAAGTGAATGCTTTCAACATATTATTTCTGCTTTTCCTGCCTTGTCTTTCAAGAAGATTAAAGCAGGTATATTCGATGGACCTCAAAATCGACCCTCATACATGATGAAGAATTTGCCAGGAAGATGAATAAGGAGGAGAAAGCAGCCTGGCAGTCTTTTGTGGCAGTTACAAAGAACTTTCTTGGCAACAAAAAAGCAGAAAACTATGAACTTCTAGTTCTGGTTCAAAGGATGCTGTTGACTTTCTGCGACATTGGATGTAACATGAGTGTTAAGATTCACTTCCTGAATAGTCACCTTGATAAGTTTCCCAAAAACCTTGGAGCTGTTAGTGATGAGCAGACTATTGCTGGAGCATCAAACGAGATTGTCCTCAACAAGTACACAAACGCAAGAGCTACAAACACAAATTTTTGTCTAAATAGAATTTAAATAAGTTTTGCACAAATTTTATGATTAAAATACGTGTTTTAATATGTTGTATTTAGAAATTGTAGACAAATTCTGATGCAATTATATCTTTTAGTGTATTAGTGTATTTACTGCATTATATAAATTATTATATTTTCACAAAGATTATGCCCAAGAAGACATTCCTACTTCATTATGTTAAATTTACTAAATGTTGAAAATTTTACAATAAGATGAAAACCTAAAATCTTGAATTGCAAAAATACTGTAGCTTTCAGAGAAAAACTAATGTCAGATTTGAGATCGGCACACTCGAATTAGGTAAGAACAAGTGTTTTTGTGGATGCAACAAAAATTTTGTTCCCCAGTGAATCCAGATTAAGGTTTACTGAGTTTGAGGTATCCACAGCAGTTCACTGAGATGAAGATGACCAGCAGGCAGATAGATAGCTAGATAAAAGAGTCTAGAGCTCAGAACTGAGGCCAGAGCCAGGAAAACAGCCAGAAGAACCAAAGACTAAACAGACTAACAAAGCTAAAAGAAGACAATTGTTTGAAGCAGTTTAGTGGGGGAAAGGCAAGAAATTTTTTTTAAAAAATAAGGCAATCTATGAGTAACTGAGTTTACAAAAAATAATTAATGCCTGACTGAATGATTAACAATAACTAAGTTTACACAAATTATTTTTTTAGATCCCAAAAAGAACAAAGCAGAAAGCATGCCCTAGCAGGAGCATTTCAAATGTGTTGCTCCAAACTAAGGGTGCGGTGGGCTTTAAATTCATTCTCCCAGAACCTGAGGGGGCACCGAGGCCACGCCCACTCCCACCCCCTCAGGTGCGTCGTTCAACCCCACCTCCATCTTGAGAGACGCTGGTCTGCGCCAGTGCGGGATCGGGAGTTGGGTTTGGGCTGTGAAGTCAGCGTAAGTAATTGTGACCAGGTCCCTGCTTCCCACTTAAGCATCTCCCGAAATAGGAGCTATATTTAATATCAGGTTGGCAGCCAAACCCGAGGCCCTTGGACCCAGCCGGCTCACCATGTCGGTTGAACCTGGAGCTGCCATTACCTGCAGGGCTCATGGGAGGAAGCTGAGACCAAGGGGCTTGCACCTGTGCGGGTCAGTCCCCGTGGGACAAGGTCACCAAACCCCACAGACCCAGGGTGGCCTGCTGTGGGCTTACCGGAAGTCCCCGCAGGTGTGAAGGGGTCAGCTCTTTTGTTTCTTCTGTCTGCACATTGCAGCCCAACGTTTGGTGTTGTTCAACATCTGAAAACTTGTTTAATGAATTCAGTCCAGTTTTCTGGTTGTTTATAGTGGGAGACTAAATCTTGTTCTAGTTCCTCCATCCTGACAGTCACGCCCTTGTTTTTTGCAGAGTGCTGAATTCTAGGTTAACATGTTTTGTTTGGGTTCCTTAAATTCTTTAAAGATATTGTCCCACTGTCTTCTGACTTGCCTTGTTTTCTTTTTTAAATTTATTCATTTTAAAAAATTAAATTTAATGGGATGACATTGGTTAATAGAATCTAGGTTTCAGGTGTACATCTCTGTGGTACATGATCTGCATATTACACTGTGTGTACATCACCCAAAGTCAAACCATCTTCTGTCACATATATTTGGCCTCCCTCTGGTAACCACAATATTATTGTCTATGACTACGAGTCTCATTTTTATATCCCACATATGAGTGAAATCATATAGTTCTTAGCTTTGTCTGACTAATTTATTTCACTTGGCATAACATTCTCAAGGTCCATCCATGTTGTCACAAATGGCAGTATTTCACCTTTTCTTATGGCTGAGTAGTAGTCTATAGTATATATGTACCACATCTTTACCCAATTCGCTATTAAAGGACACTATGGTTGTCTCCATGTTGTAGCCACCATGAATAAGGATGCAATGAACATGGAGTGCATATGTCTTTATGAACAAATGCTTTTGAGTACATATTTCAGGTAGATACCTAGTAGGGGTAGAGATGCTTCCCTGGGTCATATGGTAACTCTATTCTTAATTTTTTGAAGAACCCTATACTGTTTTCTATAGTGGCTGTACCAGTTTACATTCTCACTGGCTGTGAATGAAGGTTCCTTTTTCTCCACAGCCTCTCCAACACTTTTTACCTGCCTTGCTGATGATAGTCTAATAGGTGTGAGGTGGTATCTCATTATAGCTTTGATCTGCACTTCCCTGACAGCTAGTGAAGATGGTCATCTTTTCATACATCTATTTGTTGTTTGTATGTCTTCATGGGAGAGGTATCTGTTCAAACCATCTGCACATTTTTAAATAGGATTATTTGTTTATTTGGTGTTGAGTTTTATGAATTCTTGATATATTTTGGCTTCTTTGTCAAAAATTATTTGCCCACAAACATGTGGTTTTGTTTCTGGGTCCTGTATTCTGTTCTGTGTGTCTTTCTGCCAATGCCATGCTGTTTTAATTATCATAGCCCTGTGGTATAATTTGAAGCCCTTTAGTGTGATACCTCCAGCTTTGTTCTTTTTTTTTCCTCACTATTACTTTGTCTATTTGGGATCTTTGGTGGTTCCATACAAATCTGATTTTTTTTTTTTTTTTTTTTTTTGCTATATTTCTTTTTAAAATGGCATTGGGATTTTAATGGGATTGCATTAAATCTCTATATTGCTTTGGGAAGTATGGCCATTTAAACTATGTTGATTTTTCCAGTCCATGAACACAAAATATCTTTCTACATCATTGCATATTTTTAATCTTTAAAAAAATAATGCTTTGTAGTTTTAAGTATATAGGTCCTTCACATCCTTTGTTAGGTTTATTCCTAGGTATTTTATTCTTTTTGCTGCAATTGTAAAAGAAATTTCTTTTTTCATTTCTTTTCCTGAAGTTTCATTGTTAGTGGATAGAAAAGCAGTAGATTTTTGTATGTTAATTTTGTCTCCTGCAACTTTACTGTATTTGCTTATTGTTTCTATTAGCTTTTTGATGGAGTCTTTGGGGTTTTCTATTTACAGAATCATGTCATCTGCAGAAGGTGACACTTTTACTTCCTCTTTCCCATTTTAGATGCCTTTTATCTCCTTCTCTTGACTGATTATCCTGGCTAGGACTTGCAGAACTATATTGAATAAGAGTGGTGACAGTGGGCATCCTTGTCTTGTTTCTGATTTTAGAGGAAAGGTTTCAGGTTTTCACTAGTGAGTGTGATATTAGCTGAGGGTTTGCCAGATATGGCCTTTATTATATTGAGGTACTTTCCTTCTAGGCCTGTTTTATTGTATGTCTTTTTATTTTTATTCTTTTGGTGATGTGTGTTTTTTAAAGATCTTATTTATTGACTTGAGAGAGAGGCAGTGGGGGAGGAGCAGGAAGCATCAACTTGTAGTAGTTGCTTCTCATTCGTGCCTTGACCAGGCAAGCCTGGGGTTTTGAACTGGTGACCTTGGTATTCAAGGTCAGTGCTTTATCCACCACACCACCACAGGTCAGGGTATTTTATTGCATGTTTTATTGCATGTCTGGTCCTGGGCTTTTATTTTGGGGGAGGTTTTTGATGGTTATTTCAATATCCTCACTGTTTATTGGTCTATTTAGGTTTTCCACTTTTTCATAATTCAGTCTAAGAAGATTGTCCAGTTATATGAAGTTATCCATTTCTTCCAGATTATTGAATTTGGTGGCATATAGTCTTTCATATTATTCTAGTATTATCCTTTGTATACTTGCGATGTTTGTGGTAACTCCTTTTTCATTTCTGATTTGTTTATATCAGTCATTTCTCTTTTTTCCTTAGTGAGTCTAGCCAGGGGTTTATCAATTTTATTAATCTTTTCAAATAACCAGCTCTTTGAATATGTATTTTTGTATAGTTATTTTGTTTTCTACTTCATTCAGTTCTGCTGTGATTTTTATTATTTCCTTTATTCTGCTGACTTTGGGTTGCCTTTGTTCTTCCTTTTCTAGTTCTTTAAGATGTGAAGTTACATTGTTTACTTGGGATTGCTGTTGTTTATTGAGTTAATCCTGTAATGATATAAACTTTTATTACTGCTTTCATTGCATCACAGAAGTTTTGATTTGTTGTTGTTTTTCTCATTTATCTCTATATATCTTTTGATCTCTACTTTTATTTCTTCTTTGACCCAGCCATTTTTTAGTTGTATATCATTTAATTTCCACATTTTGTGGAGTTTCTTTACTTCCTCTTTGAAGTTTATTTCAATTTCAGAGTATTATGATCAGAGAATATGCTTTGTATAATTTCATTCCTCTTGAATTTCTTGAGGCTTATTTGTGACCCAAAATATGGTCTACCCTTAAAAATGTTCCATGTGTAGCCTGACCAGGCGGTGGCGCAGTGGATAGAGTGTCGGACTGGGATGCGGAAGACCCAGATTCGAGACCCCGAGCTCGCCAGCTTGAGCGAGGGCCCATCTGGCTTGAGCAAAAGCTCGTCAGCTTGGACCCAAGGTCGCTGGCTCCAGCAAGGGTTTGCTCAGTCTGCTGAAGGCCCACGGTCAAGGCACATGTGAGAAAGCAATCAATGAACAACTAAGGTGTTGCGACGGCAACGAAAAACTAATGATTGGTGCTTCTCACCTCTCTCTGTTCCTGTCTGTCTGTCCCTATCTATCCCTCTCTCTCTCTCTCTCTGAAAAAAAAAAATATGTTCCATGTGCACTGAAGAAGAATGTATAATTGATGTTTTCGGATGAAGTGTTCTGTAAATGTCAATTATGTTCATTTGGTCTAATATGTCATTTAAGGCTGATATTTCTTTACTGATTCTCTGTTTGGGTGATGTGTCTATAGCTGTTAATGGAGTATTAAGATTCCCAACTATGAACTATGATTGTGTTTTGTCTGTTTCTCCTTGTAGTTACATTAGTAGTTTTTTTTTTATTTAAATCTTTTATTTTACAGGGACAGAGAGAGAGAGTCAGAGAGAGGGATAGATAGGGACAGACAGACAGGAACAGAGAGAGGTGAAAAGCACCAATCATTAGTTTTTCATTGCCGTTGTGACACCATAGTTGTTCATTAATTGCTTTCTCACATGTGCCTTGACCGCGGGCCTTCAGCAGACCGAGTAACCCCTTGCTGGAGCCAGCGACCTTGGGTCCAAACTGACGAGCTTTTGCTCAAGCCAGATGGGCCCGCGCTCAAGCTGGTGAGCTTGGGGTCTCAAACCTGGGTCTTCCGCATCCCAGTCCGACGCTCTATCCACTGCGCCTCCACCTGGTCAGGCTACATTAGTAGTTTTTAAATATATTTTTGTGCTCTATGATTCGGTGCATATATATTAAGAAGTGTTATGTCTTCTTGCTGCAGTGGTCCCTTTATTATTATGAAATGTCCGTCTATCTCTCGTTACTTTTGTTGTCTTGAAATCAGTTTGGTCAGATATAAGCATGGCTACACCTGATCTTTTTTGGATGCTATTGCCTTGGACAATAATTTTCCATCCTTTCACTTTGAGTCTAATTTTATCTTTGCAGCTTAGAGGTATCTCCTGAAGGCAACTTATGGTTTTGGGTTTTTTATTTTTTATTCAGTCTGCTATTCTGTGCTTCTTTATTAGTGATTCAGTTAGTTTATATTTAGGGTTATTATTGATGCATGAAGATTTTCTATAGCCATTTTATCTTTTGTTTTATGGTAGCTCTGTGACTCCATTTGTTCTTTTCCTTTATGTTTCTGTTGCTTTTGTTTGGTGGTATTACACACTTCTTTCCTGTCTTTTTTTTTTAAGCTATTGATTTTAGTTTGGAGTTTTTTGTGGATGGTTATCATTAGGTTATTGAAAAAGAAAGTTTCATATGTACAGTAGTCCTTTGTCTTATGAATGCTTTTCTTCTCTTCATTCTCTTTGCTAGTTCAGACCTTTATCCTCTCCCCTTTTATGTTTTTGTTGTCACAAATTATCCCTCTTTATGCTTTCAGTTTGTTGGTGATCTTACTTGTAGTTTTGTGATGTTTAGTTCTTTGTTTCACGTAGAATAATCCCCTTGAATATTTCCTACAGTGGGGCTTTTCTGGTGATAAATTCTCCCAGCTTTTCCCTGGAAAAGTCTTTATTTCTCCTTCATATTTAAAGGTTAACTTTGTTGAATATATTATTCTTGGCTGATAATTCCTCTCTTTCATTTCTTTGAGTATTTTGTTTCACTCTCTTCTGGCCTGTAAAGTTTCTGATGAGAAGTCCAATGATAACCTAATGGACTTTTCTTTATATATTACTTTCTTCTTTCCCTTGACTGCCTTGAAAATTCTTTCTTTGTCATTAATTTTTGACAGTTTTAATACAATGTGCCTTGAAGAAGACCTCTTTGGTTTGAGGTAACTAGATGTTTTGTTTGCTTCTTGGTTTCAAAAACTTAGCTATTTTCATAAGTTTGGGAAGTTCTCATCAATTACAGTGGGGAACAATTTTTTTTTTCATTTTCTGTTGCATGAGGTTTTAGAACTTTTTCTATATACTTCTGCATTGCTTATTCCAAATCTGAAATCCATTCTTTGGTGCATGCTCTAGTTTTTTACGCAATTTTAATTTCTTTTTGTTACAGTTAATGGCATGCATTGGTTTTAAAATTGTAGTTAAAGGGCAACAACTCTTGGATAGAACATAACCACAAGGCAATTAATGTTTTACAAACATCACTTTTACATAATTGTAGTTGTTTTTAAATGTAAAAAATTATTATCTGATAAAAACACCCTCTTATTTTGTTTTACGATTGAATCATGGCTTCTTCAAGTAGGCGTAAGTGTAAGAATAGTCCTGACACCTTCTGTTATATATGTGGCTGTTACATACTTCATCGTCAAAGGCGCAATATTTCATCATTTGTGACACGTGCATATATTGCCTATTTTCAAGTACCCTTTGGTGATCAAGAAAAGAATTGGACTCCTCATATTGTGTGTCATAATTGTGAGGAAATGCTTCATGACTGGACAAAAGGAAAATGCAAAGGAATGCCTTTTGGTATTCCCATAGTTTTGGAGTGAACCTAAGGACCACAGCAGTGACTGTTATTTCTGTCTGATCCATACAAAGGGCATCATCAAGAAAAAAATGGCCTGACCAGGGGGTGGCGCAGTGGGTAGAGCGTCAGACTGGGATGCGGAAGACCCAGGTTCGAGACCCTGAGCTCGCCAGCTTGAGCGCAGGCCCAACTGGCTTGAGCAAAAGCTCGCCAGCTTGGACCCAAGATTGCTGGCTCCAGCAAGGGGTTGCTCAGTCTGCTGAAGGCCCGCGGTCAAGGCACATGTGAGAAAGCAATCAATGAACAACTATGGTGTCGCAACAGAAACGAAAAACTAATGATTGGTGCTTCTCACCTCTCTCTGTTCCTGTCTTTCTGTCCCTATCTATTCCTCTCTCTGACTCTCTCTCTGTCCCTGTAAAAATAAAATAAAAAAGGAAATAAATGGCATATGATAGCATATTCTAATATTCCTTCAGCTATACAACCTATCTCACACTCTGAGACACTCCCAGTTCCAGTTTTCAATGGTTTTATTTCTTCTGAGGATGAAGAAAGTGAACATGGTGATCAAGTATGTTTTGATAAGATGCATGAGGAAGTGGTTGTAGAATCTGAAGGGTCTTCTTCTGATGCCAAGCAGTCATTAAGCCCTCAGTAGTTTAGCCAACCTGAATTGAATGACTTAGTAAGAAATTTGGGTCTATCAAAGAGAGCAGCTGAGTTATTAGCCTCCAGGCTTCAAGAAAAGAATGTACTTCACCAGTCAGCTAAAATATCCCATTTTAGGAAGCGTGGACAAATTTTTGTGAACTTTTTTTCCAATGACAAACACTTTGTTTACTGTCATAATATCAATAGTCTCTTCAGCCAGCTAGGTGTTATCACTTACAGTCCAACAGAATGGCGGCTATTTCTTGACAGCTCTAAACGATGGATGACTACTGCTGGAGTATCAAACAAGATTGTCCTCAACAAGCACACAAACGCAAGAGCTACAAATGCAAATTTTTGCCTGAATAGAATTTAAATAAGTTTTGCACACATTTTATGATTTAAATAAGTGTTTTAATATGTTCTATTTAGAAATTGTAGACAAATTCTGATGCAATCATATCTTTTAGTGTATTAGTGTATTTACTGCATTATATAAATTATTATATTTTCACAAAGATTATGCCCAAGAAGACATTCTACTTCATTATGTTAAACTAAATGTTGAAAATTTTACAATAAGATGAAAACCTAAAATCTTGAATTGCAAAAAACCTGTAGCTTACAGAGAAAGACTAATGTCAGATTTGAGATCAGCACACTCAAATTAGGTAAGAACAAGTGTTTTTTGTGGATGCAACAAAAATTTTATTCCCCAGTGTTATTTGCTTGAATAGGCTCTCCATTTCTTTTCTCTCTTCTTCATCTGGTATGCCTATTATACTTATATTGCGCTTTCTGATGAAGTAAGATAGTTCTCATGGAGTTGTATCATTTTTTGTATTCTTAAGTTTCTTCTTCTCTCTGCATCAACTCTAGAGTTATATCTTTGATATCACCAATTGTTTCCTCCATTTGGTTAGCTCTATTTACTATAATTGCTAGTTTATTTTTGTGTGTGTGTGTGTCTGTGTGTGTGTGTGTGTGAGTGAGAGAGAGAGAGATGAAAAGAGAGAGGGAGGAAGAGGTAGGAAGAGACAGGAAGTAAGAGAGATGAGAAACATAAACTAGTAGTTGCATCACTTTAGTTGTTAATTGATTGCTTCTCACATGTGACTTGATTAGGGTGGAGGGGCAGGGGTTCCAGCAAGCCAGTGATTCCTTGCTCAAGCCAGCAACCTTGGACTTGAGCCAGCGACCATAGGATCATGTTTATGATCCCACGCTCAATCTGGTGACCTTGGGATTTTGAACCTGGGACCTTAACATCCCAGGTCACTGTACCACAGTCAGGCTTGCTAGTTTATTCTTGATCTCATTTATTGAATTATTTATCTCCAGAATTTGTTTGGTTATTTTTTAAAGTTTCAGTCTCTTTGGAAAAGTACTCAGTTTGTTCATTAATTTGCATGCATTAAATTGTCTATTTGTGTTTTCTTGCATCTTGTTGAGTATTTTCAGAACTTCAATTTTGAATTCTCTGTCAGCTGTATTCCAAGTTTCCATGTGTTTAAGTTTGCTTTTTGGATATTTTTCATTTTCTTTCTGAACTGCATCTCCCTCTTGGTTATTCTTGGTGTTCAATCAATTCCTTCTCTGTCTAGGCATTAGTGTGAGTGGTTCTTTATTTATTTACTTTTATTTTTTTCAGATTACTTCCAAGAGCTCTTTTATTATTTTCCAGTAGGTGTCACTGAATTGCAAGTTTTAGCTTTGTGAAAACCCCATGCTGACCTCCACCCTGATGCTGGCTATTGTCAGTATATCCATGATACTGGGGATGGGTTGGGCTGGGGGAACCTAGCCACCATCTTTGTTCTTCCTCCCAGCAATGGTGACCTTGTGCCTCCACATGTTCTCCTCTGTGCCCTTCCTGGTGAACCCTTTTGCTTAGGAGTAACAGTGTATTTTTTTGTGTGTCAGTTCTTGGGTATGCTGTTGATGTATTATGCACCTTGACACCAAGGGCAAAGAGGCAAGCTCTGGGAGGCTGAAGGATTGTGGGGCTTACATCTCCATTTCTCTGCCTAGACTGAAGACTGTGGGCAGACCATGTGAGAATCACAATTTCCCAGATCTACATCCTCTGCCCTAGTCCCTCCACTCTGCTGCTGCTCTAGTTCACGCCCATTTTAGGGCATTTTAGGGCACTAGAGAGTGTATGTGGGCAGTAAACCACTGAATCTCTCCACTCCTCCCAGTGTACTGCCCACACACACTCACACACTTTTGTCTACTCACCTTTTTTACTTCCATGTGCAGATCTTTCAGGCACACCTGTGTGTCAAACTGGGGTTCCTTTGCTAAGTTATAGCTATTCAGATTGGTGAAATTTCAAGGGGAGAAATCAAGGAGATCCTTCATGCCACCATTCTTCTGATGTCACTGAACTTTCTGCCTTGCATTGTTTTCAACAAGAAATCAGTCTTGTTGAAGAAATATCAAGAAGTCGTTTTTGTCTTTGTTCTTCTACTTGTAATAGCTCTCTTCTTTTGGGCTGGTTTTGAGAATTTTCTCTTTCCCAGTGTTTTTAAGCATTTTGCGTTTGATATGTCTTGTAAGTTTCTTTATGTGCCTTTTCTCTTGGGGGGTTAGTGTGCTTCTTAGGACTGTGGGTTTATGGTTTTTATTAAATTCAAAGAATTTCAGCCATTCTTCAAGTATTGATTTTGTCCTTTTTTTTCTTTTTCCTCTCTTTCAGAGATTCCAGTCATGTTTTAATTAGACTGCTTATAGTTGTTCAGCAGCTCACAGTTGTTCTCTTTATTTTTTTAAATGCTCAGGTCCTTTCATCTTTTCTTCTTCAGTCTCTAATTGGCTCTTAATGCCAACAGTATATTTTTCATCTCAGACATATCTTTCATCTCTAGAAGTTCAGCTTGCATCTTTTAAAATATTGCCATGTCTCTTCTTAACATGCTTGTTTTCCTCTAGTGTTTTAAACATATAGAATATAATTGTAAATATCTTTTAATGTCCTTGCCTACTGAGTCTATCATCTGAGACATTTCTGAACTGTTGTTGATTGAGTTTTTTCCCCTCTACATATGTGTTGCGTTTTCTTGCTCTTTTGTGTGTTTGGTAATTTTTTTCTCTTAAAATTGGTTTCTTTACTTTTATTTTTATAGGTTGTACAAAACTATGCTATTTACAAAAATTACTTCAACAGTTGATACACATGTGTACTTCATTCATGTCTTTAACAATAAAAATATTCTACCTATAGAACTGAATAAGAATATAGCTTTAACAGCAGCTGGTAAGCACTAAGGTCACATTAGTTACACCGGAATGGGCAGTATTGCCCAAGTAAACTTCTGTTGTTAAAGCCAAAATTGGTTTAAGGCCATTTAAGTTCAAGCACAGAAATATAAATCTTTTGGAGTTCATCTATTATTTGAAATACATGACTTTTTTCTTTAATTGGATGTGAGGTATTGTATATTTTGCTTTGTTTGCTCCTTCTCAAAGAAAATATTCTTGATTGTTGTGATTTGGAGAGATCTTGGCTCTTTTGATGTTCACATCAAAGCTTCATTAGGCCAGCCATAAGAGCCTTTAATGTAGGTCTAATTTTTTTTTCAACTACTGAGACAATAACCTTCTGAATATGCTACCTAGTGCTCTGTGTATTACCTCTGAAGATTATCTCACTACCTCTTTTTATGTGGTTGTTTTTCTATCCTTGGGTAATTTCCCCACAAGCATATACTGATCAATATTTAGTTGGAGACTCAAAGGGAGACACAGTGGGAACACTTGCCTCCCCGAATTCTCATTTCTATCTGCTCAGTTCAGGGATTCTGACAGAATTTACTTGCATTCTTACTTCCTAGAAGCTCTATCCAGATTGTAAATAGGACATTAACAATATGGGCATACCTTGTTTTATTGCTCTTTGTTTTATGGCACTTTACAGATCTCTCTTTTTACAAATTATCATTTTGGCAACCCTGCATCAATTTATCTACAGCGTTTGGTCACTTTGTGTCTCTAGCTTACAATTTAGTAATTTTCACAATGTTTTAAACTTTGTAATTTTTATTATATATGTTATGGTGTCTGTGATCTTTGATGTTACTATTGAAGTTGATTTTGGGTGCCAAGAACTGCATCCGTATAAGATGGCAATCTTAATCAATAAATGTTGTGTGTATTCTGACTTCTTCTCTGATCAGCCTTTTCTCTATCTCTCTCCTTCTTGGGCTTTCCTGTTCCCTGAGATATAACACTATTGAAATTAGGCCAATTAATAGCCCAACAATATCCTCTAAGTGTTCAAGACAAAGGCAGAGTCAGATGTCTCACTTTAATTCAAAAGCTAGGAATGTTTAGGCTTAGTGAGGAAGGTATGTTGAAAGTCAAGTTAGGCTGAAAGCTAGGCCTATTGCACAAAATAGTCAAGTTGTGAATGTGAAGGAAATGTACTTGGAGGAAATTAAAAGTGCTACTCCAGTGAACAAGTGATAATAACGTAAAATAGCCTTATTATCACCTGACTGGTGGTAGCGCAGCTTATACAGTATCAACCTGGATGCTGAAGATCCAGGTTCAAAACCCTGAGGTCACTAGCTTGAGAATGGGATCATTGATGTGATCCCATGGTTGCAGGCTTTAGCCTAAAGGTAACTGACTTGAAGCCCAAGGTTGCTGGCTTGAGCAAGGGGTCACTGGCTTGGCTGGAGTTCCCCACCCCCCTAGTCAAGGCACATATGAGAAGCAATCAATGAACAACTGAAGTGATGCAACTATAAGTTGACGCTTTTCATCCCCCTCCCTGTCTCCCTCCCTCCCTCCCTCTCTCTTTCACTCACTAAAAAGAAAGAAAAAAGAAAGAAAGAAAGAGAGAGAGAGAGAGAGAGAAAGAAACAAAGAAAGTAAGAAAAGAAAGAAAGAAAGAAAAAGTAAGAAGAATTTTAATGTTTGGATAAAAGATCAAACCAGCCACAACATTCCACTTAAGCCAAAACCTAATTCAGGTTATGCCCTAACTCTTTGCAATTTCATGTAGGCTGAGAGAGGTGAGGAAGCTGCAGAAGAAATGTTTGAAGCTAGCAGAGGTTGGTTCATGAGGTTGAAAGAAGAAGCTGTCTCCATAACATAAAAGTGCAAGGTGAAGCAGCCAATGCTGATGTGGATGCTACAGCTAGTTGTCCAGAAGATCTAGTTGTGATAATTAATGAAGGTGGCTACACCTAGTAACAGATTTTAAATGTAAATAAACAGCACTATATTGGAAGAAGATATCATCTAGGACTTTTATCGCGGGATAGAAAAAATCGATGCCTGGTCTCAAAGCTTCAGAAGGCAGAGTGACCCTCTTGTTAGTGACTAATGCAGCCATTGACTTTAAGATGAAGCCAGTGCTCATTTACCATCCAAAAACAATAGGGCCCTTAAGAATTATGCTAAATCTACTCTACCTATGCTCTATAAACTAAACAATAAAACCTGGATGATAGCACATCTGTTTGTAAATGGTTTACTAAATATTTTAAGCCTCCTGTTGAGATCTTCTCAGAAAAAAAATATGCCTTTGAAACTATTACTGCTCATTGGCAGTGTAACTGAGCACCCAAGAGTTCAATGAAGATTAATGTTGTTTTCATGCCTGCTAACGAAACACCTATTTGTCAATCTGTGGATCAGGGAGTAACTTTGACTTTCAAGTTTTATTATTTAAGAAATACATTTCATGAGGCTATAACCACCAAAGATAGTGATTTTCTATTGGATCTGGGCAAAGTAAATTCTGTAAAGGATTTACCAATCTAGATGTCATTAAGAATATTCATGAGTAACGGGAAGAGATCAAAATATCAACATTCATAGGAATTTGAAAGACATTGTTTCCAATATTCATGGATGACTTTGAATGGTTCAGGACTTCAGTAGAAGAGTAACTGCAAATATGGTGGAAATAGAAAACTAGAATGACACACACACACACACACACACACAATCTAATGTGATACTTTCAGCATCAACTAGTTGGCTAATACAGAGTTGGTCCCATTTTAGAGGTGAGAAAATGAAGTGGTGCAATGACTGCAATAAACACTCAACCAGTTAGTGGGAAAGGTGGGATGAAGCTCCAGTCTATTATCTTAGATTATAAATTTTAAAATAATTTATTTGTTTTTTAAAATTTTTATTTAGAAAATTAAATTTAATAGTTTGACACTGATCAATAAGAGTACATAGGTTTCAGATAAATGTTTCTATAGTATATGAACTGTTATGTTGTACGCCCATCACCCAAAGTCAAATCATTTTCCGTCAAATTCATTTATTTTTGATGGAATTTTCTGTAGAACTGTGGGGGAGGAAACATTTAAAGAAGTTACTAGATCCTCATTATTTTACTTGTCATTCCAGCAAAAGCGTGAACCATGCAAGAGGAGGACAAGAGAACAAGAAAATGTGGAATGTGTGGTCCATGTATAGCAGACAACTGCAACCACGAATGCTATGTCACGTACATTACTGGCATATACAGCTGCAAGTGGGAAGGCGAACTAGAAAAAAAACCTAGACATCATTTCTGTTGCTGCTCTTTGGTATAGAGAGATGGGGAGGATACGGCTATACTTGCTGAGATATGGGGAATGTGGGCTGGTCCCTGCACCCATGAGGGCTCACTAGTCTCCAGGACTGGGTATGGCCAGGGCTCTAGATCTTTCACAGAAGGTCTGCTGCCATTCTGGAGAAAAAGTTAACCTTGCTGAAACATGTGCTTGTTTTCTTCATTTGCTTTTACTTTTATTCTTCGCTTCTTTTCCTTACTATCTCTTTTACATCATTCTTCCACTCCCTTTTGCTTTTATTCATTGAGTGAACCTTGAAAAAAAAGTGAAGTTTAAGTACAATTAAATGTTTTTGTTTGTTTGTTTTTTATAATTTATTGGTTTTGGAGAGAGAGAGAGAAAGACAGAATGAAAGAAACATTCATTTGTTTCTATATGTGTTCTGAGTGGGGATCAAACCAGCAACCTTTATGTATAAAGATAATGCTTTAACTGACTGAGATATCTTGCCAGGGCCAATTAAATGTTTTTATCTAAGGATTACAGAATTCCTTGAATATTTAATTTTCTCTTCATTGTGAGTTTCCCAAAGGAGCTATACTTAAGAGGAAAAAAGAGCCACAGGGAAACAAGGTGTCCCTTTATTATTGATCAGGCTAATGCCTGATTTTTCTAAAGAAGAACTCTGGTAAGGCGGAGGGGTGGCATGTGGCCTAGCCTCATTGAGGGCCATAAGCCATATGTTGGGACCTTCTGGTGGGCTATGTAATATAAGTGATGAAATGATGAGCATGTTGAAGCGAGAAGGGGGTGGCCATATCATATTCTTTCACTTGCAAACATGGTCCAGCTACTGTCTGAGATTCTGACCAATTGGATATCTAACTTGTAATGGCTGAGATGTGGAGCACAAGGAAAGGAGTGGAAATGGAAGGTTCTCCCGGTTTGGGCAGGACTGTTCTTCTGTCCCCTGTATCTTTCCTGCCCAGATGTCTGGCTTCTATTCTAGTGCCTGGGGATAACTGAAGCACCTCAGGAATGGTTTTTACTTTCAAGGAATTCACAGTCTACTGAAGGGAAAGAGAGGTACATACACTAAGTCCATATGATGAGAGATGTGCTATAATTCTCTTTCTGTGTGTGTGTACATGCACACATGCACCCATATGTCAAGGAAAGGATTGAAAATAATTTTATTCAGAAGGGGAAAGCTGATTAAGGCTTATATAGGTAAATAATAGGGGATGAAACATGAAATGGTATTGTAAGAGGAGTCAAAGGGCATTGGTGTGATATTTATTTTAGGTGGAGCAGAGGATATGAATGCAGAAGTGTTGGGAAAGGAAGCAAAATAAGAAATGCGACAGATGGGTGATTTTTAGAACTTGACCTCTGCCATGTAAGGAGTAAACAGTCCCAAAAGATTTTAAGCTAGTGATGCTGCCTGAGCTATACTTTGGAATGATTTGATCATGTGGAGGATTCATTGGAAGGGACAAAGCTAATACCGGGAGATAATTATGCCTTCAAAGAGGAAGCAATAGCAGTTCAAGGTAAAAGATATTGGTGGTCTTGATTAGAGTAGTGATAATAAAGATGAAGAAGAATTAATTGATTCAATGGCTATTTATTATGTAGGGATGAGGTTGTAAGTCACACGAAAGTTATAAAGTAGGACATAAAGGGAAAAGATAGAGGTAGGCTTCATGGGAATGATGACATTCAAGACAATGTGGTATAATTGAAAAATCTCTGGAAGAGATTGGTAGTATGTTTGGGTCCTAATTCCAACTCTGCCTTTGGGTTGATTATGCGATCTCTGAGCCTCTCTGTAGCAAGTGAATTGAAATAGATAATTTTCAAGGTTCCATTTCTGCTCAGGGAAAGGAGTATGGCATATAACATAAGAACTTAAATCTTGGGTCTGGGAAAGACTGCCTAGATTCAATTTATGGCTTTAGTTACTATTACCAAAGCAATGCTTTACCACCGTGGAACCTTGGAGAGGCTATTCACCGTCCCAGGGCTTCAGATTCCTCATTAGAATAATGGAGATAATAATAAAAATATTCACCAACAAGATTTATTTTGAGGATAGAAGAGGTAATATGTGGAAAACATTTAGAATTGGGTCCAGCACACCATTAGCACTCAATAAATATTAGTTATGACTGATCTTGGAGTCAACTTGTGGCAATGATCTTCCACATATATAAATAATGGTGCAGGAGTTTCTGGGTGGAGGAAATAAGGTGATTAGAAGTCCAGCGATAGAAAAAGCACAGTAGTATAGTTAGGGGAAAACAATTGTTCAGTGTCGAATTTAGTGACATGTAAGGGGTAGAACGTTGGAAAAGAATATTTTGATCAAATTGTAAAGCATCTTTATGTCAAGCTAAAATATTTGAACTTTATCCTGTAAATGAAGCCTTTAAAGATTTTTGAACAAGAGTGGTAATAATGGAAAGCAAAATAAGGAATAGGACTTACTTTAACAAAAACAATTTTATTGACCACTTACTATGTTCCACAATGAATAAGACAACTAAGGCATCTGCCCCTATTGTATCTTACATTCTAGAGGGCTAAATTAGATAATAAATAATAAATGAAGAATAAATTATTTCAGAGAGTGGTGAAAGCTTTGAAAGTAATAAAGAGAAAAATGTGTTAGAAACTGGGATGGGAGAGTGGTTAGAGAAGACCTTTGAACAAGGGTCATGAGAGCTGTTGGGTAAATGAAGAGGTTGAGTCAGCCATTTGTACATCTGGGGGCAAAAGTATTCCAGCAGCAGAACCAGGAAGTACGAAGCTCTTGTGGTGGGAGAAAATTTGGCTATGTTCTAGAAACAGAAAGGTCAGTATGGCTGGAGTTCAGTGTGTAGATTGGGTTAAGATTAAGGGTGGGCCAGTGTTGATCATGTGGAACCTTGTGGGCTACAGCAGGCACTGGATGATACTCTAGTAAAATAGGAAGCTCTGGGAGGGTTGTGAGCAGGTGAGGGACATTGTCTGATACATGTTTTTGAAAGTCCAGCCAAGTTTCAGATAGAGAATAAGACCTGAGTCAGTCCTATGCTCTTCATCCTCCTACACTCAGAAATGGTTGTTTAATGCCTTAGTTCCTATAATGTCTCTCATCTTTTTGGAATACCCTTTCTATGTTTTATATTGTATTTCTTTATTCTTCTTCTTCACAATAACCCCATGATTTAGGCAGGGTAGGGATTCTATCCATTTTTTAACAGAGTAAAAGCAGTCTCCCGAAGAGATAGATTTTTTTTTATTTCTACTATAGAGAAGCTGTTAGGATTATAACTCAGCAACCCAAACCTAATGTTTCAGAAAGCGTTTGGCAACCTCTAGCATGGCTGGTTTGTGACATGGTGTTTATTTAGTGTAGAAAATTGCGTTCAAGGCTCAGTTTGGATCTTCCTCTGCAATGACATCCTTTATTCCAGCTTTGAGCTCACAGGTTTGGTCAATATCTCTGCTATTTAATTATTTTACCTTGCTGAGCTTTAGTTCTTTCTTCTGAAAAATAAGGTGAACAATACCTAATATAAGTGGCTAAATTGAGAAATAAATAAAATGAAAGTAGTTTGTGAAGTCCCTAGCATTGTACTAGCTCAAAATGGCTACTAAAAAAAAAGTCTATTCCTTAACCTGCTTATGCCCCCTCCAAATATGAATAGATAAATGACTAAATGAACTGATGAACAATGAAGAATGAAGTGCTCAATGAATGAGTTATCCTATATTTGGTAAATGGAGAGGTGGATGAATTCATCACATAATTGTTGAGAGCCGGCTGCATTTCAGGAGCTATATTAGATATTGACAGTACAGAGATGTGTAACAGAAGTTTCTTTTCCTCAGAGTAGAAACTGTCACAACAGATACAAACATATAAAGACATAATTTCATTACAGTGTACTAAATGCTATAATAGGCTTATAAAAAATTCCATAAGGGTCAAAAGAATACAGTGTTCACTGGGAAGAGTAATGTTCACTGTGACTATACAGACCTATGGCAAGTGTGTACAGATTTTGCTGAAGTAACATGGATAAATGGAGCTAAACTTGACTTTTTTTTTCTCTTCCCAGCTAGAGAGACTATTTTGCCCATTTATATTGGTTTCATTTTTTATGTCTGTGCTTTTGCTGTTCATATGGATAGAAACTTCAAATGATTATGCTGGCTTTGACTGGTGAGTTTCACATTTTTTATTTTATTTGTTAAAGGGCTTTTTGGTCTGATAGCCAGCTGGATCCTACCTACCTCAGGTTGAAATGATCCAGTGACATAAGAGGGAAGGTGGACAAAAGAGAGCTTTCCACACATGGTGGGAGAGGCCTGACCATGGGTTGGGGTAAGGATACTGGGCACCCTCATCTAGTGTACTTCCCATCCACCTCTGCTTACTCTCACATATAGACCAAATCTGGCTCAGTGGAAAGTTTCTCTGTGTTTCCAAAGTCTACAATCCTATTGGGCGACTCCCTGATATCTCGTTTCTTTGTCTTTTTGTCTGGCTACTGATGCCTATGCTAGTTGTCCTTCATGATCTCTTTCAGTTAACCCTAATGTTTCTGCCTTACCTCCATCATTCTCTGTAGGCACAGCCAGCAGATGAGAGGAGAAAGTCAGAAAACAAAGACAGGTCCTGCAGTATATAAAAATAGTGGCTATGCATCACTTTTCAACTTTTGAAAGCATACAACCAACCTTTGAAACAGGTGTACCATTATTATCCCCTTTGTACACATGTGGAAAGTGAGGCACAGAAAGGCCCCAGAGATAGTCAGTGACAGGAGTTCAATCCAGGCCAATAGTTGTTCTCATATTATCAGTGGTAGTCAACCTGGTCCCTACCGCCCACTAGTGGGCATTGCAGCTCTCATGGTGGGCGGTAGATTTAACTATAGTAAGTTGTTTTATAAAGATTTATTCTGCCAAACTTAGTGAAAATCCTCCATAAAGTAATTATTATTATATGCTTTAACTTGCTGTAACTCTGCTTTACAATTTTATAAAGTAAAATTACTTCCCTACATTATAAATCATCATTACTGTGGAACCGGTGGGCAGTTAGAAAATTTTACTACTCACAGATACAAAAGTGGGTGGTAGGTATAAAAAGATTGACTATCCCTGTCATATATGAATAACCATTGGACTTCCCTGGACAGCTCGTATAGCATAAACTGCTGACCTCACACCTAGGATCCTTGATTCAGCAAGTCTGCAGTGATAGCCAAGAATCTGGGTTTCTAACATGTTACTGAACTCTTTTACTAGTTCTAACAGGTTTTTTGTTGGTGGAATTATTAGGATTTTCTTATATAGTATTATGTCATCTGCAAATAGTGACAGTTTTAGCTCTTTCTTTTCAATTTGGTTGCCTTTTACACTTCTCTTTCATGAATAATTGCTCTGGCTAGAACTTCTAATACTATGTTGAATAAAAGTGGCAAGAGTGGGCATAATTATCCTACTCATGGTCTTATAGGAAAAACTTTTATCTCTTCATCATCGAGTATGCTAGTTGAGAGTTTATCTCCAGTTTTATTGAAATGTAATTGACATATAACATTATATAAATTTAAGGTATATAGCATAATGGTTTTATATATATATATATATGTTACAAAATGATCACAATAAATTTAATTAGCATCTATCACCTTACATAGCTCCAAATTCTTTTCTTGTAAGTGATAACTTTTCAGCTCTACTTTCTTAGAAACATTCATATATACAATACAGTATATATATATATATATATATATATATATATATATATATATATATATATAGTTAACAATACACAGTATTGTTAACTATAGCCATCATGCTATATGTTATGTCCCTAGAACTTATTTTATAACTGGAATTGGTACCTTTTGACCACCTTCACCCAGTTCTCCAACATTCTACCTCTGCCTCTGGCAACCACTAATGTGTTTTATGTTTCTGAGTTTGTCTTTTTATATTTAAAGTGATATAGATATAAGTGATGTCATGCAGTATTTATCTTTCTCTGTCTGACCTTTCATTTAGCATATTGCCTACAAGATTCAACTATAATATGTTGTTGCAAATGGCAAGATGTCCTTCTTTAAATGGCTGCATAATATTTCTGTGTATGTGTATCTGTATTACGTTTTTTTATTCACTCATCCATCAATGAACACTTAAATTGCCTTTATGTCTTGACTGTTATAAATAGAGCTGCAATGAACGTGGAGGTACATATACCTCTGCAGCATAGTGATTTCCTTTCCTTCAGATACATACCCAGAAATGGAATTGCTGGGTAATATCTTAGTTGTATTTTCAATTTCTGAGGAACTTCCATACTGTCTTTTTATAGTGGATGTACCATTTTATATTCCCACCAATAGAGTACAATGGCTCCCTTTTTTCCATATCCTTTCCAGCACTCATCTTCTTAAATTTATGGAGACTTGTTTTGTTGCCTAATATGTGATCTATCCCAGAAAATGTGTGTGCTTGAAAAGGCTGTGTATGCCTGACCCGCAGTGGATAAAGTGTTGACCTGGAATGCTGAGGTCGCTGGTTCAAAATCCTAGTCTTGCCTAGTCAAGGCATATATGGGAGTTAATGCTTTCTGCTTCTCCCCCCTTCTCTCTCTCTCTCTCTCTCTCTCTAAAAATAAATAAATAAAATTTAAAAATTTTTAGAAATGAAAAGAATATATATTTTGCTGCCTTACTGTGGAATGCCCTAAAAATATCAATTAAATCTGCCTGGTTTAATGTGTCATTAAGGTTGCTGTTTCTTTGTTAATTTTTATCTGGAAGATCTTTTCATTGATGTCAATGGGGTATTGAATCCATTACTATGACTGTATTACTGTCTTTTTCTCTCTTTATATTTATCAATACTTGCTTAATTATTTGTGCTCCTATTTGGGCACATAAGTGTTTCCAAGGGTTATACTCTTTTGTTGGATTGATCCCTTTACCATTATGTAATGTCCTCCTTTGTCTCTTAACATGACCTTTGTTTTCGAGTCCATTTTGAAATAAGTATTGCTACCCACCTTTTAGTTTTTTCATTTTGATTTTCATGAAATATCTTTTTTTTTTATTCTCTACTTTCAGTCTTTGTGTGTCTTTTTTATCTCAAGTGGGTCTCTTTTAGACAGCATATATGGGTCTTGTTTTCTTATCATTAAGCCACACTGTGGTTTTTGACTCTATCATTTTATTCATTTACATCTAAAGTAATTGTTAATAGGTAGGTAATTACTGACATTTTATTTTTCACTTGTTTTCTGTCAGCTTCTTAAAGAAAAGTCCCTTTAACATCTCCTTTGGTGGTGATGAACTTGCATTAGCTCATTTTTTCCTTTTTTATCTGGGAAGCTCCTTCAATTTTAAATGATAGCCTTGTTGGGTAGAGTAGTCTTGGTTGTAGGTCCTTGCTTTTCATCATTTTAAGTATTTTGTGCCAGTCCCTTCTGGCCTGCAAAGTTTCTATTGAGAAATCAGCTATCATTCTTATGGGAGCTTTATTTTGGGTATCTAACTATCTCTCTTGCTACTTTTAAGATTCTCTCTTTGTTTTTAATCTTTGCCATTTTAATTATTACGTGTCTTAGTGTGGGCATTTTTTATCTTTTTTGGAACCCTCTGTGCTTCCTGGACTTATGTGTCTTATTCCTTCATCAAGTTAAGGAAAGTTTCCAGTCATTTCTTCAAATAGGTTCTCCATCCTTTGCTCCCCCTTTTCTCCTTCTGGAACCCCTATGATGTGGATATTGTTGTGCTTAATATTGTTCAGAGGCTCCTTAAGCTATCCTCATTTAAAACAAATATATTATCATGATGATGATTGCTGTTCTGATTAGGTGTTTTCTCCTACTTTGTCTTCTAAATTACTTATTCTGTTTTCTGCTTCATCTAATCTGCAATTGATTCTTTCTGGTATATTCTTTATTTTAGTTATTGTTTTCTTCCTTTCTGACTCATTCTACTTTATGGTTTTATGTCCTTTTCTATGCTATTAAAGTTCTCACTAAGTTCTTTGAGCATCCTTTTGGCCATTGTTTCTGAACTTTATATTTAGTAGATTGCTTGCCTTTATTTTATTTAGTTCTTTTTCTGGAGGTGTGTGTGTGTGTGTGCGCACACACGTGCATGCACACACACGTATGTTTTGGGGTGGTAATATTTCTTTGTCTCTTCATTTTGGCTGCCTCTCTGTGTTTGTTTCTGTTTATGAGGTACATCTGCTATGTCTTCCAGTTCTGGTAGGGTGGCCTTATGTAGTATGTGTCCTGTGGGGCCCAGTGGCACAATCTCCCCAGTTACCTGAGCTGGGTACTCCAGTAGTGTCCCGTATGTGTATATGTGTACCCTTCTGTTTTAGTTAAGCTTTCACTAGTATTGATACAGAGGCAGGGTCACAGGGACCAGGGCAGCTATCAGAGGGAAGGAGGATGAGGTGACAGGATCAGAGAAGGTAAAGGGATTAGTGAAATTATATATATATATATATATATAAATATAATCACATAGATAAAGATAATAGGACAGCAAATCCCAGCAGGAAGAGGTGAGGGAGTTAAGCAGAGGGGCAAAGTGGTATAAATAGAGACACGGGGGTGGGTGGTGAGGGTGTTATACATATTTAGTGGGACACTTGAATCCATGTTAACACAATAAATTAAAATTAATTAAAAATTTTTAAAAAGGAATTATAGTATTTAAAATAAAGGCAGAATAAAAAAGACATTGGCAAGAGAACTCTGTACAAGATGAATCTATAACCAGGAATCAGAAAATACCTAAAGGATGTAAACAAATGAACTGAATAAAGTCAATAAATAGAACAACTTCACCCAACTCAATATTATTAGTAGAACCATCAGAAAAGAACTACGGAATAAAAATATTTAAGCTATTCAGAGGAATAAAGGAAGGACTCACAACTTTTAGCACTACCATGGTGATTATCAAAACAATAAATAAATATCTTGAAAAAGAATATGAAAGATAACATAATAGTAGTCTAGATACAGCCAAAAAAATAACCAAATAGCTTAAGCAAGTAGTTATATTGACTTTACTTTCCAAGTGATAAAGGAAAGTAAGGTTTGCCATTTAATAGTGCCTCTATCTTTTCTAATTATTTCCCTCGTTACATTAAATTTTTTTTTCACTCTCTTTCAATCTAAAATGTCTTCTTTTGTATATTCAATTACATGGTAATACTATTAGTGTAGTTCAGCTCAAAACTTGCTCACCAAAATCAAATGAAGTGTTCACCCATCTACTGTGTGCTACAGGCAAAGGAAGAACTGTGATTTCTCTCTTTTTCTCCTTCCTGTCCCATTCATCTTTACTAATTCTTGGTGCAGTGATGAGGAACAAAAAGGAATGAGAAGAATAAGAATGGGTTTGCTTAAGTAAATTACATCAGGGGGAATTGAAAAAGGGTGTTGTTCAATGATTCTTTCTTGAAACTGGGAACACACAGTTGCTGATGACTATACAATAGCATAATAATCTCCAGGTCCATCCATGCCGTCACAAAAGGTAAGCTTTCCTTCTTTTTCATGGCTGCATAGTATTTTATTGTGTATACGTACCACAGCTTTTTAATCCACTCATCCACTGACGGACACTTGGGCTGTTTCCAGATCTTGATTATTGTAAACAATGCTGCAATAAGAATGGGGGGTGCATACCTTCTTTTGAACCAGTGATTTGGTATTCTTAGGATATATTCCTCAAAGTGGAACAGCTGGGTCAAAAGGCAGTTCCAGTTTTAATTTTTTGAGGAAATGCCATACTGTTTTCCACAGTGGCTGCAAAGTCTGCATTCCCACCAGCAGTGCAGGAGGGTTCTCTTTTCTCTACACCCTCACCAGCACTTATTGTGTATTGATTTGTTAATGAGAGCCATTCTGACAGGTGTGAGGTGGTAGCTCATTGTGGTTTTAATTTGCATTTCTCTGATGATTAGTGACATTGAACATTTTTTCATATGCTTGTTGGCCATCTGTATGTCCTCTTTGGAGAAGTATCTATTCAGTTCTTTTGCCTATTTTTAAATTAGATTGTTTACCTTCCTGGTGTTGAGTTTTAGAAGTTCTTTATGAATTTTGGTTATTAACCCTTTATCAGATGTATTGGCGAATATGTTCCCGTATTGTGTGGGTTGGTTTTTTATTTGTTAATGGTGTCTTTTGCTGTGCAAAAGCTTTTTATTTTGATATTGTCCCATTTGTTTATTTTGTCCTTTATTTCACTTGCCCGTGGAGATAAATCAGCAAAAATACTGCTAACAGAAATATAGGAGAGTTTACTGCCTATGTTTTCTTCCAAGATGTTTATGGTTTCTTGACTTAGATTTAAGTCTTTAACCATTTTGAGTTTGTTTTTGTGAATGGTGTAAGTTGATGGTCTAGTTTTTATCTTTTTGTATGTATCTGTCCAATTTTCCCAACAGCATTTATTAAAGAGACTGCCTTCACTCCACTGTAGGCTCTTACCTCCTTTGTCAAATATCAATTGCCATAAAGGCTTGCATTTATTTCTGGGTTCTCTGTTCTGTTCCATTGATCTGTATGCCTGTTCTTATGCCAGTACCAAGCTGTTTTGATTACAATGGCCTTGTAGTATAACTTGATATCAGGAAGTGTGATACCACCCACTTTATTCTTCTTTTTTCAAGGTTGCTGAGGCTATTCATGTTCATTTCTGGTTCCTTATAGATTTTTGGAATTCTTGTTCTATATCTTTGAAGTATGCCATTGGTATTTTAATAGGAGTTGTATTGAACTTATAGATTGCTTTGGGTAATATAGACATTTTAATGATGTTTATTTTTTCTATCCTCAAACATGGTATATGCTTCTACTTGTTTGTATCTTCCTTGATTTCTTTTTTCAATGTCTTATAATTTTCCTAGTACAAGTCTTTTACCTTCTTGGTTAAATTTACTCCTAGGTAATTTTGTTGTTGTTGCAATAGAAAAGGGACTGTTTCTTAATTTCTCTTTTAGACAGTTTATAGTTGTATAAAAGTGCTAATGATTTCTGAATATTAATTTTATATCCTGCCACCATGCCGAATTTATTTATCAGGGTTAGTAGTTTTTTGACTGAGCCTTTGGAGTTTTCTATGTATGGTATCATGTCAGCAGCAAATAATGATAGTTTTACTTCTTTTCCAATTTGGATGCCTTTTATCTCTTCTTCTTATCTGATTTCTATGGCTAGGACTTCCAGACTATGTTGATAAGAGTTGTAAAAGGGAGCATCCCTGTCTTGTTCCTGATCTTAAGGGGATTGCTTTTAATTTTTGCCCATTGAGTATGATGTTGGCTTTCAGTGTGTCATATATGGCCTTTATTGTGTTGAGGTATGTTTCTTGTATTCCCACTTTGCTGAGAGTTTTGATCATAAATGGGTGCTGGATTTTATCAAATGCCTTTACTGCATCTATTGATATAATCATGTGATTTTTTATCCTTTCTTTTGTTTATATGATGAATCACATTTATTGATTTGCAAACATTGTACCAGGCTTGCCTTCCCAAAATAAATCCCACTTGATCATGATGTATGATTTTTTAAATGTATTGCTGGATCCGTTTTGCTAATATCTTGTTGAGGATTTTAGCATCTATATTCATCAGGGATATTGGCCTATAGTTTTTTTCTTTATAGTGTCTTTACCTGGTTTTGTAATGAGGATAATGCTTGCCTCATAAAAGGAACTTGGAAGTCTGCCCTCTTGGAGTTTTTTGAAATAGCTTGAGAAGCATAGAAGTTAGTTCTTCTTTGAATGTTTGGTAAAATTTGCCTGTGAGGCCGTCTGGTCCAGCACTGTTGTTTGCTGGGAGTTTTTTGAAAACTGTTTCAATTTCAAATTTGTTGTAATCAGTCTGTTTAGGTTTTCTGATTCTTCCAGACTGAGTTTTGAAAGATTTTATGTTTATAGGAATTTATCCATTGCACTGAAGTTGTTCAATATTTTGGCATATAGACCTTCATAGTATTTTCTTACAATCCTTTGTATTTCTGCGGTTTCAGTTGTTACTTATCCAGTTTCATTTCTAATTTTATTTATTTGAGTCTTCTCTCTTTTTTTCTTGTTGAATCTGGTTAAAGGTTGTCAATCTTTTTTACCTTTTCAAAGAACCATCTCTTTATTTCATTTTATTTTAGCTTCTATGTCATTTATTTCTGCTCTGATCTTTATTATTTCCTTCCTTCTACCTCCTCTAGGCTTTATTTGTTGTTATTTTTCTAGTTCTTTTAGGTGCATGGTTAGGTTGTTTATTTGAGATTTTTCTTGCTTCTTAAGGTATGCCTGTAATGCTATGAACTTCCCTCTCAGGACTGCTTTTGCTGTGTCCCATAAATTTTGAGTTGTTGTATGTTCATTTTCATTTGTTTCAAGGAAACTTTTTATTTCTTCCTTGATCTCATGGTTAACCCACTCATTACTTAATAACATGCTGTTTAGCCTCCAAGTGTTTGAATGTCTTTCAGTTTTTCTGGTGTAGTTGATTTCTAGTTTCATGCCAGTGTGATCAGAGAAAGTGCTTGATATGATTTCCATCTTCTTAAATTTATTGAGACTTGTTTTGTGTCCTAACATGTGGTCTATCCTAGAGAATGTACCACAAGCACTTGAAAAGAACATATACTCTGAGCTTTGGGGTGAAAGGTTCTGAAGATATCAGTTAAATCCAGTTGATATAGTGTGTCATTTAAGGCTGCTATTTCTTTGTTAATTTTCTCTCTGGAGGATCTAGTCATTGATGTTAGTGGAGTATTGAAATCTCCTACTATTATAGTATTGCTATTAATATTGCCCTTTATGTCCCACAAGATCTGCTTTATATATTTAGGTGCTCCTATATTAGACACATAAATATTTACAATGGTTATATTTTCCTATTGGATTGCTTCCTTTATCATTATGTAGTGGCCTTCTTTATTCTTTACTATAGCTTTTGTCTTCAAGGCTATTTTGTCAGATATAGGTATTGCTACCCCAACTTTCTTTCATTTCCGTTTGTGTGAAATACTTTATTTTATCCCTTCACTTTCAGTCTGTGTGTATCTTTTGTCCTGAGGTAGGTCTCTTGTAAATAGCATATGTATGGGTCCTGTTTTCTTATCCATGCAGCTACCCTATGTCTTTTGATTGGAGCATTTAATCCATTAACATTTAAGGGTATTATTGACATGTACTTATTTATTGCCATTTTACTCTTTAAATCTATAAGCCTCTTTTTCTAGATTTTTTTCCCTTTGCTCTTTTTACAGCAGTCCCCTTAACATTTCTTGCACTACTCGTTTGGTTGTAATGAATTCCTTTAGTGTTTTTTTTGTTTTGTTTTGTGTTTTGTCTGGGAAGCTTTTTATTTCTCCTTCAATTTAAACAATAG
Organism: Rhynchonycteris naso; assembly: GCA_037038555.1. Taxonomy (NCBI): domain Eukaryota; kingdom Metazoa; phylum Chordata; class Mammalia; order Chiroptera; family Emballonuridae; genus Rhynchonycteris; species Rhynchonycteris naso. Next base: position 315,612,789 of record CM072995.1, read on the forward strand.
CCTTGCTGGATAAATAAGTATTGGTTGTAGGTTCTTGTTTTGCATCACTTTGAATATTTCTTTCCTGTCCCTTCTGGCTTCAGGTGTTTCTGTTGAGAAGTTGGATGCCATCCTTATGTAGGCTCCTCTGTAGGTAATTAGCTGCTTTTCTCTTGCAGCTTTTATTATTCTTTATTTGTCTTTTAACTTTGACATTTTAAATTATGAAGTGTCTTGTTGTAGGCCTCTGTGAGTTCATATTTTATGGGATTCTCTGTGCTTCTTGAACTTGTGTGACTTTTTCCTTCATCAGTTTAGGACAATTTTCAGCTATGATTTCTTCAATCAGGCAATCAGCTTCTCTATCCCTTGTACTTTCTCTTTTCCTTCAGGAACCTCTATGATGTGGATGTTGTTTCTCTTCATGTTGTCACAGAGGTCTCTTAGAGTTTCCTCAGTCATTTTGTGCCTCTTTTTATTTTGCTGCTCTGCTTCTGTGCTTATGTTTATCTTGTCTTCTAAATCGATGATTCAATCTTCTGTTTTATCCAGCTTGCCGTTGATTCCTTCTAGTGCAGTCTTCATTTCTGATATTGTATTTGTCGTTTCTGACTGGTTAATTTTCATGATTTCAATGTCCTTTTTATGCTTGCTATCTCTTTATTTATGTGCTTGTTATGTCCATTCGTTGTTGTTCTAAGATCCTTCAGCATCCTAAAAAATCATTATTTTATACTCTGCATCTGGTAGTTTGGTTACTTCCATTTCATTTAGTTCTTTTTTGGGGGATTTTTCTTGTTGATTCATTTAGATCGTATTTCTTTGCCTATTTTTCTGTGCATTAGATAGCGCTGTCTGACTTTGAAAGTTTTGTCGTGTCTTTACCAGGAAGGTGGGCTTGGTGGTACAGGCCACCTGATTTCTTTGCTCTAGGAATGCTTCTTGAGGGTATTATTTTATCTCCCGATGTATATGAGTATTGAATGCAGTTGGTCCTTTTGTGGGTATGGGTATTCCTTCAGGCTGGCTGGCTCTAAGGGTCCACCTTGATCATGTGTATTACATATTGTGCAATGTCTGTCCTATTGGGCCTATTTATTCTCCACCGTGTCTTGTACCTGCTAGACTCCTCCTTTGGGGGTGCTGCTTGTGTAGCTAGCTGAATCTAGGGTTGGTGCTATCTGCCACCCACCATCAGTGTGTGTTGGTTGTAGATCTTTGTTGGTTGGCATCAGCCATTGTTTGTAACCCACTGTGGTCTACTTGTCTGCAGCTACTGCTCTTTTTGCTGTTTGTGTCTGCTTTTTCTGTGCCTGGGTAGTGTGGGAGGGGCCAACCTGTGTATAAAGATCAGCTTCCTCCTCCTTAGAGATGACAGCAGCTTCATAAAATCCCCAAGCTTTGTAGCATTTGCCTTCACTTTTCAGCTTCTTTACCTTCTCTTGTAGCTTCCTGGTCTTGCCACAGAGTCTTCTGTAGAAGACTTTAGTGTGGGCCCTGACTGGCCTCACTTACCTAACTCCTCTACATGTTGCAAACTTATTGAGTTAGGGTAGCTGAGGTTGGGAACACAACATAAGTGGGACCCCCCCCCTCCTTCAGGGGTCTCTTGGTCAGTAGTTCAGTATGGAGAATGTGGCCCTTACTCCAGAGCCTAATCCCTCATCCACTCCTGGATTCTCAAATTTTATTTCTCCTTAACAAGGTGAGTAGCAGGCTCAAATCAAGTGGGGTTTACAGTTCCCTTTACAGAAGTTCTTACAGCTTGTGAGACCTTGGTCTCAGGGAGGAAGACTGAAAGAGTCCTCTCCTGGAGCTGACTGTGTTCTTCTATAAAGTGGCTAAGCCCCTCAATCAGATCCAACAATAAGCTCACAGGGATCCACACTTTAAATGTCCATGCTCCAAGTTTTTCTCTTTTACCCCTGTGTAATCTAGCCCAGCAGGGCAGGATATCCAGCACCCAGGCTGGCTGACTGTGAAGCTCCACCCTATGCAATGCACATGAGCTGCTGTGCCAGTGCTGATCACAGAGAGCGGAACTTGCCTCAGCTGGGCCAGGTATGAGGAGCTTTTTCTTAGGATACCACTCTAGCAAGGGTTGTTAGGTCCTGAACCAATGCTCTCCGCAGCTGGCCCCTGGATGTGCCAGCCCTGGGCCTCCCTGGCAGGAAACCGGCACAGAGCAGTGGGAGACACTGCCCATGACTGGTCCTCAGCAAACCTTCTTGGAGCTACAAGCATTCCAGAGTTTGTGGTTGCCTCTGCTGGACCCAGGTGCACATAGAAATACCAAGCTACACACCTAAGCTGGCTTTTACCCACATTGGGCCCTGGGGGGAAAGTCCACTTAAAAGGCCAAGGTGCCATGAGTCTTGCCTCCTGAAGCCTCTCTCTGTTGACTGCTTGTTGGGCTCTGCCACTGAAAAAAACCTCTGGTAGAGTCTAGAGCCTAGGCCAATATAGGGATTAGGATGAGTGGTTGGTGTGGTTATGTCCTTCAGTCCCAGGTGTCATTCTGTCCAGACTTTTTTCATAGATCTCAGTAGGGTGTGGCCCCAGGAGTCCAGTGGATGTAGCCTCTGAGACCCAGAGGTGTGGTCTGCCCACACTCTGAACAGTTTCTACTGAGTTCCCATGAGGTGGAATTATCAGTCTTAGACTCAGGAGTGTGTGGCGAAAAGCTCCGGCCTCACTACCAGAAAACTGAGTCACTGATGCACCCCCTGCTTCCTGTCTTCTCAGCACAACCCAGTCACTTTGACTGGTGCTGGAAAGACTCGCGACGGCAGAGCAGTTGCTTTTCCCCAGGCTGATGCCACTCAGAGGGGATTGTTCCGCCCGAGACAGATGGCGACGGCAGTATTGGAGAATGACTCAGCACAGGTGTTCCAGTGGCCCTACAGCATCTCTCCCTGGGCCTCCAACTTTACACTTTCCTCATGCAACTCTGGTCCTCTCAGCCCTCCCTCTACTGGAACCCTGGGTAACTGGCTGTGAACAAAATTTTCTGTGTGGGCCCTTTCAGATGGAGCCTGCATCTCTAAGAGTTCCATCTATTTCTTGCGGACAGAAAACCTGGCTCTTTTCACTTCCAAAGGCTGTCTGGGCACCTCTTCTAGGCTCTGGGGCTCTAGGCTGAGGCTCTGGGCCTGAAGCTGAAGAACCACACCTCTCAGGGCGACTCTCCCGGCAGTGAGAGTCCCTTCGGACTCTCAGCATCTGCGTGCTCCTGGGAGCGAAGCAGTCCTTTACACCTCTCTGCCTTTCCTACCAGTCTTGGTATGGCTTCTTCTGTGATTCTTGGTTATAGACTCCTCTTCATTTAGTCCAAAGTTGGTTTTTCAAGATGAATGTTCTTAAATTAAGTTGTAATCTAATTTGGTCTTGGGAGGTGACAGCTGGAACGTTTGCCTACTCTGTTGCCATCTTGGAATCTCTCTTGCCAGTGTCTTGATCTGAGATAGCTCTTGCTGTGATGGCTGCTTGTCTGTTTCTTTCTCGTGGTATGTCTTATACCCCTGCCCAGAAAGAATTTTCTTCCTTATTTTTAATGTGGTTGTATCTTTACTAATTTCTATGTTATAACATTAAAATATAATTTCTCTGGGTTTTATATGGACAGGAGATAATTTATGTTATCTTGAAATAAAGAACCTAATTTTTTTTTTTTTACAGGGACAGAGAGAGAATCAGAGAGAGAGATAGATAGGGACAGACAGACAGGAATGGAGAGAGGTGAGAAGCATCAATCGTTAGCTTTTTGTTGCCGTCGCAACACCTTAGTTGTTCATTGATTGCTTTCTCACATGTGCCTTGACCGCGGGCATTCAGCAGACCGAGCAACCTTGGGTCCAAGCTGACGAGCTTTAGCTCAAGCCAGATGGTCCCGCACTCAAGCTGGCGAGCTCGGAGTCTCGAACCTGGGTCTTCCGCATCCCAGTTCGCCACTCTATCCACTGCGCCACCGCCTGGTCAGGCCTAATTTTTTTGACATATGATGTCTAGGCCAAGTATCACGCTGTTTCTCTTAGCAAATCATCAGTATATTTCTCTCATAAACTACTTTTGGAAAAAAAATAACAACACATCAGGACTATTTTAATGGCCCAAATCTCTTAGAATAACACAATTGATGTGGTGGCCATGACTGCAGTTATGTAAGAAAACATAAGATACATGGACAGGGAACCTGCCAAAATGGAGAGTATTCATTTTATTGAGGTGGTGAACTTATGTATGACTTTTTCTCTTTTGGTGTTTCAGAATTCCTGTATTATTATATATCTTTCTAAAGAGGACATACATTTTTTATTATATATTCTAAATCACATTAAAAAATCATACCACTTATATTGACCCCTATTAAAGTAACCCATTGCCTATAGGACAAAGTGAAACCTCCTAACAGAATATACCCAAAGCTCTTCACAGATCTGTTCCCCAAATGCTTCCCTTCATATCTCCCTCAGTTTTTTTATGCTTTATCTAGTTTAATCTTGTCCCCATCTTTGCCACAGATGCTACTAATTTCTGCTATATTTTAAGGATTAAAACATGTTTTTGCAGGGTTGTTTATCTACTTACAGGACGCTGGTTCTTCTGGGCCCGTCTTTTGCTGACTTTATTTGCTCTCCTGACTTTATACAGTGTGTTGCTATTGGTGAGTAATGTTCCCCATTTCACCCACTCCCTTCCTGAGTAGCCTCTTGATGTCCTCCTATTTATGGTTTGGTGTCCAGTGGTGCTGCAAGCCCTCAGAGGCCAAGGTCACTTTTGTCTTAGCAGAGTTGGGGTTTACAACAGCTGCTTGAATTTTAGGCACAAGAGATAGATGGAGAAAAATGGACTTGTGCTATTAGAGGATGCATCTTCAGCTTACCACGCAGAAGCAGTGGTCTTTTGCAGAGAGAGAGAATTTATTGTAAGGTGAGGCAGATGCACAAAGAGACTGGAGGCAAGCCTCAAATCAGTGTCCTGGAGAAAAGGCCTGAGATAAATTTTAAGGGATGGGATTAATAGTTCATACTTCGAAGCCTGTGATTGGATAATTTTGAGATTTAGGTATATAGGGTAAGGGATATGACAGAGGTAAAGGAAAGAACAAAGAATTTCCAATCTGGCAGAGTTTTGTGGAAAAGAAAAGGTGGAAGTTTCAAGAGTTCTTTGAGCAGACTCAGATTAGCTCAACTCGTCTCAGCTAGTGTTCACCAGTTCTGCTGGTCCTGCAGAGGGACTGGAGAACAGCTTCCTGCTTATTTCTGCAATATACTTTTTGAAATGTTGATTAGTGTCCAATTTCTTAGTGTCCGGTTTCAGTCCAGTCTTACTTGGTCTCCATGTAAATCACAAAAGCTTTGTTAGTGTCTAGTTTCAGTCCTCCCCTTTCTTAAAACATTCCTCAACCTCAAGAGATGGACAGCACAGGTGCAGCACTGTCTGTAAAATAACTCAAAGATTGTATTAATCACCAGTCTGATTTAAGGAATCAGATCCATTTATAAGATTATCAAACTGATTGATTTGTTGTTTCACAATTTTTAGGAAATGGGAGTTCTTCAGTTCTCATTGGTACATAGGACATATACATCTTTCCCTGACTTCATGATTTCTTGTCTCCACTGATTTACTATTTGATATAAAATCAGTTGCCCACAAATCAATTGACATTTGCATTCATGTTTTTCTCTCAATAAAATTTATTGATCATGATGTGAATGATAAGTATTGAGTATACAGAGGTCAACAAAACATAAGCAGTTTCTGTTTTCATGCAGGGCTCTTCAAAAATGAAATGTAAGCATACTATAGTTTCTTAATTCAACGAGTTTGGAATTGAGTAGGGCACCATAATCATAGAAAAAAGAAACTAACACAAGCATTACATTATAACTGTCATTAGAGAGACCTCAATGAAGTTCTGCAGGGATTCTGAGAGGAAGAGGTGACTTCTTACAAGAGGATTAAGTAGGGCTTCTTGGAAGAGATGACACTAGAGTGGGATCTTGAAGGGATGTTGGATTTGGATGTGAGTATATGGGGATGGAGAAGAACATTCCAGCCTGAGGGAACATCATGACAAAGTTGGCAGAGGTCAGTACTGTCAGCATGAAGAGCATAATGAAGAATGGGAAACATGGCTAAAAAGATAAGCTTGCAACAGCTTTTGAAAGGCCTGAAAAGTAAGTCTAAAAAATTTAGCATAAGTCAGATCAGATTTTTATTTTAGGAAAATCACCCTAGAAGTTGTGGTGTGGAGGGTGACTGTAGGCAGAGAAACGAGTTAGACACTTTTTTTTATAATGGGAAAATGCCAATGAATGATGTCCTGTGAGCCAACTCTGGCCACTGAATTGTACTGCTTTCATATACAATAAACATGAAATGCTGTAGTTAGCGTCCAAGGTGGGAATGAGCTCGACTGTCCAATAAGGCATATATTTTAACAGACTTCCTACTCTACACTAGCTCTTTTGGGATATATACAATAACAACAACAGTGAACAAACAGGCGTGAGTTTTATTTACAGTTCTATCTTTAGGTTATTTTGTAACTTGGTCATGTCATATGATTCTTATGAGTCCCCTTTTCTTTCAATTGAAAATGAAAATAATATTAAATAAAACGGTATTATATAAGCCATGGTGAAGAAATAAAATTATTGTGATAAAACTTGTCACATATATTCCAACTTTAGTAGTATACTAAGCATCTGAGGACTCAAGTTTTTATTTTGCATTTATATCTACACAGACTTGGTGCCTGGCTAGATTTAAATTCAAATCTAACTAACATTTATTGACTAAATATCAGTGTTATCAGCAGTGGTTAACAGTTGTAATGACGACACTGGTTCCTCAAAAAAGAGCCTTTAAATGACCTTGGGAAGGGTAGGTCCCTGACCTGTCCTTTCACAAATGGGTCTAAGTAATACCAGGAACAAAGTCCATCACAAGGTAAAGAAATTGGTAGAAACTCAGGAAGGATAGCAGTGTGGTGGTTGTTATGAAATCCCAGAGAAAATAATAAAATAATAGGTACTTCTTCCTAGGGATGCTGGTACAAATAGGAGGTGATGTATGAACTGGCTTTGAAAGGTCAGTGGCATGGGGAGGGAGCGCTTCTCAGACAGAGGAACAGCATGGCAAACCCCCAGAGGTTGAAAAGTGCAGGTATAGCAAGAAGCGTATATAATGAGAGTTATTTGAATACACTAATATTCAACCTCTGAAGGCCTCATGGCCTCCACCTCAGGTGCTATGAGCCACAAGTTGGTGATTTCAAAATCATGCCCTTTTTCTTCTTTTCTTATTCAGGTACTTGGATTGTTGTTGATTAAGGAAGACTATAAACTATACCTGCACTGGAGTCATAAGGTAGGACATCTGAGTCTTAACAGGAGACCTTAAACTAAGACTGAATGTACCTCTTTGGCACTTACTGTTAAGTATAGAGGCGCACTTTCTTTGGAGTTCCCCTTTAAAAGAAGAGACCTACTTACTCTGTTTTAACTGAAATCATTAAATTTCTAATAGATTTACTAAATGGAATTTCAGTAACTGATTTACGGAAGGATCTGAACCCAAACTTTATTTTTTCTCACCATTCCTTATTAAACTTACTCTGTAATTCTATTCTTCCATCCTAATAAGATCTTAGGCAAGCGCCATTACTTTCCCAGTCCTACAAAGTCACAAGAACATTCTCATTTCAGTCATTTAAGAATTCAGTTCAGGCCCTGGCCGGTTGGCTCAGTGGAAGAGCATCAGCTCGGCGTGTGGAAGTCCTGGGTTTGATTCCCAGCCAGAGCACACAGAAGAAGCGCCCATCTGCTTCTCCACCCTTCCACACCTCTTTCCTCTCTATCTCTCTCTTCCCCTCCCGAAGCCAAGGCTCTATTGGAGCAAAGTTGGCTGGGGCTCTGAGGACAGCCCCATGGCCTCCACCTCAGGTGCTAGAATGGCTCCTGCTGCAGCGGAGCAATGCCCCAGATGGGCCAAGCTTCACCCCTAGTGGGCACGCCAGGTGGATCTCAGTCAGGCACGTGTGGGAGTCTGTCTGACTGGCTTCCCACTTCTAACTTCAGAATACAAAAAAAACAACAACAACAACAACAAAAAAACCTATTCAGTTCATTGTAATAACCCAACCTCCAACTTTATAAGACTTTCCCCTTTCCCTATTGGTGGAAGCTGGCACTGGTGGAGAGACCATGATGATCCTATCACCTCTTTTTCACCAAAAAGGGGCTCAGGGGAATAGGAGATGGAATAAAAGAGCACAGTCCCACAAGGAAGGGCAAGAGCGTCATTTAGGGTTGATCCATCAGGACCAGTTAAAAGCACAGTTGTTGGCTCTTTATCCCAGGGGCTTCTTCTATGTGTATTTGCAGGGACCCTTCTGCTGAGAACCTTGACTACAGCTCTCTTGGTGGAGTCAATGTTTGTCTTCCTATACATCCTGAAATTTGTCTGGTGAGGTCTCTACATATGTAGCTTTATAAAAGCATGGCTTCTCTCACAGAATTCATATTTGATCCCCAGAAAGCAGGCATATTTGGTTTTGCCCCACCATCTGTGGACATACATGTCATTTCCAGTATACCTGCCATGTGCTTGAGCAGCTCCACCAACAGCCTCTTGCTTTTTTTATAGACTGTTTCAGGTATGAGTTTGATACCTTTTCTTGTGTTTTCTAAAATCCAGGAACATGCCACACTCTTTGATTGGTCTCCTTAAATTTCCTTTAACTCAATAATGAGATATATGACCTGGAAATATAGATTTAAGAGTTATTAGAACAGATGAAATTAAAGTCATAAGGTCTTATAGGGAAAGAATGTAGATTGAGAAGTGAAGAAAATTGGATTCTTGAGATCACTATCTGTTTTGAGTTGAGACACCTTGATCAGTTTGTCACTACAAAGAATCCCTATCGAATAAGCCATTCTGGTGACATTCCAGGCTCATGCCTATTTCTCACGATGAGAAAAAACTACTCAGAGACCAGAGGAAGTGCACCAAGAGGTGAAGGGGAGGCAACAGTCCCAGTCAACAGATCAAAGGACTGAAACCCCATCCCCAGCCTTACTCAGATATTTATTAACAAGTACAAATAACTCAAGGAATCATAAAAAAAGAAGTTTTCAAGGGGTGAAATAAAGGGCAAGGAACATGTAAACTCCTAATTTGTTCTGAGAGCCTAAAATTTTTTATTGCTGAATCTTACCTGTTGTTTTGCTGTTTCCAGCACACACTGTATCCAGTACAGGGTCAGAGAGACCCCTGCACTCTCATCTGCTCAGGGCTTTTGCTGTAGGTGCTTCACTGTCTCTTAATTGTTATCCTAACTCTACATGTTTTCATAGCACATTCCCACACCTGTTATTGAAATCATGCTTACCTTGCCTCTGCTGCTACATGTCATCTGCCACAGCAGGTTCTCATCAATGCCTTTGAAGTCAGGAAGCCGGTTTCAATAGCAGCATCTCTCACCTTTATTCAGGCATAGAGGAGAGCCACTGCAATGCTTTTCATGGATTCTGACACTTCCTGACCAGTGTATTTTTCGGTGTACTCTGAGACCTCCCATAGAACATGATAGGGAGTGAGTTAGCTTATCATGAGTGATGCCAATCCAGCAAACTTTTCTTAGTAAATTTCTGCATGCTTTCTTTTATATAACACCAATTTCATTAAGGATAGGCCACTGCTGAGCCAAGGTTTAGACAACCAAAGAAACAGAACCGCTTCAATATCAGTAATAACTGGATTCTGGTCAATGAATTCAAAAGCCCTAATAGATTTACTCATATCAATAAATTTTGAACCAACAAAAAGCTAAGTTTTTACTTGGGAGACTGCTTCTGTTGGCAAGGGAGATTCTGTAGGGCTTGGTTTAATTTTAGTGTACTCTGAGTAAATCTGAAAGGTGAAGGTTAGCACCGGGCCTATAACCTATTCCCCTTTTACCTAAGGATGTTCAAAGAAGAAAGAATGATCTCAATCAAAACTCCTTGTAAACATATTGATAAGCCAATCTCCTGGGAAACACATATAAAGATGCTTATTAACCAAACATAATGTGAGTCCTTATCTACAAAATATATAGCAAGATATAACCTATTATGTCAGAGTTACTTACTATAAAGAAACCTGGAATTCCTAGGTTTGTATAGTGGGAGACATGGCAGGCTGGAGTTGGATAATTAATGGGATATAAGATACAGATGCTGCCTGACCAGGCAGTGGCACAGTGGATAGAGCATCGGACTGGGATGCGGAAGACCCAGGTTCGAGACCCCTAGCTTGCCATCTTAAGCGCGGGCCCATCTGGCTTGAGCAAACGCTCGCCAGTTTGGACACAAGGTCACTGGCTCCAGCAAGGGGTTGCTCAGTCTGTTGAAGGCCCGTGGTCAAGGCACATGTGAGAAAGCAATCAATGAACAACTATGGTGTCGCAACGGCAACGAGAAATTAATGATTGATGCTTCTCACCGCTCTCCGTTCCTGTCTGTCTGTCCCTATCTATCCCTCTCTCTGACTCTCTCTCTGTCCCTGTAAAAAAAAAAAAAAAGAAAAAGAAAAGATGCAGATGCTCTATAACCACAAAGCTTCTTCTGTGAAGCAGTGTTTCCACATGGTTTGCTCAAAAGACACCACACATTTTAAGTCCAAGACCAGAATGCATTTTATTGGAGGAGAAAAGAGAATTTTTTATGAGTATCTGAATTTGACAGGATAGATTTCTCCGAAGAAGATGTTTTACCTGGGACGGGAGGAGGGGGTGGTGGCATCTAAGATAGTGGCAGAGTAGGTGAAAGCTACACTCTCCTCCTCCCAGGATTAAAATGGAATTACAACTAAATTTAAGAATAGTGATTCTAAGTAATCAATTGAAGACTAACTGAAAATTAGTCTTTAATCAAGGATATACAGAAGATGCCATGTTGAGACTGATAGGAAGAGCAGAGACAGGAAAAGAGCTGTCCTGGTTCTTATGGGTGGTGGCTGAGGGTCCAGAGGGATATTTTGACTGCAGGGGGTTGCCCCTAAGTAGTGTGGGACCTAAACCCCACGCTGAGCAACTCAGCCCAGAGCACCAGTGCCTGGAAGAGGCACTTGCATAACATATGGCTGTGAAAAGCAGTGACATTTTAGTCAACCAGAAAGAGATGCAAATCTGCAGAGACAAAGGAACCATCTTAAAGGGCCAACACAACTTTTATCACATGCACTCACCCTGGTTTCTGGTGAGGGAGGGCAGAGCAGACTAGAGGGGTAAGAGGAGAGTCTGGGGCTTGTGACTCTGGGGAGAGAGCTAGAGGTACAGCTACCAGGATCCCTGTGCTGAATCATTCTCCAGTATAGCAGACACCATCTTTCTTGGATGGAACACTCTCCCCCCCTGTGGCATCAGCCTGGAAAAAGGCAATTGCTCCACCATCTGGACTCCCTCTCACCCCACCCTGAGGAGATAAGGCTCTGATGAGGAGTCAGCTGCCTTGTCTATGGTTTAGAAGTTTGGTCAGACTCATGGGGTATAGGTGACTGAGTTGTCTGGCTGTGAGGAGGGAGCCACTCCCTCCACTTTTCTATGAGCATGACTGGTGCTTCCCCCTCGTGGGAGATCCAATAGAACTACCTTCATGGACCCACCCTCCAGGCTCTGGAGGCAATTCCTAGTGGCTCTGCCCTACCAAGGTTGAGGCAAAATCTGGTACAGACTCAGTCTGTGGCTCTGGAGCAGGGCCATACCCACCATCTTCCCTGAAGCCTGACTGGAACTTCCCCCTCAAGGGAAATCCATTAGTCTCATCCTCCATCGCCACCAGAGGCTCTTTCAGTGACTGAGCCTAACATGCAGCCAGTAGGCAGAGGCAGCTGGAGGCAGAGTTCAGGATGCCTTGGGACTTTTGCTGACCTGCCCCTGAGCTGGATGTCGGTAAAAGATGGCCTTGGTGTGCAGTTAGGTTCTTTCCACACATACCCAGGCCCTCTAGAGGCAGCCATAAAAAATGTGTATCACTTGTAGCTCCAAACAGGTTGCGCAGGGCCTGGCACAGACAGTGTCTGACATTTGGCAGCACCAGAGTCTCTCCCAAGAGGCCCAGAACCAATACACTCTGTGGTCAAATTTAGCATTAGTGCAAGATTCAATAAGCTTAACAAGCAGCATATCCAAAGGTAGAGCTCAGCAGGCACCAAATTCAGTTGAGGCAAATGCCACTTCCTGTGCTAAGCACCTGTCTAGCAGCTTGCACACTGTGATCAGGGTTGAACCTCACAGTTAGTCAGCCTGAGGGTCAATCCCATGCATGAATGGGCCAATAGCAGCCAAGACTCAATTACAACAGGAGAACCCCCATAACCCAAGCAAAAGACATTGCATCCAGGGCAGGTGATTAAATAGCCTGTGCCACTAGATCCCACAGGACGCCTACTACATAAGGCCACCCCACAAAACTAGGGGTCCTAGCAGATCTATACATAGAAACAAATGCAAATAGGCAGTCAAAATAGGGAAACAAAGTAATAGGCCCCAACTGAAAGAACAGAAGAAATCACCAGAAAAAGAGCTAAATGAAATGGAGGCAAGCAACTTATCAGATGCCAAGTTCAAAGTAAGGGTAATAAGGACGCTCAAGGAACTTAGTGAAAACTACAGCAGCATGAAAAATGACATAGGAAACATAAAAAAGGACCACTCAAAATGAAGAATACAATATCCGACATCAAGAATATACTGAAAGGAATAAACAGTAGTTGGATGAAGTAGAAGATTAAATTAGCATGTTGGAAGATAAGGTAGAAAAGAACATGCAATCAGAGCAGCAAAAAGAAAAAATAATTTATAAAGGAGACTAGTTTAAGGGACATTTGGGACCACAAAAACCTTACCAACATTAGAATCATAGGGGTTTCAGGAGAAGAAAGAGAGCAAGGGATTGAGAACCTATTTGAAGAGATGACTAAAAAATTTGAAAACCTGATAAAGGAAAAAGACACAGAAGTTCAGGAAGTGCAGAGAGTCCCAAACAAGATGCAACCAAAGAGGCTTACACCCCAATGCATCATAATACAAATAACTATTTAGAAATCAGCTGCATAATTAAAGTGACAAAGATTAAAGAGGAGAGAATCTTTTTCTTTTTTTTTTACAGGGACAGAGAGAGAGTCAGAGAGAGGGATAGATAGGGACAGACAGACAGGGAGGGAGAGAGATGAGAAGCATCAATCATCAGTTTTTCGTTGCCATTGAGACACCTTAGTTATTCATTGATTGCTTTCTCATATATGCCTTGACCATGGGCCTTCAGCAGACTGAGTAACCCCTTGCTGGAGCCAGCGACCTTGTGTCCAAGCTGGTGAGCGTTCGCTCAAACCAGTTGAGCCCACACTCCAGCTGGCGACCTCGGGGTCTTGAACCTGGGTCCTCCGCATCCCAGTCCAACGCTCTATCCACTGCGCCACCGCCTGGTCAGGCAAGAAGGAGAGAATCTTAAAAGCCACAAAAGAAAGACAATTACTTACAAAGGTGCTGCCATAAGACTGTCAGCTGATTTCTCAAAAGAAACTTTGCAGGCCAGATGGGATTGCCATGAAACATTCAAAGTAATGAAAACCAAGGACCTACTACCAAGGCTATTCTAAACAGGAAGGCTATCTTTTAAAATTGAAGGAGAAATAAAAAGCATACCAGATAAGAAAAAGTTAAAGAGTTTGTTACCACCATACCAGTATTACAAGAAATGTTAACAGGTCTGCTTTAAAAAGCAGAAGAGGAAGAGGAGCAGGAAGAAGAGGGTTAAAAGAATAAAATAGCAATAAGTATATACTTACCAATTATTACTTTAAATGTAAGTGGTTTAAGTGCTCCAATAAAAAGGCACAGTGTAGCTGAATGGATAAGAAAGCGAAACCTATATATACAGTGTCTACAGGAGACTTACCTCAGAATGAAAGATACAGACTAAAAGTAAAGGTATGGCCTGACCATGCAGTGGCACAGTAGATAGAGCATCAGACTGGGAAGCAGAGGACCCAGGTTCAAAACCCTGAGGTCACCAGCTTAAGCACAGGCTCATCTGGGGCTCGCCAGCCTGAGCCCAAGGTCACTGGCATGAGCAAGGGGTCACTAGGTCTGCTGTAGCCCCCACCCCCCGGTCAAGGCACATGTGAGAAAGCAATCAATGAACAACTAAAGTGCTGCAATGAAGAATTGATGCTTCTCATCCCTCTCCCTTCCTGTCTGTCAGTCTCTATCATAAATAAGTAAATAAACAAATAAATAAATAAAAATAAAGGTATGAACAAAGATATTTATGCCAACGGAAATGAAAGAAAGCTGGAGTAGCAATACTTACATCTCACAACATAGACTAAAACAAAGGCTATAGTAAGAGAAAAAGAAGGACTCTACATAATGATAAAGGGAGTAGTCCAACAAGAGGATATAACCCTTGTAAATATCTGTGTACCTAACAAAGGAACATCCTAAGTATGCAAAGCAAATCTTGATCAAATGGCCTCAATGGAGAATTTTACCAAACACTCAAAGAAGAGCTAACATTTATCCTCAAGTTATTCCAGAAAATTTAAAAGGAGGAGAGACTACCAAGCTTACTCTATGAGGCCAGCATTGTCCTAATTCCAAAACCAGAAAAGGACACTACAAAGAAAGAAAATTATAGGCTAATATTCCTGATGAATATAGATGCTAAAAATTCTCCAGAGAATATTAGCAAACTGGATCTAGCAATATATTACAAAGATCATACACTGTGATCAAATGGGATTTATTCCTGTGATGCAAGGCTAGCATAACAGTGCAAATCAATAAACATGATACACCACAAAAACCAAAGGAAGGATAAAAAGCACATGATTATATTATATCTATGTACATCGATGCAAAAATCTTAATTATATCTTTCCATTCTCTGAAAGAGTTTGTTAAAGATTAGAAATATTTCTTCCTTAAATACAGAGGTGGACCAAAGTAGGTTACAGTTGTTTGTAAGGAAATCCTAAAAGTAAGTTATAATTATTACAATAGCTGTATTAACTGTGTTTTGTATACCACAACTGTAAACCTACTTTTATCAACCTCTATATTTTGTTAAATTAACCATTAATGCCAGCAAGGCTTGGAGTTATTTTGTCAAAAGGTTTAATTATGATTTCAGTTACTTTAATAGATATACAGATTATGGAAAGGAAGGAACTAAGCACTCTACAAGGTAGGACAGATATAAAAAGACTATATATTTCAAGGGGAAGAAATTAAAGTTATGTCTCCTTAGTCTCAATGTTCTTTATGAAGTACTATTTATAGTGTTCTGGTAGTAGATTCTTTTCATCTTTTCAAAAAGTATTGATTGCTTACTATGTGCCTACATTCTGCCAGGCAGTGAGAATGTGATCATAAATATTTTACTTGATCTCGTGAAGCTTCCAATCTGTTGGAAAAAAAATACATTGAAAAGTTAATTTTAAAATATTCTTTACTTGTGATAGTATTGAATAAAAAGAGTAGTGAATATTTGTAATGGTCCCTGTTGAAACTGAGTGAGAGATACTAGGCAAAGCTGAGGGCCCCGCTGAGGCTGGCGATGATAATTAGTAAAGGCATCAGCCCATATAGCAGTATAGTTCTTTTTGGCAACCATGCTATACAACAAAGACTTGGGAGCAAAGAAGGTAAATGATCAGATCCATCCAATATTGGGGTTTGTAGGATAAGATCCAAAGGATGAAGAAATAAGGTCCCTGACATAGTGGGGACACACGTACAATTCCCAACGACAGTTCTGATTCAAGCCTAGTGCCTGGAAGTCAGGGGATTTTGTTTGTTTGTTTGTTCTCCAGATCCTGACTCTGCTAGTGATTGGAACATGCATATTTTTTCTATCACTTTTATGCATTCACTGGAATGACAGGTGGCTGACATTCGGGCTCTCACTGAAGGTAAGCATCATCCTGTAGGTCTAGCACTGTTTGTCTAGTGTGGTCAGCCTGACTTTTGGCTTTCTCCCAGGTCTTTGCTCCCTACCTACACCTGAGCTGTGTAACTGTGATGGTTCTTCTTGCCTGGCCTTTGGCCTACTACTTGGTCAGTCTGGAACTAGAAGGTATGTCATGTGGGTGGAGCCTGATTTTTTTCCAGGTCTGGCTTTAGCATTGCATACTCTACTCAGCAAAACACAAACTTGGTAGATAGCTACCATTATGCCCCTTTGAAATTAATTTATATGATTACTGAGGCATGCTCCTTGAGGTCAAACTCATAACCTCACGTGGCCTGTCAGAACATTTTCCAGACCAAACAGGCCTTCTTCTAGAGCACTTTTCTTTCTAGGAAGGTAAGAATTGTCTCTGTGTTGTTAAACAGTGACTGTCTGAAAATGGAATGAGATTGTGGAGGGGATGGTTGAGGACATTTTAATTTTATTCCATAGAGTGGTGGTTCTAGTCACAGTTCTTTTAAATTGTATTCAAACATTACTAGTTTAACTAGTGAACTTATACTAGGTCCATTATCCCTGGTTGCATTCTAGCAAGACGAAAAAGGCCCCTGGGTATCTGTCATACCTGGCGACTTAGAGCAGAAGCAGAAATGTCTCCATCTGCCACTGGTTTCCTTTCCATTCTTTGGCCTAATATTATGAAAACAAAAGAGAATCAGAGCTGTACATTAAGTTTTTTAGAAATGGAGTTACCTCTCACCACCATTCCTGAGATACCAGTAGGATTTTATGTATCTCTTCTTACTCTTGATTAAACAAGGAGTGTGTGCTTCCTGACTTAGGCGCAGATAGAAACAAAACAATACTGGATTGGTAGTGTTGCCATCATGTGTTTGTACTTGTGTGTATTTGTTGTATCTGGAGAGTGATTTGTAGGAAATGTTTTGGAGCAAGAGCTTAAGGGGGGACAATAATGAACTCTTTTCTTTTTTATTTATGAAATTTTAGCTAGATACAGAAGAGACAAGATTATACAACAGAAGAGAAAGAGAAACCGGAAATGTGATAGAGTCACAAAGCTGAGAGGTTAGAGCTGGAGAAAGAGACTTGAAAGTGATTGAAGTATAGGTGGTAACTTAAAAATGTACAAATGGGTAAAATCCTCAGAGGTCTACAATCATAAGTGCTGGGAATGGCCAGTGATAAGAGGTACTGTGGCCAAACCGTGTGTGTGTGTGTGTGTGTGTGTGTGTGTGAGAGAGAGAGAGAGAGAGAGAGAGAGAGAGAGAGAAAAGGAGAAAGAGAGAGAAAGAAAAGGAGAAAGAGAGAGAGAGAAGCAAATACCTTTTATTTATTGAGTATCTATTATGAGTAAACACAGCCATAAAACTCTACTAGGTAGATTTTAGTAGATGTTGGCAGCAAAATAGCCCCATTTTTCAGGATGCAGAAAATGGAGACCAGAGAGGTTAAGCAGTGTGTTGTTAGTCCCACAGTTAGACGGTGGTAGTCTGGTTTTGGACTCAGATTTCTGTCAGCCAGCGCCCCTTCACTGTACCGCACTGCCTTATATATGCGGGTGTTTTAGGCTGGTCTTACAGGCTTCGGGCTTTCTCAGCACCAGCCATTCTACTCCTACTCCTGAGAATTATTCCTTAGCATGCCCTCTCCTTCCTACCTTCCCACCCTGTGCAATTCATTTCCTGTAATTTTCTGTTGAAAAATATTGCCTTAATAATAATGCATACATTTGGATAGCCCTGCACTTTCAAATTAGTAAAAATAAATAGGGCTGTGACAGAAATAGAGAGTGAATCAGGCAGTCCACACGGGTATTGACTCACTGCTGCTTTGGCATAGTTACTTGCTGGGGATGGGTCTCCGCTCCGCTTTATCTTTTTTTCTCACTCTCCACACTTTTCAGCTGTACAAGTGGCTATTGGATTGCCTTTTTTTCTCATCCTTATATGTCTGTTTGTGATGCCATTTGGGATGTATTCTCCCTGCGTTATGGAGAAGGATAAATTGGGACCCAAGCCAGTCATTTTTGGACATCGAGGTGCACCTATGGTAGGTGTTAGCATAATGGGCACGTGTGAATACAGGTGTGAATGGGTTTGTAGATGAGAAAAGAGATCGTCAGAACCACAGGAATCTTTGGGAGGAAAAAGGGCTGGCTTTAAATGAAAAGAGTAAAGAGTTAATTGTAGAGGTTGGACTTGAACCCAGGTCACCTCTCAGTCCATTTTTCTACTGTGCCCATTTTTCTACTGTGCGTCAGATGAGTAGAGTCTCAGACTCATACTGTGGGAAGGAGGATATATGCAGGCTCTTTGGACAAAGACCAAGAGAGCCAAAATCTACTTTTTAAAGTGCTTTTCCTGTTGGGCTTCCCTTCTACTGTAAAAGGAAAGTTGGGTAGAGAAACTCTGAGGTAGAGGGTCTGATGTCCTTTTCTTCCACAGCTGGGGCCTGAGAACACCATTATGTCCTTTCAGAAAGCTGTTGAAAACGGGGCCTTTGGGCTGGAGTCTGATGTATACTTAAGGTAGGAAAGCAGCAGCTGGGTGGGTAGGAGATAAGGTCAATGTCATGAAAGATGACCTGCCTGGCCCAAGTGGTAGCGAGCACAAGCCCTGGGGAGTTTCTGCTGTGTTCATATGTCACATGTGCATGTAGCACTCCCTCTCTCTCTCCCTCTCCCTCTCTCTCTCTCTCTCTTTCTCTTACCACTTCTTCCTTACAAATCATACATCTGTACCACTATATTCTAACTTATAAACTCAAAAGTCATACAGACTTGATACATACTCCACACAGAATTCAGATTTGTTCCTATTGCAAACTATGTTTAGAAGTTAACCCATGCACTACTCAGCAATATGTTTACCCTACTGTCCCGGACACCTACTACTATATTCCAGACCTTCTTTTGAGTGCTGCAGAGAATCACATGAGTAAGATGAACTCCTGCCTAAAAGATGTGCCCAGACAGTGAAGGAGGCATGGCATATTTACAAATATCCACAATATAAGACCATTTGTGGGGTGTGCCTTCCAGAGAAGGTTAAATCAAAAACAGCTGGAACCTCAGTAGAAGAAAAAGCCATTTTCTATTGTGTGAAAAACATCTATCTACTCAGAATTGTGTTTGGGTTGAATCTTGAAGGAAAGAATATTTTTTACCAAGAAGGTATGGTGATAGAATATATTCCAAGCAGAGATAGCAACTTATTCAAAAGCATCTAAGTAAAAACTGAAACTTTGTAGATCATTGAGCTAAGCTGTATGGATACCAAATTGATATGCTTGGGGGCAGGAGACGACCATGCGAGGAAGAGGTATGGCTATAAGGCTCACCTAGGCTTCTGGAGATTCCTAAATGTGTAATAGGCAGCCATTATAGATTTTAACACAGTATTGTTTTAAAAGATAAGATTTAGGAAGATTCTTCTGGTGACCTGTGAGGGAGAGTACTTAGGGAAATGAGCAGAGGGCTGTAGTAGTGTCCAAAGGAAAAGAGAGGAAGATTGGATCAGAACAGAGGTGAGGACAAGAAGATCATCTTGCTGTAAACTTTACGTACCTGAGCAGCTGAAAGTAAAAGGATGTTAATGTGGTGTGTACCGACTCTGTTTACAGCCTTTCTGTAGGACAAAAAGAAAGGCAATGAACATTCTAATTCAGAGATGAGGAACTATGGTTTGAATCTGGATCCAACGAAAGGAAATGTATTGCTAAGGAAACAAGGCTGGAATGTACATGATAAAGCCAAGATTAGGACTATATTTCCTGACCCCAGTCTGGAGTTCTTGACATTACCCAACAATGACAGTTGTTCAGTGCAGAACATTTGAATTAGGCTTTTGAAATGGGATGTTCTATCAGAGCTCCTGGTTTCATTTGTAGAAGTGCTTGTTGATCATGGCATAATGTGGTAAAGGTACTGAGCCAATGAGCTCCTGGTACATGGTCTCTCTCTTCTCTTGCTTGTGTCTATGACTTTAATCTGTGATTTAGATGATCCTTCTAACACCTCAGTTTCTCTAGTTGATGACATCTTAATTTCCAGTGATCATCTCCACATACTCCACCATTTACATTGATAGTTATACCCTAAGCTTCATCGTTATCAAAAATTGCATATCAGCTAGGACACGAATATCACACCAGTAACTTGAACAGGAAAAATGTAGTATCAAGAATTATTAATTGCTAAATGTGCTTCACTACTTAAAAGAAATTAAAGACTATCCCATGAGTATAAAGTAGCAAGTGCAATTACTGTAACTTATGTTCTAGAGGAAATGGAGTAAGCACATTCTACTTTTCCAAGAGTTATAAATTAATTAATTCTCATTAATAATGAGAATTAATTAATTAGAAACTGGGGAAAATGCACAGAGTAACTGACACAAGACTGTACAGTGGAGAAATGCAGGTGGACTGGCAAGGATTCATAAGACTCAGGGTACTACCAAGTAGTCAGTGAGTTACCTGTTTTTGTTGTTATATTTTGTTTTTTCCTCATATATTCTGACTTGAGCTCTAGAGAGACCGGAAACCCACCCTCTCACTGCCTGGGGCTCTGGCCCTAGAAACTATAGGCAGATCCCTATCTTCCATTCCTGCCCTGAAATAAGAGGGAGACCCCTTTTGTTGTTCCTCCAACTACAGAGAGAGGAGGAAATTATTGAAAGAAGTTATCTAGTGATCTCTTTATTGTGGCAAAAATATGCTTAACATAAATTTATCAATTTAACCATTTTTAGTTATACAATTCAATGGCATTAAATACATTCATCTTATTTTGTTACCATTACCACCATCCATGTCTAGAACTTTTCATCTTCTCAAACTGAAACTCTGTACATATTAAATAATAACTCCTTGGTCTCCTCTCCTCAGTCAGACTCTGGCAACTGCTGTTCTATTTTCTGTCTATGAATTTGAGTATTCTAGTTATCTCATATAAGTGGAAACATACAATATTTGTCTTTTATTATGTGGCTCATTTTACATAGTATAATATCAAGGTTTGTCTTTATTATAACATGTGTAAAAATTTCCTTTCTTTTTTATTATATTGAAAAACACATAACATAAAACTTACTATCTTAACAATTTTCAGTGTACAGCTCAGTAGTGTTAACTATATTCACATTGTGGTGAAACAGATCTCTACAACTTTTCATCTTGCAAACCTGAAACTTTGTACCTAGTAAACACCTTCCCTTTTCGCTCTCCCTTCAGCCCCTGGTAAACCATTCTACTGTTTCTGTGAATTTGTCTTCTCTATATAGCTTGTATAGGTGGAATCATATAGTATTTATATACAGTCGTCCTTCACCATATCATGGTTCACTTTTTGCAGCCTCACTGTATTGCGGATTTTTAAATTGTATATGTCTAATTTTGTATCGTGGATTTTTTGCTATATTGCAGGATTTTGCGGCATGTAGGTATTTTTATGTATTTATTATTTTAATTATTTTTGCTGTAAAATAAGCAAAATAAGTGTGGGAAAGGTTTATAAGGGTTTGGGGAGGGTTTACAAAGCCTTAAAATAGATATAAATAATAAAATAAATATAAGGTCGCTACTTCGCGGATTTTCGCCTATTTGGTGGTTTCTGAAACCTAACCCCCACAATAGACCAGGGACCACTGTATGTAACTAATGCCATTGAATTTTTAAAGTGATTTTAAAATGGCAAATTCTTCTATATATTTTACCACAGTAAAAAAATAATTGGGGAGAAAGCTAGACAATGAAAGAAGGATAGCCTTTTCAATAAATAGTCCTGAAGCAATTGGAATCCAGAAACAGCAACAAAAAAGACACTCAACCTAAACCTCATGGTTTAGGAGCGGAAAAGAACCTCAAAGTGATTGTAAATTTAAATGTAACATGCAGAATTCTAAAACCTTTAGAAAATAAAACAGAAGAAATTGTTTGGGGTCTAGGGCTAGCCAAACTGTTCTTAGGCTTTCTACCAAAAAAGCATTATCCATAAAAGGCAAGAATGATAAATGGGACCTTATCAAAATGAAAACTATTGCTCTATGAAATGCCCTGGAAAGCTCTTTATTACTCCTTCAATTCTGAGTAGAGTAATCTTTGTTGTAGATTCTTGCTCTTCATTTCGCTCCAATCCTTTCTAGCCTGCAAAGTTTCTGTTGAAGAATCAGCTGACAGTCTTATGGGAGCTATCTTGTAGGTAACAAACTGCTTTTCTTTTGCTGCTTTTAGGATTCTCTTTGTCTTTAACCTTTGGCTGTTTATGATGTGTCTTAGTGTGGACCTCTTTGAATTCATCTCGTTTCGGACTGTCTGCACTTCCTGGATTTATGTGTCTGTTTTCTTCCTTGGATTAGAAAAGTTTTCAGTCATTATTTCTTCAAATAAAAATTTAAAAATTTTCATGAAGGCCAATTTGTCTGTTTTGTTTTCCTTTTGTTGCCTGTGCCTTTGTTGTGATATCCAAGAAATTACTGCCACATCCAAGGTCATGAAGATTTCCCCCTATGTTTTCTTTATGAGTTTTATTGTTTTATTGTTTTAGGTCTTTAATCCACTTTGTGTTTACTTTTGTATTGTGGTTTTAAGTAAAGTTTCAACTTCAGTCTTTTTATGCGAATATTCAGTATTCCCAGCTTCATTTGTTAAAAAGATAGTCTTCTCTCTGTTTAATGATCTTCACACCCTTGTCAAAAGTCATTTGACTATATATGCTATAGTTTGTTTCTGGGCTCTATTCTATTCTAGTATATTTTTCTGTTTTTATGCTTGTATTATACTGTTTTGATTACTAGAGCTTTTAGTAAGGTTTGAAATCAGGAAATATGAGTATTCTGGTTTTGTTTTAATTGTTTTGGCTATTCATGATCTCTTGAGAGTCTATATGAATTTTAGAATGGATGAAGAGACAATTATTGGTGCTTCCTACTGTGCCATCTTCCCAGCATTCTCCCTTATCTTTATTATAAAGAATTTTAAGATAACAGTTTTCCTTCATCATTTAAAATATGTTGTTTTATTGGTTTCTGTCTTTCATACTTTTGATGAGAAGTTTGCTTTATGCTTATTTTTATTTCTGTCTAAATATGTAAATATTTCCACCCTCTGACTGCTTTTACAGTTTTTCTCATCAGTTTTTCACCTCTTGGTTATAATAATCTTAATGTACAATGTAGTATGTGTGCATGTATAAGTGTATTCTTATATTTATCCTTCATATTTATTAAGATTCTTGGGTCTTCTGATGTATATATAATTTTATTAAACTTTGAAGATTAAAAAATGTTTATTTTCTCAGTTTTTTTCTGTTTCCTCTCTTTATGTCTCCAATTACACATGTATAATAACTGCTTGATATAATCTCACAGGTTATTTGGGTAGATTGTGTTGCTACATCTTCAATTTCACTGATCTTTACATGATCTGTGATATCTAATCTGCTGTTAATTTTATCCAGTGAAATTTTCATTTCAGTTGCTATATTCTTCCATGGAATTTTTATTTTTTATATCTCACAGCTATATCTTCATTATAATAATATTTTCTTTTATATTTATTATACATTTTCTATATTTTTGTTTTATGTGACTTAATACCCTTTTTATTAATTCTGACATCTTTTTATTTACAAATTTATCTATATTGAGTAATTTTTCTGGTCAGGGTTACATTTTCCTGCTTTTTAACATGTCTGGTAATTTTTATTTACATGTTGGACATTGTAATTTATCATACTAGGTGCTATATATTTTTATACTCTGAAGAATTTTGGACTTTTCCTAGTAGGCAATTAAGTCAATTGAAGATTCTTTGTAGGTTTATTTTTAAGTTCCTTGATGGGTGGTTCAAAAGTCATTCTATTTCTAAATTATAGCCGTTTCTAAGGCATGATACTCTGGAGTCTCTAAAGAGTACCATGTATCAATGTCTCTCCATGCTCATTGGATGGAATTTGAGTGGTTTATACCTCTGTATGAGCTCTGCTAATTATTTGTCTTAGAATTTTCTAGTAATATTTTTTTTTCTTGGAAGTTGTTCTTAGCAAGCTTTATAGAGTTTTACTCTGCACATCTGTACATTAATATTTAGCTATATATTCCAGAACCTCTGTACATATTTACCTAGATCAATAAAGACCTGTCTCTGTCTGTCTGTCTGTCATAACTCCATTCTTTATGGGACTCTAGCTCACAAATTCTAGTTGACTTAACCTCTTCTTCATGCAATCTCTTTCTCCTCATTTCAGCACAGTAGCTGGGTCTTTTTTAGGTTCTCCTTCCCTGTGCCACAGTTCAGTATTCAACTGCATCATATTGTACTTCTTGTTGTCCACTAGCTGAGAATGTTATTCCCTTCATTTTGTCCAGTTTTCTAGCTGTTTATGGTGAGTAAGCTAACTCTCAACTCTTTTACTCTTTCATGGTCATCACTAAGTTCTCTCTTCAGAGATATTTTAATGGGACAGGAAATGAGATTTTCATAAAGGCAAATAGCAAATAACAGAACCAGGAGGTTTTCTAATGCTGCCATGTGATGTGAAAGATCTAGGACCAGAAATACTCAAAGCAGGTGCCTAGCTGGGGATGGATCAGCAAAATACAGGAGTATTGTATGAATGCTTGCTTGTATTGTGTAGTTCTGTGACCTCAGAGCCTTGCCCCATTACCATCCCACTCACTACTGTACCTACTGTGTTCTTGAAGCCAGAAAGAAACCTAGAAAGGGAAGCTACTCCTTCACCATCACTGTTATGATACATAAGAAAATATTGATCCCTAGGGCAAAAAAGTATGTGGACATCAAAGTATAAATGACTGGTAATTAAGCCTGTGAAGAGATTTGGGAGGGAATAAGGAACCCTTGTAAAACTTGATACTTTGATGGGCTTTATGAGAACTCTGGCAAGGTAGTTCAGTTCAGCCTATCCATCCTTTTCCCTCTTTTCCCCCTGGTCTGCAGTTTTGATGGTGAGCCTTTTCTCATGCATGACTATAACCTGAGAAGAACAACCAATATCAAGGAGGTCAGGCCAAATGAAAGCTTAACAGGCGGTGTCTACTTCTATTGGAATTTCTTGTCAACTCTGTATGCTGGCAAATGGTTTGTACAATATTGGGTAAGACATTCCTCAGGGCAACAATCCTACATTGAGTTCTTCTCCTGTACAAGGTCATGTACTGCTCCTAGAGATAAAAGCTTTAGATCAAGATAGTCAAGCATACACACAATTTTATTTCAGTATGGAAACAGGATTATGGCATTGGCAGAAGGCTTTTCCAGTAATAAAACCAATCTAATTACTGCTTTCTACAGTCACTAGAAATTCTGAAGACAAACTGATAATCTTACTATTACCATTTAATTCCTTTTCAATCAAACATTTCATAAACTTTTACAGTGTGCCACATACCATATACATTACATTTTTCTGGGCATTTTGTGTACTCACAATCATAGATGAAGCAGAATAGAAAACATGTTTATTCTTGATTTCATCTTCTTACTACTCAACAAATATATTTTGAGTACATATTGGGTAATGTACAAATTGACTACAATGGTGAATAAACACATACAGCCTTAATGAAGTTCACATGCAATTATATAAAACAAGTAATTGCAATACATTGTGATAAGAGCTAAAAGTTAGTTAATTTCAGGTTGCTAAGGAATATAGAGGAAAATTCCTAACTCAATCTGATTGATGGATTGAGGATTCTGAAAGAAGATGTATAGGCTAATAAAGGTATGGTAAAAACATAAAATGTTGTGTACAGTTTAATTTTCAGGTAAGTGTGACTACTTCCACCTGAGCTAGATAGAGAATAATTTATGCAAAGGTATTATTTCAGCTCAGGAAAGTTCATTACTAAGAAAAACCATGGGCAATGATGGAGATGTATTTCAGAAATTATAGTATCCTGGAGCAAGAGGAGGTGTGTGTGTGTGTGTGTGTGTGTGTGTGTGTGTGTGTGTGTGTGTGAGAGAGAGAGAGAGAGAGAGAGAGAGAGAGAAAGGGAATAAGGGAGGGAAGATGAAAGAGAAAGAAGGTGACATAGGTAGAAAAATAATCTGGGAAAACGTCTCGAAAGGAGATTATAATGATGTGTAAATAACAAGTTAGAGGTCAAGATCTTTCTGAATTTTTTAAAGTAAGTAAAATAAAATGTAAAATTTGCATTTGATAAAAGTCAAGCTTGCCTTCTCAATTTAAATGAAAAAAAACTTAAAATTTTTAGCTTATCATATGTGTAGGGGGAATTCATATAACCTAGGTTTTACCAATCAGATATACACAAATTTGAGGCTTTGACTTTGAAAATAAACAGAAAGATCTAGGATGTCAGAGTAATAGCAGCATGAGAGATACCCTTGATCTCTCCTCTTGAAATTTCAACAAATTGAATAGCAATAACACATTGAAGGAATCCCAGCTGGGCTTGCAGGCTTTCCTGAAAGATTCACACAGCCAATTGACTAGAGGTGGCAAGGGTAAAAAACAGAGGGGGGCAGAAGATAAGAAGCACTTGTGGTCAGGATATGGAGAGGGGAGAGGCCTGAACTGCCTGGGCTTTCATCTTCTGGGGCTCCAGAGAGGAAAGAAACCTGGACTGCCTAGGCCTGTGATGGCGAACCTATGACATGCATGTAAGCACTGACACACGTAGCCATTTTCAATGACATGCGGCCGCATACCAGAGAAGTATGGGGCCGCATGCCAAGAAGGACATTTTATCCTTGGCTCCCTGCACGGCCAGGTGCAGTAGCCGAAGATAAAACATTTGCTGTAGTGTAGATACTCTGTGACAGAGGTCTGTAGGCCAAAACAACAGAACTCTGGCACAGAGTGTCTAGTTCTGGGACTTCCAGTTAGGCTGTTTTTCTCGAAGTGACACACCACCCGAGTTATACTTGGTTTTTTGGTGAATTTTGACTCATCAAACTCAAAAGATTGCCCCTCACTGGTCTAGGCTTTCATCTGTCAGATCTCTGAAGAGGAGAGAAACCTAGAGTGACTGGGTCTTCTGTCGGGAGGAGTGGAGAGATTGGGGAGCACTTGGTGTGATACTAAACCAAAGTGGCAGAGTGGAGTCACTTCCAGAGTTTTCAAAGTCTGCCTGTAGCCCGCACTCAGACACAAAAATAGAAATAGCTGCCACCCAGCCTCTCAGACCCCAGCCCCCTCCCCTCATAGATATGTAGAGTAGCAGCAACAGACCCCACAGCTGAAGAACAGAGGTGTTCTGTGTCTGGTCCCCTTCTCTGTTGGGATGCAGGGAGGAGCACAAAGAAGCCTAAGATGTCCATTGCTAAAGCCATAAAACCATCACAAGTCTCACCCTTTATCACAACCCCTCTATCAGCTTTGCAACAAAAGCTTCTCAACAGAGTTCAGCCAGAGATTCTGCAAAGCTAAAACTTGTAATACAGCACCACCTAGAAAAAAAACTTATTGGAAATTTTTTCTTCTAATTTTCTGTTCTTAAGTTCTTGTTGTTATCCTATTTGATTTGATTATTGTTTTTACTGTTTTTTGTTTTTTGTGCTTTTTCTCTATAATTTTTCATGTTCAATTTTTAATTTAATTTGTAAATTTATTTTTATCTTTATTTATTTTTTGCTTTATTTTTTAACAATACCACTCTCAAATGCCTTTAAAACAGAAAAAATGAAATACCATAGCTACACAAGGAAGAGACACAGGTCAGAAAGAAAATGAAAAATCTCCAGAAAGCAATCTCAATAACATGAAAAATTGGAGTTAAACAATATAGAATTCAAAATTGAAGTTCTGAAAATGCTCAATGAGATGTGAGAAGACACTGATAAGCAAATTAATGACCTCAGAAAACAAAACAAATATTTTACCATGGAGATTAAAACTTTTAAAACAGAGAAGAACTCAAAATATGAACTGAAAAATGAGGTAGCAAGTTTAGCTAATAAAACAGGCCAGATAAAGGAGAGAATCAGTGACATTGAAAATAGGCGCCTGGAGATGCTACAGAGAGAACAAGAGAGACACTCACAAATTTTAAAAAAATAGTACAGCTCTTCAAGAATTGTCTGACTCCATCAGAAAGAGCAATATAAAAAGAATGAGTACATCAGAATAATAAGAGAGAGAGAGAAGGAATGCAGAACCTGTTCAAACAAATAAATTATGAGAACTTCCCAAACATATGGAAAGAGAACCTCAAATCCAAGAAGCAAACAGAACACCGAGTAACCTCAACCCAAACAGACCAACTCCAAGACACATCATAATAAAATTGTCAAAAATTAATGACAAAGGAAAAATCCTCAAGGCAGCTAGGGAAAAGAAGAACATAACATATAAAGGAAAGCCCATTAGGTTATCATCAGGCTTCTCAGAAGAAACTCTACAAGTCAGAAGAGGGTGGATCCAAACATCCAAAGTATTGAAAGTGAGGAATTACTAGCCAAGAATACTATATCCATCTAAGTTATCCTTCAAATATGAAGAAGTAATAAAAACTTTTGCAAACGTGAAGACACTGAGGGAATTGATCACCAGAAAACCCCATAGCAGGAAATACTCAAAGGAGTTATTCAACCAGACACAAAGAGCAAATCAAAACTACAAGTTAAATCTCCAACAAGGTCATAATAAAAACAAGGATAACACTGGGGAACAATTTTTTTTTCATTTTCTGTTGCATGAGGTTTTAGAATGTTTTCTATATATTTCTGCATCACTGATTCGAAATCTGAAATTTGTTTTTTGATGCATACTCTAGTTTTTATGCAATTTTAATTTCTTCTTGTTACAGTTAATGGCATGCATTGGGTTTTAAATTGGAGTTAAAGGGCAATGACTCTTGGATTGAACATAACCACAAGACAATTAATGTTTTACAAACAACACTTTTGCATAATTGTAGTTGTTTTTAAATGTAAAATAAATTATTATCTGATAAAAACACACTCTTATTTTGTTTTAAGATTGAATCATGGCTTCTTCGAGTAGGCATAAATGTAAAAATAGTCCTGACACCTTCTGTTATTTATATGTGGCTGTTACACACTTCAACGTCAAAGGTGCAATATTTCATCACTTGTAACACATGCATATATTGCCTATTTTCAAGTTCCCCTTGGCGATCAAGACAAGAATTGGGCTCCTCGTATTGTGTGTCATAATTGTGAGGAAATGCTTTGTGACTGGACAAAGGAAAATGCAAAGGAGTGCCTTTTGGTATTCCCATGCTTTGGTGTAACCTAAGGACCACAGAGGGACTGTTATTTCTCTCTGATCCATACAAAGGGCATCGGCAAGAAAAAAACAGCATATGATCCCATATCCTAATATTCCTTCAGCAATACAACCTATCCCACACTCTGAGACACTCCCAATTCCAGTTTTCAATGGTTTTATTTTTTCTAAGGACAAAGAAAGTGAACATGGTGATCAAGTGTATTTTGGTAAGATGCATGAGGAAATGGTTGGAGAATCTGAAAGGTCCTCTTCTGATGCCAAGCAGTCATTAAGCCCTCAGCAGTTTAGCCGACCCAAATTGAATGACTTAGTAAGAGATTTGGGCCTATCAAAGAAATCAGCTGAGTTATTAGCCTCCAGGCTTCAAGAAAAGAATGGACTTCACCAGTCAGCTAAAGTATACCATTTCAGGAAGCGTGAACAAAGTTTTATGGACTTTTTTTCTGAAGACAAACACTTTGTTTACTGTCATGATATCAGTAGTCTTCTCAGCCAGCTAGGTGTTACCATTTACAGTCCAACAGAATGGTGGCTATTTCTTGACAGCTCTAAACGAAGTCTGAAATGTGTTCTCCTACACAACATTAATGTTTATGCAGCAGTTCCAATTGGTTATTCAACTCATCTGTGAGAAGATTATAATGACATAAAAATTGTCCTCGACTTACTGAAGTATGAGGAGCATAACTGGATCATTTGTGTGGATCTTAAAATGGTAAATTTCCTGCTAGGACAACAGAGCAGTTTCACAAAGTATCCTTGCTTTCCATGTTTGTGAGACAGCCTAGCTTGAGAGAAACACTGGACACAGAAGGAGTGGCCAAAACGTGAAGCTCTGGAAGTAGGGTTGCAAAATATTGTCAATAAACCTGTAGTTAATTAAGACAGGATAATTTTTCCCTCACTTCACATCAAACTTGGCTTAATGAAGCAGTTTGTTCAGGCTTTGAATAGAGAAAGTGAATGTTTTCAACATATTATTTCTGCTTTTCCTGCCTTGCTTTCAAGAAGATAAAAGCAGGTGTATTCAATGGACCTCAAATTCAAACCCTCATACGTGACGAAGAATTTGCCAGGAAGATGAATAAGGAGGAGAAAGCAGCATGGCAGTCTTTTGTGGCAGTTACAAAGAACTTCCTTGGCAGCAGAAAACTATGAACTTCTGGTTCAAAGGATGCTGTTGGCTTTCCGCAACATTGGATGGAACATGAGCATTAAGATTCACTTCCTGAACAGTCACCTTGGTAAGTTTCCCAAAAATCTTGGAGCTGTTAGTGATGAGCAGGGAGAACGCTTTCATCAAGATCTGAAGATGATGAAAGAGTGTTATCAGGGATGATGGGACAGAAATATGATGGCAGACTACTGCTAGATCATCAAACGAGATTGTCCTCAATAACTACACAAACGCAAGAGCAACAAATGTGAATTTTTGCCTGAATAGAATTTAAATGTTTTGTGCACATTTTATGATTATAATAAGTGTTTTAATATGTTCTATTTCAAAATTGTAGACAAATTCTGATGCAATCATATCTTTTAGTGTATTAGTGTATTTACTGCATTATATAAATTATTGTATTTTCACAAAGATGATGCCCAAGAAGACATTCTACTTTATTATGTTAAACTAAATGTTGAAAATTTTACAATAAGATGAAAATCTAAAATCTTGAATTGCAAAATATATTGTAGCTTACAGAGAAAAATTAATGTCAGATTCGAGATCACTCAAATTAGGTAAGATCAAGTGTTTTTGTGGATGCAACAAAAATTTTGTTACCCAGTGATCTGTGACAACAATAACACAAAAGAGAAGATGCTAAAGATCTGGAGAGGCAAAGGAGGATGGACTGCAGAAGCACTCATAAAACAAAGGACTCTTGTACCCATGGACATTTCCTCTTAATAACCTAATGGTAACCACCCACAAAAAAGCCACTACTGAAATACACAGCTTAAAAAAAAAAGAAATGGGAGAAAGCAGTATAGAATACTACCACGAAAACAACTGACAGAAACAATAAATAGAAGAACCAAACAAGACACAGAGCTACCAGAAAACAAAACATACAATGGCTATAGAAAATCCTCAAGTGTAAATAATTACCCTAAATGTAAATGAAATCAAGAGGCAAAGTAGCAAATTGGATCAAAAGGCAAAACTTAACCACATGCTGCCTTCAAGGACACATTTAAGCTTCAAGGACAAAAGTAGACTCAAAGTGAAAGGTTGGAAAATGATTCTCCAAGCAAATAATATCCAAAGGAAAGTAGGTGCAGCCATACTCATATCTGACAATGTTGACTTCAGATCAATAAATGTAATCAGAGACAAAGATGGACATTTCATAATGATAGAGGGGATATTGTATCAAGAAGAAATAACCTTTTTTTAATATATATGACTGAACCAGGGAGCTCCAACATATATAAGACATCTACTAACAGATCTAAAAATAGAAACAGACAAAAATGCAATTATAGTTGGAGATTTCAACTATGTTTAGATAGAACATCCAAACAGAAAATAAATTAGGAAATATTGGCCTTAAATGACACACTGGACCAAATGGACATAATAAACATTTACAGGACATTTCATCCCAAACATCAGATTACACATTCTTCTCCAATGTTCATGGAACATTCTCAAGGACAGACATATGTTGGGCCACAAAACTAACACCAACAAATTCAGGAAAATTGAAATTATGCCAAACATATTCCCTGACCATAAGGCTTTGAAATTAGAATTTGACTACAAAAAAGAAGTAATCTACTAATATGTGGAAATTAAACAACATACTTCTAAAAACATGACTGAGTCAAAAAAGGAATAAAAGCAGAGATTAAATGATACATATAGACAAATGAGAATGAAAATACGACATATCAAAACTTCTGCCTGACCAGGCGGTGGCACAGTGGATAGAGCGTCGGACTGGGATGCAGAAGACCCAGGTTCGAGACTCTGAGGTTGCCAGCTTGAGCACGGGCCCATCTGGCTTGAGCAAAAGTTCACCAGCTTGGACCCAAGGTCGCTGGCTCCAGCAAGGGATGGCTCGGTCTGCTGAAGGCCCACGGTCAAGGCACATGTGAGAAAGCAATCAATGAACAACTAAGGTGTTGCAACGGCAATGAAAAACTAATGATTGATGCTTCTCACCTCTCTCCGCTCCTGTCTGTCTGTCCCTATCTATCCCTCTCTCTGACTCTCTCTCTGTCCCTGTAAAAAAAAAAAAAAAAAAGACTTCTGGGATGCAGCACAAGCAGTAATAAGAGGGAAGGGTTTCTATCATTAAAGGCTTATATCAAGAAACAATAGAGATCCCAAGTAAACAACCTAACATCACAGCTTAAGAAACTAAAAAAAGAACAATGACAACCCAAAGTCAGCAGAAGAAAGGAGATAGTAAAAATTGGAGCAGAACTAAATGAAATAGAGAACAAAAAAAGTATAGAAAAAATTAATACAACAAAGAGGTGATTCTTTGAAAAGATCAATACAATTGACAAACCACTGGCTAGACTCACTAAGGAAAGAAGAGGAAGGAGTCAAATAAACAAAATCCAAAATGAAAGAGGAGAAATTACCGCAGACATTGTAGAGATACACTGTATACAGATTATGTATTATAGATTGTACACTTGCAACCTATATAATCTTATTAATCATTGTCACCACACTAAATTGAATAAAACAATCTAAAAGATCTTGGTTTGACTTGAGAGGAGTAAGATGAATCTTCAGTAAATCCCTGAAGCATAACTTTCCAGGTAAATTATTGATTTTTGTCTAGTGAAAACAGTAAGTTTTGGCTATCTTCATCAGCTAGGACACAAAAGTAAATAGAGATAGGAACAAACAGGCAGTACTAGAAATTGGAATCTAATTCTTTTGTTAATAGCTTCACAGATACTAGATAAATCTATGTCGTTTGCCATCTCATTTTTTTCTTTTTTTTTTTTTTGTGAGAGAGATAGAGAAAGGGGAAGATAATAACAGACAGGAAGGGAGAGAGATAAGCATCAATTCATAACTGCAGCACCTTAGTTGTTTATTGATTGCTCTCATATGTGTCTTGACTGTGGGCTATGGTAGAGTGAGTGATGCCTTGCTCAAGCCAGCAACCTTGGGCTCAAGCCAGGAAACTTGGGCTTCAAGTCAGTTGCCTTTGGGCTCAAGCCAGCAACCTGTCTATGATCCCACACTCTAGCCAGTGACCCTGAACTCAAGCCAGATGAGCTCACGTTCAAGCCTGCAACCTCAGGTTTTCGAACCTGGGTCCTCTGCGTCCCAGGCTCTATCCACTGTGCCACTGCCTAGTCAGGCTGTGTTTTCTTTAAAAAAAAAAAAAAAAAAAAAAAGCTGGTTAAACAGACATTTCCTGGACTAATGCAAGGAAAATTAATTTGTATTATATTATTATAATTGGTTTAAATCTTTCTTAACTTTAGCATTAAGATAATTTTAAGAAACAGTGTCAACCAAGTCAATCTGAACTCTCAGGAGTTTTACTCCAATTATTCTGCCTTTTTCCTCAGGGATTCTGATACTCTGGCTAATTATTTATTATGTTCTAAATCAATATACTAATATTTATAGCTATAATTCAATAATGTTTAGTAAAATATTTTGTGACTCCTGAAAATAATTTGTCTGCAGTACATTTCTTCTGATGATTCGTTTTCCAAAGTAAACTCCTGATGATGAAGTTTATAGAAAAGTGGCATATAGAGAAGAAAGGAGTGCTTCTGACAATGGCATCAAAATAACAGTTAGAGGTTGGGACATGGGTTCCTAATCAATATGATACATTGCACTGCCCACTGGCCATTCTACTTGCACTTGCTCTAAGCATAGGCATGGAAAACTAAAGACCTTTCACTGTTGTTTTTAATTGAGGAATCAGAACGTTTAAGTGGAGAACTAGAAGTTTGTTTTTATTTTTATATCATTACTTTTTGGGCTTTTGAAAAAGTTCAACCACATGTTGAAGATAGTCTAAACTGTCATTATCCTATTCCTGTTTATTTTTCTAAGTCCCCTAGTTTATATGCTAAAAAGAGACTTGATTTACTTCAGCTGTTATATCTACCCCATACTACCATTTAAAGCTTATACGAATCTAGTTTTAAACTCTCTTATATAGTTTCTTCTTTATTGTTTTTGCTGCTTTGAATTTTCATGCAGTTTATCCTAAAGGAAAGGTTTCATACATGTCTTCCTATTGTGCATTTTTTATTTTTGTTTCCCTTTCAGAAACAGTGTACAAATTATGCACAGTTTAGTCATTTAAATCCTGCCTTGGTCTTTGCTATTCCATTTTCTTTACATTTAAATGAATCAGTTGATCTAGATCTGGTAGAGTCTAACAAAATCTTTTTTTATTTATTTAAAATTTTTATTTTTACCATTATGTTGACGTGGTTCCAAGTGTCCCCCTTATTCTAACACCCTCTACACACTGCATCATGGCCCATGCAAAGTCTCCTTCCGCCCCCATTAGACCCCCTTTACCCCCTCCCTCCAACCCCACTCCTTTTCCTCTGACTGTTGCTACCCTGTTGACTATATTTGTGTGTTATGTATATATAATTTTGGCTAATTCCTTCACCTTCTTTCATCCTATACCCTCATCCACCTTCCCTCTGACAGCTGTCCATCTGTTCCCTGTGACCCTGCCTCTGTTTCTATTTCGTTCCTCAGTTCACTGTGTTCATTAGATTCCACGTATAACTGAGATCATATAATATTTGTTTTTCTCTCCTTGACTAATAACACTTAGCATAATAAGCTCTAGGCCCATCCATGGTACTGCAAAAAGTAAGCTTTCCTTCTTTTTATGACTGTGTAGTATTCCATTGTTTAAATATACCACAGCTATTTTATCCATTTGACCACTGATGATCACTTGGGCTATTTCCAGATCTTGGCTATTGCATACAATGCTGCAGTGAACATGGGGGTGCATCTCTTCTTTTGAATTAGTGTTTTGGGATTCTTAGAATAAATTCCTACAAGTGTGATAGTTGGGTCATAAGGCAGTTCCATTTTTAATATTTTGAAGAAATGCCAAACTGCTTTCCACAGTGGCTGCACCAGTCTGCATTCCCACCAGCAGTGCAGGAGGGTTCCCTTTTCTCCACATCCTTGCCAGCACTTGTTGATTTGTTAATGATAGTCATTCTGGCAAGTGTGAGGTGATATCTCATTGTGGTTGTAATTTGCATTTCTCTAATGATTAGGGATGTGAGCATTTTTTTATACGCCTGTTGGCCATTTGTATGTCCTCTTGGAGAATGTCTATTCACGTCCTTTGCCCATTTTTTAATTGAATTGTTTAGCTTCCTGGTGTTGACTTTTAGGAAGTTCTTTGTAAGTTTTGCTTATTAACCCGTTATCAGACATATTGGCAAATATGTTCTCTCATTGAGTGGGTTGTCTTTTTATGTTGTTAATGATTTCTTTTCACTGTACAAAAAAGCTTTTTAGTTTGATATAGTTTCATTTGTTTATTTTTTCCTTTATTTCACTTGACCATAGAGATATATTGGCAAAAATATTGTTATGAGAGATATTGAAGAGTGTACTGCATATGTTTTCTTCCAAGATGTTTATGGTTTCATGACTTACATTTAAGTCTTTTACCCATTTTGAGTTTATTTTTGTGAATGGTGTAAGTTGGTAGTTTAGTTTCATTTCTGATCATGTACCTGTCCAATATTCCCAACACCATTTATTAAAGAGACTGTCTTTACTCCATTGTATAGTCTTTCCTCCTTTGTCAAATATTAACTGATCATAAAGGTGCGTGTTTATTTCTGGGTTCTCTGTTCTGTTTCCACTGATCTGTATGCCTGTTTTTATGCCAGTACCAGGCTGTTTTGATTAAAATGACCTTGTAGTATAACTTGATATCAGGAAATGTGATACCTCCCACTTTGTTCTTCATTTTTAAGATTGCTGAGGCTATTTGGTTGTTTCATTTTTTGTTGTTGTTCCATGTAAATTTTTGAAATATTTCTTTAAATCTATAAAGTATGCCCTTAGTATTTTAATAGGAATTGCATTAAATCAATAAGTTGTTTTGGCTAATATGAGCATTTTAATGATTTTAATTCTTACTATCCATGAACACAGTTTGTGCTTCTATTTATTTGTATCTTTCTTGATTTCTTTTTCAATGTCTTATAGTTATCCAAGTATAAATCTTTTACCTTCCTGATTAAATTTATCTCTAGATACTTTATTTTTGTTATAGTTGTTGTAATAGTGAAGGGGGTTGTTTTCTTAATTTCTCTTTCTTAAAATTTATTGTTGGTGTATAAAAATGCTACTGATTTCTGAATATTAATATTATATCCTTCCACCTTACCCAATTCATTTATCAGGTCCAGTAGTTTTTTGGCTGAGACTTTAGGGTTTTCTATGTACAGTATCATGTCATCAGCAAATAATGATAGTTTTACTTCTTTTCCAATTTAGATGCCTTTTATTTCTTCTTGTTGTCTGAGTGATGTGGTTAGGACTTCCAATACAATGTTGAAAAAGAGTGGTGAAAGGAGATATCACTGTCTTATTCCTGATCTTAAGAGCATTGCTTTAAATTTTTGCCCATTGAATATGATGTTGGCTCTCAGTTTGTCATAGATGACCTTTATTATGTTGGAGTGTGTTTCCTGTATTCCCACTTTGCTCAGAGTTTTGATCATAAATGGGAGCTGGCTTTTATCAAATGCTTTTTCTGCATCTGTTGATATGGTCATGTGATTTTTACCCCTCATTTTGTTTATGTGATGAGTCACATTTTTTGATTTGTGAATATTGTACCAGCCTTACCCCAACTGAATAAATCTGACTGGATCATGAAGTATGATCTTTTTAATATATTGCTGGATCTGGTGTGCTAATATCTTGTTGAGAATTTTAGCATCTATGTTTATCAGATATATTGGCCTATAGTTTTCTTTCTTTGTAGTGTCTTTACCTGGTTTTGGAATGAGGTTAATGCTTACCTCATAAAATAAGCTTGAAAGTCTTCCCTGCTCTTGAATTCTCTTTGGAATAGCTTGAGAAGGAATAGGTGCTAGTTCTTCTTTTGAATGTTTAATAGAATTCGCCTATGAAGCCATCCAGTCCAGGACTTTTGTTTGCTGGGAGTTTTTTTATAACTGTTTCAATTCATTTGTTGTAATCGGTCTGCTTAGGTTTTCTGATTCTTCAGATTGAGCTTTGGAAGATTGTATGTTTCTAGAAATTTATCCATTTCACCCAGTTTGTCCAATTTTTGGCATATAATTCTTCGTAGTATTTTTTTACAATTCTTTGTATTTGTTTTGTCAGTTGTTACTGTTTCTCTTTCATTTCTAATTTTATTTATTTGGATTCTCTCTTTTTTTCTCGATGAATCTAGTTAAAGGTTTCTCAATCCTTTTTACCTTTCCAAAGAACCAGCTCTTGGTTTCATTAATCTTTTGTGTTCTTTTTTTAGCCTCAATGTCACTTATTTCTGTTCTGCTTTATTATTTTCTTCCTTCTACTTCTTCTGGGTTTTATTTGTTGTTCTTTTTCTACTTCTTTTAAGTGTAGGGTTAGATTGTTTATTTGAGCTTTTTCTTGCTATTTAAGGTATGTATATAATGCTATGAATTTCCCTTTCAGGACTGATTTTTCTGTGTCCCACAGATTTTATGTGTTGTATGTTCATTATCATTTGTTTCAAGAAATTTTGGATTTCTCTTTGATCTCATTGTTACCCATTCATTATTTAATAACATAGTATTTAGCCTCCAAGTGTTGAATGCTTTTTAAGTTTTTCTGTTGTAGTTGAGTTCTAGTTTCATGCCATTATGGTCAGAGAAGATGCTGAATTTTATTTCAATCTTCTAAAATGTACTGAGACTTGTTCTGTGCCTAACATGTGGTCTATCCTAGAAAATGTATTATGAGCACTTGAAAAAAAATGTATATTCTGCTTCTTTGGGGTAAAGTGTTCTGAAGATACCAATTAAATCCAGTTGATCTAATGTATCATTTAAGGAAGCTATTTCTTTGTTGATTTTCTGATTGGAGGATCTATCCATTGATGTTAGAGGGGTGTTAAAGTCCCCTACTATTATCATATTACTGTCATCTCTCCTTTTATGTCCATCAAAATCTACTTTATGTATTTAGGTGCTCTTATATTGGGTGCATAAATATTTACAATGGTTATATCATCTTGTTGTATTACTCCCTTCATTTTGTTATGTAGGGACCTTCTTTGACCCTTACTGTAGCCTTTGTTTAAAGGCTATTTTGTCAGATAATAATATTGCTACCCTGGCATTTTTCCATTTCCATTTGCATGGAATAATTTTTTCCATCCCTTCACTTTCAGTCTATGTGTACCTTTTGTACTGAGGTGGATCTTATTTTCTTATCCATGAGGTTACCCTGTTTTTTGATTGAAGCATTTAGTCCATTTACATTACAGGTCATTATTGATGTACTTACTTATTGCCATTTTTTTCTTTAAATTTATAATCCTCTTTTCTTGATTTTTTTTCCTTTTCTCTTTTTATAGCAGACCCTTTAACATCTTTTGCAGTACTGGTTTGGTGGTAATGAACTTCTTGAGCCTTTTTTGTTTTGGTCTCGGAAGTTCTTTTTTCTCCTTTAATTTTAAATGATAGCTTTGCTGGATAGAGTTGTCTTGATTGTAAGCCTTTCTTTGTATCACTTTGAATATTTCTTGCCAATCTCTTGTGGCATGAAATACTCTTCTCACAAAAATTAGGGGATCAGGGATCATGCAGATACTCCAGTACTTTCAGCCTTTTGTATAGTGCACTTTCACCAATGAAATAAGAGTTGGTTTTGCATCTTATTTACATAATCAAACAACTTTCTTTGACTTGTCGTTTGCTTTTCTGATGTTCTTGTTTAATAAAAATAAAATAAAATGCTTTTTTTATCGCCTATTTGTTTTGAAATATCCCCTAATGTTTGTGAGCTGTATGTTTCTGTTGAGAATCCAGATATCAGCCTTATGGGGACTCTTTTGTAGGTAATTAATTGCTTTTCTCTTATAGCTTTTTAAAAATAATTTATTTTGAAATTAGATTTAATGGGGTGACATTGATCAAAGTACATAGATTTCAGGTAAACATCTCTATAGCATTTGAACTGTTAATTGGGTTGTGTGCCCATCACCCAAAGTCCAATCATTTTTCATTGTCATATATTTGTCTGTCTTTACTCCCATAATTTCCTCTCCCTCATAATCACGTACCTTTTATCTATGTCCATGAGTCTCAGTATTATAGTTTACCTATGTGTGAAATCACGTAGTTCTTAGCTTTTTCTGATTTACTCGTTTCACTTAGTATAATGTTGTCAAGGTTCATCCATGTTGTTGTAAATAGCAATAAATCATCTTTTTTTATGAAAGGGAGAGAGAGGCAAGGAGAGATAGAGGACATCAAGCTGTTCCTGTGTGTGCCCTGACTGGGGAATCAAACCAGCAACCTCCATGCTTCAAGATGATACTCAAACCAATGGAGCTATCCGGCCAGCTATACAGCTATAAATAATCATTTCTTATGGCTGAGTAGTATCCCATCACATATATGTATCACATCTTAATTCATTCCTCTATTGAGGGGCACTTTGGTTGTTTCCATGTCTTAGCCACTGTAAATAATGCTGCAGTGAACATGGGATTGCATGTGTCTTTGTGTACCAGTGTTTTTTAATTTTGGGGGGAGATACCCAGTAGGGGGATTGCTGGGTCATATGGTAGTTCTATTTTTAATTTTTTGAGGAACCACCATACTTTCTGGTAATGACTTTACCAGTGTACATTCCCACCAGCAGTGAATGAGGGTTCCTTTTTCTCCACAGCCTCTCCAACACTTGTTATTAACTGTCTTATTGATAATAGCCAATCTAACAGGTGTAAAGTGGTATCTCATTATAGTTTTGATTTGCATTTCTCTAATAGCTAATGGAGGTGAGCATTTTTTCATATATCTGTTGGCCATTTGTATGTCTTCTTGGGAGAAGTGTTGGGTTAGATTGTTCATTTTTTAATTGGATTGTTTGCTTGTTTGTCGTTGGGCTTTGTGCATTCTTTATATCTTTTGGATATTTACCGCTTATCAGAGCTGTTGGTTATACATATCATTTCCCATCTGGTTGGTTTCCTTTTTGTTTTGTTGTCAGTTTCTTTTGCTGTGCAAAAGTGTTTTAGTTTGATATAGTTCCATTCATTTAATGTTGCCTTTACTTTCTTTGCCTTTGGGGCCAAATTCATAAATTTTTCTCTATGACCAAGGTCCCTGAGTTTAGAACCTATGATTTCTTCTATGTAATTTCTTGTTTCAGATCTTATATTTAGATCTTTCATCCATTTTGAATTAATTTTTGTTCATGGGACAAACTGCAGTCAAGATTCAATCTTTGGCATATGGCTTTCCAATTTTCCCAGCACCATTTATTGAAGAGGGTTTCATTCTCTGTGTGTTTTTGGCTCCTTTGTCAAAGATTATTTGTCCATGTATATATGGTTTTATTTCTGGGCTCTCAATTCTGTTTCATTGGTCTGCCTGTTTTTCTGCTGATACCATGCTGTTTAGATTTTAGTCCTCTGTAGTTTGGGGTTATTTATGGTTCCATAAAAACCTGGTGATTTTTTTGTTCTATTTCTTTAAAGATGGATTTTGGGACTTTAATGGGGATTGCATTAAATTTGTATATTACTTTGGATAATATAGCTATTTTAACTGTGTTGATCCTTCCAATCCATGAACATGGAATATTTTTCCATTTCTTTGTGCGTTTTTCAATTTCTTTCAATAATGCTTTGCAGTTTTCAGTAAATAGGTTTTTCACATTCTTGGTATTTTATTTTTGTTGTTGCAATTTTGAAAAGATTTTTTTTTAGTTCATCTTCTGAAGTTTTATTGTTGGGGTATAGGAGACCAATAGACTTTTGTTATTGATTTTGTATCCTGCATTTTACTGTATTGGTTTATTGTTTCTAATAGTTCTATGGTGGAATCTTTGGGGTTTTCTGTAAACAGGATATCATCTGCAAAAAATAATGATACCTTTATTTCTTCTTTCTCGACATGGATGCCTTTTATTTCTTTCTCTTGCCTGTTTGCTCTGGCTAAAACTTACAGAACTATGTTAAATAAGAGTAGAGAGAGTAGAAAGCCTTGTCTTATTACTGATTTTAAAGGAAAAGCCTTCATTTCTTTTCACCACTTAGTATGATATTAGCTGATGGTTTGTCATATGTGGCCTTAATTATGTTGAGGTACTTTCCTTCCATACAAATTTTATTGAGCGTTTTAAACATAGATGGATGTTGTATCTTATTGCATGCCTTTTTTTGTATCTATTGAAAGTATCATATAATATTTGTTCTTTGTTTTGTTGATGTGGTGTTTTACATTGGATCAGTTTATGTGTGTTAAGCTATCCTTGTGCTCCTGCAATGAATCCTATTTGATTGTGATATATTTTTTTTAATGTATTATTGTATTTGATTTGCTAGTATTTTGTTTAGGATTTTTGAATCTTTATCTCTTAGAGATATTAGTCTGTCATTGCCCTTGCAAGGTTTTGGTATCATTGTTATGTTGACCTTATAAAATGTATTAGGGAGGATTGCTTCTTCTTCTATTTTTTGGAAAACTTTGAGCAGGATAGTTACCAAATCTTTGACTGTTTTGTAGAATTCACTAATGTAGCCATCTATCCTAAACTTTTATTTTGGGGGAGGAATTTGATAGTTGTTTCTATTTCCTCCTTCCTCAAGTGTCTATTTAGGTTTTCTACTTCTCCATGACTCAGGCTAGGAAGATTGTATACAGCTAGTGCTCGACTTACGACCATGATTGGTTCTGACAGACCGGTCGTAACACGATTTGGTCGTAAGTTGAGTAGGCTATATGTACAGTACTGTGAATGATGTTTGATGAAAAATATCCAAGACACAAAACACAAATTGCTGTACTGAGTCTGAGATGACAGTTGAAATGGTGCATGCAGAGATGGTAGTGCTGCCGGAAGCTGGTCTGCACTGTCTTATGCCCAGCTGGGCAACGTTTGCGCTGCCAGACGCGGAGCAGTCGTGGCTAGCGGTTGTGGTCATAAAGTTGAATGGTCGTAAGTTGCATAGGTCGTAAGTCAATCAATACCTGTAGTTCTAGGAATTTACCCATTTCTTCTATATTGTTAAATTTGGTGGCATATAATCTTTCATAGTATTCTAGTATGATCCTTTGTATACAGTATCTATGATGTCTGGGGTAATTTATCCTCTTTCACTTCTTTTTCATTAGTGAGTCTAGCAGGGGTTTGTCAATTTTATTGATCTTTTCAAAGAACTAGCCCTTTTTGTATTAATTTTTCTGTAATTTTTTTCTTTATTTCATTTAAATCTGCTCTAATTTTTACTGTTTTCTTTCTTCTGCTGACTTTGGGTTGCCTTTGTTCTTTTTCTTGTTCTTTTATATGTAATGTTAGGTTGTTTACTTGGGATCTCTCTTGTTTCCTGATACATGCCTGTAATGATATAAATTTCCCTCTTATTACTGTTTTTGCTGGATCCCAGAAGTTTTGATATGTTGTATTGTCATTCTCACTTGTGTGGGTGTGTGTGTGTGTGTGTATATTTCATCTCAGTTTTTTTTTTCTTCTTTGACTCAGTCATTTTTTAGAAGTATGTTATTTAATTTTCACATCATATTGGGTTACTTTACTTCGTTTTTGCAGTTGAATTCTAATTTCAAAGCCTCATGGTCAGGGAATATGCTTGGTATAATTTCAATCTCCCTGAATTTGTTGATATTAGTTTTGTGGCTCAAAACATGATCTTTCTTTGAGAATGTTCCATGCATACTGGAAATGAAGTATAATCTGATGTTTTGGAATGAAATATTTTGTTCATGTTTACTATGTCCATTTGGTCTAGTGTGTCATTTAAGACTAATATTTCTTTATTGATTTTCTATTTGGATGATCTATCTAAAGCTGTCAGTGGTGTGTTAAAATCTCCAAGTATGATTGTGTTTTTGTCTATTTTTAGATCTGTTTGTAGATGTCATATATTTTGGTGCTCCCTGATTAGGTCCATATATATTAAGAAGTATTATGTCTTCCTGATACAGAGTTCCCTTTATCATTATGAAATGTTCATCTTTTTCTTTTGTTACCTTTATTGTCTTCAAGTCAGCATTGTTAGATATTAGTATGGCTACACCTGCTT
This sequence comes from Rhynchonycteris naso, assembly GCA_037038555.1. NCBI lineage: Eukaryota > Metazoa > Chordata > Mammalia > Chiroptera > Emballonuridae > Rhynchonycteris > Rhynchonycteris naso. The sequence goes on from CM072995.1 coordinate 315,656,264, forward strand.
TTTTTAGGGGTATCATTTGCTTGGAGAATCATCTTCCAACCTTTCGTGTGTGTGTGTGTGTGTGTGTGTGTGTGTGTCAAATACAGAGAGAGGGACAGATAGGAAAGATAGGGAGAGAGATGAGAAACATCAATTCTTCATTGTAGCACCTTAGTTGTTCATTGGTTGCTTTCTCATGTGTGCCTTGACTGGGGGGCTACAGCAGACTGAATGACTCCTGCTTGAGCCAGCAACCTTGGGCTCAAGCTTGTGAGCCTTGCTCAAACCAGATGAGCCTGCACTCAAGGTGGCAACATCAGGGTCTTGAACCTGGATCCTATGCATCCCAATCCGACACTCTATCCACTGGGCCACCACCTGCCTGGTCAAGCCAACCTTTCACTTAGAATCCACATTTTTCCTTGCAGATTAGATGTGTCTCTTGAAGGCAGCATGTGGTTGGGTATTGCTTTTTGATACAGTCTGCTATTCTGTGCATCTTTATGGGTGAGTTCAGTCTATTTACATTTAGGGTAATTGTTGATGCTTGAGGATTTCCTATAGTCATTTTATGTTTTATTTTCTGGTAGCTATTTGTCTCCTTTGGTTTTTCTCTTTTGTGTTACTGTCAGTTTTTGTTTGGTGGTACTCCATACATCTTTTCCCTATTCTTTTTTTTAAGTTATATGTTTCAGTATTGGTTTTTTTATGGGTGGTTGCCATTATGTTACTAAGAGAAAAATGTTCATGTGTACAAGAGTTCTTTGTTTTATGAGTGCTTCCGAACTCTATCCTACTTCTGCAGATCTTTATCCTCTCTGATTTTATGATATTGTTGTCACAGATTATCCTTGTTTCTACTGTAACCTTGTTGGTTTTTTTAAAATTTAATTTATTGTATTTACATAGATTCTAGTGTCACCCTGAATGCATCCCCCCTCCCCCGTATTCCCCTCAACATCTCCCTTGCCCCCTTCCTAACAGCTCCCTCCCCCCTTCCTTTCAGGTTTAATTCCATTCCTCAGTTCACATTGTTCCTTGGATTTCTCAAATGGGTGAGGTCATATTTTTCTTTCTCTATTTGGCTTATTTTACTTAACATAATAGTTTCCAGGTTTATCCATGTTGTTGCAAAAGGTAGTATTTCCTTTTTCTCATGGCCCCATGGTATTTCATTGTATATATGTACCACTGCTTTTTAATCCACTCATCCACAGATGGATACTTGGGCTGTTTCCAGATCTTTGCTATGGTGGACAATGCTGCCATAAACATGGGGATGCATTTCTTTTTTTGAATCAGTGATATGGTGTTCTTGGGATATATTCCTAAAAGTGGGATGACTGGGTCGAAAGGCAGTTCAATTTTTAATATTTTGAGGAATCTTCATACTGTTTTCCACAGTCGCTGCACCAATCTGCATTCCCACCAGCTGTGCAAGAGGGTTCCCCTTTCTCCACATCCTCGCCAGCACCTATCGTGTGTTGTTTTGTTAATGAGTGCCATTCTGACTAGAGTGAGGTGGTATCTTGCACAGCTAAAGACAATATAAACAGAATAAATAGACAAACCACACAATGGGAGAACATATTCGACAATACATCTGATAAAGGGTTAATAACCAAAAGTTATAAAGAACTTGTAAAACTCAACACCAGGGAAACAAACAATCCAATCAAAAAATGGGCAAAAGAGATAAACACTTCTTCAAAGAGGACATACGATGGCCAATAGGCAGATGAAAAAGTGTTCAACATCACTTATCATTAGAGAAATGCAAATTAAAACCACAATGAGATAACCTTGTTGGGGTTTTTACTTGTAGTTTTGATTTGTTTTGTTTTGTCTCTCTGGTCAAATAACCCTGTTGAGTATTTTCTGCTGTGGGGTTTTTCTAGTGATAAATTCCCTCAGTGTCTTTACATCAGCAAAAGTTTTTATTTCTCCATTATATTTGAAGAACAACTTTGATTGATATGGTATTCTTGGTTGATAATTCCTCTCTTTAAGTACTTTTTTTTAGAAGTTAACTTATTGTGTTTACATAGGTTTTAATGTCACCTGTGTTCTCCAGTACATCCCTCGTCTCCCTCCCCATAACGCCCTCCCCCATTCCCTCCAGGGTTTGCTTTTCCGCTCTTATCACATTCTATCTCCCTGTCATCCCTTTTCCCTCTGTCCGCTTTCCTCATGGATCCTTTGATCCCGCCTCTGTCTCTATTCCGCTCCTCAGTTCATATTGTTCATAGGGTTCCTCATATGAGTGAGGTCATATAATATTTTTCTTTCCCTGCCTGACTTATTTCACTTAACATAATAGTTTCCAGTTCCATTGATGTTGTTGCAAAAAATAACATTTCCCTTTTTTTTCATGGCCCCATAGTATTCCATTGTGTATATGTACCACAGCTTTTTAATCCACTCGTCCACTGACAGATATGGGCTATTTCCAGATGTTGCCTATTGTAAACAATTCTGCCATAAACATGGGGGTGCATTTCTCCTTTTCAAACTGTACTATGGTGTTCCTGGGGTATATTCCTAAAAGTGGGATGGCTGGGTCAAAAGGCAGTTTGATTTTTAATTTTTTGAGGAATCTCCATACTGTTTTCCACAGTGGCTACACCAGTCTGCATTCCCACCAGCAGTGCAGGAGGGTTCCCCTTTCTCCACATCCTTGCCAGCACTTATTCTGTGTTGTTTTGCTGATGAGCGCCATTCTGACTGGTGTGAGGTGATATCTCATTGTGGTTTTAATTTGCATTTCTCTAATGATTAGTGATGTTGAGCATTTTTTCATATGCCTATTGGCCATCTTTATGTCCTCTCTGGAAAAGTGTCTATACATCTCTTTTGCCAATATTTTTATTAGACTGTTTATCTTCCTGGTGTTGAGTTTTACAAGTTCTTTATAAATTTTGGTTATTAACCCCTTATCAGACGTATTGTCGAATATGTTCTCGCATTGTGTGGTTTGTCTTTTTATTTTGTTTATATTGTCTTTAGCTGTGCAAAAGCTAAAAAGCTTGATATAGTCCCATTTGTTTATCCTGTCCTTTATTTCCCTTGCGTGTGGAGATAAATCAGCAGATATATTGCTGTGAGTGATGTTGGAGAGCTTACTGTCTATGTTTTCCTCTAGGATGCTTATGGTTTCATGACTTACATTTAAATCTTTTATCCATTTTGAGTTTATTTGTTGTGAATGGTGTGCGTTGGTGGTCTAGTTTCATTTTATTGCATATAGCTAACCAATTTTCCCAACACCATTTGTTAAAGAGACTGTCTTTACTCCATTGTATGCTATCACCACCCTTGTCAAATATAAATTGTTCATAAAGGTGCAGGTTTATTTTTGGGTTCTCTGTTCTGTTCCATTGATCTATATGCCTGTTCTTATGCCAGTACCAGGCTGTTTTGGCCTTGTAGTATAACTTGATGTCCAGAAGTGTGATACCACCCACTTTATTTTTAAGACTGCTGAGGCTATTTATGTTCTTTTTTGGTTCCATATGAATTTTTGGAATATTTGTTCTATATCTTTGAAGTATGTCATTGGTATTTTAATAGGAATTGCGTAGAATTTATAAATTGCTTTGGGTAATATGGATATTTTAATGATGTTTGTTCTACCTAGCCATGAGCACGGTATATGCTTCTCCTTGTTTGTATCTTCCTTGATTTCTTTTATCAATGTTTTATAATTTTTCGAGTATAAATTTTTAACCTCCTTAGTTAAATTTACTCCTAGGTATTTTTTGTTGTTGTTGTTGCAATAGTGAAGGAGATCGTTTTCTTAATTTCTCTTTCAGACAATCATTGTTGGTGTATAAAAATGCCTCAGGTTTCTGAGTATTAATTTTATATCCTGCCACCTTGCTGAATTCGTTTATCAGGTCCAGCAGTTTTTGACTACAACTTTAAGGTTTTCTAGGTACAAAATCATATCATCAGCAAATAATGATAGTTTTACTTCTTCTTTTCCAATTTGGATGCCTTTTATTTCTTCTTCTTGTCTGATTGCTGTGGCTAGGACTTCCAGAACTATATTGAATAAGAGTGGTGAAAGGGGGCACCCCTGCCTTGTTCCTGATCTTAAGCAGATTGCTTTAAACTTTTGCCCATTGAGTATGATGTTGGCTATAGGCCTGTCATAGATGACCTTTATCAAGTTAAGCTATGTTTCGTGTATTCCCACTTTGCTGATAATTTTAATCATAAATGGGTGCTGGATTTTATCAAATGCTTTTCCTGCATCTATTGATATTATTGTGGTTTTTGTCCTTCCTTTTGTTTATGTGATGAATCACATTGATTGATTTGCGAATATTGTACCAGCCTTGCCTCCCCAAAATAAATCCCATTTGATCATGGTGTATGATTATTTTCATGTATTGCTGGATCCGGTTTGCTAATATTTTGTTGAGAATTTTAGCATCTAAATTTATCAGGGATATTGGCCTATAGTTTTCTTTCTTTGTGTTATCTTTGCCTGGTATTGGAATCAGAATTATGCTCACTTCATAAAAGGAGCTTGGAAGTTTTCCCTCCTCTTGAATTTTTTGAAATAGCTTGAGAAGGATAGGAGTTCTTCTTTGAATGTTTGGTAGAATTCGCATGTGAAGCCATCAGGCCCAGGGATTATGTTTGTTTGGGAGTTTTTTGATAACCTCATTTGTTGTAATTGGTCTGTTTAGGTTTTCTGATTCTTCCAGATTGATTTTTGATAGATTACATTTTTCAAGGAATTTGTCCATTTTACCTAGGTACTCTAATTTTTTGGCATGCAGTTCTTCATAGTATTTTCTTACAATTCTTTGTATTTCTGCTGTGTTTGTTGTTACTTCTCCACCCTCATTTCTAATTTTATTTATTTGAGTTCTTTCTATTTTTTCTTGATGAGTCAGGCTAAGGGTTCATCAATCTTGTTTACCTTTTGAAAAAACCAGCTCTTGGCTTCATTGATCCTCTGTATTGTTTTCTTAGTCTCTATGTCATTTCTGCTTTGATCTTTATTATTTTCTTCCTTCTACTTCCTCTAGGCTTTACTTGCTGTTCTTTTTCTAGTTCTTTCAGTTGCAGGATTACATTTTTTTTTTTTTTTTTAGCTTTTTCTAGCTTCTTAAGGTATGACTGTAATGCTATGAACTTTCCTCTCAGGACTGCTTTTGCTGTGTCCCACAGATTTTGAGTTGTTGTATGCTCATTTTTATTTGTTTCAAGGAAATTTTTTATTTCTTCCTTGATCTCATTGTTGACTCAGTCGTTGTTTAATAACATGCTGTTTAGTTTCTAAGTGTTTGAGTGTTTTACAGTTTTCCTATTGTAATTGATTTCTAGTTTCATGCCATTGTGGTCATAGAAGATGCTTGATATGGTTTTAATCTTTTTAAATTTGTTGAGACGTGTTTTATGCCCTAATGTGTGGTCTATCCAGAGAATGTACCATGAGCACTTGAAAAGAATGTATATTTTGCTGTTTTAGGGTGGTAGGTTCTGAAGATATCTATTAAATTTAGATGATCTAGTCTATCCCTTAATTGTGTTGTTTCTTTGTTAATTTTTTTTGAGGAACTATTTATTGATGTTAGTGGGGTATTGAAATCCCCTACTATTATGGTATTGCTGTTGATCTCTCCTTTTATGTCCATCAAAATCTGCTTTATATATTTAGGTGCTCCTATATTAGGTGCATATATATTTATAATGGTTATCTCTTCCTGTTGGATTACTCCCTTTATCATTATGTAGTGACCTTCTTTATCCCTTACTATAGTCTTTGTTTTAAAGTCTATTTTTCCAGATATATGTATTCCTACCCGGCTTTTTTTTTTATTATTTCCATTTGCATAAAATATTTTTTCCATCCTTTTAATTTCAGTCTATGTATATCTTTTGTATTGAGGTGTGTCTCCTGTAGACAGCATATGTACAGGTCCTGTTTTCTTATTCATTCAGCTACCCTATGTCTTTTGATTGGAGCATTTAATACATTTACATTTAATGTTATTATTGATATGTAGTTGTTTATTGCCATTTTTTTCTGTAAAGTTATATTCATCTTTTACTATAGTCTTTTCCCCCTTTGTTCTATTTACAACAGGCCCCTTAACATTTCTTGCAGCATTGGTTTGGTTGTAATGAATTCTTTGCATTTTTTTTTTTTTCCTGGAAAGCTTTTTATTTCTTCTTCAATTTTAAACGATAGCCTTGCTGGATAAAGAAGTTTTGGTTGTAGGCTCTTGTTCTGCATTACTTTGAATATGTCTTGCCATTTCCTTCTAGCCTCAAGTGTTTCTGTTGAGAAGTGAGATGTCATCCTTATGGGGGCTCCTTTGTAGATGATCCTTTTTTCTCTAGCAGCTTTTAATATTTTCTCTTTATCTCTTAGCTTTGGTATTTTAATTATGATGTGTCTTGGTGTAGATTTTTTGGGGTTTCTCTTTAATGGAATTCTCTGTGCCTCTTGAACTTGTGTAACTTTTTCCTGCATCAATTTAGGGAAGTTTTCAACTGATTTCATTGAACAAGGTCTCTAACCCTTGCTTTTTCTCTTCTTTTTAGGAACTCCTATGATGCTGATGTTATTTCTCTTTAAGTTGTCACAGAGCTCTCTTAGAGTTTTCTCTGATTTTTCCAGTCTCTTTTCTTTTAGCTGCTCTGCTTCTGTGATTTCACTTATCTTGTCCTCTAAGTCGCTCATCCAGCCTGCTTTTAATTTCTTCCGGTGTAGTCTTCATTTCTGATATAGTGTTTGTTATTTCTGTCTAGTTCTTCTTTATGATTTTCATGTCCTTTTTGATGCTTTCAATTTCTTTACTGAAGTGTTCATTAAGTCCATCCATTGTAGCTTTGAGTTCTTTAAGCATCCTAAAAATTATTATTATATACTCTGCATCTGGTAATTTGATTACTTCCAATTTGTCCAAGTCTTTATCAGAGGATTTATCTTGTTGAAGCATATGACTTATGCTTCTTTGCTTACCCATTATTCTCTATGACTTGTAGGTTTCTTCCAGCTGTGATCTCCTTACCTAGTAAAGCCTCTTTGAAGTCTTGATTTGTTTGTTTTCTTAACTCAATGATAGTCTTGTTTACTGATATCAACAGGGAGCTTATTTGAAGCTGTATCCAGGAATGTGGTGGGTGTAACCTGAGACTCTGAAGGCCTGATCTGCCAGCTTCTCTTTGGGGATGGGATGCTTTCTCTGTTTCAGTAGAGGGAGGTGTATCTCAAATATCCATGGAGAACTGAGTTACTAACCCTCCTCCCCACTTTCTGTTTTTAGCTGTGTCTTGTTGCTCTGATTGGAGCTGGAGAGCTTTCTGGAGGTGGGTCACCCAGAACCACTTTAGGCTTGTGCTTTGTTGAGGGTCCAGCCCCTCCCCCAGCTATGGCCGCCTCCACACTGGATGAGTCAGCTTCTCGGGTTATCCCATGCATTCCTCTGCCCATCACTGTCTGTCTCTCTCTCCTCACTTTCCTTTTGGAAGACAAGCCAGCCCTCTCAGCACACCTCATTCCCAGGTCCCCAGGCAAGTGGCTGTGAGCAATATTTTCTGCTCTTCTCCTTGTAATGAGAGCCCTTCTGGGCTCTCAGTCTCACCCTACCTTCACTCCTGGAAGCAGGATAGCCCCCCCGCCCACCATAGCTGGGAGCTCTCTACCGGGCTCAGTGTGGCTTCTTCTTTGCTCCTTGGTTTTTAAGACCTGTTCTTTTAATCTAAAGTTGGTTTTTCACGCTGATTGTTCCTAAATTAGTTTGTAATCCAGTTTGGTGGTATGAGCTGGGAGTCTGTGCGTCTGCCTACTCCACTGCCATCTTCCCACCTACTGAAGTAGTTTGAATGTTTGGGTATACTCTCTTCTGGCTTATAGAGTTTCTGCTGAGAAGTCTGATGATAACCTAATGGACCTTCCTTTATATGTTAAGTTCTTCTTTTCCCTAGCTGCCTTGAGAATTCTTTCTTTGTTATTGAGATTTCTGGATACTTTTCATTTTATTTCTAAACTTTGTCCCTTTCCTGGGTAGTTATGGTATTTCTTTTTCTCTGCCTTGAGGTCATTGAGAGTGGTATTGTTAAGAAATCAAGCAAAAACAACAAAAAATATAAAAATATAAATGAATTCAAAATAAAAACATAAAAATTAAAGATGAAAATCATAAAAAATTAGAAACAACCCTCACAAAAACAATAATAAAAGATAAATAAAACACCAAAGACAAAAAAGAAAAAATTGAGAAGAAAACAAGTCCAAGAATTTAAAAAAAAATTTTTTTTCAGTAGGTGATGCTGGATAACAAGTTTTAGCTCTCTAAAATCTCAGGCTGAACTCTACTGGGAAGCTGCTTTTCTAAAGGTGGGGGCAGGACTGAAGTTGCAATGATGGGTGGGAGTTGTGAGGGTTTTATGGCTTTAACAATGGTGATTATCTCAGGCCTCTGGGTACTCCTCCTTGTGTCCCAACAGAGTAGAGGGCCAAATACAGAGCACCTCTGTTCTTCAGCTGTGAGGTATGTCTCTGCCACTTTCTGTACCCATGAGGTGAGGAAGGCAGGATCTGGGAGGTTGGAGGGCTTCACTGTATTTTTATGTCTCTGTCTGAGTGCTGGCTGATGGCAGACTGTGGGAACACTGGCAGTGACCTCACGCTCTGCTACTTTGGTTCAGTATTATACCAAATTCCTCCACAATTACTTTGCTACTCCTAGAAGAAGAAGACCTAGTCATTCTGGGCCTCTCACCTCTCTGGAGCCTTACTGTGAGTGCTTCTTATCTTCTGCCCCCCATATTTTACCCTTATCACCTTTAATCAATTGGGTGCATGAATGAGGCAAACCTGAGAGCCCTACTGAGGTTCCTTCACTGAGTTATAGCTGTTCAATTTATTGAAATTTAAAGTGGTGCGATCACTGGTATTTCTTATGCTGCCTCATGCTGCCATTACTCTGGCATTTCCCTTTTCAATGTATTCTATACATTCATTCCTTGTTTGTGTCTGAATTATCTGTGCCTGAGTGTGTGTAGGAGGAGCTAACCTGTGTACAAGGATCAACTTCCTCCTGCTTAGAGCTAACAGCAGCTCCATAAATGGACCCAAGTCCCTTAAGGTTTGCCTCCACTTTTCAGCTGCTCTACCTCCTTGTCTTCCTGCCGAGTCTTCTTTAGAAAGACTGTAAAGTGAGCTCAGACTGACCTCACCCCACTAACCCCATCACAGGTTGCAAGCTTGGTGCATAAGGGCAACTGAAGTCAGGATGACAACATTAGTAGGACCCCTACTTGGTGGGTCTCTTGATTGGGGCTCAATACAGGGAATGTGACCCCTTTATCCAGAGCCTAATTCCTCAGCCACTTGCTGGATACTCCAATTCTACTTCTTCTATGTGAGGTGAGCAGGAGGTTAAGGTTGGGTAGGGTCAACAGTCCCCTCTGCAAAAGTTCTTTCAGCTGGGGAGCCCCAGTAGGGAGGAAGATTGAGAGACTATTCCACTGGGGCTGATTGTGACCCCTCAGAAGGTGGCTAAGCCCCTTGACCAGTCTCAACAATAGGTTCTAAGAAACTCACACTTTGAATGTCTGTACTCTAAGCCTCTTTCCCTTCCCCTTGTGGAAGTTAGCCCAGTGGGGAAGAGTATCTGGGACTTGGGCTGACTTACTATGAGGTTCTACCTTGTCTAATGCATGTGAGCTGCTGTGCAATTTTTGACCACAGAAGATGGAACATGCCTCAGCTAGGTTTGGTGCCTGATGAGCTCTCTCTTTGGATATGCTGCTAGTAAGGCTAGTTGGGTCCTGCTCTGTTGTTGTCTATAGCTGGCCACTGGAAGTGTTGGGTCTAGGTCTCTTAAGAAGAGAACCTGGTGCAGACCAGTGTAAGACACTGCCCATGACTGGCCCTGAGCAAGCTTTTTAGACCTATAAGAAATCCTGAGTTTTTGGTTGCCTCTGCTGGACTTAGGTGCACATGGAAGAACCAAGCAGCACACCTAGGCTGGCCTTTACAAGCACCAGGTTCAGGGGTAAGTCAGCAAAAGACCTAAGAGTCCCTGAGAACTGCCTTCTGCTGCCTTTGTCTGCTGACTGCTTTAAAAAATTAGTAAGGGTGGTAGGTGCAGTTCCCACCCCAGTGCCTCAAGTATCAATCTGTCCTGAAGTTTTTCACAGACCTCAGTAGAGTGTAACCACTAGGTGTCAGGTGTATGTGGCCTCTGAGACCCAGAGATTTGGTGTACCCACACTTTTGACAGTTTCTACTGAATATCCCATGGAACAGAGGCATCAGTCATCTTCTCGGGAAAGTTGGGGAGAAGCTCCGGCCTCAACACCAGACAACTGAGTCACTATCACCCCCTGAGTCTTTTCCAGCCCCTTGCTTCCTGGCCAAAGCTGCTTACTTCTCATCAGGGCCCAGTCTCCATAGGGTGAGGCAAGACAGAGTCCCAAGGGTGGGACAGTTGCATTCCCCCATGCTGATGCCGCACGGAGGGGCAAATGCAGTATTGGAGAACGATTTAGCACAGGAGTCTTGGTGGCTGTCCCCCACTGTGTCTCTCCCTAAGGCCACCAATCTCTTACTCTCTTCACATAACTCCAATCCTCTCAGCCCTCCCTCCACCAGAGCCCAGATTAAGTGGCTGTGAACAAGATTTTCTGCATCAGCCCTATAAGAGGGTGCCTGCATCTCTGAGATCTCCTGTCTCTTTTTCAGACAGAAACCTCACCTGTTTTCACTGCCAAATGCTATGTGGGTATCTCTTACAGGCTCTGGTGTTCTAAGCTGGAGCACCCAGCCTGGGGCTTAGGACACACACCTCTCAGGGAAAGCATTCCCATAGCTAAGATGTCCCTCTGACCCCACTCACTTCTGGGAGCGGGGGCATTCCTTTTCACATCTCTGCCCTTCCTACCAGTCTCAATGTGTCTTCTGTGAATCCTTGCTATAGACTTCTCTTCATTTAGTCCTAAGTTGGTTTTTCAGAATGATTATTCTTCAATTTACTTATAACTCCAGTTTGATCCTGGGAGAAGGTAAGTGGAACATACATCTGTCCACTCCATTGCCATCTTGGATCTATCAAGTCTAACAAAATCTTAAATCTTGAAGCAAATTTCTGTTTTTCTGAGACTGAAGAAAATCCTTCATTGCAGAGCTCAACTCAAATGTATAATATAGTTTAATTCAGCCTGCTATGATCTTTCTTCCAGACTAGCATGGGGATATTACGCAATGTGATTGTTTCTTTCCTGAGACAAGAGAAAAAGCAGCTTGTTTAGGAGGTCAAAGAAAGGAGAAGAGATATAGAGGGTGAGAATGAGAATGAAGATAAAGTTGTATAGAGAAAAGAGATCATTTGAGTAAGAAAATGTGAGTGGTGCTTGACTAGGCAGTGACACAGTGGATAGAGCATCAGCCTGGGATGCTGAGGACCCAGGTTTAAAACCCCAAGGTTGCCGGCTTGAATGTAGACTCACCAATTTTAGTGCAGGGTCGCTGGCTTGAGCATGGGATCATAGACATGAACCCATACTTACTGATTTGAGCCCAAAGGTCTATGGCTTGAAAACCAAGGTCGCTGGTTTGGGCCCAAGGTTGCTGGCTTGAGCAAGGGGTCACTGGCTCAACTGTACCCCGCCCCCACCCCATCAAGGCACATATGAGAAAGCAATCAATGAACAACTAAGGTGCCACAATGAAGAACTGATGCTTCTCATCTTTCTTCTTTCCTATCTGTCTGTCCCTATCAGTTTCTATCTCTGTCTCTCTCATTAAAAAAGAAAAGAAAAAGAAAAGAAAATGTGAATGGCTACTTCTTCCTTCAGAGACATCACCCACAGATAATCTACAATTGGTAAATGATGAGTAATGCAGCTATCTATTACATTTAATGTGGCTAACACACGTATGAACTGATTTGTAGGATGAAGTGCTCTGTATTGCAAAGACAAGACAAGCTGATAGTTCCTCCTGTGAGAGAGTTATAGTCCAGTTGAAGCAGTAGAGAGTGAGGGATCTAAGTGAACTATGCACTTTTGGATGTACTGGACATGCTCCTTGACCCTGTAAATATTTTTTCATATTCAATCTTCAAAATAACCTTGGGAAACACATGTGTACCCCTACCCTACCCTCCCTCACTTTATAGTTTGGGCGAAGACTTTGGGAATTTAAATGTTTTTACCAAGGTTACACAGCAAGAAGCCTATGAAGCCAGGATTTGAATCTGGTCTAAGACTTCCATAAATTACAATAGAAGGCAGTATGAGACACAATTACAGAGGCACAAAAATGGGCCATTGGAGTTTAACACCATCAAAGTCACTTTAGTTCAGGAATATTTAAGAAAGGCTTCATGAAGGAGGTAGCATTTGAGCTGGACTTTGCAGGTTGAGGGTAGGATTTTAACAGGTGGATATGGCAAAGAAGACAAATGAGTGATAGAACTGGGATTGAATCCAATTTGGTCTGAAGCCAAAGGCTATTTCTAGGACAATGAGAGCAAATGTTGGAAGCCAATGCAACTGAAGGGGGATTGTATTACCTTGAGTTATAGAAAAACAGGCTGAAAAAGAAGGTCAAGACAAGAACATGAAGGTCTTTCTGTGCAAACACAACAGGTCCTTAGATATAGACTACATCATTCCAAATACCATAATTACCTATGGAGATTGTGTTTAACTTCTCTGCTTGGTAACTCTTATCTTAGGACCAGTATTTCAGATGGCCTAGTAGGTTGAATGGTAATAGAGTAACACACAGGGAGGGCCAGATATGGAGCTATATAGCAGGAGAGTTGTAAAATGCTTCTAATAGAAGCCAATGCATTCTCTTTTGTATTCATTTTTTTAAGCTCAGACCATTTTACAATATGAAACCCTTATCAAATGCTGATAAAGAAGAAGCAAAAAGGCAAAGGATTCCAAGACTAAAAGATTTATTGAGAATTGCACAGAAGGCAAAAAAATATGTGATATTTGATCTTAATGCCCCTCCAGCAAAACATCCTTTCAGAAACACATTTGTACGCAAAGTATTAAACGTGATCCTTGACTCTAAAATTGAGCATCATCTGGTAAGTGTATCCCAGTATTTAAATGGTAGAGGGTGTGGGGTGGTTGAAAGTTCAACTTAGCCTATCGTATAAATCTTCCCTGGGATCCTTAAATAAATTTTCTCCCTGTAGAAATGGTGATTATTGCTTATGCAGTTACATGTAGCAACCTAAGAATGACCCACTCATATTTATCTCAGTGGGGGAAAACATTGAGGCTCTTTGCTATTCCAAACCAAATGAAATATCAGCACTCTGATTAAAAGGGAGTGTGGCCTGACCAGGAGGTGGTGCAGTGGATAGAGAGTTGGACTGGGATGCGGAAGACCCAGGTTCGAGACCCCGAGGTTGCCAGCTTGAGCGCGGGCCCATCTGGCTTGAGCAAAAGCTTGTCAGCTTGGGCCCAGGGTCACTGGCTCCAGCAGGGGGTTACTCCGGTCTGCTGAAGGCCCGCGGTCAAGGCACATGTGAGAAAGCAATCAATGAACAACTATGGTGTCACGATGGCAATGAAAAACTAATGATTGATGCTTCTCATCACTCTCTGTTCCTGTCTGTCTATTCCTATCTATCCCTCTCTCTGACTCTCTCTCTGTTCCTGTAAAATAAACAAACAAACAAACAAAAAAAGGGGAATGTGTGTGATGACTATATGATGTGACCTGCACCATCACCAATGTAGAGCTATTAGAAAGGGCCTGAAGAATACAAAGGTTTTGAGGACTTGGCTTCAATTAATGATGGATAAGCTGGTACTTATTTGAGCAGAGATTTATTCATCATGTTTTTCAGAAACACCTCTCTGCATTGGGATAGTCATTCCAAATCTCTTAAATTCTCTGAATATGGAAGAGTGCTGTGAGTGAAAAAGTGTGTCTTTTTCTATCAATGGAACTATTTGCACAGATGTGTCATCATAGCATTCCCCATTGGCAGGAAATGAGCCCTCTCAAAGATGATGTTTAGCATCATCAGCCAGAGGAGAAATTTCTGATTCCCACCTTTCATCCTCACCTGCCAACCCCTCATCCACTTCGGCTAGTGTGAGGCTCTCTGCACCCAATGAGCCCTTGATCCATGATGTTATCTGAGAAACCTCAGCTGCAGAACAACCTTGATGAAAGTCCCAGTATGAGAGTTTATTAGACAATATTAGGCCAAAGGCTAGAATCTCTCTTTGCTCTATATAGACTGTTAGCTGTGCTGGAATGGGGCTCCATCTAGTCTACATGGGGCTACGTGTACCTAGATAGCTGATTATCCACTGAAAGATTTCCTGTCTCTTCTTACAGATTTATTGGTTACAATCTTTTGATAGGAGATATGTCCAGGAGAAAGCTCCTGATTTTCAGCAAGTGGGCCGGTTATACACTATTACGGAACTAAGAAGAAATAACATCAGGATAATAAATGTTGACTACAAGAAGTTGTTCTACCACGGGTTGGAGTAAGTGTTTGACCACACCTCTCTTGGTATATATTCCTTTAATGCAAAAAATCTGCATTCTAACCCAGCTACTTAGCTCTCTTTCCCTTCTCAGGTTCTCTGTGTGTGCCTATCTTTATGGAATCCCCTATTCTTTCCTTTTTGCCCTTCCTTCCTTCCCTTTCTTTCTCCCTCCCTCTACCAACACACATTTATCAAGTATAGGCTATGTCTCTGAACATAGTCTTCAGCCCCTTCTCCTTTGTGCTTCAGTTTCTCATTGAACACGTGTTTTGTATGCTTGGCGTTTTGTTTTCATGTAAGGTGATCGTTGAAAGTCAGAGCTCAAAAAGGTGTTTATTTCTTGCTGCCATTACCAGTTGGATTGCAGTACCCCATAAGTAACTTTGTGACCCAGATAGCCAGATTTCTAATAGGCATAATTAAGAATATTACTAAAGCATATTTAAGAAACTTAAAACATCAAGCGTGAGAAGAAATCAGAATTATTAACCACCATATTTATAAATATATAATTAGACAGTTTTAAGAGTTAAAAATATCTGGGAATAAAATGGTCACTTTTTCAAACTTAACTGTTATTATTCACTGCTTAGTTTAATTCATATTCCTTTTCTTATATTTAAAAATATTTTTTTCAGATAATTCCAAAAGTTTCAAGACAAAGTTTTCCTTAGAGATATGCATATCCAAAATCTCTTTGGGTTAATAAGAATCCCCTAGATAACTTTCTCCATTGTAAGCCATGAACTAAGCTGTGAGATGCACCTCTGTTTCTGTTTCTGCTTTTTCTGCCTCTTTGCCATGAGATGGTTTAATATAAAATGTCTGTTATTTAGCATTGGAAAAGTATGTTTTGCCTTTATTTTCTAATTAGAAGATTTCTCTTCCAACTATTCCTCTCTTTTTAGGATATTTCTATATTTTTAACTTTTTAAAATGATAAAATGGCTCTAAGAAGACTTGTTTTTCTTCTAATCACAATTTAGGTTAATCTGAATAGCTTCTATTAACTGAGCTTTTATTATGTTCAAGTTCTATAGTTGGTAGACCACAGGCTCTTTTTCGAAGGCTGGCCTATTCATCAGCTAGGACTTTGGACAAATTTCTGTCAGTTATTCCACTTGTAAATTGAAAACAACAATAACCTGATTGAATTGTTAAATTATTAAATGAGATTATTCTTATTTTATTTTATTTTTTACAAGCAGAAGTTTATTTAAAAAGTCAGAGAAGTAAAAGAATAAAAAAGTGAGCCACCTGGGCTGCATGGGCTCAGGAAACAAATTACAGAGGCAAAAGAAGGGCCTTGGAATTTAGGAGAAAGAAAGCAAGGATGGGTATATGGGCCTGGAGGAGGTTAAGGCTCCCAGTGTGCTTCAGAGAGTGCGTGTGCTGGGGAAAGAAAGCATGGAGAAAGGTGTGGGCATGCTTGAGAGAGCCTGGCTGGGTCCTTAGTCCTAAGGTCTTTTAAGGGTAAGTTAAATGAGATTATTCTTATGCACATAGCAAAATGCTGGACAAATGTAAGAACACAATAAAGGTTCGCTACTTTTTTATCTTTATTGTTTTTACATGCTGTACCCTGGAAGTTATCTTGATCCCCATTTTACAAATGAGGAAATTTACCTCTAAAGAGGAAAAGTTCAAAGAGGTTAGGTAATTCACCATAGTTAATACAGTTGGTCAGTAGGGGACCAAACTGAGTAAATATAGGTCTGATGAATTCCATAGTCCAAATTCTTTCACCACTGGGCCTTTAAATTTATTCCTTGGCCCTACTTACATGGGCATAGTTTCAACTGGCATCAGAATTAAAGGGCATTATTTTAAAGTCAAGCAGTTTAATTTAGCTCAGAACATATTTCCTGAGCAGTGATATGTAGAGTGTACCATAATAGTTTTATGTGAAAAGTCAGCACGAGCAAGTCATCATCTTTTTCCTTAACCCTTTGAGTAGTGGGTTGTTTTCATGCTCGCTGACTACTGAAAGTGAATTTTTTTAAAAAAAATAAAATTAGTTCTAGTTTTATTAACCTAAAATTATGTTTGTTTGATAACCAATTTATGGAAACAAGAAGAACATGCATTTGCCTTTTTTTAATGTTACCTTGCACATTGTTAAAATAAAAATGTGTCGATGGTCAGAAGACACAAGGACGTACATGAACGTTTGTACTACTCAAAAGGGTAAGGAAACCATATATTCTAGTAAGAAGAAGGGCTTTTTTCTATATAGTTGTACTACAAAGATGATTCTAATAAATTCATGAGCCAGACTTTATATCAACTCATTCCCTTCAAAGACCACTACATTTTGAGAAATTAAACAGTTACATCTTTAATTATTTGTACAATGTTTATGAGCAGAATGTTTATGATTACAATCACATTTTTAATAGTCTCTATGATCAATGCTCATTTCCTCTTTGTTCCTCAGACCACTGTCACATGATATTGTGACATTGCCATTTTGACAGATTGCTTTAAATGCATTATTTTGATCAAAATTATATTAACATAACAATACCCTCTGTTTTATTTCTGATGTGAGACTTTTTAAAATATTTTTAAAACTTTTAATTTTAAAAACTAATTTATTAAGGCAATATCCACATAAAATTAATCATTTTAAAGTGAAGAATTCAGTGGCATTTAGTACATTCACAGTGTTGTACAGCCATCACTTCTAGTTCTGATACATTTTAATATTGGAACTTTTTATTTTTCCTCTTCTTGAACAGTCTTGGTAGGGGATTATAAATTTTATTTATCATTTTAAAACAACAGATTTTGGCTTTGTTAATTTTTATCTTGCATGTTTGTTTTCCTGTTTATTAATTTCTACTCTTACCTTTATCTCTCATTGATTTACTGTAGGGTTAATTTGCTTTTCTTTTATTAGCTAGCTTCTTTACCTAGGTAGAAAATTAAGTGATTAATTTTAGATCTTCTATTCTAATGTAAACACTTAAAGCTGTAAATTTTCATGTAAACGTTGCTTTAATTGCATCCCACAAATAATTTTGATATATTCATTATTATCCAATTTAAAATATTTACAATTTTTCACGTTACTCATAGATTACTTAGAAATGTATTGACTTTTTTAAAATTTGAGGTTTCTTAGCTACCATAGTGCTATTTATTTCTGATTTAAATCCATTGTGAAGAGAGAACAAATCTGTTTAATTTCACTACTTTTAAATGCATTTATACTTGTTTTATGGCCTACTCTATCATTTATCTTGCTGAACTTCCATGTCTACTTAAAATAATTTGCTCTTTTTAGTTGCTGGGTGTAGTAGTCTATAAATGTCAATTAGATTAAGTTGGTTGATAATCTTTTCAAACATTTTATAGTAAATTTTTCCCTGGTTTTTTTGTTTGTTTTTTATTGGTTTTGGTTTTTTTGTTTTTATTTTTCTTTTGCTATTAAGTTAACACAAGGGATTAGGTTGCAGATCAAACTGAAAGATTTCAGAGAATTTACCTACTATCAATCTTTATTAGTAATTTCAAAGGTAAGTGGGCAATCAAGAGACTCAGACAAAGCAGGGAGAAGACATGTACATTGATTCCAGCTCCGCAGGTATTAAAAGTGAACTCACAGCCTGACCAGGCGGTGGTGCAGTGGATAGAGGGTCGGACTGGAATGCGGAAGACCCAGGGTCAAGACCCTGAGCTCGCCAGCTTGAGCGTGGGGCCCATCTGGCTTGAGCAAAAAGCTCGTCAGCTTGGACCCAAGGTCGCTCTAGCAAGGGGTTGGTCAGTCTGCTGAAGGCCCGCAATCAAGGCACATGTGAGAAAGCAATCAATGAACAACTAAGGTGTTGCGATGGCAATGAAAAACTAATGATTGATGCTTCTCACCTCTCTCCATTCCTGTCTGTCTGTCCCTATCTATCCCTCTCTCCGACTCTCTGTCCCTGTAAAAAAAAGTGAACTCACAAATGATAAGAAGGTGAAACATCCTTATTGATGATATGGAGAAAGTTTAGTGGTCTGGATAGAAGATCAAACCAGCCACAACAAACAGTCCCTTAAGCCATGCCTAATCCAGAGCAAGGACCTAACTATATTTAATTCTGTGAAGGATGAGAAAGGCAAGAAATCTGCAGAAGCAAAGTTTGAAGCTAGTAGAGGTTAGTTCATAGGGCTTAAAAGAACAAGGTGAAGCAGCAAGTGCTGATGTGGAAGCTACAGCAAATTATCGGGAAGATCTAACCAAAATGATGAATGCAGGTGGCTACACTAAAGAGCAGATTTTCAATGCCAATGAAACAGCTTTATATTGGAATAGAATGCCATCTAGGATGTTTACAGCCAGAGAGGAGAAATCAATGCCTGCTGTCAAAGCCTCAAAGGACAGACTGACCTTCTTGTCAGGGGCTAATACAGCTGGTGACTTTAAGTTGATGCCAGTGCTCATTTACCATTCTGAAAAGTGTACGGCCCTTAGGAATTATGCTAAATCTACCCTTCCTGCACCCTATGATGAAACAACAAAGTCTGGATAACAGCACATCTTTTTACAACATGATTTACTGAATAGTTTAAGCCTACTATTAAGATCATCTCAGGAAAAAAAAAGATATCTTTCAAAATATTATTGCTCAGACCCTGGTCGATTGGCTCAGTGGTAGAGTGTTGGCCCAGCGTGTGGATGTCCCAGGTTTGATTCCTGGTCAGGGCACACAGGAGAAGTGACCATCTGCTTCTCCTCTCTCTTTCTCTATTTCCCCTCCCTCTCTCTTTCTCTATTTCCCCTCCCTCAGCCCAGGCTCAATCAGTTTGAGGCCATCAGCCACAGGCACTGAGGATGGCTCCATGGAGCCTCTACATCAGGGACTAAAAATAGCTCAGTTGTGAGCATGGCCCCAGATGGGGGTTGCCGGGTGGATCCTGGTCAGGGCTCATGAAGAATCTGTCTCTTTATCTTCCCTCCTCTCACTTGAAAAAGAAGAAAAATAAAAAGAAAATATTACTGCTCATTGACAATGTATCTTTTCACCCCAAGAGCTCAGATAGAGATGTACAATGAAATTAATGTTGTTTTTATGCCTACTAACATAACATTTATTCTTTAATCCATGAATCAAACCTTCAAGTTTTATTATTTAAGAAATACATTTAATGAGGCTCTAGCTTCCATAGAAAATTATTCTTCTGATGGATCTGAGCATAGTTAATTGAAAACCTTCTATAAAGGATTCACTGTTCTAGATGCCATTAAAAATATTTGTGAGCCACGGGAAGAGATCAAAATATCAACATTAACTGGAGATTGGACAAAGTTGATTCCAGCCCTCATGGATGGCTTTGAGTGGTTCAGGACTCCAGCGAAAGAAGTAACTGCATATCTGGTGGAAATAGCAAGAGAACTAGAATTAGAAGTAGAACCTGAAGCTGTGACTGAATTGCTGCAATCTCATGATAAAATTTTATTTTACTTTATTTTATTTTATTTTTTCCAGGGACAGAGAGAGAGTCAGAGAGAGGGATAGATAGGGACAGACAGACAAGAACGGAAAGAGGTGAGAAGCATCAATCATTAGTCTTTCGTTGCCATTGCGACACCATATTTGTTCACTGATTGCTTTCTCACATGTGCCTTGACCGCGGGCCTTCAGCAGACTGAGCCACCCCTTGCTGGAGCCAGCTACCTTGGGTCCAAGCTGGCGAGCCTTTGCTCAAGCCAGATGGGCCCGCGCTCATGCTGGTGAGCTTGGGGTCTCGAACCTGGGTCTTCCGCATCCTAGTCCGACGCTCTATCCACCGCGCCACCGCCTGGTCAGGCTCATGATAAAATTTTAATAGATGAAGAGTTACTTCTCACAGATGAACAAAAGAAGTGATTTCTTGAGATGAAATCTACTCCTGGTGAAGATGATATAAATAGTATTGAAATGACAAGAAAAGATTTATAAAATTACATAAGATTAGTTGATAAAACAGTAGCAGAGTTTGAGAGGACTGACTCCAATTTTGTAAGAACTTTTGGCCCTGGCTAGTGGCTCAGTAGATAGAGCATCAGCCTGGCATATGGATGTTCCAGGTTTGATTCCTTGTCAGGGCACAGAGGAGAAATGACTATCTGCTTCTCCCCACCCCCTCTCCCTCTTCTCTGCCTCTTTCCCTCCTGAAGCCAGTGGTTCAAGCATGGCCTCAGGCACTGAAGATAGATTCATTGGAGCACATCATCCTCAGGCACTAAAAATGGCTCAGTACTCAAACACCAGCCCCAGACAGTGTTGCTGGTTGGATCCTGGTGCATGTGAGAGTCTACCTCACTGTCTCCCCTCCTTGAACCTAAAAAAAGAAAGAAAGAATTTCCACTGTGGATAAAATGCTATCAAATAGTATTGCATGCTACAGAGAAATTTTTAAAACTGTATGGAGAAGTAAAGACTTCAATAAAAGTAAATACATAGACAGTTATAAAATACTCTTTCTTTCTACTGAATTTAAAAGACCAATATGCCTAAAGAAAAAACAATTACTAATTTAAAAGTTAGTATTATTGTAACTTCAGTATGTAACTTCACATGTTGTTTTCTACATAATTTTAAAAAACTTATGCATTTTAAAGTGATTATGTTTTGGGAAAATACAATGTATGAAAATGTATCTTTCTGGTAGCAACAACCAAAAAGGATAGGAATGGAGCTATAAAGAAACAGTTTTGTATATTATTGAAGTTAAGCTGGTATAAATTTTTTGAAAAGGTGTTATAACTTTAGAATGTTAAATATAGTTCCCATGATAATCACAAAATAAATAGGTACATATACAAAAGGAAAGGAGAAAAGGATTTAAGTGTTTCAGTACAAAAAAATATCAACTGAAGAAAGAGCAGTAATGCAGAAACTAAGGGACAAACAAGCTATAAAGCATAAAGAAATAACAAAATAGATGATGGAAACAAAATAACAAATATTTACAGAAATGACAAAAGTCCCTTCTCATCAGTAATTATTTTAAATGTAAATGGATTAAATAAAGACAGAGATTTAATGAATGGATAAAACACACAATCCAACTCTAGGAAAGGAAGAGTCAACTGATGTGGCACGTTATTGTTGTCTTTATTTTATTGCCGCCGCCGCCGCCGCCCTAATCAGTAGCAGCCATCAACATCAAAGCACGGTGCTCTACCAGCAAAAAGGTTACACTTTGATGAAAGCTTAGATGATGCTTAACATTTTTATCTGCATAACGTATTTTTAATTAAATTTATTTTAAAATAAAATAAGGTGTATATCTTATTATTTTAGGCAGTTATGCTGTTGCACACTTAATAAACTACAGTATGGTATAAACATAACTTTTATGTACACTTGGAAACCATAAAATTCATGTAACTTTCTCTGTTGAGATTCTTATTTTATTGTGGTGGTCTGGAACTGAACCTACAATACCTCCCAGGTATGCCTGTATACCCAGAAGTGGAATTGCTGGATCATCTAGTAATTCTGATTGTGTGAGGAACCACCGTATTGTTTGCCACAGCTGCTGTACCAACAGTGCACAAACAAGGGTTCCAATTTCTCCACATCCTTCATGTTCTTATTGATTCTTTTTCTTTGATGTAGCAATCTTAGTGGGATCATATTAATTCTTCTTTAAATGTTAGGTATAATTCACCAGTGAAGTCATCAGCTCCAAGACTTCTATTTGGGGTGGGGGGGATTTTTGGTTAATGATTCATTTTCTTTACTCATTATAGGTTTTCACATTTTCCAGTTATTCAGGATTCAGTCTTGGTAAGTTTTGTGTTTCTAGGATTTTGTCCATTTCATTTAGCTTATCCAATTTGTTGGGAAACAATTGTTCATAGTTCTCATGTACAACTCTTTATTTCTATAAAATGTATAATAATGTCCTTATGTTCATTTCTGATTTCAGTAATTTGACTATTTTATTTCCATCTAGCTAAAGGTTTGTTAATTTTGTCGCTCCTTCTTTTTTTTTTTTTTTTTAAGCATGAGAGAGAGGCAGACAGGAAGGGAGAGAGAGGAGAAGCATCAACTCGTAGTTGCAGCACTTTAGTTCATTGATTGCTTTCTCATGTGCCTTGACTAGGTGGCTCCAGTGAGCCAGTGATCCCACACTCAAGCCAGTGACCTTGGCTCAAGCCAGCCACAATGAGGTTATATCTATGATCCCACGCTCTAGCCAGCAATCTTAGGGTTTTTGAACCTGGGTCATCAGCATTCCAGGTGGGTGCTCTACCCACTGCATCACCACCTGGTCAGGCTTGTTGCTCTTTTCAAAGAAATAACTTCTGGTTTCATTGATTTGCTTTGTTGGTTTCCTATTTTCTATTCTGTTTATGTCTGCTCTGATTTTTATTACTTTCTTCCCCTTGTTATGTTTGGTCAAGGTGTTCTTCTCTTTTAGCTTCTTAAATTGTAAAGTTAGGTTGTTTATTCGGGATCTTTCTCTTTTTTAAATGTAAGCATTTATCAGTATAAATTTCTCCCTAAACTCACTTGCTGCATCTCATGCATTTTTGTATATTGTGTTTTTATTTTCATTCATCTAAGTATTTTCTCATTTCGTTGTGATTTTTTTTTCATTGATTTGGGGGGGATGAAGAGAAAGGGAGGGGGAAGGAAGAGAGTGAGAGGGAGAGAGAGGCATCAACTCATTCCATTTAGTTGTTCTATTTAGTTGTGCACTCACTGGTTGCTTCTCATGTGTGCCCTGACTGGGGATGAAGACTTCAGCATGCTGGGATAACACTATGTTGTCTACTGAGCCATCCAGCCAGGACTCCATTGTGATTTCTTCTTTGATCCATTAGTTGTTTGAAAGTGTGGTGTTCAATTCTGTGAATATGTGAAATTTCTAGTTTTCCTTCTGTTATTGACTTTTAACTTTATCCTCTTGTGGTAAGAGAAGATACTTTGTATGATATCTATCATTTTAAATATATTGAGATTTAATTTGTGGCCAAATATGGTCTATCCTGTAAAATGTCCCCGCTGTACTTGAGAAGAATATGTATGCTGTTATTGTTGGTTTGAATGTTGTATGTATTTGCTCAAAATAGTTAGTTTCTTATGTTTATGTCCTCTATTTCTTTACTTTACTTTTACCTGGTTGTCCTATTTATTATTGAGAGTGGGATGTTAAAGTCCTCAACTATTATTGTACATTTGTCTATTTCTCCCTTTAAATTTCTTTTTATTTATTTATTTTAGAGAGGAGACACACACACACACACACACACAGAGAGAGAGAGAGAGAGAGAGAGAAAGGGGGAAGGAGCTAGAAGCATCAACTCCCATATGTGCCTTGACCAGACCAGTGCAGGGTTTTGAACTGGCGACCTCAGTGTTCCCAGGTCAACGCTTTATCCACTGCGCCACCACAGGTCAGGCTATTTCTCCCTTTAATCTTATCAGTTTTTACTTGATAAATTTGGCTCATCTGTCAGTAGGTGTGTGTTTATAATTATTATATCTTCTTGCTGTGTCAAATGATTTGTGAATATATAATATCCTTCTTTGTCTCTTGTAACCTTTTTGATATAAATCTTGGTTTGTCTGATGTTAGTACAGCCACCCCTGTTATTTTAGGTTGCTCTTTGCATGGAATATTTTTTTCAATTCTTTCACTTGCAATCTATCTGTGTCTTTGGATGTAAAGTAAGCCTCTTATAGACAGCATTAAGTTGGATCGATTGTTTTTTATCTATTCATTAAACCTCTGTCTTTAATTTAATCCACTTAAAGTTACTGATGAGAAGAGACTTTTGTCATTTTGTTATTTCAGTCATTTCTGTATTTGTTATTTTGTGCCATTATCTGATATTTTGTTATTTCTACATGCTTTATAGCTTGTATGCCCCTTACTTTCTGCATTACTGTTTTCTTTATCTTTTCCAGTTGATTTTGTGTATGTATGTGTGTGTGAGAGAGAGAGACGAGGGAGAGAGAGAGAGAGAGGAAGGGAGAGAGATGAGAAGCATCAACTCATACTTGTGGCACTTTAGTTGTTCATTGATGCCTTGACAGGAGGGCTCTAGCCAAGCCAGTGACCTTTGGGTTCAAGCTAGCAACCATGGGATTATGTTAATGATCCCATGTTCAAATCAGTGACCCTAAACTCAAGCCAGATGAGCCCACACTCAAACCGGTGACTTGAGGGTTTTGAACCTGGTCTCAGCATTGCAGGTTGATGCTCTATCCACTATGTCACCACTGGTTAGGCTCAGTTGTTTTTATGTACTGAAACATTTAAATCTTTTTCTATCTGTTCATTATTACCAAATAAAAATATGATTGTATTGGTTTCAAAAATTAAAAAGGTAGTTTTTACAACTGTTTTCTTGTTTGTTTGTTCGTTTGTTTGTTTTCTCTATTTATCTTTAGGTGATCTGTAGAATTATCTTAGAGACATTTTGGATAACTAATTGACAATACCTCTGCAAAGGTAGTATTATTGTTTTTATTTTACAATTGATATAATGAGCCTAAGAACTTGCCAGGCTGATATATGACAAAGGTGGGATTCATGCCCAAGCTGTACAGAACCATTTCTAATATGCTATACTATCTTAGGGTTAAAATTTTTTGAAGGCTTTTACATAGTGTATAAAGTTTAATCCCTGACCTTGGGTCTTTTATTGACCTTCCCCCAGGTCCAGTATGGGTAAAAGCCAGCCTAGCTGGGTGGCTTGGTATTTCCATGTGCCCCTGGATCCAGCAGAGGCAGCCACAAACTCTGGATTGCTTGTAGCTCCAAGAAGGTTGCTAAGGGCCAGTCATGGGCAGTGTTCTCCACTGGTCTATGCTGGGTTCCCTCCAGGGGGGCCTAGGGACCAGCTGCAAAGAACATCAGTTCAGGACCTAACAACACTTGCTGGTGGCATGTCTTAAGGCAGGGGTCATCAGACACCTGGCCCAGCCAAGATGAGTTCTGCTCTCTGTGGTCAGCATGGGCACAGCGGCTCTCGCGCATTGAATAGAGTGGAGCTTCACAGTCAGCTGGCCTGGGTGTTGGATATTTGGCCCCACTGGGCTAGGTTCCACAGGGGAAGTGAGAGAGGCTTAGAGCACGGACATTCAAGGTGTGGGTCCCCTGAATCTATTGTTGGATTTGTTCAAGGAGTTTAGACACTTTCTGGAGTGGGGGGCACAATCAGTCTCAGAGGAGGACTCTCAGTCTTCCTTGCTGAGACCAGAGGCTCCCCAGTTGGAAGAACTTCTGCAGAGAGGACTGTCAGTGCCACCCAATCTGAACCTGCTGCTCACCTCACTGGGGAGAAATAGAATTGGAGTATCCAGCAATGGCTGAGAAATTAGGCTCTGGAGTAGGGAGCCACTCTCCCCATACTGGCTCCTGACCAAGAGACCCGTGAAATAGGGGGTCCTACTAATGTTGTATTCCCAACTTCAGATGCCCTAACCCAGCAATCTCACAACCTATAGAGGTGTTGATGGGGTGAGGCCAGTCAGAGCCCACACTATAGTCTTTCTAAAAAAGACTGTGGGAAGACCAGGCAATTGCAAGAGGAACAGCTGAAAAGTGAAGGCAGATCTTACAAAGCTTGGGGCTTTTATGGAGCTGCTGTCACCTCTAAGCAGGAGGAAGCTGGTCCTTATATACATAGTCCTTCCACACTACCCAGGCAAAGAAAACATAGGCACAAAGAGCAAAAAGAGCAGTAGCTAAAAAAAGGTAGCCCATAGCAGGTTACAAACAACAGCTGATGCCAACCCAAGAAGATCTAGAACCAATACAACTGGTGGTGGGAAGCAGACTGAACCAACCCTAGACTTGGCTAGCTACACAATCAGCATGCCCAAAGGAGGAATCTAGCAGGCACCAGACACTATGGAGAATAAACATGCTCAACAGGACAGACATTGCACAGTGTGTAATACACATGAACAAGGTTGACCCTTAAAACCAGCTAGCCTGAAGGGATAACCATACCCATGAAAGGATCAAGTGCATTCAATACTCATATACAACAGGAGATAAAATAATACTCTCAAGAAGCATTCCTAGAACAAGGAAAACAGGTGGCCTTGAGATCAGTACCACCAAGCCCACCTTTCTCATAAAGACACTACAAAAATTTCAAAGTTAGACAGTTCTACCTAATACACAGACAAAATTGACAGACAAGGAAATGTGACCCAAATGAATCAACAGGAGAAATACCCAGAAAAAGAACTAAATGAAATGGAAGTAATCAAACTACCAGATGCAGAGTATAAAATAATGATTTTTAGGATGCTCAAGGATCTTAGAGCAACAATGAATGAACATCATGAGCACCTAAATAAAGAGATAGGAAGCACCAAAAAAGACATTGAAATCATAAAAAAGCACCAGTCCGAAATGACAAATAGAATATCAGAATTGAATATTGCACTAGAAGGAATCAACAGCATGCTGGATGAAGCATAAGATCAAATCAGCAATATAGAAGACAAGATAAACATAAGCACAGAAGTACAGCAGCAAAACAAAAAGAGGTGCAAAAAGACTGAGGAAACCCTAAGAGACTTCTGGGACAACATAAAGAGAAACAACATTCACATCATATGGGTTCCTGAAGAAGAAGAGAATGAACAAGGGATAGAGGACTTGTTTGAAGGAATCATAACTGAAAGTTTCCCTAAATTGATGAAGGAAAATGTTACACAAGTTCAAGAAGCACAGATTCCCATTAAATATGAACCCAAGGAGGCTTACACCAAGATACATCATAATTAAAATGCCAAAGTTAACAGAAAAAGAAAGAACACTAAAAGCTAAAAGAGAAAAGCAGTTAATTACCTACAGAGGAGCCCCATAAAGATGCCATCTTACTTCTTAACAGAAACACTTCAGGTCAGAAGGAATTGGCAAGAAATATTCAAAGTGATGCAAAACAACCTACAACCAAGACTACTTTATTCAGCAAAGCTATAATTTAAAATTGAAGTAGAAATAAAGAGCTTCCCAACAACAAAAAAAGCTCAAGTTTATTACAAACAAACCAGTACTGCAAGAAATGTTAAAAAGTTCTGCTATAAAAAAAGCAAAGGAATAAAGAAATTAAGAGAAAGAGGATTGTAGGTTTAAAGAATAAAATGATAATGCATAAGTACATATCAATAATAATCTTAAATGTAAGCAAATTAAATGCTCCAATAAAAAAAAAACATAAGGTAGCTGCATGGCTAAGAAAACAAGAGCTGGCTTGAGCATGGGTTTATCTGGCTTGAACATGGACTCACCAGTTTGATCATGGGGTCACTGGCTTGAGCATGGGATCATAGACATGACCCCATGGTCACTAGCTTGAGCCCAAAGGTCACTGGCTTTAGCAAAGGGTCACTTGCTCTGCTGTAGCCCTCAGTCAAGGCACATATGAGAAAGCAATCAATGAACAACTAAGATGCCACAACAAAGAATTGATGCTTCTCATCTCTCCTTTCCTATCTGTCTGTCCCTATCTGATCCTCTCTCTGACTCTCTCTCTGTTTCTGTCCAAAAAAATATTTTTTAAAAGAAAACAAGACCAATATATATGTTGTCTACAAGAGGTCCACCTCAGAACAAAAGATATACAAAGACTGAAAGTGAAGGAATGGAAAGAAATATTTTATGCAAATGGAAATGAAGAAAAATCTGGGTAGCAATACTTATATCTGACAAAATAGCCTTTAAAACAAAGGGTATGGTAAGGGGCAAGGAAGGTCACTACATAAGGATAAAGGGAGCAATCCAACAAGAGGATATTAACCATTGTAAATATTTATACAACCAATATAGGAGCACCTAAATATATAAAGCAGATTTTGATAGACATAATGGGTGAGATTGACAGCAATATAGTGTGCCCATAAAGTCATGGTACACTTTTGACCAGTCACAGGAAAGCAACAAAAGACAATAGAAATGTGAAATCTGCACCATATAAAAGGAAAACCCTCCCAGTTTCTGTAGGATGATGTGGCAGCATGTGCGCATGCGCAGATGATGACGTAATACCGTGTATACAGCAGAGCAGCCCACGGCCATGCCAGTCAAGATGTGGATGGTACAGAGGAAAGTTCAGTGTGTTCTGTGGCTCGCTAAATTAAAATCCGTGACCAAAGTACAACGTGAACATCAGCGCGTTTATAATGAAGCGCCACCACATAGGAATAACATTACTTGGTGGGATAAGCAGTTGAAGGAAACCGGCAGTTTGGTGGAGAAACCCCGTTCTGGTAGGCCATCAGTCAGTGATGAGTCTATAGAGGCTATACGGGATAGCTACCTAACGAGCCCTAAAAAATTGTGTGTGTGTGTGCTCAACAATTACGTACACCTAAACAAGAATATATAGCTCATAAGGTATTAAAGAAACATCTCTGTTTTACGGGGTACAAATTGCAGCTGTTGCATGCTATCAAACTGGCAGATAGACCCACATGATGCGCGTTTGCTACAGATATGTTTCGTGAGATTGACAATGATGCAAGATTTTTGCAGAAGATTGTGTCTAGCGATGAGGCGACCTTCCACATCTGTGAACATGTTCATCGCCATAACGTCCAAATATGGGCTGCTGAACATCCTCATGCCTACATTGAGTACGAACATAACACCCCTAAACTGAACATGTGGTATGACGTGATGCATGATAAGGTGATAGGCCCATTTTATTTTTGCGGAGCAGTCTGTGATGGCAAACACCTATCTTGACATGTTGGAATTGTAAGCAGTGCCACAATTTCCAGAAGGTGTCATCTTTCAACAGGATGGCACTCCTCCACACTACACCACCATTGTTTGTGAGTTTCTGGATAGAACATTCCCCCGGTGGTGGATAGGCAGGAGTTCTGTCCAGCCATGGCCACCACGATCCCCGGATCTGACGCCCTTAGACTTTTACTTTTGAGGTTATGTGTAGCAACATGTGTACATTGAACGTATCAATGACATTAATCACTTACAGTAAAACAGAGAATCACAGACATTATACACTCTGTTACACCAGAGTCCTTACCCGTGTGTGGCAAGAACTTCACTATTGTTTGGATGTGTGTAGGGCAACAAATGGAACCCAAATTGAACTGCACTGAAGAGGTATGAAACTGGGAGAGTTTTCCTTTTATTTGGTGCAGATTTCACATTTCTATCGTCTTTTGTTGCTTTCCTGTGACCGGTCAAAATTGCACCATGACTTTACGGACACACTGTATAATAATAGAGGATTTTAATACCCCACTAACATCAATGAATAGATCCTCCAGACAGAGAATCAACAGAGAAACAGTGTCCTTAAATGGCACACTGTATCAACAGAATTTAATTGATATCTTCAGAGCATTTTACCCCAAAGCAGCAGAATATCTTTTCAAGTGCTCATAATACATTTTATAGGATAGACCACGTTAGGACACAGAACAAGTCTCAATAAATTTTAAAAGATTGAAATCATATTCAACATCTTCTCTGACCACAATGGCATGAAACTAGAAATCAACTACAATAGAAAAACTAAAAAAACATTCAATATTTGAAGGCTAAATACCATGTTATTAAATAACACATGGGGTAACAATGATATAAAAAATAAATAAAAAATGTTCCTGAAACAAATGAAAAATGAATATACAGCAACCCAAAAATCTGTGGAAAAATTCACAGCATTGCAGGCATACATTAAAAGGCAAGAAAAAGCTCAAATAAACAACCTAACTTGTTACCTAAAAGAACTAGAAAATGAACAACAAATAAGGCCCTGAGGAAGTAAAAGAAAGACAATAATAAAGATCAGAGCAGAAATAAGTGACATGGAGGTTTAAAAATAATACAAAACATAAATGAAACCAAGAACTGGTGTTTTGAAAAGCTAAACAAGATTGATGAACCTTTAACCAGATTCATCAAGAAAAAGAGAGGACCCAAATAAATAAAATTAAAAATGAAAGAGGTACAGTAATAATAATTGACATCACAGAAATACAAAGGATTGTTAGAAAATACTTTGAGGAACTATATGCTGAAAAATTGGACAACATAGGCAAAATGGATAAATACATAGAAGCATACAATCTTCCAAAACTTAATCTGAAAGAATCAGAAAACCTAAACAGACTGATTACAACAAATGAAATTGAAACAGTTATCAAAAAACTCCCAGCAAACAAAAGTCCTGGACCAGATGGCTACATAGGCAAATTTTACTAAACATTCTAAAGAAGACTTTTGCACAGCTAAAGACAATATGAACAGAATAAAAAGACAAACCACACAATGGGGAAACAAATTTGACAATAAGTCTGATAAGGGGTTAATAACCAAAATTTATAAAGAACTTGTAAAATTCAACACCAGGAAGATAAACAATCCAATCAAAAAATGGGCAAAAGAAATGAATAGACACTTCTCCAAAGAGGATATACAGATGGCCAATAGGCAGGTGAAAAAACGCTCAACGTCACTAATCACTAGAGAAATGCAAATTAAAACCACAATGAGATATCACCTCACACCAGTCAGAATGGCGCTCATCAACAAAACAACACAGAATAAGTGCTGGTGAGGATGTGGAGAAAAGGGAACCTTCCTGCACTGCCGGTGGGAATGCAGATTGGTGCAGACACTATAGAAAACAGCATGGAGATTTCTCAAAAAATTAAAAATCAAACTGCCTTTTGACCCAGCCATCAAACTTTTAGGAATATATCCCAAGGACACCACATTACTGTTTCAAAAGGAGAAATGCGCCCCCATGTTTATGGCAGCATTGTCCACAAAAGCGAAGATCTGGAAACAGCCCAAGTATCTATCAGTGGACGAGTGGATTAAAAGGCAGTGGTACATATATACAATGGAATACTATGGGGCCATGAAAAAGAAGAAAATCTTACCTTTTGTGACAACATGGATGGACCTGGAAACTATTATGTTAAGTGAAATAAGCCAGGCAGAGAAAGAAAAATATCATATGACCTCACTCATTTGAGAAATCCAATGAACAATGTGAACTGAGGAACGGAATTGAGACAGAGGAGAGATCAAAGGGATCAGAAGAAAAGAGGACAGAGGAAAGGGGGATGATAGGATGGGATAAACCTGAAGGGAAGGGGGGGAGGGTACAATGGGATGTTGAGGGGAATGTGGAGGTGGGGGATGCATTTGGGGCAACACTAGAATCTATGTAAACACAATAAATTAAAATCAATAAATAAAAAATAAAAATAAAAAAGAAGAACTAGCACCTATCTTTCTCAAGCTATTCCAAAAAATTCAAAAGTAGGGAAGACTTCCAAGCTTATTTTATGAGTAAGCATTATCCTCATTCCAAAACCAGGTAAAGACACTACAAAGAAAGAAAACTATAGGTCAATATCCCTGATAAACATAGATGCTAAAATTCTCAAACCAGATCCAGCAATATATTAAAGAGATCATACCTCATGATCAAGTCGGATTTATTCCATGGAGGCAAGGCTGGTATAATATTCACAAATCAGTAAATGTGATTCATCACATAAACAAAATGAGGGATAAAAATTACATGACCATACCAACAGATGTAGGAAAAGCATTTGATAAAAGCCAACATCCATTTATGATAAATAAAAAAAAAGGAAACTCTGAGCAAAGTGGAAATACAGGAAACATATACATCAACATAATAAAGGCCATATATGACAAACTGAGAGACAACATCGTACTCAGCGGGCAAAAATTTAAAGCAATCCCCTTAAGATCAGTAACAAGGCAGGGGTGCCCCCTTTCACCATTCTTATTCAACATAGTTCTGGAAGTCCTAGCCTCAGCAATCAGACAAGAAGAAGAAATTAAAGACATCCAAATTGGAAAAGAAGTAAAAATGTCATTATTTGCTGATGACATGATACTGTACAGCGAAAACCCTAAAGTCTCAGCCAAAAAGCTACTAAACCTGATTACTGAATTCAGTAAAATGGCAGGATATAAAATTAATATTCAGAAATCAGTGGCATTTTTATACACCAACAACAAACTACCATAAACAGTAATTAAGGCCCTGGCCAGCTAGCTAGGTTGGTTAGAGTTTTGACCTGAAACACAGAGGCTACAGGTTTGATCCTAGGTCAGTACACATACAGCAACAGATTGATGTTCCTGTCTCTCTGTCTCCCTTCCTCTCTCTTTGCTAGAATCAATAAATTTTAAAAAGTTTTAAAAAGAGTTATTAAGGAAACAATACCCTTCACTATTGCAACAAAAACAACAACAACAAAATACCTAGGAATAAATTTAACCAAGGAGGTAAAAGACTTGTACTCAGAAAATTATAAGACATTGAAAAAAGAAACCTAGGAAGATACAAAGAAGTGGAAGCAAATACCGTGCTCATGAATAAGAAGAGTTAACATCATTAAAATGTCCATACTACTCAAAGCAATCTACAGATTTAATGCAATTCCTATTAAAATACCAACGGCATACTTTATAGATCTAGAACAAATATTCCAAAAATCTATACGGAACCTAAAAAAAACCCGAATAGCCTCAGCAATCTTGAAAATGAAGAATAAAGTGGGAGGTATCACAGTTCTTGAAATCAAGGTATACTACAAGGCCATTGTAATTAAAACAGCCTGGGACTGGCATAAAAACAGGCACACAGATAAGTGGAACAGAACAGAGAACCCAGAAATAAACCCACACTTTTATAGTCAATTAATATTTGACAAAGAAGACAAGAGTATACAATGGAGTAAAGACAGTCTCTTTAATAGATGGTGTTGGGAAAATTGGACAGGTACATGCAAATAAATGATACTAGACCACCAACTTACACCATTCACAAAAATAAACTCAAAATGGATAAAAGACTTAAATGTAGGTCGTGAAGCCCTAAACATCTTGGAAGAAAACATAGGCAGTAAACTCTCCAATATCTCTCGTAGCAATATTTTTGCAGATATATCTCCACAGGCAAGTGAAATAAAGGACAAAATAAACAAATGGAACTATATCAAACTAAGAAGCTTTTGCACAGCAAAAGAAACCATTAACAAAATAAAAAGACAACACACCCAATGAGAGAACATATTTGCCAATATATCTGATAAGAGGTTAATAACCAAAATTTATAAAGAACTTCCTAAAAGTCAACACCAGGAGGGTAAACAATCCAATTTTAAAAAATGGCAAAGGATGTGAATAGATACTTCTCCAAAGAGGACATACAGATGGCCAATAGGCATATGAAAAAATGTTCAACATCACTAATCAGAGAAAAGCAAATTAAAATCACAATGAGATATCACCTCACACCAAATAACATCACACCAGTCAGAATGGCGCTCATTAACAAATCAACACACAATAAGTGCTGACGAGGGTGTGGAGAAAAAGGAACCCTCCTGCACTGCTGGTGGGAATGCAGACTTGTGCAGCCACTGTGGAAAACAGTATGGCGCTTTTTCAAAAATATTAAGAATGAAACTGCCTTATGACCCCACTATCCCATTTTAACAAATATATCCTAAGAATTCCAAAACACTAATTAAAAAGAAGATATGCACCCTTATGTTTTGGCAGCATTGTTTACAGTAGCCAAGATATGGAAACAGTCCAGGTGTCCGACAGTGGACGAGTAGATAAAAAAGCTGTGGTACATATACACAATGGAGTACTAAACAGCTGTGAAGAAGAATGCAGTCTTACCTTTTGCAATGGCATGGATGGATCTGGAGATTATTAAACTAAGTGAAATAAACCAGGCAGAGAAAGACAAATATCATATCTCACTTATATGCGGAATCTAAGGAACACAGTGAACTGAGGAACAGAATAGAGGCAGAGGCTGGGTCACAGGAAACAGAGAGACAGCTGTCAGAGGGAAGGGGTAGAGGGGACGAAGTCAGAGAAGGTGAAGGGATTAGTGAAATTATATACACACAACACAGAGATCCAGATAACAGGACAGCAAATCCCAGAGCGAAGAGGGAGAAGGAGGGAGGGGGAGGGGGGCAATAGGGTGTAATAGGGGCACACTGTGGGAGGTTGAAGGTGTTATACTGAGTGGGACACTTGAATCCATGTTAACACAATAAATTTAAAATTTTAATTAAAGAATTACGGAAAAGATTTAATCCCTGAAAATGACAACTTGATTAGAATTACTAGATGTTCCTCTAGTTATTTCCTTCCTGTCTCTGTAAACAGTACACAAGTATCTACTGGCATTTAGTGTACTGGGAAAAGTTGTGTTCCATTTCCTCCACTCAGTATTCATAAAAATTCTTTATATCTGAAATTTAAATATTCACCTAATGGGAATTCATTCATCCTTCAATGACTACTTATGAAGACAACTATTATCCTAAGTACAGGATATACAGAGATGAGTAAGACAGTGTCTGCATTTAATATGCTTACACTCAAGTAAAGAAGACTGATAGGGAAGCAAATAGAACGGAGGGTGGTAAGTGCTCTGAAGGAGGAAGCATACTCGGTACTCAACAGTGTGCTCGAGCTGGCTCCTACCAGCTGTGGGAGCCTGTTACTGCAGATTCAGAAACTGCAAGCCTGTTTTATCCTTGGTAGCTTGAAATTGGCTATGGTCAGAACATTTTTTATTTATACCTTGGCAATTGGCAAATACTTCAAAGAGGGCTTTCTTTTCTGTTTTTTCTTTCTTTACTTTCCCTTAGGCCCTAAGGCTTAGGGCTTAGGCCATCTAGTTTGATAACACACCACTGTTGGTATGGAAATAGTGATATGAAATCCAGCCCTTTATCTCATGGCAACATGAGCCCATTCTGCATGTCATATTACTAGTTGTTTCAGGACCAGCTGCTTCTGGTGATTTAAACAATCACCTTTCACAGACATGATGGCTGTTCCCCTTTTAGATAATGAGAGTAAGATGAAGTCTAAATCCCCTGTGGGTTCTGTTTTTGTTCTAGTGATTATAAAGCAAATAACATCACCATCAATTTATACATCGTCAATGAGCCTTGGCTCTTCTCACTGGCCTGGTGCTCTAGGATTCACTCAGTGACCACAGACAACATTCAGCTCCTGAGGCAGATAAATCACCCTTACTACTTCATGGTGAGCTGACTGTTCAGATTGTCCTTCCAAGTCTGTATAATGCAAGTCTCTGCACAATCCCGTCCTGTGCATTGCCCACTGTGCGGCCCCCCGGGGAGCTTCTTAAGAGCAGAGACACCTGCGCTTTTGGAGTTGTGGCATTCTCCCTTCCCTCGTACAGATCCGACTGTGAACTTAGAAATGTTCCGTTGGCCAAAGAAAATCACATGTCCAAATCCAGATTCAAGGTGAAGGGAGAAACAGACTTCACTATTGTACACCGTTTTGTTTTGATTTTTTAAACTGAGATTTTGCAGGTTTAAGTAAAGTTTAATTACACTGCACAATTATAACAAAGAATACAACTGTTCTAAGCCATTCGAGGAGCAAGAACAACTTATTCTTGGTGTTGCTTGGGGATGCTCACCTGGTTTACATCCTGGAGCCGGCTGGACATCAGTCAGTATGCTCCCAGAGGGGATTAGGAGCCTCAGTTTAGTGAAAGTTGAAAGTTTAGTGAAAGCTTCTACTATACATGCCTAGTAGGGTGGTTGTGAGGATTAGATGTGATAAAGCACTAAGAACATTTTCTTAGCTTCTATAAATGCTCATTAATTGTTAGTTGTTATATTATTATGATCATGATCATCAGTGTCAATTATTGTTGATAATATTACTCAGTCCAAGGAAAGACCTTAAGATAGGGTGGAGAATGGACTAAGAAAGAATGAAAAGTGCCAGCCCCAGTAACATCAAGTAAAATTGGAGGGGGACAGTGGAGGAGGAAAGGGGGGATCAAACCAGGGACTTAGGAAACTCACACAAGAGGTCCCAGGAGACGGAGCTCAGGGATGTGGGTGATTCAAACAAAGAGTGTGGAAGGGAGAATTATAATTTCAACCTACTTACATGAAGCATCGTGATATAGAACAAGGATTTCTAAATGCTGGTTCACGGGCTGGTTGCTTTAGTATCACCTGGGGAGCTTGTTTAAAATGCAGAAACTCTAATGCCTAAGGTCTGTAGAGAGACCCAGGAGCCTGCATTACTAAAAGCTGCCCAGGCAGATTGGATGCACAGCCAGGTTTGGGAGCCATGACAGCCTACAGGAAAGAGCAGTGGAACTCAGGGAACTTGGGCTACAATCCTGCGTGCAGAGCAGACTTGCTATGTGACTTCTCTGGGACTCCCTCAGGCCTCTGTGTCGAGGGTCAAGCGAGATGAAGGGTGTGAACTTTTATCCCTTGTACAGCCCTCACACATGGAAGGGGTGATTGTTAGGACAGCAGCTGGTATTGTGTGTGAGATCACCGTATCAAACTTGCTTCCTCCACCTGCCCTGCTGCCCCTCCAAACCAACCCCTTGTAGCAAAGCAAGGGATGCAGCCATATGATCTGAAATCCCTTCCAACTATGAAGTTCTTGGACTGTGGTTTGTTTTCTATTTTGCAGACTCCAACTTATTATAAGACCTTGTGGATTTTCCTGGATTGTGTTTCTGCAATTTTCATTGTTGCCATATTTTATTTTCACTGGTAAGCATATGTTTGTAATTTTAAATAACTTTTTCCCAAAATAAAAGTATACATGGTTCTTATGGAGTGTTGAATAAAAACAGTAACATGCTCTTCCTTGTGATCTCTGACGGCAAGTTCTCAGGAAGAAAGGGTTAATAATCTGAAACTTCATTCCTCCTCTTGCTGCCTGCAGACCCTCACACCCTCCCACCTCCTCAGCACAGGTCCTCTGAGGATAAGGACTGTCACTGAAGTTAAAGCCTGTTAGCACAGACTCAGTGTGGATTAGTTGCGAGGGGACAGAGGTTGACGTTTGTCCAGAACAAGTGCTGCCATCTACCCACTGTCCACAGAACTGTATGGCAGGGTGCTGTGTAAACAGCAAGTTCACCAACCTGGAAGCCTGGGTTTTAGCCCTGGCTTTGCCCCTTAGTTGTTGTGTGACCCTGGGAAAATCACTGCCCCTTTCAGGCCACAGTCTTTATCTGTTCAAGCAAATGACATTTGAGAATTCTTGCAGGGCAAATCCTACAGGATTGCAAGGTTCAAGGTGGGAGAGGAAACATCCTGGTAGAATAATTTTAGCTAGAGGAGACCATGGCTGTGTAGACCTCATCATGCCATCATTTCTTCATTTGTGAGTTATCCTCTAAAGGGAGAAAGTACAAACCCTCTCTGCTTAAATGAGAATTTTACGGGATAATGTTCCTTTCCTGGAGACAGCCTGGATTATTGTTATTTCTGGAAAAGGTCTCCAAGGCTCACGGTTAGTCTTCTTTCTTCCAGGTGGAGAGAGAACCAAAAAGAAATAGACTTCGGAAGCACCAGCAGTTACATAGGTAAAGTCAGAGGCCTACCCCACTGCTACCATTGCCCTTCAGGACACAGGGTCTGCTTTTCATGCCTCTGACAAGGGCTGAGGGAGTCTGGGAATTGAAGGGTGGGGACCAGAGAAAATTTGAGAAGTGTAGCAGGGTACAGATTCTAGAAGTGCCTTGACATCAGGTTTCATTTTGGACTTCATTCTCTATGCAATGAGACCCTTTGGAAGTTGCTGAACATGGTATTTATTTTTTACTTTTTCATGTATTTATTCATCACACAGTTCTTGAGTACTCCCTTTGAGTCAGGCACTCTGACAGGGGCTGAAGATAACTGAAAAATGGAGGGTGGTCCAAGAGAGGGGAGGGTTGGCCCACACAAAACAGTGAAGAGGCCGACAAAAGGATGGAAATTGACACCATTGGGCCAGACACCTGGGTCTAGGACTGGGAGGCTTCTGTGCCCATTAGGGCTGAATGTGCTTTATGGGGCTTCAGTTGTGGGTGCCGTCTGTTGGTGGGTGGAGAGAACACTGCAGAGATCCTGAAATGCTGGATGAGAGCCTAGGCTCTGCACATAAACAATCAGGAGAAGGCAAATGGATTTCAAACAAAGGAGCAATATGCTTGGAATTCTGTGAAAGGGGATAAACTGACAGAATAACATTATTTAGTATAAGAATTTGGGGTAGGAGAATAAGGAAAGCTAGATTTAATTTTCAAAAGGTTGTGATAATCGCTAGTTATTGGTTTGGGAAGCCAGTTCACTGTCAAAGGAAAAACCAATTAGAAGGCAGAGGACTGTGCAGTACACAATACGGTTTCTTTCCATAGTCCCTCTGAGCCTTAAGAAAAGTTGCAAATTCATGTCTTAATTTCATTTCTTGTGGACAGTGGTGACTATCCTGAGATGCTGTGCACCAGCTGGCAGAGGGTTCAACTGATGTAAGACATTAGGGGATATTTCAAAATGAACATGCAGCAGTAAAATATCCCATAATTTTTGTGAGCAGTATACTTAGGAATGGAACCGCAGGGACCATGAGGAAAGTAAGTTCAGAAACTTGAATAAATTAAATAGAAGACAGTGGTCCTTGGTACTGTGAAACTGAAGGTTCAGACAAAGATAGCCTAACTCCCTTGAAGGGCAGAGAGTTGCCAGGTAACTCTGAGTTACATGGATTTTAAGATCACAGTCCTGGCTGTATTCCAGATATCTAGCGGTATTCAGTGGTTGTATGAGTAAATGAAGACTGCCATAACAACTAGCACAGATGGGGCAGGTTAAACAACAGAAATTTATTTTCTCACAGTTCTGGAGGCTGGGAATTCAAGATCAGTGTGTTAGCAGGTTTGGTCTCTTCTGAGCCTTCTGTTCTTGGCTTACAGTAGGTCACCTGCTTGCTGCGCCCTCACCCCACCTTTTCTCTGTGCACACACGTCCTCACTGCCTCTGTGTGTGTCCACATTTTCTCTCCGGCAGTCAGATTGGATTCGGGCCCACCCTCAAGACCTCATTTTAATCAGCTCTTTAAAGGTTCTATCTCCAAGTACAGTTAGATTTTGGGGTTTCTGCTTCACCATGTGAATTTTGAAGGCAGACAATTCAATCCATAAGAATAATCCAGCTAAGAATTGAAAAGAACATGAAACTGGTTAGAAAATTATGGGTGGGAGAGAAGTGTTAAAGGAAAATTTTAAGATGTATATACATTTGAAAAAAGGACATGGCTATAATGCCTTAGAAAAAAGTACACAATTAACTTGACTTCAATTCCCCATCATGTTTAAATGATAATAAATTAGTAAGTTTTTCTGTTTTTAAGAGTTTTTAGTTTGCTGTTACAGGAACCAGTTTTGCCTGATTTAAGCACATCTTGTACCACAACCACCCCAGGATGGGGAAGGACTTCTGCTGACCAGAAGGCATTCAACGCCTTTCTAGCTTTAGGATATAGTTTTAAAGAAGTCAGTCCTTTATCTTCTGTCTTATGTAGTTTCTTATGAAAAGTTTTCCAAGAAAAAAATAAGCCGTCCATTTTCTTTGTTCCTCTACTTATAATAATGTTCTTTTTCTCCAACTGCTTTTTATGATCGTTTCTTTTGTTACTGGTTTTTAGTAATTTGATTATGGTGTACCTTATTGTACATGGTGTATGTGTATGTGTGTTTCTTTATCCTGTTTGGTATTTACTTAACTACTTAGATCAGTCCAGAGTATAATTTTCATCGAATTGGATAAAATTTTAGTTTTTATTTTTTCAAATATTTTTCTGCCTTTACCTTTTTTTCTGGTATTCCAGTTACATATATGTTAGACAGTTTGATATTATTCCATAGGTTACCAAGACTGTTCATTTTTATTTTTAGACTAATTTCTGTGCTTAGATCCTATTGCTGTATATATTTATTTTTTACTGCGGTATAATAAATTTTTACAAACCTAGCAGCTTAAGAAAAACATAAGCTTTTTACTCAGTTTCTGTGGGTCAGGAATTTAGCATGTTGCTCATTTAGCTAGGTGCTCTGCTTAGAGTCTCAGAAGGCTAACATCAAGGTGTTGGTGTAGACTGCGATTTCATCTGAGACTTAAGAGTCCTCTTTCAGTCTGACTGGTCTTTGGCAGAATTTAGTTCCTTACAATTATAGGACTGAAGTCATCCCTGTTTTCTTGATCACTGATAACAGGATTTTGCTCTGAGCTCCTAGAGTTCACCTATAAGTTCTAGTCATATGGCCCTCTCACAGCATGGCCACTTACTTCTTCAAAGATAGGAGGATAATATATCTTATAGCAGATGGGGTCAGGAAAAGGAGAGCAAAGGAAGCAAAAAAAGGAAACAATAAACAAGTTGAAACACTGTAGTCATAAATCCAACCATTTTATTAACTACATTAAATATAAATGGACCAAATACTCAAGTCAAAAGTAGATTGTCAAACTAGATAGAAAAAAACACAAGGCCCAAACATATGCTGTCTACAAAAGAAATAACTTAAAATACAAAGACACAAATAGATTCAAAGTAAAAGAATGGGGAAAATGATATGCCATGCAAACAATCAGTGCAAGAAATGATATCTAAAAAAGAGACTTCAAAACATAGAACATTACTGAAAACAAAAATGGATTTTATAATGATGAAAAGGTCAGTATATCAGGAAAGCATTATAAATAAAACTGGGTATGCCCTTAATATCAGAGCTTCAAAGCATACAAAACAAAAACTGAAAGAGAAATCATACTTGGAGATTTTAAAAGTCCTCTCTCAGTACCTGAAAGACCAAATAAGCATACAAAAAACAAAATCAGAAAGGATACAGAAATCTGAACAACAGTTTCACCCACATCAATACAATGCAAAATCCCCAACAACGAAAGGATATACAATATTTTTAAGTGTACATGGCATGTTTGCCTATATAGACCACATGACGAGTCCTAAACTAAGTCTCGTAAATAAATTTCAAAAGACTAGAATCTTACAGAGTATATTCTGTGACCACAATAAAATTAGATTAAAAGCAAATATGAATAAAATATCTAGATAAGCCTCTAAATGCTGGAAATTAATGTATTTTTAAGTTCCCGTTGATCAAGGAATAAATCACAAAGTAAATCAGATATTAAATATTTTAAACTAAAAGAATGCACATACAACAGCAGAATTTGGGGGGTACAGGTAAGGGACTGAGAGAGAAATCTGTAACTTTCAAAGTTAGAAGGAAGAAAGGCTTAATATTGACTATGTGTCTATTTTAAGAATCAATAAAAAGTACATTCCCCAAGTAAATGAAAGAAAATGCTCAAGATAGCAGAATCAGTAAAATAGAAAAGATACAATAGAGAAAATAAAAAAGTGAAAAGTTGATTCTTCATAAAGTTTAATAAAATTTATAATTTCTTAGCAAGATGAGAGAGAAATAGAGGTTGCCTATATAATTAATGATGAATAAAAGAGGGAATATCCCTCCAGATCCCAGACACAAAAAGGAAACTTATGGTCTGGCCGGGTAGCTCCGTTGGTTAGAGCATCATCGCAATACGCCAAGGTTGCAGGTTCACTCTCCAGTCAGAGCCTGTACAAGAATCAACCAATGAAGGCACAAATAGGTGGAACAACAAATTGATGTTTCTCCCTCTCTTTCTCTCTCCCTTCTTCTCTATCTCTAAAATCAATTAATAAAAATTTAAGTAAAATTTTGAACATTTTTACGTCATTAAATTTGACAACAAATGAAGTAGATTATTCCTTAGCATATAAATTACCAGAACTTAGAAAATGAAAAATATAAATTTGTGGTAAACCACTGTCTATAAGATTCAAATTCATATATCAAAAATATCAACACAAAGAAGAGTCTTGGCCCAAAGAGTTTCTGGGAAAACAAGGAATAGAAATGAAACTTTCTCAATCTGATAAAAGGTATTTATAAATATACTTACTAAAAAGCCAATATCATTTTTTGTGGTAAAGCAATAAATATTTTCCTTGTAAGGTCAGAAATAAGGAAAGTATATCTGCTCTCACCACTTCTATTCAGCATTGTGCTGGAGATCCTACCCAGCTTATTAATAAGATACGACAGGCATAAAGGGAAAAAATAAAACTCCTGATTTGCAGATAATGATTATATTAAAAAATTCTAAGGAGTCAAACAACAAACAAACCTACTAGAAGTAATAAATGGGCTAAGCATTGTCTCTGGATATAGAAAAATTAATTGTATGTCTTTATATTAGCAATGAATAATTGGAAACTTTAAAATTCTTTAAATAGCATTTATAACAACATAAAAACTGAAAACTACAAATGTTTAATAAGAGAAAGAAGACCCAAATAAATGAATACACCACATTCTTGAATTAGAAAACCTAATTATCATCTAGTTCTGCAATTCAATTGACCTACAAAGTCAACTCAAAAGTAATAAAAATTTTAAAAAATTACCTTCCTCCCGTGAAGCTGACAAAAGATAAAGCTCATGTGTGCAGCTAGCTGCTTCTTCAAGATTGAAACTATATTCAGGGTTAAAAATAACCAAGTCTGGCCTTACCTCTTTGGATTCTGTCTTTCCTTTAGATTTTGGCCCCATAGTTCCTCGTGTTATTGAAAATTCTTGTTTTCTTGGTTTTGTATATTATCCACTTTTTAACTTGTCTTCAATAAGAATCAAGTTCCTGGCTCCATTACTAGATGATGTCTCCA
This sequence comes from Rhynchonycteris naso, assembly GCA_037038555.1. Classification (NCBI taxonomy): domain Eukaryota; kingdom Metazoa; phylum Chordata; class Mammalia; order Chiroptera; family Emballonuridae; genus Rhynchonycteris; species Rhynchonycteris naso. The sequence goes on from CM072995.1 coordinate 315,699,335, forward strand.
CCATCTATTTTTTTTCATTAGTCAGTCAGATAAAAATTGTTTTTTGAGTACTTACTGTGTGACAGCCCTGTGTATGTAGTGGTGAGGAGGACAAAGTCTCTGACCATAAAAAGCTCCTGTTCTAATACAGGATGTGTTCATTTTTGAAGCAATGATTGTGAAACACACGAACTTTAAGAAATTGTCCATTTCTGTATTCTGAGAACTTCCACAGGGAGCTAGAACCTCACACCACAGGCTCTTAAATTCCAGGGCCATGCTGACTTGGAGGCCTGTGGTCAAGTGTGCACAAAATCTGAGACAGGGAGAGGAAAACAAGGGAGAAAGAATCTGAGATGCTAAGTGAGGGACCAACATTTTAAAGATGACTAGGATTTCACCACAAGACTGGTGTATATTGAAGTGATAATAGAGGAATTTGTGACTTTATCTTTTCTATCCCACAGAAACTGAGAGTATAAATCTCGAAAAGAGAGAAACTGAGACAGAGGAAGCTGTGAGTATAGCCATAGGGACTCCCACCCAAGTTGGGGAAATCCCAGAGACTACAGCATCCTCCACCGTAGAGTAAAACCAAGATATAAGGAAACACCCAGGTGCCAAGAAGAAAGACAGCGAACCAGAGCCAGTCAGAAAACCTCCAAACCACTGATGCCTGCTACAGATGATGTTATACAACTGGTTCCCACTGAGAAGGCCTCTGAACCCACCCAAGCACCCACCTAGGAGGCCAACAGAGAAACCACCCTCCAAACTGCAGTGCCTGAAATCAAATGAACCAAGAGTTTCCTCCACAGGAATTTCCTCATCCTGAAACACAGCCCGAAAAAACCTCCCACTATTGAATATCCCCAATAAGCCCATTTTATGATGTCTTCTACCACATCCAGCTCCTCCTCCTTCTTTTGGGCTGTCTTCAAAGAAGAATTGGCCACATCTTGCCCCCGTCTTATTTTTCTTTGTGTCTAAAGGTGGTGATGGTGTGGAGTGGTCAAGAAAGGAGTGCAGAAGAGCCGTTGAGGCTCTCGGGAGAATGTTCTGGTCTAGCCTTTCTCTAAAGATTTCATCTCCAGGGGATGGGGAAGGGAAAAACAGCTGTGGTCTTGGAACTGGAACTGGTTGTTCCCTGGTTGATGCAGGACTTGTCTCATCCTCACCCTTCACAGTACTCCCTGCTGATGGTGTGGCTGTGGTGAACATCAGCATGTAAATAAAGGCAGCCTTTCAGGAGTGCAGAAGGTAAATGGTGTATTCTTTGGACCCTTTTGTGATGACTCAAACTACAAAAGACTAATAAGGGATGAGTGCAAAAGTGATGCCATCCTGAGTCAAAAAATGAGAGGTGGCATGGGCATGAGTTGGGAGCAAAGATTTTACCCCACATGTACTTTTTGCGATCTAGTGTGAAGTGCAATGCTTCCTAATAGGTTGTCGATGGCTGATCCCCCAATGGGGATGATGGAATAATCCATGTGCACCCAGTGGCCTTTGTCCTTGAAGGAAAACTAGTGCTCAGAGCAAGCATCTGGAGCCCTTTCTATCTGGGAGCCCAATATTAGAAGCAGTGAATTGAGTTCCACTAGGTGACCTTCACCTATTCACACTTCTTCTCTGGGCCTCATTATCCCCAGCCATATAACAGTGTAGGGGCCAACCAGCACAGCCCGTTCCTCCTGGCTCAGATTTTTCCTGGGCTGACTGTGGGGTTACGTAACCATTGGGGAGACAGGGTAGTCTCGGACAGCAACCTGGTCATCCCAGAAAGCAGGGCTGTCTGGTTGGGGCCTCCATTTCTACAACCAGCCCCTCCATCTCCCACTGACCGCTGAGGAGAACAGGAGAAGTGGTTGGGCACCTAGGTACTGATGACCCCAGACTCATGGGTGTGTGAAGGCAGCAGGAGTGGGCTCTGCTGAAGTATCGGGGACACTGAGGCTGATCACAAACATGCCCATTTCAAGGGGACTCTCCACTGTCACTTCTCTTGGCACTCATCCCAGCCACAGCCCCAAATCACACCTTCCCTGTCTGAAGCCTCCACCCCCAGACCTGATCAGGGCATGGCCATCTTGGTTGTTCCATCCTGATCACTCAGTAACATTTTACAAGTTCCTACCAGATGTAAAGATTTAACCGAAGGCAGTCTTGTTCCTGGGGTTCTGAAAGAGTTTTTTGACGAGCCAAGGAGATATTTCTGGCAGGATGCAAGGGCCACTCTGGCTCCACTGGCCCTGGTTAAGGCTCAGAAACAGTCCTCCTCTAGATCTCCAGCCCATGCACATGTAGGTCCTCACCTCCCAGGCTGATGGCCAGCATTTCCCTGCAAGCTGCCTCAGTCTCAGCCAGTCCCTCTAAACCCTTTCAAGCACACCTTGAGCTCAGGCACCACTACGGCCACACCTAGACCAGCCTGTCCTTGTACACATAGACCAAGGAGAGAGTACAGGGCCCTGTTCCCACAGACTCTTCCCTCCTCCTCCCATTCCCCCAACAAAGACATTCTAGGGCCAGAAGGTGAAACATGCTTTATGTCCTGAGGTGATGAGGAAAGTAGGGGCTCAGCACTCACACTGCAATATATAAAAGTGTTCTGTCTCCTCCCAACTGAGGATCCTGGACCCAGTCCCTCAAGTGTCAGATTATTCTTGATTGGGTTGGTTTTGAGAACTCGGCTGTCCTCTCACTTCCCTGTCTGAGTGGTCCACAGGAAGTCAAAGGAGGTCGCTCGGCAGAGCTGGGCTGAGATGAGAAAGCCTGCGAGGAGCACGGGCTTTTCTGACTGGGAAGGTTACAACACACCGGGACTGAATCGAGCCCAGAGCCTCACAGGTGGCTGGACGGGCATTCTGCATCCCAGCAAGGTCACCTCACTGGAAGAAGGGCTGGAGTCCACGTTGGTGCAATCACTGGTGGCCGGCCGGCCCAACTGCCCTGCTTGTATGCAAGGTACCTGATTGGCCTGAGCCAGCTGCTGCCGAGAGGGCAGGCACAAGGCCAGTGCTGCCTCCGTACTGTTCACCGGCCACTCCTGGAGCCCCGCTGTTTGCTCATGGCCGTGAGCATCTGGCTGATATAGGAGGTTAGGAGGTCATCCATCTTGTAGCCCTGGAAACAGTGGCAAGAAGATAAACAGAGTAGAAAGTGAGACCTGTGCAGCCCACTCAGACCCAGAACACTGCTCCCAGACAACTCTGCAGTAGGCAGAACCCTGGACAATGGCAGGTCCTGGTCCATCCCGGACTGTCTCCCCAGCTGCCCAGTTGAGGGGTCAGATTCATCCAACCTAAGGCTCTAAGTTTTAAGCTGTTATGACCCTACATCAAGGCCCTAGATTGTAGGTCCCTTTAATCCTGATGCCTACTTCCAAGAACGACTCTAAAGGCTCCACCAGTTGAGCTATGCCTTGGAAATTGAGCGCAGTCCAGGAGGCCTCGTTGCTAACAGCCCCATTGTTGAACTCAGGGGCTGAAGGCTCAATCCCAATCCTGGAGGCCCTCAAACAACAGTGACTGAAGGAGGGGTCTGTTCCCCAGATAAAGCTCCTTTCCCCAGACCTAAAGCTGAGACTCAAACTGACTTGAACGTGGCCCCAAACTGATCCTTAATCCTGATGCCAGGCCAAGCCACACTCTGCTCCCATCTGCGCCAGGACCCGGGAGAGTGGCGGGAGCTGCGGAGGAGGCAGAGGTGCCCGCCGGGGCCTGGAAAGAAGAGCTCTCACCAGTGATGTCTCGCAGAGCAGCTTGCTCCCGCGCACCAGGTTTCCGATGGTGATATGGAAGTAGGTGTTGCCACTGCTCCAGTTAGAGATCTTGGTGAAGGGGTGAGTGGTCAAGATATCCTGGGGGAGCAGAAAGTCTGAAACTGCACAGCCCGCACCCTCTGGCCTCGCTCTCTGCAGCTCCAGCCCACAGATACCACCCACATGAAGGGCCTTGGGCCCTTGGAAAAGAAGCAGAAGGGTAGAGGCCAGCTCTGCAATGGCAGTTGAGCTGCTGTGGGAGGCAGGTGCCCCCCACCCCGCCATGCCTTGCTTAGGACCAGCAGGAGAGACACCCAGGGAAGTCCAGGAGACTGTGGGGCATGTGGCACTGGAAATGTTGGAGGCCTAAAAGAACAGAAACTGTGGTCCTGGTTGAGATGGCCCAGGGAAGGTTTGAGGAAAGAGATAAGAAGACAGGATGAACCCTGGGGAACACGGTGTTTAAGGTCTGGGTCAAGAGGAAACCGTTGAAAGGGTCTGAGAGGAAAGGCCAAGAGAGAGAGAAGAGAAAAACCAGGGAAGTGGGGACACTGGTACCTATCACCAATGGTCCAGTTGCACTTCTCCTGTGCATATAGTAGGTCTGTGCTTCCTGGTCCCCTTGGTGAGGACTGCTCTGGCCCATAAATATGAGCATTAGTTACCCCAGCACAGCCTGCCATCCTGACCAAGATGTCAGATAGCATTTAGGAAGGAGAGAGAGTAGGGGGCAGCAAGGCCAAGTACTAAAATGAGTTCTTTAGATTTAGTAACAAGATGTTTGTTACAACTCTAGAAGAGCCATTTTTATGGAGCAAATGAGTTAGAAATTAAACAAAGCAAACACAAACGGCCTTTCAAGATGTGCGACCAAACCTGACTGGTGGTGGCGCAGTGGATAGAGCGTTGACCTGGGACACTGAGGTCCCAGGTTTGAAACCCCAAGGTTGCCAGCTTGAGCACTGACTTACCAGCTTGAGAGCAGGGTCACTGGCTTGAGTGAGGGATCACTGACATGATCCCATGGTTGGTGGTTTGAGCCCAAAGTCACTGGCTCAGTTAGAGCCCCCCTCCCCCCGGGGCGAGACACATGAGAAGCAATCAATGAACAACTGAAGTGCTGCAACTATTGCAACTATGAGTGGATGCTTCTCATCTCTCACCCTTCTGGTCTGTCTTGCAAAAAGTAAAAACAAAATAATTTAAAAAGATGTGTGGCCAAGAGGGCAGACGAAGTGAGGATGGTGGCTGGCAGGGGCTTTTGTTGGGGGGCAGCCTACCCCTGCCTACTCTTCCCTGTCACTGCTCACCTTGGTTCTGGGATCGATGAGGCTGACCCCATACTTGTTGATGGCAATTAAGAGGATCTCAGGGAAGTTCGGCTCCGTAGTTTGCTAGTAAAGAAAGTAAAAAACCATCAGATGGGGCACCCAGAGCAGGCAAAGCTATGTGGATTTGGGGCAGGAATGAAGACGGCCCAGCTATGATTAAGTCAACCTCTTCTGCTTACTGGGTGCTGGGGGTACAGAGATACTGGCCCTGCCATGATCTCACGGTTTGCCCCTCTGTCGGGCTCTCAGTGCTACCCAAAATCCTTCAATGGGTCTGCAGACAACCCCCTTTTCCTCTCTCCCCAGCACAGCTTTATCCTTCTCTCTTGCATTTCTAGGAGTCTCTGCTATCTCCTCTCTCAGCCCAAATGTCTCTCATCTTTAAAAACCCTCCTTGAACCTTGCACCTTCCTCTAGCTAAGTATCTACCCCTCTGGTCCTTGTACAGCCAGGCTTCTCTGAAGGCCTCCCGTGCTAGGTGTGGAACAAGCCATTCTCTCTTCTCCATCCAGACTTATCCCTTCACCTTCTCATGCCAACCTCTTCACCATTCTCCTGCCTCTGGTCATGTGCCTGAGATCCACCCTTCACCCTGCAGTCAGAGTAGACTTACTTCCAGCCCTATCATTCTTGTTCAGAGCCCTCCAAGGCTGGCCACCTCCTGCAGGAAAGACCCTTCACCTGCTGGCCAACCTGCCTCCCACCGCAGTCTGCTCAGCTCACACCCTATGCCCATCCACACTTAACCTCTTGTTCTTTTTGCCCAAGCCTGAGCTCTCACATCTCTGGGTCTTGCTCAGGCTAGCTGCCAGGATCATTCTCCCCAGGGTCTCTCTGGAAAGCTCAGGTGTTGCCTACTGCAGGAAGCCTCCTCGGACTTTACAGGCTGGGTGCACCTTCCTGGCTCTGCCACCTTCACAAGAGCTCCCCACAGATTATCCTCTGTGATTTTGGCCTGTTTACAGACCCACTTCCACTGCCTGGCTGAGCACTGGTCCCTCTCTGTCCTGGGACTGAGTCCAGGCTCAGCACTCCCCTGAGGCAAGGTGGAGGGGGCTTTCCCCTTTCCTGGCGAGGGCCGGCGGCAAGGTCATTCGTGTTCCCCACAGTCCTGGGAGGAGTTTCTGAGCCTTCTCATCCCCCCTCCTTGACTCCTTCCTCCACCCTGAGAAGCTGCCCACAGCATACCTTCACCTCAAAGAAAGCTGAGCCAAAGGTGGGCCACTTGAAAATGAGCTTCAGGAAGGCCAGCTTGGCCTCCTCCTTGGACTTCCCTGCATGCTTGTTGAAGTAGGCGACGATAGACTGCAGGGAGAGGGCGGGTCAGAGTCCTCTCCCCGCCCCTCCTGCCCCATCTGCACTGTCAGCAGCTGTCCTGGGCCTTAGAGGGCAGGCATAGTATGGTGGTCCTGCAGGCCATGATGGGCTACCCTCCTTATCCCAGTTAATGGGTTCCTGCCCTCCCCCAAGCACGCAGGCCAACAAGTATCAAGTAAAGTGAGGAGACCCTGTTCACCATGGACACCAAGATGGAAAATTACAGCAAAGTGGCCAGCTGCATCCTTCGCCTGAAATACTAGAGACTAAAGCAGGCAGAGAGGGACTGGGAGGGTGAACCTATCACACGCAGGGTCACAGGAGGCATGTCCCTGGGCTGTCGGCCAGCACCTACCCCCCTCACCCCTGGGGTGCCCAGAAACCCATTGTGAGGGACCCTATTTTCACTGCTCACCCGCTTCCAGTCATCAGGTGCGACCTGCCGGATGAGGTCCTGGGGCACCAGCTCCCGGAGCAGCTTTGGGATGCTGGGGAAGTAGGACTTGTCCTCCTCGAACTTGACCCTGTAGATCAGCGCTCCCAGCTGCAGCACTTCCTCCCGTGTGCACTTGTGGTAGCCTCGGAGATACTTGGGCAACTCCTGCCAGAGACAGAGCAGGTCTCAGGGAGGGAGGGACTTGGAGGAAGTTGTCTCCTTCCCTACCACCCTGAGGCCGGGCCTACTGCCTTACCCCACAGCAGGGCCCAGCCGCTTCTCCAGCCTCAGCTGACACTGCTCCTCAAGGGACAGTTGAAGAAAATAGCAATTATGCCCACACAGATTAAGCACGTTGCAGTTTGAAGACAGAGCTGTGTATGAATACTATGTCATTTCCCCTCATAACAGTCCAGCAAAGTAAACAGTAGCACTTCAAAAATGAAGAAACTCAGAGTGACCAGACCAGCTGGTGGACCTGAGACCATTCTGCACCCCTGTGTCCCAGGCCTGTTCTCTGTTGGGAAAAGGCCCCAGGCTGGCCTTCTTTCACCATGGTCCCTGGAGATGGGCTGGTTTTAGCATCAGCACCAGCCCATCCCCCACTTTGAACTTTTAGACCCAGAACCAGAGTAACTAAGAATGAAGAGTTACTCTGGCAACTCAAAGCAAAGATGAAGCCCCTAAAGGGTTTTACAACTGTCTTATTTGAAGCACAGGGAAACTGAGGCTGGCTTGAGGACATACTTCAAGTCAGAAACCTGAGTCAATTATTATCCACCCACCTTTTCATCTACTCACACATGCCTACCTACCACCTATCTGCCCACCTATACCCATTCATCCATCTATCAACCCAACCATATGGGTCTACTCACTCATATCCATTTCTCACCCACTGCCCCATTTGTTCACACATCCATCCACCTATCCTCCTACCCACTTACCCATTCACCTGCCCACCCACCATATCAAATCCATAAATTCATGTACTGCCCTTCTCCCATCCATTCACAGAGTCACTGATTCACATGTTCACCCATCCATCAAGCCAACAAATATTTATTGAGCATCTACTATGAGCCAAGCCCTTTAAGCAACAACATATACCCCCCTTACTCCTGTAGTCAAGGCAAGAACAGACATTAATCATTACAGTGAATCAATGGACAATTCCAACCTTTAAAGGAATTGTTCTTAGTGCTATAAGAACATAAAATGAGGTGACCTGATATAGTCTTGGGGAAGTGGTTAGACTTCCCTTAAAATGACTGATGAAAAACAATCTGAAGGTTCCTCAATAAATTAAATATAAAACTGCATTATGACCCAGCAATTTTACTTCTCGGTATATATCCAAAGAAACCCAAAACACTATTTGAAAACATATGCACCCTTATGTTCATTGTGGTGTTATTTACAATAGCCAAGCTATGGAAACAACCCAGGAGCACATCAGTAGACAGATGGATTTTTAAAAGCTGTGAGATACACACACACACACACACACACACACACACACACACACACACACACAGTGGAATATTACTTAGTTACAAAAAAAGAATGAAATCTTACCACCTGTGACAACATGGATGGGCTAAGAGGGCATTATGCTAAGTGAAATAGTAAGGCAGAAAAAGACAAATACCACATGGTGTCACTCATATGTGGAATCTAATGAACACTATAAATGAACAAACAAAATAGAAACAGACTCATAGAGAAGAGCCTGATAGTTTCCAGAGAGGGGAGGTTTGGGAACTGGGTAAAAAAGGTAAAGGTATTAAGGAGAACAAATTGGTAGTAACAAAATAGTCACAAAGATGTAAAGTACGGAATAGGGAATATAGTAACACATAATAAGTATGTGTGGTGTCAGGTGGCTGCTGGAAATATCAGGGAGAACATTTTGTAAAGTATAAGTATCTAGCCACTATACTGTACACCTGAAACTAAACAAAGAAATATTGAATGTAACTATAATAGAAAAAAAAACAGAGAAGATATTTGAATTCACGTCTAAATGCTCAGTAGGTAAAGAGCAAAAGAGCTAAGACAAGAACATCCCAAAAGAGAGAACATGTCAAAAGTGAACTTGAGCATATCTGACAATGCTGACTATAAGACAACAAAGGTAACCAGAGACAAAGACAGTCTTTTCATAATGATAAAGGGGACATTGTATCAAGAAGACATAACACATATTAATATATATGCATTGAAACATATATGTAAGACATCTACTAACTGATCTAAAAATAGAAAAAGACAAAAACACAAATCATACGTGGAGCTCTCAACACACCATTGATGGTTCTAGATCGTTCAACCAAATAGAAAATCAATAAAGAAATGAAGCACTAGAACAAATGGACATAATAGATACCTACAGGACATTTCATCCCAGATCTTCAGAGTATACATTTTTCTCCAGCGTACATAAAATATTCTCAAGAATAGACCATTTGTTGGGTCACAAAACTAACATCAAGAAATTCAGAAACACTGAAATTATACCAAGCACATTCTCTGACCATAAGGCTTTGAAATTAGAATTCAACTTCAAAAAAGAAGTAAATAAACCTACAAAAATATGGAAATTAAACAATCCTAAAAAATTACTGGGTCAAAGAAGAAATAAAAGCAGAATTCAAAAGATATATATACAGACAAACAAAAATGACAACACAAAATTTCTGGGATGCAGCAAAAGCAGTAAGTAATAAGAGAGAAGTTCATATTACTACAGGCTTCTATCAAGAAACAAGAGAGAGCCCAAGTAAACAACTTAACATCACATCTTAAGAAACTAGAAAAAGAAGGACAAAGGTAACCCAAAACCAGCAGAAGAATGGAAATAGTAAAAATTAGAGAACTAAATGAAATAAAAACAAAAAACTATAGAAAATATTAATACACAAAGAATTAGTTCTTTGAAAAGATCAATAAAATTGACAAACCCCATCAAGACTCCCTAAGGAAAAAAGAAAAAAACTCACATAAACAAAATCTGAAATGAAAGAGAGAAATTACAACAGATATTGTAGATCAGTAGTTCTTAACCTTTTTTGAGGTACCAAACCCACCAGTTTCATATGCGCGCATTCACCGAACCCTTCTTTAGTGATAAAATATGATTTTTTTTCCAAATTCAAGACATAGGTATATGTTTTTTTACTGGTGCACAAAATGAGCCGTGCATGAACATCACCTTGCTCAAAGAACAAAACCAATAAAATGCATGAACTCACAACAAATTACGGTATTACTTTATTCTGGCCTCTGCAGCAGAGGCTTCTCCGAACCCCTAAGACCGACTCACCGAACCCCTAGGGTTCAATAGAACCCAGGTTAAGAACCACTGTTGTAGATATACAAAAGATCATTGTAGAATACTATAAAAAAACTATATGCCACCAAATTCAAACAATATAGAAGAAATGGATAAATTCCTAGAACTATACTATCTTCCTAGACTGAGTCACAAAGAAATGGAAAGCCTAAATGGATCCATAAACTGAGAGGAAATAGAAACAACTATCAAAAACCTCCCCAAGCCTGACCAGGCAGTGGCGAAGTGGATAGAGCGTCGGACTGGGATGCGGAGGACCCAGGTTCGAGACCCTGAGATCGCCAGCTTGAGTGCAGGCTCATCTGGTTTGAGCAAAGCTCACCAGCTTGGACCCAAGGTCGCTGGCTTGAGCAAGGAGTTACTCAGTCAAGGCACATATGAGAAAGCAATCAATGAACAACTCAAGTGCCACAATGAAAAACTGATGGTTGATGCTTCTCATCTCTCTCCGTTCCTGTCTGTCTGTCCCTATCCATCCCTCTCTCTGACTCTCTGTTAAAAACAATAAAAAAAAAAAAAAGAAAGAAAACCTCCCCAAAAGTCCAGGACCAGACAGCTAGCTACCCTAGTGAATTCTACCAAACATTCATAGAAGGTTTGGTTCTTATCCTTCCAAAGTCTTTCAAAAAAATCAAAGAAGCAATACTTCCAAACACATTTTATGAAGCTAACATAACCCACATACCAAATCCTGGCAAGGACAATACAAAGAAAGAAAACTACAGACCAATATTTGTAATGAATACAGATGCAAAAATCCTAAACAAATTGAATACAACAACACATTTAAAAAAATAACACATCACAATCAAGTGGCATTTATCCCAGGAGCACAAGTGTGGTTCAACATATGTAAATTAATTAACATAATATATCATATCAACAAAACAGAGAACAAAATTCATATGATTCCATCAATAGATGCAGAGAAGGCATTCGATAAGATACAATACCTTTTAATGTCTAAAACACTCAATAAAATGGGTATATAAGAAAAATACCTCAACATAATAAAGGCCATATATTACAAACCATCAGCTAGTATCATACTAAATGGTAAAAAAACTGAAAGCTTTTTCTCTAAAATCAGGAAAAGATGAAGCTGCCCACTCTCTCCATTCCAGAGCAATCAGACAAGAGAAAGAAATAAAAGGCATTCATATTGAGAAAGAAGAAGTAAAGGTTTCACTTTTTGTGGATGACATAATCCTGTATATAGAAAACCCCAAAGACTCCACAGAAAGACTATTAGAAACAATAAACCAATACAGTAAGGTCACAGGATACAAAATTAATATACAGAAGTCTATTGCCTTCATATATGCCAACAATGAAACTTCAGAAAATGGACTTAAAAAATTATCCCTTTTACAGTTTTAACAAAAAAATAAAATACTGCCTGACCAGGCGGTGGTGCAGTGGATAGAGCATCGAACTGGGATGCAGAAGACCCAGGTTCGAGACCCCGAGCTCGCCAGCTTGAGCGCGGGCCCATCTGGCTTGAGCAATAGCTCTTCAGCTTGGATCCAAGGTTGCTGTCTCCAGCAAGGGGTTGCTCAGTCTGCTGTAGGTCCGCAGTCAAGGCACATGTGAGAAAGCAATCAATGAACAACTAAGATGTCGTAAGGGCAATGAAAAACTAATGATTGATGCTTCTCACCTCTCTCTGTTCCTGTCTGTCTGTCCTTATCTATCCCTCTCTTTGACTCTCTCTCTCTCTCTGTCCCTGTAAAAAATATATACATATACCTAGAAATAAACATAACAACAAATGTAAAGGAACTTTATACTGAAAACTACAAAGCATTATTAAAAGAAACCAAAAAAGGCACAATGAAATGGAAAAATATCCCATGTTCATGGATAAGAAGAATAAATATAGTTAAAATGACCATATTACCCAAAGCAATATACAAATTTAATGCAATCCTCATAAAAAACCCAATGTCATTTTTTAATAAAATGGAACAAAAAATCACCAGGTTTTCATGGAACCATAAAGAAACTTGAATAGCCAAAGCAATCCTGATAAAGAAAAACAAAGCTGGAGGCATTACAATACCTGACTTCAAATTATACTACAGAGCCACGATAATAAAAACAGCATGGTATTGGCAGAAAAATAGACACAGAGACCAGTGGAACAGAATTGAGAGCCCAGAAATAAAACCACATGTATATGGGCAAATCATCTTTGACAAAAGAGCCAAAAACACACAATGGAGAAAAGAAAGCCTCTTCAATAAATGGTGCTGGAAAAATTGGAAAGCCACATGCAAAAGAATGAAACTTGACTACAGTTTGTCCCCTTGCACAAAAATTAACTCAAAATGGATCAAAGACCTAAATATAAGATCTGAAACAATAAATTATATAAAAGAAAACATAGGTACTAAACTCATGGACCTTGGCCATAGAGAACATTTTATGAATTTGACTCCAAAGGCAAGGGGAATAAGGCAATAATAAATGAATAGGACTATATCAAACTAAGAAGCTTCTGCACATCAATAGAAACTGACAACAAAACAAACAGGCAGCCAACTAAATGGGAGATGATATTTGCAAACAACAGGTCCAATGAGGGGTTAATATCCAAAATATGTAAAGAACTCACAAAACTCAGCAACAAACAAGCAAATAATCCAATCAAAAATAGGGAGAGGACATGAACAGACGCTTCTCCGAAGAAGACATATAAATGGCCAACAGATATATGAAAAGATGCTCATATTCATTAGCTATTAGAGAAATGCAAATCAAAACTACAATGAGATACCATTTTATTCCTGTTAGGGTGGCTATTATCAACAAGACAGGTAATAACAACTGTTGGAGAGGCTGTGGAGAAAAGGAACCCTCATTCACTGCTGGTGGGAATATAAATTTGTACAACCATTATGGAAAAAAGTATGGTGGTTCCTCAAAACAAGAATAGAATTACCGTATGATCCAGCAATCCCTCTACTAGGTATATACCCCCCAAACTCTAAAACATTCGTATGTAAAAACATATGCACCCCCATGTTCATTGCAGCATTATTCCTAGTGGCCAAGACATGGAAACACTCCAAGTACCCTTTGATAGAGGACTGGATAAAGATGTGGTACATGTATAAAGTAGAATACTACTCAGCCATAAGAAACGATGACATAGTATCATTTATGACAACATGGATGGACCTTGATAACATTATCCTGAGTGAAATAAGTACATGAGGAAAAGCTAAAAACTGTATGATTCCACACACAGGTGGGATACAATAATTGAGACTCATGGAGATAGATAAGAGTGCAGTGGTTACCAGGGGGAGGGGAGATGGTATGGGGAGTTGGGGGAAGGATATAAAGAAGGACAAATATAAGATGATGGAGGATGATTTGACTTTGGGTGATGGGTATACAACATAATCGACTTCAAATGATGTGGAGATGTTTACCTGAAATCTATGTACTCTTGTTGATCAATGTCACCCTGTTAAATTTAATTTTCTAAATTAAAAAAAAAAAAAAACTTGAGAATTGAAAAATGTAACTGGAGGGAACTGAGCAAAGGGGTGCTGGGTAGAAGAAAAAGCAGCAGTGTAGGTAGGGCACCCCATACAGGGCCAGCCAGGATTTGGGGTTCTACCCTGAGAGTAATGGGAAGTCGCTGAGAGGATCTGGAAAGCATGACCACCCTGTGGAGAACAGACTGAACAGAGACAAAGACAGATGCGGAGATCAGAGAAAAGGTTACCAGCTTCACACAGATGAGAGAAGATGGTGGACTGACCCAAGCTGGTAGGGGTGATGAAGAGGTGTGTATAGATTTTAGATATATTCATGAGGTAAAGTCAAGTGAATGATTTGGGTGGTAAGAAGTGAGGGAGAGGAAGATGTTAAGGCTGACTTGGGTTTCCATTTCGTGAAAACTGGCAGTTGCTGGTGCCATTCACTAAATAGGCCACATGGGGTAAGGGCCGGGGAGGCTCTGGGGAGAGGCAGAGCCCAGATTTGAAGGGCAGCCCTTCTATCTCCATGACAGCCTGATCCTGCCTCCCCTGCTCTTTCCTGCATCCTGGTCTGTCTCTCACACAGAATGGTAAATCCCCTAGCCCAGAAGAGACCACTGAGTCTTCAGTAAGGAAGTCCTGGAATCAAACCCCAGTTCCATCATGTGATCTCTCTGCGTCTGTTTCTCCCCCTGTAAAATGGGAACAACATGGCTACTTCTTGGGGTCTGGTGGGAGGACAGAATGAGTGAAATTATAATAGAGGCTCATCATGTGAACCTGCCTCCTACAGACATGTGCCCGTGCTAGAAAACATTTACATTTCACACCAAGGCCTTGGATGCACTCGAATTCAGAAGATAGCCCCTCACCAAGGGAAGGGCCTGGGAAGGTGGGGTTTGAAAGCTGAAAAGAAACTACCAGCCCCAGAGGGCTAGAGGGTTGGGAAAGAAAAGAATCTGAGGTTGAGGCTGGGCCACCCCCTAGGGCTTGGGGGACTCCCTATAGGAATCTCTTCAGGGCTGCGCTGTTACAGATTCCACCTCTGGCAAGGACAGCAGGTCAGTGCTTTTTCAAAGGACACAGGACTGCAGCACATGGAGAGGCCCTGGCTCACCTGGTAATAGTGAAAGATGGAATCAGCCATGGGGTCCTTCCCCGGCACTGTGGTGGTCCACAGCTTCTTCATGAAGAATACCTGGTAGGTGAGCGAGGGCAGTATTCCTGTGGCAGAGGGCAGCCAGTCTGTCACCCAGAAGGTCCCAGTAGAAAGGTGCCCAGCACCAGCCCCGAGGAGGCCCTAGCTCGGGGCCCACCCAGGTGGGCCTCATGGTATGGCACTGAGCCAGCACTCTTGCACTACATCAAACGATCCCGGGACCCAGCCTCACGTTACCATCCTTGACGGGCCGCGCCTTCTTTATCCAGTCTGTCAGGTGTCGAACAAAGTCGAAGAAGAAGTCATTCTCAGGCACGCTGATGACCTAAGGACATGGAGGTTCTAGTCCATTCATTTTAGTCTGAGCAATCCTGAGTTTTCTGATTTGCCCACCCAAGGATTTCTTAGTGCCCCTTCTCTAGAAGATGCCTTCTGGCAGCCAGCAGGGTGTCCATGTACTAGCTTCACCCTGTTCTGCCAGGGCCTGTGGAGTGTCTCCAGAGCACAGGCTGCCCAGAGTGACTGTCATCCCATGCTGTCATTTAGCAGAGACCTACTGAACACTGTCCCAGGCCCTGAGGGAAAGGCTGAGAATGAGGCCCAGTTTCTGCGCTGCACATTTTCTGGCATCCGTGTTCTGCTCCTCCCACAAGCCCTAAGCAGCCGTGGGGCCAGGACCCCACTGAGATCAGCTCTTTGTCCCCAGGGTCTGGCATAGGGAACGGGGAGGGAAACAGCTGCGGGAGCACCTGAGCTGGCTGTGGAAGCCTGCCCTCGGGAAGGGGCTTGAACACCAGCCAGAGCAGTGGGGGAGGGCAAGGCAGGAGGGTGTTAAGGCTGGAGTCCCCTCTCTGTGACCTTGAATAACTTACTTAACCTTTCTAAGCCCCGGTTTTGTGACCTATGAGGAGGCTATGAGGTGGCTATAACCCTCCCTTCAAGGATTATTTCACAGGCTAATTGGCCTCAGCATGGCAGCTGATGGCCCAGTGGATTCAAAGCCCTGTGTGGGGGGAAGGGAAGGAGCCTGCTGTGAGGCCGTGCTGTGCCTGCCCCGAGGAGAGATTTCAGGGCTGCTACACGTACTGGGCATTCCAGAGATGTAAGGAGACAGGCGCAGGCGGCAGCCACATACAAGCACTCCCTCCCTCCCTCGTCTCTCTCCCTTCCCACTCCCACCCCACGAGTTCTATGGCTCCAGCAAATTTCCCAACAGACAAAGAGCCAATGATGGCTCACGACCCACCTTGTCTGCAATTTTGACAAAGAGGCTGAATCCCTCGGAGGACTTGAGGAGCAGCCGGGCTGCGATGTTCTGGCAGAAGTCCTTGGCCTTGGTGCTGGACTCCACCTCAAAGGCCTGGGGGTGGGGGTGGGGGTGGCGGCTCGCTTGGCTCTGGCATGGGTCCTCATGCCCCTCTGGCAGTGCCTCCAACTACAATGACCCCTCCCATGCAAGACATCCTCCTCTAAGTGGGCTGGCTCCCCATGCGTCCAGAACTAGGCGCAGCATTTAAGAAAAGGAAAAGGCCACTCCTGTCTGGGTCTTCCCAGATCACGTGCTTCTTAGCCCTCCAAGCTGGACTGGGCCTCAGGGCCCTGGGTCTGGCTGAACAAGCATGAGCCACAGCAGAGGCCAAGGGAGCTCAGACAGGACAGCAGGGGGCAACTGGAAGGAGAGAGACCAGAGAGAGAGGACAGCAGATCCCTGAAAGGGCGAGGAGGAAAGAGGGAAGGGAAGCAGCCCAGACTGGGGAGGAAGGACTGGAGAGTCTGGGGAAGCTGAGATGGAGGGAGTAGTGCGATTGGGGTTGGGGGCTGCTCCATGGAACCTTCCACGGGAGCAGACAGGAAAGGATCTTGAAAAGCTTTTCAGTCCTTATGACTGGAATCCTACTGTATGTAGCATTTCTGAATCTCTAGTCTCTAGACAAGTTTTAAAACTGATTTTCAAACTAAGTTTCAATGTTGGACTTGTTTATCGGGGTGACAGGCTATACTGAGATGGGGTGAGGGGTGTAGATCAGGAGGCAGCCTGACTAGACAGGCATGACCAGAGACAAACAGAACCTCTAGACAAGGGGACCAGGGTGGTGGGACCCATTAGTCAGGTCAGGTGAGGGGAGAAAGGAAGGGGTCTTCAGGAAAAGTGGCTCAGAGCCATATGGGAAGCCTGGGGCTCGGTGGTAGGCAAACCTGTGTCTAGAAACAGAGTTGGCATCAGGGAGGTGGCACCAGCACAGAGCTCAGCTCAGAGGGAGGAAACACCGTTGTTCCAAGGAACAGCGTCCTCAAGGAAGCTGCTCAAGGAGACGGAAGGTTGAACCAGAAACCCAAGGGCTCCTGACCCAGGGAGTCTATGGCCTCTTGACTGAGCCCTGACTCAACTGTGGGGCAGGGGGAGAGGGGCCGTTCTGGGGATGGTGGCGAGGGGTTTGCAGGGAGGCATCAGGGCTGCCTCTGTCTCCCATAGAGCCTGGTGTTTCAGGGCATCTATGGACCAAGAAGCCAGTGGTCCTCACCTCGTCGGTGTCATCAGGAAAGTAGACCTTGTGGAATATCTGGGTGGTTTTGTGCTGGATGGCCTCTACCTCCACCAGGTGTGGGGGGTACTTCCGGGACCCGTTTCTAAAACCGGGGGGCAGAGGGGACAAAACCATGAGGTGAGAAACAGAGGGAACTTATGGAGACAGAATACCCCACTTCTAATCCCCGTCCATCACTTCCTACCAGGTGATAGTCACCCCACCTCTCAGAGCCTCCCATTGCTCATCTGTACAATGGATGATAACAGCACCCACCACACAGGGCTATGGAGGGGACCACGTGAAGACAAGGACATGAGTGGGCTTTTTGGAGCCTAAAGTGTGGTCAGGTATCTTCCTCCCTAACAGACTGGAAGGTACAAGCCAAGCCAAGCCCTTCTGAGCAACCAGTCTCTCAAAAACAGCGCCCAGAACGGGCGCTGCTGCTGCAACTTGTGTCCAGCTGGCAGCTGTGGGACCCCACGGACAGGTCCCAATTGCTGTGTGCTCATATCCTCATCCCTATGGGACTTGTCCCACAAGACTGGCGTGGCCGGGAGCCCATCTCAGTGCCTGCTGCCTATGCCCCTTGCAGGCTGCTGTACCTCAGGGCTTTCTGGAGCCGCTGCAGGCAGTCGATGGCCAGTGGGCAGTGCTTTCGGGACTGTATGAAGCGCTGCACGTGGGGCAGGAGGATGTTGCTGGGGGGGAAGAGGCCCGTGCACAGCCAGAGCAGCTCCCAGCCTCGCTCCTCACTATACCTGCAGGAAGAGATGGGGGCACAGGGTCTGAGCACACCCGGGGCTGCACACTCCTCAGCTCCTCATCACAGCAGCGCATGCCTGACCTGACCCCAGCCCCGTCGGAGGATCAGCACAGACCCACCTCCTGGATAGCTAGATCCAATTAGTACTACTCAAAGTGTGGTCAGCCAACCCAGGCGGGGCCACACAGTTACTGGCCACATGGAGATCAGGTATTTATGCCAGAATGAATGTCAGCTTTGTCACCAAGCACTCTGTTTGGTTCAGCTAAGATTTTTCTTGTCTTAGCAAGCCCTTCCTGTGAAGGCAAGCAGTGTGTGATTTCTATTTTGGCAGAAGCTCTTTACTTCACCTATTCTTTGAGTAGCACTGAGTGAGATCAACCCCTGGGCTCCCCAGGCACCATTCCTAGCTCCTTGCACCTGACAGGAGGGAAGCTTAGAGGGCTCCTAGGAAGAGGAGGCATTTGATCTACGCTTTGAAGGATGAGACAAATTCTGATACACAAATGAGATGAAAGGAGATGAAAGAAGATGAAAAGTTTTCCCGGCAGTGGGCATGGCATGTACAAAGGTTTGTCAGTGTGAAAAGCTCTGATGTATGGCTCTGGAGTACGAGATGTAGAAAGTGACACAGCTGGGGATGGAGTTGGGGGTCTGGGCATAAGGGGAGATAGGCAGGCTTCTTTCAGGCTCTGAGACTAGCATGTTCCTGCCCTCCCACTCTTGCAGTGGTATGGCCCAGCAGGGAGAAGAAGGTGACACCCTCTGGGGCCCAACACCTTTAGCCCATGAGAGTTTTCAGCCAGAGCTTCCAACTGACAACTAGCTCAGCCCAAGCCAGGGATGGGACATTAGCTAATGAGCTGCAGGCAGGTGGACAGCCTGGGCTGGGCAGGGGGATCCAGAGGAGGCTCATGCAGGGAGTGGCAGGAAGTTGGGAGGAGCTGGGACTGTTAAACTTGTAGGGCAGACTCAGAGGGCACAGCTGTTACCTCTCGGTTCTTGACCCGCTTGAGGTGGAGCTAGGACAGTGGTGCCTGAAGGTGGCTCCCTGCTCTGAGTGAGGAAGGACTGCTGCCTCTGGAGGGAGGGAGCTTCCCATCACAACAGGTGCATGACCTTTACGATTTCCATCTGCTGTGCACACTATGGACAGGGCTTGCCCCCTAACCTGTCCACCACCCCGGTTCACCTGATGTGGTTTTCGGTCAACTGCTTCAGGATCTGCACATACACCTCGTCCTTGAGGGGCTCGGCCTTCAGGGCGCCCTCAAAGATCTGGTCAGTTAGTTCGTTGACGGAGCGCATCCTCTTGGATGGGTAGTCTCCCATGTACTTGAGCATGGCTGGGGAGCTGTCAAGGAAGGCTTGTAGGAAATGGGTCCACCACCCACCTGTCTCCTCAACTCCTCGGGCCCCCTCCTCAGGCCCCTGACCTCACATCCAAGGTGCTCACAGCAGCCGGGATGCACTCTTCAAACTACTAAACTGACTGTGCCAGCTCTGCCCAGTGGCTCCCCATGGCCTTGGGACACAGTCCAAACTTCTTAACAGGGGTTGGGAACCCTTCATGAGTCAGCCCACATCTTGAGATTCCCTTCTTAAATCTGCCCTCCAACTGTGCCCTCCGAACAGCCCTGTTCTGTTTTGCCCCAGGGCCTTTGTGCATGCTGCTCCCTCTGTCTGGAACACTCCCTACCCATCTCCCCTTTGACTAGCTAATACCTTCTCAGTTTTCAGGTCTAGCCTTGATACCACTTCCTCTAGGAAGCCCTCCATGCTTTCCTCCAAGGCTAGGTCAGGTCACTGTACTGCCAACCCCATCATAGCACTGATAGTCAACATATCTCCCCGGAGGCCAGGGGTTGGGTATGGTAACCACTGTGTCTTCATGCCTGGCCCAGCACTTGGCAGTATTGTCAACTAAATAACAATCAGAAGAGACAATGGGTGAGGTGGCACCCTGCATGCTATAAGGTACCCGGCACACGGATAGAGCTGCTTCACCAGTGTTCTTCCGCATCTGCACAGGACCCAGCCGGGCTCTCAGAAGGAAGTAGGAATGCAGATGGAGCCCTAGAGGCAAGGGTCTGGCCCCACCCTGCCCTGGGGTCCTTTCCCACATCTCCCACACCTTGGATGTGGATATCGATGAAGGCCATGCAGGCCTCCTGCGAGAGCTCTTCACTGCCCAGGATCTTCTTGAGCAGCGCCTGTTTGAGCGGCTCCCGTGTGTGGCTCCACAGCCGGTCCTTGCCTCGGGCCTTGGACACCATAACACGGCTCAGCGTGTGCTTGGGCGGGGGCCTGATATGGAACAGGGATAGTCAGTTGTGAGACCCACCACCATCTAGCCCCATTTCTGGAAGCCAAGGGTAGGGAACAGGCCATGCTCTTTCCCTCTGCCTTGTGACCTGGGGCAGTACCAGCCCTCCTGCATCTTATTTTCTCAGCTGGAAAACAAAGGCTAACATAGCTTGCCCCAGTCAACCCTGCCACCCACCCCTGGTCCTCTCTGCTCCACCCTTGGCTTGTGCTCCACCCGAGTCACCTCCTACACAGCTCAGCTCAGAGGCCAGCTCCTCCAGGAAGACCCTCCACTGTACCCAGCAGCCCTATCACAATACTGGATTCACGGAATCACAGCTGCCTGGGTTTGTGAGCCATGAGTGCCAAGGACCCCGCCTGGGACAGGCAGTCACAACCTCTTAAACGAAGGAAGGAGATGACACTAGAAGGGTCGTCTCGACAGACAGAAACTGTCCTCTGGCTTTCTCTGACCCAGCTCTGTTCGGAGGTGGGGCTGCTCTGTGCTGTCCCCACCACAAAGTCACAGAAGGTTGCAGCTTGTCATCCCGGGACCCTCTCCCCTTTCCTGGTCACCTGAAGTAGTCGTAGGAAAACTCTTCCAGCGTGTAGGGCTTGGCGCGCACCTCAGGATCTGGTGTTCGCTGCTGCAGGAGCCGGATAACATCCTGCCTCTGGTCAGGAGTCATGGTGACCAGGGCCTAGAGACCGAGAGATGGGGGCTAAGGTTTGCTCTCTGCCTGCGGCCTGTGGGATCAACATGGGAAAGTCCAGAGCCTTCTGGACTGGGGCTGGGGAGACCGCTCCTGTGGGCGTGTGCCCTGTGCCCTGTGCCCTGGGAGTCCCTTTACTCCTTGTGATCTCTGAAGTTACTGCTGCCTCCATCATGCTGGGATCAGGACCCTCTCCTCAGTACCCTGTGTCTAGATCAGGTTGGGTCAGTCAGAAAAGCTGGATAAATCAGGAGGAAACAGGATGAGAACTGCCCAGCGAGCAGGGAGCTGCCTGGAAAAGTTGAGCTGAGTTCTCAGCTATGGCTCAAGGTGGCTTCAGAGACCCAGGGCCTCCCTTCCCCACTGTGCCCTTTAGGAGAGAGCAAAGTGATGTCCCTGCCCCCACTCTCCTTCCATCCACTGCCCTGGGCAGTTCCTCATTTGATGCAGTTTCAAGGCCCCTCTCCAGGTTTGACAGCTGCCCTAATTTTAAGTTTGTGGCCCATCGGACCCCCATGTCATTTTCATGGAAACTGCAGGCCACGTATCGATAATCCCCCACTCAGACAGGGACAGGAGGCAAAGACTGGTTCAGGAGAACCCCCATCCACATACCGCAATCTCCCGTGGTGGCATGGTGACAGTGGGCATGACGTACACACAGTCAGTGGGGAAGTCCCCACGCTGCCTGGTCCGCTCGTTGATGCCGTTGGCCCAGCCTGAGTTCATGACCTGCTCTCCTGTGTCGTGATCCAGGATGATGAGGTCTCCCTTAGCAAAGCTGAGGAAGCCTGACTCCTCACCCGCTGGGAGGCAGTGGTGAGAGGGGCCACATGCGGGGAGAGAGAGACTCTGGTTGGAAAACCTTTATTTGGGTTCATGACCTATAAACTGCTTCCCATGCTGAAGAACTAAAGCCCTATCCCACTCATATCTGCTTACTGGTCACCCTGCTGCCACCATGCTAGCCCTCCACATAGACATGGTCATCAGAGTTGGCCCTCCCCTGCTCAGAAGCCTTCTGTGGCTCCCCACTGCCCTTAGAAGAAAGCCTACACCCCTTGGCATGCCCATAAGGCCTGTTGTGGACTGGCCTTCCTGACATCTTCCATCTCTCTTCTTGCCCCTCCCCCATTCCCTCCTCTATCTAGTCAAACCAAATTCTGCAGTTCCCAGACATAGGCTTTGTCCAGCCTCTCTGCTTGGTCTGTGGTCTGCTCTTTGCCTCAAACATTCACACATATTTTCCTCCCTGAAGCCCAGTCTGCCTGGGGCCTCTCTTCTGGGCTCCCACAGCCTCTGGGCTTCCCTGGTCACTGTACTATCACAGGGACTGCCACTGTCTGCTTCTACCCGCTGTCCCCACTGAGAGTCTGTTTCCCCTCTATCTTTTCAATGCTCTGCCCAGGGCCTAGGAGGCTCAGGGAATGCTCAGTCAGGGTGGTTGTTATTGTAGTCATCATTTAAAGATGGTGGGTATTAGGAGAACCCGGAGGAGGAACCCCTAATCTCACCTGGCGAAGGTAACAGGGGATAAGTATTTAAGTCCAAAGGAAGGAAAGGAGGGAGAGGAAGATTCCCTACAGAACACAGATGGAAGGCGCAGAGTCTGCCAATCTGGTTCATTTGGAACTAAGAGTATCTAGGACAGACAGGTAACAGGCACTAGCAGCTTTAAACGTCAGGCTCAGGCCAAGGCCAAGGCGGGTGATCTGCCTGAGGCCCCTGACTCCAGCACCTGGCAGCCCATGTCGGGAGCCACTCACCAGGGTTGGGGTTGTCCTGCAGGGCCACCACATATTTAGACCTCTTCCGGAGCCCCTCCAGAAAGATGACCACTAGGTCACGGATGTCCTCTGCATTGCTGGAGGTGAAGGTATACTCATCCCCTTTGATGGTGGCCAGTGTAAAGCTGGGGACTGTCAGTTTGGCTCCCCTGCAGGACCAACACGAAGAACAGGGACCAGCCGGGGTCATTCCTGCCCAGCCCAAGTGAGACGAAGCACAGCCCAGGTCAGTGCAGCCCAGCGAGAGCAAGACACGGCACTCCCTGAAGGAGACCAAGGCCAGCCCAGTCAGACATGGCCTGACCAGAGAAAGGCTAGCCTAGCCAAAGTGAGATATGGCCCAGGTCATACACAGCTCAGCCTGAGTCAAATATGGCCTGGCCAGAGTCAAACACTGTCAGAGGGAGGCCTACAGTAACCTAGCCCACTTCCCTTTTGCTGTCTAATTCCTACTCACTTTTTAGTCTCAGCTTAGATATCCCTTCCTCCAGGAAGCCTTCCTTACCCTCCCACAGCCCTTATTACACTGGTCCTGCTTTAACATGACCTGTTCAAAATCCATCTCCCCTCTCAACTGAAGTTTCAAGAGGGAGAGGACTATGTTGTCACCACTTCATCCCTTGCAGGTGGCACATGCCTGCTCAGAGCTGGTTGTGGTCCAACCCTGGCCCACACTGACATAACCCAGAGATAATCCTACAAGCCCCAGAAGGGGGAGGCACAGCTGAGAAGGCCAGTCTATTTCAGAGACTCACCCCTACCCTTGCTCCCATGTGCACCACGCTTTTCAATTACAAAGAGCTCTGTCACTGACTGTTGCATGCATTTGTCACCATGGTTACTGAAGAAAAGTATTAAGACCTCTATTTTAAGGATGAGGATGTGGAGATGAGTACCGCCCACACCCAATTCTCAGGCAAGGATCTTTCTATACACACTGGACTGTCCCTAACTATCCTAGCCACTTATGCCCATCTCAGAACAATCATTAATGCTCTATAGAGCCTTAGCATTTGTGCCTGTTAGGAGAGAGAGGGCCTGAAGGGTGTGCACAGTATTGCACGAACTGCTCAATCACACGCGACCAGGACAGGGCACTGCCTCTGCACCTTGGTGATGTCCTCTGTGAGGCGGAAGCTCCCCTTAAAGGCCCCATGACCTGCAGGAGAGCTCCAGGAGCCCTGTCTTTCCCCCTCTGTCTGTCTTTGTCTCCCTCTAACCCTCCTCAGTCAGATAGAATTGAATCAGGACACTGCATGAACCCCAGCCGTCCCATGGTCTTTGTGCAGCTTCAACAACTCCCTAATCTGTGCTGAAGTGGGGCGTGGGGGGCAGGAGAGCTGGGACTAACCTACTGCTGGACACAGCCATGATCTCAGGGAATGACAGCTCCAGAAGCACCTGTTCCTGCTCATCCACAAAGTAGACACCGGTCCAGTTGACGGCCACAATGACATCATTTTTGGGGAGGCTGGGGCCTGGGGCAGAGACCAAAGCACTGAGAAGGAGGCTTCCCACTCCTGGGTTCAGCCCGGCCCAATCCTCAAAATTGAGTGTGTTGATACCCATTTTACAGAAATAGAAACAGAGCCTCAGAGACAGGTGCCCCAACATGACAGCCACTCTGGCTGAGCTAATGGCCTGTGCAGTTTTGTATCGGCCACATCCACTCTCAGCTTCATGGAGTCACCACAGCCCATACTCTGGGCCACCTTCTGCCGTGGGTGCTTTAATAATCTCAATATTCATTCAGTTGTTCAACCCAGTGTGCCAGTGAGCACCTACTATGTGCCACAGAGCCAGGCAGGACCCACTCAGCACACTGGCCTGCAGAGAACAAGCAGCCCCACAGGCAGGAGCCTGGCTGACCGGGGTGCCTGTCTCAGGCCATCCCCTCTCCCCACCATGGGCTGGAGTGAGGGTGGAAAGAAGGTGTGGATGCAGGAGGCCTGGAGGTACCTGAGAATTTGTAGGCTTCGTAAAACCTGGAGAAGAGCAAGGGCCACTTGAAGCGGGCATAATTGACCACATCCTCCTTGACCTTTTGGGAATCAGTTCTCCTCTGGGCATAAATCCCCTGGAGGGGAACAGACAAGGACAGGGACAAAAAGACGTCATATGCATTCTGTCTGGAAATCAAATATCCCTGACCCCAGGTCAGGAACAGTCTTAGCGCTATGGTGCCCTCCCGTGCATCATGGCCTCACCCCATCCCATCAGCCCCCAGCCACCCCATCACTTGCCCTCCTCTTACCCCATCAACATCAGCACTTACTAGGCAACCGTAGGTCCCACCTGCAGGGAGCTCCCAACTGACCAGAGCAACAGGAAAGCCCACATACCAGCCAGTGCAGGTGCAAGGAAGGAATGGGTTTAGCAGCTGACCAGCTGTGAGGGGTGATTGAGAGGAGATTGCCAAGGAGAGATGGAGGGATAAAGGGATGAAGAGAGAACAGTATCTCTTCTGGGGGGGAGGCACTCAGCAGTGAGCCAGGCCTAGATGTAGAGGGGGTGCAGGGAGCCTTCAGGGAGGGGTGGAGGCTTGTGGGCAGCTCAGCAGAGAAAGCAGAGAGCTGGGTGGGAAGAGGCCGTGTGGCAAGGGGGTGCGACTGCTGGTCTGTGAATGCCCTCTGGCAACTTGTGTGCAAAGACAATTCTGCTCTGACTACCAGGGCCTGGAGGTGGGGAGGCCTGGGGCCCCCTGCAGCAGGCAGGGTTTCCCACCCCCTCCCCAGCAGGCTACCCCTGCTCTACTTGGGCAGCCTGGAGCATGGGGGTCAGTGGGGCCTGTACCTCAAGTTCCCCAAACAGGAAGGTGGGCCAGAGTTCTTGCAGGCAGAGAGGAGGGTGCCCTTCCTAGAAGCTCCTCCAGAGTCCCCCAGCACTCCTAAGCTTTAGGTCTAGTTAATGTCTGTGCAAGGCCATGAGTGGGGACCCCCAATACCCCAGGACCCACGGCTTCCCTCATGAGGCCACAGGGCTG
Organism: Rhynchonycteris naso; assembly: GCA_037038555.1. NCBI lineage: Eukaryota > Metazoa > Chordata > Mammalia > Chiroptera > Emballonuridae > Rhynchonycteris > Rhynchonycteris naso. The sequence goes on from CM072995.1 coordinate 315,725,250, forward strand.
AATGTGATCCCTCTCTGTCCCCGGAACCCAGGCCTGATAAGATGACAGAAGACATGAGTGAACTGATTTCTGTGCTGGACAAAGGCTGCTGGGAAGCAGAAGGTTAAGGGTGCCATCCTGCCCCCTGCAACCTGCGGACAGGCGTCAGGTGAGAGCTATGACTCCTTTGGACTCCCCAGGTGCTTACCCCTTGGCCCACATCACCAGAGAGCCCCACCTCCAAGCCCTCCCAACCCTCCTACCTTCTTGTGCGCAGCAATGGCCAGCTGGGCCCACTTTTCAAGTGTCTTCAGCGGTGTGATCTCGCGGTCAGGGATGTAGGTGGGCACGAGGTTCAGGAGGCGCTCCAGAATCATCTCAGAGCCGTAGTCCACAAAGTACTGCTGGGACGCCAGCTCGGCCAGGTCATCCTCCTAAGTTGGGGTTGGAGTGTGTGTGGAGATCATTCACACACCCTCTGGGAAGCCCTTTCAGACGACCAAAGCCCCAAACCCCTGCCTCCTGCAGCTCAGCTCCTGGCGTTTGTCCTCTTGTCTGTTTGAACCATGAGCTTCTTAAAGGCAGGGCCACATTCTTGCCTTCTTTTGGGTCCTCCCAGCACCAGAGGTACCCAAACTGACCCAGAGAGACCAGCCAGCCCATCGGTAATGGGTCAGCCACTACATCCTCAGCCCGGTGTGATACGGACTGGGACTGACAAACAAGAGAATAGGCAGGAACTTCACTGGAGAGTGGGGGACCTGGATCTGGGTACCACTGGAGACTATCAGAGTGAAGGGAATACATCACCGTTACCAACTCCGTCACCATCATTATACTCCCTCCCCCGGGGACAATGTATTGAACTACCCATGGACTACAGTGCAGAGGCTGCAGAGAGCCAGGTGCACACTGGGCAGCTGCCCTTCTCTGCATGTGGCTGGTGCACAGCAGCCCCAGTGATACCTGCCTGGGGCTCCCCGCTTGCTGGCAGCAGGTGCAATAGGGAAAGGCTCTCAGGTGCCTTAAAGACAATAGATATTTTCTATCTAGTTCAAAGTATTTCAGAATTTTAGCAAATGGCTGTACTAATACATTCTGTCTAAATATCAGCTCTCCACCACCTCTACCATCACCAACACCACCATCATCATCACTACCCTCACCTCCACCTACCCCATCACTACTCCCACCATCGCCACCACCAACAACCATCCCCTTCATTTCCATCGCCTCCCTCCTCCTTCCTCCATCATAATCACCCATAGAACCATAAATATCCTGAGAGCCATCCTCACCATCATCAAAAACAAAACAACCATGCCACTTTTGTCCTCAGAAGGAGATAATACCAAACATGTTTGCAAACTCTGGTCTAATGAGTGAACTCTTAATCCATTACAGAGCAATTTTCTAGACTAACTCAGAACAGTGCAGCAAGTTGTGAAGCATGTGCTTCATCCCATGCACAATCACCACGGCAATGTGGGCACACCTGCCACGGGCAGAACACAGGTTGTTCTTCAAAGAACCTCACTCCTATAGACAGTGCTAAATCCCAGAGGAGCTTGGCTCATGCCTGCCCTCAGTCAGGCTAACATTAGCTAGTGATGGGACACAGACAGTAATATCAGCCCGAATTTGGAAAACAGACAGCTGTGAGCCAAGCAAGCTCAGACAGAAGATTTGCTGGCACCCACCTTCTCACACCTGTACTCCCCAAACTTGACCCCTCGCACCACCTGCTGGTAGATGAGATTGGTGGCCACGTTGTCTTCTGAGGGGTTGTGCCAGGGCGTGAAGACCTCTTTGCGGAAGAAGAGCCGCCATGGGGCATTGCGCTCCTGGGCACCCTGCTCCTTGGCATACTGCTCACACTGGGAGATGGCATCCATGACGTGGTCACTGCCACTGCCCAGGGAGGACACCTGTGGGCACAGGGCTGGAGGTCACCCAGCAGAACGGTGAATAAGCACAGAAGGACTACAAAGAGCTATCAACTGCGCCCACTGTTTTCATTTGGATGCAAAACCAAGGCTCAGAGAGAGGCAGGGAAGTGGCCAGGTCACTTTGGAGGCAGACCAGCACAGTCCCTGGACCCCAGCCAAGGGCTCTAAGCTGGCACAGCCACATGGGAGTTCCCATTTCCTGGTTTAATCTTTTTGGAAACTCTGATAGACAAAGGGTCACTGAAGATACAAGAGCTATCTATCCATACAGGAGAAAAATTGAGACAAAGTGTGTAAGAGAATATGATTCTACCCCTGGACCTACGGAGGGGGGACACCTCTGCTGCGTGTGACGTTGCTGGGTGTGGAGGCAAAGTCACCCACCCCCAGGCCGAGATGTGTCAGGGGTTCACTAAGTAGTGTAAAGAAATTACCACAGCAACCTGATGAGGAATTAGGTCCCCATTTGTAAATGAGAAAATGGAATCTCAGTGAGCCAAGTGGCCACATGCCCCTTCAGCCTGTCTCTGCCCTGTTCTTCCTCCGGCACCGAAGGAGGATTGACTTGGCCTTGCTACAGATGACTGAAGCGAGTTCTGGGTTATGATCCACACTGTTGCATTTATCTGCAGGGGTTTAAGAGTGCTCCACAATCCTAAAGAGTTGGCCAGAGCTAGGGTTACCACCAGCTAACAGCAAACCAAGGCCCTGGAAGGTAAGTAACCGTGCAAGGTCACCTGAGTGAGTAGGTGGCAGCACAGGGCTGGAAGCCAGCTGGCAGCCCAGGGTGGCATCAGGAGGAGGTCCTGCAGGGATGGCCATACGCCATACCTTATCAAACAGGGCAATGTAGAGAGAGAACCCGAAGCGGTCCTTGAGTGAGATCTTGTCAGCCAGCGCATTGCAGAGCTCCTTGGCCGTGGTGGCCGAGTCTGTCAGCAGGGTCTTGGTGGTCCCATCCATAAATGTCACAGGCAACATAATAGGCTTCTTGGACTTAGTGGCCTAAAAGTGACCAAAGGGGATCTGTGGAAATCCTTTCACTTCAGACCACCTCTCCCCTCTGGGCTCTTAGCTGCCTATGGGGATGGAGCTTCCCCCAGACCCCAGCATCTCACTGGGACATTGTCTGTCCCGGTCACAGGTGCCTAAGCAGCCCTGCTTCACTCCCTAATGTTACAGGTCCATTAGGGTCCTTGAGCCAGGTCATTGGGACTAGAAGGTTAGGCACTGCCACATGCCAGGGGCTTCTACCTGCATGTCCCATAACCATCACAAGACCCTGTAAACTGAGGATCATTTTGGCCATTATGGCCGATGAAGCCACTGAGACACAGAGGGAAGCCCTGCGCAAATCACTTTGACTATAAAGCCAAGAGATGGGAGTCAGTCCTCCACTGGGGGCTTTACTGTTCCAACAGTCCTGGGATTCCAGAACTTAAGGGTGGGTGCTTGAAGAACCAGAGTCCCAAAGGAGGAGATTTTCTGGGGTCCTGGGGATGCACACACACACGCACACGCATGCACATGCACATGCCCGGTGGGCCAGGGGCTGCACCTGCAGCTCCAGCCAACTCGGCGGTTGTGTCCGTGTCCCATTGACGAAGGTCCTTCTGAGCCGCTCCTCACAGTACGGGGCGTAGCCAGGCGGTCCCCCATGGATGAAGTTCCGCAGGTACTGCAGACAGAGGACCAGCTGAGGGCCCCCACCTCAGCCTCCCCCGCCTGGACCACGAGAGCAGCCTCACTGGGCCTCCTGCCTCCAGTCCCTTCACCCAGGACAACTGTCCATGCCCTCCTCTGCTTTCCCTGTCTCCCTGCTGTCCTCAGAATTGAGTCCATGTACCTCATGTTAGCAACAAGGCCACCAAAATCTAGCCCTGCTGAATCCCAGCCATGCCTCTTGCCTCGCTCCACACACTATCCCATGCCCCCCTTCACCTAGCTTAACTGCTCCTCCTCTGCCATCTCCCTGAGTGCTTCCCTCTTCACAGCACTGGCCTCAGATTGGTCCTGCTGTCACCTGTTCTGCCTCTGTGTCCCCAGCGCCCAGGGCCTGGCACCAAGGAACAGGCATGAAAGTGGCCTGAGAGGAACTAAAGCACCTGCTCAAAGACAATATGCAGAGGGTCCCGGAGATGCTGCTGTCAAACTCAGCCTTCTCATCAGTAACCTGGGCTGAGCAGAGAATAGCTTGGAGTTCTGGGTGCCTGAGAGGGAGGGGATGGGAAGATGGGCCTGGTGGGAGCTGCAGGCTTGCGTGAGATGACTTGGGCGGGGCCTCATTACCAAGCCCCCCTTGAGTATGGTCCCCTTGCTCTCTCCCAGCTCCCATTCCTACCTACTTCCTACCCCGGAGGCCAGGCGCCAGACCTACCTTAACGAACTTCTCGGAGGGGGCAAAGCAGCCCACACAGAGAGACAGGAGGATCCAGCCCCGCGCGTAGCTGCTCTTAGAGGGGTTGTGGGTGAGCTGCTTGCTGATCTGGCAGTAGATCTCATCCCTAGGCAGGTGCGGAGGCACAGAAGGGATCCGGCCTCAGAGGAAAAGCCCTCCCCCTCCAGCCCTCCGCCTGCCTGCCCCGCCTCCCAGCAGCAGGTGAGACACCCATGCCTTTCTCTCCTACTTGCCCAACATCATCCAAGAAGAGGTAGAGTAGGGTCAGGTGGGGAAGGCGGGGCCAGGGCTCTGGGGAAGAGGGTCTGCTTTGGAAACCCGCTCATCAGGAGCCCCTTCCTAACTCCAATCAGATCCATGGATGGGAACCCATGATCTGGAGGGTGGTTTATACCCTGTTCTGGGGCACAGTGGCCACAGACACTGGTGACCACTTTGATGAAATGCACAGGCTCTGCCCCAGCTTCATCCCTCACCAGCTGGGTAGCCCAGGCAGAAAAGTTCCCTTTTCTGAGCCCAGCCCATGGTCATGACAACAGGTGCAATTTCTACTAATGGCAGAAACAGAAAAAATATCTGGGTAGTTTCTCTGCGGGGTGGAATGAGCAGGGACTTTGACTTTCTCTTGATACATTTCTGTAATGCTTGAATATTTAAATGGTTATGTATTGCTTTTGTAACCAGATTAAAGTAATAAAGGTAGTTTTTGCTTTCATTTTAAAGAGAAATAATACCTTCCCTACAGAATTGCTGTGAAGAAAAATTAGCCAAGGCTTACAAAGCACCTAGCACCATAAACCCTCAACAAACACTAGCTGCAATTAAGACACTGCCTGCCTATTCAGGGCCAAGAACAGAACCCATGACAATAATGTGACCACCAGGGGGCACTCATGTCCTTTTTCCCTCTCAGAAGGGCGGGCCTGGGTAGAAAGGAGGGACCATCTAATTCAGTGGCTCCCCAATTTTGAGCTCACAGACCAGTGCAACTTCAAAATTAATTCTGGAGGTTGCTAACTTTTTTTCATGACAAACAAGGACATCTAAAACACCACGGACACAACCTGCCCACTATGTCACAACTATTTCATAACACAAAGGTAATTTCAACATTCAAAGAGTAGAAAAGATGAAGTCTTAGAACAAAGAATAGTCCTTTAAATATATAAAATTTAGCTTTAGAAACATCCTTATTTTTCTCATCTGGTCACAGACCTATGAAAACATTATCACCTGCAGCTGGGAGCCCCTGACCCCTATCACTTTATGGATGAACGAGGACACCTTAGGCCAAGACAAGGGGGGGACCAGTTCTGGTCCTTCAGGGAGTCAATAATTCGGCCTTCCAACTCCTGGTCCAGTGCTTCTGGAACTGTGTTCTCTAGAAGTGACCTCTTTAGATCTGCTGTTGAAATAACTGGGTCACAAATTCTTGCCCCTTCTTCCTGGAGACAGTGGCTCTGGGTACTGTGACCAACTCTTTGAAGTAGTAATGGCCTTGAGGAGCAACAAGAGGAGGCCTGGAGGGAAGGCAGGAGGTCTGGGAGGCTAGTGACCCCTGGAAAATTCCCTCTCCTCCCTGGATCTCAATTTTCCCATTGGTAAATGGGGCTCAAGCCATCCTGCTGTCCTTCTAGCCAGTGTATCCACATCCATGGGATCAGCGCTCCTGACTAACTGTCCTGTGCACATCGAGATCTCAGGAAAGTCCTGTTTTCCCTCCACTGACCCAACTGAGCTGATTTCTTAATTGCTCCTTGCTGGTGACTCCTTGATCACTCGTCTCCTCCCCAATACCCTGGCGACCTGGGCTGAGCCTCTCCTGGCCTGGGTGGGTCAGGAGGCACTGTGAGGCATGCTGACCACAAGAACCCTGCCCACAGGCCTAGGCCAGGGGCACAAAAGGTGAGCTGGTAAGGATAGGGTTAAAGCAGAATGTACATATCAGGCAATGGTAACAATAGCTACCACTTACTGAACGCCTCCCGTGTGACATGCATTCCATAGATTTATCTGCCCAGAAGCCTATAGGGTAGGTACTATTATTATTCCCCCTTTACAGATGAAGAAACTGAGGTTGACAGAAAGGAACTTACTACCAAGGTCACATGATTAGCTAGCAGCAGAGCTAAACCTTAGGCCTTTGTGGCTTCCTCTATTGCTAAGGTCACAGAGCCACAACTCCAGGACCACACTCCGGAAGTACAGGGTGCCCCCCACAGCCAGCGGCCCCTCCCGGCACCCCTGCCTCAGGCACTGACCGGAGCGCTGGACGCAGGATGCCATTCCCAATGATGAAGTGCAGCTTCTCCAGGTTGGACGTGGGCCGGTCCTCCAGCATGCTGTTGCCCTGCACCGTGGACTCTCCATCGTGCAGCCTCTTGGTCACCTGGGCCACAGGGAGAGGACACAGCTTGACCCAGGCAGGCAAAAGTGAAGGAACATGCTTCCTACCTGAGTCTGCCTCTCCAGACAGAAGGGGTATGGGAGGTCCTCATGTCCCCTGAGCATCCAGAGTTGTCATCATGCACCATCCCCCCAGGGACCCATGGAGTGAGCATTTTCTTCCCTGAGGATCTCAGATACCCATCGGCAAAGGTGGGATTCTAATCCAAAACTACATGACTGCAAGACTGGATTTGAGCCTCAGATGGGGAACAGGACAAGGACAGAGTCTGTGGAAGCCCCAAGGAGGAGCCTGATGGCTGTAGAGGGGTCCTGTGAGGCTTCCTAGAGGAGCTTACCCCCCAGCAAAGACAAGGAAGAAGGAATTTTAGGCAGAGGAACTGGTGTGTGCAAATGTAGGGACACAGGGGAGCCCATCCCCCTGCGCTGTAGATGCCCTGGTTTGTATCTGTCTGCCCTGCCGGCTGGAACAATCCCAGAGCACACGGCTGTACGGGCCTCAAAAAAGGCAGGGTGACTGAACTAAGGAGTTCGAACAAATGAGCAGTGTTAATGCCCTGGGGACTCTCATCCCACAATAAGGTCCTCAGATCAAACACTATGTTAGGAAATGTCTTCCCTCTCCCCAACTGCCACTCCAGCCCTTCCCAGCCATCAGTTCCCCTCATCTGGGAAGCCCTCCATGACCTAGCCCCAGCCTGAGCTCACTGTCCTCCTCCTGTCTTCTCTATCACCCCCTACTCTGTCCTGGCGGCAGCCATCCCACAGCCATGAGGACAGGCCGTGTTGACTTCTTCCCATCCCCGTAGGTCCCAAGACCAGCCTTGTCCCAGCCTAGGCCACCTAAGGCAGCTCGGGGTCAGCTCTAACCTCCTCTGTCAATTTTGACTTCTTCTTCAGGGTCAAGTGCACCAGCTTGTGCTTCACAGTGCTCTTCTTCTGACCCTCAGGGAGCTGGGCCTGCAGAAAGTCAGGGTCAAGCGAGTGAGCCAAAGTAATGACAAGCACAGTTGACAATGGGGCTATGGCTGGAGGAGTGCCCACACTAATGTTTACCAGGTAAACCCCACATTGCCCTTACCTCAACACCCTGACTTCAGCTCTCCTCTGTCTACTCACAGGAATGAATGTCTGAGCATTTTGTAAACTTTCACGAGTGAGTAAGGTCACCCAGCAGAGCAGATGGGCTTTATAGTCAATGCTAGTGCCAGCAGTGTTGACCTATCTCTTACTCCCCCCCACCCACTGCCCCTACCACCGCCAGCCAAATGACAGATGGGAAAATGGAGACTCAAAAAGTATAGTAATGTGCCCAGTGACTCTCAATAGGTCAACACTGCTGGCACTAGCATTGACTATAAAGCCCATCTGCTCTGCTGGGTGACCTGACTCACTCGTGAAAGTTTACAAAATGCTCAGACATTCATTCCTGTGAGTAGACAGAGGAGAGCTGAAGTCAGGGTGTTGAGGTAAGGGCAAATTTTAGAATGCTCTTTTGCTGAGGACCCTGAGGCTAAGGACACCCGGCAGCCTTGCCCACTGGCCTGGGAGGGACATCGGCCAGAGGGCACCTCATCCTCACCTCTCCCTCGCCCTGCAGTGCCTGCAGCTCCCTCTTGTACGTCTTCTTGCCTAGGGTCTCATAAATCTTGGTCATCACAGGGATCTTCTCGCTGCCATCACTCATGGCCGTGTGGTACTTGGGCTCAGGAAGGTCCCCCATGAACCGGAGGATGGTGATCCATACCGCCAGGGCTGCCTGGGGGCAGAGCACACGAGTGAGAAAACCCAGGTACAGGATATCGCTAAAGTAACCTGGGGGTCTGGGGGACCGCTGGAGCAGCCCACAGGAAGGCCACTGCGCTGAGGGTGTTCTGAGTGTTCCTGAGGGTCTTGCCCATGTGGCCTGGCGCCAGACTGGGGGCTGGGTGAAGTCAGCCCTGGTCCCAGCCCACCAGGGACCTGCCACCTCAGCACCCATACTGCCAGCACAGCCCCAGCCCTCACCAGCTGGTCGCCCTCATCATCGTGGTACAACAGCGGCTGCTTGAGTGGCCGCCGGGTATAGGTGTGCGTGGTCGTGCCCTGGAAGTAGGTGGCCGAGAACTTGGCAAATTTATACTCGGAAAGGTCCTCCTCATCCTCGTCGGGCAGGGGCAGGGCTGCGTCCAGGTCCTCCTCCACCATCTCCCTCCGTCCGCGCTCCAGATCCTGAGCAGATGAGAGGGGTTCCCTGCTTTGGGGGCAGACTCAGGGCTGGGCTGCAGACCCCAACCTGTCCCTGCGGAGCCAGCACTTCCTCCACATGGGTGGACTGCATCATCCTGTTCATTACTTAAATGGGACCTCGAGCATGGTGAGTCCTCAGTACACGAATGAATAAAAGTTTGTAAGTGGCCCTGGAGAGGAATAGTGACTGACCTGACATGTCAAGGTCAGAGGGGGCACAGCCATCACACAGAGGCCGTCCCCGGCCCCTCCCAGCCTAGTACCTCAAAGCCACTGGGTGCCTGGCCCTCCTGGCCGGGCAGGCCACCTGAAGTCCCTAGGAAGCCGAACATCTTGTCCACCATGTCCGAGTGATTGATGGGCTCGTGGCGGGCCTTTTCCATCTGCTCCAGGAGCTCCTTCTTCCGCCGAGCCTCCTCCTTCTCCTTCAGCTCCCGCTCGGCGTCCTCACGAGCCAGCTGGGCCAGGCGCTCCTGCGAGGTGTGGGTGAGATGGAGGAGACAGCCTCAGAGAGCAAGCACTCCCTGGGGAGCCCAAGAGCCCCTTCAGGACCCAGGCCACAGTCCCAGTTCGCCTGGGCCTCCTGATCTCTGGGAAGCCCAGAGCCTTAGACTTCACCGCCCTGGCCCTTGCTCCCATCAGTCCTCCGAGCTGACAGATGCCCAAACAGTATGCCACCTGCCATTCAGGGCTCAGGTGGAACACCTCCTCCAGGAAGCCTACTCATGCCTCCCCAGCTGGAGGGGCCACACCAATCAAAAACCCCAGGGTGGTTGGAGTCAAGGCTTGAGACCAGCGCTGTCCACCAGAAAGATAACATGAGGCATGTGCATAGCAGCTACACTTAAAACAGTAAGAGGAAATAAGGTAAATCAATTTTAATAATCTTTTGATTTAACCCAATACTTCAAAAATACTATCTCAACATGTAACATTTTAAAAATAGTACTGAGCTAGTTTACATTCCTTTTTTCTTACTGTCTTCTAAATTTTATGCTTAAAGTGCTTTGTTCTTTCAAGTGCTGTTGCCACACATGGTTAGTGGCTCTACAGTCAGTGCTGTCACATCAACTCAGGCTTTTTATACAAGTGTTGTCTTTCAGCTAGAAAAGGTGCTCTGGAGGGCATGGACCTCACACTCTGGGGCCACAGCCCTCTGTCCTTTGTCCTGGCCCAGGACCGGTACCCAGCACACAAATGATGGAGGGCAGTAGCATGGACAGGGTGGACAGCCGGTGTTGGGTGAAGGCTGCTGAACCCGTGCGTGGACATCTAAGGGCTGGGGCGTCCTCTGCTCACCTGATGCTTGCGTTCAGCCTCCTCCTTGGCCTTCTTGGCACTCATCTCCTTCCGGAGCTTCTCCTCCTCCGCCAGCCGCATTTTCTCGGCCTCCAGGCGCCGCCGGTACTGAGGGAAGGGAGCTGGGTGGGCGTGTGTAGCACAGTGCTTCCCACCAGCTCCACCCCACCACATCATGACTGAGCTCTGGCACTGGGAGGGACTTGGCCAAATAATTTGGCAGATAGGGAAACTGAGGCATCTGAGAAATTTCTCCAGGTCCCACAGCAGGCTGGGGCATCATTGATCCCAAAACCAAACTAGGTGTACCTCAACCTTCCAAAGATTCACAAGAGTGACCAGGGTCCCCAGTCCTGCCCTTAGCTGGCAGAATGAAAATGAGGAGTCTGGTCCCAGTTTTGTCATTTCTCAGAGAAGACACGGCCCTAGGCCTCGGCCAACAAATAGAGGTGGTCTGTCCTCCTGAGGTGGAGCAGCACACTTCAGGGGAGTCGCCCAAGCGGGGCTGGGGCTGCAGGTGTTGTGGACCTGACTCCTCACCTCGGCCCTGAGGCGCCGGTGCAGCCTGCGGGCGATCATGCCCCGGGTGTAGGCCTGCACGGTGATCACGGCCCAGAGGCGGTGGCGGAAGGCCTTGCGCACCAGGTAGGCCCGGCAGCGGGCCTGGAACTCGATGATGCGCCGACGTGCCAGGCGGTACTGCTGGTGCAGCTTCTGGGAGCGGTGCAGGGCCTGCAGTCGCAGGAATCCCAGCCGCATCTGCAAGGACAACACCTGCTCAGAGCCCCAACTCCAGACAGATCCTGGCCACAGATGTCACTGCACTGGGCCCACTCTTCCGCCAGCATGCCCCAAAGGAACAGCTCTGTCCTCCTTGGACTAGGGCTACCCAGGGGTAAGTTCTGGCTCCTCTAATGTAGAAGTTTCCCAGGGAGTGGCCTTGGCTCCTCCATCCTCAGAGCAGGGGCTGCTTTCCTTCCTTTCTACCTCCCAGTCCCAGGCCCAGGGTACAGCCAGTTGTCCCACTGAGGTCAGTGGGACACACCTGCTTCCAGCCCTCTCTGAGGTCTCTAATGACCTAGTTAGTGTTCACACTCATCAAAACATTCCAGAAGACACTGGCCGGCTGGCTCAGTGGATAGAACATTGACCCAGCGTGTGGACATTCCAGGTTTAATCCCCAGTCAGGGCACACATGAGAAGTGACCATCTGCTTTTCTTCCCCTCCCTCTTCCCCTTCTCTCTCTCTCTTCCCCTCACAGCCAGTGGCTCGGTTGGTGGGCTCTCAGGATGACTCAACTGGTTCAAGTGTCCTTAGGATAGCTCGGCAGATTTGAATATCGGCCTGAGAGAGAGACAGAGGCTGCCGGGTGGATCCCAGTCTGGGAGCATGTGGGAATCTGTCTCTCTATCGACCCTCCTCTCACTTAAAAAAAAAAAAAAATTCCAAAAGCATATACACTGCTGACCAGATGGGAAAAAACACAAGAAACAGACTTGGACTTTGGGCTAGAGAAATGGTAGGGGCAGGCTGGAGTGGTGGCAGGAGGCCACCCAGTCTCTGGGCACAGGTACATCCTGCTGTTATGGCAACAGTGTGGGTTCAAAGGCCTTGTGGGGCCAGGAGCAGCCTCCCTGGGGAGGCTCACCAGCTCATAGTTTCTCCTGCAGTTGTGACCCCGCCAGTGCCTCTGGATCAGGGTGGCAGCGTTCCTCAGCTTCAGGAAGTTGGACCTGAAACAGCAGCGTGGCAGATCATCAAAGCAGAGACATGGTGCCCAGGAAGCCAGGGTGCAGGTGGGGCTTGGAATCAGGAGAGCAGGGCTAGTCCCAGCTCTGTGTCTCTGAGACACATGCCCTGGGGCAACAACATATCACCTCTCTGCTTCAACTTCCTCATCTGTAAAGTGGGTGGAATGATACCTACCCTGCCTGCTCTTGGGCTTGTCACATGAGCCCACTAAGGAGTCTTTCCTAAGGTGTTTATTGAATAAATAAATGCATGAGTAATAAGTAAATATTATAAGATATTATGAAAGATGAAAGCATTTCAACACTCTGGGCCCTGATCAATTAGCTCAGTTGGTTAGAGCATCATCCCAATATGCCAAGGTTGAGGGTCTAATGCCCAATCAAGGCACATACAAGAATCAACCAATGAATGCATAAATGAGTGGTACAGAAATTGATTATTTCTTTCTCTCTCTCTCCCTCTCTCTCTAAAATCAATAAAAATAAAATTAAAATAATTTAAACTCTATAATAAAGGATTTGAACACTCTGAGCATCACTCACTACTGTCAAACTTCCCCAAAATTGATGAGGTTGGAACTAGAGCCCACACTGACTGACTGAGCACAGTACTGTTCCCCTACACACAGTAGGCTGACAGTTACGTACGACCTTATGGAGGACAAAGAGACCACACATCAACCAACAAGTATCTGCTGAATGTAGAAATAAGTGTGGGAGTAGTGGAAGATGAATTATGTATCTGTGTGAATGAGCCAGCAAGCCAATGCCTAGGTGCACACATGAGCAAGTGAGCAACTGTGGAAGGAAGTGGATGGACAGACGTGTAGAGAAACAGATAGGTGGATGGATGGACAAATGGACAGATGGACGGGTAGATAGATGGATGGTGGAGAAATGAATGGATAGACAGATGAACAGATAGATGGATGGATAGATGGATGGATGGATGGATGGATGAATGGATGGATGGATGGAGAGGGAGGGAGTGGCCAGATGAACTGCAAAAGGGGCAGCTGGTGGCATTTTTGTGGTGCCTGAATCACACACGAGTCAGTCTTGCTGATTTATCAGTTGTCACAGCTATACACATATCCCTTACATGGAATATGGAACATACTTTGTAATTTATAAAATCTCAAGTTTCCTCTTTGAGAAATTTCATTAGACATTCAAGACCACAGAGTGTCCAAGTGTGTAGGCGCCAGGAACCCACATACGTGTGTCTATGTAAATCAAGTGTCTGTGTATTCATCCGTGTGCTATGCATGCGTGTGCTTGTTTCTATGTGTGCACACGGGTTTGCATGCTCATTCCTAGTATTCAAGTTGGGGGAGCAGAGGTGAGCCAAGCACACACACATCTGTGTGGGCTGAGGTGAGGAGGAGCTGGTCCCAGCACATACCTGTCTTTGAATCCCCGGATGACCTTCTGGAGGAGGATGACTCTGTCAGTAATGGCCTTGTCCCGCTCCACCTCCAGCATCATGTCGTGGTGATCCTGGAGGACAGAGCTCCTGAGCAGGGCCCTCCAGGCATCTAAGTGAAGGCCCTCTCTTCCTTCACTTGGATTCCAGGCCTAGGGCTTGGTTGGGCCCCACAGGCTCCCAGCCCTGGCCTGCTCCATGGGGCAGCCTCTCACAGCCACCAATACAGAGAAGGGTGCTTGTGGCTCTCTCCCAAAGGCCTGGGTGGGACAAATGGAGCAGGAGGAACCGAATTTGACTGGATGGAGTCAGAGGACACAGTAGGCACATAGACTGGCTTCATCTTTATGGCATTTTCTGCCTAAGCGTGTGTCTTTCCAGATATCTCTATCATATCAACCCCTGACCTGGGCCAGGCCACCATCATATCCCTCTAGGACAGGAGTAGTCAACCTTTTTATACCTACCGCCCACTTTTGTATCTCTGTTAGCAGTAAAATTTTCTAACCGCCCAGCGGTTCCACAGTAATGGTGATTTATAAAGTAGGGAAGTAACTTTACTTTATAAAATTTATAAAGCAGAGTTACAGCAAGTTAAAGCATATAATAATAAGAGTCTGACCGCTCTCCTGATCCTGACTGGTCAACAGTTAGTCAATTAGTATGTAATCACAGCGCCATTTGGTTGCTCCGCTACTGCCCACCATGAAAGCTGGAATGGGCGGCAGGGACCAGGTTGACTACCACTGCTCTAGGATCTTGGCAGCAGCCTCCTAACCATGCACTGGGCTTCCACTGGTCACGATATGACTGTGATATCCCATAATTCTCAGGGTCAAACCTGGTCTCCTCCCCCGGCATTCAGGCCCTACCTGATCCACACCCTGCCAACCTCTCCAGGTCCCTCTCCTCATCATCCCTAACCCACAACGCTCACTCCAGTTAGACATCATCATTCATACTATACATGTGAATTGCATATCTTCATTGCCAGTACATACTGTACTAGGTGCTGGAGCGGGGCCTCAGGAAACCAGGCGGACAAGGGCCCCAGCCTAGGAGGCTGAGTCTCTGTGGGAGAGCCACATCTACCAGTTAATCATAGACCATGCCTCTTGTGGACAGGGCTCAGCACAGAGGAGCTGCTCAGCCAAGTCTTTTTGAATGGGTAAGTGAATGAATGAATGAGAAATGGACATTGAGGCTCTGGAAACCATTTCTGAAGAGCCCAGAGAGGTGAGGATGGGGACAATGATGGTACTCAGAGCTGTCTGGCACTAGGTGCCATTTGTCACCTGCCTTCCCTCCCTCACCTATACGGCTGGGCATCAGACCAACCCCGGGCTGGAAGCCCAGTGCCTGCCCTTGGGCAGCTCACTTTTTCTGTCTGAGCTTCTGAAATAAGCATAATAATCCCACCTCATTGGATGCTGCAACAACTAAATAAAATCATGGACAGAGAGCCCTGCTGGGGTCTGGGCAGCTGTAAGATGCACAGGCAGGAAACAGTGCACACATTTTTTGATGAGGAAATGCAGGCTCGGGGAGATAAAGGGACTGGCCCATGGCCCTTTAGCCAGGAAGGAATTATGCTGAAGCCCAGGACTCCTTCCAGCTCAGGCCTGGCTCCTCCCTTCCCTCCACGCAGATGGTCTGCCCCGCCCGAGCCCCATCCAGTACCCAGACAGCCAAAAATCTAGTACAACGGAAATGGAAATGGGGAAGCCACATACCGGGAGCTCACACTGTCCTTGCTGCAGCTGCCCCGCCACCATCAACTCCCACCAAGCTCTGCTCCAAGGCCAGGGCTCCCCACAACCTAGCTTCCTGCTCTCAGCCCTGCCCCGTCCCCAACTGCTGGGCTCTGATGTGCTGCTCAGTCTGTGGTGGAGCCAGAGAGTTCCAGGGTGTGCTCAGGGAGGGTAAGAACAGGCCCCCAGACACTAATGAGTGAGGTAGGTGACACAGGGTCCCCCCAGAGCCCAGGGTAAACCCTGCCTGGCAGGAAACCACAGGAGAGGACCTAAAGATACACTCAAGAATCACCCCTCCCCATCACATCCCATTTTATGAAGAAATGAGGCTCAGAAAGGGCTAGTGACCTGCCCAGAGTCCCAGGAAAGACAGCCACAGGTTCAGGGTTGAATCCAGGCCTCCCTGATAAGCCTACTTGGTCTTCTGTTTTCTCACCCAGGGTCAGTGCTCTGACCCCACCCCCCAGGTCACAGATGGGCTCAATACCAACTGCCCCTCCCTTCCAAGGAGGCCTCATTCTCCGCCCACTTGTCCTATTACAGATTATAAAACTGGATGCAAAGGCCCAGCATGGACCCCATCTGATGCTGCAGCTTCTCTAAAGTGGCCCCCTAGGGCCCATTCCTACCCTGATGGGGTTCATAGCCCCCAAGGCAGAGTTAGAGCCTTTCTCACCTTCAGAAAGATCTTGGTTTTGCCAATCTGCCAGTCATCATGGGTACCCAGCACAGCCTCAGCCATGCGCTGGCATGTCCCCCGAAGGTCATCCTGGGGGTGTGCACAGGAGAATGGACAGTTGGAAAAGTCACCTCAGTGTATCTCCCAAGGAAGCAGGGCTCTTGCTCCAGCTCTGCCCCTGACTTGCTCTGTGACCCCAAGTTGGTCCTGCCTTCTTACCCTCACTGTTCACCTTAGCTCGGCAGCATGACTGCAAAACCCTCTCCCACATCTAACATCCAGGGCTCATTTGGTGGCCCCGATCTCATCCATTATACCACATGCATGGTGTCGATGCCCACCAAGCGCGGCCATCGAAGACTTCTGTGCATTCTACTGCCTGATGCCCAGGCTTCCCAGCTGTACTTGAGGTGGCCAAGCTGATGTTATGCCCAGCACACAGTCTCAGTGAGAAAACAGGCCCTGCCCAGCCCAGAGCTGGAACCCTCCCTCCCACATTCTATGCCCCAGCTCTGAACCTGCTTGTAGGCTGGCTTCACACCAGGCAACAGCACTCGGTACCGCTCCACGAACTCCACAAAGCTGTAGCGGATGGGGTAGCCGGCTCGGCGGATTCGAATGGTCTCCATCATCCCGGAGTACCGCAGCTGCCGCACGCACAGATGCCGGTCGAACAGCTGCCCAGAGCCAAGGGTGTTAGTGCAGGAGGGGCCTGCTGGGAGGCCAGCCCTGCTCTGCATTTCCCCAGCCCCAGACATAGTCCGAGAGAGCCCAAGGCCACACAGCAGATGAGGAGCAAAGGTGGGACTGAACTTGATCTGCAGTTCAAACCCACAAAGTGGCAAGAAATGAGACCCTCCCGTGGGATGATGAGCAGAGGAGAGATGGCTTAATTTGCCTAGGGACATCTGGAGGAGGCTTCCTGGAGGAAGAGGTCTTCGTTTGAACCCTGGAGGGCCCTAGAAGGGTTGGGGGAGAGTGTGCAAAGTTGTGGAAACCTGCAAGTTCAGAACATGTTGGGGGCTTTATTGGGACTGAGGAGGATAACCCATGCCAAAGTTATGGTTGTGCGGGTGCCGGGTGCCTTAAGGTGACAGCCACTGTAGATTTGTAATTATTCAGACAACTTTCTGGTTGCTGATAGTCAAGTGTCTTAAGAAAGAGATACAGGCTGGCCTGTGGTGGCACAGTGGATAGAGCATCGACCTGGAACGTTGAGGGTGCCAGTTAGAAATCCCGGGCTTGCCCGGTCAAGGCACATATGAGAAGCAACTACTATGAGTTGATGCCCCCTTCCTTCTCTTCTCTCTCAAAAAATCAATTAAAAAAAACCTTTGGGGGAAAAAAAATTTTTAAAGAGATACACTTTTCTAATTGTCACAAAGTTGTTTTTGTGGTGGCAGCAGAGCTGGGCCAGCCCGGGGCTCCTAGAGGGGCTGGGAAGGCCCCCAGGAGCCTGGCTAGGGAGGCCGCAGGGACTGCAGGGTTCCATTTGCATCTGAGAATCTTGCCCCTCATTGCAATGGAAGGGGGCCTGGAAAGGAGGCAACAAGGCAAGAGAGCAGTGAGGATGTCCTGCTGTCAAGGTCCAGGCCACAATGCTGGGGTCGGGGTCCACAGAAAGTTCTGGAGGTATCTGAGAGCAGTGAAAATGGTACCCAACTGCTTCAGCAGGACCCTGTCTGAACCTCCTGCTTTTTAGGTGGGAAGCTCACTGGAGATCTCTTTGAAACTTTTGCCTCTGCAGACCTGGTCCTGAGCCCCAAGGGTGCCACTCTGGGGGCTGTTTCCAGGCAGGAGGCAGGGCCAGCACTCAGCTTGCTGGCTTCCGCCACCTGTTTCCTCTCCCTCTAGGCACTTTCCCTGGCCCAGCCCTGGCCTCGGGCCTTCTTCCCACCCCAGACCCCTCGGGCTCCACCCCCAGCCTCTAGTTAGAGCCTTGTGGTAAACAACACACCCCAGACCCTGGAAGTAGAAGGTGCTCAGTGAGGATTTCGGCTCTGCGGCCTCAAGCCCCTTAACTTTTCTGAGCCACCCGTCCCACATCTTGAATGTGTGAGCCACCTCCCAGCCCACACCCTGGCCCCCAAGGCCTGGCCCCTCCATCACCAACAACCGCACGCTGTCCCAGGCCCCCAACTCCCCCGCCAGGGCCGCTCACCATGGGCTTCTTGAACTCGTTGGGCTTGATGCAGCGCACGAAGAAGGGCTGGCAGGCGCCCAGGGTGCGCATCAGCAGCTCCAGGGACCGCTTGAACTGGCTGCTAAGTGTGGGCGAGCGCTTCCTGGTCTCGGCGCCCTGGGGGGACGGACCACAGCGATGGGAGGGGCTGACCTGTGCCCCTCCTGCTCGCCAGGAAGAGAAGGGAGGGCAGGAGGTCAGAGGGGTCAGAGCCTAAGGGAGAACAGCCCGGGAAAGCAGGCTGCCCAGCACGTGGGGTTTTCCTATGACCTGCCTGGTCTAGGCTGGAGCTTGGACCCCAGAGGCGCCCCCTCCAGGGAGCATCCTAGGACCTGGGCCAGAAGAGCTATGCAGGGGGCCTAGGGCATTCTGGGCTCCTGCCCTAGTATGCTGAATGATTCTGGGCAAGATGCAAGATGCAGCCCTTCTCTGAGTTTTCAGTTTCCCTTTCCAGGAATAAATGAGTGGACAAACTTGGTCACCTCAGGGCACTGGCATCGTCCCTAGAGATAGATTAAATAGATCTAAATTCAAAACCTAGCCCCACCACCACCTGTGTGATCCTGGGCAGGACACTAAACAGCACTGAGCTTCCCTTTCCTAAATAGGACTAGTGCCATTTACCTAGCTGACAGGGCTGTGGTGAGGGTGGCACGGTGTAAGTAAACAGCAACCTGGAAACCTGGCGTGGGGGTGGGGGGAATTGCTGTTTGTGCCCCCCCCCTCCCTGTGGGATTAGCAGTCCAGCAGCAGGCTGGTTGGAGAGCACCAGCCTCCTGAGAAGCCATGCAGGGGGCCTCCCACTCTCACTGTGTGGCTCCACCTCATTTTATTTGGAACATAATCTAAGGGTTTGCCACAGAAAGCTGAGGAGTATCTGCATTGGGGAAGGGTGAAAGTCAGGTTGGCTGCCCCCAAACTTGACCCAGCAGCAGCACTGGGTAACCCCCACTTGGAGGGGGAGCTGTCCGGGTTTGGCTGTGCTCAGCCTGTTAGAGCCCCATAAGCAACACATACAGCACAAACACAGACACACACTCATACACAGCACACACAGACACATAGCATACAGAACACACATCACACACAGCGCACAACACACACAATGTACACAGTACACACAGAAAGTAGCTGTGCGGACACACAGCACATACACACAACACACACACAGCCCACTCTCCTCTTTGATTTTGATCATCACACGGGAACTACTTTTATTCTGTCTTTTCTGCTGAGTTGTAAGCCCCACGAGGACAGGTGGGTCTGTATTGTTTGCTGCTCTGCCCAGGGCCTGGCACAGTAACAGCCAACAGCACTGCTGAACTGAAGGGGCACTGAACTGGTTCCACGTGTCCATGGGCTCCCAAGCATTGTCCACCTTTCGATTGCTCATGCTCAAAATCTAGGAACCACCCCCAACTCCTGTTCTCTCATATCCAATAGGTCAGCATCTTCTTGGCTCCCTCTCCAAAACAGAGCAGGGTCTGACTCCTCCTTACCACTTCCTCCACTGTCAGCCCAGTCCAAGCCACCAGCATGGCTTTCTCAGATTATTGCAGTAACCTCCAAACGGGTCTCCCTGCTTCTGTTCCCCCACTGCACACCATCCTCCACTCTGTTGCTGACACAGCAGCCTGAGTGAGGCTATTAACACACAAGCCCATCCACGTCTACCCCACTCTAAACTCCCCAGGCTCCCCCATTCCCACAGCATAAACGATGAGCTCCGATTAAGGACTGACAATGTCCCACAGATCTGGTCCCAGTGACTGCTAGTCTCTCCCCCACCTTGCCTATTCCTTTCTAGTTAGCTTCTGTGCTGTTCCTACAAGGCACCAGGCAGGCTTATGGCTTGAGAAGCACTTTAGGGCTTTTCACTTGTTTGCTCTCCCAGCAATGCTTTTCCTCCATAATGCACGTGGCTGGCTTTTTTTGCATCTTTATCAGCATCTCCCTAAGGCCTTTCCTGATCTCCCTATCCAAAATTGTAGAGCTCCACCGCCAGCCTTTCCCACTTCTTAATTTTTCTCAATATCATGTATCACCATCTGACATGCTATATATTCTGCTCACAAAAATTAGGGGATATTTTATCACTTCATTTTCATTTTGAAGTATCCGCTAATTTTTGTGAGCAGTATACTTTAATGTAAAATGACTCCAAGAAGGGATCTGAGGGGCAGGTACTTGCACATGATGTCAATGGGGTTGGGGACTTGCAGACAGGAGAAGCTACCTGCACAAAGAAGGAACAAAGTATCCTATGGACTCAGGAACCCAGAGACATGTGACTGCAGTTAGACATTAATCGGAGTGCTCAATGCACTGGAAGAACTAACTAACTACCCTCCTTACGGGTCAGCTGATCTCTCCAGAAACAATGGTTGGGGTGGGGCTGCCTGGGCCACCGTCGGGAGACAAGGATGGGAACTCAGGGGTTGGGGGCCTGTGCAGAACAGGAGTTCAGGTGACTGGATGGAGGCAGCTGGGCTTCCACCTGAGGAGAGCCCTGAAGCTAGTATACTGTACTGGCTCTGACTTCACGCTTTACACTTTGCCAAGCTGATTTCAATGTTCCTATAACAGAGCTATCATACTTCTAGCAGTTACAAAGTGATTTCTCTTTTCTAGAGGTGATGCTTACTGAGACAGCAAAATGTATTGAAAAAAAAGCAGGGGCTTGGAAAGCCTCTCTTTAGCCCTCTCTTGGATGTGACTTTGAACAAGTCCCTATACCTCCCTGAGACCAACCTGGATCAAATCCCGGCATGAGCTTGAGCAAGCTGCTGGGCCCCTCTGGGCCCTAACATCTGTAGCTGTAACATGTGGGCGACAGTTAATACTTGCACCGTTGATGTGGGCAGTGAATGAGGTGAGAAATGTCGTCAGTATCAAATATGTCACTGCTGTGCTCCAGAAACCCCCTCAGGAGCGGGCCATTTCTGGAGACCTCGGGGTCTTACGCTTGCACCTCTCTGTGGTTCCTCAGCAAGTAGGTTCTAGTCCCAGGGTCCAGGGGAAGGGGCCTTAGAACTAGAAACTTCATGGCAAGTCCTCCTGATGTCTCCAGATGCTTTGGGGTGAGAGGAGAAGGGATGGTAGGAGGGGATGGGGTTCAGTGGTGTTCCAGGACTATCTGAGACCAGAAGGAGACGGTGGGCCTGGAAGGAGCTGGGCTGGGAGAGCCCGGAGGCACACTCGTGTCATCAATGCCATGGATCCTGTGATAGGCGGGTTCGGGATAGAATGGCTGGGTGCTGGTGCTTCAGATGCTTGGGGGCTCCTTCTGGTGGTGACCCTACATTCACCGTCAACAAACTGAGCCATAATGTCGGCCTGGGTGGTGGGGTGCCGGGGCCAATCCATGGGTAGATGACAAAGGCCACCACATAGACTCACTCCCTGCTCCTGACCTGTGGGTGCACTGCTCTGCTGCTGTGGCTTTTCTGAATTGTTTCAGAACTCTGGGCCGTGGAGGGATGCCATACATTTAAGAAAGAAGAAGGACTCAGCGTTAAGACTGAATGTGGGAGGATGCCAGAGTAGGCAGACAGGAAACTGAGGGTTGAGGAGAGAGAAGGGAGGCAAACAGGATGGCAGAGCTATGCTGCTGTAAGGGATCCCCAGGATCTCAGGGACCTGAAGCACCCTGGGAGCCGTGACCTGAAGGTGGTGATCAGAACGCACCAGAGATGCTACCCAGGGCCTAAGGAGGTCCAGGGGTGATGACTTCTATGGCCAGCTTTCCAGGGTGCTGACTTGGGGTGAGTTACACCCTATCTCTGAGCTTTTTATCTCCAAAATGAAGAAAAATGCCACCTGCCCTTCCTATGCCACAAGCTTATCAGAAAGGAATCACCAAGTTGCAGACATAGAAACACGTAGCAGGGCCTGGTAGAAGGGGCTGGCCCTGAGCCTCAGACTCCATGGGGGCAGAGGACTTGGGAGACATGGGTTTGCTCTTGGTTCACAGAGTAGCTGGACAAGTCTGCCTCTTTTTCTAGGACTGCCTCTTTCTCAGTTTCCTTCTTTAAGAAACTGAGATGCCTGCAGTACACACAACTCAAAAAAAAAACAAAAACAAAAACAAAAAAACACTCCACAAACCACGCCACAAAAATAAATAAATAAATAAATAAATAAAAACACTCCAGAAAAAGAGAAAAGTCAGCTCTTTCCCCAAGCCTCAGTGCCGTGGGGACCAAGGACACAGCCTAGTCCCAGGGGCAGCTGAGGCCTCTGGGGTCTTTACCTTCGCAGAAGCTGCTGACTGGCGGAGAGTGCCCGATGAATAACCACAGAGAAACTATAACAGGAACCACAGTGTGGAGGTGGGGGTGGGGCAGGAGAATGTAGTGGGTCAGACCCTGAGAGCAAAGCCCACCAGGGAGAGACAAGAATGCTCAGGGCAGAGGTCTGGGGGCTGGGGGCTGGGGGCACCAGAGGCACCTGGACAGGCACCAAGGGGGCAACGGCTCTGTTCTCCCTGCGAGGCGTACCGTGTACCCTTCACGAAGCCATGGGGCAAGAGGAAATATGAAATAAGAAGTCATATGATCCTGCAGGAAAATGTCCGCCAGCCTACCAGTCTAGGGACAAAGGAAATATAGAGGGTGGGACATTCCCCACCCCTGTCTAGGGTCCAGGGCTGGCACAAATATATCCTTTGTGCCATTTCTGTGTGAACATCTATCTACACCCACCCATGTCTTTGAGGCTGGATGTGCTATTAGCAGCAGGAGGTCCAGGTGGAGAGAGGGGATCAACATGGTAAACTAAGTTCTGATCAGGCTCTGCTCTGTGACCTCTTATATGACCCTTCTCTGGGCCTTGCACTCCCCTCTATCAGTTCAAGAAGACCAGATGGGGGGACCTTGAACACCCCTCCTAGAGCCACAGGAGCACTGCTCCTGCTCTGCAGCTGGAGGAATTGAGCTGAAGCTGTTGGACAAGGGGTGCCTAGACACTGGCCTGGCTTCTGAGGACCCTTCCTCCCCAATGGAAGCCCTGCCCCAACATTACCATGGCGACGTCAGCCTGGAAGATCTGCTTGATGAATTTGTTCCTGGAGGAGTGGACCAGCTGGATGATGTCTCCATGCAGGGTGTCCCGGTTCTTCTCCAGGAAGCCTGAGCAGCAGCAAAGAGTGGTCACACGTCGCCAGCTCCAGCAACCCCCCCCCCTTGCAACCACCTGACAAGACTCAGCCTAACTCCAAATCCTCAGCTAAAAATTCACCTAGTTCACCCACATCCATGTTACAGTGAGGCACATGGGGTCCTGGAGAGGACCACTGCTCACCCGAGTTTACAGAGAAAATGAGGGCAGAGCGAGAACCAGAATTCTGTCTTCCCAACCACACATCCCCTCCTTACAGCCTGGTCAGAGAGAAGGGCAGGTCTTTCCCCAGGAGGGAGTGGGGCACCTTCTTAACTGAACCATCCCAATGCCTGAAATGACAGCCTTGGTCTTTTAAACAAAGGTGTCAAAAGCCCTTGTTAAATAAGTGTGTCACCTGGGAGAGAATACATGTTGATCAGGTATCAGCTAATAGTAAAAAAAAAATAACTAAAAATAGCTTGCCTTATGTTTTACAAAATGCCCTCACAGCTCCGATGTTCACAACTGCCCTCGGAGATGTGGGACAAACGGGAATAATCTTCTTGTCCCACAGGGGAGTAAACCAATATTCAGAGAAGCTAAGCAAGGTGCCTAACACCACACAGTGAGCCACAGAGTTAATATTTAAACCCAGGTATCCTGGTGCCAGCCCAGGGAGGCTCCACTGAACCACATTGACCCCAGAGAAGGCTGCCATTTCCAGGGATTAGGGAGTTAGAAACTGGTTCATGGGTTGGTGCGGGGGCGGGGGCTTGCTAGGGTGGGACAGGAGGCAGGTGCCCAGGGGCTGAGCATGCCTGAGGAGGGGGGATACAGCAGAGAAGTAGCAGCACCTGCCCGCAGGACTCAGGCTAGTAGGTGGCTTAGAGACGCCGTGCTGGGCTGCCCACTGGCGTCTGAGAAGGGGTGTGCTACCAGAGGCACTCAGTAGCAGAAGAGTAGGCTCTGGAGCTGGGGTGTAATTGTAGGTCTCTAACTAAAGCTCTATGACAGATTCACTATGGGACCCTAGGAAAGTCCCCTTTGGGCCTCAGCTTCCTCGTCTGTGAGATGGGAATGACAGTACTCATAAGCTATTGCTTCTCTTCAGATCTTCTAACACCATCCATGTCATAAATTAAATGCTGGCTTAAAAAAGTACTTTGTGAACCAGGAAATGCTGGTAGAATTGCGTGAAGCAGCTGAAAACTGGTAGTATTCTTAGACAGGTCATCTCACTCTCTGGATCTGTTTGCAAATCCATAAAAGTAGATAACCCTCATGTTCCCTCTAGATCTATAACTCCACAGTTTTGCAACTTCATGTAAAGTTCACTCAAACTTCACTTCCGTAGCCTCAACAACAGCAGGAAACCTGGTACATAATAGATGCTCAGTGAATGTTGGTTGAACTGAAATGAAAAATGCAATCCTCTATTACTTTAAACAACAGACTCATTGGTTTGCCCAACAGTCCTTCAAACTTAATGTTGACTTCCTTCTTGCTAACATCAGGGTGGGATCTCTTATCCAATACTTTAAGGAGGGCTAAGCAGCCTTCAGATTCCATCCCTGCAGCATGGCTCACTGATACATTCTACAGCCTCTGGACCAACTCAACAAGGAAGTACTAAACTGATGGCTCTTTGCTTATTTGTTTTGAATTTCACTGGCTTGGGCGTGAGTGGGACCTTTGGGGGCTGGATGGCAGAAACTCTGTAGACACATCCCACAACTGAGGCCCATTTGAGGCTGGCCCTTTATACCAGGGTGGGAGGGGGGAGTTGACTACGACAGTCTGCAGGCTTGTGACAGACCCGGTAAGAATTCTTAGTGGGGTAAACGTGACTGTGTTCTGACCCTCTTCTTGACTTCTAGCTTTAAAATGAACCCAACTGCACATCCCAGGAGGAAAGACGTGCATCCTCTTCAAAGCTCACACTTGGTCTCGTTGCTGAAAGAGTCTTGGTAGGTAACTGGGTTGGTTCTAGGCTTGGCTTTGCACCCAGTGGGCTATGTCATGTAAGGACAACTAACCCCCTTCCTTACGAGCCTCAGTTTCCCATATGTACAAAAAGGCATTGGGCCCATCCCGAAGAACTGAAAGCAGGGAGTCAGGCAAATACTTGTACACCATGTTCACAGGAGCATTTCTTGCAGTATCCAAAGGGTGGAAACAGCTCAAATACCCATCAACAGATACATGGATAAATGAAAAGGACATATGCAGCAACAGGTATTATGCTGAGTAAAATAAGCCAAACACAAAAAGACAAATATTGTATGATTCCACTTACATAAGGTACTTAAAATAGTCACATACTTAAAGGCAGAAAGTAGGATCGAGGGTGTTAGAGGCTGGTGGGGGCAAAGAGGATGGGGAGTTGCTTAATGGCTATAGAGCCAATAGGGTGATTAATAGGCTCCGGAAATGGATAGTATTGATGGTTGCATTATATTGTGAATGTACTTAATGCCACTGAATTGGAGGCTTAAAATCATTAAAATAGTAAATTTTATAGGATATATTTTTACTACATTATTTATTTTTTAATCTGCAAAAGACAAAAAAACAAAACAAAACAAAAAAACACTGATCCCAATGTTTCCTCTCTGTATTGCAGGACCTGGCTGGTGTCTGTGTCCTGGGTTGCAGAAGAGGAGGGAGGGAGGGGGCACAGACAAAGAGACAGCCACCCTGGCCAGCCACCTGTACCTTGACTCTCATAGTAGACAATGCCAGCAAAGTGGTTGATCCCAAACTGGGTATCATGGTTGTTCTTGGGAGGAATATAGTTTGAGTTGAGCTTGTGCTGGGAGTTCAACTTATGCAACATGGTGGTGTCCGTGCCCTGTGGGAACCAAGGGGCAGCTGCTGAGCCCACCTCTCCCCTCATCCCACTCTCCACTCCCCCTACTCTCCGATAGGACCCCCCTGCCTGTCCTGACCCATGTCTTTGCACACCCTCATCTGTCTTTCTCAATAACTTCCCTCCCTTTATTTATAGCCCACAGAGGAGCTCTCTGGGCCTCCACTTCCCCGTCTGTTAAGTGGGTGAAGTAGAACAACACAACTGTGACAGTACAATCCAGTTTAGAAAATCTATTCCCAGGAGTGAAGCCACAGGAACAGTCCCTTCCTCAATCCAAGAAATAGTCAGTGTCTAGAGCACTTATTCTGTGCCAGCTACATGCTTAGATCTTCATCATTTAATGCAGGGCCCAGTGGACATAGGTGATTTCCAAGTGCCCGATGGGTGCACTTGAGTTGGCCCCAGAGCCCAACTGAGAGGTGGGTGTCTTTAGCCCCATTTTGTAGATGAGGAAAGCTGAGACTCAGTGTGGAAGATCCGCCCTACCACAGGCCCACCTTGGGGAACTTGCTTTCCTCGTCAATGAGGGAGATGATGTTCATGGGCTTGTTGGCGATCATGTCCAGAGCGTCCTGGTTGTCGGTGAACTCAATGTGCAGCCAGTCGATGCTCTCCAGGTCGTACTCCTCCTGCTCCAGCTTGAACACGTGCCGCACGAAGAACTGCTGCAGGTGCTCATTGGCAAAGTTGATGCAGAGCTGCTCGAAGCTGGGGGAGGGGTGCACAGGGGACACAGGGCATGAGTAGGTGTCATTTAGGCCCTGCTCCACCACCCTGCCTCCAGGTACAGCATGCCCTTGGGTACACTGTTCCTGTCATGTGCTCCAACCTCTGAGGCAGGATGGGATTGTCGGGTCCAACCCTGTCAAGGTACAGGAGAGAACACCAAGGCCCAGTGAGAGCAAAGCACACCCCCAAGGTTACTCAGTGAGTCAGAGGGAGAGTTGAAGCTAGGGCCCAGAGCCCAGGACCGCAGTTCAGGCCCAGTGGGGAGGGCTGGCACGTGGGCTCCAGCCCCCTGGCAGAGCACCTGGGAGGGGAAGAGCCAAGGTGCTGGTGCTGGTGGGGGTGCTGTGGGGGGGGGGCTGCATAGGAAAGATCCAAAGTATCAGTGGGACCTGGGAACAGGGCTGATGAGATTGGGAAGCAGAGCCCTGACAGCTAACATCTCTGAGCTACCAACTCAGCACTCTCTTGGGTGACACTCCATGTACTCAATGTGGGTGTTTTGGTAGGGTGAAGGGAGGGTCTTGAGACACTAAAATATCACAAGCATTGAAGTGACTTGTCAGGAGTCACGTAGTTAACAAGTGGGGCAGGGCTGGCTGCCTGGCACCTGGGATCCACCTGGGCCTGCTCCAGTCATCTGGCCCTCAGACAGCCCCCCAAAAGTGTGGGACCCCAAGCATGGCCAAGACCCCCATCTCAACCTTGGCTCAGGCTCAGCCTCACCTGCTTCAAGGTACCTTGCAGCTTGGGCACCAGGCAGATGGGCAGTGGGGCCTGGAGTGTCCTTGACGATATAGGAGCCTCCTCCCACTCACCCACCCCCAGCCCAACTCCCTTCCTCAGTTGGCCTTGGGACTGGAGGAGATGGAAGGGAGGGGAAAGCTCCCACCAGGATGACTGGAGCCAAATTTCCAGCAGCCTGGCAGGGTATGCATGGGACCAACTAAATGTAGTTTAAAGAGAGATATGTGGCATTTCTTATGTCTGTGTTATGAAAAATATTTCCCACAGGGCAGATTCCCACATGTTACCTGTTCACAGCAAAGTTCTCGAACCCAAAGATGTCTAGGAGTCCAATGGACCGGCGAGAGTTCCTTACTTCCTGGGAGGGGGGCTTGTAAATCGCAGCATTGATCTTGTCTACAATCCACACGAAGAGCCGCCCATAGATCCCCTGGGAGGCAGAGTGGCTGCATCAGGCACTGGGCCCAGCCGCACCCTCCCATGGAGACAAGCGGAGCTCCTGGGCCCTTTGAGGCTTTGTTCCAGCCCCTTCAAAGAGCGTGTTCTTGGAAACTCCTAAGCCTTTATTCAAGGTATTCCTTCTCCCTGAAGCAAACTTTTCTGCTTGAACAATTACTACTCATTTTTCAAAGCTCCTCCAAAAAACCTGCCCTGACCTCACAGTTGGGGAAGGAGCCCTCCATTGGGCTCCCATTTATCCATCTGTCTCTGTCTCCCCATAAGCTCTGAATATCTTGAGGGTGTCAGAGCCCAGCACAGGATCTACAGCAGGGAAGGGCACAATGGATAGCAAATGTGTGACAGAGAACAGGAAGGATTCAGCACCCTCCCCACCTGTCCCCCTCTTCAGTATCTTCTCTGAAGAGACCAGAGAAGGTGTCCCTAGGCTGAGAACAGCACAGCAGACAGAGTGCCCAAAGGATATGACCCAGCATGAGGCCGAAGGGGCTGGAGATGCAAACAGGCCAGGATGGAAGGCAAGAGGGGACCAGAGCGGGCACGGCCCCTAGAGGGCACAATTCCTAGCTTCTTGTGGGACTCAAGAGAAGGCAGACTCTTACCCAAGCCCAGAGACAGCCAATAGACGGAGCCTGGGCCCAAGCCAGGGTCATGGTCCAGATGCTCACCAGCTCTGTAGACTTCTTAGCTCCTGCCCATCAACAACCCACCCTCCCAAGGGGTGAGAAGAGCAGGTGGCCACTCTACAAGCCCACCTTGACAAAGGCATCTCGAACATCCAGCGCCTGCTCCCTGCTGAGAGGGGTGGACACCGTCTCCCCACGGGTGATGAGGGTGCGGCTGGTCAGGCAGTTCATCAGGTCTGGGGGGTTCACCTGGTGGAGCAACATCCAGCAGTTCACCCAGCTGCCTGCCAGCCGGTCCCTCCCTAGAACCCCCACCTAGAAACCCTCTCCCACTTCCTAACGGGACCTCACTCAGACTGTTCCTTCCGCTAAGAATGCCATCCCCCAACCATCAAATCCCACCCAAACACTGCCCGGAAGGAACTGCTCTCTCTTTGATAGCCCTCTCCAGTCCCCCCAGCATGTTACTTGTCCCTCCCAGGACTGGCTCTCACTCTGGCTTTATTCATCCCAGTGTTCCAACCCAGGGCAGAGCCTAGTAGTGTTTGCCAGAAGTCTGACAGACTGACTTACTCAGGGCCTGCAACCCTGGTCCCCTAATCCCTCACTGTCCCCAGGAGCAGCAGGGCTAAGACAGGCAGTGCAGCTCTCAAGCTCTGGGCCTTGCTCCTCCTGGGGACCAATGTTTGGCATAGAACCTGCACACAGTGGGTTCTCAGTGTTGACTTGCCAGAACTTTCCCAAACAGGGGCCCCAGCTCCTTGGGCTCCACATGCCCACATCCTGAGCCTGAAGTCAAAACTGCCCCTCTGAGAGAAACAAAAGCAGCCGTGAGGGCAGAAGACTGGGCACTGACCTCAAGCAAGGATGCAGCTGTGGCCAGGGATGTGGAGAAGAGGACCTCGCAGGCATCCAGGTTTTCAAATGTTCGGGCTGTCAGCAGCAAAGGGGCAAAGCATCAGGCAAGGGAGGTTGGGCACGGAGGCAAGGGGGCAGTCTAAAGGAACCAAATGCCATGTCTGCTCTCAGGGTACCCACCCTGTTCACAAAGGACATCTTACTAGGATCAAATGTTTCTCTGGGTCGCCTGACCTGTGGTGGCACAGTGGATCAGGCACCGACCTGGAACACTGAGGTCGCCAGTTCAAAACCCTGGGCTTGCCCGGACAAGGCACATATGGGAGTTGATGCTTCTTGCTCCTCCCCCCCTTCTCTCTCTCTCTCTCTCTCTCTCTCTCTGACTCTCTTCTCTAAAATAAATAAATAAATAAAAATTTAAAAATCGTTAAAAAATCAAAGGCTGTAATAATTATAGATAAATGTTTCTCTGGGTCAATATATGTTTGATGAATGTTCTCATCACAAACTATGGGAACCATGAGTGTAAAAATTGTGTATCCAACACATGGTTCTACACCTGGCACCTAACAGCAGACACTGGCAGTCATGCCCCTCCACCCCCAACCTCCACTTCAGACTCTCAGAACCATCAGTGGGTCTTATGATACAGGTTTTATGAGCTTGCTTAGCTTAGTGCCTGAAACTATGTCCTTCCCCAAATATGCCTGCTTTCTCAGGCTTCAGAGCCTTAGCATAAACTCTTCCTTCTGCCTGGTGTACCCTTTCTTCATGTCTCTTAGTCTTTTAAGACTCACTAGACTTTGAGCTCCTTAGAGCTAGGATTATTAATTCATTAAACAAACTTGCCCAAAGGAACAGTTCTGACTTAAGATCAGGGTTTTACTCTGTCTAGGGGCAGTGCTGGGTAGGTACCCAGGGCAAGAGCAAAGTGAGACTTGGTGACTGCCTTAGAGGACCACCTTGGAGCCTGGCACATAGTAAATGTCCATGGAGTATTAGATGAGGGAACATGTTCTCTTTCCTTGCCTTTCCTTTTTTCTGAAGATGACCATTTAGTCATCACACCTTAGTATGAATTAATTCAAAAATTTATTCTAGCTCCAAGGTATCTGACTTAAAAATAAGACCCCCTATCTGGAAGTGGTCCCAAGGGGCCAATAGTCAATCCCCATTACACTTTATCTGTACATCTTTCTGGTGGAATTTCAGCCCAGTGAAACCACACCTGAGGCTAGCAGATCAGTTCAAATCTACCACAGGCAAATTCTCCCAAAGGTACACGCTGAGACAGAAACTGAGCCACCAACACCCCTGGACAGCTAGGTGTCATGCTGCCCTTGGCTCTCACGCAGGGTTAGGGGGAGTGGTATACCATGCAGGCCCCTCACCCTCGTACTGCAGGTTGCCCAGGTGCAGGATGGAGGCCAGGAGCTTCGAGATCTCCCAGTTCTCGGTGTCAGTGAACATGAGCACCTTCATGGCAGAGCGGATGTTGGCATACTCCTGGCTGTCCTCCCGGCCCTCACAGGTTATGCAGTTACCCTGATGGGCAGGAGTGGGAGAGTGGGTGCCGGAGGGCATCAGGCTGGCCCTTGAAAGGCAGTGCTGAGCCGATGGGCTTTCACTGCCAAGCCAACCCAGTCTGGGGCTCTGGGTACCAACCTCACCTAATGAGCATTATGAATCTTCCAGAAAGTCTAGAAAGCTCCTAGTTGGGCTTCTCAAGAACACATTTCCTATATCTGGAAACCATGGATGCCCCCTAGCTTCTCACTGATGCCAGGCCGGGTCCACCACCCAGCTGGCAGTCTCAGCACCAAG
Source organism: Rhynchonycteris naso (assembly GCA_037038555.1). NCBI lineage: Eukaryota > Metazoa > Chordata > Mammalia > Chiroptera > Emballonuridae > Rhynchonycteris > Rhynchonycteris naso. Next base: position 315,756,515 of record CM072995.1, read on the forward strand.
ACCCTGCCATGCTCTCTTCCTCCCATGAATACCCACCCACAGGGGCTTACCAGGTGCAGCCTGAGGTGGAAGGAGCATTGGCAGGGCCTGCCCCATTGTGTGTGCCTGTAAGACATGTGTGTGTGTGTGTATGTGTGTGTGTGAGCGCGCACGCTCGCGCACTGCAAGGGTGCCAGGCCCACCAGCTACAGGAAGTGTCCAGGAAGACCTGTTACACCCAGAACACACAGATACACACATACATGCACCTTCATTGTCCCACATCCCTCAGGTGCCACAGCCCACATTTGTGTCCTTGGAGCTCAGTAATAAGGTTTTTCCAGGACTAAGGAAGCTGGTGTCCCCCAAGCCAGCCTGCTGTGTGCATGGCCTCTCACTTAGTTCTGGGTGGCAGCCATGGCCCTGGGACCCACTTATCTATGGTGGCCTGCCAGCAGCAAGAGAATGGCACCAGAGCCCTGCAGTTAGCAAGCTCTCAAGTATGAAGCCACAGCAGCCTATGGCCTACAATCCTGGGGGCCTGGCAGAGGTCCCAGTCTTTACATCCTTAAAGACACAACTAATAGCATATGTGTACAGGCAGGTTCATGTGCATGCACACGTGAGTGTATCTGTCTGTGTTCCTGGGTCTAGGATATCTACACACATTAAAGAATGTGTGTCAAGATTACATCAGAGTAATGGCGATGTGAAAGATACCCCTGATCTCTCCCCTTGAAATTTCAACATACTGAACAACTATAATGCAACAAAGGAACCCCTGCTGGGTTCACAGGCACACCTGAAAGATCCATGCACTGAATGGATTAAAGGGGGGACGGGGTGAAGGTGGGACGGGGTGAAAAGGGGGGCGTATGATAAAACACATTTGCAGGGGGCTTTGGAGAGTAGAGGAGACAAACCTAGAGAGACTGCGTTTTCTTTTCTCTGTCAGAATACAAGCAGGAGGGAAGTTCAGGCTGTCCAGGTTTTGTCTGAGGGATACGGAGAAGGAAACCCAGAGTGACTGGGTCTCCTTCTGCCGAGAGGAGCAGTGAGATAGAGGGGAAGAGGGGGATATAAACCAAAGTGACCACAGTGCGGGCTCATGGCCAGAGTTCCCGCAGTCTGCCTGCAGCCCGCACTCAGCAGAGACAGAGAAAATTAAAGTGCGACCCCATCCCACCTCTGTCACCTTGCGGTACAGACAGTGACAGAGACAGACCACACAGCTCTCTCTCTCCAGAGCCACTCTCTCTGGAGAAACAAATAGGACACTGAGTTACCTCAACCCAAATAGACCTATTCCAAGGCATATTGTAATAAAGCTCTCAAAAATCAATGCCAAATAAAGAATCCTAAAGGCAGCTAGGGAAAAGAAGAACATAACATATAAAGGAAAGCCCATTAGGTTATATCATCAGACTTCTCAGTAGAAACTCTATAAGCCAGAAGAGAGTGGACCCAAACATTCAAAGTACTGAAAGAGAGGAATTACTAGCCAAGAGTACTATACTATATAGAGTTGTCCTTCAAATATGAAGGAGAAATAAAAACATTTGCAGACACACAGAACTTGAGGTAATTGATCACCAGAAAACCCCCACTGCAGGAAATACTCAAGGGGGTTATTTGACCAGATACAAAGAACAAAAAAAATCAAAACTACAAGTAAAAGCTCCAACAAGATCACAATAAAAACAAGGATAATCTGTGACAGCAATAACAGAAAAGGGAAAAGGATACAAAATATGTGGTAGCAAAGGAAGATAGAGTGAAGAAGCACTCAAGACAAAGGACTCTTGTACATATGAACATTTTTCTCTTAATAAGCTAATGGTAACCACCCACAAAAAAGCCTCTACTGAAACACACAACCAAAAGAAAAAAAAAGAAGAAGAAGAAGAAACAGGGGAAAGAAGTATGGAATGCCACCAAACAAAAACAACTGACAGAAACAAAAACAGAAGAACCAAACAAGACACAGAGCTACCAGAAAACAAAAGATACAATGGCTATAGGAAATCTTCAAGTGTCAATAATTACCCTAAATGTAAACAAAATGAACTCACCAATAAAGGGGCACAGAGTAGCAGATTGAATCAAAAAGCAAAACCCAACTACATGCTACCTTCAAGAGACACATCTAAGCGGCAAGGACAAAAGTAGATTCAGAGTGGAAGGTTGGAAAATGATTCTCCAAGCAAATAATATCCAAAGAAAAGCAGGTGTAGCCATACTCATATCTGACAATGCTGACTTCAAGACAACAAAGGTAACCAGAGATAAAGATAAACATTTCATAATGATAAAGGGGACATTGTATCAATAAGACATAATAGTTCTTAATATATATCCACCAAACCAAGGAGCACTAAAATATATAAGATATCTACTAACTGATCTAAAAAGAGAACTAGACAAAAACACAATTATACTTGAAAATTTCAACACATCATTGACAGCTTTAGATAGATCATTCAAATAGAAAACTAAAAAAGAAATATTGGTCTTAAATGACACTCTGGACCAAATGAACATAATAGACAATTATAGGAAATTTCATCCCAAAACATCAAATTATACATTCTTCTCCAGTGTGCATGGAACATTCTCAAAGAGAGATCATATGTTCGCTGCAAGACTAACATCAACCAATTCAGGAATACAGACAAATAAAAATGACAACACGACATATCAAAATTTCTGGGAGACAGCAAAAGCAGTAATAAGAGGAAAGTTTATATCATTACAAGCGTATATCTAGAACAGTGGTTCTTAATCTTTTTCGAGGTACCGAACCCACCAGTTTCATATGCGCATTCACCGAACCCTTCTTTAGTGATAAATAAAATATGATTTTTTTTTCCAAATTTAGTTTTGCCGGTGTGAGACTAGAGTTGCTCAACTTGGCACTGCATATCATGCAGATAGGACTCTGACTCCCATCCCGTTCCATGATACATGTGAATCCATGTTGTACATATTCATCCGACCACTTTCTTTTTTTGCTCGACATATTTAGTATGGATTAAAATATTAAGAAAAAAACCACACGACGTACAACTATGACAGCCGTTGACTACTGCGCGCACTAAATTCCCTGCAGCACTGGTTGGCCAAGCAATGTAATGTGATCCTCTGCAGCAAGTGATGGCCAAGCAGGGCGTGTCATCACGACTTTACACAAGTGTGTCTTTACCTCCGTGGCAGAGGCTTCTCCGAACCCCTGAGACCGACTCATCGAACCCCTAGGGTTCGATAGAACCAGGATAAGAACCACTGATCTAGAACAAGAGAGATCCCAACTGAACGACCTAACATCACATCTTAAGGAACTAGAAAAAGAAGAACAGAGGCAACCAAAGTCAACAGAAAAAAGGAAATAGTAAAGATTAGAGCAGAACTAAATGAAATAAAGAACAAAAAGAAACTATAGAAAAGTACAACAAAGAGCTGGTTATTTTAAAAGTGCAATAAAATCGACAAACCACTGGCTAGACTCACTAAAGAAAAAAGAGGAAGGACTCAGATAAACAAAATCCAAAAGGAAAGAGGAGAAATCACCACAGACATCATAGATATACAAAGAATCATAGTAGAATACTATAAAAGATTATATGCCACCAAATTCAACAACCTAGCAGAAATGGATAAATTCCCAGAACTATACAATCTTTCTAGACTGAGTTACAAAGAAGTGGAAAACCTAATAGACTTATAAGCAAGAAGGAAATAGAAATAACTATAAAAACCTTTCCCCAAATCAAAAGTCTAGGACCAGATGGCTTCACTAGTAAATTCTACCAAATATTCAAAGAAGATTTGGTACCTACCCTTCTCAAAGTCTTCCTAAAAATAGAAGAAGCAATATTCACTCTCATACCAAAACCTGGCAAGGACAACACAAAAAAGAAACACTACAGACCAATATCTCTAATGAATACAGATGCAAAAATTCTAAACAAAATACTAGCAAATCAAATACAACAACACATTTAAAAAATAATACATCACGATCAAGTGGGATTCATTCCAGAAGCACAAGACGGTTCAACATATGGAAATCAATCAATGTAATACACCACATCAACAAAACAAAACAAAAATCATGTGATCTATCAATAGATACAGAAAAGGCATTCGATGAGATACAACATCCCTTCATGTTTAAAACACTCAATAAAATTGAAATAGAAAGTATCTCAACATAATAAAGGCCATATATGACAAATTATCAGCTAATATCATACTAAATGGTATAAAAATGAAGGCTTTTCCTCTAAAATCAGGAACAAGACAAGGCTGCCTACTTTCTCCACTCTTATTCAACATAGTTCTCTGGAAGTTAGCCATATTACCCAAAGCAATATGTAAATTTAATGCAATCCCCATCAAAATCCCAATGTCATTTTTGAAAGAAATAGAACAAAAAATTACCAGGTTTGTAAGGAATCATAAAAAATCCCAAATAGCCAAAGCAATCCTGAGGAAAAAGAATGAAGCTAGAAGTATCACACTACCTAACTTCAAATTATACTATAGAGCCAGGATAATCAAAACAGCATGTTATTGGCAGAAAAACAGACACACAGACCAATAGAACATAACCAAGAGCCCAGAAATAAAACCACACGTATATGTACAAATTATCTTCAACAAATGAGCCAAAAACACACAGTGGAGAAAAGAAAGTTTCTTCAATAAATGATGCTGGGAAAATTGGAAAGTCACATAGAAAAGAATGAAACTTCACTACAGTTTGCCCCTTGCACAAAAATTAATACAAAATGGATCAAAGACCTAAATATAAAATCTAAAATAATAAATTACATAAACAAAACATAGGTGCTAAGCTCATGGACCTTGGTCATAGAGAACAATTTATGAGTTTGACCCCAAAAGCAAGGGAAGTAAAGGCAAAAATAAATAAATGGGACTATAACAAACTAAGAAGCTTCTGCACAGCAAAAGAAACTGACAACAAAACAGATAGTCAACTAACTAAATGGGAGATGATATTTTCAAACAACGGCTCATATAAGGGGTTAATATCCAAAATATATAAAGAACTCACAAAACTCAGCAACAAACAAGCAAACAATCTAATTTAAAAATGGGGAGACTCCCCCTCCTGCAGCCATGGCTTGACTGGATGGCTTCATGGCCTTGCCTCAAGTGCTAAAATAGCTTGGTTGCCGGGCAATGGAGCAGCGGCCCAGATGGGCAGAGCATCTCCTGGTTAGGGTCCGGGCACATGCGGGAGTCTGTCTCTGCCTCCCAGCCTCTCACTGAATTTAAAAAGAAAAAAAAATGTGTCTGTGGTGAGAATTTGTCTAGATGTGTGAGCAAGTGGGTGTTTTTCTCAAGTGGGAAACAAGCCTATGGCCCATACAAGCCCAGGTGGGTTGGGGCAGGTCAGGGGTCAGGAGAAAGCCCACATGGAAATCCCCCCCAAGAAGGCCTGGAGCTGGGGAAGGGCTGGATGAGCTGTCCCCCACCTCCCAGGGACGGATGCCTCACCATAGCCAGGTAGTTGTAGTCCGTAGCCTGGCCCAGGCCCAGCTTCTTCTTCTGGTCTTCACTCATGCCCTCCAGCATGCAGTAGAACACGTGGTAATTCCTTTCATCAGGGGCCTGAAAATGTGGGCACAGGTGTTGGGGCACAAAGGCAGGAAGGCAGGAGGAGGCCATCAGGAATCAGACAATCAGGAAGACTAGAAACATGGATTGCTATTTTAATAACTGGGTCTATGAAAAAGCTCCCATGGTGGTTTCATGGTGGGATTTCAGGCACAGGCTAGCATGCCGCAGCCTAGGGACAACTGGGGTTATGTAGACAGTGTAAATACCACAGAGCACTGTGTCCTGTGCAGGACAGCTCTGCCCCTGGGCCTGGACCCACCTGGCGGCAGACGCGTGACTTCTCCAGCAGGTACTGCTCAATCTTAGCACCCTCGATGGCACCCCGTTTGTTGAAGTGGATGTCAATGTACTTCCCAAAGCGGCTTGAATTGTCGTTGCGGATGGTCTTGGCATTCCCGAATGCTTCAGGGTGGGTAGAGGGTCATGGGCAAGGTCAGCCCCCACCCAACCACCCAGCCCCTTGCGATCCCTGGCCCTACCTTCCAGGATGGGGGTGGCCTCCAGCACCTGCTGCTCGATCCAGGAGTGTTGCCCACTGATGGCCGCCAGGAACTGCAGGATCAGCTTCGTGCTCTCTGTCTTCCCTGCCCCAGACTCTCCACTGCAGAGGACAGCCAGAGAGAAGCAGGGCCTGTCACAGTCTGTGTTGCCCCCCTCCCCACAGGGCTTCAGCCTAAGCTGCTTCCCCCACAAACCTCCTCCCACAATCTGTAAAACAGGCTGACAATACAGACAGTGGTGGGATTCAGCCGGTTCGCACTGGTCCGGCAGAACCGATACCTAATTTATTGTTGAGTTTGGCGAACTTGTTATTAAAATGGCACTTGTAATCAGGGTTCTCTCTCTAAGGTGGGTGCCTGGACAGCTTGCCCCATGTGAAAATCACGAATTTACATTCTTTACTCTTCTTTAATATTCATCTACGCAACAGTGTATTCTAAGCACCTGCGGTAATGTTCATTCCGTCCATAGGTAAAAAAAAATTGCAAGTGAGAACGCCAATCAAGAAGCAATATGGAAATATCTTTAAACACAGTATTATTGTTTTTTGTCAGGTATTATTTAATATTTTTTTCATTAATATTTTTAAACTCTTTCTTATAATCTAGTTTTATGTACCTCTTTAGTGTGCTTATTTAAGTATTAAATGCATGAAATAATAAACTACCTTTCAGTATATCTTAAAACTGTCATTAGGGCAGAGAACCAGTTGTTAACTTACTTGAATCCCACCACTGAATATAGACCTTCGAGGGCTGGAGGAAGGTAAAAGGGTTCATTGCTGTGCCACAGTCAAAGGTTACTTCCCTTCCCTTTCATTCAGATATGCACACCACTCCATCCCAGCTTGCCAGAGAGCACGGCACATATTAGATGCTTGATCGTGCTTTGTTCTTTTACCCTCTGCCCAAGAAAGAACAGGATCCTGAGCTTTCAACTGACCGTAACTTAACAGGAGCCAGCAGTAAATAAGGTTGGCCTCAAAAGCTAACATGAGCTTTGGTAGCATTAACAGAGATGTAAGACCTGGGAGTCAGTTCTCTACATTATGAGGTATCATGGAGCTCCACACTGCTGCTGGGCCACCCACCTGATGATACAGCACTGGTCACGGCTGTTGCGTTTCATGTTGAAGTAGCAATTGTCGGCAATGGCAAAGATGTGTGGGGGCATCTCCCCAATTTTCTTGTTGGTATACTGTCGGATGTGCTCTGGTGAGTAGATGGAGAGCAGCTGATAGGGGTTCACAGCCACCAGGATGGAGCCCGTGTATGTCTGTAAATAACAAAGAACAAGGAGCTCACCACTTCCCACAGGGGAGGCTCTGACTCCAGAAAGCTCTCAGATTCTGCCTGCTCCATCCCTCTAGAAGGGACAGCACTGACTTTGGAGTCACATGGTCAGAATCCTGCCTCTCTATGATCTGGGGGCGGGTCCTCAGACTAGTATTGGGTCTGGCTCAGAGAAGGTGTCAGTGACATTTGATGAAGGGAGGAAGGAAATGAGGACAGAGGGCAAGAGGGTCTCTAAGTCTTGATTTCTTTATCTTTATCTGTAAATGAGCATATAACCACTGTTTATGACAATTAAAGAAAATTCATAGCATATAGTAAGTACTCCTCAAATGTTGGTTCTCACCTTTGCCTCTAAGCCCTGCAGCCCAAACTTTAGAGTAAAATTCTAAAACGGAGGGAGGGAACCAAGCTATAAAAAGCTGAAGGGGTGGGGTAAGTGACTTAGGAGTTGTGTGGGCCCCAGTCCCTGCAGCACTGCCCCTGTGCTCTGGGGACAGAGCATCTCCAGACATCCTGGGCAGTGTAGGCTCAGGGAGCAGCTGCACCTCAGAGAGCCTTCTGGGGCCTTCTCTCTGGGGGTTCCTCTCTTAGTGCACAGATTGCTGCCTGTATGTAACATTTCCTGCTGTGGGCCTGGGCCCTGCCACATGGGAGACAGCAAGGCCACCAGGGCACAGGGGGACAGCAAGGCCACCAGGGCACAGCGGACAGCAAGGCCACCAGGGCACAGCGGGCAGCAAGGCCACCAGGGTACGGGGGACAGCAAGGCCACCAGGGCACGGGGGACACAGCAAGGCCACCAGGGCACGGGGGACAGCAAGGCCACCAGGGCACGGGGGATAGCAAGGCCACCAGGGCACAGGGGACACAGCAAGGCCACCAGGGCATGGGGGACAGCAAGGCCACCAGGGCACAGGGGACAGCAAGGCCACCAGGGCACAGGGAAGCATTCAGTCCTTACTTCTCCCTCCTCCTGCCCTACCCCGCCCCCAACCTGAGAGTAAGGCCCAGCCTGTAACTGGTGATGGATGCCTTGACATCTGGGCCCAGACAGGCTGAAGAAAGATGTAACCCACAGGGGAGGTGACAGCTCCGCCCATGCTCTCCCTCTTAGGGTTTGGCACCTCCCATCAGAGCCACAGCCACACCCCCGCAGCCTCAGTCCAAGGTGGTCAAGCAAGAAGGGCACCGCTGCTGGCACCAGGGAAAATGCCCATGTTGGGGGCCAGATATGGCCATTTGAAGACCTGGGTTGGGCACCTGATGCCCAGGCTCTCGTCCTGGTTCTGCCTGACCTGGGCTAGGAGACCTCACTACCCTTCACTGGGACCCAGAGGACTCTCCTCTCCCTCCCAGGCTCTTCCTGTGAGCAGCCCATGCCAGAAGTAGCTGGGCCTCACCATGCTGACCAACTGATCATATGCAGGAGCCCAAGCCAGAATAGATGGGGTGGAACACTGGGTGGGGAAGGAGGCTGGAGGTGGCAGTCAGGCCAAGCACATGTGGGGAGCTTGGCCACACTCACCCGCCCGCCACAGTTGGTCTGAGGCTGGGAAGTGAGGAGCAGGAGGAAAGGAAACTGGTTAGTGGGGAATAGGGAGATAAAGTCCTTCTCCACCAGCAACACCCAACATAGCCCGGGGCCGGGCTAATTTCTCAGAACAGAACCTGCTGACCTCTAGCCCCAGGGATACCTCTGCCAGGGAAACCAGCTAGACTCTGATCTCTGCATGGGGGAGTGACCACAAGGAACAACTCTTTGGCAGATAACTTTGAGTCTCTAAGGTTCAGTTTGCTCATCTGTAAAAGGGGGATGGTTAACATACACCTCCTAGGTTGTTATAAAGACCAAAGGGCATAACCTTCAACAGGTGCCTGGTGCAGAGCAGCTGTCCGTAAGTGCCACCTTCCTTTTTCCTTCAGACCTTCTTAATAATGTGAAGCCCAACCACCTGGCCCGTGATCACCACATGGCATGAAGCTGACTCCATGCAGTCATTCAAAAACTCTTCTCGGAGACCCGTGGGGTGGCTGACAGCCCAACACTGGGAGCCAGGGAGAGAAAGCCTGGGAATGTGGAGCTCAGAGGCCCACGGATTCCTCGAGGTAGGGGTGTGGGAGAGAGGAAGCGGAGCTCACTCAGTGGGAATCAAGCACAGAGGCATGAAAGGGTGTGACGTTTGGGAGGTCTGCTGGAGAAAGGTCACCCTGGCAGCGGTGGGAGGATGAGAGCAGCAGCAGAGGTTGGAGGCAGAGACAGTATTTCAGACCTAACAAACCAGTCAACGGGGATGGGAGTCAGAGCCAGACAGAGGTGGCCCAAGAGCAGGCTCTGTAACCAAGTGTGGGGAAGGGGCAACGCCAGAGAAGGCCACGGGCATGCTAAGACATTAGGAGAAGCTTTCGTGGGTCTAGGCCTTGACCCTCTTCTCCCACCAGGGTTTCCACAGCCCTCTCCACTGTGCCCACAGTCCAGAGTGTCCTCTTGAGCATCAGGCCTCTGAGTTCCATGCTTCCTGGATGTCCCCAGTTCATGTCCACCGGCCTGTCCAGAACAGAGCTCCTCTCCCTCCCAAGCCTGCTCCTCCTCAGCCTCCCAGCTCAGTCAACAATGTCACTACCATCTTTCACCAGGAAGGGCAGGACCTGGGAGCCCTCTTGACACCTCCCTGTCCTTTGTACAAGCCCACCTCTCTCCATCAGCTTGCCCCCTGGCCAAGCCCCTCCCTACTGGGCTCCCAGGTTCCACTGCCTCCTACCGTCTACCCTCCTCTGCGAACAAGGTCAGCTTTTAAAAATTCTGACCTGCTGAAAATTCTCAGGCAGCTTCCCATCACCCCAGACAAAGCCCCCTATCCTTTCTCTGCCCACAAGACCCCGAGCCCTGGCCATCACCAACTGCATCCCACAGTCAGAGGCTCCCTCCTGACTAAACACTTCTGTTAAAGCTTCCCACTCCATCTCCTGCCCCTTTACCCAGCTAATTCCTGCTCATCCTTCTGGTCCAAACTCAGATGAACCCCCACAGGAAGCTGGGCACCCTTCTGTGTGATCCATCACAGCCTACATAGTCCCCTTCATGTGGCCCTCCTGACTCCTTGGTAATTCTGGTCCAAGGCCTCTGACCCCAGCCTCCCTCTCCTCTATACCCTGCACAGCCTATGTTTGCTGACTAACTGAAAGAGTGACTACATTAATGGGTGAAGAAGTTGCCTGATGCCCACAGGAAATAGCAGGGAAGGGAGCTCAGGGGACAGGCCTATCAGCAACACTGAGGCAGCCCTACCTACACCGACAGGAAGTATAGCCCAGACACATGTCTCGTAGGAAAGCACAGACCAGTGTGAAGAGCAATGCTACCATCTGTGAGGAAAAAAAATGTATATATATTATTTTACATCATATGTATGATATATATACATACACATACAGTCAGCCTTTTGTATCCACAGGTTCCCCATCTATGGATTCAACCAACTACAAATCAAAATATTCAGAAAAAAGAGTTCCGTTGTTGCTGACGTGTGCTATGTAGTTAAGGCCTTGGATGGTTGGGTCTGGACTGACTATGTACAGACTTTCCACCTTGTCATTATTCCCTAAACAATACAGTATAACAACTATTTACACAGCACTTACACTGTATTAAGTATTTTTTTTTTATTTTATTCATTTTAGAGAGGAGACACAGAGTGAGAGAGAGAGAAAGAGAGAAAGGGGGGAGGAGCTGGAAGCATCAACTCCCATATGTGCCTTGACCAGACCAGTGCAGGGTTTTGAACTGGCGACCTCAGTGTTCCCACTGTATTAAGTATTATAAGTAATATAGAGATGATTTAAAGTGTATGGGAGGAAGTGCATAGGTCATATGCAAACACTACTCCTTTTTTTTTTTTACAGGGACAGAGAGAGAGTCAGAGAGAGGGATAGATAGGGACAGACAGACAGGAACGAAGAGAGATGAGAAGCATCAACCATCAGTTTTTCGTTGCGACACCTTAGTTGTTCATTGATTGCTTTCTCACAGGTGCCTTGACCGTGGGCCTTCAGCAGACTGAACCACCCCTTGCTGGAGCCAGCGACCTTGGGTCCAAGCTGGCGAGCTTTTGCTCAAGCCAGATGGGCCCGCGCTCAAGCCAGATGGGCCCGCGCTCAAGCTGGCGACCTCGGGGTCTCGAACTTGGGTCTTCTGCATCCCAGTCTGACACTCTATCCACTGCACCACTGCCTGGTCAGGCACTACTCCATTTTATATAAGGGACTTGAGCATCCATGGATTTGCGGTCCTGGAACCACTCCCTTGTACATACTGAAGGATGTCTGTCTACATATATCAATCATGGTCTATATATAGTCTTTCTTTTGGAGGATAGATTAGAAATCAGTAGCAGTGGTTCTCTGCATGGGCAGAGAACCTGGGTTCAGGTCTCGGCATGTGGCTTTTGGGGAGTCTCTGACACTCTCTGGTCACAGCCTTCCCTCTGCCACAATGAGAAGGCACATCTGTGACTCTGGAAAGGTAGAATATATAAACCTGTGGGATACTTTTTATTTAGCCCCTAGTCAGCTGACTCAAGGACACAATGTCCAGGAAACTTTTCAGTTTGTAGCACATATATCTATTTCAAAATAAATAAATAATAAAAACAAGGCCTCTTCCTTCAGTGAGGGGACCCTCCCCAGCAGAAGGACAAGGACGGTCCCTGTGGGGCAAGTGCAGGACTTTGCAACTCCCACTCATCTTCCACTTCCTCCTCAGAGGCCACTGACAGGTGTGGTCACACTCCCTTCTCAGCAGGGAAAACTGAACCTCTGAGAAGGGGAGGGACTTGCAGCTCACACAGATAAACAGGGAGTGGGATGAGCGAGGGACCCTGGCACAGAGCTGCTGCTCTCCCCTCCCCATCTGGACTTCCTCACATCCCAGGATGCACCTGTGGGGCTGAGAGCTGGCAGTGGGGGAGTGGGAGAAGCAAGAGGTTTGGCCACTGCTAGCAATGAGACCCAGGCCGGCCGGCCCTCACTGGGCTTCAGTGCCCATCCATCCCGAGGCTCTCAGCACTGCTTCCTGAGCCCTCCACCCCTCACTCTCCAGGATTCCACAATCAGCAGACAGTTAATGCTCACCTGCCCAGCACAGGCCTCTTGCTCAAGTCTCCAGTAATAAAACCTGTCCTGCGGGGCCATGGACTGGGCTCAAGGACAGATAAGGACTATTTCCAACTCCCAAACACAGCACACAAGGTCCCTTGGGGGCCTCTAAGTCCCTAGGGAGATATCAGGGGGCCTCTTTGGGGCCAGAGACACATAGCCAGGAGATGTGGAAGGAATCCATTTTACCTCAAGCTCTATCTCCTCCAGGAAGTCCTCAGACCTGCCAGCCTGCAGCCTCTACTGTAGCAGATCATGAAAACTAAAACACACGTTCTGGGATATAAACACCTTTCCAGAGTCACAGAGATGCCCACCCAAAGAGCCTCCTCATTGTGCTCAAGGGAAGGTTGTGACCAGAGAGAAGCAAAGACTCCCCAAAAGCCACATGCCAAGTCCTGAACCCAGGCCTCCCAGACCTCTTCTCAAGTCCTGGGTCCCTATCAGTCCTGCTACCTGTTCCCTGCAGAACCCAAGGCAGCCTCTGGCCTCTGTGACCACCCAATCAGAGATTGCTAGGTGTCCTCTGAGGATCCTCTCTTATTTTAGGTACCTGGGGCTGATTTGTGTCCCTGGGGCACTGTCTGTCCCTCAGGCTCTTGGAGGCAAGCCAGCTGGAGCAGGCAAGCCCAGGGTAGACAGTCAGGGACAGAGTGTCCACCGGCTCGTGGCTGTGAGCAGTGTGGTAATCTGAGGAAATCCTGGGTGTGTGAGCTGTGCCCAGGGTAACCCAAGCCATGAAGTGACCAGGGGTTGCCATGGCTAGGAACGGGTACAGTTTCTGGGTGGGACAATGGCCTAGCTGCTTCTTCAAAGCCCTGCTCTAATCCTATATCACCTGTCCAATCACAGAACTGTGGAGTCAGGAAGCCAGGGAAACTCTTGAACCCTCCAGTTGTTGAGCACAACTGCTCAGACTAATAGGCACTCAGGATGTGAGGCCCATGGACTATCAGGACTGGGGATCTTCTAGGTGCTACAGCTTGGTTTTCTGACAGTAAGTCTCTGAATAAGGCATCCTCTTGGCTCCATCTCCTGTCCCCTTCCTGCCTATCTCCCTCACCCAGAGAAGTGGTCGGAAAGGTTACTAGTGACACTTCTAAAGAGGCAAATGATGCAGATCTCAGGATTTTCTAGAGAATATATAAACCTTTGGGATTCTTTTTTTTTTTGACCCCCTAGTCAGCCTACTCAAAGACACAATGTCCAGGCTAATCACTTGGCTAGCTGCCAACTAGTTAGTCTACGCCACAAAATTTCACCAACAAGATTCACTCATCCTGGACTGTCTGAAGTTTTGCCCGCCCCTCACCCTTCTGAATCCTGTTTTTGCCTTTGTTCCTCAGTTCAGTCCACTAACCAGCTCCCTCCCACATGAGGAGCCAGTTTGCCTGAACAATCACCAAACTACGTGTAAAATAACCAGCACATGCCTCTGAGTGATTCTCAAACATGCTCTGCAGGGTCTCTGGGTCTCTGGTGGAGACAACTCCCAGCTCACTCAGCTGCTCCCTGTGAAGGGGCCCTCAGCCTCCTTCTGACAAGACACTGGGCCAGGAAATCACCTCTGGCAATGACCTCCTGGGCAGGCAGGTGATCAGCTCCCTGATTACCTCCAGACCCAGAGTCAGACCCCACCCGGCCTGAGAGCCCCAGGACCCTCCTGTGTCTCCTGCCATCCAAGGAGAGGAGCAAGCCGGGACTGGCCAATAACTGGGGTGCAGACAACCGTGGGCCCTCTTGAGGTATCTCTGGCCTTGGCTCGAGTTGTAACCCCACCCCTCTGGCCGGGTGACACTGCTCATGTCTGGAAGTGCCATCGTGCCCCACCACCCCCTCCACTCACACACACATACACACGCGTGTGCACACACATGCTAGCGTGCAAGGGAAAAAGTGAGGATGTTTGTCGTTTGAAGGAGCTTCCTGTGAAACCAGAGTCTGTGCCTGCGCAATGGGCAGATGTCAAAAGCCCAGACGCAGCCTCTCCACAAGGCCCGAAACTGAAGAGGGATCCAGAACAGGGAGGGTGGCAGAGGGCCTCTCTGACAGCTGAGGGGTCAGAGTGCCAAGGCTTCTGACGGGAGGAACCTCTGGCCCCTAGAGCACCTTGCTGGGATCCCTTCGGGACAGCCCTCCAGCTGCCTTAGACTCTTCCGACTCTGTCTCCTAGGCTGCCACCTGCAGGAGCCCCACTGCTCTCCCTGAGCTGCACGTGACACCATACTCTTCCAAACCCCTTGGAACCTTCTCTGCACTTACCTCAGGCACTTATTACCCACCCCCACAAGCAAGCCCTCCATACCAGCCTGCCCAGAGCTTGGACACCGGCCTCAGGGGCTCCCTCTGCTCTCTCCCTGTTGTTGCGCTCTCACTGGTTACCTTCACTCCTGAGCTGCTCCAGGGAGGGGCTGGGTCAGAGGCATGCAGCGACCCCAGCGCCCAGCTGTGGGCCTGGTGGAATCCCAGTTTTCCTGTCTGTAAAATAGGACTATTGGACTAGATCAGCAGTTCTGAGGGTGGCCCAAAGACCTCTGAGGGTCCCCAAGACCCTTTTAGGAAGTGTGCAAGGTCTTTTCTTTTATACTTACATATATCAGTGAAGCCAGATTTTTTTCATACACTTCAACCAAAACAATATCACATCAGATTGGAAGTGAAGCAGATATGAGAATCCAATTGTCTTGTTTTAAAGCCAGATGTTAAAAATATTTGAAAATACTATAAAACAATGCCACTGTCCTATTTTTAAAATTTTTTAAAATATAGTTCTTTGTCATAAAAACATGTTATCTTGTAATGATTTTTATGGCTATTTTAAAATGAATTAATAAAATGTTTAAAGTTTCTCAGTTTTAATTTCTAATATAGTAAATAGCAATAATATCACCTACATAAACACAGTGTGGGGTCCTCAATAATCTTTAAGAGGATAAAGGATTCCTGGGGCCAACAAGCGTGAGAACATTTAGATTAAGTGATCTCTGGGCCCTTCTTGCTCTGATCGTCTCTGAGCCTGCCTCTTGGGGTCAGCTCAGTCCTGCCTCAGTGAGACTGTCTTTGTTTGTCCTCTTGAGTTCCAAAGTAGAGTAGGGGTGTCCGTATGACTGTAATATAGAGGTTTGGGGGTGTGTCAAGGAGCATGTTCCCTCTTCCATCCCCTGAGGATATAGACTCTAAGTTATTGTCTCTTGACCTTGAGGACCCAATAACAGGCTCTGACCTCACAGCAAACCCACAGGGGCAGCAGTTTCTTGTCTCTGAGCAAAGCACTGAAGCTCTCACCAACTCTGCTCTGGCTTCCCAGTGGTTTCAAGACCAACAGAGGCACATGAACCTTTGGCATAAACCGCCTCCTTTCCCAACCAGAGACCCCACAGTCCAAGACCCAAAAGAGAGGATGAGCCAGACAGGATACAAGCAGATGAGTCCCTGGTCCTGGTGGCCAGAAGCGGGAGGGGCAGGGCAGCACTTACATAGATGAGGTGGTCCCTGTAGCGGATGAGCAGGTTTCGCAGTATGCCAGCCTCATTGAGGTCCCCCAGGCGGATCATGTCCTCCACACCATGGACCGATGTGGGGTGCATGGGCTTGATGTGTGTGGCCTTCTGTGGGGAGATCCAATGCTCCTGGGGGGAGGCACAGAGGCTGATATCAGGTGGCTCTCCTGAAGCCCAGGCTGCACACTGCTGGGAAAGGGCTCTGGAAAGAAGGGGACCCCCTGTCTGTGTGACCCTATGAGGGCACTGTCCTTTTTCACAGCCAAACGTTATCAGGACTAACAGGTTTGAGCCTGTGAGGATGGTACTGCCCACTGCAACCCCATGGACCTCTCCTCCTCTTCCCCTTAGAAATTCTCTCTACAGACCAAAGAGGTAGGCAAGCCAGGGACATTGGCCCCACCTTACAGTTGTCATAGAGGGGATCAGAGTTCCCCACTCACTTTGCAGGATGGAGTGGAAAGTGTAATACTTGGAGTTAGCCATGGCTTCGAGTCTAGGCTCCAGTAAACAAATGCACAATATGTAATTTCAGATAGTTCCGAGAATAAAGCAACAGGCACCTAGGATGGGGACTCATCGGGGAGCTACTTTGGACAGTGTAGTCAGGGACCACCTCTCTGAGGAGGTGACAGTAAAGCTGGGACCTGAAGGATAAGAGAGACCCTGTAAGATGTGGAATTCCCCAGGAGAAATTTCAGGTCCAGGGAACAGCAAAAACAGAGGCTCTGAGGCTGGTGAAGGCAGGGCAATGGCAGTGGAGCCGGGGAGGAGCTGACCCATCGGGGTACATTTCACAGGGCTTGCGGAGGCATATGGACGAAGCAGGGGAACTTGCAGTGCCTGATTGAAGCGGGAACTAGGACAGAGGGCGCCAGGTGGCCCCCCTGCAATACTTCCTGCTGTCATGGGGTGGCAGATGGCAGCGCATTCTAAGTCAAACTCCGACAGACCTCTGGGGCCCCCTTCCTCTTCTCAAATGCCAGTACCTGGGAGCATCAGGACCTGGCAGGACCTTGACTTCTGGGGCAGGGGGATGAAGAGAACCCCTTTGCCACCTTCCAGCTCAAGCTCTCAGAGTTGCCTAGTAGGTGTGATGAACCTGTCGTGAACTCTAACACCTGGTTCTTCTCCAGGTCCCCTCAGGGATAACCAACCCCAATAGCTAGATGCCAGTAGGAACCTGGGCACCAGCCCCCTGTCCCATCTACCCCCAATCCAGCTGATCACCCACTCCTACTGTCTGAAGGACTGCTGAGCAGGCAGTGTTCTCACCAACCTCACCATCTCTCACCTGGCCCTGCCCCTACTGTCCACCTCACCTCCAGTGCTCATCCCCTGGGGCAGTGGTTCTTAACCTGGGTTCTATCGAACCCTAGGGGTTCGATGAGTCAGTCTCAGGGGTTCGGAGAAGCCTCTGCTGTGGAGGCCAGAATAAAGTAATACCGTAATTTGTTGTGAGTTCATGCACTTTGTTGGTCTTGTTCTTTGAGCAAGGTGATGTTCATGCACGGCTCATTTTGTGCACCAGTAAAAAAACATATACCTATGTCTTGAATTTGGGGGAAAAAATCATATTTTATTTATCACTAAAGAAGGGTTCGGTGAATGCGCATATGAAACTGGTGGGTTCGGTACCTCAAAAAAGGTTAAGAACCACTGCCCTGGGGGTTTCCTCAAGTACCGGTCTGCTCCCACCACTCTGAGGTTTTGAGCACTTCTCTGACTCCCCCAAACTCTCTGGCCTGGTGTTCAAGGGCCAGAATGAGCTGGCCACAGAAACTACTAGCCTTTGTTCTAGTCACCCCTGTAATTCCAAGCCAGGGAAGGTTGGAATCCACGTGCCCAAACACCTCTGTAACCTTGCTTAGGCTGTTCCCTCTGCCTTCTTTCCACTCAGCCTTTGAGGCCCAGCTCAGGTGTTCCCCAGCTTCTAAAGCCTCCATGATACCATTTCCCCCTCACATGCTCTATCTGTGCTATTACCCCACCTCCACTGAGGCCGGGTCAGGAGCCTCCTCTGGGTTCCCACGTTGCCTGGATCTCCCATTGCAAGGCAGTGGTCACCCTGGGTTGCCACTGTCTGAGTACAGTTGTGTCCCTGACCGCCCAATCTGCCCCAAGGCTGGGAGCTCCCTTCCACAGTACCTCATCCAGGGACCAGACACAAATGACATGGCAGAGAATCTCTAATGGGACAGATGGCCAGCTGGTGACCACTGAGGACCAGGTCTGAATTAAAAGAAGTACTAGTCATGGAGATACCCCAGAGATCTCCTATTCCAATCCCCTCACTTCCCATGGAACAGGACCAGAGTAGGGTGGTGGCCTACACAAGACCCTCAGAGGCTTCAGGGACATGACCAGCCAAAGCCCACAACCCCAGTGTTCCTGGCACTTCATGGCACCTCTGGAGCATTTCAATCCAGGTCAGGCCCTCACACAGTCCTCCCAAGGCAAGGATGGGTCATGTGGTGAGAGCAAAGAACACGCCTGAACTTTCTGGTCCCAAGTGGAACATTCCTCTCTCCCAAGCACCCTATTTCCCGATAAAAGCTGATCCAATAGGAAAATTCCCTCTGGTCGCTGCTCACTGATTGGGCCTAGGCCTTCAAGGGGACCAGAGGGAGACGACTCCTGGGCAGGCTGTCTGCCTTTCCCACTTGACCCCAACTCTTGAACCATAATTCCTCCCCCCAACAGTTCAGCACAGAGATAAGAGCTGGCTCACCCACTCTTAAATAAGAGGTCACTGCATGACCTTGTAATCCTGTGCATGTCACTGCTTCCCTGAGGTTCCACAACCTCATCTCCTAAATGGGAATTAGAATAACAGTCCCTTCTTCTTGCAGATGTTGGGAGGATTAATTGGTACAATAAAGGCCAACCTTTGTTTCACTCCTGCTAGGTCTAAAAAGCGCTGGTGCCTGGTAATTGTTCAACCAGTGCTGGGCATTATTATTCCTCACCACAAAATTCCTGGCCACTGTTTCATAGCGAGGATTCACACTTAAGGGGTGGAGTGGCTCGCCCAGTTAAATGGCAGAGCTGAGTCTCTCCCCACTTGTTTCCTGCATGGAAAATCTCCCAGCTGAGGTCAGCACCCCTCAGATCAATGTTCACAGGCACCTACAACACAGACCAAAGTATAAGCAGTGCAGAAACTCAGGCTTGTCCCTGCAGGGATACCAGAGAGAGTGGGGAGGGAAAGAGAGAGAGAACATGGCCAATTCTAGGGACTGGGGACACATCTGAAAAGGAGCTGGCTTGGCACTGAGCTCAGAGAGACAGGGACCACAAGCTCTCCAGAGGAAGGGGAGGAAGGGTGCATCTGGCAATGGGAACAGCTTGGCCAAAGGCAGAGTGTTAGGGTTCCGGTGAGGACTGGAGCCATAACCTTTCATTCATTCATTCAGCAAGTCTTCATGGAGAACATTTTCTGGGCAGTCCCTTTGTTGAGCTCTAGGGAACCAGATGTGAGCCAACTGTTCCTACCCTCAAGTTGAAGGGATCTAAGAACACACAGAGAAATAAAAGAGATGGCCTGGGGTAGGGGTGGTGGGCAAGAAAAAGGTGAGAGTGAGTAAACTGGTGAAAAAGTCCAGAAGCCCCTGGTACCTAATTCCAACGTGGCCAGTGGAGCCTCTCAAACCTGCTGCAGGACAGATGGCTATGGCCCTCACTGCTCTGCAACTCCTGCTCTCAGGGCTTAGTGGGGGTGGGTGGGAAGGGACCTCTGAGATCTGGTGACACAGTTACAGGATACCATCTGACATGCAACATGATCCAGGTGAAACTCAAACCTGTAGGCAGAGACCCTGGGCCTCACCCCGGAGGCTGCAGGCAGGTTTGTGGGCTTGTTTGTGCTGCCAGCCCCACTTCTGTGGCTGCAACCTCACAGTGGCTTCCTAGGAAGTCCTCAAACTAGAGCCTCAGGAATGACACTGAAGTTACTCCCAAACTCAGAGGACAAAAGTGTGGTTAACAGAAACTGAGCCCCCAAGTTGCCACTGAGATATTGGGAGAGAAAATGAATGCACAGAGGCCAGAAGTTCTGGGTCCTCATCCCAGTACCAGCACTTACTAGCTCTGTGACCAGTTCCGGTGGGGTCTCTCTGTGCCCCAGTTTCCCTCGGGGTAACAGTGGCTGCCCTGCCTGCCTCTTGCAGGTGTTGTGAGGACCAGAGACAGAACTGGGTCGAAGGGCCATGCAGACCCTGGCAGGGGTGTCCCAGGAATAGCAGGGACAACAGTGATGCCTGCCGCTCCATGTCCACTAGCCGGCCTCCAGGGTCCTGAACCCTTCCCTCGCCCCCAGCAAAGCCTTCTGATCCAAGTCATTGGGCCCTCTTTCTCCTCTGTCAGACTAAGAGGCTAAGACAAGGACCCGGTCCTAGCCTTAAGTCCCCAGAACCAAGTACAACCCAAATATGGTGGAAGTGAAATTCCGAGTCCCTTACGTCTCTACTTAGCAACACCCTGTTCTCTGCAGCACACCCGCATGACCCATGTGTATACACATCTGTTCAGAGGTCCCAGGCTTTCCCTCTGCGCCCTCAGCCAGACCCACCTTTCCCCCAACCTATCCTTCCCTCCCCGAAGCCCAGTCTCACTACCTAACAACTCACCCTTCCTGCATCCCTTTCCTTCAGGGCCATGAGAGATAAAGGGTTAATCTGTAGGCTGATTCCCAGGGCAGCATCAAGGTGGACAATTAATTCACATGATGCTATAACCCAGTAGAGCAAGACTATAGGCATTTTCAGAATCATTCTCATTTTATTGAGATGTTCTCCATATGTGATATCACTTGCAGATCAACACCCTGTGGATAGTTCCTATTATCCCCATTTTACAGAAGGGAAAATGGAAGCTCAGGAGGAAAAGACACTTGGCAGAGCTTGCATAGCTAGCAAACAGGCAGGATGGAATTTGAATCTAGTCTGTCTGACCCTGAAGCAACATGCTGCCTGAAGAGCTCCCAGTCTGGTGCCACCCCTGGCCCCACTGTGCACACACACATGCTCACGACACATGTCTCTAATACTAGGCATAATGGACTATGTTTCTGGAATTAGAACAGAGAGCCTGGGGCAGAAGGGGCAGCCCCCTCACACAGGGACAGCGGGGAGAACTCCCTGAAGGGGAAGTGTAGGTAAGAGGCAGAAGTGAGGGCACAGGAACCACCTCCACCCCCTGAGGCAGTCACTTCCTGGCCCCTACCTCAGGTCACCTGTCAGCCTGTGTCCTCCTCGAGGCATGGGGCAGGGGGGATAGAGGACTACTCACATTGCCTTCATCGTCCACCACCTGGATCTGCCCAGAGTCGCAGAGCTTCACCACCGCCCCGATGGGCACATCAAACTCCAGCCCAGATCTCAGGTCCATCCAGACATAGTCCCCCTGTGGGTGAGAGACAGTCCTAGGCCAGATCAGCAGGGAGGGGCTCAGGCAGCCCTTCCAAGCTATCCTCTGCTCTACCCCTACTGCCACCAGAGGCTTTTGTGCCAACCACAAGAGAGGGAAAAAAGGGTACTCTCACTTGCTGGACACTGGTAGCCATTTGGTGCCAGGCCCTGGGATGGGCAGTTATGCAATGTCATTAACTCTTCCTCTGCAGCAGCCATTACTGTTCCTATTTTACAGATGAGTAAACAGAGGCTCAGAGAAAAGAGTCAGGGTCACACAGCGGGGCAGCTTCAAACCCAGGCCTGCCCAACACCCAGCTCTCCCTAAGGCTCAACACTTCATGGGTACAATGTAGAAACACCGAGGCAACCAAATCACTTCCTCCCTGTCCCAAAGGAGGTGTCACCGCAAGACACCCAAACAGCTTCCAGGGGCAATTTTCATAGTCGTAGTTATGAGTTCTCACTGTGATACCATTCTATACCAGGCTCGACCTTGACAGGGAGGGATGTCGTGTTTGTGTCCTTACAGTCTCAGGCACAGGGCCTGGCTCTCACTACACACTCAATAAGGGTACATGGAAGCCAAATATAGAACCCAAAGTCAGAGAAATAGAACAATCACTTTCAGTAATAATGTTGAGACATGTATTGAGTACTGATTTATCTAATGCTGGGAATTGAGCAGCAACTGTGGAGTCTACACTGTAGCTGGGAGGACACAGGAAGCAAACAGCTGTGCAGGTGCATTTGTTAACACCTCCATAATGAATTGTGATGAGTGCTGTGATGGAAATAAGCACCCTAATGGTGGCCAATGACTGAGGAGCCAACAGTCAATGCAGTAGGTAGGGAAGCCACTCTGTGGAGGAAATCTCTAAGCTGAGACCTGAAGGGTGGGAAGCAGCCAGACAAGGAAAGAACAAGGATAGAAAACTGGGCAAAGAAAATGACAAGTGCAAAGGCCCTGAGGCAAGAAGGAATAGCAAGGAAGCTATTGTATCAGGACCTGATGAGAGAGACTGATCATAGAGGTGGGCAAGATCTAGAACACAAAAGCTCTCAAAGTTTGGTTTTTATTCTAATCCTAATAAGAATATTCTTTTTGGTGGTTCCAAAATTCCCCAGGAAGGCAAGAGAATGTAGACATTCTAATAAAAATATAAGTTACTATCAAACAGCAGTTTGAAACCTACCAGCTGATAAAACTGAGTCACAATGAAATAAATCCATGGGAATAGCCCAGTAGAAACAGCTCTGGGCTATGAGTCAGGAAACTGGGTTGTAAGACCTGCTTGGCCTCAGACAACTTGCTGACCACTTGGAGCCTCAGTTTCTATGTCTCAGTGAGGGTTGGGTTCAGTGAGTCCCAAGGTCAGATCATCAGCATTCAGCTCCCTCCCTATTCTCACCAGAAACAACAATTTTTCAGCCACAGCTGCCACTGAGGGACTTTGCTTCATGGGAGGTTAGCGCATTTTAGAGACAGACTTACTTCAAAACCAAGCATTTTCCCATAAAAAGTAAGAATGATTGGAGAGCATCTGGGAGGGAGGAGAACTCTGGTGTTTACTGAGCACCTACTGTGTGCCCAGACTACGTGGCTGCTTACATAAACTGCCCCGTGTAAGCCTCATGACTGCTTTCACCCAAAACCCAAGCTACGCTGTCTGCTGCACATCTTACCCACTCTGAGTGCCAGCCATCAGACCACCAGACACACCCCTGCTCAGTCTTTCCTTCTCCACCTGCCCCCACTCCACCGTTCCAAAGAGTGGATGCTCACCTCTCTGTCCAGATCCAGAACAAATAGCAACTCTCCCTGGCCACTCCGCACCTTCCTACTTTCCTCCTCCCCCCCCTCCCCCCCCTCCCCCCCCCCCCACCTTTCCTGATCCTGAAGAGTTTATTCTTTCATTCAACAAATATTTGTGGAAAGCCAGCTGTGGGGGCCGGTCCTGTTCCAGGTTTTGGGGCAGAGCAGCAAACAGGCATTGCCTGGAGCAGTAACAGCAGTCCCTGGCTGGAACCAGATGAGGGGGATGTGAGCAGGTATCATGTCACCCAGGCCATGAAAGTCATGAACAGGAGCTGGACTTTCTGTTAAAGTATAACAAGAAGCCATTAGGTTTTAAGCAGGAGAATGGAGGGTTTTCAAAACTTCACCCTGGCTGCTCTGTGGAACAGGAAAGCATCCTTCGGTACAACCAGCACCATGCGGGGCCACCACCACCCAGGCTGGTTCCCCACTAGCTGGCAGCCCTCTGAGGGTGGGTCTGGGTCTGAGTCTTTGATTTGTGACTCCCTAAGATCAAACACAGAAAAGCAGAATTGTTCTCTCAGAGAGAAAGAGAGAGAGAACATGAGCAAGCATGTGAGAGTGTGGATGTGAGTGTGCCAGAAAGAGCATGGGAGAAAGTATGCACGAGAGAGGAGAATGTGTCGTGTGTGTACGTGAGTGTGTGAGAAAGAGACAGAGAAACTGACTCCCAGAGGCCAGCCATGGTGGCGTAGCACCAGGACATGACTCTGTGCTAATGTCCCGTTATCCCCACAATGGTCCCTGTAGGGAGTTAGACGCTTCCTTGTATTTAACTATTTCATTGGACCTCGTGATAACCCATAAGCAGAAGATTTTATCTCCACTTATCTCCTCAAGGAGTCAAGAAACGTGTCCAAGTTCACACAGCTGTTTTGTGGTAGAGCCAGAAATGAAGCCAAGCCTGACAAACTCCAAATCCAGTGCTATTTTTTTCCACATGCCCTGGGCCCAGCCCTGAACTCAGCTCTGTGAGCAGAATGGGGAGCACTGATAGGGTCTCTGCCCATAGATGACTCATGGGCCCAAAACAGACGCTGGGAGCTTGGGCTGAGGGTAGCTAGAGGACAAGGGACAACAGTCTGAGTCACCTCTACTTTCTGTACAGGTGAGAAAAGGCATCCCACTCAGGGAACAAAAGAACCAAAATCAAAGGCCTTGTGTCAGCAGGAGATGAAGGTTGAGAGAGGCTGAACGAGGAACTTGGGGACACATAACGAACAGAAGTAACTAGAACTCTCCCAACCAAGGACTGATACCGGGAGGGCGGTGACTTAGCTGTCTGCTCTAGGTCAGAACTTGAGAAAAGAGGCTAAAATGATAGCTAAGAGGTTTCAGGACGAATTGGGGGACCTGAGAACCCCTGAGGGGGAAGTTCCCATGGTCCCAGGGAAAGTCCTTGGAGCAAGAGAGTGCAGCCAGGTTGTAAGGGTTTTCATTTTACAGATGATGAAACTAAAGCCCAAAGAGAGAAAGGAACTTGGCCACAGTCATTCATCAAATTACTGACCAATAAAGCTATGAGTTTCTGCAGAGTCTGAACCAAAAACAGCATGAGTCAGGAGTTGCTGGTTGGTGAGGGAAGGAAGATGTAAAAGAATATGAAAGTTTTTTGAGGGGCAGGAAGAAGGATGAGAGGAAAGGGACCCTGAGTCCCAGGTTAACCCCACCAGACCCTCCTATCCCATGGCTAGACTCCAGGCAGCCCCTGATTGCACCTGGCCCCGTTCCTGTCACCCCACCAAGAAGGGCGCCCCACTAGAGACTTCACCTTAAATCAACAAGCCCGTGTGTGGTGTGACACGGGTCTCAGTGTGGCTGTGTAGCTTGGGGCAAGTTCCAGCTTCTCTGCTATCACATAAGTTGCTGGAGTAGAAAGTCTCCCAGCCCCAGAGTGGTGATTTCCTAGAACGGATCTGTCTAAAAGTTCTCAAGGATACACCAAAACCCTGGTGCCCCCCACTCTGGGAAGTGGGCGAACATCCACAGTGAATACATAGTTAAAAGATCTGGGTTCAGGTCCCAGTTCTGCTACTAACACTGTGTGACTTTGGGTAAGTATTTCTGGCTCCCTGGGCCTCAGTGTTCACCGAACCTAATTAAAACAGAAGAAGTCAGTGCCCGTGAAGAGGAGAGAGCCATACAAATGCAAGTTTTCCTGGATGTCCCCCAGCTTCTGCCCAGGCACAAGCCCAGTTTGCCATCAAAGTCTTTAGCCCTTTATGCCCCTTCCCTCCTCTGTGGCAGGCCTGGGACTCATGGTCCGTTTATGGAATGAAAAGGAGTCTGTTTCAACACACACACACACACCCTCATAATCATTCTAGTACACTGGTTTTATGAGCCCCCTTTTCACAGGTGGAAAAGGTGAGCCAATGGACTTGCCAGAGGCGCCTGTCCAAGGAAGTGTCCAGTTGCTAACCTTAGGTGATGAGGAGACTCAGCGGCCAGTCAGGCCCCTGGAGCACCTGGAGGGCTCCCTGCTCTGGACTCGGGTGAAGGCAGGAAGACCCCTTCTGGGCCTTGGCCCATACACCCTGGGTAAATGCAAACCTCTAAACCCAAGGAAGGGTAGCCAGGACCAACGCACGCTGTGGGTCAGACTAAATGCAGCACCGCAAGCCCCCTCACCACAATCCCGTCTGAATGCACCCTGACGTTTCACGACACTATGGTCCTCCTGACGCCTGACAGGCAGGGAAACTGAGGCCCGAGCGGGGTCCCCGGGGCGCACCCTTCCCCTCCGGGCCGGGCCTCACCGGCATGACCGCGTAGGTCTTCAACGCCTGGTTCAGGCTGCGCACCAGCGCCCACTTGCCGGGCTTGGCGCGCGCCTCGGCGGGGGTGGCGGGGTCGCCAGGGTCTGCGGGGTCGGCAGAGTCCGCGGGGTCTTCGGGGTGGGCGGGGGGCTCCATGACGCCTAGGGTTTGGCGGCAGCTCCGGCTGCAGCACTGCTCGGGCTTCCTAATTCACCTAATCCGGTGCGCGCCGCCCTCCGGGAACCCTAAACCCGGCCATCTGCCGCGGGCCCATGGCAACGGCGGCTTAGGTGACGCCCGCGGGCGGGAACGGGGAGGGGGCACCCGCGCCCTCTCATCTCGGCAGGGACCCCCAGCACCCCAATATCGTCGGGAATTCCCAGTCGGGTTCACCGGGGCCGCAGCTGGTGGCAACCGAGCTGCGAGGCCTCGGCATAAATGAGGCACCTGAAACCTCACCTTGACTGCAGTTTTAGAGAAAATCAGTGTGTTTTTGTGAAAAGAAACGTGGAAATGTTATGGAGTAGAACACAATAAACTTCATGAATTTTTAAGACTAAAGAGAAGGTGCGTCAAAGATCTTCCTAGCTCACTGGCTGCCTGTGGGAGGTGAGGGCAGATAAAATCAGGGGCTGTTGGGGGTCAGGCTTTGTGGGCAAAGCCCCTGGAGTGTCTCTGGCCCTTGGTCAGCCTCTGAGGCCAGCCAGCCTGTGACCTCCAGCCTGTAGAGGAGGCACTGAGGCCTGGGTCACTGCAATCCCTGGTTCCTGAGTACCTCAAGCAACCCTTAATGGCTCAGAGGTCACCCCACAGTGGGTACCCAGCTCTGCTCCTGGGTCCTGGCAGCCACACAGGCTCTGTTCTGTGCTGGTGTCCACAGTGGCCAGTGTCTTCCCCAGAGGGTGTGGGTGCTCAGTTTCTCATCAAAGGCCTTAACCCTATGATTTTTCATACACCCTTATCTTCTCCCTTCTCTCTATTTATCCTTAGCCTTCTCCCTTCTTTTCACCATTCTCTTCTCTCTTCAAGGCCTCTTGTTCCCAGTTTTGGTCCCGACATTGTCTGGAATTCTGGAAGCCCAACTGCTCTCACCATAAACAAGCAAACCATGGCAGGGAGCAGGGGGGATGGTTGGGAAGAAGACAGTGATGCCTCACATAGAACTCAGAGCTGCTTGGCTGGACCCAGGCTGCCTTCTACCCCAAACACGTGTCCCAGCCTCAGGAACACAGTGCACTGCCACCTAGCATAAATTAGACTGACTACCATGATCCACACCCACTCCTTGTGCCTTTTCAGGGACCCTACCTTCGGTCAGGCTCTTTTTCACACTTAAACCCAGAACACAGATACCTACTCCCTGCTTACCCCACCCTCCCGGGAATCCATGGGAATAGAAATCAGACCCTCAGATGCAGGGAGGTGCTGGTGGGGGGCTTCCAGGCATCCTTTCATCTATCCATTTAACCAAACTTCACAGACTTAGACTAAAGCTTGGGGACACTGTCTTCAGAGCTACCAGCCCAGGGATAAAGGGTAGACAGACCCAGACACAGATAAGAATGGTACCACCAGATAAGGGACAGACTAGCCCTGGGGAGACAGGATAGCATGCCACTAAGAGGTTGGACTGGAAATAGCTTAGGTTCAATCCAGGCTAGGCCACTCACAAGCTGTGTGACCTAGAGAAAGTTCCTCAGCCTCTGTGCGCCTTTGTTGCCTCATCTGTGGAATGACAGAGTTTAGTAGGTTAACATGTGTGACTCACTCAGATTAGTGCCTGTTATAACAGATGTGCTCTGTGAATGTTGGTTATTACTAACTGAGCAAGTCATGATATAGTGTGAAAACTAGATGTTGTGATATTTTAGGCAGACGTGAGGGGTATGGCGTTCAGAAGAGGAAACAGCAAAGCACAGAGAAGCGGAAGGAAGATGGTAACGCAGGTCTGGTGGGTGGACAGAAGCCCCCTGGAAGAGACCCAGCAACATGGTGAAAGCCTGGCACCTGCCAGACCCAGACCCACTGCTCAACCCCTCACACCTCAGCACCAGGCCACCCTGAGTTGCAGCCTGAAAGTAGGACCCTCCAGGTGGCTTGTGTACCAGGTCTGGGGGGCAAGTCTAACGCCCCTGCGACCCACTCTGGCATCACACCAGATCCTCTCCCAGCACTAGGGCTCCCTGCTACTCCAGGTTCACCTTCTGCTACCCTGACCACACAGGATAGGGCCTCCACCTTTGTTCATGCTGTGCCTTCTGCCAGGGATGCTTCACCTCATTATCTTCTTCCTGCTCCCACCTAGCCACAAGGCTCCACTGCATCATGTGACTCCGGGTCCATTTAGCCCCTCTCCCCACTAACTTTCTTCCTGTATTCCCTTAGTGCCTCACACAGACCCATTGTGCTACCCTCACCCCATCACACCAACATCCAGTTTAATTCTGGCCACCCATTTTATAGATGGGAGCCTGAGGCTCAGAGGAGGTTCTGGGACTTACCCAAGAATATATAGTAAGTTGGGACAAAAAGCTGTGGAAAATAACTGTGCCAACTGCCAGCAACAAGTAATGTCAGTGAAGATGGCAGAGTAGGGAACTCTAAGAACCAATTCCCTTACAAAAACACCGAAAAAAAAAACAGGGCAAAAACTATCAGAATCAACTTTATTGGAACTCTAGAAAAATATTCAAAGGTTTACAGTAACAAAATGAGCACTTAATGGAGAGAAAAGTGACTGCAACTCAGCAGAAGAGCTTTGTGGTGTTTTAATCTACTCACCCCCCACCCACCTACACCTTGGTGGTGATCTTGAAGATGGCAGCATGCATCCCTGGTGTGGGTTCTTGGAGTCAGAGACAGATGATTGTTATTAAAGGATCACAATTACTTTAACCTGTCTGGAGGTTCACTGAAGGAATAATGTAAAGGGTTTGCCTTTATTTCCTTAACTTGGAACTCCCCCAGGGAAGATAAGAGCTATGGAGGGCAATGGTCAAAAATATCGAAAGGCAAGTAAACTACCTACTGCTGCCTCGGGAAAATAATCAGTTGAAACAAACACTGGACACTCTAGAAAGCCTGAAGGAAAAGCAGGGAGTGAGATGCTTCAGGAAACATGGGCTTTGAAAAGCTCCTGCATATATCTGCGAATCTAAAAGACCACATACATGCCCAGGGTTGGAAAAGTGTTCAGAAAAAGCCCAAGAGGGTCCTTAGCTCTCATATCCAACTTACATTCAAGTTCTATGCAGACAAGAAGTGAAGGCTAAGGCAGAGTTGGCTGAGCATTGAAGGCATGTCTCAACCCACACAGAGAGCCCATTTGTGAAGACCAAGAGTTTTGATTTGTCTTGTTTTGGTCCAGGTATGTTAGACTGTGGTGACCACACACAACAAAGAATATAGTCTCCACAAAAATAGTTTAGAAAAGTCACTAAACAAAACTACAACTCACAACAAGCAGCAACAACAAACCCTGGGAAGAGGAGAGAATCTGACTGCCAGAGTTGTCACATTATAATATTCAAAATGTCCAGTTTACAAATATATATATATATATATATATATATATATATATATATATATATATATATATATATCACAAAGAGACAAGAAATTATGGCCTATTCACAGGGAAAAAAATGAAATTAATAAAAACTTTCCCTGAGGAAGCACAGACTTTGGACTTAATAGACAAAGACTTTAATCGACTGTCTTAAATACGCTCAAAGAACTGAAGGAAATGAGAACAACATCTCACCAAAATAATAATACCAATAAAGAGACAGAAATTATAAAAAGGGAGCAAATAGAAATTCTGGAGTTGAAAAGTACAATGACTGATATGAAAAATTCACTAGAACGGTACAATAGCAGATATGATGAGGCAAAATGAAGAATCAGCAAACTTGAAGATAGATTGAGATTGTCCAGTCAGAAGAGCAGAAAGAAAGAAAAGATTTTTAAAAAATGAGCAGAGACTAAGAAACCTGTGAGACACCATCAAATAGACCAATGTATGCATAATGGGAACCCCAAAGGAGAGGAGAAAGAGGGGAGCAGAAAGAATATTTGAAGAAATACTAAAAATTCCCCAAACTTGATGAAAGATATGAACCTATACATACAAAAAGTTCAATAAATTTCAAGTAAGATAAACTCAAAAAGATCCACATTAAGACACATTATAATCAAACTGTCAAAAGACAAAGATAGAATCTTAAAAGCAGTGAGAGAGAACTCGATTTTCTAAACAAAGGCTCTTCAGTATGATTAATAGCCAATTTCTCATCAGAAACCATGAAAGCTAAGGGTGATATATTTAAAATGGTGAAAGAAAAAAAAAAACCTGATAAACTAGAATTCTATATCTGGCAAAACCATCCTTCAAAAACAAAAGAGAAACCAAGGCATTTCCAGACAAACAAAAGCTGAGAAAGTTTGTTAGTTGTAGACTTGCTTTACAAGAAATGCTAAACATAGTCAACTAAAATTAAAAGGCACTAGATGGTAACTCAAAGCCATATAAAAAAATTAAGAAGCTTGGGAAAGGTGATCACGTAGATAATTATAAGTCTGATTATTGTTAGTTTTGGTTTGTACCTCCTCTTTCCCAGCCTTCTTTTCTACATATATTATTTAAAGGACAAATGCATCAAATAACAGTTACAAATCTATGTTAATGAGCATACAGGGTAGAAATATATAATTTCTGATCATAACAATATAAAGAAAGGAATGGAGCTGGAAAGGAACAAAGTTTTTATATGCTATTGAAGCTAAGTTGGTATGAAGTTCCACTAGATTGCTGTAAATGTAAGATGTTAACTGCAAACACTGGGGTAACCATTAGAAAAGCGTATATATACAGAAGAAGAAATGAGAAGAGAATCAAAACAGTCCACTGCAAGGGTGGGGACCAATTAAACACAAAAAAAGGCAGTAATAGAGGAAGTGAAGGGGGGAAAGATATGATATATTAAATATAGCAAAATGGCAGAAGTCTTTAAATGGAAATGAATCAAATTCTTCAATTAAAAGTTAGAGGTTAGCAGAATAGATTAAAATGATCCGTTTATGTGGTATCTACAAGAGGCTCACTTTAGCTCCAAATATACAAATGGGTTGAAAGTGAAACAATAGAAAAATATATTTCATGCAAATAATAACCAAAGAATAGCTGGATTGGCTATACTAATATCAAGCAAAATGTACTTTAAGCCAAAAATTATTACAAGAGACAGAAACATTATGTTTTAATAAATGGGTCAATCTAACTGTTATCAACAGCCCACAAATTTATCTTCAAAATCCACTTTGCCCATGAACTGAGCAAAGTACATCCAGTCCCTACTATGGTCCTACCACAGAGCCAGAAATAACATCACGCTAAACCATAGCAGCCTTCATTGAAATCCTTCCAGAAGCGGGTAATGTGCACCACAGATCTCTGGGTTCTTGCAAGCATCAGCTGGCTTTGCAACCTAGAGCAAGTTCTTTCTCCTGAGACCTCAGTCCCCTGTCTGTATGTGAGGGACTATCACAAAAGCCTCAGAGCCTTCCCTGACACCCCACTACAACTAAAGGCAGGGCAGAAGCCTCCCCCCTCCCCAGGGTCCCTCCCAACCCACTCTACCCCAAGGGACTCCTGCTATCACAGTTCCACCCATTGGTACCCTTGCCATGTTTCTGAGCCTCCTTCCACTTTAGTCTGGTAACTCCTCTAGGACAAGGAGAAGTCAATTTATCTCTGCATCCTTTGTGCTCAGCCTGGTACAAAGAAGGGGTTCAGTGCCACGTTGCTGGATGGGTGAGTGAGAACGTGGCTAGAGGAGGTAATATCTGGCACAAAAGGAGTCTCCAGGCATCCCACCCAACTCCTGACGCTGTCAACACAATCTTCCCAGATTGCCACAGAGTTCCTAGGAAAGAACACATGTTCTGCAAATGCAACCTAGCAGGGAGAATCTGACCTCCCCCCTGTACCTGCTCCCATGTCACACCCGTGTACCCTGCACAACAGTTTCCTCTCCAGGTCTCTTTTCCCTATCTGGGGACCCCCTCACAATCATGGCTCCCTAGCCTGTGTGGACCTGCCAATTTATGTCTGAATTACTTTATCTGGGCTTCACTTTCATCACCTGTGATAAGGCATGAAGATCCCTACCTCCTAGTCCAGTGATGGGCAATCTTTTGAGTTTGGTGTGTCAAAATTCGCCAAAAAACCAAGCATAACTTGGGTGGTGTGTCGCTTCGAGGAAAACGGCCTAATTGGAAGTCTCAGAACTAGACGCTCTGTGCTGGAGTTCTGTTGTTTTGGCCTACAGACCTCCAGCGCAGAGTGTCTACACCAGGGGTCCCCAAACTACAGCTCAGCCCGCATGCGGCCCCCTGAGGCCATTTATCCGGCCCCCACCGCACTTCCGGAAAGGGACCTCTTTTGGAAGGGGACCTCTTTCGTTGGTGGTCAGTGAGAGGAGCACAGGATGCATCCGCACCCATAGTTCCAATTGAAATACTGGTCAGTTTGTTGATTTAAATTTACTTGTTTTTATTTTAAATATTGTATTTGTTCCCGTTTTGTTTTTTTACTTTAAAATAAGATATGTGCAGTGTGCATAGGGATTTGTTCATAGTTTTTTTATAGTCCGGCCCTCCAACGGTCTGAAGAGCAGTGAACTGGCCCCCTGTGTAAAAAGTTTGGGGACCCCAAGTCTACACTACAGCAAATGTTTTATCCTCGGTTACTGCACCTGGCCGTGCAGGAACCAATGATGAAACATCCTTCTCGGCATGCAACCATACTTCTCTGTTATGCGGCCGTGTGTCATCGAAAATGGCTACGTGTGTCAGTGCTGACACGCATGTCACAGATTCACCATCACGGTCCTAGTCCCTTGGCAACAAAATGAGATAATGTATACAGTGCCTAAGGACCAATATGGATGCTACTTTTGAAGAATTAGAACTCAACAAATGAAAAAAAAAATTATATTTTCGATTCTTAGTCCATCTTTGTGAAACTATTTCTTGTGCTTGGTACCCTGCCAGGGCTCAGAAAGTTTGGAAGGGGAGATGGAGGGAAGGGTTGAATTTCTATCATGGATGTGTCCCACATAGGGACACTCAACACATGGGGAAGAACCATCATATCCCTTAAGGTTTCCTAAGATTTTTATCCCAAATAAAGTGAGAGAGAGAAAAGATTGGAGAATTCTTACATAGGAACACCACTACTATAATTTTATTAGTAGTCCTTGTCACGGCAGCTAACCTTTTGTGAGCTGTGTCTGGCATTGGGCTAAGCAGTGTGTATACACAACGCCATTCCATTCTCAACATCCCTTTAACATAGGTAACACTGTCTGCACTAGCCGCTGGGACCAAATGAGGGTGTAGTGACAATTGTTCATTCATTCAGTGCAGAGCTCTGAGTGGCCTGGTTCTGGGGCTGAGGAGACAGTGGGGAGCAGGACAAAGGTTGTCCCCCATTTCCACACTCACCAGGAGGCCCCAGTAAGCAGGGGAAGAAGGTGGAGTGATGGATTCTAACAGGAGCAGAGCAGGGAAGGCTCCCTAAGGGAGCTGACCTGCTGAGTAGTGATTCAGCAAGTCAGCTAAGAGAAGGGGAGACAGAGCCCTCTGGGGCAGGAGGTGAGGAAGAGGGCAGACCCAGGAGGCAGGGGAAAGAAGCAGCACTTTGACTGAATCCCTCATGGCATTTTATCTTCACAACAACTTTCCCTGGAAAGGAAGGTTTTATCCTTGTTTTTCATATGAGGAAACTGAGGCTCAGGAAGGCTGAAGAATATGCCTGAAATTCGCCTAAGATGGAGCCCAGGTGTGTGGGGTCTGCCTGTGGCGCTGCGTGGCTGGCCAGCTCCCCAGAGTTAAGACTGTTTCCAGAACCAAAGAAGTAACAGAAATGCACTTTCTGTGTGAGGGGTAGGCCAAGCCAACGTTCACCTGCAGACACCTGCTCCCAGCAGAGGCTGCCTCAGGGTCAGGTGGGCCAGTGTTCAGAGGGAACAGTCAGACAGAGGTCTGCTTCAGAGGCCTGCTTCAGAGGCCCTCCCTGTGTGCAAGCATAGGCCCTGGCACACAGCAAACACCCAGTGATAGTGACTCTCCCTCTTATTGGTCCTAGCTGGGATACTCAAGGAGCTTCAGAAATGGTCTTCCTTAGTCCTAGAACAAGGTTATCTTTCCTGATTCTGCCCTGGTGCCCACCTTCCCACCCACACGGCTCACATGCTCACAGGAACAGACAACCTCAGAAAGAGCTGCCAATTGGCCTCTGATGGTCCCAGAGAACACACCCCCACCAGCCCTAAGGCCTGGTGCCAGGCCCACCTGGCTCAGGGCCCACATTCCTGGCTCTGGAGACCAGGAGCTCATTAGAGCCTCAGGCTGATCACGGGGAAGGTCTAAGTGTCAGGGGCCACTGTAGCCCTGGGAAGGAAGCTGGACTGGAGGACTCAGCCAGAGACAGCACCTCTTCTTCTTCCTCATAATACCCCAGGGCGCACCTGCTCAGGCTATGGCATCCCCAACTCACTCCCCAGTTAGGCTCAAGGTCCTTTCTAGTTTGGCATCAGGAAACTTGTCAAGTTCCTCTTCCCTTTCCCCAATGCCTTTCCTGCGTTTGGACCTTTGCACATGCTGTTCCACTGCTTGGAATGCCTGAGGATTCAGAGATGTGTGTCAATAAATAACTTCTACCCCATGGAGTGAGTTCCCTGAGAAAAGGAAGTCCCAACAGACACAGCAGAGGGAGTAGCTCTAGACTGAGCCTGGGACAGTCAGGGAAAGTTTCACAGCTGGGTTTTGAAGCATAGATAGGAGTTTTCTGAAAGAAAGGATTGGGGAGGGTGTTCCACAGTTAAGCATATAGATGAGAGAATATGGGACAGGGTAGAATAGCCAAGAGGGTTGTTCCTGGCACAGAAAGGTGAAGGCCCATGGGGTGCAGAGAGCACTCACCTGCTGAAGAATCACCATTGTCCTTTGTCAGATGCCCCTGCTGCCCACTTGGCCAGATACGGTTCTGCAGGGGGAGAGATCATGTCAAGTCCCTCTTGCCTCTGGGAACCCCTCCTTGGCTTCTCTCCCTCTGGTTGCAGCTCAGCTTGTGTGGACTGAGCCTCTGCTGAACTCTTCTCTGAATCACTGCTGTTCAGAGATTCCAAAGGGCTCCTAGGAAGTAGCAAGTCTGGATATATAGGCCAAGGGTCCCAGAGAGGGACTGAGACTTGCCCAACGTTACACAGCAGGACAGGCAAGTTCAGGACAAGGACTTGGTCTTGGGCCTTCCAGCTAAGAGCTGCTCCAGGAATGTGGGTGACAGGCCCAAGGGGAGCGTCGTGGCCTGATCCTGCCTACACTCTTCCAGAGTACCCATTGCCACCAGGATGGAGTCCCTAAGCCCCCTGTCTGGCTTATTAGGCCCAGCACTATGTGGCTCCCGACTGCTTTCTTTTCTCCCCACCCCTGCACTTGGACCATGCTCAGCACTATTCCTGAAACGTGCCACCTTTTCATACCTTCTGGCCTTTGCTTATGCTGGCTCCTCCACCTGGAATTCTGAGTAGTAAATTCCCACCTATGCTCAGTTGAGATGGTACTTCCTCTAGGAAGCCTTCCCTGACCATCACTAGGCTGCCAAGAGTCCTGATATTTCCCTCTATCCAGCCCTGGTTGTGTGCATTATGTTGTCTGGTCAGGGCCTATCTCTACCTCTGACCCCAAAGTTGGGGAGTTGATCCAGAGCAAAGGTGTGGGGTTTAGCCATCACCTCACACAGCACAGGGCCAGGCCTAAATACAACTCAAGAAGGACTTGTGGGACTGAGTAAGGTGATTCGAGGTGGCCCCAGCCCACAGGCCCTGGCTTGAGGCCGCACCAGCCTCCCACTAGCCCCCCAGGATGAGCATCAATTTTTCACAAGGCCCTTTCAGAGGCACTGGGGCATTTGATCCCCTGCCCATGACACTGCCTGACACCCGAGCCCTGACCCCTGCCCTGGAGCTCTGGGACACAGCAGGCACACAGCCTCCCAGAGAGCTGCACCAGGCTTGGGTGTCTGGTGGGGAAGGAAATTCAACAGAGTTATCAGGCAGCTGCCTCAGGGAGCTATGTCTAAAGAGGAAGCCCAGCAACGTGCTGGCATCCTGCGCCGGCGTGAGCTGTGAGAGCCAGGGGGCAAAACCAATGTTTTCGTTAAGATTTGGGGCCTTGGATGAGGACGTAGAATTTAAGGGCCACCCAAAAGGAAAAACTAAGATCAACTTTTTTTTTTTTTTTTTTTTTTTTTTTTTTCTGAGAAAGAGAACTAGTCCATGTTCAAGCTAATTGCTTCACAAATTGAGAACTGGGAACACAGAACTGTGTTTCTATTTCTGTGCCATCCCAGCCCTGATTTATCTCATCCCACAACAGCCGGGCTGGGGAGGCTTCACAGTCCCATTTCACAGATCAGGTGCTCACTTCAGCCCCACATATACCATTTCACAGACCGGGATTCTGAAGCACAGAGAAAGAAAGTGACTTATCCGAGGAGAATGAAAAAGAAAGAAAGTGTGAAGAAAGTCCACAGGAGACAAAGGCAGCGACAGTGGACTTTCCCTGTCACCCCCAGCCTGGCTGCTCCCTGCCCCAGCCCTGGTCAGAGACAATTCAATGAACAGCATAGTCTTGGCTCTTCCCTTTTCCAGGGTACAAGCCTCCATCTTCCCAGGCTCAGGACAGTTTCATCTGATGGCTGCTGTGGCTGCGCCCCCAGAGGTGGCAGGAGGCCCAGGGCAGGAACAAATGGCTGTGGCTTCATGGGCTGCAGGAGGGTCCAAGCCTGTGACACGCCCCAAAGTTTAGCAAACCCTTCTCCCAGTGCCCAGGACAAGGGCAGCCCATACTTACCTGGGTCCCAGCAGGCCACCAGCCTGGGTGCAGTTGCCACCAGCACGGAGGGCTCGGGAAGTTGGGGTCAATGGTCTGGGGTAATCTGCAGATACTCGTCCTCTCCTCCTCTGTCTTGCTCCAAAGCTTACTCTGGGGGGGTCTCTCTGGCTCTTTCAGTTTTTCACTATGTAACTGGCTCTTCCTCTCAATCTCTCCCTTTTTTCCTGACCAGGTCAGCTGTCTAGCCAGCACTGCTGCCCTTTCCTCCCCACTCCAGAGCCTTCCTCCTGGAGGCGGAGTCGGAGGGGCCTCCAAGGTCTGGGTGCCATGACATCAGCGTGGGGGGCGGGCTGTGCTGCCCAGGGCTCTGTGCAGAGCCCTGGCTGCCCAGAGGGAGGTAGGGCACTCTCAGCTGGGATCTCTCTCAGCTGTGCTGTGAACAGTGTGGGACCGGGCTAGGGCCACCCATCCTGGCCTCAGCTGCCTCTGTTCATTTGCCGTTACATCACCTGCTCTCTCAGCACCTAGCAGGAAACGGTGTCCTGATCCTGACTTGGTCACTGATTTGCTGAGCCCTGGCCCCTGCCTGCCTTCCACCGAGCCTCTTCTCTCCTCCATAAATGGCTGTTTGAGACTGAGACGAAAGGGCCAAGCAGGGCAGGATGCTGCAAGCCTATGTTCTAGGCCTTTCTCCCCCACCCCTGTACACACGCACCCTCGCCCCAGGCCACTCCCTGAAGGTACCCCTGGATGGGTACGCCTGGAGCTCCTCAGTTCACCACTGCCCCGCAGCCTGCTGCGAGGAGGGGGCTCACTGCTGTCTATAATCGTCCAGGAAAGACTCAGACCAGCTGACTTGGAGCAATCCTGCATGTAGCAGGGACACATACAAAATAAAGTGAAATGTGTGACTTTGGGGGAGGGGGTGATAAACAAGGAGGAGCAACAAGATGTTTGTTACTAGCACTGGCAAAGACAGTAACATTAAGGACTTCTGGCTGAGCCCTGGCACTTCCTCATCACTACCCTTTGCCTATAGCCACCCTGACAGCTGGCTGCCCCATCAGTGCCCGACCTCTTCAGGTGCAGCTCTAGGCCTGGGCAGAGGGAGGTGCTCTTTGGATCCCCAGTCTCTGAAACTGGGGCAGGTCTGCAGGGAAAGGACCACTCCAAAGGCTGGGGTACCCATCCCCCAGGACCCAGCGGCTCTAGTGCGCCACCTGCTGTGCACAGGCATGGTTGCCTGATGGCACAGCTTTGGGTGCAAGGCAGAGAACACCCAGTTCTGCTTAGAGAAGTGACAGTGGGGGTACTCAGCCTCAGCAGAGGCCAGCGCTCCCTCTGAGCCGATTCTGACCCTTGAAGGCCCCTGCTGCTGGAGTGTGCTTGGCCCGGTGGCCCCCACAGGAGTTGCTCCAGAACCTGCCACTCCAATGACCTCTCTTGCTGAGCCAGGCTGGGCCCGCAAGGTGCGTCAGCTCTACAGATGGTAAAACTGAGCCCTGGAGAGGCACGTGGTGCCCCAGGAAGAATGCAGGTCTGAGCTGTGAGGGCTGAGCAAGAAATGGTTGGGAGCTGGGGGGTATGTGGCGATGTTGTTACAGCCACCATGTACTCAGCACAGGCTAGGGGCCAGGCTCTGCACTAAGGTGAGCACAGAGCTCATGTCCTTTTCCCATGATCTGATGGGGAAACCTAGGAATTGGCCTTAAATTATGTTTTTCTCACTCTCCACCCCAACCCAGTCATCAAGCTCTGTCACTCTGCCTCTAAGATCGATCCCGCTTCTCCTCACCGTTACCCCTAGCTTCGTGGCTCAGGCTGCCAGCTGCGGTCTCCTATGTCCACCTGCTCCTGCATGAGCCCATCTCCTCTGTCTTTTGTCCCTCACACACTGTTCCTTCTGTCTCATGAGTGAATCAGGGCTACGCCTTCCTTTTCCAGCAGGCTCAAGCAGCCCCATAACTCCCACACTGCTTTACCAGCTATTCTCTTTGAGGTATTTGTTCAAATCAGATTATTTCTATTGTTCTCCCCACAACAGATGCCCCAAAGCAGGGGCTGTGGCTGGTCCCCTGCATCCCTAGTGCCTAGGATGGGGCTTGGGACAAGGCCAATTGAGGGAATAACTGAACAATCCCAGTGATCTCACTTCATGGACACAACAGGTATGCAGCAGGGGCCAGCCTCAGCTAGAACACCCAAGTCTTCCCTCACATTATTTCTCGGACCAGGGGACTGCCACCAGGACCTCAGAAATACTCCTTCCATTATCCCTAACCGTCTGAGGGACAGACAAACACAGGAAGGTCTTTCTAGATTGTGGTAGTGTTTATTCTGAGAACAGTAAGAGTCCCCTCGACCCCACAGTGTGCCCTGAGGGTAGCGAAGCCCAGATCTGGTGCTGTGGACTGGAGGCCTGTCCATCTGCAAACAGGGACTGGGCCCCTGTGGACTGAAGGGTGCGTCAGGCACACAGAGCAACTGTTCTCCCCACCTACCCTCCAGTCCCAGCCTGGAAGAATTCCAACCTCACCTGCCCCATCCCCAGACCCTCCTGGGAACCAGGGACCTCTGCACATCCAGGAGCCAGCCTGGCCCACCCAGAGGAGCAAGAAGCAAGGGCTGCGAAACAAGTTCTGCTGTGGTGGTGTGGGCAGGGCCGAACCCCCAGGGCTGAAGCCCACAGGTCTGCCAGTTGGTCCTGGTTCACTCCAAGGTCCAGGTGGATGTGGCTGAGCAAGGACCCACATGTCCGCCCCAGAAGCCCCAAGTTGGCTAATCGGGCCCTCACCTCTCCACTCCCACCCGAGCATTCATTTGGAAGAGACATTGAAAAGTGATTATATGAGTGTGTACGGCGTGCACGCATACAGAGATACATAGAGAAAGGGTATGGCTTTGCCCTTATTCAGCACTTGTTAGTAAGAGTGCTGACAAACAGGAACCACTGGCCCCACTTTGCAGAAGGGGGACATCGAGGCACAGGAGGTTTGAATGACTTGCTCCTGGTCATCGGCAGAGTCCTGGCCCCAGGCTCAGGTTCTCGAGAGGAAGTCCCAGCTTTTACAGGAGTCCTCTTGTACTCCATATTGTTCAGTTCCTAGCCTTCACGTGGCCCAGGGTCAGGACACAGGAGCAGGACTGGCCACAGGGTGAGGAGGCAAAATCAAGGATCCAGCACCTCTAGCCAGGACACTGGACTAACGAGACAGACCTGGAGCTGAAAGTTCAGGTTTCCATAGCAATTTCCAGTAAGACCGCGGGAAGTCCTGATCTTGAACAGCTGAACATTTACAGTGCTGGTCTGGCACCCGAGAGGGGCACAGATACCCTCAGCAGATTGCAGTGCCAACCCTCATTAAGAACATGGTTGGTGC
Source organism: Rhynchonycteris naso (assembly GCA_037038555.1). Classification (NCBI taxonomy): domain Eukaryota; kingdom Metazoa; phylum Chordata; class Mammalia; order Chiroptera; family Emballonuridae; genus Rhynchonycteris; species Rhynchonycteris naso. The sequence goes on from CM072995.1 coordinate 315,796,852, forward strand.
CAACTTGCAAAACATCAAAGTTTTGCATACACCCTCTTCTTTACCCACCTCCAGCCCTCTTCTGAGGAGGTATGACTTCTTATCCCTCCCCACGTGGAATCAAAATAAAATCAGAGGGCCACAAGACCTGGAGTTTAAGAAGAAAAAAAGGGGTTCATAGGCTTCAGTTTTCCTTTAAAACGCCATGGTTAAAATTGAGAGTTTTAAACAGAAAGAATATAAAATGCTAAGGACAAAAAGGGACATTTTGGTCCGGGCAGCAGAAGAGAGCTGTGGCCTCGTCAGCTGCATTTTGGGGGGAATGTTGGTCAGGTGATAAATTTAACATCTCCTGCCAAGCCCAGAGGGTGACCTGACCCTGGCAGGCCTGACACCAACACCCCAGGGCCCCTTCTCCCAGAAAAGTCCAAGTCTTGCAGCAGAGGGGGTGCTAAGAACATGTCCTCCCCCTGGCCTAGCCCCTGGCCACTAAACTGGCACACTCCTTCTGGCACCAGGGCAGAGAGACGGGAAGATGCCCTTCCTTCCTATCACTGCCCAAACTTCTCCAGGGACCTTCAACCAGAGTCCGGGGGTGAAATCAGAGCCTGGAGGGAGAAGGTAGCGGCAACTCCTCTGGGCACCTGGGCATGTGCCCAAGAGGGCCTCAGAGCAGAGGTGAGCTTAGGATGGACCCCAGGTCTCCCAGCGCTGTGGCAGGTGCCCAGCTCCACCTGGGGTCTCAGGGCATCATTTATTTACTTGGCAAATCTCTGTTGAATAACTAAATGGACGGGCGGGTGGATGGGATTCGAGGTGAACACGTTACCTGCACATTTCCCAAAATCCAGCCTGAGCAGGAACCGAGCAGAGAGCCCAGAGTCCTTTCAAGGTGGCTAGAAAACCAGGTGTGGTCTGGGTGGGTGCAGGAGGGAAGGGTAAGAGTGAGGCTCCAGGCCGTGGCAGTTTGTGTGTAAACAAGTGACATCTTGGCACTCTGTCAGCAGACAGCAGGGCCTTGGGAAAACATTTTCAATAGGTAGAGTCCCTTAGCAGTGGTGGCAGTTGGGGTAAGGAGGGCTATTTTAAATCTCAGGCAAGAAGACTCCACAAGAAAGAAATGGTTGGGGTGCTCAGGACACTTAGGCCCAGAAAGGGGCAGAGACCTCCCATGGTCACACAGCAAGTCAGTGGAAAAGTTAGGAAAAGGACCCCAGTGTCCTGGCTCCCAGGCTAGTCCCTGGTTGGGGACATGCAGACGGTGGTAAGAACTATGGAGCCAGGTAAGTTGTCAGGCATTAGATGGCCGTGAGGGAGGCACTGCTGAGGACACGCACAGCAATGGTGCCTGGCAGGTCGCTGGGCTGCCGGCTGTTTCGGTCTCGGAGGTGGAGGGTGTGCAGGGCCTGGAGGTCATCCGGGTCAGCCTTCAGGAGCACCTGGCCCAGGAACTCATCCTTCAGGACTCGGTGGTTCCAAATCTGGGAGGATACAGAGAATAGAACGGGGTCATCTCCAAGTATGGTGTGTGGGAGGTGCTGGCAGTGGTGGCAGGGCGGTGACTCCCCTTCCTGCATTGCCTCTGCCTCACCATGCCCTCGGGCAAGGCCATGCCCATTCAGGAGCTTCACAGTTTCCCTGCTCTGTCAAAGCTCCCTTTCACCTATAGAGTTAAGTCTGTTACTATTAGCTCTGCTGGTGACCTTGGGTGACCTTGAAAAGTAATATACTCCCTGCCCCATTTTACCTATCTTTTTTTTTTTAAGTGAGAGGAGGGGAGATAGAGAGACAGACTCCCGCATGTGCCCAGACCAGGATCCACCCGGCAACCCCGTCTGAGACTATTGCTCTTCCCATCTGGGGCCACTAGCAACTGAGCTATTTTAAGCACCTGAGGTGGAGGTTCAACGGAGCCATCCTCAGTGCCTGGGGTGATGCACTTAAACCAATCAAGTCATGGCTGTGGGAGGGGAAGAGAGAGAGAAGGGGGGCAGAGAAGCAGATGGTCGCTTCTGTGTGCCCTGACTGGGAATTGAACCCAGAACTTCCACACGACGAGTTGATGCTCTACCGCTAAGTCAGGCTACCAGGGTCTATTTTCCCCATCTTTAATATGAGAGTATCAATAGCCCCTAAGGGTCCTGTCCACACATTTATGGGTCTGTGATTGGATCCAGTGGGACCTAGTGTTAGAAAATTTGGAAAATCTGCAGTGTCTCCCCTCGGATACCTAGGTGTTTATTTACAGATGGGTTCTCACCCAGACAAATGCTGACCTGGGTCCCAAGGACAGAGGGCTTCCTACTAATAAGCTCAGAGTTGTCATCCTCTGGCTACCTTGGGCTGAGAGAAAATGGAACTCCAGGCACAGGGACCGGGCTTTCTGAACCCTGACCCCAGCCACTCCACCACATGCCATCTCGGTGCAACTTTTCCAGGTGAACCCACCTACAGGGAAATTTAAGGAATAACTCCCAAGACTTTGAGGCAAAGTTGGCAGAGATGACCACTTTCTCTGACCAGAAGACTGACCCTGCTTGGTCTCAGAATCACTCTAGCTAATTAACTCACCCACCCCACAGAGGGGACTCTGGGGCACTGGGAGGGGCAAGCAAGAAAATTCCCAAGGCCACACAATGTTAGGGACAGAGGAGGAACCAGAACCAAGCATTCCTGGCCCCCAAAGGCTCTACCACCTGGGTCCATCCCCTCTGAATGGGGAAGAATGAAACTAGGGGCCCAGGAGCGATCCCAGGGCAAGTGGGCTCACCTGGACAGTGACAGGTTGGCCCAGCTTTTTGCGGTAGAAGATGCCTTTCACATCATACTCAGGCGTTGAGGTACCCTTCTGCACAGCTGAGCAGACTTTGTCCCCCTCACATTTGATGATCACGTAAGAATTAGCCCCTGGAGAGATGGAGAGGGTGACAGGGTGAGAATGGGGGCCAGAGAAGGGCGTGGATGGGACAGATGTCTGGGAGGTGAGGTCCTCTCCCCAGAGCAGAAGACTGGGTGCCTGTACTCAGGAGAAGGCAGACAGAGACAGGAGGGACACTGGTCATCTCTGCTCTCCAGGCCTTTATCCATGTTTCCCCTGTCCGGAGCATCCTTCTGTCCTACTCCATTTCACCAGACTCCATCCCTGAATACCTCCTCAGCCTAGAGGAAGGCCACTCTCCTCAGGAAGCCCTCCCTGAACCCTCGCCCCAGCTGCCTGTCCCTGTGCCTTACCGCCCACCTCACTAGAAGCCTCCCAAGAGTAGAAGGCACAGTGTTGCTATCTATGCACCAGCTTCATCCCAGGGCTGGGCCCAAGAGGACATCAGGAAAGGTTTTCTCATTCAGTGATGGAGAGCGGGCTAGCTCTGGAGGCTGGGTGTCTGCAGCTAGGGCGGGGGAGAAGACATGGGGCGATGTCCCAGGGATGGGGAGTGGGGGGCATTCCCCAGAAAGCATACCTGCTGGGGAGTCCTTGAGACCAGCAGCCCCCAGGACATGCACCTGGGTCACCAGCTGGGGGTAGCCGCACAGGGAGCTCCAGCAAGAACGGGGCGGCTCATCCAGGCACAGCTCCCTAGTCAGGGCAGAGGAGAAAGGAGGAGGTCACGGAGGGTGGTCAGCAAGATGGAAGATGAGGGAGTTCAAGAAGAGGGTAGGGGGTGAGAAGCAGTATTTAGTCCTGATGTTGCTTATCCTGAGCAAACCCCTGGGTTTCCTGCTGCTCTATGCCCACCTAAGGGCGCCCCATCCTTCCCAAAGGGAAAAACAATTTACTAAACACCTACTGTGTGCCAAGCCCTCTGATGGGATGTTACAGAAATCATTTCTAATCTTCACAAAGCTCCGGAAGGAAGGTGAATACTATGCTCATTGTACAGATCAGGAAGCACCAGGCTCAGTCAGGGAAGAGACTCGCCCACACAAATGGTGGAACTGAGGCTGGCAGGCCAAGGTCCGCTGGTTCTACCACACAAGCTGCCTCCCCAGGGTGGGAGGTGGGCATGCAGCACCGAATCTGGGCTGCCCCCCCCCAGGTGGGGCCTACAGGGTCTGCACCTCAGCAGCGATGGGATGGCTTTAGCAGTCCGCCCAGCCCAACTCTACACTGGTTGCAAGATCTGGGAAAATACCCCCAACTTCAATCCCCAATTCTGATCCATAAAAATGGAGGAGTCATGCCTCCTAGTCCAGGTTTGAGAAAAGCAAATGAGATGAGTGAAACCTGCCTTCTAAACTGTAAAGTGCTATGTACATATGAGAGGCTGTCCCATCATGTGGCTGAGAGAGGCTGGGACAAGGGAGCAGGGTCAGGGAGAGGAAGGGGACAGGCACTGAGGTGGCTGGAGGCCTGTGCTCTACACTGGGGGCAGACTGTGAGCATCTCTGGGCCTCAGATCCCGGGTCAGCCTAGTGCTGACCTCGGCCCCAGCCACCCTGGGCCCACCAGCCCCTGCACACCGGCAGCTGGAGGGCACGTCAGTGAAGACTCGGAGCAGGAACTCTCCAGTGTGGCCTGGCTCGAAGGTGGTGGGGATGATGACGTAGCGTCCCGCAGGCTGGTCGGTTCGCAGGAAGACACTGCGCGAGTTGATGTAGATGGAGCTGGCAGTCCTGTGCTGCAGGCTGTGCATGCGGTACTGGCGGTTCTCCTCCACCTGTGGGCAGACGACGGCGGGTCACTGCAGCCCCCCCCAGCTCCACCCACCCCACATCCCGCATCTGTCCCTCACCACCGTGAAAGAAAGCGACCCACTGGCATAAAATGCCCAGAAGAGGCAAATCTACAGAGACAGAGTAGATGAGTGTTTGCCCAGGCCGGGGGCTGGGGTAGGGGGGCTGGGGGTACATGGAACATGGCGATGATGGCTAAAGGGTGTGTGGTTTCTTTTAAGGGGATGAAAATGTTCTAAAATGATTGTGGTGGTGGTTACACAACTCTACACACACACTAAGAATCACCGTACACTTTAATGAATTGTATGTTAAGTGAATTATGTATATCACAGTAAAGCTTGTTAAAGGGAAAGGGGCAGTAGGAATTCCCCTGAGAACAATGTCTGTGGGGTTTCTGACCATCACAATAGAAGCAGGTATCACTATCTGACCAGGCCACAGCATGTGTCCATGGAATGACATTGCTAGCTGGTGGGACATGGCTAGACAATTGCTGGAATAAGTACCATTTTAAGTTACAGTCATATCGGTGAAAGTCACGTCCTGTCAAAGTCACAACACATCAGGACATGATGAATGGACCAACACCATGATATAACCAATTGTCATGACATGACCAAGCATGCCAAATGCCAGGAACTCAACTCAGACCATGTGCCTGGCCTATCCATGTGGTTTCCGTCATCACACACTGGGCATCACAACATGTGGAGGATGCTCAGGTCCCAGGCCAGGAGGAGTGGCCATTGGTGAGCCTGCTTGGCTCCGCCCAGGATGCCTCCTCCCTGTGCCTAGCAAAGTATCCAATTCAGAGCCCCAAGACTGGAGCCACAGGGGGCTCCCAAAGCAGGTGCCACCCACCAACAATATTCCCCCTCCCACCCACCAAATAGTCCAGTCCTGTGGGTCTAAAATAGGAAGGAATCGGGCTGAGTGCTCCAATGAGAACCAATCCCTGGCAGGCTAGGCCCTCTGTGGATGTTGCAAATATGGCCCATGAACAGCATGCCCATGGCGTCACTCAATGCAGCCAGGGTGGCAGGGATGAGGTTGGTGATGAAGCTGTTCTTCCCCTGGTGCCAGCAGCCCAGATGGTAGCTCCCTCACTCTCCTCACCCAGAGCAGACCTCACCTTGTAGATGTCAAAGCCAATGGCCAGGTTTTCACCCTTGCCATCCCGACGGGTGGACTGTTTTGGCCGCTGCTGGATACAGATCAGCACTTCATCTTCTGGCTTCTTGACATCAAAGATGTACTGCAGGGATGGCCAAGGAAGAGAGTCACCACAGTGAGACCATGCTGATGATGGGCTTGCTGGCTCCTGGAAGGGCAGCCCACAGCCAGGCCCCAGCTCAGCTGTATGAGTTTGGGCAAGTCACATTACCTCTCTGAGCCTCAGTCCCTCATCTGCAGGATGGCTCTAGAATTCCTCTGCATGAGGAGTGGGAGGGCTTGATGAGATCGTGTATGCCCAGCTCAGACCCTGCATGCAGTCCATGCCCAATAAAGACATGCCAAGCATGAAGATTAAGCAGTTGGCAGGGGAATGGCTGAGAAGGCTGCAGGGGAGAGGTCCCTATGGAAGAGGCAGCCAGACCGAGCTCCCCCAGAAGGAGCAGCATTGTGTGTGTGTAAACAAAGGCTTTGAGCCACTTCTTCTGCCTTTAAATGTCCCTGTAACTCTGGACAAGACACTGAATCTTCAGAGCCCAATCCCTCAGCTTTACCACCTGTGGGTCAGACTGTGAGGTTGGGGTCTCCATGACCTCCCAGACATGCCATCCCACCCCAACTGTAGGCACAGGTGCACTGAGGCCCACAGAGGGACAGGGACGTATCCGAGGTTGTGCAGGAGTTCATGGCAGGACAGTGGTGAGGGTCCCTGCAGCTGCTTGAAGGGCAGGTCTGGGTCCCCGAGAATGCTTACCTGCGGGTTCTGGAAGAAGGTGTCCTTGTGGTTGATGCAGCCCCCGCTGCGGTTCTGCCCCGGGTCCTCGTGCCGCGTCCAGGCCCCATGCAGCCGGGCCTCCTCCCACGTCTTGTGGATGCTCAGGTAAGATGTGTTGATCAGGCGGCACTTGATGATGTCGGTGAAGTAGCGGCACACGTCCTCGAAGGTCATCCTGGGTGTGGCAAGGGGCTGAACCAGGCAGGTCCCTGTCGCCAGCCACCCGTCTGCACTCCCTGCACGCTCTGAACCCCAACTCACACAACAGTGAGCATGGACCGGCACCACATGGACCCTTCACATTGCTTTCAGCCTCCGTTTCCTGACTTGTACATTGGGAATGGATCTAACCATGGCCACCCATCTCACAGAGCTAGTGTAGGGATCAACTAATGCAATAAAAGCATGTGTACAGCTGGCAGACAGAAGTAGTTGCGAAGGCTGGCTGCTACAGTTAATAGTATGAAGAATTAATATATACAGCCCTCTACAGTTTATAAAGCATGTTTCTATCCATTATCTTCCATGGCTGTTATGAAGCCTGGATAAACTGGTGGCAGGAACCCCTTGGTAAGCGTGCTGCAGCGGCCCCGATGTTGCCATGGACACGGTGTGCTGCAAACCTCGAGGAGCCTGGGTGGGGGAGGAAGCACCCATTCCCCTTCAAGTGTGCACACATGAGAATATGCATATATATGCACCATATGTGAATATATATGAGAAAAGCCTTAGGTATAAGTCCCTTACACTGATGAGGGCTTTCTATTACTGTTTTAATTTAATTGAGCCTTGAACCAGACTGGGCACAGTGGATCTTATCCACTGGGGGAGACCTCCTGCAGGGGATCCCCTGACACCTGCAGTGGGGGTCCTCACTGGGGTACCAAGGTCATGCCATCTGCCTTGGGGTCTTCCTCAGGCCCTCACAGCATCTACCACACACAGGGTGCCCAGTACCTCTTCAAGAAATGGCTGAGTCTCTCAGTCAAGTGTTCTGCTGAAGAATGACACAGCCTGGCACACAGTCAGGACTGAATGCGGGCTAAATGAATATAGAAGCAAATGAATGCAGGAATGAGTGAATGCAGGAGTGAGTGAGCGCAGGATGAGTGAAAGCAGGAATGAATGGATGCAGGATGAATGAATGCAGAAATGAATGAATACAAAATGAATGGAGGATGAATGAATGAATGCAGGAATCACTGGGCTCTTTGAGTGATGCTGAGGCCATCTCTCAGCTCACCCCACCAATGTGCCTCCCCAAACTTATTCTTCCAAATCCCAAGTGTGCACTCTTGCCTCTGGGCTGGGTGTCTCCCTGACCACCAAAGGCTCCTCTGTACCCCAAGTCTCAGCTTAGGAGGCAGCCCCCCTATGAAGCATCTCTTCTTCCCTATCTGCTCTGGGCAATCAGGCTGCCAGCATGCCGTCCTGGCAGAGTTGCCAAAGGTTTCAGCCTCGGAATGCAGGCAGCCGAGGGTTCCCAAGGTGGGAAAAAGGGACTGTGGAGATGAAAGGGCTGCCAACTCATTTTAAAGAGCAGGAAACAGGCTCAGAGAGATGGCATAACTTACCCAACACCACACAGCAAGGGCATTTGCTAGAACCATGGCTCCCACCTCCCCATCAGTGATCCCTGCCCAGCACACAGGAGGTCCTCCCCCAGCCCCGGACGTCCACCTGGGGCAAGAGCACTCACCAGAACTCGCCATCATCCTGCACAGTCACACCCATCTTCTCCCGCTCACTCTTGCTCACCTTCTGCCACTCCTCTGAGCTGGGATGTGAGTGGGGGAGGGAAGGGAAGGGGAGGGGAGGGAAAGAAGAGAATGAGTGGAGGGACCCCACCAGGCCCACCCTGGAAGGGCAAGGAGGATGAGGCAGCACCAGCCCTCCATCAGTGTGGTGTGGTGGGGGATACCCAAGGCCATGCCCTGCCCTTCTTTAAGAAGCCCTGTCTGCCACTCCCATGGGTAACCATGGGATGTCATCATGCCAGGGTCTGGAGGTCAGGAAGCAAAGCTGCAGGCTAGGGGACAAGACACTCAATGGAGGGGCTTCTTCACCGGGGAGCCTGGTCTCCATTCACCCAGCACAGAGCAGCTACCCCCTTCTCACCCCTGGAGTCTTCCCTGCCTGCTTTCTTCCCCCCTCACTCACCAGACTGCTCTCTATGTCCCCCAGGAAGCAGGACCCCTATCTCAAGGCCTTTGTCCTTGCTGAATCCACCCCGTGTGCCCACTCCAAAGTAAGTTTCCTCCTAATGTAATCCAACCCCCCAAATCCTTCAAGACCCAGGCCAGGTACCAACCTCCACTGGGAATCCACCCTCATCTTTGCCCAAGTCCTCTACCAAGCCCCCCTCCTCCCAATTGCCTGAGGTCTGCCCTGGGCCTGCACCCCCATTCCAGGCCTCACGTGTCACTCCAGGGCCCGTTCCACTCTCTCTCGCCCCAGGGGTTGCGCAGGCGGATCATGTCCAGCTTCTCGGACTTGAAAAAGGCCAGCAGGCCGTGGCCCAGGCGCACCTTCCGCACATCGGTGATGGCATACGCGTGGCCTTTCACCAGCCCGCATGCCAGGCGGGCCTCCATGTCTGCCGCTGTCACAGCCTGCAGAGGACACATTGCTCAGAGGCAGGGCCATGGCAGGTTCCTGGATTCAGGGGCCCCAGTGCCGCCAACAGTATGGGGAGGGAATGGCAGCCCCAAGCAGGGGGAGACCTGGATCCTTTGTGGTTAGGGACTGAGCTCTGCCTTTCACAGCCTTTACAAAGCCTCTGGGGAGCAGCGTTGTGGAGTAAGAAAGTGAACTGCAATGAGGTTGGCCCAGCAGTGTGCTGGAGTTAATCGATCGACAGTGACTCAGTATTGCAAACTGGGTGTTAAAATGTTACCTTAAAATCAACCATGGTAGAAATAATTACACCACGGAAATCAGCAAATGCTACAAACCAGGGCTTTTTATTTTCCCAGAGAGTCAGTTATCAACACACCACTGGGTCAGCCAAACCTGACTGCAAATTCTGCCTTCACTGAGCCCTGGCTTTCCCAACGGAAACATAAGCAGTAATGAAATAGAACTCTTGAAGCACCGAGGCCTGAGCCAGCAGGTAGTAGGGGTTCCCTCCCCTCTCCCAGTCACCTTATAGCTTGTGAGGCCTCATACCTTGACTGAGGGACCTTCAGATGCATAGACACCCATCACCCCAATATAAGAAGGCCAGAAAGGGGGGATGTTGGTCAAACAATGTGGGCAAAGCATTCACTGTGTAGGGGGCTAGGGCAGGGGTCTGTGGTTTGCACTGCCCAGCCGTGGGGAGGGCTTTGCAGCCTCAACTGCTCCCTTTCGCCAAGAGGCTGAGGGTCTGGATTTATGAGCCAACCGTCGGCAAGGGCTCTGCCTGGGATACCACAGCCACCTCCCACCCCTATTAGGGTCACCTCGGGGGTCTGGCTCTGTGTTCTTACCTTGATAGAGGCACTGATGAGACCTCCCCGGCTATGCACCTTCAACACGCGCTCAAAGAGTGCATTCCTCTTGGCCTCATCGTTGGCGAAGTCACCCTCAGTCAGGTCAATGGGCTCAGACACGCCACCTGTGAAGTCCACCAGCGCATCCGCCGTGTTGCCTCCATCCAGGGCCTGGTAACAGCCCGCCAGCCTGAGGGGCAACATGGAAAGAATTCCCAGCTCATGCTCCCCAGCTGGTCTACATCCTTCACATTATAGGGTTTTGAGACTCAGAGAGGTCAAGCATACTGCTACACAGTCACACAGCAGGCCCAGCAGAACCAGCATTTGTCCCACTGAGCCACACTGTTTTATCACTCAAATTCCCCTTAGCCTTGGCAGCCCCAACTTCAAAAATTAGCGGTCCAGAAACCTATCAATTCTTTTCAAAAGAATTAAAAGCTCATATATCTTTGGACACATCAATTCTGGATGAGAAAGCACCTAAATGTCTAACAACAGGGAACTGAATTTTAAAAACTAACACTGCACCTCTACTCTGGAACTTTGTGCAGCTGCAGAACAAAGGCATGTGAGAGGGTTCCTGGGGCCACAGTGAGTGCTTTCTCATTGCATTGGGATGAGCAGTACAGCTGGGTTCCAACTACGTTTAAATACATTCATTTAAAAAAAATATTAAGCATCTACTACGTGCAACATACCAGGTGTTTAAGATATAGCTATGGCTCTTTATTTCTAATCACTGGATGTGACTATAAGAAGTGGATGGGTCTGACCAGGCGGTGGTGCAGTGGATAGAGCATCGGACTAGGATGCGGAAGGACCCAGGTTCAAGACCCCAAGGTCACCAGCTTGAATGCGGGCTCATCTGGTTTGAGCAAAAGCTCACCAGCTTGAACCCAAGGTCGCTGGCTCCAGCAAGGGATTACTCAGTCTGCTGAAGGTCCATGGTCAAGCACATATGAGAAAGCAATCAATGAACAACTAAGATGTCACAACGGCAACAAAAAACTGATGATTGATGCTTCTCATCTCTCTCCATTCCTGTCTGTCTGTCCCTATCTGTCCCTCTCTCTGTCTCTGTAAAAAAAAAAAAAGGAAGTGAATGGGATATATAACAAAATACTATTTATGTAAGTTGAAACAGCAATGAGGTTTTGCAAGGTAATCTACAAATGACCACAACAAAAATACATGTATCAAAGATGTTAAAAAGAGTTGCCACTGGTGGGGGAGGATGTGAAAAGTAAAGAGAGGACATGGAGACCAGTGTAGGCAGAGGCAAGGCCTAGAGGGGACAATGGCCATGAGTGGTTTTGAAGAGTGGAGTGGCCCGATGATCTCAGATGACCCAAAACAGAAAAGGGGAGAGCTGGGGGCTGGAAGAATACATAGGAGGACAGGTCACTTTTCTTATCTCCTGCATTATTTTCTTATATTTTCCGGATTTGCTATAACAGAGATACATTCATTTTATAATTTATAAAGTAAATCAATGAAAAATAAGGAAACATAAATGGTGCAGTCACTGTGAAAAACATCTACTCAAAAATGTAATCATAGAACCATATGGCCCAGCAATTCGCTGCTAGGTATATAGTCCACAGAACTGAAAGCAGAGGCCAAGCAGATACTCGCCCACCAGTGTTCACAGCGGCACTATTCACAACAGCCGACTGGTGAGAACCACCTAAGTGTCCATCAACAGATAAATGAATAAGCAAAATGTGGCATATACATGCAACAGAACACTATTCCGCCACAAAGAGAAACGAAATTTTGATACATGGCTGGACCTTGAAAACATGCTAAGATACGGAAGCCAGATGCAAAAGGACAAATACTATATGATTCCAGTTACATGAACTACCTGGCATAGGCAATTCGTGGAAACAGAAAGCAGAATAGAGGTTCCCAGGGGCTAGGGGAAGAGTAAAAGGGGGAGGTACTATATTTAGTGTGGACAGGATTTCAGTTAGGGATGATGAAAAGATTGGGTACAGATAGCGGTGATGGGTACAAGCACTGTGAAAGTAATTAATGCTACTGAATCATACCCTTAAAGATGGTTAAAATGTTACATATTACATTACCACAATAAAAAAATAAAACTGTTATTTAAAAACAAAGTAAAACATATATGAGCAAACCCACAGAGTGAACTCCCAGGTGATAGAAGCGTCTGCACCAAGGACCATGGAGACTTAGTGACCACCAGGGGGCAGCCTTTGCTTTCTTAGGATTAAAAATGGAATCAGCTGAAGGCTGTTTTCTAGGGTTTGTTTTTGATGTTGAGAGTTTCTCTGTTTCTGTCTCTCTGTCTCTGTCTCTCTCATCCTCTCTCTCTCTCTCTCTCTCTCTCTCTCACACACACACACACACACACACACACACACACACACACACACTCACAGTCCAAGGAGACTGACAGATGGGCCTGGGAGGAGGAACCCGGTTCCCACAGAGCTGGTAGCTGGTGGCTGGCCTCTGACCCTCTGGCCTCCCTCCCCCAAGAATACCCCTGTCCTCCAGGGGCCAGGGCAGGTTACACTGCACCAACAACTTAACAAACCCGTGCTTGTGCCCATGCTGGGGACCCAAGGCCAGGCACAGAGCAGGAGAAGGTGGTCAGCAATGCTAGAATGGATGGACAGTCAGTCAGGCAGACAGACGGATGGATGGATGGACAGTGGGGGTTGAGGGGACAGTGAGCAAGGAAAGCTCCACAACCAACCCAGACTCAAGGATTCCACTACCCAATAAGACCTCGAGGGAGGGCTCAGCAGCTTGGATCTTTGGTAAAAAAAAAAAAAAACAAAAAAACCCACTGACCCAAATGTGAGTGCTGAGTCTGCCCCGCTGCCAGTAGGAAGCCTTCCTGGCCCATCTTCTCCAGTACAAGAGGGAGTAACTATTCCTTCTTACATGGGTTGGCTGTGGGGACTTGACAACCAGGTAGCCAGAAGACCTTCAACCCAGGCCTCCTCCCCTTCCAGCATAGTCACAGCTGGTCATGCCCTAGAGGCCTGGGCTCTGAGCATGTTGCTTGACTTTGCATTAGCCCCTGACCTCTGTACTGGGAGCCCCAGCTACAGAAACACCCATGCGGAGCCCCTCAGCAATGTCACCCCAGCCTGGCCACCTGCCTACTGCCAGCACCTACTTGGCATAGGCCTTCTCCACCAGGGCACACCAGAACTCATTGCGGGAGTTGGAGTGGCAATAGATGAGCTGGTTGTTGACTGTGGGCAGCCGGTCGTCGATGACCACGTCTACCCACTCCCCAAAGCGCCAGAAGTGGAAGTGGAAGATGCCGGCATAGGCATTGGGCTTCTCGGGGTCCCACTCCTGCTCCTTCCAGTCTGGGATGACCTGGATAGGGGGGACAGGACGGGGACACATGGAGGTCACAATCTGGCTTCCTGATGAAATAAGGGGGTTTGATTCCCATCTCTGCCATGAACAATGTGGGACTTGAGCAAATCCTTCTCATCTCTGGGTCTCAGTTTCCCCATCCCTGCAGTGCTTGGGGCTCCCCTAGTCTCCTTCCAGCTCTGTGATTCTCAGATCCTCTGAGCTTCGCCCTCTCCTCATACCTCCCTCTGCTTCCTCCCCCTCAGAAATATATCCTCTCCATTCAGTTCTTGCCCCGTGAATCCAAGCACAACAAGCCCCCACCCCCAGCCTGAGACAGGAGGTGGCAACCACGCTGGCCTCCTCCCCCTGTCCATCCAATCAGGCCAATCCTAGCTCCTATATTCTGCCCAAACCCATTTCCTCCTGTCCTTCCCTGGCACCTCCCAGGCCAGTTCCCCATCTCCTCGCCCTGGGATACCACTGCAGCATAAGCAGCCACATCTGCCTTCACCCCATACAGCAGAAGGGTCAGAGTGATCTTTCTGATCATGTCACTTCCCTGGAAAATAAGGTCCAGACACCTAAGGTGTTCTGCCCCTTCTACCACCTCTCAGGCTGGCTTCTCTACCTGATCCCTAACCCTCACTTCCTCCCTATTCCAGGCTCTGTCTCTGGTTAGGAACTCCACATCTGTTCTTCAGCTGACTTTCACTTGTCTTTTAGGGTCCATCCTCATCCTCCAAGAAGCCCTTCTTGATTCTTCAGACTAGGCCAAGACCCTTGTCTCACGGCTTCTGGTATTTCTGCTCTGAGATACTTATTCCAGTAATAATTAAGTATGTGACATTATGAACAATTCTGATATTATCACTGGAATGTCAGCTCTGAAGGCAGGGACACATCAGTATTGGTCACTACTATCCCCCAGCACCTAGGCCAGCCCTGGCCCAGAGAGGATGCTTAATAAACATGTGTTGACTGACTGAATAAATTCACAGGCATCACATGGGACTCCTACAACAATTATTGTTATGGAGAATATTGAAAATGTCAAGCAGCCAGCCTGTGACTCCATGGGTTATGTCAGTTTAATTCTCACAATAACCCCATGAATAGATTACTATTATCCATCCGTAATTTACAGATTAAAAAAAAAATCAAGCCTCATAGAGGGCAAGTAACGTGTCCCAGGTCACAGAGCTAGACAATCAGACATGATTGTCTTTGCCCGGCCCTGCGCTGGCATGGAGGACCCTGACGAACCAGACATGGCCCTGCCTTCAGGAGGCTAGGATCTGGTAAGAGGGCAGGCACACAGGGTGCAGTTGGGCGTTGAAGAGAAGGGAGCAGAGGGCCCGACCTGGGGCTCCAGCAGCAGCTTCTGAGCAGATGTCCTGAGAGCTGGCAGGAAGTGTCCCCTAAGCAGACAAGGTGGAACAGAGGCAATCTGCACAGCAGGAGGTGGGCAGGGAAGGGAAAACATTTCCCCCTGCCAAGTCAGGGGGACCTGCTGGCCCTGCTAAATGTGGGACCATAGGGGCCAAGCACCATGGGGACCATGGGTAGCTCCTTCTAGAAGAAAACCACTCCCGGGTATAGGGGTTGGACACGCAGGAGGAACCAGATTCGTATCAATGGTTGTAAATAAACCTCAGGGCCCAGGCCAGCCTGAGCGCAGAGACTTCAGCCAAAGCCATTCCCCAGCCCCCATGCTCATTAAAGATGTTTTTGTTTACACACTTCATACCATCAAGAGGGATGTTGGCAAAGGGAAATGCTCCCTAGTGAAACGTTCAAGACCAAGAAAATGAAAATGCTAAGCACAGTGAGAGGCACAGCAGCCACTGACGGAGCCTGTTAGGTGCCAGGCTCAGGACCGGCTTGTTTACTCCATTGCCCTGACCCTCACTGCTGTTCTTTGGGGCAAAACTACAGAAATCGCTGGCTGAGGCCACCCAGGGGCACAGTGAGGGAGGCAGGATTCACACTCTGGGCTTTGGAGCCTGGCGCAGTGTCTAGGGCCCAGAAAAGGTTTGATTCTGATTGGTCCCTTCCCCCCTGCCTCCTTACCTACTTTTTCAGTCAGCTCCATGTTCTTTTGAAGTAAAAACTCCCCATGGGTCTCTGCTGTGAACCCCAGCACTCTCTCCTGCTTTGCTCTCAGGACAGAAAGTTGTATCAAAAATGGGCACGTGCCGCATGAGGGTATCATCCCCACTACACAGATGGGAAGGCTGAGGTCCACAGAGGAGTGATGGGGAGTCTGCAGCTGAGAACACTGCCTGGCCACTACACCCTCCTCAGCTTCTCCCTGATCTGAAAACCCTGGACTGTGTGGGAACGGGGGAAGGGAGAAGGAGGGAGACCAGGCAACGGGCCTGAGAAGGGAGGAAGAAAGAGCCTTCACAGTGCACTGGGAGGGCCTGCTGGGGCAGCGGGAGGATCATTAGCCAAACTCAAGGCTTAGCTCTGAGCCCTCAGTGGCTTAAGAAGCAGCTAATAAGGCTCCAGGGCCTAAAGATACAGAATCAGGGATCCCCGTGGACCGCGCTTCCTGCATCACAGCCATGGGACTGGGCAGGAGGTGGGCCCCTGGCCAGGCCCCTCTGTGGCTGGCCCCTCTGCTGCTCACTGGGGCACCAAGCAAGGGGGATAAGCCTGCCAGGGAAGGAGTGCTCCTCGGACTCACAAACTCAACTCCCTTCTGTACACCGGAAATCAAGGAAGCAACCAGAGCCCCTGGGGCCACATTGGAGGATTCAGAACCAGCTTGAAGAGGCTCCCAATGGCAGATGATCCCATCTGAGCAGCAAGAATAACAACTTCAATGGAAGAAAACACATCGAATACACTCATATCCATGAGATCATGCTGATACACAATTAGTCACTATTGGAGGATGGCAGGGAATCAACTCATATTTTTGAAACTGGAAAATTAAGGGAAAGAATAGAAGCTTTATCCTGCCTTTTCTACACAAACTGTACCAGAGGGTAACCAATAGCAGATGAGGGAGGCTTGTAACTGGAGATGAACGCCAGCTAAGAAATTGAGGAAGAAATTAAGAGTATTAGACTCCCACTATTTTGCAACTGCTGACGAATAATGGATTTATGAAATTCATGTCTCCTAACATCACAAAGAAGAGAAACAAACATTATATGCCTCCGGAGAGAACATCGCCCATAAAGTAGTTGTGCCAAATAGGATTTATACCTGCATCTTGTCAAGCCTCTAGAGCTAAGCCTTAGCTTATAGCAGGGGTAGTCAACCTTTCTATACCTACCGCCCACTTTTGTATCTCTGTTAGTAGTAAAATTTTCCAACCGCCCACCAGTTCCACGATAATGGTGATTTATAAAGTAGGAAAGTAACTTTATAAAATTTGTAAAGCAGAGTTACAGCAAGTTAAAGCATATAATAATAATTACTTACCAAGTACTTTATGTCAAATTTTTGCTAAGTTTGGCAGAATAAATCTTTATAAAACAACTTACTATAGTTAAATCTATCTTTTTATTTATACTTTGGTTGCTCTGCTACCGCCCACCATGAAAGCTGGAACGCCCACTAGTGGGCGGTAGGGACCAGGTTGACTACCACTGGCTTACAGGAAACACAGGGCACTAAGAACACATTAATGACACCATGAAAACAAAGCCAACAATATCCAGATACAGTAGCCACCCCACCAACCTTACCCTCACGGGATATATTAATACCAAGACCCGCAGTGGACATCTGAAATTGTGGTTTAGTATCAAGCCCTATATAAATTGTATTTCCCCATAGGAACATACCTATGATACAGTTTAATTTATAAATCAGGCACAATAAAATATTAATCTAGTAAAAGTTTAAAGTAGTAAATATAAACTGTATTTTTCCTATATGATTTTTGTCTATACATGCATAGCCACCATAAAGTCCAGTTTAGGCACGAGAAGAGGCAAGCATTTTGATAGCGGGACAGTGGGTCTGATAGCCGAGACAGCTACTGAGTGAATAACAGACGGGTAGCTCCCACAGTGCGGATACACTGGACAAAGGGCCGGTTCATGTCCAGGCGGGATGGAGCAGGACAGCACAAGATTTCATCACGTTACGCGGAACAACACACAATTTAAAACTTATAAATTGTTTATTTCTGGATCTTTCCATTTAATATTTTCTGACCACAGGTAACTGAAACCACAGAAAGTAAAACTGTAGCTAAGGGGGAAGGCAGCAGTCAGAAACTCCGCAGGACAGCCAGTTTCTTCAGCACGTACATTGCAAGGAAATAAGGAAAATTAAAAGGTGACGTGGAATCAACTAATTACAGTTACAGACCTTGGTTTGGATTGTTTTCAAACAAACTGTAAAACACATACGTTTATGGCACAAATTGCAAACCCAAACATTTACTGGGTATTTGATAATATTAAAAAAATTAGTCTAAAATTATTTTAGTTGTGTGATGGCAGCAATTTTCAACCATTTTCCTCTCGGGGCACACATAAACTGATCACTAAACTTCTGCAGCACACCGAAAAATATATTTTTTCCCAATCTGACAAAAAATAGGTGTAATTTTAACTTATTCACATTAAATGGCTATTGTGTTGGCTGCTGTCATTTTTTAACTTGACAGTCTAAGGGGAAAGAGGTCAGTGCCCCTGACTAAATAATCAGGTACTGTATGTATGTTTTAAGAATTCCTGTGGCACAGCGACCGGCTGAAAATCACTGTTACGGTATTATGGTTAGGGCCTTTTGTTTTGTTTTGAGTCTTTACCATTCAGGAATTCACTCAGAAATAGAATGATATGGTACCCAGGGTGGGGACAGAGAGGGACCGAGGTGACAACTGTTGAAGCGGAGGGATTGGTCCAGGCAACTCACTAAGCGTCTCTCTCTTCTGTGGTCTGCAGCTGCAGTCCCCATCACCAGGGACACCGCAGCTCCCTGGGTGCTCCCTGGCCGGGTAGCCAAGCCCTGTGGGATGTGGTACTGACTCTCTCAGCCTCACCCTGAAACACTGCCTCCCTCAGGTTCCACAGAACCCAAAACCAGTGGTGCATTTGGCCACCTCAGCTATCTATGCCTGAGTGGCTCCCCTTGCAGGCACCCGTCCTGTTCCTTGTCCCTCAGAGGGTAGCTGAGCAGTAGCTTGCACGGGCCTCCTGACCCCACTCCACTTGGGCACCACTGAGCAGCTCTTCCTCAGGCTCTTTCCCTGCTCACTGCGGGGAGCCCCTGGAGGGCAGGGCGGTGTCTCACCTGAGCCCAGACCCCCAGCGCCCAGCACAGGGCCTGGCCCAGCTCAGAGCTGGCTGAGCCTGCTGAGAGGGCAACCCCGGGCCCTGGCTTCAGCGGGGCCCTGGCTGACTGGTGACCTTGTATTGTACACACTAGTGATCACATCACCTGTCACAGCGCATGGCAGAGACTTAAATTCTACTGGGCCACCTTTCCAAGCCTCAGGGCCTGCATCTGCCTACCCTTCCTCCAGGACTCTGTGAGAACTAAGGTGGATCACGGCCTTGGAGGTACTGCGTAAGTTGTGCACACGTGAGGGGTCATGAGTGGTGTATGAAGTGTATGGTGCACTCACACAACAACTCACAAAACTCGGGGTTGGGAGGGGGTTGAGGTGACCCAGTCGAGCTCTCCTGAGAGAAGGGGAAACCTCTACAGCAGCCCCTGTGCAGATGGAAAAAGCGAGGGGTCTGAAGGGTCGAGGCACCTCCTTGGGCTGACCAGGTAGCAAGGTAAGGACTGTGTGGGATTTGGAGCTCCTCTCACACCCAGGGGACCCCGTTAACCAGTACTCACTGCCAAATCAGAAACCTCTGGACCCCACTAACGGAAGCACCACGGGCCTCCCTGGTGCCTCTGGCGCCTGGAGTGCTCCCGGGATTTTTCCTGAGGGACTCCCACCCAGACCCAAGGGGCTGGGGCAGCAGGCAGGGGCTGACCGGAACTCTCTCTGGTATATGAAAGAGCTCTGGGGAGGGCTCTGGAGTGAACAGTGATGTGAGACTTGGCCAAGGGAAGCTATTTCGAAGCAGAGGTTGTTCTCAAGCAAACCCCCAAGAGCGGGTTCTGAAGCAGGGCCTGATCTCGGCCTCCAGGAAGAAGTTAGGCTTGCCTGAAACTGGGCCCTCGGGTAGGGTGGAAGCATGGCGTCTGCCCATGCCAGGGGGTCAGTGTCATGGAGTCAAAGGTCCATAGACCCAGAGCTTGGCCCCTCCATGCCTTCTGTGATTTGGGGCAGGCTGCTTCCTCCTTTGGGCCACTGTCTCTGTCCAAAAAACTGAGCAAGTTAGAGAAGACAAGGGGACAGAGCTCTGAAGAAGGGTCAAGTGGGGCACTACGGTGATGTGGCAGTATAGTCTTATCTAGTCAGCAGGACAGGGCTGGAAAGGACTTCACAAGGGCAGGTGCTTTCCTCTAGAGTCTGAGGCTGGGACAGGGTCAGGAGCAGCAAACTGGTGAATGAGGCCAGATGAAACTTGGGCACAGGCCTGACCCCACCCCTTGGCTACTCCTCTGTCTAGTCTGCATCCGCCAGCAACCCTGCAAAGTTGAGCATAGCCACTTACCAGAGACCAGATATGCTTCCCCACGGCCTCAGCGTGGCTTTCTGCAATGTGGGTCCAGAGGCTGGTCTGGGGGCCACTGGAGAAAAACTGTCAGGGGTGTTGGTTCCTAGATGGGTGTTAGGAGACCTGGTTCTAAACTCTTTCCTGCTGTCTGACCTTGGGCCAATCACCTGCCCACTTCTGGCCTCATCCCAGAAAGCAGCAGGAGGAGTTGGGAGTGCAGAGGAAAGCCTGGGGAAGGGTACGCTGGGCTGTGAGGGGACGGGGCTAACTCGGAGCTGCTGTAGCTCACGGCGAGAGATTGCACACCACCGAGGAAGAGGCACATAGGCTTTATTGAGGCTACACAGTGGGCACAGCCCACACAGGGCAGATGTGGTGGGCTGTGGTGGGGGTACAGGCAGTCAGTCCGCACCAAGAGGGTCCCCAGAGCTGCAGGGAGTGGTCAAGAAAAGAGGCAGAGGGCGGGGCCATCCCCAGGGGCTTAGCCTCCCCCGAGTGTCAGTGGAGAAGCAAGGCAGAAGCAAGGCAGGCAACGCCAGGACTTTAATCACATCCCGCAACAGGCCAGAGATGCAAGTTAGAAAGGACCCTCGTTCACACCACAGCCAATCTCCCACCTAAAGAATCCAGACTCCCGCTGTAGGGAGGGGGGCATTGTTGAGAGGAATATGAGGGAGGGGGATGCATTCGGGGTGACCCTAGAATCTATGTAAACACAATTAATTTAATTTTTAAAAATGTGCACTCAAAAAAAGAAAAAAACACAAAACAATCCAGACTCCTGCTCCTGTTTGCAAACCTCAAAAGTGGGGGCCCACCCCCTAGCAGCCTCGGCCAGTGGGAATGGCTCTGAACTCCATCTCTCATCTCTCAGTGCATCTGTTCCCAGGGCCCTTAGCCTGCATCCCCCCACCCTCACCCCACCCCCCGCCATGGCTCTGCTTTGTGAAGAAAACATCACGGCACTTCCCCGAAAAAAACCAGGGTTGCTCTTGAGACAGGTTGTTGGCCTTGTTCCTAAAGTGCCCTTAGCTGAAGACAGGCAGGCCAGGCACCTCCTTCAAAGGGCTCACTGGGCCTATTGTATGAAGAGGAGTAAGGCTTGGGGAGCAGAACTGAATCTGCTGATAACCATGTCTCAGTTTCCCTGTTTGGCGAGTGGGTGTGCCCAGTGACCTCCGAGGCCAATGTTCTCCCATCACAGCACACTGCCACCTCCAGTCCACTGCTGACCATCAGCTTTCACAACTGCCCTGCCAGGCCACCCCAACCCCCTCTGCTCCACTAAAGATGCCAGGGATGCCACGGCAGATGAAACACTCACCTTCTCTCACCAGTAATCTAGAAATCTAAATTCCCAGCAGGGGCCACCTGAGGCCCCAGAGAACCTCCTGTCCCAGCTCCGGGGCTTTGAACCCCTCCAAATAGCTTCCCCAGGCAGAGGGAGACCCCTATACCACACTGTTCCCACTCATTGTATGAACCTCAGAGCCTCCCAGCTCAGGAAGTCCACCTCTCACCAAGGTCATTCTGACCAAGCCCTTGCTAAGGGCCACTTACAAACTAACCAGCAATTACATAATAGATCATCTAAAATCATATCTGTCCACAGAGGGGGCATAGACTCTAGAATACAGTATTTTCCTATGAATAGAGCGTGCTCTCCCTCAATATATATGTATGTATATAAATAGATACATCTCTATGTTACTCTTTTATGTCCCCCTTCATTTCTCCTCTCCTGAAGTCATTCTCAGAAGAGCAAGAGTTGGCCTGCATAGCTTCCAGCCTGACAGCCATTCTTCAGTGCCCAAGCCAACCTGCCTGATGTCCCAAGGACCCCTGAGGCACTGTGGGACCACGCAAGGCCCATGCCAGGAGCAGTGCCTTCCAGGATGTGGCCGGGCGGATGGCAAGTGCCTGTTTGCTGGATTCTCCACGGAGGCTGCTCTGCGGTGTCCGTGTTTCCGCCTCCAGAGGAAGCCCAAGGCTGGTGCTTTGGATGTCTCTTTCTTTCAGTGTCTACATCTGTCTCTATCTTGATCTCCCTCAGTCTCCCTCTCCCGACTGTGAGGCATAAAGAAGGCACATGCCCACAGGCCCTCTGTCTTCCTGCACAGGCCTGACCTGGCCTCTGCAGTCCACATAGAGCAGCGGCAGCTAGTTCAGTGTCTAGACTAGAGAGCCCTTGCGTCTTCCTCCCTTAACAGGAAAGCCAGTGCCAGGGAAAAGAGAGGAGGGAGGACACAGGCTTGGGGGGTCCTACTCAAGCTGAGACAAGCCAGCAACTAGAAAAATGTCCCAAAACACCCCTGGAGATGGGGACATGGGCAGGGGACAGGGGAGGTGGGCAAGAGGAGGGGGCAGCAGTGAGCAGCTGTGGTCAGAGCTGGTTAAAGACCACAGAGGCCTTGAGGTTGGTGGGCTCCACGCCATCGCCGAAAGTGATGAGGAAGTACATCACCTTGCGGATCTTGGCCAGTTCTGAAAGGCGCTCCCCAAACTCCAAGGCGTCAGCCTCGTTCCAATCCATGACTTCTGAGTCCTCCTTGCGCCAGAAGATGGCAGCGGGGTCCAGCAGCTGGCGTGTCATGAGGTTGGTGAGGTCAGGCGTCCAGTTCTGGGAGGTGCCCGTGATGGTGACCTTGCCCTGAGTGTCCAGCACAACGTCCCAGCGCTCAAACTGCAGCTTCTGCTGCTGGGTGAAGTCGAGGCGGTACACGCACTCAGCCGGCCGCAGCAGCTTCTCACCGTCCTGGCGCTTCTCCCCGCGCTGCTTCAGGCTCTCCACGCGCAGCCGCATCTGCCTGGTCAGGTCCTCGTCCAGGACCAGCGGCATGCTGAGCTGTGGCTTCTTCGGCCCTTCCTCTGCCATGGCCCAAGGGCTGCTGCCGCCTCCACTGTAGTCTGGGAGCCGCCTCCACTGTAGTCTGGGAGCCGAGTGGGCTGGGGCCTCTCACCACCAAGGCAAGAGGCCACCAGAGGGAGGCCCCGCCTACCCTCCCACCCCCTAACCCCAGTTCTTCCCCTCTCCTCTTGGCCGCTTGCCCTCCCCAGATCCACCCAGTTCTCAAAATGGGCTGTGTATGAGGGTGGAAGTCCCCAAATGCCTCCTCTCCACTCCTCACTGAAGCAGTAATGGAGGCACTTAGGGCAGGCAGGAAGGTGACAGGCTCCTCAGGGACCAGATGGCTGATGTCAATTGCTGTGGCAACCGCCCTGACTACCACGGATGGGCTGGGAGCTGGATTGTTTGTGAATCAGGGCGGTAGGATGGGGAGTGGGGTGGGGAGCAGGTGCTCAGAGGCATGCAAGAAGAGCCTGGAAGACCACCGCCTCCCCAAGCAGGAGGGTAGGGGGAACAAGGACCAGAGGGGCCCGCTGATATGAGAGTTGAAGTCACCTGAGCCAAATCTAGAAGCTGTCCTTGCCTGGGCATACACCTCCACACCCAATTACCAAGGCCTGATGATTCCGCCTCCCAGACACCCACTGCCAGGGCCCCAGCCCAGCCAGGATCGTCTCTCACCTAGACCCCTGTTCTCAGACTTCAGTGAGCATCAGGACCACCAGTAGGACATAAAACACGAACTTCCGGGTCCCACCCCCAGTTTCTGATTTAAGAGATCGTTGATGAGGCCCGGGAACTTGCATTTCCCCAGGCAATGCAGCTGCTGCTGTCTGTGCTAGAAGAATCTCCCACCTACATGGTTCTTGTCTGCTGGCCCGCCTCAGCCTGCACCGTGCGGCAGCCACACACCCAGGCTTTTCTCCTACTCAGACCTCACCTCTTGTTCCACCTGTAGCAACCCCCACTTTACCCCAGAAGGCCTGAGGCAGAGGAAGAATCTGACAAACATCTACATTCCCAGAACCTGCGGTGGAACCAGGACTTAGCTATTACATGTGGGAAAATGGGAGAGCTGAAGTATGCCAGCGTAGCTGGGGGTGGGGGAGACGGAGCTGCTGTGACATGTCGCACACAGAAGAGGGACAGTGGCTCATTCCAAATTGTAACACTTGAAAACAGTCTGGGGAGGGGGGCCTGTCTAGTGAACCACAAGCACAGTCACTAGCCAGATGAGGCTATACAAGTCAGTGGGATCTTGGGCTACCGAACAGCAGGAAGGCCCAGAGGGGAAAAGAGCACCTGGTCCTGTGAAGCCCTGGGGTCAGTTCTGGGCACTGCTGGCAGCAATTCCCCAAGAGCATTTGAGAGAACCATATAAAGGTGTGAAGCTGCCTGAGCCTCACAGAACTGTCTACTTTGTAGCTGGAGGGGCAGAGGAGAAGGGATCAATGTGTCGGAAGAGTTACTATGGGGGGAGGAGCTTCTCTTTCTTTCACAAGGAGGAGCTGCTTCTCTCCTTCCCAGCACTAAACTTGGCTTTTTATTTGTACATTTGCTGATTTTTGTCTGTGATGCTTCCCCACTAGACCATAAGACCTGACAGGGCAGGGACTCTGTCTGTCTTGTTAAGTACTCTAAGCCAGGGGTGCCCACACTTGTTCAGCTTGCAAGCTACTTATAAGATGACCAAGTCAAAATGATCTACCTACAATAAAAATGCAAAACATAAATTTATTTCTTCTATATTATCATTATTTAAGTTACTATTATTACTATTTAATATTCTGTATTCTTCTTTCACCTTTCTCCTTCTCAGCTCTCTTTTTGGAGGAAAGTCAATGTCATAGTTTCTTTGAACAGTCCGAAAAAGCCGCTCCACATTTCCCTTCTTTGGAATAGCAATGGCACACAGACAGATGAGGCAAACGCACTTAGAATATGACATAATGAAAATAATCCCCTCCCATTCTGTATGAAAGTGGTAGGTTTTAGGCTTCTTACTCGGACCAGCTATGGCACTCATTTTTATACCCTTTGTTGTATTTAGTTTAAATAAATTGAAGGCTAACTACGCAGCAATGTAACTGAACAAGTTAGCGCGGTTTAACGCGCATGCGTAGGGTGTCAAAAGTTCAGACGTCAGATTGGCTACCCTGTATGCCAATCAAAAGACAAATGTCTTTTTAATGTCATACGATCTACCCACACTTCCTTCGCAATCGAGGTATTGAGCACCCCTGCTCTAAGCCGTCACCTATGACAGGGCCTGCCACAGAAGAGGTCCTCAGAAAATGCTTGTTAGATGAATGAATGAATGAACAGTTGATATGAAGGTCATGGGGCCCTAAACCAAGCACAACAAAAATAAGATGAAAAGATGGGTATAGAGCACATGGTCAAAGATATGGTTTAGGGACAGGTGTGCATCAGGGTGGAGGAATAAGCAAAATGCCTAAAAGGTGAAGCTAGAGAGATTAATCCTTCAACTGAAGACTTGCAGAGAGAACAGGTACAGGCTGTGGCTGCCATGGGAACAGGAGTTCAAGACAACTGATGGTGAGGGCTGATAGAGATGTAATCAAGAACTGAACCCAGGGTGATGAGGGCAGCGTATCAGCACAGGGGCATAGCAATCCCGGCAGCATGGCAGTACTGTGGACGGATGGGATGGGAAAGGCTAGAAAATCGAAGGTCCAAGGCCTTGGTGCCAGGTCATGGTAGCTGGTTGGCAGGGGATGGCAACTAGGTGGGCTGGGCTGAGGGGAGGGCAAATGGAATGAGCCTGTAAAGCAGGGGTCGGGAACCTATGGCTGGCGAGCCAGATGTGGCTCTTTAGATGGCTGCATCTGGCTCGCAGACAAAATTTTTTTTTAATTATTTTTATTTATTTATTCATTTTAGAGGAAAGGGAAAGAGAGAGAGAGAGAGAGAGAGAGAGAGAGAGAGAGAGAGAGAAGGGGGGGAGGAGCAAGAAGCTTCAACTCCCATATGTGCCTTGACCAGGCAAGCCCAGGGGTTTGAACCGGCAACCTCAGCATTCCAGGTCAACGCTTTATCCACTGCGCCACCACAGGTCAGGCCATAATAAAAAAATAATAACGTTAAAAATATAAAACATTCTCATGTATTACAATCCATTCATTTCCTATCACTCATGTTTCATGGTTGCGGGTGGCAGGAGCCAATCACAGCTGTCCTCCGGGACAACACCAAATTTTGATTGGATAATGCATAATGTACACCGGTCGTTGTATGGTGGCTCTCATGGAATTACATTTTAAAATATGTGGCGTTCATGGCTCTCTCAGCCAAAAAGGTTCCCTACTCCTGCTGTAGGGGTTTACATGGGGAGGGTATAGTCTGGCAACAGCAATGAGGGCAGAGAATGCCCGCCCGCATCTCTGAACCTGCAAGACAGGGGGAAGTATTCAGCTTCTACTGATGGGGACCCAGGGGCCACACAATCCTGGGGAGAACCTGGCCTCAGCCTGGGCAGAGTTAAAGATAGGCAGGAAAAGGCTGAGGTAGAAGTTGTTACCAGGGTTTGGACCTCAAAGACAGACAGATAGGGAAGAACGGAGGGGGTAGTGAGAGCCAGGGGAGGCCAGAGGAAGGGAGGAAAGGGAAGGGAAGGCTGGCTGGAGATGCAGGTGGGGCTGGGCTCATGACTATCCACAGGCCTCTGCTCAGCCTTGAGCAGACCCACCAAAGGTTGGATGGGGGAGAAAAGAAGCTCCAAATGCACATATGTAATTGCAAAAATGTGCATTTAAAAACAAAAGAAATCAATAAACACCTCTTTAACCCCAAATAGAAAAAAAGACGAGAAGGAAATATCGAAAGTCCTTAGCACTGGTTGTTTCTAGGTAAAGAAAACCTTTAGTAGCTTTGTATTTCCTCAAATCTTCTGTCCCTGGTACCTAGAGTGCTTGGGCAAAGCGGGTGCTCAGCTAACATGTGGTGAGTGAACCGCTACACAGTTCAAGGGCATGAACCGCTCACAGTGAGGGCACGGCGGGAGAGGAAACATTTAAATGGAACCAAAAACTAGCCCAGCCCTGCTACCAGGCGCTCTGCCCTAGGACTGCCTGCCCCCAACACTCACTCTCAACATCCAGGCACTCCACTAGGACTGTGCTCTTACTTCTGCTTCCTGCGGCCAGGGCACCCCATGGCCCCACGACCAGGCCTGCCTCTTGCTTGACACTTCTCCAGGCTCTGGGGGAGGTGAACTCACTCAGCCTGGACCAGGACAGGCCTGCTGGCAAATGCTCCACCCACTGTCACATCCTGATTTCTGGTCCACCCAAAGTCCACTGCCCTGTCCTCAGGAAAGGTACAGGCCAGTTGGGGAGAACATGATGCCCCGATGAGAGATCCCATAATGGCGGAGGCCTGCTGCTGAGGTGTGTCTGGCAGAACTGAGAAATAGGTGGGAACCCAGAGGAGCAGGGAGGAGGGTTTAATGTATCCAAATTGCCCGTTATGCCAAGGGCTTCTCTCCCCGCTTCCCCGGCTCCTTTCATTTCTCCACAACCCTGTGCACTGGAAAGGTCAGGTTTACCCTGAGGCCAAGAGAAGGAAACTGGCCTGCCTGAGGTCGACTAGCAAGGAACCCAGACAGAATGAAACCCAGGTGGGTTGGCTTCAAATCATCAGCCCCCCCCCCCAAAAAAAATCATCAGCCCCAGGCTGCAGCAAGAACTAAGGTAAAGGCGTGGCCTCCTAGAGAAGAGGGCCTGTAAGTGGAGGGTGTGATATGCCTGCATCTGAGGCTCAGCACCCCCAGAGTGAGGTGGATGGGGAAGCATGGGTGCAGGTCAGGCTGAGTACCACCCCAACCCCCATTCCACGGAAAAAAAGGGTGGGGCAGGGGAGGCCCTACAGGGCAACAGGTCCAGAAGCTAAGGGTGACAACAAACAGGGCCCCGTCAGAAGGGACAGCAAGGGAGGGAAGGCACAGTAATGAGCTCCCCAGAGCCCCGTCTCTCCCTCCAGGACCCAGGGACTGTCACCACAGCAGCACCAGGCCGCAGAGTACAATTAGTCCAGAGCACCCCACCCTGCCGCAGCCTCCTGGGGACACAGGCTCTCGGAGATCAGCCTCCTGGCCCTCGAATCCTCCAGCCAGGTGAGGTGCCCTAACAGCCTGCAGAAGGAACCTTGGCCCAGACACACACATAGGCCTGCCATGGTCACACAACACCAATGACAGACCTCTGCTGCAGGTTCTGGGCTCCTTTATCCATTCATTAGATGAACAGCCGCACCAGGGCCCAGGGCAGGAGCAAGCTAAGGCCGCTCCCTATAAGCAGCCAGACAGCTCTCTCCCCAGGAGGGGTCACAGCAGGTCAGGCTCTGTCCCCACTGAAGGGCCAAGGACATTTATAGCAGCAAGGACGGTTACTGGCCAGTAGCTGGGTCTGACAATTCTCAGAACTTTGAGTCTGCTCTCTGCCAGGCTCTGGCTGGGCTCAACAGGAAGATATCAGGTGGCCTAGCTCTACCCATGGGGAGCTCACCTTGGGAAGGGGGACCACAGGTAAACACAATTACAGGGCAGGCTGGCAGGTGTGGGGGCAGCACTACAGGATTCCTGTGTGCCACCTCTATCCTCAGATCGAGTCCTGACCACACTGAGGGTGGGGCTCAGAGGCAGGGGGACCTTGTTCTGGGCTCAGCAAAGGAGGGCGGAGCCAGGAGGACAGGGCCAGGCAGCAACCCTCTCTGGGCCTCAAGACCAGTGAATGCAGCAATCCCACCTGTGGCACTCTGAGGCCCTCCCACCTCTGACACCTCAAGAGCACCCAAGTCCGCAGGTCCCAGCAAAGGCCCTTAGAGCCCGCAGCTGCTCTATCCCCACAGGATCACTGGGACCAGGCCCCAGAGAGGCCCACTCAGGAGTGGCTTTGAGAAGTCACACTCCATTCAGAAGACAGGACAGTAGGGCCCATCACAGTCCCAGCCTCAGCTGCAGGCACAGCTCCCTCTGATGGCAAAGGGACATCTCAGAGGATAAGAACAAACTCACTCTGCTCCTTGTGTCCTGCTTACATGAGAACAGCCATACAATCTATAAATATTAATTACCATAACACTGGTAACGTGGCCACCATTCACAGAGCACTGCGCGAGGCCCTTTAAGTACAATCTCCTTTCACCCTCACAACTCCCCGAGAAGGGGCTACCCTGGCATCCTGATTTTTCAGGTGAGAATATTTATAAAGCTACCAAATGGTGAGCTGGGGCTCGCTCCTCGGCCTGTCCGACTGAGATGCCCAGTCTGACAGTGCTCTGAAGCCCAGCTGCTCGCCCCTACTGGAAGAGCAGGAAGGGCAGGGGGGAGAAAGGGCAATGACTTGTATTTGCTGGCATGGAAACCCAGTGTGCAATCCCTGTTGATATTTCTTTAGAGAACCCAAGTCCAGTCTCCCGCCTCTCCAGCAGGAGGCCCAGTGTCTGATTTAAGGGCTGCACTGCTGACTGCCGCCACAAGAGAGCGAAGTATCAGGGCCAGAGCACCTTCTTTCCAACGTAAACCCTTTGATGCTGGTCCAAAACATCAACAGCTTGGAACTCTAAATCATGGATCATTCCCACTGAACTAGTGGGAAAATTAAGACGCAGAGAAAGGCAAGGACTGGCCCGGCCTCATAGCAGGTACTGGCCAGAAGTCTCCCAAACCCCACTTAATGGTCTCTCCACACTGTGCATGATTCAGGCAGCTTCCACATTTCTCACGTATCAGCCAGGTGGCTCCAGGGACACTGCACGCCCCCAGAGTGGGGAGGAAACACATCAAAATCCCCATGGGAGCTACACAGATTCCCAGCAGCTGCCTCGAGGATCCTAGATGGGCAGATGAGGGGAAGGTGACTGTAACACTCAGCCGATGCTGGGGAGCCCCGCTGTCACCGCCACCTCACCCCTGCACAGGTTTCCATAAAGTCTCCCCTGCATGTTTGGCTGCACCTCCCCTGTTGGGCAGTAAGGGCGGCCAGCGGAGCTCACATTGCCCAGCAGCCCCCACCCCACGTCAGCCTCACCTTTTGCCACAGCGACTCTCGGGAGGCCAGCGATGAACAGGCCGCCACAAACCAGCAGTTGCCCACCTGGCCCTGGTGCAGGTCGTGGGAGCTGATGCCGTCCACAAAGAGGCGGGGGTCCTCGCAGATGTCCTGTGGAGAAGCCGGGAGGAGACCTCACTGTCAGCATGGAGATTTGTCTGTCCCCCTCGAAGACCGGGGGCCTCCGTGGCCAGTCTGTTTCCCTACACCAGGTTCCTCCTGGAAGGCCCTTCTCCCTTCCCCTGGCTGAGGAACACTGCTCTTTTGTCAAAAGTTCCACAGTGAACAAATACTATGAAAGGACTTCGGAAGACTGGACATTGGGCCACCCCCTTCCTCCTGCCTTGTGTCCTCCCTAACTAGCACATCCTCCTCCGGCACCAGCAGCCCATCAGTGTCTCTCCCCCCAGCTGGCTCTGGTGCCCACTGTCATGCAGCAGGGTGAGGGTGCAGGGGGGTGGACACACACCAAAAGTACATGTGATGCCTGACCAGGCAGTGGTGCAGTGGATAGAGCATCAGACTGGGATGCGGAGGACCCAGGTTCGAGACCCCGAGCTTGCCAGCTTGAGCGCAGGCTCATCTGGCTTGAGAAAAAGC
Source organism: Rhynchonycteris naso (assembly GCA_037038555.1). NCBI lineage: Eukaryota > Metazoa > Chordata > Mammalia > Chiroptera > Emballonuridae > Rhynchonycteris > Rhynchonycteris naso. The sequence goes on from CM072995.1 coordinate 315,827,391, forward strand.
TCATCAGTTTGGACCCAAGGTCGCTGGCTCCAGCAAGGGGTTGCTCGGTCTGCTGAAGGCCCGCGGTCAAGGCACATGTGAGAAAGCAATCAACGAACAACTAAGGTGTTGCGACGGCAACGAAAACCTAATGATTGATGCTTCTCACCTATCTCTGTTCCTGTCTGTCTGTCCCTATCTATCCCTCTCTCTGGCTCTCTCTCTGTCCCTGTAAAAAAAAAAAACAACAACAAAATACATGTGATGAGTTCAGAGGGCAGGAGAAGGAGGGAGCCAACACACTGTGCCCCATGTGGGCACATCCTCAGGCTGTTTGATCTGACCCTCACTCCACTTGAGAGTGGGACATTGTCAGTGACTTGTCAAGGGCACACAGCAAGCAAATGCGAACAGAGCTGAGCAGACACCCACAGAGCTCCCAGAGTGCCCCCCCCAGGCCCATTCTCCTCGCCCATCAGCATCTTCACCCCACAGAGTTGAAAGAGAGTGCATGCTTGCCAACGGGGTCAGCTACAGTGGGCAGTGGGGGAGGTGAACACTAAGATGCCTTCCTACTGCCAGGCATCCTGCTGGCACTATGAGCAATCCTCACCACGGTCCTCAGAGGTGGGTACTGTGCTAATTTTACAGATGAGCAAACTGAAGCCAATAGAGGTAGAATAACATGCCCCAAAACACAGCACGGGCCTGCTTCCATGTCAGCTGGTGCTCGGAGCTACTTCAGTCACAACAGAGCCACTGAGGTCCTACCAGAAGCAGCCAGCAGAGGTTCAAAGTCAGAAAGTCACTTACTGACTGTGCAACTTTGGACCAGTGGCTCAACCTCTCTGAGCCTCCATCTGCTGTCCTGTGCAAAGGAGGCAGATTACTATCCTTGGAAGGCTGTGTAAGGATTCTACGCATCATGGAGGCATAGCACTTGCAGGGGGGATAGGGGTAAAGGCTACTCCTTCTCACTAAGGTGTTTGGGACCCCTGTTGCCACCTCTTCCTGGGAAAACCAGTGTTTTGGAGAGCCAGATTGAAGGCCATAACTTCCCTGAGGATATGAGTGATTTCAGATGGGACTTCAGAGTGACAAGGTCAGGGTCAAGCTGCAAGGCAACTTCCCCAGAGCCCAGACTGCAAGAATATAATGCCCTAGGTCATAGAAACCCAGTGAGGCAGCTATCTGGAAGCCTAGCCTTGGCCCTGATGCTCTCCTTATCTCCCAGGCCAGCATTCTGAGCCAGAGAGAGCCATGACTTAGCATCTGCCTCCCTGGGGTCCAGAAGGACAAACAGGATGGGGGTGGAGGAGGGCTTCATATCTGGAGGACCCCAGCCACAGCAAGACAGCTACAGCCTGGCATCAACCAGGGTCTGGAGCAGAGAGGAACGCCAAGGAGCTCCTCCCATCAGACCCTCCCAGTCAGGGCCCTGGACAGAGACAAAACTGCCCGTTCCACAGAGGAGGACACTGAGGCCCAAGAGGAGACAATGATGCTCAAGGTTATGAGCCAAGTAAGTGGACCGATGGGACAGACCCAGGTCTGCTGGGCTCCCCACCCAGAAATCTGTCTGTCCCCCTCGAACTGTTATCCTCCCCATAGAGCAACAGTCTCAGCTGGCTCTGCTACCCCAGAACAGGGCTCTGGCCTCAGACATCTCTTTAGCCTCAGAGAGAAAGAGAGAGAGAGAGAGAGAGCCTGAGCTTAGGAGTCAGGAGGCCCAGCACTGCCCTGACTGGCAGGAAAAGGACCTGAAGCAAAACCACTAGGCTGGGAGGGAGCAGGAGGAGGCGGCAGTCTGGCCGTGTTCCCACTGCTGGGAGAGCTTCAGGTTTGCAAGCTCTAACATAGAGAAAACACCTGAGGATGGTGCCACCTGGAGTCTGTCACGGAGTCCAGAGGCCATCTGGGGACAACCTGAAGGGAATAGTCACAGAAAGAGCTCACAATGACTGGGCACCTGCTTAGTGTGCCCCACACTGTGCAAAACAACCCAGTGAGATGGGTACTGTTAGCATTCCCACTTTACAGATGAGGAAACCAAGGCACAGAGAGGTCAAGCCACTTGTTCAGGGCCACACAGAAAGATGTGAACTGAGATTCAAATTTAGGCAATCAGCTCCAGAGCCTTCAAGTGGGCTAAGATTTAAAAATGACAAAGCCACCCTTCCTTCACTTGTCCCACTGTACCTGTCCTTAGCCCAGCTTGGGGGAACCCTTTGCTACTATAGGGTCAGGTTTCTTAAGGCCAATTGTTTGTCCTTCCACCTGTCCTGGCCCATCGGCTGGGCACAGAGCACCAATCTAGACAGGGAGGCTCCCAGCCACAGGTAGGGCCCTCAAAGAGGAGGAACCTGGCTGTGAGCACAGTTGTGACAGCGGAACCCAGAGAGATCAGAGGAGGCTGCCTGGAGGTGATAACCCCAGCAGAACAGACGTGGAAAGCACTGGTGAGCGGGGAGGTTCCAAAGGGGACTGAGGTTTCCAAATTCCCCTAAGACACAACCGTGCCACAGCCTTAAGACAGCTCCCACCTTTGTCACTGTCCTCCCTCAGGCTCCTGGCCACCTGTGTTCCGGTACATTGCTGTGGCTCAGACAGGAGCCCTGGGAGGCAGGGCAAAGTGGCATGTAGGACTGGACTGGACAGGCACGTGCTGTGAGTCCTGGGCCAGGCTATCCCCGGCTGGCTGCTCTGGTCTACACAGCTCTCTCTCTGAGGCACAGCCTACCGCACCTGTGGTTATCTCTCAGCCCTCCCAGCATGTTAGACCAGTTTCACCCGGCACAGGCCACTCCCCGTATACCCAGCTCCCTCAGTGGCATTACAAGAATTTCAGGTCTCCGGACCGGTGTGCACACAGGAATGCGGCAGACAGCGGATCAAGGGCCCCTTCCGCCTCTCCCCATCCAATCCATTCACCTTCACCCCAGTCACCTCCCTCCTATGATCTAAGATCACAGCAGGAATCGATCAGACAAGTGGGGCAAAAGGCTGAGGAAGGAAGCAGGACCTCGGACTGGGGCAGGAAACCAGGGCAGTGTGCTCAGGGGTTAGGGCTTATTCCCCCCTGACTGCTGCAGCAGACGTGCCTCCCCCCCAACCCTCCCCACACTCCCCTTGGCAATCCCATGAGCATATGCCACGAAAGGGACATTCCCGGGCAGGGCAGAGGCCCAGGTGGCTGGCCTTGGTGTAAACTGCTAGTTTCGTGGCATAAAGGGGCTACTTGTTCAGCACAGCCAAGGAGTGGGGCCTTTTCCAGGTGCTGGTATAATAAGCAGGAGCCCCAGGCATGGGGCTGGGGGTCAGCAGGCCTCCTTGGGAGACCTCTGAGAGGTTCCAAAAAAACATCTGTTTGTAGAACGCCTACTGGCTCCTTTCTTGGTCCCATCAAGGGACCTGCAGGCTTACCTCCAGTAATGGGGGAGGGGGGAGGCCGAGTGCTGGATAGAGGGTGGGGGGCACTCTGCCTCCTAAGGGATGAGGGGGGGCCCCCACTAAAGGCTCTGGGCCTGAGAGAGAAGGAAGTATACACACACCCCTTTGCATTGGGATTCCCCTGAGTCACAAGTTTATCTCCCTGGCCTGGCCAGTGAGGGAGGCCAGCAAGTGTTTACTGAACTGGAAAGGACAAAGAAACAATGAATGGGGGGGGTGTGTGGCCCAAGGTAGGTGCCCTGGGTGGAGGCCCCCCGGATGGGGACTGAGGGTCCCCATGAGGCCTGGCTCCCCTGTATAGCTCATTAAAGATGGGACCTTCCAGGCAGGGCCAGCTCTGGGACCCCAACACAGAACTGGCAGGTGGGTGAGAAAGGGAGCCAGTTGTCACCTGCCTGTCATGTGTGGCACCAGAGATGCCTCAAGTCACTTCATCTTCCAGAAATCATGACCAGTGAGAATTATTCTACCCATATATAGATGAGGCAACTGAGGCTCAAGGAGGGGAAGTGACTTGCTCAAGGTCACATCTCTCATAAGGCCAACTCTAACTGGCTGAAAACCAGCCTCTTCATCTCATTTTGGGGAAAGAATGAGGGAGCTCCTCCAAGAACACAGAGGCCATGATACCCACAACCTAAAGAGAAGGAGCTGGAGGGGGGCGGGAGTGAAGAAGGGCCTTCCCCGGGCTGTTGAGAAAGTTGGCTTTTTACTCTATTTATAAAGTCAGGTCTCAGGACCCAGGAAGTGGGATTCCTGGGAAGTGCAGCTGCCCACAGGTCAAAGTCCCAATTCACTGGCCAAGGACCAAGCAGCTAAGAGTTAATGGTCACCCTACTGGGCCGATCTCACCCTACCCTGAGGCAAGCCGGGCCTAACTTCCTGCTCCCCCAGCCCCATTCTGTCAGTGAAGGGAGGGCCTGCCCATCACACTGGCCCTGCCACTACCCAGCAGGCTCTGCTGACACACAGTCCATCAAACCCTGGTCCACATAGTCACTTCCTCATGCAACACCATTCAGCCACACCTAGCCTTGAGCTGCCCCCCCCCACACACACACACACTGGAAACTGATCCCCCAGCGCCACCTCTGGGCCCCATTCAGACATCTCACTCTCAGCACCCACCACCACCTGCCCTCTGCCAGCAGCCCGCATGTCTAGGGCAGGGCAGCTCTGCTCCTTCCCTTTCAGTGTCTAGAAAGGACCAGGCACCAAGCCCAGTGAGGGAGGTAGTGAAAGAAAAGGCAGTCTGGAAGGGAAGGAAGGGCCCAGAAAGGGCAGATGACTTGCCCGGGGTCACACAGCAGGGGGATGCTGAGCCTGGTCAGCCCAGCAATTCCTCCTCTCAGGGCACCGAGCCCAAACTTCCCTAGCCAGGCCTGACCAGCTTTCTTCACAGTCATGGACCTAAAAGGTCCCTGTGATGGCAGGAGGGCAGGACAGGTTCAGAACGGGGTGGGGGGCTGGGGTGGGGGAGGATGGAGTGAGAGGAGCCCAGAGAGCTCGAGTGTCTCCTCCTCCTCCTCCTCCTCCTCCTCCTCCTCCTCCTCTCAACCGTGGCTTCACAAAGGGCCTTTCAGGCTGGCCTCCTCCCCCACCCACCAGACAAAGAAGGGCCAAAGGCATGGGAGAGTGGGGGCCCCCGGGAGGCAGAAACCCCATGGCCTGGCCAGGAGCCTGCTGGAAGTTCTGAGGAACCCACGCAGAGGTCAGAGACTGTATGGCTCCTGGGGGCTGGGGTCAAAGGGAGCAGGAACCCTTTATTTGCTGTCAGGGAGGGGGGCCAAGGAGGCAGGACTCCTTGGTCCCTGCCTAGCTCTGCTGACTCACTGGGCAGTCCCAGCACCGACCTTCTCCTCTCAGCCTCAGTTTTTCTTCCTTACCCAGTCCAAGAAAATACACAGGATTTTTTTAGTTAGAATGGATTTGAGAGTATAGTCTAGGAAAAGAACATGAAAACTAAATTTCATTTTCCCCAAATGTCCAGGTGGCCAGCATGAACTTTCTAATGCTACTGTGACCCTGTCACACTCTGCGGAAGACCTCCCTTTCGATGGCCCCGCTGCTGCACAGCATACCTGCCCTGCCCACCCTGCTCCCCTGCCTCCTTTCTCCTCACTGCCCTCCACAAGCCCTGTGCTCCAGCGGCACGACCAGGTCCTAGATAAGCCAGAGGGAGGGTTTCAAGCTTTTGTGTCTTCTTCATTCTGTGCTTCCTGCCTGCACAACCCTTCTTGGCAAACATGGACAGAGGGAGTGTCCTCTGGGCCCCACACGCTCCAATATAGGACAGTCTCCTACAGTAACAACCCTTCTGTTCTGTGTGACCAACTCTCACAGTGTCACCTGGGCGGTGACCTCCAGCAGCCTCCCTATCACCTAGGTCCTCAGGGGCATCCACTCTCAAGACTCAGAAATTGAGGTTAAAGAGAATGAAATTAAGCCTGACCTGAAGGTGGCATAGTGGATAGAGCTTCGGACTGGGACACGGAGAACCCAGGTTCAAAACCATTGAGTGCAGGCTCACCAGTTTGAGCACAGAGTCGCTGGCTTGAGTGTGGGATCATGGCGCCATGGTCACTAGCTTGAGCCCAAGGTCTCTGGCTTGAACAAGGGGTCACTTGCTCTGCTGCAGCCTCCTCCCCCATCAAGGAACATACGAAAAAGCAATCAATGAACAACTAAGGTGCCACAACAAAGAATTGATGCCTCTCATCTCTCTCTCCTCCTGTCTGTCTGTCCCTATCTGTCCTTCTTTGTGACTGTCTCTGTCAAAAAAAAAAAAAAAGGGTGAAATCAAGCCCCAAGGCCAAATACTTCTATTAAATACATTCTAGCCTCAGTGACAAAGGCCAGGAGAGGGGGAGCAGCCAGACAGATGCGACAGAATTTGATAATTTTAAGAGTGATGGGAACAGCTGCCTGGACTGGGTGCCAGGCTCCAAGCCAGACTCTTCCATGTCTCATTGCTTTTACTCTCACAACAACCCTATAAACGGTGCTATTATTTTTTACTACTACTATTATTGTTATGGATTAATCATAATAATAAGTACTTTCCATTTACAGCAAATGACTATTTCAAATTTATTATTATAATAATCAGTAAAGTAAATTCCTTGCTCTTAATCGTCACTAAATGGTACTTAATGTCACTTATGCTTGAATTTTACTAAGAAAAGGTCACATCCACATCTGCTCATTTTTATCCCAACCACGACCCTGGGAGGAGGGTGACAGGGCAGAGGGCCCCACTTTCCCTATGAGGAAGCTGAGGCCCAGAGAGGCTGCCAGCGCTGGCCAGGGGAACAAGACCGTCCTCCTGGCTCCCTGTCCAGAAGGGCCCAACATCAGCCCCTCCGCATCCTCAGCTGCCGGGGCCCTGAGGATGACCCCTGCCACCACGCATTGTTCCCAGCAGACTGGGCTGGTCTGCGCCTGCTTGCCTCACGTCCAGCTCAGACTAGACACTGACCTGGGGTCGCTTCCACCTGACAGCAGGCCCTGGAGCGCCCTTATAGTACAGCGAGTCATCGGTGGCAGGGAAGCTGGGGTCTTCAAAGAGCACCTTCCTGCGCAGACAGACCCGCTTCAGGGATGAGTAGTTCTGGTCTCCATAGGGCTTCACGCACGAGAACATGGTGGCCACTGCCCACGGCGGGAAGGCCCAGACAAGTCAGCAGGAGCTGCGTGGGCACGTGAGTGGCTCCAGGGGCACCTGGGAGGACAGAAGACAAGAAGATCACTACTCTGAGGTCTAGAAGCCCTGAATCAGGTGATCCCCACCTGCTCCCTCCCTGCAGCCCTGTGAAGTGGGTATCCTCACTCCCATTGGCCAGGAATGAAGGCTCAGAGAAAGGGAGAAATCTGCCCAGGGTCACAGAGCTGGCACATTCAGAGCAGGAACAGGAGCCGACTGACCTGACTCCATAGCCTGAATTCTCTTGTTCTGATGCGTGGAGGCGCTGCCAGGTCAGCAGGCCAAGGGCACAACCACGTGGTGCTCCAGGCTGCCCAAATGCATCTACCCCACTTCCTTTGTTTCAGCAGCCTTCCCTAGACTTCCCTGACTGGTGTGACACCCACAGGAAAGCAGCTGCATTATCTCCAAGTCCCTCTTTTCTGGACGCTCACCCTCAGTCCAGGGCAGCACCAGTTCTGCCCTGCGTAGGACAAGAGGTACCTTGACCCAGCCCCTTCCCCCCACCATTCACAGGCATTCTCTCTGGCCCCCTCCCTCCAGCACTTCTGGAATAAATGTCTCTAGTTCTGTAGGCAGCACTCTCATTGCTTCTTAATCCCAATGACCTAATTCCCCTGAAGACCCCCCCACCCCCAGCACATGATCTCCCAATCCCTGAAGTCAGACTCTCCCAGGACAGCCTTCCAACCTCAGAGTGTCTCAAACTCCTGAATAGGTACCTCCTCCTGGGCTTCCAGGGTCTCTGGAGTGAATTCTGATCCCTCCCCACCACACTGGGAACCCCAGTGGTCTGTCTACTCCCTCCCTCCTCTCCCAGGTAATGACCTCTGTGTTCTGCCTGGACCGTTTTCTGGGCCCCTGACTGGCCCACTCCCTATAAGAACTATAGGCCCCTTACAGGTACCAATCCCAAGCGTAACTCATCTCCCTCCACATTTCCCCCAGGTTCCCCAGTCCCAGGAACAGGACCATAAGCACCCTAGGAGATCTCTACACATCGTCCTCCCTTCAGCCCCACGAGTCCAGGTGGGCCCAGCCCAGCACCCTGAACCTCGCAGCCATGTGCCAACCAAACACAAGAGACAAGGACTGGACTGACATAGCAAGGAAGGTCTCTGGGAGGGGAGGGGGGAGAGGGTGAGGAGCAGCAGCTCACAGGCCGACACGTCAGGTACCCTGACAGCTGTGTGGACAGCCAGGCACACAGCTGACATCCCCGCTGTGTCCCCATAGCTCAGACTCCATCTGGGCTGTTGGCAGAGGTCCACACTCCCTTAGTCTCCTCACTCTGGGGCCTGCCCAAAACAACACGGCAGCCACCGAGGCCCAGCCGCTGATTTCCCAGTGAAGCTGAGGGAAACCAAGGCAAGGTAGGCTGGCTTTTGGGGCAAACCCAAGTTTGAGAGCAAGACTGATATGGGAGCCAATTCAAGTTGTACAACTCAACTGCTGTGTGGCCTCACACAAGTCACTCAGCCTCTCTGCATCCTAATTTTATCTCCACAATAAGAACAATAATAATTGTTTCAATAATTGGAAGGTGTTATAATTAACCAAAGGACAAGGAGACTGCTTAGTGGGCCAGAGGGAAGGGAACGAGAAGGGAAGTGGACAAGCCACCTCTCATCTCCGAGGGAGAGCCTCCATTCCGCTGGCACCTGCTGCGTGTACACTACCTGGCCAGAGCTTTGGGTATATAGTGTTTGCCAACAGCGCTGGGGAGGCCTTTTGTGATTGCCAATTTTCAGACAAGAGAACAGGCTCAGGTAGGGGTGGTGACGTGCCCACCTTCTATGACAGAGTCCAACTCAAAGCCATATCCTCTGGCGTTGGTGACCCCGTAATGCAGGAGGAAGGGCTGAGTGCCAGGCAGGGGCTCACCCCACACACCCCCTGGCTGAGCCAGCCTCCCAGGAAGGGGTAACGGGGATCCACAGGGAAGGGAGAAGCAGGAAAGAAAGGAGGTAAGAATGGCAGTGAGTGAGGAACCCGGTGGACACTAGGGAGAGCCCAGGGTCGCTGCTCTCCGGCTGAGGGGATGAGAGCTGGTTTATCCTGTGTGCCGCACCCACAGTCACTTCACCTTCTGCCCCCACATCCCACTGGGCCTGCTTGCTCCACTGCCATGTGACCTCAGGCTGGCCTCTGAACCTCTCTGGCCACTCCTCTGTCCAGGAAGGCCAATAACCCTGCTCCCTCCCACCCACCACCCCAGCAGGCCTGCAAGAAAGAGAGGGGTTCCTGGGGAGCCCGCTCCTGGGCTGCTGGCACAGAGCCTCCCAGGAGAGTCATTAGTACCATGGCTTCCGGTTTCTGCAGGGCCTCTCAGGAAGTAATTTAAGCTGCAAGAATTAGATCAAAGAAGCTAAAAGCAGGAGCCCAGAAATTAGCTCTAGCAATTCCAGCATTCAGAGCCCAAAGGGCCCAGGGATGGGGAATGAGCTGGCTGAGCTTGCAGCCAGGCTGCTGGAAAATGGGGTTCTGGCGGCTCTCCAGGCGACACAGCAGCCAGCACTGCTGGGAAGGTTTGCTCCTGGGGAGGACAGAGGGAGGAGGGGTCGGAGAGGGAAAGCTCAGCTGGGCAGGGCCTGGGAGAACCTGGGCCACGTCTGCTGGCTGAGGGTCTGACCGCGTCGAGCCATCTCTCCTTCCTCACCCCTGGCTGACCCCGGCCTATTTACACCAGGCTCTTCTGGCACTGGCCTTTGCACAGGCTGCACCTCGTGCCAAGTACCCTCTTGCACTCTCCATTTGCCCCAGAGTCATTGCCCACTCTGTGCATTGAGTCAGTACCCCCCAGGGGTCACAGGCACCAGCCTCAGAGCTTTGCTCTCTCCCCATAGTTTCAGGTAGAAGCACAGAAAGCCATGGGTAAACTCAGAGTCAGGAAAGCCAGGCCTCCTTTGCCTGGACCTAAGCTTGGGGCCGTGGCACTGCCTGTCTTCCAAACGTTTTTCCTCTGCATGTGAGCCATGCACTAACAGGGCAGCCAGAGCTTCCCAGTTGCCCTTCACCCTGCCCTCATCCCTCCATCCCTGCCAACCTCACTACCTTACCCATCCCTGCCATTCGCCACCCTAGGCCCAGTTCCAGTACTGCGAGCTGTTTGCTCAGGGCCTCCGCATGCACTGTTCCTGCCACATGTGCACTCCTGGAGAACCCCAGGTCACCTTAAAGACTCAGCACAAGTACCTCCCACCTGCCCCTCACCGAACATTGCTCCTCCCCTCTGCCATCCTGGAACCCCTGTGAGAAGGCTCATTGCATTGTACCTCATCCTTGAGTGACTTGTCCATCTCCCCAGCCCAGCCTACACCCCTCCTCGCCAGGGCCCCTGTCCAGCTCCTCTCTGTATCACCAGAGTCCAACATTGGCAGGGCATAGTGAATAAATCTGTGTTGAAGGAACCAACACAGGTGATACAGGAGGAATTAATTCCTTCATGAATGGGAAAAACAGGCCCAAAGAGTGGCACGGACTCCCAGAGGGGGTCAGCTTTCCATCTCAGCGCAGCACCAGCTCTCAGTTCTGAGGAGTTCTGAGGACCAGGGCCCACCGTTCGCACCACCAGATCAGACCTCTCTCTCCGCTCCCTCCTGATGGCTGGGTGCCAGCTGGTGTCCACACTATAGTTGTCCAGGGGGAGGCGCTGATGCAGCCCTGGTGCTCTCTACTGCAGCCCAGCCTTTCTCCAGCTTCTGATGGAGACTTGGCTCTAGTTCCCTAATGCCCCTATAAGCTGTGCGCTCTTGAACAAGCCATGTCACCTCTCTGGCCTGTAGGGTGCTTGTCTGGAAGGAAGAGATAATGTGCCAGGGCCTCTGGGGGAATCAATCGAGGAACAGCACTTTGTACACTTTAATGTGCAGTGTTCCTGGGGGCTGTCAATTATCAACGCCTGCGTACATCCACAAAGCTTCCAGGCTCCAGCCAGGAAGGTTACAAAAATTTAAAGTTTGGACCCCCAATGAACTTCATGAATACAAGGCAAAATGAAAAAATGTGTCATTTCAAAGTTTTGAGCCAGAGGGACACAAAGGCCTGGTCCAGCAGTCAGATGTCCTTTAGGACGGAGGACCCTCTCCAGGCAGTGGGAACAGCTTGAGAAAAGGCTCACGGCAGAAAAGTGCACAGCAGTTCAGGAAAGTGCATAGCAATTCAAACCCAGCTGAGCACAGTGGGGCCCTGCGGACTGAGAGCAGGGAACTGAGCTGGGTCAAAACAAGTCCTTGCCAGGGAGCTGAGAATACAGTCTTCCAGCAGGTCAGTCAGACCCAAGCTCGAGTCCCAGCTGCACCATTTAGAGCGGTGTGTCCTTGGGCAAGTCACAAACCCCTCTGAGCCGCTGTCAGCTCCACCTGGTTCCAGCTTTTAAGATGGCAGAGTAAGAAAGTGGCATATGCCCAGGGCCTCCCCTACAGGAAGGAGTCTGTCCTTTCCTTGGAAACGTGTGAACCCCCTTCCAGGGGCCTGTGGCCTAGTCTTCTGTTCCCTGGATCTGCTGGAGGCTGTGCAGATGGGCTGGGCAGGGAAAGGACTCGCCGTGCAGCAGGCCACGCCAAGCCAGCTACAGGAGGGAGCTGACGCTAGTAAGCCTTCCCAGGACACTGCAACCACCAAAGTCAGGAAGAGAAAGGAGAGAGAGTTTTAGTCCCCGTTTTGTAGATAAAAACATCAAGGAACATGTCCCAAATCTGCGGCTGCTTGGAGGTGTCTGCCCAGACCAGCTCCACTAAGTCAAAGGTTTCCTTTAAGACCACGGGGACATCCAACCCACGGCTGCATACAAAGTGCTCAGTGACCCTGAAAGTACACCATTCCCCACAGTCTTAAAGTTTACAGGAGAAGAATTTAAAGTTCGTGCAGCCACAACTGCAATTATTACCAATGATGGAATAGGAATAAACCCTGCACAGACTGCTGGAAATGTTTGTCTAAAGGAGGGGTCCCCAAACATTTTACAAAGGGGGCCAGTTCACTGTCCCTCAGACTGTTGGACGGCCGGACTATAAAAAAGAACTATGAACAAATCCCTATGCGCACTGCACATATCTTATTTTAAAGTAAAAAAACAAAACGGGAACAAATACAATATTTAAAATAAAGAACAAGTAAATTTAAATCAACAAACTGACCAGTATTTCAATGGGAACTATGGGTGCGGATGCATCTTGTGCTCCTCTCACTGACCACCAATGAAAGAGGTGCCCCTTCCAGAAGTGCGGCGGGGGCCCGATAAATGGCCTCAGGGGGCCGCATGTGGCCCAGCGGGCCGGGCCGTAGTTTGGGGACCCCTGGTCTAAAGCATGGTTCAGAACTGTGGATTATTCCTAGAGATCATGTTGAAGGTTGCTGCTTTCCGCTACTTGGAAGGCAGGGTTACCTTTCAAAATAAATGTTGGTATTGTTGTTGTAAGACTAAAATCAGGCATTTAAAATACAATGAAAACACCAATGGTTGATGAAATAATGACAGGTGACTCTCCATCCCTTCTCGTTACTCCTGTATTATTCATTCCCACGTGTTATTCCTGTGAAGGGGATGCTTATGCACTGAAGGCATGTGCCACCACCACAAAAGATCTAATTTTTCACTGCTACCTTGCAGCACACAGCTGGTTCACCTGGAGTAAATGAATTATCCAACTGTGGTTTTTTATTGCAGGATGCTTCTGATAGTCCTGTCCGAGAACATGTGGGAAATTAAAATTTATTGAATCTTCCTATCTGTCTTTAAGTAAAAACTATAAAAAGATTGTAGCCTGACCAAATGGGATTTTGTGGGACGCTGAGATCCCAGATTCAAAACCCCAAGGTTGCCGGCTTGAGTGCAGGATCATCATCAACATGATGCCAAGGTCACTAGCTTGAGCCCAAATGTTGCTGGCTTGAAGCCCAAGCTTGCTGGCTTGAGCAAGGGTCTCTGGCTCAGCCACCTCCCTGCTCTGTCAAGGCAGGTATGAGAAGCAATCCATGAACAACTAAAGTGATGCAACTATGAGCTGAGGCTTCTCATCTCTCTCCTCCCTCTCTCTCTCTCTCCCTTCTTTTCTCTCACTCTCTCAGAAAAAGAAAGAAGAAAAGAAAGAAAAAAAAGAAAGAAATGGACTGTAGATCATACATGGCAGTTTCCTTAACAGCATCTGAAGATCTGACTTGAAGACTAAAAAATAGTTGGTCTTAGCCTGACCAGGCGGTGGCACAGTGGATAGAGCATCGGACTGGGATGCGGAAGACCCAGGCTCGAGACCCCAAGGTCGCCAGCTTGAGCACAGGGTTTATCTGGCTTGAGCAAAAGCTCGCCAGCTTGGACCCAAGGTCGCTGGCTCCAGCAAGGGGTTGCTCGGTCTGCTGAAGGCCTCCGGTCAAGGCACATGCGAGAAAGCAATCAATGAACAACTAAGGTGTCGCAACGGCAATAAAAAACTAATGATTGATGCTTCTCACCTCTCTCCGTTCCTGTCTGTCTGTCCCTATCTATCCCTTTCTCTGACTCACTCTCTGTCTCTATAAAAAAATAAATAAATAAAATAGTTGTTTTAATTATATATAATTTATTTTATTTTATTTTTAAAGATTTTATTTATTGATTTTAGAGAGAGGAGAGAGAATAAGAAGGGGGAGGCAGGAGCAGGAAGCACCAACTCATAGTTTCTTCTTGTATGTGCCTTGACCAGGCAAGCCCGGGACCTTGAACTGGCGACCTCAGTGTTCCAAGTCAACACTTTATCCACTGTGCCACCACAGGTCAGGCTATTATATACTGTTTATGATAAAGAATATAGATATATCAATGAATATTTAACTCAACTTTTTATCACATACTTTTCTTAAGTGTCAAGCTTCACATATTCATATAAATTTTAATTTAATATCTGAGAGCCAAAAATTAAATTCTTTTATCAGCTCTTATGTATAAAATTGATATCCCACACCAAAGAGTTCTAACTATGATCTTGCAGAATCCAATATCTGTAATGGTAAGAATTGAAAATAAAGTAGAAGCATCCTTGGCTGAGTTATGCATTCCTCGGTCAGTCTCTTTTAATACAGAGTTTAAAAAAGGGACTCTCAAGAAACATTGTCTTCCTGAGGATTATATTTCTAAATTGCACTCAGAAGAGACTATTGCAAAGAAGACCTGAAGTTCACAACAAAGCTCAGGAAAATGCTAAGGAGGAATGCTGCTTAATTATACTCACCGAAGGCCGAACGTCTAAGGGAGCATTAAGATTAGTCAAGTGCATAGAAAGCCAAGAAAGGGAGATGGGGAAGCCCCGGTGACCAGCCTCCTCATAAAGAGGAAAGAAACAAAAGATAGCAAAGGGGACAGAAAGCTGTAGTAAAGTGTCAGAGAAAAGGCCAGCTGGATAGGCACTCGTGCAGAGGTTGTGCTGGGAGAACTGATAGGGATACTTGACAGTGTCATAAGGAGCAGGAGGCAACCGGAGAAAGCAAAGCATAGGCCTTGTCAACATGCAGATTTCAAAATTCCCTTTATGAGAAACTAAAGAATGATACCCGCCAGGGACGTTTTATTTGCTCTTACGGAGGAAATCAATATCTATGCAAATCTTTAAAAATGAAATGAAGGCTCCCAGGGCTCCACACGCTAGATGGCAGGCTCTCAGAGCAGGCTGTGTCCTTCTGCTCTTTCTAGACCTGGAAATGCAGTAGGCTTTCAAAAAATACTTGCTGAATTTTTAATGAACAAAGTATCTCTAAGACCAATTTTTATCTAAGCGTGTTTCAATATCTTCTTTATCATAGGCCCTAGGTTCACTGGGGGGAAAAACAGTTAAGGAAATGCAACAAAATCATCTGAGAGGTGGCATTGGTAGTTAAGTTTAAGAAACTAACCAGATATTGTTCATGTATTTGGTAAATGAACAGCAGAATTCTAAATGGTAAAAAGAAAAAAATAATCTTTGTTGAGGTAGAAAAGTATACTTACAATGTTTGGGGCAGTTTTTATTTTTATAAACAAAACTTGATGCTCAAAGATCCCCTTAACAGTATGAAGCCTCAGTTACTATCAACTGAGTGACTATCAACTCCCTGAGTTTTTGTTTAATATAGCCCCTCCACCCTAGCACAGAATCTTCCTGCTGAGTTATATAAGTAAGTTTTACCATAAAGTAATTTGTTTACTACTTTTGCTTTTTGGTTTTAAAAATTCTATTGCAGGTAAGTTTTTAAAAACATTTTCTTAAAGAACCAGGCATTTTGTTACTGAGTAAATATGATAAGTTCTTTGTGCAGAATGTTTTGAAGTATTTAGTTTAAGTGCATTATTGGCACACAGAATCTTATTTTTTTTTTTTTTTTTGAGAGAGAGAGAGAAAGAGACAGAGAGAGACAGAGATAAACCAGAAGGGAGAAAGATGAGAAGCATCAACTCATAATTGTGGCACTTTAGTTGTTCATTGATTGCTTCTCTTACATGCCTTGACCAGGGGGCTCAAGTGACCCCTTGCTCAAGCCAGAGACCTTGGGCTCAAGCCAACAATCATGGGGTCATGTCTGTGACCCCACATTCAAGCCGGTGACCTCAGGGTTTTGAATCTGGGCTCTCAGAATCCCAGGTCGATGCTTTATCCACTGTGCCACCACCAGGTAAGGAAGTACATGACACCTTAAAACATATTTTGTTATACCATAAACCATATTTTCTACTCTTTTTATCTTATTTTTGTGGAAGAGACATAGAGAGGAACAGATCGGGACAGACAGACAAGAAGGGATAAATGAGAAGCATCAATTCTTTCGTTGTGGCTCCTTAGTTGTTCATTGATTGCTTTCTCATATGTGCCTTGAAGGGGGTGACTACAGCAGAGCGAATGACCCCTTGCTCAAGCCAGCGACCTTAGGCTCAAAAGCCAGTGACCATGATCCCATGCTCAAGCCAGCGACCTCACGCCCAAGCTGGTGAGCCCACATTCAAGCCAGCAACCTCGGGGTTTCAAACCTGGGTCCTCTGAATCCTAGTCCAACGCTCTATCCACTGTGCCACCTCCTGGTCGGGCCTTATTTTATTATTAACGCTTTATATCAGCACAAACACACACATTTGTGCCTTGTTAACTGGATCCCGAGCTCCCAGACCCCGTATCACACCAGGGCTTCCCAAAGCAGGGCGCTGAGTTCAAACTGTTCTCATTTCAGGTGCACTCTGGTGTGGCAATAAGGAAGTCAGTAAGTCGAAGAAAAAAGAAAAGAAGTCAGTAAGAAAGTTGTTCCCTGGCCGTTTTCTCAAGGGGAACTCACTTTGGACCAGCAGCCCTTGCCCATCTACTTAACAAGGGAAAAGCGAACCTTCGGTTCAGAGCCACAGCACCTGGTGGAACCGCATGGATTTTTCTGTTGTTTTTACTTGATTTTTAAAATTCTTCCAGTTACCTGGTGTTATGGAGAGTAACACTGACTTTCCATTTACCGTAGACATACAGTTTCCTATAATAAATAAGAAAAAAGGAAGCTGATTTTTAAAAAACTATGAAGTTCCTAGTGCTGTAGGCAGGAACCTTAGCATTACACCAAGCGTCAGAGGCCAGGGCGCTATGGGAATAAGGGCTGGGGGAGGCAGGGGCGAGTCACCTGACCCACCTCTCTGAGCCTTGACACTCTCCTCTAAGAGGTGGGATAATGGAGCGAGCACACAGAGGCCATGAGGAGCCAGGATCATTTGAAGAACAGCTGGAGGACTCACACTAACAGTTAACAAGAGCACACAATGCTCTCTGGTAATTCACACAATATGGGATTGGCCGGGGTAACCAACAGACCAATGCAGCAGAACAGAAAGCCCAGACAGAGGCCACAAGTAGATGGACACTTGATTTATGACAAAGGTGTCACCACAGTGCATTGAGAAAAGGATGGGCTTTTCAATGAATCAAGCTGGATCAACTGGCTATCCATATGGGAAAAGCTTCACCTTGACCCCTACCTCCCACTACACACAAAAACAATTCCATACAGAGTGGGAACCAACTGAAAAGGAAAGCAATAAAGCTTTCTGAAGAAAAAGAGCATGTTCAAATGGCCAATAAATAACAAGAAAACAGGTTTGACCCCTCTAATCATCAAGGAAATAAATGCACATCAAAAACACAATGAGCCTGGCCTGTGGTGGCGCAGTGGATAGAGCATTGACCTGGAATGCTGAGGTCACCAGTTCAAAACCTGGGCTTGCCCGGTTAAGGCACATAGGAGAAACAACGAAGGAACAGTTAGAGTGGAGCAACTCTGAGTTGATACTTCCTGCTACCCCACCCCCATAAATTCAATAAATAAAACCTTACAAAAAAAGAAAATAGAATAATGAAACACTATTACATTCCCCACCTAGAATGGCTAAAGTGAATAACACACACACTCCCACCGAGATCTTCTACACTGGTAGTAAGAGAGTATGTTGCTACAGCCACTTTGCAAAATCATTTGACTGTATCTTCTAAAACTGAACAGACACATACTCTGTTATTCAGGGATTCTACTCCTAAGTATATGCTGAACAGAAATCCATGCACATATTCACCAAAAGAGCATTACAAAAATTTTATTACTGTAGTATTTGTGATAGTGGAAAATGAGAAACAACCCTAAAGTGCAAGAGAACAAAGGAAAAATACCTGGGCATAATGAACTATGATACAATGAAATATGATATAATAACAAAAATGAACAAACTATTGTATGAAACTCCAGGAATGGATCTCACAAGCATAGTAACAAGAAAAGCAAAACTGAATTGAAACACAGGCACACCCCGCTTACATGTACGGTGAAGAGGAGGCAGGAGAGTAGCTGCCTTTGGAGTGGAAAAAACGGGGGAATGAGAGGGCTTCAGGGGTTCTGGTAACACACTCCTGGGTCTGGGTAGTGGCCCCCGGGTGTGGTCACTGAGCTATGCACTGATGATTTATGCACTGTTCTTTATGCTTCAGTAAAAAGTTGTTTTAAAAGCCAGTACAGTGGCCCTGGGCAGAAAAATTGGCTGAATTTGGGGACCCTGACCCCACCAGTCCTGGGCCCCTCACAGTTCTAGCCCTGTCAGGCTGGACACTACAGACCTGGAGGAAAGAAGCCCCAGGCTGGGTCAGAGCACTGGCCTGACTTTATCACACATAGGCTGTGTGACTTTCTGCAAGTCTCCTCCATCTCTCTGCACTGTGGCTTTCACATTTGGAGTGCTTAAGTCCAAGGCAGGATCCCACAAGGTGAAGGGGGTGCCCCCTTACCCCAACCAGGCACATGCCTACTTTCAAGGTTCCCTCTGCCTCTGAGAGGAGGTGCGATCCCGCCAGGGATCATACCCCGGAGACATTCTCAGCCCTGAGAGGAACTGGGGGCGGGGGGTGCCCAGGACCCCAGTCAGAGGTCCTGGAGGGCCAGGCGCAAGAATCAGGCTTCAGCCTGATCTGCGGTGGCGCAGTGGATAAAGCATTGACCTGGAACGCTGAGGTCACCAGTTCAAAACCCCGGGCTTTCCTGGTCAGGGCACATATGGGAGTTGATGCTTCCTGCTCCTCCTTCCTTCTCTCTCTCTCTAAAAATGAATAAATAAAATAAAATAAATGAATCAGGCTTCATCCTGAGGTGACAGAGAGCTGGAGAAGGGTTCTGAGCTGCGGAGAGACCTGAGATGCATCTGGCTGCCCCATGGAGAATGCACTAGAAAAGGACAAGACTAGAATAGAAAGGCCAGAAGGAAGGCCGTTGAACTTGAATCGGTAGACTCAGGTGTGAATGGTGAGCAGATAGGGTCTAGAGCTGTGTAGGCGGGAGACTCAACTTTCTTTAGCCAGCCGGTTGTGGAGGTAAAAGGGAGAATGAAAGATGGCCTGCCAGGGGTCCCTCTTCTGCAGCCCAACTCCCCATACCCACAGGGGGTCCCCACTGTACAGCACGGGACCAGCAGAGTGGGCATCATCCAGTGAAGTCGAAGAGCCAATGAAGCCCGGGGCAGAGCTCTGAGTGGGGAAAGCTGCAAGGCCCCCAGGAGCTGGGTGGGGGGATTGGGGGGCTAGACAAAGGGTCAGATGCTGTGCAGCGGGGCTGAGGCACTGAGCCAGGCAGGAAGACCAGATGCCAGGGGTGGGGGCCTGGAGAGGGCAGAGCCTCAATTTGGTGACTTCCTGGTTATCTGGGCATTTGTGTTTCTGTCAATGTGTTCGTCCCCCTTTATCCCACCCTCCTCCAGCTTCACAAGCCACTACTTCAATAACATGCTTAATGCGATCTCTGTCCTGTGGTAGGTGCATTTTGACCTCCCAGGACCCCAGCACCCCCACGTACTGTGTACTGAGGAAGGGAAGGCAGGGTGGGGGAGGAGAATGTGGAGGGAGAGTGGGCTGGGCCCCCGGGCCATGACCACGAGCAGAGCCAGGGGCCAGGCCCAATGAGTCAGTCCAGCCACGCCAGGCAGGCTGGCACCGGGGCTGGGAAATCCTGTCTTTCTTCTACACTCCCCTCCCCTTATCGCTTCTGTCAGTGTCCAATCCAGTCTCCACCCAGCTGTAGTGATCTTTCTGGCACATAAACCCGACAAGCAGCTTCCCTGCCAGGACATACAAAGGGCCTGGAAGGCAGGGCCAGGGCTTTGGGGTGCATGCAGGGTCTCTCACTGGTCCTGGGGGACAGTGGTACTGAGGCACTCATGTTGCCCTCGCAGCATTTTGAGGGAAAATCCAGCCCCCAAGTCAGTTGTTGTGTGACCGGGCTGCATCCCAAGGCCTCCGCCCCACAGCTGGTCTTCATTGGGGTTTGGGTCCCACCCCGAAGTGTCTCTGAGGGGAGGGGGGAGGTTGGGTAAGCCGGGGCATACCTGGGAGAGAAACCTCCACAAACATGCTCCAGTGAGGGCTCCAGCAAGGGCAGGGACAGGAGAAAACGGGGAAGTTGGCTGAGTTCCTGGAGGCTGGGGCTTCCCTGGGCAGGAGTGGCTCAGGCTCAGCCTCAGCCAGGCAAGCTGCCCGGCTGGTGTGGGCACTGAAGGCTGGTGTGGGCACTGAAGGCTGGTGTGGGCATTAAAAGTCCCGTGTCGCAGAAACCAGGGCAGTGATCATCCTGCCGCAGGGCTCCCAGCGCAGCACCACATCCTGCTGAGAAGGTGCAGAGGGAGGGGCAGGTGCAGCTGAGCGCCTGGAGCAGGGGCTGTCCTCTGTCCTCCGGGCAGTGGAAGAAGGACTGGAGCTTCAGGTCACAGGTGTTGCTACTCCCCACAGGTAAACAACCTAGCCAAATGGGACTTGATCAGGTCACTGAAGCCATCTCTGCTCCATTGGGCTGTGTGACCCGAGGCAAACTTCTACCCTCTCTGTCCTATAGATTCTCACCATCAAATGGAGGGGAAGGGGACACTTCTTGCTCTTTTCCGATCTGTAAGGTTTGCCACCAGAACAGCCTCTTTTCCTGCTTTCTGCATAGGCAGTCTCTGCCCCTGGTCCCCCCTGCCTCTAAGTCTCAAGATTGGAAACCTAGTAAAAGGATACCCATTTTTCAGACCGAGACTCTGAGGCTTGATTCCTAGGTCAAGCCCTTGTCCAACCTCAGAAATGAGCTGTACTGTTCTCACTGAGCAGATGAGGTCCAGAGGCTCAGAGGGGAAAGGCTCATTAAGGGCAGAGCCAGGAGCTTATCTCAAGCCAAACCTCTGCTCTGCCTGGCCCACCACTCGTGCAAAGACAGTGATGTATGTATTCCTCAGCCCCGGGGAGTCCTCCTGTTCTTTCACCCATGCCTGCTCTGGGCATGGGCAAGGGGGCAGCGAGGAGTCAGACAGGGCTCTGCCCTGGAGGTCAGCTGGATAGAGGAAAGAGAGCCATGTGGGTGCCAGGGTGACAGATCTGCTCTCAAAGGGGAGTGATTCATTCAGATGGGGCAGGAGAGGTTGCAGGGAGGAGATGGCATCTAAGCAGGATCTCAAAGGGGGGACTGCAATTTCAGGAGATGAAAGTGGAAGGTTTGGGGGAAGACGGAACATTCTAGGAGGAAGAAACCATTTCAGCAAGGCTGGGGGACAGACAGGGTGCTGGGGAGAGAGAAGAAGGAAGAAGGGGCCGGCACTCAAACAGCACCACAGCTGGTTCCAGCAGCCGGAGAGCTGGGCTCAGGACTCAGGAGTGTGCAGGAGCGGGAGCTGCGCTGATGGACAGTCCGCAGGCAGGTGGGGAAGAGAGGGGCCAGGATACAGGCAGAGAGACCAGGCTGTAAAACTGCCCCTGAGGGAGAAGCAGGGCTCCATATGGCACGGCCTTGGCCATGGGAATGTAATGGAGAGCCACACTGGGGCAGGGTTGACTGTATACAGGCCAGGGGCTCTCTGCAAGTTTGGCTGGGGTTCTCCCTCCGAGACCTCAAGAGGCTCGCCACCTGCGAGCATGGCAGCCACGTCTCTGCACAAGTGGTGTGTTGGCAGAACTTCCAAGCTCTGGGCATCATGTCTTCCTCCTGCCCATGGTGGTCTTGGATGCCAATGCTTCCTCCTTCCCAGGCCGAGGCAGAATCAGAGCTTCAGAACGCCCCATCCACATCCTCACCCTCATGGGGAAGGGAGAGGGAAAATAGTGACCTTCTTTGTGCCTCAGATTTCTCATCTGTAAAATGAAGGTCTTTCCACTCGACTTGCCCAGCCTGCCTCCCCTTGCTCTGCTCACGCTCCTCTGCTCCAGGCAGAACTTAGCTTCAGTCAGCCTTCAATCTACAAAATGGGGCTTCCGGCCAGCCCCAGCCCTTACAGGGTGGTGGCGGGGATCAAGCGGTCTCCCCTGCACAGCACTGGGTTTACTGAATGAATGTCTGAAATGAGCTGCGCTCCATTCTTAAAGGCCTAACATACTGTCAACTGTCAAATGCAAGATAGGTCTAGTCACGGGGGCAACCCATGGGGACATTCCTCTCTTCTACACATCCCTGAGCTCTGGCCACCATGGCCTCAGGCGGGGCTCTGGGGCCGGAGGTGCAGCAGGCCCACCCCCGGCCCACAACAGTTACCAGGCTGGGGGAAGACAGACACTGAGAATGACCTCATGGGGGAAGAAGCCAGC
The DNA here is from genome assembly GCA_037038555.1 of Rhynchonycteris naso. Classification (NCBI taxonomy): domain Eukaryota; kingdom Metazoa; phylum Chordata; class Mammalia; order Chiroptera; family Emballonuridae; genus Rhynchonycteris; species Rhynchonycteris naso. The sequence continues at coordinate 315,849,576 of CM072995.1, forward strand.
AGCGGTGGGCACTCAGGAGGGGGTTCCTGAGGAAGGTGCCTGCAATGGCACTGCAGTGGGTTCCATGGTATCCCCAAAGATAGCAACATCTCATCCCCGGAACAGTGCGTGTTACCTTATATGGCAAAAGGGACTTTGTAGATGTCATTAAGGATTTTGAGATGGAAGATAGTCCTGGATTATCCAGGTGGGCCCTCCATGGCGTCACGTCTTCTTATGAGAAGGAGGCAGAGGGAGGTGTGACTTCACAGAGGAAAGTAGAGGGGACTGGAGTGGGGAGGTCCCAGGAATGCCGGCAGCCACCAGAAGCAGGAAGAGACAAGGGACGGATTCCCCCCTGGAGCCTCCTCCAGACGTACCACCATGCCAACACCTTGACTTTAGCCCCATAAAACTCATTTTAGACTCTGAGCTCCAAAACTGTTAAGGGTATAAATCCGTGGTGTTCTAAGCCGCCCAGGTGGTGTTAATGTGTCACAGCAGCAACAGGGAACTACTGTCATGAAGAGCAGTGAGGGCGGGCATGTGGCCTCACGCCCTCTCCTGCTCAGGGGAGTGAGTGTGCGACAGAGGAGGAAGTCACTACACCTTGAATTGCTCCGATGTAAAACCAAGTCACCCCAAACTTCAGTGTCTTATCAGTTGGGTCCCACCTCACCTGACAGGCAGGAGTTATGGTGGGGGGAAGGATGTCCTGGGCAGGGACTGGCTGGGCACGGGCAGGCAGAGCAGCCAGTAGCTCTCTGCTTTGCATCTTTCAGGCCTCAGAGTCCTGTGGCCATCACTAGGCACACCCCAACATCTCATCAGTGAGGATCAACTGGGTAACAGTGGCTGGGATTGGTCTTCTCTGCCCTGGCCACCAACCCCTCCTCCCATAAATGACCATATGCCTCATTGTGTCAGAAAACCACAGCCCACACCCACGGGCCACCACAGCCTCAGCCCCAGAAAAGTGACCCCTAAAAATATATCCCTGAATAATTACAATGGAAAGCAGTAACTGGTCACAACAGTGAGCAAATGCTCATATGCCACAACTTCCCAAGTCCAGACCTGAGCCTGGCTTCCTCAAACGTCCTGGGTTAGAACCCCAAAGGGACTTGGCCCATTTTGCCTCCAGTGAGCCTGGGAAGGCAAGGCCTGAGACCAAAGGGAAGTCATCAGCTTGGCCTAAACTGAAGTAAGACAAGGCCAGGGTGTCACATCAAACCAGAGAAGAGGAGAGGCCGGAAGGACCACTGCCAGCCAGGGAATGTTTTCGTCAGGAAAGGCAAGGCATAATGAAAAGAGGTCTCTGGAGCAGTCTGAGGGGTAGCGGAGGGGGCAGGGGCTCTAAAGGCACTCACAACTCTGGAGGACATGGGGGCAGAGGAAGGCAGGGGGCTAGGTAAGACAACTAGTTATAGACAGAGACAGACTTCCACAACTGCCCAGACCAGGGGCCCCCTGCAGCTGGGAGAGCCTGGGGCCTGCTGCTGAGCTTGTTATTATGACATTTAGGAGTCAGGAGCCTTTGGGAGGTCCGGGACTTGGTCAGGTAGAGAGACCACCCACTCAAGGGGTCTAAGAAGGTCACACACCCACTGACACCAAGAGGGGCTTTTACTTCAGTGGGAGACCCCATTTCCTTTCACCCTTCTCCCAAAGTTGGCCCCTCCTTCTTCTGGGTTGTCCCCCACCTCTCCCACAGAGAAGAGACTAAGTGATGCTGATTGTTAATTACTATTACAGTATATGGCTACCAAACACCATGTCCTAGTAAAGCACTTTAGTGACACTATTTAACCTAATCATCATTCCCCAGATCCCTGCACCTAGGCAGCATTCATCCCCATTTTGCACATGAAGAAACTGAGACTCACAGGGGAAGTTTCCTGCCTCAAGGTCATGCCAGTTTCAGAAAGGAAGAAACTTAGACACAGGTAGGAGGGGTCATAGAGAGAGGCTTCCCTGTGCCCACTGGGGGTCCAGGAAGGCCTCCTGCTCAGGGACCAGACCTTCAGGGCTGTGCTAAAAGCCCACAGGAAAAGCTGAGGCAGAAGCAGCCAGAGACAGCACTGGCCTAGAAGCAATGTCCTAGACGTCAGCCCCAAAAGCCCACAGGTTTCTCACAACCAGTGTCTGACCCCTACCTTGTCAAACTGGCTCCCAAGCCTACTCCATCTCCAACAGTGCCTCCATCTCAGATAGGGCTTCCCCACCTACCCTTCCCCAGGCTGAGAGCATATATAGTCCCTTAACACCCCCATTAACCCCTACCCCTATTCTGGGAACCCCTATCAGATCCCCTCCGGTGGGATGTGAGGAGCTGGGGAGCTCTGGCCTCCACCTCACTGCCCCCCACAGAGATCCGCCCACTATAGCGGCCAAAGATGCCCTTTCTCAGACACACATCTGAGTATTTAATGCCACTCCCCACAGACTATCATTCAGTTTCACACCTCCAGGCCTATACCGGTCTGTTCCCTGGGCCTGTAGGGCCCGGCCTTCTTTTCTGCTTGGTTAAACTTTCCTTTCCTGAGACCCAGCACACTAGTATTCAAAGTGAAATCTCCCCCAGCTCCCAGGCAGGAACTGCTCTCCCCCTTCCTGCCTTGGCTCCCAGCATGGGATGTAACCTGGGCAATGGCTTATTTGTTGCCCCACCTGTCTTACCAGTCAGTAGAACTGCCGGTCAGGGCATAACCCCACCAGAGCACCTCTTTGTCCTGGCACCCAGCTCTGGCCCCACGAGAAGCAGCAGCAGCTAGCAGCTGGGCCCACCCCACCCTGCCCAGTCTGTCAGCCAGGGACAGCAGCCAGGCCTCCCACAACCACACCAGGACTTTGGGGACTGGAGCATGAACCAGGCCCAAAGACCCTGGGGTTATCAATCTTTGCACTGAACACAGTGGTTTCCCCAGGAGGCATCACACTCTGGGGGAGGCTAAAGCCCACCCTCAAAACCCTCTCTTCCAGGAAGTCTACTCATATTTTTCTCCATCCCTAGAACCCTGCAAGGAGTTGCCCGGCACTTCCCTCTCCATGGCAGGAGCAGGGAGAAGATTCTGGCTTGAGAGTCAGGTGATCTAGTTTCAAATTCTGGCTCAGCACCCCTAAGAGTAGCTCACTTCACCCCTCTGTGCCCACTCTCCTCATTCCTGTGGGACCTTTGGGGGGAATCCACCATAGAAACAAAGCCTGGAGAGAACTTGGCACCTGTCTCTCTTCACCTCTGGACCCAAATCCTGGAGGGCAGTGGCAAGAACGTTGGAAGCACTCTCTCCCAGATTCCCCACCCCCCACCCCGCCCATCAGCCCAGGAAAAGGGCGTCTATTCGACAACGGTGGAGGGTCAGGAAAAGAATCTAATTTGCTTCCTTCCGAAGCCTCTCAGGACAGGGGATGGGAGAGAAGGAGGGCACCCAGGAGGGATTGTGGAATTGACGGTTGGGGGGCTGGAAAGGGAACAGGAAAGGGAAATTGGGAGGAAGAAATGGTCAAACCCCGGGGTTCAACCCCAGAGCGTCTGAACTAGGAAACTTGCTCCGGAACTCTGGGAGGCGGAGATTCGGGGAGCCGGGGAGGTCCCTAGCTGCGGGGTGGAGGGTTGGGTGGAGACGAACCGCGGGGGCCCCGGCGGATCCTCCCGGCACCTGCACCCCGGGGCTGAAAGCCAGAGCTCACCCCCTTCCTCCCGGGCGTGCAGGATGTGCAGCCCCATACACCGATCGGTTCTCACAGGACACGCACTGGCCAGCGCTGCAACGCACACACACAACCCTGAAACACACACGAACCCGCGCGCTCGCACACGCCTCCCTCTGCGCAGCGCCTCCTACCTGCCGCGCCGCCACTGGTCCAGCAGAGCTCCGGGATGCAGGCACCGCGCGGGCACTGGAGCGGAGGCTGGACGGGTCCGGGGCAGCAGCCTCCAGCTCACGAGGGGGAATCAGCTGGGACTCCCAGCCTGCGTCCCACCCTGCCCCGCCCCGCCCCGCGGCCTCTGCCCATTTGGGGACAGAGGCGTGGTCTCCAGTGGGGTGGGAGGACCAGAATTGCCGCGCATGCGAACTGGCTCCGCGCTATGGGACGAACCCGCAGGAAGGTGGCTTCCGAGTTCTCGCTGGGGAATAGAAAGGGGTTTGAGGGCCAGTGCGGCTCAGCCCAACCCCTCTGGGCGCGATCAGGCTCCCGTTCTCCCGTCCTCCCTTCCAACCTCGCTCTGTCTGCTGTGGAACATCTTCGGGAGCTCGGCCGAGCCAAGGGCCGAGCCCAGGTCGGCAGGTGCACGAGGGTTCCGGGCGAGCCCGGCAGGAGGCAAGCAGGCCTCTGAGCTCTGGGCACGCCTCTTGTACCGTGAGCTCCTCGAGGAACACCGCGGGTGCTGGGGAAAGAAGGACGTAAAGAGGAGAGCCCCCCTCTCTTCCTATCTCCATGCTCATATCCATCCCCAAGGCTCGGGGTGGAGGAGGGGAGACCTAGACCCCCGGAGGCACCAAGAGAGACTTTGTCAGATGGGGTCAGCTGGATGCAGGCCCACCTTGAACATTTATTGTGTGTGCTGTGATGGGCCGTCAGTAGGAGAGGAGGGTTTCAGAATAAGGCTGAGGAGGTTTCTGAACGACCCGTACTGGCACAGAATAGCGGCTCAGGGCTTTCACCTTACTGCTCTGGAACCGCAGGGCAGACACGATGTGACCTGCTCATCAGAAACCTGTGTTCACCCGCTTCGCAAACGGAGAAACTCAGGCGCACGCCTCTCCCCACCCAGTGCTCCCAGTCTCCGCTAATGATTTCATCTGCAGCTCACTCAGACCAACCAGGCCTCTGTCCCAGGTTTTCCCAGATGTTTCTCCCCTGGGTGTAGCTCCACCCCTCAGGAACCTTTTATTCAGCCAGGAAAGACTCGAATATGCAGCCATGACCCACCACCCTCAGAACAAGGGACCAAGTCAGTGCCCCTGTCTGACTCTCTGGGCTACCCCACTGCCTGCGCCTTGGGCTTAGCCTCCCAGACCCTCAGTGCTGCTCTCCAGCGCTCTCTGCTGCCCACTCTCAGGCCTTGTTGATGTGATCACCCCATCCAAAAGGCTGTTCTTTCCCTCTCACACATGTCCTGATATCAGGCTTTAGCTCTCAAGTCACATCTCCACCATGGTGGAGCTAGGGCCCCAACACACCTTCCTCAGCATTCCCACCTGGTTGCTTGTGTCTCTCCCAGTGTCCTAAACTCATGCTGCCTCTGGGAGTTAGTGGCAGAGTCTCCTGGCGGGCCAGGCTGAGGCTCATTCTGGGGAAGCCAGACGACCCTGGGCTCCAGTCCTCACTCTTCTGGGGAAGCCAGGCGACTCTGGGCTCCAGTCCTCACTCCGCCAGTTACTGGCTGTGTAATCCCGGCCAGTCCTCTTTCTCTTCCAAGCCTCATTTTCCTGTCTGTAAAATAGGCTTCTAGCAGAACTGTGTGGTGATAGGTACAGGCAAGTGGTGGGGCCCAGGAGGCCCCATTATATAGTGTGTTGGGCAGCACTGCCTCTGGGCTGGGCCACTCATGTGTTCCAAGTGGGGCTGGGCTCACATCTGAGAAAATATGTGCGCGCCTCCGCCCACAAAATCCACCTCTGAATGGTGGAGTTCAGAGGGTGCTCAGGCCCTGGTGGGAAAATGGCTGTTAGGCTTGCTCACAGGTTCACAGGCTGCAAGCCCTTTATGCAATTAGTGCAGGAGCACAGGACAGCACTATTGTAAGGAGATGATGCTTCCCCTCAGGGCCAATTGGATGACATTAAGCCCTGCCACTGAGAGGTGCGTCGGTTTCCGATTCCTTGCCCTCCACTGCAAAAAGCAGGTTTTCCTTTCCCTATGTATTTCTTCCTTTTCTTTCTTCTTTTGGCTTGCCTGTCTTTGTGAGCCACCAATAAACTGGAATGGCTCTACAGTTTCTCTACCCTCTGCCCAAATTCTATGCGAATCTGCATGGCCATGGCACCCGGCCTTACAGGCCCTGTTTGTATTTCAGAGTATTGGAGCCTCGGGAGGGGTGTCATGTGGTGGTTGCAAGCATTGATCCTGGACTCACTGCCTGGGATCATGTTAGCTGTGTGACTTGGGCAAGTGACCCAACCTCTCTGTGCCCCAGTCACCTCACCTATAAAATCGGTATTGCAGCACCATGCCATGAGGTTGTGGTGGGGATTGAGCGCACTGACCATGTAAAGCCCCAGAGTGGTCCCTGGCTCTGATTAAGCACTCAGCATGGCTTAGCTGATGATATGTTATTCTAGCCCAACCCCCTCATTTAGTGAAGACAGTGGGTCCGCAGGAGCAGAGACATGTACATGTGGCCACTGAGATGCCCAGGCATCCCAGGATGTTAGAATTGAAAGGTCCCCACCCAGAGCGCATCCCTGGCAGATGAGAAAAGAGGCTTAGAGAGAGAGACTGACCTGCCCAAGGCACCCAGCCTGGTAGGGTGGGGGAGGCATTGGCCCTGCTCCTGTTGCCGGGTCTGGGGAAGGATTCCAGACAAGACAGGAAGGGGTGAGGCTCCAGCAAAGCTCTGGCCCCCAGACCGTGCTGGTTATTGTCATAAACTGAGTCCTCTTCTGGTACCCTCACGGGTGCGTGCTTTTCCTGCCCTCTGCAGGAGCCCCCATCATCCCCATTTTGTAGATAACAGAACTGAGCCTCAGAAAGTTAGTTGCCCTGGTCACACAATTAGGAAGCAGCAGAACTGGGATCCACGCTCACCCTATTTGATTCCACACTTGTGTCCTTCCCTCCCTCCTCCTCCTCTTCTCTCCCCAGAAAAAGACACCTCTATAAGCTTTGCAACTGGTTGTCCAACCTCTGCTTGCATTCCCCTGTAACTGGGAGCTCATTCCCTTTCCCCTTCACTCAGGAGAGGCTTTCGAGGCCTAGAGCTGCTCTGCCTTCCTCCTCCCAGTGCTGCAGGAGGCGATCTGCTCCAGGCCAGAAACCCCCTTTCTCCACCGCGCCTGTTTGTAACAGGGTTTCCCATGTGAGCTCATAATAATAACAACAACAACAACAACAACAACAAATTTCTTTAAAAAACCCCAGCAGATCTAGTTTCCCAGCTCTTATTTTTAAAGGTTTTATTTATTTATTTTTTACAGGGACAGAGAGAGAGTCAGATAGAGAGGGATAGATAGGGACAGACAGACAAGAACGGAGAGAGGTGAGAAGCATCAATCATTAGTTTTTTGTTGCCGTTGCGACACCTTAGTTGTTCATTGATTGCTTTGTCACATGTGCCTTGACCGCGGGCCTTCAGCAGACCAAGCAACCCCTTGCTGGAGCCAGCGACCTTGGGTCCAAGCTGGCGAGCTTTTGCTCAAGCGAGATGGGCCCGCGATCAAGCTGGCAACCTCGGGGTCTCGAACCTGGGTCTTCCGCATCCCAGTCCGACACTCTATCCACTGCGCCACCGCCTGGTCAGGCTAGTTTCCCAGCTCTTGCTTGAGAACCCTAACAAAAGCCCGTTGGCAGGGGAACCCGCTCAAGGTGGAGGCTCATGGGGTCTGGTACCTTGGGGGGGAACATTCAGGTAACCATGTTAACCAGTTCCCCTCCTCCCATCCAGAGAGGTCAGGTCAGACACACAGGGCTTTCAGGTTAGGAATGGCTGCTAATGGCATTCCCCTGAGAGTTCAGAAACGGGAGGGCCACATTAGACTCCAGAGCTTTCGAACTTATACATAACTCTACGTATAGCTATGTCTCTGTTTTGTTTTTCTGTGGCGATCATTAATAAGTTGGCCTCCTCAAGTGCTGTTAAGTTTTGGGGTTTCCTCTTCTGAACCTGGATGTTGCCTCCTTCGCCCACTTTTCTGCTGGGTCTGGTTTGTATATTCCAGATGTTAACCTGCTGTTGGCTTTGGTCGGTGTAAATGTCTCTCCCCTTGTTCGCCTCCATCATCTCTGTTCTTCACTGAACAAAATCGTTAAGCTTCTTACATTTAAATTTAAGCTTTTAAAACTCTTAGTATTTATGAATCTGAAGTTTGTTTGACAAGTTCTTCCCTACTCCTAGGTCACAAAGATATTCTCCTATATTTTCTTCTGTTATTTTTATAGTTGTACATTTCACATTTAGGGCTCTAACCACAGAGAGTTCATTCTTCTTTCTTTTAAGATTTTTATTTACTGATTTTTTTTTTTTTTTTTTTTAGAGAAGGGGTGGAGAGAGAGAGAAAGGAGGAGGGGAGGAGCGGGAAGCATCAACTTGTAGTTGTTGCTTCTTGTATGTGCCTTGACAGGGCAAGCCCCCAGTTTCAGACCAGCGACCTCAGCATTCCAGGTAGATCAATGAATGTTCTATCCACTGCACCACCACAGGTCAGGTGCGAGTTCATTCTTAAATGCAGCGCTAGGTAGAGACCCAGTTGGCTGGCCCATAGAGTGAGCTGCACCATCGGCTCCAAATCTACCTCCATCCTACACGTTAGGCTCCCGCCTGCACAGGCGGCCTCAGAACTGTCGCCTCTCAATCCATCTGTTCTGACATCAGCACCATGCTGTTTTGGTTGCTCTGTGGTCACCTACAGTAAGAAAAGTGTCACCACTAACTCTTAATTTTTAAAAGTGACTTAGCTATTTGTTTATATTTTAGAGTAAGCTTATTGCATTCCTAAAAAAGCCAAATGGAATTTTGATTAGGGCTGCACTGAATTTAAAGATTAATTTGGGAAGAATTGACATCTTTATAACATTATGCAGTTCTATACAAGAACATAAACTTTCTACTCAGATCATTGCCTATGTTATTATTAGAGTTTAACTTTTTTTCTCCATGAAGGCCTTGGACACTTAATTTCTGGGCACTTCATTATATTTGTTGTTATTGCAACTGTTATTTTCTCCCAACTTCTTATTTTTTAAAATGTCAAACCAATAGAAAAGTGGAGTGGAAATAATGATGAACCTTTAACTTAAATTCACCAACTTTTAATATTGACGACTGTTCTCTTTCCTATACACTCACACATACACACATTTTTCTGAACCGCTGGAAAGGACGTTCCACCTATCATACAAAAACGTTCCACACTATAACGCTTCAACCCCGAATGCTGAGGTCACCTGTTTGAAACCCCGGGACCTCTGAGTCAAGGCACATAAGAGAAGCAATCAATGAACTAAAATGAAGCAACAACTCTCTCTCCTTTCTCTCTCTTTCTAAAACTCAATAAATTAAAAAAAAATTTTTTTAAGGTTCGCTTTTTGTGAAAATAACATTTTCTAGATGGTAGTGCCAGTGTAGAGAAATGCTGTTGTTTTTTTGTGTGTCAGTTTTAAATCTGGCAACCTTGTTGTTATAAAGGCTGCTGGCATTTAAAAACCACAACCATAATTAGCATCCCATTTTATATCATGATCCTCTATCTTTATTCTGTGTGATTCACTTGATATTTCTATTTTGTTCTCTTGAAATTTTTTAAAACATGGGTTTCATATTCTGAATTGATTTCATGACCCATTTATGAGTCTCGTTTGTGGTTTGAAGACTGTGGCCCCAGACCGGGCTGGCGACCCCTCCCCTGTGGGCCCACAGTTACAGGCCCTCATCAGACCCAGCGTCACTCCTGGCACAGGTGAATGTAGCTCTACCTGACTGAACTCAGGGGTCCAGGGTCAGACAAACCCCCAGTGAGTCCCCTCCCCAGACTGGATGCTGAGCTGGCTTTAGGTCTGGCCTCCTCACTCTGCCACACACCTGCTGCTGTGCGATGTTAGGGGGCCACTGTTCCTGTCTGAGCCCCCTTTCCCATTCACTGGGGGTAGGTAAGGAGGGCACCTCTCAGGGCTCTTCAGGCTCAGGCTTCCTGTCTCTCTATAATCATTATTTACTCTTCTTTCCGGGTTAGAGGGAGTGGGCAGCTAGGCGTTGAGGTGGGAAATCCTGAAGTGGGGCCTTACCTTTAGCGTCATCCTCACTTACTGCCTCAGAGGGCTACTGCCTGGTGCTCCCATTTGCCCCTGTGATGGGCGGAGCTGAAGGCAGGAATATTGCTATAGGTGCACGCTTGTGTGTGTGTGTGTGTGTGTGTGTGTGTGTGTGTGTGTGTGTGTGTTTGGCTACAGCAAAAGTGCTACCTGCCGCTCTCTGAAGCCCAAAGCCCTTTGGCCGTGTTCAGCTGTTGTCTTTGGTCTGTGGGTGTGGCAGACATTAGGCATGGTGGCTAGGGCAGGGGTCAGGCCCCAGGAATGGCTTACAGGAGGCCTGAGCCCAAAAGACTTGTGTGACCTTGGGCAGGTCACTCACCTACCTGAACCTCAGTATCCACATCTGGCCAATGGGCTTTAATGATCATAATCCCTGTGAGGATCCAAGGAAGCCAGGGGCTTGTGGGTGCTTCATTAACATGATATCAGTCTACATTAATTTAGATGTTTAAAATAATATCTTTAAATAATTTTTTTTTAAATTTTATTGATTTTAAAGAGAGTGGAAGAGAGAGAGAAACATCAGTTTGTTGCATCCCACCTTTATGCACTCATTGGTTGATTCTTGTATGTGCCCTGACCAGGGAGGGAACCTGCAACCTTGGCCTATCAGGACAACACTTTGATCAACTGAGCTATCCAGCCAGGGTTTTAAATAATTTATTATTATTATTTTGCATATCTTTTAGATTCAGTCCTAGGTACCTTTTTCTTTCTATTATAAATTTTACTTTATATGCTTAAATGCTGGCCAGGAAAAGGGAATTAGAACTACAGGCTTCTGGGACCCAGATTTACACCAGATTTATTTTTTAAAAAATGACTTTTCCTGCCTGACCAGGCGGTGGCGCAGTGGACAGAGCATCGGACTGGGATGCGGAAGACCCAGGTTCGAGACCCCGAGCTCGCCAGCTTGAGCGCGGGCCCATCTGGCTTGAGCAAAAGCTCGCCAGCTTGGACCCAAGGTCGCTGGCTCCAGCAAGGGGTTGCTGGGTTTGCTGAAGGCCCCAGTCAAGGCACATGTGAGAAAGCAATCAATGAACAACTATGGTGTTGCAACGGCAACGAAAAACTAATGATTGATGCTTCTCACCTCTCTTTGTTCCTGTCTGTCTGTCCCTATCTATCCCTCTCTCTGACTCTCTCTCTGTCTCTGAAATAATAATAATAATAATAATAATAATAATAATAAATGACTTTTCCTGACTGCCTGTCACTACTATATAGTAATTAAATTGAATTTTTTTATTTATTTTTTTTTTATTTTATTCATTTTAGAGAGGAGATACAGAGTGTGTGAGAGAGAGAGAGAGAGAGAGAGAGAGAGAGAGAAAGGGGGGAGGAGCTGGAAGCATCAACTCCCATATGTGCCTTGACCAGACCAGTGAAGGGTTTTGAACTGGCGACCTCAGGGTTCCCAGGTCGACGCTTTATCCACTGTGCCACCACAGGTCAGGCTAAATTGAATTTTTGAACATTGATATTATACCTGGAAAACTTGATACATTCTTTAAAATTTATTTAATCAATTATATGCAGGATTTGTGTGTGTGTGTGTGTGTGTGTGTGTGTTTACGTTTGATGGGTTTTGCATGTAGACTAATGGTTCTTAGTGAGATGTGCTGCTCCCTAGTGGAAATATTTGGAAATTCATAAGGGAGTTTTTTGTTGTACCCAAGAATTTACAATTCAAAATTCATATTATTTTAAAGTATTTTTCTGTTATTAATATTTTATATTAAAATTAATTATACTAATTTTTGATAATTTGTGTAGACATATTATATTATCTAAGAACCAATTTTTTTCAGAAAGGTGAAATTAGATCTGACAGGGTTACAAACTTCTGAGGTTTTGATAGTTTTCTTTCTTTTTTCAAGTCATTATGTTTTTGAGTCTTTACCTTGCCTTACTGTGCTCTCAAGTCTTGAATGTTGTTGAACAGATGTGAACATCCAGTCTCATTTCAAATCTTAAGGGAAATTCTTTCAAATGCTTTCACCTTTTTACTAAGATTTTCTTTAAAATCAGGAATGAAAGTTGAATTTCTTTTTTTAAAGATTTCCCGCATCTGAGATACTCAAATTTCTCTTGAAGTGATATACCACACTGATAGATCTTCATATATCCCGATTGCTTTTCTAATGTTAAACCCACCTTGAATTTCTTGGATAAACCCAAGATGTTGATGCATTATTCTTTTCTTTTATTATTTTTTTAAATTTTATTCATTTTAGAGAGGAGAGAGAGAGAGAGAGAGAGAGAGAGAGAGAAAGGGGGGAGGAGCTGGAAGCATCAACTTCCATATGTGCCTTGACCAGACCAGTGCAAGGTTTGAACTCGCGACCTCAGTGTTCCCAGGTCGACACTTTATCCACTGCGGCACCACAGGTCAGGCGATGCATTATTCTTTTTACATATTGCCACCTACCGTCTCTGTCTGCTAGGATTTCCTGTAAGATTTTACATGTGTGTTTCAGTGAAACAGACCCATCATTTTCTTACTCATGATATAGAGGTCCTGATCAGTTATGCTGGCCGGGAAAAGGAAATTAGGAGCGCAAACTCCCCGGGGCCCAGATTTACACCAACCTCGGGACCCACCGCTCGTCTTGGCGCGGAAACTGTGTGAGGAGCGCGCCCTCTGGCGGCCACATGGAGCCACAACCCGATGAACTGGACTAGGTGAGCGGAGCTAGGTGACAGCGGGTAGTGCCAGGACTGCGCTAGCGGTTCGCTTTTGCTGGGCCTGGTAAGGCGAGTAGCCCAGCTTCAAAGACGGGGTGACCTGGACCCACAGTGACACAGCAAGCCTATAAACTGCACTCCTCTGACCCTTTCTGAGCTCTGAAGTTCCTGAATCATAATCTCTTTTTCTATAGAGTGGGGGAATAATCTTCCTGCCTGTCAAGTGGAAAGATGTTGTCAAAGCACTAAACTTAGACTTTACGGATGATACGGATGTGTCCTCTCCTATCCTCAGCATTCCTGTTTCCTTGTCTGTTGCAAGAACTTGAGAAACGGCAGCTAGGGGAAAAGGAATTCAGGACTACTGATTCTCAGTTGTCAGGATGAGGGTCCACATCAGGGAAGTCTGTGAGAATTAATTTGTTCATTTATTAATTTTTGTCTTTTATCATCGTTCATTTATTCAACAAATACTCATTGGACACTGTGGTAGACAGAATAATGGCCTCCAAAAGACATCCACATCATAATCCCTGGAATTTATGAACACATTAGGTTACAGTACTTGGGAAATGGGAATTAAGGTTATAGATGGGTCCTGGATGGATGGCTAAGTGGTTAGAACATATCCTTACAGTGCAGAGGTTGCTGGCTCAATCCCTAGTCAGGGCACATAAAGAAAGAGATCGGTGTTGCTGTCTTTCTCCCTTCCTCTCTCTCTAAAATCAATAAATTTTAAAAATAATTTTTTTTAAGTTATAGATGGAATGAATGTTGCCGATCAGCTGGCCTTAAGGAGGAAGATTATCCTAGGTTATCTTGGTGGGCTCAATGTGATCACAAGGGTCCTGAAACGTCCGGCTATATTCAGCTAAAGCGTAAGCTGCTCAGTGAGGATGAAGGTCCTTCCTCTCTCTGCGCTCCTTCAGCCTGGGCTGCTGGACAGCATGGTGGGTTCAGAGTCCAAGGTGAGGAAAGGTGGCGGCTGCAAGACCTCTTGCATCCTGGGGCTCAGAACTTGCATCATGTCACTTCCACCACATTCAGTTGGTCAAAGCAAGTCATAAGACCTACACAGATGCACAGGTGCGGAGGAGCTCCAAAACCTTGCAGCCATCTATAGTCTACCACATGGGTTTTGAGGAGGTAAGTTGTCCCTGCAGGCAAGGAGGGGTGTAGAGAGGGTGGAGGCACTCTGGGCAGAGGCACAGTCTGTCTGGGAATGAACAGGACACATTCCAGGTTGAATGTGGTTCGAGGGGCAGCTACTAGGAGTTGAAGATTAGAGGTACCCTGAGAAGGGCCGTGCATGCCGGAGTTTTAACTTGATCCTTTGAAAGTTTTGGCAGGTCCACACCTATTTTCAAAAGTTCATTACAGCATGTGGTTGCAGACGCTGGAGAGGGCAAGGCTGGAGGCGGGGGCCCAGGGCGGCAAAACAGTGACCCGCAGGAGAGGTGAGTGAGGCCCAGTTCAGGCAAGGGCTGTAAGAATGGCAAGGATGGTGCCCTCAAAACTAGGTAACTCACGGGGGATTCTATGAGCATGTTCTCCTCTCAGGCTCTTTGATCTTCTTGCCTTAGAGGGGGCTGGGGTGAGGGGATGTCTGGATGAGAGTGAGGAATAAGAATGAGGAGGGAGGTGAGTGGTGGTTGGATAAGGGACTGAAAGGAGGGAAGCACCAGTTAAATCTGGGACAAATAAGGGCCAGGGTGCAGCCCAGGGAGGGACCGGCCCATATTCCCCCTGGACTGAGCAGCTCCTTCCCCACCTATGGCTGAGAGCCCAAGGCTGGACAGCAGGCACCTCTTCAGGCTGGCCAAATGTGCTGTGTTAACTCACTTTTTGTCAAGCCCCCTAAAAACTCATCTTTTACCCTTAGAATGTCTTTGGGAAGTTTAGGGATGAAGTGAAGTGGGAAGAAAGTTAAATGGGAGCGAGTATTGGAGTAAAATGAACAGACTTTAGGACAAACAGCTATGATCTCTCTGGGAAGGTTCTAGAATGGTCAGGGAGGAACTTACAGAGAGGTATGTAGTGGATGGGCGGGCAGGGGGCTTCTGAAAGGTATGTACTGTTCAGAGATGGAAATAAAGCAATCCTAAGTCCCCTCCAGCCCTCCCCTTACAACGGGCAGCTGTTCTGATCTGGTGTAGCAAGTCTGGTCCGGTCTAGTGCTTACTCCGCCACACCCTAGTCTGAAAAACTGGGGTGGGGTGATGCAGAGGCACCAGACGCCACCGCTAAGATAAACAGATTCTGTGGACACAGCCCAGCACCTGACAACGAGGAAGGGTGGACGCTTGGATGGAACCTTGTTCCAGATCGAACCAGTCAGTGACAGAGGGATCTAGAAGCAAGGCTGACTCCTAGGGTTTGTCCAGAAGTTTGGAGGCACTTTCATGGTTACAGGAAGGCTCCTATTCAGAAAACCCATTCTAATTAGATTCATATTACACTGCAGTGCTAACCCTAAGGCAATCCTACACTTTACAGATGTAGAATTCAATATTCAAGGTGACTTGGCCACACTCAAACAGTTTTTCAGTGGAGGACCAGAATCTTAAGCCAGGTCTTTAGACACCAACAAGAACGTAAAGTACGTAGCAGCACCCTGTCAGGACTAGCGCCAATGGCTCCAGCTAGGAGCCTGCTGCTCTCCGCCCCTCAGGCCATGGAAGGACCCTGCCCACAGTCACAGCTGTATCCAGCCCAGCCGCTGGCAGCCACAGACCTGAGGAACTAGAACTCGGGTCTCACTCCAGGGATCCTCCCCAAGCGATTGGTATTCTCCTTGGTTGGAGGTACCCTTCTACTTCAAAATTCCTCTACCTAATCTTGTAATGGTTGGATTCCAGGACTCAGTCTGAGATCCTCTTCTTTTTTTCCATGATCTCACCCACTCCCAAAGCTTCAAATATGTATGATTTGCATCTCAGATTTATTTTTAGCCCGTATCTCTCTGCTGAACTCCAGATCCACATTTTTTATTATCCTTAAACTCCCCACCTGGATACACTGAATCCTCACCTAACAGCAACAGAAGGTTCTCAGAAACTGTGAATTTAAGTGAAACAATGCACAACAAAACCAATTTTACCATAATCTAGTTGATATAAACAAGAGTTAAGTTCCTATGCATAGTTCTGGTCACAAAAACATTACCAAACTTCTAAGTAAAGACCCAAAACATTTCTAATATTAAAATTGAAATAAAGTAAGCTATACATACATTTAAGAAAGATGAATAAAAATAAGAAAGATAATTCTTTCCCAAGAAGTTTATTTCAGTTTAGGGTCATGGTAGCCAGAACCTCTCCTGGCAGCTCAGGGCGCAAGGCAGGAACTAACCATACACAGGACTCCCTTCCATCACAGGACCACCCATACCCACTCAGACGGAACAAGTGTGGTGCCTGTTGGGGGAGGCTAGAGTGGGGTGAGGTAGAAGAGGTAAAGGGGGGTGAGGAGGGATAAATAATGATGAAGTTGACTTGGGGTGAACACACAATACAGTGTACAGATGATGTGTTGCAGAATTGTGCACCTGAAATCTATAATTTTGTTAACCAGTGTTACCCCCATAAATTCCATTAAAAAGTTAGTAAAAATATTCAGTATTGACAAAAAAAGTTTAGCATCATATTGTCCAGTTTAATTGTCAGCATCCCGGGTCCTTGTTAGAAGTCAAGTGGCTAGCTGAAGAATCTATCAGGTGGTCCTCAGGGATGGGAACCACCCACTGCAGCAGGCCTGGCTAGGAAAGCTAATATTTAAAAACTGGGGTTTGGGTAAGGAGGGGAGTGCTCTATCCAAGAAGGATGGAGTCTGTGGTGCAGGAGAGTGCTCAGCACAGGGGTCCTGGGGGCTGTTTCTTCAGCTGTCTCCTCAGAATCACAAACCCTAGTTTCTTCTCATGTGACTCTAGTTCCTCCCTCCCTCCGCCAGAGCCCAGGGTGCATGGTGAGGCTAAATCTCCTTCCTTTTCTTAACCACAGATCAACATTTATAGGGTCTGAAAGTAAACACCCAGTGGCGATAATTTTATTTATTCAGTTTTTCTGGGCTGAGCACAGACAGAGAAGAGAATGACAGGAGAAACAATGCTTTATAAGACGCTGCAGTGGTACAGCCCTAAGCAAGGCTGGCAAAGGACTCAGCTTCAGGGGCTCAGAGGACAGTGGCTGGATGATCATCTCACAGGAAACTGGCCAACCTGCCAGCAGCCACTGGCTCTATCAAGAGCAGCCAGAAGCACCAACCAAAGGACGGATTTTAAGGTGACAGTTTCAAGAACACTGGCAATAGCTTGAAAGACATCGCACTGGCAAACAGTTTCAAAGTTATGTGTCAAAGTAAAACTTCTCTAAATTTGGGTTGATTTGTTCAGTGACTTAATTTCATCCCATTCCAAGACTACAGGTCCTTTAAAAGCAGCACTGCTGGAACCCTCCTCACCCGAGACAATTCCTCATGAGCTTTAGATACTATGAACCTGAGATACTTGACTCTTGTCAGATCTTATCCCTTGCCTTGTGTTCCTAGATTCTCCCTGGTTGTCTCTTTCCAGTAGACTCAGTGTACCACCTGTCCTTTTGTTGTGTTGTGTTTTAATTCACCAGAACCTGCCTGCAGATATCTTTGCTCCGCCTTGGATCTACACATTTCACAGTAAGGCAAAGTAGTGGATCGAAGCTTCTACTGCACACACTGTGCCACTCTCCTGGGAAGATGCATCTGACAAGAACTACTTTGCAGTTTCTCACCTGAGCCTTCTACTTGCTGAATGCTAAGCCACACAGTGCCCACTGCAGGGGAAAGACAAGATCTCACAGACGTATGTGTACAAGGTTTCAGGATTATTTACTTCCCAACCACCCACTTCATGACTAACTTCCCAACCCCAGCAGGATTCCAAGGGAATAATTTATTTGTTGAGCATGACCGGACCTTACAGGTTTGGAGTGGCTAGACCATTTCATAGTCTTTTCTCTTGCTCTTTCTTCCCTCCTTGCCTTGGCTCCAGAGCCCCTTCTAATGCCACCATTGACATACATTAGCTGAAGCTTCTTGATGGCTGGGAGTAGCCTGGAGTGGATTCTTGAGGGTTTGGTCTGAAAGAAAATCTACATGATAGTCTTCAGGGAAGTAAGTGGGGACAGAAAGGAGACAGGCTCAGGAGAGCAGGTAGAAGCCCGGCAGGACTGGCACTCTGCTTCCATGATTTCATGGCCGCTTGTATAGACCATCTGGTATGGTTTTACAGGTGGTCACTGCAGGTGGGCAGGCAGACACAGGTCACATAATCACAAAGTATTTTTGTAATAGAACAGGCACTTTAATTTTAATTTGGAAAAAAATTTTGTTACTCATTATCTTTTTCAAAATCTAAGAAAATTATATTGCCCCAGATTATTTTCTCTTATAAACTTCCATAGAACTTTTTTAAAAAGCTGTGGTTTGGCCTCACCAGGCAGTGGTGTACTGAATAGAGCATCTGCTGGGGACGCTGAGGATCCAGGTTTGAGACCCCAAGGTTGCCGGCTTGAGCGCAGGCTCACCAGTTGGAGCGTGGGGTCACTGGCTTGTGTGAGCCATAGACATGACCCAAAGGTCACTGGCTTTAAGTCCAAGGTCGCTGGCTCGAACAAGGGGCCGCTGGCTTGACTGCAGCCCCCCATCGCTCCCCCGTCAAGGCACATATGAGAAAGCAATCAACAAACTAAGATGCCACAACTATGAGTTGATGCTTCTCGTGTCTCTCCCTTCCTGTCTGTCCCTCTCCGTCCCCCGCCCCCCCCCCCCCCGTCTCACTAAAAAAGAAAAAAACAAAGCTGTGGTTTGGAAAACTAGATGAATCATGAGAAATTCTAATTCATTTTAAATCACGTAGATTGCACTTTGGTTATTGTTAAAGAAACCAGACGTACGTGGCTTATGCAGTACTGTTTTTTCTGTTTCTGATCTGTCCCCCTTCATCTTGTAAAGCTGGAAGGTTCATGTGTTTACTCAAGAGCTTCTAAAGTTGAACACACTGTGTATACATTTACAGATCACAAATGTCTAATTAAAAAGTTACCAGATTTTGCCTGACCTGTGGTGGCCCAGTGGATAAAGCGTTGACCTGGAATGCTGAGGTTGCTGGTTCAAAACCCTGGGCTTGCCCGGTCAAGGCACATATGGGAGTTGAAGCTTCCTGCTCCTCCCCCCCTTCTCTCTCTCTCTCCCTTTCCTCTAAAGTGAATAAATAAATTAAAAAAAAAAAAGTTACCAGATTTTGGCCCTCGCCGGTTGGCTCAGTGATAGAGTGTCAGCCCGGCATGTGGATGTCCCGGGTTCGATTCCTAGTCAGGGCACACAGGAAAAGTGCCCAACTGCTTCTCCACCCCTTCCCCTCCTGCTTTTCTCTCTCTCTCTCTCTCTCTCTATATATATATAGCTTCTCCCCTTCTGCAGCCAAGGCTCAACTAGAGCGAGTTGGCCCTGGGTGCTGAGGATGGCTCCATGGCCTCCTCCTCAGGCACTAGAATGGCCCTGGTTGCAATGGAGCAAGGGCCCAGATGGGCAGAACATCACCCCCTAGTTGGCTTGCCAGGTGGATCCTGGACAGGGCATACACAGGAGTCTGTCTCTTTACCTCCCTTCTTCTCACTAAAATAAAATTAAAAAATTAAAAAAGTTACCAGATTTCCACTATGGATCTCATTTCCTGAAAGTCAAACGAAGGAAGGTAAACTCCCAGAACCAGATGGTGAACCTTTGAGGCTTTGCAAGTCATATCTCTTTTTTTTTTTTGCATATTCTTCTTTCTTTGTTTTTAATTATTTTTAAAACTTTAATCATTTTAGAGACGAGAGAGAGAGAGAGAGAGAAGGGGGAGGAGCAGGAAGCATCAACTCTCAAGTGTGCCTTGACCAGGAAGGCCAGGGTTTAGAACCAGCGACCTAAGTATTTTAGGTTGACAATTTATCTACTGCGCCACCACAGGTCAGACCATATTCTTCTTCTTTCTTTCTGTTTTTTAGCCTTGTATATTACCCAGGCTTGGAGTCTAAAGGTACAGCAGTATAGTTAAGACTAATGACAAGAAAATCCTAGAGTAATTACTAAACATGCTTTCCCATGAGCAGGATTGCTCTGGCCTGTATGGTCCCCTTCACTTTAAAGTTGGAATAACATGTGTCCTAAGACACACCCCACTTAAGGCACATACCTTGACAAGCTGAGCAGAGGCTAGATTTCAGCCTGCACTAAGCCCTCTCCCCCAGCAGAGTGCCTTTGTGCAGTGCACAAACTGTACAACTAACTAGGGTGGCCCTGCCTTTATTTGAATGTATAAATATATTAAAGATAAACTAGGGATAAAACATTACCAGAAGTCTTATTTGAAACAGTTTCTTTTAATACTGTCACCTACAGAGGGGTAATTTAATGCTGAAATATAGCCTAGATTATAGCAGTTTAGATAAATGTACATAATTCTACTATCTTCTAGAAAATGATTGTGGCACTGGTAAATCAAATAGAAAGAGTGAATAAACATCTTGAGATCACTAGAAAATGGCTAGTTTCTTATAAAGATTCAGTACAACCTATGTTTATTAAATAATTACTAGCAGAATAAACATCTACACCAAAATAAAACTAGAAAACCATGTATTAACTTGAATAGTTATCAGTTGGTCACATTGAGAAATGACTCAGAAATATTAAAAGTATGGAACTGCTTGACAGTAAACAAGGTCCAATCAGTACATTAAATAGAAATTGATGATAATATCTATAGATTCATGTATTAATTGGCATTAAACAATTTAGGTCTACAAAGAGCCAAAAAGAAACAAGGACTAATTGTGGAAAGGACTTTGAACTTTTCCTTTTGAAAAAATAAGTGTACATGACTATGATATAGCTTATTGGTTCCTTTACAACTACTATATGACACGTTTTATATGGCATGAGAAAAAAAATGGTCTAAAGAGCTCAACTTCCTGGAAGCCACTTAAAAGATGAATGCAACTGGCATTTTTGGACTTTACAGTATGGAATGGAGATCCCTTTGTAACAAACACACACAAAATCATGTAAATTGTTTTCAAAGATTTAGGCACTTTGCAGCAGTCTGTTGCCAATCTAGTAGAACCAATATGAAGAAATAATGACCATGCACAGAAGGGCAGAAAGAAGTACTAATGGGTTTCCGCTTGGAGCTCACTTGCTGAAGGTCTACCAGAATGAGAGCAAACATTTGAGGCTTTGCAGGTTGTCTTCTTCTTTTTTGCACGTTTAAACAGCACTTTCAGAATGTAAGAACAATTCTTACTTTGCAGCCCCTACAACTGCACACTGGATTTAGCCCATGGGCTGTAGTTGCCTACCTCTGTTCTATAGCCAATTGATATCATCAAACTTTTTTTTATTATTATTTTTAGGTGCAGATCTCAGAATGAGTACTTGTAGGGATATATATATATATATATATATATATATATATATATATATATATATATTAAAGATTTCTCTAATAAATGTGCCCTGCTGCAACCTGAGAGTAACCTCTATGAACTCAGTTTGAAAGTGATGATCTACAGATCTGACACTGCCAGACGTTTCAGAAGGTTTATGACAAATTTGTGAATATTTAAATTACCAATGACTAAATCTAGTTTAGGAATCAATATTGTGCTCTTTAAAGCAATAAAGCAGGTCTTTATTAATGTTAATAAAGTTAATAAAGTGTTAATGTTAATTAACACTGTATTAGTGTTAATGAGGGGTTAAAGGAGCTGACAGCAGAGCAGTGTGACCTGTGGTGGCTGGTGTAATATTTATTGCCAGCTGCTAACCAGAACGAGGCAATGTTAGGCCACTTGCTTGTCTGTGACTGAATTTCTTGAGTTAGATGTTAGAATTTTCTAGAAAATATTCATGTGATCATCTTCACATTAGCTACCAATCAAAACAGGTAGTAATTTGCTGAATTTAACGATAAAGGAAGTTCTTGTAAAACAACACTAGATATTTGAAGTGTATTAAAATGGGGGTAAGTACTGCTTCTCCCAAAGTGCATCAACAGCAGAAGTTCTGAGCTAATAACTCTGTTTAAATTCTTCAGTGATGTCTCCTCCTTAGCTGCTGGGATTGCCTGTGGAGCAAGGACTGATGTTTGATGGGATTTCTTACTTAGTTTCCACTTTCCCCTCAGGGATGTCAAGGTTTCACTACCAGAGGAAAGAGTGTATGGTCCAAAGCAAGAGTTTTATCTTCAGTTTGAACTTCAAGAGAAGCAATATGTGTATCTGGCTCTAGGTCATTTCCAAATAAGATAAAATAGTGAATCATTAGTTACTAAACATAAGTTTACCTCAGTTTGACTTCATATTTTTACAGAGAGACAAAAGATATTTGGATCTGCTAATAAGCATGTTCTTTTACCACATTCAAACATTGTATAGTACTAGAAAGACACATGCGTCTAGAAATTGAGGTGGTGTGTTAATACATTTGCTGATTTACAGATTGCTGACCCATGACAATTCACAATTGTTTGCTTCCTCGTTTCCACTGGAAAATAAGGTTACCAACGGTTAAGAATTCTACTCAATATATGTGAATGATAATACTAGAAACAATGAAGGAAGCCATCTTGAAAGCTCCCAAAAGAATGGAACATGTGCTTTGTTAAGGAAAGAGTAATTTTGTCCTGAAGTAGTTGCTAAGAGGTTGTTTAAAGCTTGTTCCAGATGAGAAAGGGGAGAAGGACAAAAACCTGGATGGCTACTGAAAGTTGTAAAGGGTCTATGGGTGGGGGGGAAGGTGAGGGAGGTGGAGAAAGAGGGGAGAAGGGAAGAATATCTCGTCCATGTGGTCAAGCTGGCTAAGATTAAATGCATTTATTTATAATTTTCTTTACAAAATGAGCTCAATAGTGTATGGATGCAAAACTAGAGGTTGAAATTCCCTATTAAAAGGACAAAGTTGCTTGGATTTTTGGTCTGTTCTTAATAGAGACTATAATTATTATCACTTTGGTTACATGGTTTACATTGTTTCACAATGACCTGTAAACCTTATTTAATTCAGTAGTCAAACCTTTTGACAATTCCCCAAATTAAAATCTAAATGAATTCCCTTTGACCTCTGACTTTGAGATTTACTGGGAGAGGGGTCCCTTAAAAACCTCAAAAGATTTGTTCTTTTACCTTGTAAAAAAAGCACTCTTACCAAAGTAGGTGTATTTGATATGTTAAATAGCATAGCAAGCTTTGTCAAATAAGTGATGCTTAACCTTCCCTAGCTTATATTTGTATGGGCATACATTATTAATATAGTTAAGAAATTTCATGAAATTTCTAGGAACTTTTCAATGTGATAGCTACTCATGATGTGTTCTGGCATAAAATGATCCGTTGTAACTCCAGTTATCTTAAAGTGTTGAATGTCACAGAAACAACCAAATTTTATTGTCCATTGTCTTATAATGAACTCTCATCAGATCTTTAACCACTGACATTTTAAGCTTTTTGTCATTCACAGATATTATTTTACTTTGATGCTTTTCTGAAAACTCTTGTAATCAGTTATAGGCTTCATCTGAAACAAAAAGGGCTGTCTCAGGGCATCAGCTGGTACTCTGGGGTGCGGGCTTCTGACGTCATTGCTACTTACGTAACTTTGAGACCATGTGCTTGCCTGAATGATGATTTTCAGAACTAATGGACAAGCTCATGGGCTCATAGAACTGCTAACCTAAAATTAAGAAAGACCTGGATTTATCATATGGGACTAAGCAGACTGATAAAAAATAACTATGATTTCTTCTATGACTTTGGCTTGGGGTACTGTTGGTTCTTTAATGTTCTTTTCCTGGTTTAAGGAACCCCTTTACTCTTAAGCTATATATAACTTACAGAATTTAGTAGATTATATCTTTGTAAACAAAAATGAAACATTCATCTTTTCTTCTTGCCCAATCCCTCCAAAATTTGGAAATTTATTGAATATTCTTATTTTTAAGGCAATATACATAGTTATATGAATATTTCCAATAAGAACTTTTTCTCCTTATTTAGGACACAATTGGAAACAATGGTTGTCATATTTGAGAAGATGTGCATAGAATAAGTAAGATACAACTAATTTTAAGGAACTAAGTTTATCTTAAAGGAGTCAGGCCTTACAAAACTCTGGTGGAAAACTGGCCTGGCATCCTCACAAGGTCCCCAGCCTCGCAGGTGAGAGGAAAGCCATTCCATGGCAGGCCCAGGGTGCTCAGAATATTTTGAAACCCTGAGAAGGAGGAATTCATCTAAACC
The DNA here is from genome assembly GCA_037038555.1 of Rhynchonycteris naso. NCBI lineage: Eukaryota > Metazoa > Chordata > Mammalia > Chiroptera > Emballonuridae > Rhynchonycteris > Rhynchonycteris naso. Next base: position 315,873,530 of record CM072995.1, read on the forward strand.
TGCAGACACTGCAATTAAAGTCTGATGGTGAGTTCTTGGCCTGTCTTCTTAGCCTCGAGGCTTTCAAAAGTCCAATCTGAGATTCCTAATAAAAGTTCCAGCAAAACAAACTTTAAAAGGCCTATGTCACCAATTATTCTCGATGCACTAACATAAACAAATAGGCCAAGTTTGATGAGTCTAGACTTGTTTTTCAAACAAAAATAGGCTTACCTTGATTGTCTTTGATAAAAATGAGGGTGACCATAGAGAAAAAATGTCAGTGGAAAACTAGATTCCAGTCCTCTTCCTTCTCTTTGAGTTATTTTCACCTGTTTGTAAACTGGATCCTGCCATTGTGTATTTTGTCAGTAATTAACATTTCCAGCTTTTTCCCACTCCTGGCATCACTAACAACTAAAACTGCCTCTTTCCTGAATGAAGCCCTGCAGGCTGAAGCCGGAAGACTTGCTACACAACTTTAAAGGATTTATCACTACAACAGTTCACACCACTCAGGAAGTTCACCAGGACATGGTTCTTGGAGCTCCAGGAAATAATCATGACTGGGAGACTGTTGCCATTGTGCTTATTCCACCATCTAAAGATACTTCAACACTAACATTTAGAAATCTGTTTGACTGCCCTCTGGACTCAGAAACTGAGTTTATAATCTACTCTGTTAATTTTTGTTTTTCTTTTTCTCTGTAAATCTGTGTCTTTTCCTTTCCCGATCTCCTGTTCCCAACTTCTAACACAGTTTTCTCCACAACCACCAACTCAGCTTCCGGTCTGTTCAACTTCTTGGAAGGTTTTAGATGGGCAAGATGGAGTGCACAATACACCATTATGGTATAAGAATAATTTTGAGCTAAAGGCGTTGGGAATCAGCAGATAGAGGAAGAGGCCTTTTTCTGAAGTCCCTTTATCTGCATAAAAATAGAGCCTCCCATGATAACTCACCTGTCACTCAACTGTCGTAAATCCTCTCCCCTGGCAGCTCTGTAGCACACCTGAACAGACATCATCACAAAACTATTATCTCTTCCACCTGTTCTCCTAAGGGCCCATCATCTTTCCTAAAAGTAATCTGTTTTCCCATAAGTGCCTGTTCTCCCCCTCTCCTTTCCTCATTAAGTATCACATTCTGCCTCCCTGAGTCACATTTTCTCTGAACTCCTGTGTATGTATGGGAAGAAAGGTCTGCTTTTCCCTTGCTAAGCAGTCATTTGTCAGGCCCCCAACTATTGAATCTAAGAGGACAGAGGAGAGATTTCTCCTATCCCACAGGAGAAATTCAGCCCACCGTCATACTCACATTAAGCCTCAGTGATACTCGCAACTTATTCCCATGCAGCAACTACAGTTACTCATTAAAATAAAAAGCTTCATTATTCTTGAAGTACAAGAGTTTGAAACACAGAACTGAATTTTTCCAGTATAATTGGTCATGACCATTCTTTTCCTTCTCTCATTTTACAGCCCCCGCATCACACCAGGGATTTGACTACTTTTAGCCAATTTCAGTCATTATTTCCAAATGTTGACAGCATAGTGAAAAAGCTGTAATTTTAGACACTAAAAAATAGGATGAAGTGATCAAACTAATTATATTATGTCGTTGATATGATGCAAAATGTAAGACAGAGGTAGATCTGCAAATTGCCATAGAGTTACACATTCCAATTATAACTGATTCTCTGAAATGTCAGTCTTACACAAACGTTCATGCAGTAGCACCTCATAAACCACAGGGTTAAAAGAATTCCTTATGTCATGTAAATGTGGAATTGACAACTAAATCTGTACACTTACCAAAAAACAATTTTTTTTCGAGAGCAAAGTAATGCAGAACCCATAGAACTCATGAGAAAACCTTAATAATGCCACTTTTAGGAGCACTGGCTAGATTCAGAAGGTATTTGCATTAAAACAGAACTTTATTTTAAAAGACTTCCATGCATTGTGCACCTAATATTTTTGATTTCTTGATTTTCTTTGACTCACACCTCCTCTTCTTAGTATAAGAGAAACCTCTTAGTGTAAGGAAGGCCAGATTAACAGTCCTGGAAATTTTTCAGTAGGGTTAAATCATAACATTTTATCTAATTCTGCTATATCAAATACCATTATTTAGGGATCACTTCAGGTAGTAGCAATGTTTCATGAAAGTACCAAGGTGGAGAGGAGTGGGAAGAATGACCAATCTGATCAACACAACCATCTTCCACCTAGTTTTTTATCTTTTAAATAAAGTCTAATTGCTTTTAATTTCTAGAGTAAAAATGGCAATATAAGGACATTAAATTGTACAAGCAAACTGCCTCTTTCACATCCTCAAAGTATATTTTCTAAAATATAATCTGTTATAGAGCTCACAGATGAGCACCTTTCACATCAGGTGATATGCAAATCATTATTTGCTCAGCAGGAAACAGTGTTTGTTTGTTTGTTCTTTGCTTGTTTTTTGGCACACTTTAGTTAACAGGAAGTCTTCCAAGAAAATAAAGGTAAGGAAGAGGGGTAATGACCCAACCCTTTAATGCCCACCCAGAATCTTAGAAGGAATAATATAAAGCTATTGAAATAAAGACGATTTAGCAATATCCTGAAGGTTGCCAGTATTCCCCAAATACTTGCTGTGGCACAGATACAAAGTCTTGAGTGTGCTAATACTTAAGACGCTAAAAAGAGAAAGCCACGTGGGGGAGAAACTGACTTGGAAAATGAAAGTGACTAGAATTAATCTCTGCTTCTTGCTCAACACTTATCAAGTGGTAGCTGAATTGCTTATTCAACAATATGCTCTAAAGGGCCTGTCAGGGTGTGTTCTCTACATACACCCTTACTCTGCCTTTAATACTGCAGACCCTCAGGCTCCCAATGTTTAGCAGCATTATCATTAAGGATGTGCCTGTTTTATATATAGATTCTTTAAGCAGAAGTACATCTTGAGTTAAAAGTACAAAAGACAATAATGTGATACAAATGAAACTCATTTAAAAATGTAAGATGGCTGAGCGCCTAGACAGCTGCACATGAAATGTAGCCAGAAGTCAGAATCTTGTGGTAAAAGAAAGAACTGTCCTATGGGCTGTGTGTTGAACTGCTTAGTTTCAAGTTTTCCTAAGGCACAACCAATGTTCTTTTACACTTATATTTTGGCAAGTTCTTTTCTAGCTGGAGGATCATAAAAGTAGGTGCAAGTATCTGCCTAATAGCATGTTGGCATGCTAAGGTAAGGAAAATAGCACTTGGACTAAAACTAATAGCATTTGGACTAAAACTAAGGCCCGTACGTGAAGAAAGAACAAAATTTGTATTGGTTTTAAGGCTACTTATCGAAAACTGGAAAAATGACATGTTTAATACTTTTGCATAAGAAAAATGAGTTCCTTTTTGAAGCTGTAGCTCAGGGTTTCTTCTGGGATAATGTCACCATGTGGTAAAAACAATCTGGATTTTATAATAATGTATAAGCAAGAAAAAGTCATAAAAATGCTAAATGGTATAGAGCTACAAATATGGTGACATGAGCAAAGGGGTCAAATCAGGTTTTTAAATCCAGACAGGTGTTATGATGGTGAATAGTGACACAATTTGTTACACATTTGAATTCAAACTAGAACTAGCTGCCTTACAATGAGTTTTCACTACCATTTTTCAGCACTTTAACTTTTGGGACTTTCGTTACAAGTTCAAGTAAGTTAGAGCTGTTCTCAACCCTTAAATCTATTTCCTTCAAAAAAAAATGAAGGAGCAGGTATTTTAATAAGCTTTATGTAAATAGGATCCTGATCATTTATCTCTAGTTAACTTGACACATTTCTCAGGGCATAACCATGGCCTCTCTGAAAAATGGAAAATATTACATAATTTAAAAAGTCAGAGTATAATAACATTCACTGGTAACTTCAAATAAGTTATGCTAAGAGGATGGAATATGGGTAGACCAGACCACCAACCATGTTTGTCTAGCCATAAAAACAATAACAACTTAAAGATCTGCAAAGACAAAGACAGAATAACCACCTTTCACTGTCTGGCTTTACAACATTTTACCACAGTCTTCATAAAGCTTGTAAGATGACCCTCCTGCTCTGATTGGCTGAGGCCATACATAGATAAGCCAAAGGTGGGAGGTGACAACCCAGTGGCAGAGTTTATGACAGACTCTGACTAGCACAGAGGCAGAGAGTGAAAAACGATCAGAATCTCACTGATAGCACTTAAAAAAAAAACTCTTGGAAAACCAGCTATGAGGTTTCTTTGACAAAAATATAGATCAAGACTGACCCAGCTAAGTGCTGGCTCCTAGGTGGCCATCTGGACATGGGGTTTTGCCAGTCTAGCTATTTTCATTATTTAACCAAATATTAAGAAAAGTATAATTCACATGCAACCCTTGTTAAAAAGGAGGAAATGGTAAATTTCCTATGATCATCACAAACTGTTAACCTGTTAAGAAAAGCCCAATTTTTCTAGCATTCAAGTATATGTAGACATACTATGTCTGTTTCTTTTTAAACATCTTAGGGTGAGGGTGAGTAGGACAAACGAGACATGGCATGAGATAAACATCCAACAAGCCCCATTCCTCATTCTCTGTGTGGCTGCAGCGTTAGTCAGAAAGTCACTCCTCTGCTGTGATGGTCATGATATACTTGGACATGTAGACCTTTAAAGATTTCCTTATTCGTTTGGCCAGGCCTATGGTAGGTGCTTTTTTGTTTTCTTGGTGGAATAATTCATCAGTGCTTCCTGAGAGGCTCAAACAAGATCACTGGCCAGATTCCGAAGAGGAACTGTTTGGAAACAAGTCAGGACAAAATGAAAGAAGATAAAAGTGTTCCATATTATGCCTGAAAAAATGAGAAAGAACCCATGGGCTATGACTACAGTGCTTGGTAGGTTTGCTGGTGATGGCCCTGGTAGTAGTACATGAGCATGGCACATTTTTTCCAGGCTTGCACCAGATCTCAGTAACTACATTTATTTAATTTATTTAACTATATTAAGCAGCTACTTTGTCAGGCATGGAGCTGGGCGTTAAAATCACCTCAAATCCTTAAAACAGCGCTGTAATGTAGCTATTAACAAGTCCATTTCATTGTTGAAGAAACTAAGGCTTAAAGAGAAGAGTCTTGCCGAAGGTCATAGAACAGTAAATGCAAGAACCACCTCTTCACCCCACCCCTTGTTCCATCTCCATCCCATTCCCAATATTCCCCTCTTATAGCACACACACACACACCCTATGAAGTGGACTTACCTTCACTTTTGGCCTACATCTCAGGTAAAGTGTCCTTGTATATATACTGAAAAACAGGAGAGGGGAGAAAGCTCTTCAGACTGATAAATAATCCATGCAAACTGGCGTTATCAACAAATTTAACTATAGTGTCTATGTATGTACAAAGAACTAGCAACACTGGTATATCTTTTGTTCTTTTAGTAACCATTATTTTTAGTACCTCCTCTATGCAGAGCACTAGGCAAGATTCTAGGGGAGACAGAGAAATGATGAGCTCTCAGACTGTGATTCTAGGACAGTGGTTGGCAAACTCATTAGTCAACAGAGCCAAATATCAACAGTACAAAAATTGAAATTTTTTTTGAGAGACAAATTTTAAACTTAAACTGTATAGGCAGGTACATTCCTTATTGAGGTAGCGCCTGCACGTGGTATTTTGTAGAAGAGCCACACTCAAGGGGCCAAAGAGCCGCATGTGGCTCGCGAGCCGCAGTTTGCCGACCAGGGTCCTAGGATGTCTGCAGTTTTAGCAGGGAGCATTTCATTCTTTATAGGATTCATATTATGATTGCCAATTTCATCTTTTAAGATATATGGTAGGTAGTAAGGATAAAAGTAGAGTATTCTTAGAATATTTTGAAATGGCCATATCAGCTCTGCAAGGATTACAATACAAGTATAAAATAACCAGGAAGGCAATAGTTTTTTTCATAGTATACTTTAAAATGAGTCACCTCTGAAGACATCAGATTCCAAAATCAGTGCATACAGCAAAGGTAAAGTTAAATTTACCCCTGAAAAGTTTATTAAACTGTCCATAACATATAGCATACATAGTTTTGTGTATAGTACACTATTTAAATGTATTTGAATAGTAATATACAGTATATCATGTGTGCATATGTAAGACATAATTTTATAGTGTGAAAACATTTTCTCTTTTAAGTAAGAGAAAGAAAAGGTAAAAGAGTATGTAGTTGGATTTGTGTAATTTAATGTGGCTATAATGTCACCCTACACAAAACTAGAACTATAAAGAGGAACATCGGGTATTATAAAAAATGCTCTACTATCTTAAAATATAACCCCTCTGACAGCTTTTCAGATGTTAATCTCTAGAGAAAGTTGCCACCTTTTTCCTTGTCTTTAGGAAAGAATCCTGGACTGAGGCAGAGCGGCCCTAGACTCCAACCCTTGCTGTTACCTCCACCACTCCCAACTATTTAAGTAGCTATGGTAGTGGGACAGCACTGGACCCAGAGCTTTCTACACATTTCATTCTTAAACAACCCTATTAGGTGGGAATTATTATTCCTGCTTTGCATATGAGAAATGGTCTCAGAAAAGTCAAGTATCCCATTTAAGGTGCTTCAACTAGTTAATGCTAGAACAGTGGTTCTTAACCTGGGTTCTATCGAACCCTAGGGGTTCGATGAGTTGGTCTCAGGGGTTCAGAGAAGCCTCTGCTGCGGAGGCCAGAATAAAGTAATACTGTAATTTGTTGTGAGTTCATGCATTTTGTTGGTTTTGTTCTTTGAGCAAGGTGATGTTCATGCACGGCTCATTTTGTGCACCAGTAAAAAAACATATACCTATGTTGCCTGACCTGTGGTGGCGCAGTGGATAAAGCGTTGACCTGGGAACACTGAGGTTGCCAGTTCAAAACCCTGCACTGGTCTGGTCAAGGCACATATGGGAGTTGATGCTTCCAGCTCCTCCCCCCTTTCTCTCTTTCTCTCTCTCTGTCACACACACACACACACACACACACACACACACTCTCTCTCTCTTCTCTCTAAAATGAATAAAAACAAACAAACAAAAAAACCATATACCTATGTCTTGAATTTGGAAAATAAAATCATATTTTATCACTAAAGAAGGGTTCGGTGAATGCGCATATGAAACTGGTGGGTTCGGTACCTCAAAAAAGGTTAAGAACCACTGTGCTAGAAACAGAACTTGAATTCAGGTTCTGTCTAACCATTAGCCAATATATTGTACTCCAACTGGCCAGTGACTTTGAGCCAGTCACTTCTCTCTGGGCCTCAGTTTGCTTCACCATCAAATGAGAAAGTTATATTAGATGATTTTCAAGGTTTCCCAGATTGGTTTGGGGAAATGGAAAAACTCTGGGCTTAAATATAAGCAATAACAGTAAGAGCATACGTGAGGTACTTGACTTCTCTGAGCTTGTGTTTCCTCAAGTATAAAATTATATCTTGCCTGACCTGTGGTGGCGCAGTGGATAAAGCGTCGACCTGGGAACACTGAGGTCGCCAGTTCAAAACCCTGCACTGGTCTGGTCAAGGCACATATGGGAGTTGATGCTTCCAGCTCCTCCCCCCTTTCTCTCTCTCTCTCTCTCTTTTGCTCTCACTCTGTGTCTCCTCTCTAAAATGAATATAAATAAATAAATAAATAAATAAATAAAAATTATATCTGCTTTCTCTGGCTGGGTAGCTCAGTTGGTTAGAACATCATCCCAATCCTGCAGGGCACATATAAGAATCTCTCTTCTTTCCTCTCTCAGAAATCAATCAATCAATATATATATGTTTTCAAGATTTTATTTATTGATTTTTACAGAGAGGAGAAAGGGGTTGGGGGGGAAGGCGAAGTATCAACTCATAATTGTTCACTGATTGCTTACTGTATGTGCCTTGACCAGGCAAGCTCAGGGTTTTGAACTGGTGACCTCAGCGTTCCAGGTTGATACTTTATCCACTGTACTACTACAGGACAGGCAATAAACACATTTTTTTTAAAGTTTTTATTTTTAATTTTTTTTATAGGGACAGAGAGAGAGTCAGAGAGAGGGATAGATAGGGACAGACAGACAGGAACGAAGAGAGAGGTGAGAAGGATCAATCATTAGTTTTCATTGCCGTTGCAACACCTTAGTTGTTCATAGATTGCTTTCTCACATGTGCCTTGACCGCCGGCCTTCAGCAGACCGAGCAACCCCTTGCTGGAGCCAGCGACCTTGGGTCCAAGCTGACGAGCTTTTGCTCAAGCCAATGGGCCCGTGCTCAAGCTGGCGAGCTCGGGGTCTCAAACCTGGGTCTTACGCATCCCAGTCCAACACTGGTCAGGCAACACATTTCTTAAAAAATAAAATATTACTTGCCTTATAGGAATGTCATAAGGATTAAACGAGGTAATAAATATCAAGTGCCTAGCCCAGATGAGGTTCTGAGCTTAAAATTCAAACTTTTTATTATGGAAAATTTCAAACATAAACAAAATTACCTATCACATCAAGTTGTTAAAAAATCTTATCTTCTCATATTTGCAGCATCTATAATGATATTTTCTTTTACATTCCTGATACTGTTATTTATGATTTTTCTCTTCTTGTTTAACCTCACCGGATCAGTTATTGAGTTATTGTATCTCAGCTCCAAATCCACCTTCTATATTCTGTTTGTGATGCAGAAGCTGAGACCACAAATCACATTTCCACATTGACAAATGCTCCCTGACAGGCTCTGCTCACAGAGGGCATTCAAGAGAGACTGCAAAGCTGGAGGAGAAAGAAGGAACTTGTTCCTTCCTGCTTTATTTTCATGAGGGGCTGTCAGCTTGTTGTTCCCAACACAATACTACCATCCAAGTCAAGACTTCATTAAAATTTTGTTGACTGTCCCAACAATTTCTCTTTTTTGTCTCTGATTCAGGTTCCAATCCAGAAACATGCATTGCATTTAGTTTTCATGTCATGTCTTAATAGTCTTTTTCTAACTAGAACAGTTTTACAGGTCTTTCATTGTCACTCATGTACTAGATGGTCTTAAAGAGTACAGGACTTTCATTCTATAGAATCTTCATCCTGGGTCCATTAATGTTTTCTCATAGCCAGATCCAGGTCATGCATTTTGACAAGAATACTAAAGAAATGATGCTGGGCTCATCTCAGTGCATTATATCAGTTCATTACTATAATGACCTGCTCCATCATGGGCAGTGTTAACCTTAGGTGCATGATCAAATTGGTTGCTGCCTGTTTTCTTCACTATAAAGTCACTGTTTTCTTCTTTGTATTAGTATGTGAAGGGGAGACATTCTGAATTATGTCAATTTGTGTTCCTCATCAAACTTCCACCTATCATCCAGAGCATCCAATGATAAATGATAAATAGTGCCAATCAACTATCCCTATGATGGTTGCCAAATGGTGATTATCTGTTTCCATTGTTGCTTCTGCATTTGAGTTGGCATTCTTCTTTAAGGAAGAGCTTTTGCTTCTCCTCATTTTTCATTTATTTATTTACATTAGTATACACTTATGGATTACTATTTTATTTAATCAGTTATAATTAGAAACTCTTGCTATTTAATTAATACTCAAATGATCTTAGCTTTGAACCAAGTTTTATTTTTCAGCTTTCATAGGGGACACAGCTAGGTGACACAGCTAGGTGACACATGCATGTGTAAACACATGTATACATGTATGCTTATAACACATAAAATACATATATATCTAAGTTCTATGTGACTATGTGTACATATATATATATATATATATATATATATATATATATATACAGGGTAGGTAAAACTAGGTTTATAATTGTTTGTGTAAAAAATAATACAATAATTAATAAATAATTACAATTATGTGCATCATGTCACACACTCATCAGTATTACCAATACTTTACATGCTAATCTTATCCTCTCAGAGTTCTTTCTAGCTTTTCCTCTTTATTTATATATATATGGTGTGTATGTGTGTGTGAGAGAGAGAGGGAGAGAGACAGGAAGAAAGAGAGATGAGAAGCATCAACTCGTAGTTGCATCACTTTAGTTGTTTATTGATTGCTTCTCATATGTGCCTTGACCCGGAAGCTCAAGCCAAGACAGTGACCCCTTGCTCAAGCCAGCAACTTTGGGCTCAAGCCAGCGACCTTGGGCTTCAAGCCAGTGATCATGGGGTCATGTCAATGATCCCACGCTCAGCTGTCAACCTTGGGGTTTCAAAGCTGTGACCTCAGCATCCCAGGTCAATGCTCTATCAATTGAGCCACCATCAGTCACGCTACTCTTTCCATATTTGTAAATCCCTTCTGAGTTTGCTGAAATCAGATTTCTCTTATCCTCAATATATTTACTTATTGTTTAATCAATTACTTTATTCCCAAATCCAGCCATCTCGTCACTCCACACCCCTTTCTCCTCATCACCATGCTTCCTTGCCCTATCAAAATAGCCCATCACCACCAAATTTTTTTGGAAGTTCAGCATGCCACTACCACGGACCCCTTTTCCTTGACACTGAATGCTACCACCACTACACAATACTTCTTCTCCCTCAGTGCCTGCTTCCTTGAAGGGTCTCCACACCAGAAGGAATGAAGGAAAAAGTGAAAGATGGATAGGGAATGGTGGAAAAGGAAAGGGGAAAGTGGGAAACCTTAGCCTTTAAATTAGAATATAATGAGTATAACTTCACCTCTCCTTGAGTATTTATTACAGAAATTCATTACAGTATTGTATGATACTGCGATAATGTCCTTGGGGCTTCTTGGGCAGTGTTAGGGTGCTAGGTTTTTAATTCTTGGGTTCACTTTATAGTTATTCTTGTTTGTCCTTTTCTATCATATGAATTTCCCCAAACATTTTCTCCCACATCCCTTCCCTTTTAAATTAGATATTTCTCATATGCTATTGGCTGAAAATCCAAATAATCGATGCTCTAAGAGGTTTCAAAAAGTAAAATAAATATACGTAGAACCAGAGTTTAAAGAGCTCTTCCATAATTAATAACATTGAGCTCTTACTAAGAGACATGGACATGAGTGTGGTGGTTACCGGGGGATGGGGGGGTAGGAGAGGGAGAGGGGGGAGGGGAGGGGCACAAAGAAAACCAAATAGAAGGTGGTAGAGGACAATTTGACTTTGGGTGATGGGTATGCAACATAACTGAATGACAAGATAACCTGGAGATGTTTTCTTTGAACATATATACCCTGATTTATTAATGTCACCCCATTAAAATTAATAAAATAAAAAAAATAACATTGAGCTCTTTGTAGCATGATGTCAGTGATTCCTACTTAGCTATATATAAGTTTTTATATATATATAATTCTCAGACAGTTAAATTTTTATATAATTCAGGTTGCCTAAACAAATTGATATCCAGATAGGTGAGATGCAAATGTTATTTTGAAGAGGTATTTAAAAATTTTCACTTAAGTACATTTTTACATTGGTTCAAAGAAAAAATTTCTTTCATTTTCTACAAATATTTCAGCTCTCTCAATTCTTAAAAAGAATTTGGGATTAAATATAGCCTGATCCCCTGGTAAAGAGATAAATATGCACAGATTCACACATTAAAACATTTAACAATATGGACTGAGTACTCATTGTGTGACAGGCATTGGTCTATGCATTTGGGAGACGAGCAGTAAATGAGATAAAGTCCCAGCAGCTCTCAAGAAACTTACACTCTAGTTGGGGGAGGTGAACAATTAAATAAATGTATAATTGGTAATATATGCTTTGAAGAAAAATATTGCCTGATAAAGGGAGAGAGAGTCATATGGAAGTATTATTTGGATATGACGATCAGAGCAAATTCTGATTCCATTTTTGCTGTTAATGGCTGACCTCCAATAGACTGTTTATTAGGGGAGAAGAGTGGAAATCTATTTCAGGGAAGGAGGCAAATTAAGGAGGGGACTTCAGATATGCTTTTCCATCCCCTACTCAGAGGATTTGGGTGCTTTTCCTTTCTCCCTAACTTTATTCTTTAATGCTGATCAACAAGAAACAGAAATATTTATATCCTATCTGTACTAAAATAAAGTCACATCCTACTTACATTAAAATGTAGATCGTGTGTTAGAGGCTACTTAGTACAACTGCTTCACTTTAAGGATGAGAAAAACTGAGCTTCAGAGAGGAAGGGACTTGCTTAAGGTCACCTAGTGGCAGAGGCAAAGCTGGGACATAAGTTCCTGATTCTGTCCAATATTTTATATTTACACCATCCTATATGCAGAATACAGAAAAGACACTCCAACACTAGGTTTAAAAAGTCTATTTCATACCTGAAAAGGATGTGAAGATAAGAACCAAGGCCAGTTAAAATATGCCACCATGCATGAAATTGTGTGGTAACACCCATGATAGGTGGTACCTTCTTTCGAAAGTTCCTGTGAGGAAAGGAGTAAAATATCATCATACTAATTTCTTTTTTATTTAGCAACTAATGCTGACAGTCTTAGAGCACTTTAAAATGTCATTCTCAAGTATGGCAGTTATTTAATTTCCTCAGGTCTATTGTAGTTTGCTGTACTGTTTTCCAAAATGTATTTTGAGTAATAGTATTTGTAGCAAAAGTTCCGTGAAGAAATGGCTCTCTGCTCAAAATAAATGTGTGAAATAGTACACATTACTGTCCTCCTTGAGATCTGTGGTGCATATTAATAGATGAAAAACTTTGAGAGTCTGGCCCTGGCCAGTGGCTCAGTGGATAGAGCCTCAGACCTGTGCACAGACGTTCTGGATTGGATCCCTGGTCAGGGCACACAGAAGAAGCTACTATCTTCTTCTCTCCCCCACCCTCTTCCCCTTCCCCTCCCGTAGCCAGTTGCTCGATTGGTCCAAGGATTGGCCTCAGGTGCAGAGGACAGCTTGGTTGATTCAAGTATCAGCCCCAGACAAGGGTTGTCTGGTGTATCCTAGTCTGGGCGCATGTGGGAGCACTGCCTCACTATCTCCCCTACTCTCACCTAAAACAATAACAACAATAACAAAAAAGAAACTTTGAAAAGTTCTACCATACTTAAAAAGAGTTTATCTTCAATAACTTTTCTCAGGTAACCTACTCACTCATGGAACCCTTCATTTAGGTATTGTCTTACTAACAGCTTATGGAACAAATGTTCCCTGAAGCGTACTTTGGGAAAGACTAGTCTATTTAGCTATTTGTGCACTTAAAGAAATAGATACAAGCTTTTCTTATGCCTTGCACACCACCATCATCTTAGAAGTGCACTGCACAGTCTATAAAGGTCTTTTGTATCTATTATTTCACTTCACAGGGGGTCTCTGAGGTGGCTATTATTAGCTTCGCTTTACAGATTAGGAACCTAAAATTCAGAGAGATTAATTGAATAGTCCAAGTCACTCTGCTACTGGCACAGCTAAATCTAAAATTCAAGATCTTTTGATTAAGTGTATACTATATTAATATCCTCATTAGAAGGTGAAAAATCAATATAAAACACCAAGTTATTTTTCTAGATATCCCCATGAATTTTTGAGACAATCACTGTCTCTAAGAACCTATGTTGTTTCTTAGTGGCCCTCACCCAGAGGATGATGACTTACCTCAGCAGTGTAAAAGCTATAATGGGGTTTCTGACGGGTATTGCTGGTTCAAAACCTCTCGGTTAGATCTTAGTTTTCTAAGCAAGGTGTATTACTTGGTTGCTTATGTGCATTAAAGTCTACATTTACTTACTGAACTTTTTATTATGGAGAATTTCAAATGTGCAAAAGTAGGCAGAAGAATAATGTACCATTACCCGGCTTCAACAATTATAACTTACGGCCAATCCTGTATCATCTAAACTCTCATCCACTTCCCCCCACCACCCCATATTATTTTGAAGCAAATCCCAGATATTGCTATCATTTTATCTTTAAATACTTCAGCATATATCTCTTAAAGATTAAAACCTTTAAAAAACAAAACCATACTATCTTCATACCTATAATATTAACAATAATCCTTTAATATAATCAAATATTCAGTTACTGTACCAAAGTTCCAATCATCTCATAAAACTTTTTTTTATACTTGGTTTGTTGAATCAAAATCCAAAAACGATCAACACATTTCATTTGGTTGACATCTCACTTAAGTTTCTTAATCCGTATGTTCCTTTTCCTTTTTTTCTTCCCACTGCAATTTCTTTGCCAAAGAGACCAGCTCATTCATCCTGCATATTTCCCACTGTCTGAATTTTGCTGATTGCCTCTCTGTGGTGCTATTCAGTACATTTCTCTGTCCTCTGTGCATATGCTAAACTTTAATTTACAGAATTTTGAGTTGAAAGGACCCACTTTTTAAAGTTATTTCACATGTTCATTTTAATGAAAATTGAGGCCCAGAAAGATAGTGTTTTAGTAACAAACTAGTGTCCAGAGACCTAAGATTCAAACTCCAGTCAATATGCAATTGCTAACAAGATGAAACAAAAGGAATGCTTGTCTTTCTTAGAAAATAACATCAAGTACTGTATTCCGCCATGTATAAGACACTCCTATGTATAAGATGCACCTTAATTTTGGGGCCCAAATTTTGAAAAAAATATATTACATAAAGTTATTGAACTCAAGTTTTATTCATCATAAAATTTATACAACTCCTCATCCATGCAAAAAAAGCAGGAAATGCAAGTAAAAATATCTATAACCACTGTGTAAGACACATCCAGTTTTTAGACCCCAAATATTTCTTTAAAAGGTGTGTCTCATACATGAGGAAATATGGTATATTAAAGAACAAAATTATATACATGTATTTCATCCTTATTTCAAATCATTCTTATTTCTCCAGTAAAGCAAATTAGGCAAATTAGTCAGCATTTGATTAGATATCACTACATATATTACAAGATATTCTTAGGTCTAAATTTTTAGGTAATTTAAACAAGTCTTGTGAGAATTTAACTTTAGTGCATTGTATGTATCTTTTTAATTTCAATAAAGGCAAAAATTCACTTCAGAGCACTAATAATTAAGCCTATAAAACTAACCATTAAGCCTATAAAACTCGGCTTAATGGATTGCTTCCAAAAACATTTCTCAAAGATTAAAAATCTATCTTACCTCAGTGAATCGCAAAAGATGTTATCTATGTTCCAAAACAAAAACCCCAATAAAAATATACCCAAGGATGTATAACCCAGTCCTCTAAGCCATGGATAAACCCTGTGGGAAAATAAAAAAGCACAATGAAACTCTTTCAAGTCACATAATAATCGGAGCTTGAAGTCATCACTTTGATGAGATAAAGTCTAATACATTTGCTTATTACATTTAGCCATTTAAAGGTACTGAGAGAGAATGTGTCTCTAAGACCTAGTTAGGTGTATCAAGAAGGTAATCTGAAAACCCCTAGTAACTTTATCAGCCCAATGGAAGTTCAAGGGGCATGATGCAACAGAATTAACATTGGGTCACCTGCTCTATGTCAGGCACTATAGTAAATTAGAAACACACACACACACATGAATAAAATCTTCACATAAAGCCTGTGAGGCAAGTATTATTCTTTTCACCTCACTGATGAGAAAACTGAAGCTTAGTGAATTACCGAAAATAATAACAGCAGTGTATATCTTAATAGATGCAATGAGGTTTCATTGACTTACATTAAAATGCATAAATTTAAAGTGTACACGTGATGAGTACATCTGTATGTATCCATAAAACCAATACCATGCTCAACAAAATAAATATATCCATCACCTCCAAAAGCTGAGTTTGCATTTTTTTACAATGTTATATAAATGAAATAATACAGTATATCCACTTTATGGTGTAGTTACTTTGAAATGCATCCATATAGATATATGTATCAATACTTCAGTTCCTTCTATTTCTGAGTAGTACTCCACTACTATACAGATATACCACAATCTGTTTATCTGTCCAAATATTGGTGAACACTTGTTGTTTCTTTTATTATTTTCTATAACAAGTAAGGCAGCTATGATCATTAATAAATCCTTTTATGGACGTATACTTTCATTTCTCTTGGGTAAAAAGCAAGGAGAGGAATGGCAGGATTGTATGGCAGGAAAACGTTAAACTTTTTAAGATACTGATAAACTGTTTTCCTGAGTGATTGCATCATTTTACATTCCCACCAGCAGTGTATGAGTGTTTTTGTTCTACACCCTCACCAACACTTGGTATGACACCAGTCTTTTTAAATGTTCTAGTAGATGTGCAGTGGTATCTTGTGGTAGTTTTAATTTGCATTTCCTTATGACTAATATTATTGAGCATCTTTCTGTGTGCTTATTTGTCCTCCATCTATCTTCTTTGGTAATTTTGCTGAATTTCTGCCCATTTAAATAATTGCTGTTTGCCTTATTATTGCATTGTAAGAGTTCTTTATATATTATACATATGTATATCTTTTATTGGGTATATATTTTTTGCAAACATTTTCTCCAAATTTGTTACTTGTCTTTAATTTACTTGTGTCTTTTGAAGAAAGTTTGTTATTTTGATGTTTAATTTATCATATTTTCATTACAGTTTGCACTTTTTATGTCCTTTTTAATAAGTCTTTACTTAACCAAGCTTGCAAAGACTTCTATATTTTCTTCTAGAAGTTTTATCATTTCAGCATTTACATTTAGGAATATGATTCACTTCTAATAAATGTTTGTAATGGTGTGAGCTTAAGTTTATTTTTTAAGTACATATTATAGAATTGTGCACCTGAAACCTGTATAATTTTATTAACTAAAGTTACCCAATAAATTCAATTAAAAATTTAAAAAATTAAGTTCACTTTAAAAATAAGAATATCAAGCTGTTCAGCAGAACTTGAAAATATTACCTTTTCCCCACAGAATTACCTCAGAATGCTTATTTAAAATCAGGTCAGAATGAATGTGTGGGTCTATTTTTGGATGCTTCATTGATTTATATTTCATTCTTACCAGCAATACTACATTGCTTAATTAGTGTAGCACAGAGTAAAAAAGGTAGTATAAGTTCTCTAACTGTAATGTTCTTTTTCAAAACTGTTTTCACTATTCTAGATCCTTTGTATTCCCATGTAAACTTCAGAACCAGTTTCTCAATTTTTACCAAAAACCCTGCAGAGATTTTGTAATTGCATTGAACATAAAGATCAATTTGAGAAGAACTCACGTCTTAATAATATTGAGTTTTCTGCCTGACCAGTGGTGTACAGTGGTTAGTGTTGACTCGGAATGCTAAGATCCCAGGTTTGAAACTCCAAGGTTGACAGCTTAAATGTTGGATCATTGACGTTACCCCATGGTTACTGGCTTGAGCCCAAGGTAACCGACTTGAACAAGGGGTCACTGGCTTGGCTTGAGCTTGTCCCCTCCCCCTCGGGTCAAGGCACATATGAGAAGCAATCAATGTACAACTAAAGTAACCCAACTGATGCTTCTCATTTCTCTTCCTTCCTCTCTCTCTCTCAATAAATAAATGAATTAATGAATGAATAAATAAATAAATGAGTTTTCTGTCCACAAAACTTGTACATATACCCATTTATTTAGGTCTTCTTTAATTTCTCTCACAAAAAAAGCTATCATCGTAATTTCCAATATTCAGGTTTGCAAATATTTGCTGAATTTAACCCCCAAACACCTGACATTTTTTAATGCTATTGTAAACTGTACTTTAGAAAATTTCACTTTCCAATTTTTTGGTGCTAGTACATAAAAATAGAAATTTTGAATATTGACTTGAATCTTGTATCCCTGCTAAATACCACTTATAGCTACTAGCTTTTGGTCCATGTTCAGTCATATTGTCTGTACACGATCATGTAATTTACAAATACTATGTTTTACTTCCACCAGTATAATGATGAATAGAAGTGGTGATAGCATATATCCGTGTTTTATTTTTGAGTTTAAAGAGAAATTTTTATTTATTTATCATTATTTTTTCTATTTTGAGAGAGAGTGAGAGTCACAAAAGGAGAAAGAGGGTGAAAAGGATCAACTTGTAGTTGTTTTCCCTTTAGTTGTACATTGAGCTTTTTGTACATGCCTTGACTGGGGCCTTGACAATGTCTCCCTGCTCAACTAGTGACCTTGGGTTTTCTTGTCAGTAACCTTTGAGCTCAAGCTGGTGAGCTTTGGGATCATGTGGATCCCCTGCTCAAGCCAGCGAGCCTGCGCTGACAAACACATGCTCAGAGCTAGCTACCTTAAAGAAAAAAAAAATTTTAAATGGGTAGACAATTACTAAGAGGAGACATTAAAGGTAGGAGATTCTTTTTCTTCTTCTTCTTCTTCTTCTTCTTTTTTTTGTGCACACACGCCTGCGCAAAAGAGAGCAGGACAGACAGGAAAAGAGAGAGATGAGAAGCATCAACTCATAGTTGTAACGCCTTAGTTGTTCATTGATTGCTTTCTCATGTGTCTTGACCAGGGGGCTCCAGCTGAGCCAGTGACCCCTTGCTCAAGCCAGCCACCTTGGGCTCAAGCCAGAGACCTTGGGCTTCAAGCCAGCGACCTTTGGGCTCAAACCAACCGTGGGGTCATGTCTATGATAACATGCTCAAGCCAGGGAGCCCATGCTCAAGCTGGTGAGCCTGTGCTCAAAGAAAAACATTTAAAAACATTTCAAGACTAAATGTGCTAGATGCTGTAGAGTTTACAGCTTAGGAAATTTCTATTCTATTACTAGTTTGTAAAGGATTTTATTTTGTTTAGTTTTAGATCATAAATAGCTGTTGAATTTTATAAAATGGTTTCTCCAAGTCTATTGTTATCATGTAGGTTTTCTTTTTTTGATATGGTAAATGACAAGAATAGATGTTTTCAAATATGTATTTTAATGATAGGTATTTGTATATAAATGAATGAAAAAGGTGATTAAAAATCATCAGGAGGCCTGACCTGTGGTGGCGCAGTGGATAAAGCGTCGACCTGGGAACACTGAGGTCACCAGTTCAAAACCCTGCACTGGTCTGGTCAAGGCACATATGGGAGTTGATGCTTCCAGCTCCTCCCCCTTTTCCCTCCAAATGGGGCTCTCTCTCTCTCTCTCTCACTCTTCCTCTCTCTCTGTGTCTCCTCTCTAAAAAAATGAATAAAATAAAAAGAATTAAAAAAGAATCATCAGGAAAGCATAAGGCTGACTGATAAAGATTCTCAGAGAAGGTGAGGCTAAGAGAATCACAATCTGTCTTCAGCTTGTTTCAGGGTTTATCATAGCCCCATTTGGAGGAAGCAAGAATGAGTTCCAGGAAATATAAGGCTTAACACTGCAAAGGCATCTGTGTGACAGGGCTACAGTATGGACCAGTGTTGAGATATGAAAGGAGTATGATCAGTAAAAACCAGATACTATTTCTGCTTCTAAGTTTACTTACCAGAGCCAATCTTCAGCTCTCAGCAGTAGTTCAAAGCAAAATTCTTCTATCGGGTGAAATGCATGTCTGGTTATCCAGGTAGCAGGGTACACATGAGAGAGCAAGAACTTAATCAGCACATGGTCCATGCAAGCTAAGTACAGATATGATTCTGGGGACACTCTACTCATGTATTATAAGGCACAAGAGTAGATAATATAAAAGGCCCTCAACATATCTGTTTGGAGTCATGCTGCTCCATTTTGGACTGGCTGCCTGCCTAGTGTGTAGCTACCATCTGAGAAATCCTTTCCCTTCACCTTCACCATGGGAACTGCCTTCACCTCTCTCTGTGTTGAATGAATTTCCTGTCTTGTATCCCATGTCTTCCTCTTTTCTGGTTTAATCTCTCTCTCTCTCTCTCAAGAGAGAGAGAGAGAAGAAGGGATAGAGATGAGAAGCATCCTCCCATAGTTATGACACTTTAGTTGATCACTGATTGCTTCTCATACTTGCCTTGACTGGGGGGACTCCAGCCAAGCCAGTGATCCCTTGCTCTTGACAGTGACCTTGGGCTCAAGCCAGCAACCACGGGATCAGAATAACAATCCCACGCTCAAGCTGGCAACCCTGCTCTCAAGCTGGTGAGCCTGCACTCAAGCCAGAGACCTTGGGGTTTTGAACCTGGAATTTCAGCATCCCAGGTCGATGCTCTATCCATTGACACCACCACCAGTCAGGCTAATTTCTCATTTTGCTCAAACATATCCTCCAACAGGATCCTGAGCAATAGTTTATGGGATATAATTTTTTGAGAACTTGAATGTATAAAAATGTATTTTGTCCCCATATTTTATTGATAATTTGGCTGGCCATAGCATTCTAGGTTAGAATTGTATAATTCTAGCTTTCAGTTTTGCTTCAGTAAATCCAAAGCCATTCTGATTCCTGATCCTTTGTATGTATAACTGCCTTAGAATGAAGAAATTTTCCTTGTCTAGAATTCTGACACTGACATGGGTATATTTTTACCCATTGTGCTGAGGAGCCAAAGGGTTCTTTCAATCTAATAAGTCATGTCTTTCAATTATAGGACATTTTGGGTTATTTTGGTGATGATCTCATACCTTCCTTCCTCTCTGCAGCCACCCCCCTCCCCCACCCCTTTATGTTGGTACTTCTAATCTGGTCCAGTGTTATTTCTACAGAGCTTCTTCTATTCTAGTCTTCACTTTTTTCTCATCACCCCTATGACCCCCAGGGTATGTGTGTGTGTCTGTATGCCTTTGTTTTTGTCTTATCCAGAGAAGCCCATGGATTTGAGGAAACACCTTGCTTTCTCTCCACAGCAGTGACAGCAAGTCTAAGGGTCCTGAGGCCTTGTACCGTCCTGTTTATTCTGGACCATACCATGGGTTTAATGCCTGTCCTGTGGGTAGATGCTTGCTGATAAGTAGGGTTAGTGGGGTGACAGACCATAATGCAATCACAATGTGTATTCTAGTGGCTTCTTTATCTCTATTTTTCAAACCCTTCACTTCAGATTTTTATTTTATATATTTGGGGTGGGGGGCAGGGATTCTCTGAATATTCCTTTCTTATAAATTCTACTTTTTTGAGAGAGAGAGAAAGGGACAGACCAACAGGAAGGAAGAGAGATGGGAAGCATCAACTCATAGTTGTGTCACTTTAGTTGTTCACTGATTGCTTCTCATATGTGCCTTGACTGGGGGGACTCCAGTCAAGCCAGTGACCTCTTGTTCCAGCCAGCAACCTTGGGCTTCAAACTAGCAATCTTTTTGGTCTCAAGCCAGTGACCATGGGGCCATGAGGATGATCCCATACTCAAGTTAGAAACCTCTGGGTCTCAAACCTGGCACCTCAGTGTCCCTGGTCAATGCTCTATCCACTGTGCCACCACTGGTTAGGCAGCATTCTACTCTTGACAATGTATTTCTAGCAATGTTAATGAATTAATATTTGTTCTCGTTTTGGGATTTTTGAAGTCTTTTTCTTCATGCATAAGCTGTTTTCTCTATGTTGATTTTTCGCCCTTATTACTTGTTTCGGACTCTATCATATTGGATACATTCATTTTATGTCTGACCGTTTCCTCATTCTTAAGAGTGGGAAACTAAAATGGTAACAAGCTCTAAGCATGTGGTTGAGCCTTTTAGAGTAGTATCTTTCACTGAAGAGCTATTTTGCTGGGCCAATTTTTAGGAAATGCCTAATGTGAGTATTTTTGGGTCTTCCTGACTGCTCAAATTCTTTAAAAGACTTCCAATTTTCTGCCTATAGCTTTTTTTTTAGATTATTAATTTTTACAGAGAGAAAAGAGGGAAGGGGGATGAGAAGTATCAATTCATAGTTGCTTACTTTTAATTGTTCATTGGTTGCTTGTCATATGTGCCTTGACTGGGCAAGCCCAGGGCTTCAAACTGGTGACCTCAACATTCCAGGTCGACATTTCATCCACTGCGCTACCACAGGCCAGGCTGCCCATAGGTCTTTGAATTCAGTATTCAGAATGCATAAGGTCACCCACTTTCCTTGACTTTAGTATGGTATTCACATGCTCAGTTGTGCCTGGTGAAATCCAATCTAAAGACATTGTTTACCCTTTCCAGAGAATAAACCTCTACCAGTGGTTCTTAACCTGGGTTCTATCGAACCCTAGGGGTTCGATGAGTCGGTCTCGGGGGTTCAGAGAAGCCTCTGCCGCGGAGGCCAGAATAAAGTAATACTGTAATTTGTTGTGAGTTCATGCACTTTGTTGGTTTTGTTCTTTGAGCAAGGTGATGTTCATGCACGGCTCATTTTGTGCACCAGTAAAAAAACATATACCTATGTCTTGAATTTGGAAAAAAAATCATTTTATTTATCACTAAAGAAGGGTTCGGTGAATGCGCATATGAAACTGGTGGGTTCGGTACCTCAAAAAAGGTTAAGAACCACTGCGTCTAGACTTTAGCAGTTGCTCAGTGGTATTGAGTGGGTGAAGGGATCTAATCATTTAAGTTTCTTAACTCTTTTAACTAATTCTATTTTAGATTCCCCTCTCCATCTCTTTTCCCAAACTGCCTGTTGCTGTTTATGCTTGATACTTGAGAAATTTCTCTGATAAAATTGAAGGTGCTTGGCTTTGGATTTGACTTTCTTGGGTTAGTTAAGGCAGTGAGCAGTAGTCCATCTACTTTTTAGCTTCTGCCTTAATTGATCCTGTTCTTTATTTCTCTTTGAGTTTATTCTATTAATCTTTCTAATTACTGAAGTTGGATGCTTAGGGCATTATTCTTCAGCTTCTCTATTTCTAATGTAAACAACTAAGACTATAAATTTCCATCTCAGAATCACTTTAGCTACATCTTACTTTGGTTTTGTAGTATTTTCATTATGGTTCCATTCTAAGCATTTCAATATTTCCATTATGATTTCTTTTTTTACTTGTATTTAAAGTGTGGTTTTAGGTTGCCAAATATATGGGCTATTTTGATTCATCCTGTTTTACTAAAGTAACTGTACTATATAGTCAGAGAACTAGTTATAATTTTTTAAAGTTTACTTAACCTTGTTTTAAAGCTGGTATCTGGTACAGTTAATGATCACTCCAAGCATGCTTGCAAAGATAATGCATTCTTTAATTGTTGAGTGTATTA
The DNA here is from genome assembly GCA_037038555.1 of Rhynchonycteris naso. Taxonomy (NCBI): domain Eukaryota; kingdom Metazoa; phylum Chordata; class Mammalia; order Chiroptera; family Emballonuridae; genus Rhynchonycteris; species Rhynchonycteris naso. Next base: position 315,896,528 of record CM072995.1, read on the forward strand.
GGTCATTTTGTTATTGTTACTCAAATTTTATCTATATTCTTTTTTTTTTTTAGTCTGAGTTACTGTGTTAAAATAGCTCAGCAATGATGGAGCATTTATTTATTTGTTTTCCAAATTGTCAATCTTTGCTTAAAAATTTCCAAATTTAAGATTGCTATTTTTGTCTAAGTAAACTGAATCTTTTAATAATAATGAACAGATTTATTTTAAATAATACTTTAAATATTTTTTGTCTGGTTTTAAAATGGCTAGTCCTTTTAGTCAGTATTTGTGCAGTTTATTTTTATATCCTTTTCTTTCAAAATTAATGGGTACCTATGTTTTAACCATGTTTTTTATGAACAACATATTAGTTGTTCCTAAGAACATATTGCTATGTATGTTTTTCCTGTCTGTAACTTTTAATTGCATAGCTATGTCCATTTATATTTATTGTGATTACTGATATATTTTGAATTATTTCTGCTCCTTTATTTTCTGCTTTTCTGACTTTTCTTTGACTCCCTTTTTACTCTTCTCCTGATTTCTTTTGGACTCAGTTTTCATAATCCTACTTTAACTATTCTTCATGTTTTTAAAAGTTATTGTAAAATCAATTACTGTTTCTAGTGGCTACCAAAAATGCATACATAAAGTCTAAAATTAATCACTGTAGTACCCTCTTCCCAAATAAAAACCTTAGGAACTATGTCACTAAGATTATTCTCTCTTTTCTCACATGTTATTATAGCTACCATTTTAGTTCCATTTTTAAAATCTTTCAAACTAGATATTACTTAAATAGTCACAACATTTTTGGTCAGATAGTCTAATAGGTTGCTATTTTTTTTTCTTTCATTGTGCTTTCTTGTATTTCAGCTCTTCCCCCTAAAAAATCTTTTTGAAGGTCTTTCAGTATTAGTTAAATTTCCCCATTTTTTGTTTGACTCAAAATGTCAATTTTACCCTTATTTTAAAAATATATTTGGGTATACAATTCTAAGTTGATGGTTGATTTCTCTCAGGACTTTGAAGATAACTGTGTTTTGGCTTCCATTATTGCTGTTGATAAGCCTGCGCTAGGCTATTTGTTACTCCTTTGTTGGTAATATGTCTTCTATCTACATGTTTTTAAAAATTTTTACTTTGGATTTCAGCAATTTCAGTATGCTTTTTCAGAATCCAACTGTGAATAATATCTCTATTTAAAGCAGAAAAAAATTAAGCACTTTTGATTCCAACAGAAATGCTGAATGAGCAAAAGTTAGGCTCTCCAGGAATGATTCATGAACATGACCAAAGATTACCTTGCCAATGAATTCCCCCCACCCCCGCCCATTTAGGAAGCTGGAGAACTGGGAAGCCTCTGGAACAACGACTGTATTCAATATTATACCATTTTAGCTAAAACTCACAAATCATGGAGCTGCCTTCACACCTGTTTGTTCCAGAGCCATAATATGCATACCTTAGATACACAACAGTAAATGGATGTTTTATATACTACTACTTCTCTTCCCCAACTTGAGCTGGTTTTGAATTCCAGTCTCATATGAATATATGTAATTGGAAGAACCTGAATGTACCTGGAACCTTACTTGCAAAGAAATAGGGGAAATAAAGCTCTTAGCTTTTTAACATCTGCATTATAGGAAGGCACTCTTGAAGAAGGCTGGAATGATGGCGAGTGAGGTAATCTATCACATCTGCCATACCTGAGAAAGATTTCCTTTCATATATTCTGCTTGGGAATTGTTTTTGAAGCTCAAAAGTAATGTCTTTTATCAATTTTAGAAATTTCTCACCGATTATCTCTTTGAATATCTCTTTTCTCCCTATTTTTGCTACTCTCTCCCTCTAGAACTGCAATTAGAAGTTATTTCTGTGATGGTTTCTGTTTTATTACTTTAGACCTGTCTTCCAATTTAATTAATTCTCTCCTTAACTCTGTCTAATCTACTAACATACCCATTGAGTTTTTTAGTTCAATGATTTTTTAAATGTCAGTTCTTTAATTCTTTTTCAAATCTGGAATTTCATTTTTGATCATCTACTGTTCCTTATTCACCTTTTCATTTTCTCTTTTATTTCAGTAAATATTTTAAAAACACTTATGTTTCAGCATCTGATGTGGGGAGTTTATTTCTGCTATTTTCTACTTTTCATGACTTTTGCTTATGGTAACTTATTTCCTCCTCTGGATCTGGAATTATTGTGTACACGTTTGATTGCCAATTTGTTAAAATCTTGAGAGGTATACATTAACGGTATATTTCTTTGAACATAATTTGCTTTTCCTTCTCTAAGATATGCTGGGGCTCTATGAAAGTTGGATCCATTTAAGTTAATTTTATACTTTGAGGTTTCCCAGACAATAAGGGTTATGTACATTTGAATCCCAAATTTGTATGAATTCAGAATAGTAATTCCAAAATTTCAGGAGAGTCATATTTTCTGCCTAAAACTGAGAATGAAAGACAAGTTACTGAAGGTCAAATTTTTTTCTAACCCAGACTTCACTAACAGTTTATCTCTTTGACGATCTTGGCTTTATGTCTTTGTGTGTGGTGGTAAGGAAAGAGTTCCAACTGCCCATATAAAACATGCCAAAAAGCTGTTTTCTTTTCTTTTTCTTTTTACAGAGACAGAGAGAGAGAGACAGATTGGGACAGACAGGAATGGAAAGAGATGAGAAGCATCAATTTTTTGTTGTGGCATCTTAGTTGTTCACTGATTGCTTTTTTTTTTTTAATTTTTATTTATTCATTTTAGAGAGAAGAGAGAGAGAGAGAAAGAGAGAGAGAGAGAGAGAGAGAGAGAGAGAGAGAGAGAGAGAAAGGGAGGGGGGGGAGGAGCAGGAAGCATCAACTCCCATATGTGCCTTGACCAGGCAAGCCCAGGGTTTTGAACCGGCGACCTCAGTGTTCCAGGTCAACGCTTTATCCACTGCGCCACCACAGGTCAGGCCACTGATTGCTTTTTTATGTAAGTGGGCTACAGCAGAGTGAGTGACCCCTCATTCAAGCCAGCAACCTTGGGCTTCAAGCCAGCGACCTTTGAGATCAATCCACTGACCCCGCACTCAAGCCAGTGAGCCCGCACTCAAGCTGGCAACCTTGGGGTTTCTAACCTGGGTCCTCTGTGTTCCAATCCGATGCTTTATCCACTGCACCATCACCTGGTCTGGCCCAAAAACCTTTGTTTTCTATCTCTTCAAGAAGTTCTTCAAACCTAAGACTGATTTCCTGGTATCTACAAATGCCTTCAAATTGATCATTATTTCAGAACTCATTTGTCAGTCTAGTTTACAGCACCTTCTTTGGATTTAATGCTCTGGAATTATCTTTATGTTCTTTTGAGCTCAGCTATGCATTTCAAAGGATGTTTGTTATCATTTACCCAGAAATTTCTACATGTTTTGTTAAAGGAGAGGTTTTCAGATATTTTGTCAAACATATTAAAAGAAACAAAAGTTTGAGAGTTTCAATTTGACTTAAAAAAATCGTTGCTAACAAACATTATTCTGAGTCCCAGGTGTTACCAAGATAAATAAGACTTTAAGAAACTTACAATTTAGTTGGGAAGACAGATAAGTAATAAATGAAAGTACTAAATGAAATAATCACCAAATTGATATGTGAGAAAGAAGCTGTGGCAAGGCAGATTGAAGAAAGATGTTTTTATTTCATAGGATTTACACGGTTTCATACGTTTTATAGGTCTATCATTTGTGTTTCTAAAAGTATTGTTATCCTATCTATCAGACCTGATTTTAGGCAAGGACTGTCTGTTTTGTATTTTTGCTTCTTTATAATAAATACCCTTAGGTGCCTAGATTAAAGACAGAATAAACTAGAGACTATTGCTTCTGGGAAGATGAAACAGACATACTTTTACCTCTTCTTCTGACTTAAGTATAACTAAAAAATATTTTTTAATGAACCTTATATGTAAACAAACAGAAGAAGACTGTGAAATATGAAGAGAAGGCAGACTTGTTAGGAACTCTGGACCTGAGTAATGCTACAGTAATAAGGTACATGCATTTTTTCTTCCTTTTTTGCTGCTTCTTATATCATGGAGTTGAAACTGAAGAAGCTAGAAACCCAGTAATGCCACTAGGCAAAGACAAATAACAATAGCCCAACTAAAGCCTGTTGTCTCTAGCACAATGGCCAGGAGAAAGGCAGTTTAGCAAAACAGAAAAGTTACATAACTGCTATTCTATAGCCAAACTCCACAGAAAAATCTATAGTCCCATTCCTATCCATGCTGCAATATCTACTTGAGAACCTAGATTTCCCTACTCATCAGGCTGTAAGAAGGTGCCCCAACCTCCTGCCAGGCTAAGGTTAAGAAGGGAGAGCTGGAACTTGCATCTCATCCAGCAGTTATGAACTCCCCACTCCCTGCAGTGTCAGTGGAGACCACAGAGGAAGCCTGAACTTTCATCCTCATGTGACAACAGTGTTCTTTTTTCTCCCTATGGTTGTGTGTCAGAAAATATATACTGGGGAGTCAGAACTCTCACACTAATCAAAGTAAAAAGGTCATATCACTGAGGTGTCAGTGGAGGCCATATGGTGAGAAATAATTAGGTATTCCTACCCCTTCCAGCCAAAGGAGGTATCAGGAAGGCCTAATAAAGAAATGAAAAATTTCTCCCAGCCCAGCAGTTAATGAGAAGCTCCTTCCCCCATTGTGTACTGAGAGACCTGGGAAGAACTTAGACACCTACTAGTATTTGGCAGTAATGAGGTGGCACTCAGGCACCTGTGGGCCTATAACAAAAGGTCTAGCATTCATGTTATTGGCCTCCTGGAAGGAGAGGAAAAAGAGGGCAGGGTTGAAAAAGTACTTGATGATATATTGGCTGAAAACTTTCAAATCTGGCCAACCCCCTCCCTTGCAAAAAACTATTTAAAAAAACTAAACCCATAGATTGAAGAAGCTGAGCGAGCCTCAAACAAGTTAAACTCAAAGAAATCCACATCAAGACACATCATAATCAAACTTCCTAAAACTAAAGACAAGGGGAAAATCTTGAAAGCAGTAAGAGAGGAAAAACACCTTACCTATACTATGTGAGAAAACTACTTGAATGACAGAATTTCTTATCAGAAAACTTGTAGGCCAGAAGAATGTGGTCCACCATTTTTCAATTAAAAAAGAAACTGTCAACCAAGAATGCTATATATAGTGAAAATATCCTTCAGGAATGAAACAGAAATCAAAACAGTCTCAGATGAAGGAAAACTAAGAAGATACGTTGGCAATATTTCTACCCTAAAAGAATGGCTAAGGAAGTTTTCTAAATAGAAATAAAATGATAAGAAAAGGAAGGTTGAAAAGTTAGAAAAGAAGACAAATAAAAAGAGTAAAAATATTGGTAAATATATTTTCCTTCTCTGGAATTTTAATATTATGTTTTATTATTGGGGCAAAATATCTTTATATTGTCTAATGAGGTTCTACATGCATGTAGAAAAAATATTTAAGATGCTATATTTTAGATGACACAGGGAAAAGGCAACATTATGGGTTGAATTGTTTCCCTTTACAAAAGATATGCTGAAGTCCTAACCCCTAGTACCAGAGAACATGACCTCATTTGGAAATAGAATCACTGTAGATATAATTAGTTAAGATAGAGTCATGCCTGACCAGTGGTGGCACAGTGAATAGAGCATTAACCTGGGCTGCTGAGGTCCCAGGTTCAAAATCCCAAGGTCACCAACTTGAGCACCAGCTCATCTGGCATGAGCACAGGCTCACCACCTTGAGCACAAGGTTGCAGGCTTGAGCATAGGATCATTAATATGACCCCACAGTCACTGGCCTGAGCCCAAAGGTCACTGGCTGGAAACCCAAGGTTGCTGGCTTGAGCAAGGGGTCACTGGCTTGGTTTGAGCCCCCAGTCAAAACATGTATGAGAAGCAATCAATGAACAACTAATGTGACACAAGTTGATGCTTCTCATCTCTCTCCCTTTCTGTCTCTCCCTATCTTTCAAAAAAATAAATAATAAAGGCCCTGGCTGGTTGGCTCAGTGGTAGAATGTTGGCCTGGCATGTGGATATCCTGGGTTCAATTACTGGTCAGGCACACAGAAAGTCAACCATCTGCTTCTCCACCACTTCCCCTTCTCACTCTGTCTTCTCTTCCTGTAGCCATGGCTCAATTGATTTGAGCACATTGGCCCTGGGAGCTGAGTATGGCTCCATGAAGCCTCCGCCTCAGGTACTAAAAATAGCTTGGTTGCGAGCATTGGCCCAAGATGGGTAGAGCATTAGCTCTGATGTGGGTCGCTGGGTAGATGCTGGTTGGGGCACATGCGGGAGTCTTTCTCTCTATCTCCCCTCCTCTCACTTGGAAAAGAAGGAAAATAATGAAGTTATATTGGAGTATAGTAGGTTCCTTATCCAATATGACTGATATCTTTATAAAGATATGTGAAGACACAGACACAGAGAGATCACCATATCAAGACAAATGAAGAGACTGGAATCATACAGGTAAAAGTCAAGGAATACCAAAGATTGCTATCAAACCATCAGAATCGAGGAATAAGTAAGTATGGATCCTGATACAGGTTTTGAAGTAAGCATGGCCTTACTGATGCCTTGATTTCCAAATTCTAGTCTCCAGAACTACTGCTCACAAAAATTAGGGGATATTTTATAGCTTCATATTTGTTTTTGAAATATCCCCTAATTTTTGTGAGCAGTATATATAATTTGAAGAGGTATTCTATAGCTACGTATACAAGAGAGTGTGGCATTGGTGAAGAGATAAATATATAGATCAAAGCAACAGAATAAAATAGATCCTCACAAATATACCCAAATAAATTGTGAGAAGGTGTAAAGCAATTCAATGGAGAAAGGATACTCTTTTCAAACAATGATCCTGGTGAAGTTGTGCATCCATAGGGGTAAGGTACCTCCACCTAAGCCTCACATATTAAACAAAAACTAACTCAAAATAAATCATGAACTTAAATGTGAAATGCAAAACTACAGAAAACTTTTAGAAGAAAACATCGGTGAAAATCTGGAATTTGGCACTGAATCCTTAGACTTGACACCAAAAACATGATCCATAAAAAAAAATTTGAGCCTGACCAGGCGGTGGCGCAGTGGATAGAGCATCGAACTGGGATTCGAAAGACCCAGGTTTGAGACCCCAAGGTCACCAGCTTGAGCGCGGACCCATCTGGCTTGAGCAAAAAGCTCGCCAGCTTGACCCAAGGTCGCTGGCTCCAGCAAGGGGTTACTCGGTCTGCTGAAGGCCTGCAGTCAAGGCACATGTGAGAAAGCAATCAATGAACAACTAAGGTGTTGCAATGGCAATGAAAAACTAATGATTGATGCTTCTCACCTCTCTCCGTTCCTGTCTGTCTATCCCTGTCTATCTCTCTCTCTGACTCTCATTCTATGTCCCTGTTAAAAAAAAAAAAAAAAATTGATAAGGTATACTCATCAAAATCAAAAAGATTTTTCTGTCTAAGACCCTGTGAAAAAGATGAGAAGACAAGGTACAGACTGGGAGAAAAATATTTGTGAGCCACATGTTTGATGAAGGATTAGTATCTAAAATCTATAAAGAATGCTCAAAACTGAACCAGAATAAAAAAAGAGAAACAGTCCCATTAGAAAATGGATAAAGAAGCCCTGGTTGGTTCAGTGGTAGAGCGTCGGCCTGGCATGTGGATGTCCCAGGTTCAATTCCTGGCCAGGGCACACAGGAGAAGCGCCCATCTGCTTCTCCATCCTTCCCCCTCTTCCCCTCCTGCAGCCAAGGTTCCATTGGAGCAAAGTTGGCCCGGGTGCTGAGAATGGCTCCGTGGCCTCTGCCTCAGGTGCTAGAATGAATGGTTCAGGTTGCAACAGAGCAACGCCCCAGATGGGCAGAGCATCGCCCCCTAGTGGGCATGCCAGGTGGATCCTGGTTGGGCTTGTGCGGGAGTCTGTCTCTTTTTGCCTCCCTGCTTCTCACTTCAGAAAAATTAAAAAAAGAAAAAGAAAATGGGTAAAGACACAAACAGACTTTCATAATAAAGGATATACAGATGGAAAATAAGCACATGAAAATATACTCAACATAATTAGACATTAGAGAATTCAAACCACTATGAGATATCAGTACATACAACTAAGAATGGCTAAATAAAAAATAATGACAACACCAAATGTTGGCCAAGATGCAGAGAAACTAGGCCACTCATACAATGCTGGTGGGAAAGTAAAATGGTACAGCCACTGTGGAAAACAGTTCTGCAGCTTTGAGAAAAACTAAACATACAACTACAATACTGTCTTGGCAACAAGGACTACTCAGAGTAGCAAACCTGTCATTTGGTTCCTGCTCCTCACACAAGGCACCACTTGTCACTGCGACAATGAACTACTTGGATACCAGATGAAATGCTCAGAAGGGCAGAGGGGAGGCAACAGTTCTGGTCAGCAGGTTGAAGGACTGAAGCCCTGTCCTCAGCCTTACTCATATATTTATTAGCAAGTGCAAAGAACTCAAGGAAGCAAACAGAGTAAGTTCTCAGGGGCTAAAGTAAAGTACAAGGAACATGCTGGCTTCTAACCTGTTATGAGAGTCTAAACATTTTCTGTGTTGCTAAATCTTATCCTACTGTTAATGCTGTTTTGCTGTTCCTAGCACGCACTGTTTCCAGTAAGGAATCAGAGAGGCCTCTGGACTCTCGTCCACTCAGAGCTTTTGCCGTAGAGTGCCTCGCTGTCTCTAATTGTAATCCTAACTCTATATTTTCACAGCGTATTCCTATATAATACAATGTAGTAATTCCATTCTGGGCATTTATTACAGAGAAATGAAAACTTGCATTCACACAGAAACATATAAACAAATATTCATAATAGCTTTACTCATTACAGTAAAAAACTGAAAACAATTCAGGTGTCATTTAATAGGTGAATGGTTAAACTGTGGTATATTCAAATCATGGACTACTGCTCAGCAATAGAAAGGAATAAACTATTGAATACTCAATAACTTATATTAATTTCCAGTGAATGATGCTAAGTGAAGAAGGCCAATCCCAAAGGTTACGTATAATTCCACTTATATAATATTCTTAGAATGAAAAAATTATAGAAATGAAGGACAGCTCAGTGGTTGTCAGGGGTTAAGAACAGGGGTGAAGGAATGGGTGGGAGGGAAGTGAATGTGACTAAAGGGACAACAGGAATCCTTTGGGGGGGGGGAGGAATTGTTCACTATCTTGACTCTATCAATGTCAAATCCTGGTTGTAATATTGTACTATGGTTTTGCAAGATGTTACTGTTGGAGGAAATGCATGTGCTTCTACCATTACCTCAAAATAAAAAAGTTTAATTAAAAAAAAGGAATAAACTCACAAATCATAATATTTACTTATTGAGCACCTACTGTATGGTCAGGCCTTATGTAAGGTACTAACATGACTATTTCTTATTTAATCTTCATAAACTCTAAAATAAGGTTATGCCTACCTTATTTCCTAAATGATATTTCTAGAACACTGATTCTTTGGGACATTAACAGCCTTACTTGAGAGGTATTCTATAAAAAGGGTTTCTTAGTCAAATAGTTTAACCAAAAAAAAATGTTTTACTCTAGGATTTTTAAAAGCCTTTAATATATAATGTACATTATAAACAAAAGGAGACCATTACACATAGCTTCCCTCAAATTTCTTTAATTTTGGAACTTTAGTTTTGACAGGATGCCTATCAACTTGCTTAATAAACTAGTATTACTTGTAATTAAACCATAATAAATGTTGGGTTATAGTTTTCAATCAATATCCCTGCTGGAGTTAGGTTTTATGTGTTATTTCAATTTAAGCTAAACATTTTACCACCAGAATGTATTCTAATCATAGTGTTGATTATGTAAACTACTTACCATGTAACAATATAAATAGATCGAAGTACTAATGCAAAGACCAACATTCCATACATGACCTAAATAAGAGGGGAAAAAATAAAGTTAGTAAAATCTTTATTCTTTAGCAAAGGACGTGTATTTTGCCCACAAAAATAGCCTCTCAATTAAATATAAACATTTATTATCTTTTATTACAATTTAAAAAACAGACTTTTAAAATATTTCTAATTATATAATTGAGTCATGCTAACCTTTGAGGAAAAATTAAGAGCCTGCTTATGAATAACCACACATCCTATATCAATTTTAATTCTCGTGGTTATGTGAAATTTTAAATATCTGCTGAAACCTGAACAAATGCTATAATTTTGCCTAACACTCCTTAGAACCTTCTCTTCTCTTTAGCTTCACTTCCAGCAAATGATTCTATTTCCCATTTTAAAACAGTATAAATATGAACTCTTTTAAACTCTCCTTCTAAGTTTTGGGCATTCATATATGCGTCCTCTCCCTGCATTCTTTCTCCCATTACTAGTGTCCAAAAAAAGTGGTGCCCATTTCTTCTTGACTGAAGTTAGTCTAATTTGGGTTCTTGATTCTGCATATATGCTCCCACATCTTCCTAGATGTAGTTGCATTAACTAATCTTTTTCTCTTCTATAATGGGCCCTGCGTAAGTACTACTACCTGGAAAACTAAAGCTAATGGAAAAAGAAATTTAAAACGTTAAATATTAAAAACTAAAAGTTGCATAGAATATAAATACAGTGTGTCCGTAAAGTCATGGTGCACTTTTGACCGGTCACAGGAAAGCAACAAAAGATGATAGAAATGTGAAATCTTCACCAAATAAAAGGAAAACCCTCCCAGTTTCATACCTATTCAGTGCAGTTCGATGTGGGCTCCATTTGTTGCCCTACACACATCCAAACAATAGTGAAGTTCTTGCCACACACGGGTAAGGATGTCTGGTGTAACAGAGTGAATAACGTATGTGATTCACTGTTTTAAGTGATTAATGTTGTTGATACGTTCAGTGTACACATGCTCCTTCACATAACCCCAAAAGTAAAAGTCTAAGGGCGTCAGATCCGGGGATCGTGGTGGCCATGGCTTGACAGAACCCCTGCCTATCCACTGCCAGGGGAATGTTCTATCCAGAAACTCACGAACAATGGTGGCATAGTGTGGGGGAGTGCTGTCCTGTTGAAAGATGACACTTTCTGGAAATTGTGACACTGTATACAATTCCAACATGTCAAGATAGGTGTTTGCAGTCACAGACTGCTCCGTGAAAAAGAAATGGGCCTATCAACTTATCATGCATCAGGCCACACCACACATTCACTTTAGGGGTGTTTGTTCATACTCAACGTAGGCATGAGGATGTTCAGCAGCCCATATTCGGACATTATGGCAATGAACATGTCCACAGATATGGAAGGTCGCCTCATCGCTAAACACAATCTTCTGCAAAAATCTTGCATCATTGTCGATCTCATGAAGCATATCTGTAGCAAACGCGCATTGTGTGGGTCTATCTGCCCGTTTGATAGCGTGCAACAGCTGCAATTTGTACCCCGTAAAAGAGACATTTCTTTAACACCTTATGCACTGGAGTCTTGCTTAGGTGTAATTGTCGAGCACACACACGCACAGATTTTTTAGGGCTTCTTAGGTAGCTATCCCGTATAGCCTCTACAGACTTGTCACTGACTGATGGCCTAACAGAACGGGGTTTTTCCACCAAACTGCTGGTTTCCTTCAACTGCTTATCCCACCGAGTAATGTTATTCCTATGTGGTGGTGCTTCGTTATAAACACGCCAATATTCACGTTGCACTTTGGTCACAGATTCGAATTTAGTGAGCCACAGAACACACTGAACATTCCTCTGTACCATCCACTTCTCGACTGGCATGGCCATGGGCTGCTCTGCTGCATACACGGTGTTACGTCATCATCTGTGCATGCGTACATGCTGCCACATCATCCTACAGAAACTGGGAGGGTTTTCCTTTTATTTGGTTCAGATTTCACATTTCTATCGTCTTTGGTTGCTTTCCTGTGACCGGTCAAAAGTGCACCATGGAGGGGAGCAAGATGGCGATGGAGTAGGTGGACGTACCAACTTCCAACTCCCAGAACCAAAGTAGATTACAACTCAATTTTAAGAACCATCACCTGGATAAACCAACTTTGAACAAAACTAAGTGGACTCTTCAACCAAGGAACACAGAAGAAGCCACATTGAGACTGGTAGGAATAACAAAAACGCGAAGAGGGCTGCCCAGCTCCCCGGAGCAAACGGCAGCCCAGAGAGACCCGTGTGGCGGGAGGAAAGTTTGGCGGAGAGGGAGGGACCTGGGTCCCAGGAACCAAGCCCCAGCCTGCAGTCCCAGAGCCTAGAAGAGGCGTTTGGACAGTTTTGAGCTGTGAAACAAGTGAGGGAGCTCCCAGGCCTACAGTGTGGAGTATTAGGGCCCTTCCTACTCTGCTGAGGGCTGCTTAAGGTTTTGGGGTGGCAGGACGCTGAAAGGCGGTTCTGTCGGCGTGGGCAGAGGCCAAGCCGGTGGGAGATCGGTCTAGCCCAGAGGGTCGGAGGGGAAGCACGAGAGCGGTCCGGAAGCTGCGGGCCCGCCTTTAATCCCACTTACGAGGACAAAGCGGGAGGCCAGGAACAGGCAGGCCTTGCGCAAGCCGGCCCTGACCGTGGGGACTGGGCTAGGACCAGGGACGGGCAGGGGCTCACGGCTGAGCTGACGCTACCAGTCCCCCCCCCCCCCCCCGCCGCCGGAGAAACCGCGGTTGGCCAGTACACGTGCGCGAGCGGGCTCCGAGCGCGGGAACGGGGTGGACCCCGAGACGGGTGGAGGCTCGCAGCTGAGCCCACGCTATTATCCCCATCCGGCCGGAGAAAACGTGGATAGCATTCATACGTGCACGAGCGGGCTCCGAACGCGGGGGCGGGGTAGGGTCCGGGATGAGCGGAAGTACGCAGCTAAGCGGAAGCCAGCAAACACGCCCGCCCCAATAAACCTTGGTTTCCGACCCTGCGCAAAGGGCCCTGGCCTCGAGGGTGGGGCTAAAGCTCCGGACGGGCAAAGGCTTACAGCTGAGAGCACGTCAAAAGCCCTGCCTAACCCGCGGAACTGTAGCGAGCAGGCTCCGACTGCTGGTTCTGGGCGGAAGTCCGGAAATAGGCTGGGTCCGCAGCTGAGGAAAGGTGCTCACCTCTACCCTTGGTGCTAATCTTGTGGCTTCAGTGACAGCCCCTCCCACGGAGGAGAGGCAGAAATCACAGCAAAAGCCACAGTGGGCCGGCGCTGGCAACGCTCATACCCAACCACCCTAGGCACCGGCAGAGGGGGTGGGGGCCTGCAGATAGACCACACCTAAAGAACACAAAGGCAACACCTACTGGACTCCAGTGGCCACAACTTACTTATACACAGAAAAAATGGGCAGGCAGAGGAATGCAAACCAAATGAATCAAGAGAAATCCCCAGAGAAGGACCTGAATGAACCAGATATAACCAAATTACCAGAAGCAGAATTTAGAATAATGATAGTTAGGATGTTCAAAGAAATTAGAGCAATAATGGATAGTCATTATGAACACCTAAATAAAGAGATAACAAGTATAAAAAACGAAATTGAAATAATAAAAAAGAATCAGACAGAAATGACAAATACAGTATCAGAACTGAAGACCACAATGGAAGGAATTAAAAGCAGGATGGATGACGCTGAGGATCGAATAAGCGAGTTAGAGGACACAATAAACAAAGGCACAGAAGCAGAGAAGAAAAAGGAAAAGAGACTTAAAAAATGTGAGGAAACTCTAAGGGAGCTTTGTGACAACATGAAGAGAAACAACATTCGCATCATAGGGGTGACTGAAGAAGAGGAGAGAGGACAGGAAATGGAAACTTTGTTCAATCAAATCATAGCAGAAAACTTTCCTAAATTAAGGCTGGGAAACACTCCACACATTCAAGAAGCACACAGAACTCCATTAAAAAGAAACCCAAAAAGATCTACACCAAGACACATCATAGTTAAAATACCAAAGCTAATGGATAAAGAAAAAATTTTAAAAGCTGCTAGAGAAAAAAAGACTATCACCTACAAAGGAGCCCCCATAAGGATGACATCGGACTTCTCAACAGAAACACTTGAGGCCAGAAGGGAATGGCAAGAAATAATCAAAGTAATGCAGAACAAGAACCTACAACCGAGACTACTTTATCCAGCAAGGCTAACGTTTAAAATTGAAGGAGAAATAAAGAGCTTCCCAGAAAAAGAAAGCCTCAAGGAATTCATAAAAACCAAACCAATTCTGCAAGAGATACTAAGAGGCCTCTTGTGAACAGTTTAAAGGGAGGAATGAATAGAGCAAAAGAAGAATACAGCTTTAAAGAATAAAATGGCAATAAACAACTACATATCAATAATAACCTTAAATGTAAATGGATTAAATGATCCAATCAAAAGACATAGGGTAGCTGCATGGATAAAGAAACAGGACCCATACATATGCTGTCTACAAGAGACACACCTTAAAACAAAAGATGCTCATAGACTGAAGGTAAAAGGATGGAAAAAAATATTTCATGCAAATGGAAATGAAAAAAAAGCAGGGGTAGCAATACTTATATCTGACAAAATAGACTTTAAAACAAAGGCTGTAGTAAGAGATAAAGGAGGACACTACATAATGATAAAGGGAACAATTCAACAGGAAGATATAACTATTGTAAATATCTATGCACCAAATATAGGAGCCCCGACATACATAAAGCAGACTTTGATGGATATAAAGGGCGAGATTAACAGCAATACTATCATAGTAGGGGATTTCAATACCCCGCTAACAACACTGGATAGATCCTCAAGAAAGGAAATTAATAAAGAAACAGCAGACTTAAAGGATACACTAGATCAACTTGATTTAATAGATATCTTCAGAACTTTTCACCCTAAAGCAGTAGAATATACATTCTTCTCAAGCGCTCATGGTACGTTTTCTAGGATAGACCACATGTTAGGACACAAAAATGGTCTCAATAAATTTAAGAAGATTGAAATCATATCAAGCATTTTCTCTGATCACAATGCCATGAAACTAGAAATTAACCACAAAAGAAAAACTGAAAAATACTCAAACACTTGGAAACTAAATAGCATGTTATTAAATAATGAATGGATTAACAATGATATCAAAGAAGAAATAAAAAAGTTTCTAGAAACAAATGATAATGAGCATACATCAACTCAAAATTTATGGGACACAGCAAAAGCAGTTCTGAGAGGGAAGTTTATTGCACTACAGGCATATCATAAGAAGCTAGAAAAAGCTCAAATAAGCAACCTGACCCTGCATATAAAAGAACTAGAAAAACAACAACAAATAAAACCCAAGACAAGTAGAAGGAAGGAAATAATAAAGGTCAGAGCAGAAATAAATGACATAGAGGCTAAGGAAACAGTACAGAGGATCAATGAAACAAGAAGCTGGTTCTTTGAAAAGGTAAACAAGATTGATGAACCTTTAACTAGACTCACCAAGAAAAAAAGAGAGAGGACTCAAATAAATAAAATTAGAAAGGACAGTGGAGAAATAACAACTGACACAACAGAAATACAAAGCATTGTAAGAAAATACTATGAAGAACGCTATGCCAAAAAATTAGACAATCTTGGTGAAATGGACAAATTTCTTGAATCATATAACCTTCCAAAAATCAATCTGGAAGAATCAGAACACCTAAACAGACCAATTACAGCCAATAAGATCGAAACAGTTATCAAAAAACTCCCAAAAAAGAAAAGTCCTGGGCCTGATGGCTTCACAAGTGAATTCTATCAAAAATTCAAAGAAGAACTAACTCCTATTCTCCTCAAGCTATTTCAAAAAATTCAAGAGGAAGGAAGACTTCCAAACTCCTTTTATGAGGCAAGCATAATTCTGATCCCAAAACCGGGCAAAGACAACACAAAAAAAGAAAATTATAGGCCTATATCCCTGATGAATTTAGACGCTAAAATTCTCAACAAAATATTAGCCAACCGGATCCAGCAATATATGAAAAAAATCATACACCACGATCAAGTGGGATTTATTCTGGAGAGGCAAGGCTGGTTCAATATTCGCAAATCAATCAATGTGATTCACCACATAAACAAAAGGAAGGACAAAAATCACATGATAATTTCAATAGATGCAGAAAAGGCATTTGATAAAATCCAGCACCCATTCATGCTCAAAACTCTCAGTAAAGTGGGAATACAGGGATCATTCCTTAACATGATAAAGGCCATCTACGATAAACCGACAGCAAACATCATACTAAATGGACAAAGATTAAAAGCAATCCCCTTAAGATCAGGAACCAGGCAGGGTTGCCCACTTTCACCACTCTTATTCAACATAGTTCTGGAAGTCCTAGCTACAGCAATCAGACAAGAAGAAGAAATAAAAGGCATACAAATTGGAAAAGAAGAAGTAAAACTGTCATTATTTGCAGATGATATGATATTGTATATTGAAAACCCTAAAGTCTCAGTCAAAAAACTACTGGACCTTATAAATGATTTCAGCAAGGTGGCAGGATATAAAATTAATACTCAGAAATCAGAGGCATTTCTATACACCAACAATGAAATATCAGCAAAAGAAATTAAGGAAACAATCCCCTTCACTATTGCAGCCAAAAAAATAAAGTACCTAGGAGTAAATTTAACCAAGGAGGTTAAGGACTTGTACTCGGAAAATTATAGAACATTGATAAAAGAAATCAAGGAAGATACAAACAAGTGGAAGCACATACCGTGCTCATGGCTAGGAAGAATAAACATCATTAAAATGTCTATATTACCCAAAGCAATTTATAAATTCAATGCAATACCAATTAAAATACCAATGACATACTTCAAAGATATAGAACACATATTCCAAAAATTTATATGGAACCAAAAAAGAACACGAATAGCCTCAGCAATCTTAAAAAGAAAAAATAAAGCAGGAGGTATCATGCTTCCTGATATCAAGGTTTTCTATAAGGCCATTATACTTAAGACAGCCTGGTACTGGCATAAGAACAGGCACATAGATCAATGGAATAGAACAGAGAACCCAGAAATAAACCCACAGCTTTATGGACAACTGATATTTGACAAAGGAGGAAAGAACATACAATGGAGTAAAGACAGCCTCTTTAACAAATGGTGTTGGGAAAATTGGACATCTACCTGCAAAAAAATGAAACTAGACCATCAACTTACACCATTCACAAAAACAAACTCAAAATGGATAAAAGACTTAAATGTAAGCCGTGAAACCATAAGCATCTTAGAAGAAAACATAGGCAGCAAGCTCTCCGACATCTGTAGCAGCGGTATATTTGCCGATTTATCTCCATGGGCAACTGAAATAAAAGGCAAGATAAACAAATGGGACTATATCAAACTAAAAAGTTTTTGCACAGCTAAAGACAATATGAACAGAATAAAAAGACAAACCACACAATGGGAGAACATATTCGACAGCACATCTGATAAGGGGTTAATAACTAAAATTTATAAAGAACTTATAAAACGCAACACCAGGAAGACAAACAACCCAATCAAAAAATGGGCAAAAGAAATGAATAGAAATTTCTCCAAAGAGGACATACAGATGGCCAATAGGCATATGAAAAAATGCTCAACATCACTAATCATTAGAGAAATGCAAATTAAAACCACAATGAGATATCACCTCACACCAGTCAGAATGGCACTTATCAGCAAAACAACACAGAATAAGTGCTGGCGAGGATGTGGAGAAAAGGGAACCCTTCTGCACTGCTGGTGGTAATGCAGACTGGTGCAGCCACTGTGGAAAACAGTTTGGAGATTCCTCAGAAAATTAAAAATTGAACTGCCTTTTGACCCAGCTATCCCACTTTTAGGAATATACCCTAAGAACACCATAGCACTGTTCGAAAAGAAGAAATGCGCCCCCATGTTCGTGGCAGCATTGTTCACAATAGCGAAGATCTGGAACCAGCCCAAGTGTCCGTCAGAAGACGAGTGGATTAAAAAGCTATGGTACATATATACTATGGAAAACTACTCAGCCATAAGAAACGATGACATCGGATCATTTATAACAAAATGGATGTACCTTGATAACATTATACGGAGTGAAATAAGTAAATCAGAAAAAAAGAAAAACTGAGAACAGCAGGATTACATACATAGGTGGGACATGAAAGTGAGGGTATGAGACATGGACAAGAGAGTGTTGGTTATGGGATGGGGGGAGGGAGGGAAGAGTGGGATAGGGAGGAGGGGAGGGACACAGGGAAAACCAGATTGAAGGTGACAGAGGACAATTTGACTTTTGGTGATGGGTATGCAACACAATTGAATGATAAGATAACCTGGAGATGTTTTCATTGTACATATGGACCCTCATTTATTGGTGTCACCCCATTAGAATTAATAATAATAAAATAAAATAAAATAAAATAAAAAAGTGCACCATGACTTTACGGACACACTGTATGGACTTAACAAATATTTATAAAGACAATAGTTGGGAAAGTACCATGCATATCAAGAAATGAATCCTGGGCCCTGGCAAGTTGGTTCAGTGGTAGGTCGTTGGCCCCAGGTGTGGATGTCCCAGGTTCGATTCCTGGACAGGGCACACAGGAGAAACAACCATCTGTTTCTCCACCTCTCTCCCTCTTGCTTCTCTCTCTCTTCCCTTCCTGCAGCCATGGCTCTATTGGAGCAAACTGGCCCCGGTGCTGAGGATGGCTCCATGGCCTCCGCCTCAGGCACTAAGAAGAGCTTGGTTGCTGAGCAACAGAGCAAAGGCCAGATGGGCAGAGCATCGCACCCTAGTGGGCTTGCCAGGTGGATCCTGGTTGGGGCGCATGTGGGAGTCTGTCTCTGCCTCCCTCTCACTGAATAAAAAGAAAAGAAACGGATCCTGGTTAATGCCCAGAAGTGCTGCACATGTCGCTTCCCAGTGCAACCCTCTCCCCAACTCCTTAGACTTTTATAATAAACAATTTTTTGCTTTTTATTTACATATTTACTAATTTAAAATTGTCTCCTAAATATAGATTCCTAAATTTTTGTTTTGAATTTTAATTTATAATAGAATATTGTATATATTTATTTTTGTCTTGTCTTTTAAAATTCAGATGTATATATAATCTTCATTCATTTTTGATGTTATGTACTATTTAACTGGATAAAAATGCCAGAATTTATCCATTTTTGTGTTGATGGACATCTTTAGGTTATTTCCAGTTGCACTGTTCTGAACATTCTTACACATTCTAGTGCACATTTACACAAATTTATCTATGGTATGTACCTAAAAATGTAATTGCTGGGTTGGAGGGTGTATGTATTATCAAAATTATTAAAAAAAAAAAAAGCCAAACTGTTTCCAAAGTGGTTATACCAAGCTTTACTCCAAACAAGGTGTCTGTGTTTCTTTTGTGCCACATACTCACCAACATCTGATATAGTCAGGCTTCTAAACTTTTGTCAATCTATGTTTTTAATTCCTTGCCAGCCAGCACTAGATACTATAAAGTCTCTTTGATTTTTAGCTATTCTGTTGGGAGTGTAGTGATAGCTCATTGCTTAAAATTTTCATTTCCATGATGACCAATAAATTTAGCAATATTTCATATGTTTATTGGCCACTGGATATAATTTTTGTGATGTGTCGTCTCTTAAAATCTTTTGTTCATTTTTCTATCGGGTCTTCTTTCACTTCATTGGTTTGTAGAAAGTCTTCACACACATTAGTCTTTGACTGATTAGATGTATTGTAAATGCCTTATTCCATTCTATAGCACTGTTTTCACTCTTTTTAAAAAATTTTATTCATTAATTTTAGAGAGAGAAAGAAAAGGGGAAAGAGAGAAAAACATCAATTTGTTGTTCCACTTATTTATGCATTCATTGGTTGATTCTGGTATGTGCCTTGACCAGGGACCAAACCTGCAACCTTGGCACCAGGACAATACTCGAACCAATTGAGCTGCCTGGTCAGAATTGTTTTCACTCTCTTTATGAATTATTTGATGAATCTAAGTTCTAAATTTTAAGATAAATGATTAGTGTTTTCTGTGTCTTGTAATGATATAGCTATCCATTTATTTAGGTATTCTTTAATGTCTCTTAAGAATGTCTTATAATTTCTCCCATATGTATGTCTTAAACATTTATATTAAATTTATTCTTAAGTACTTCATATTTTGAGATGATTATTATAAGTTTACTTTTAAAAATATTTAAACCTGTTTGATGCTGTTAGATATAAATAAACCATTTTTATATATTATTTTATGTAACTTGACTTTATTTTTAAAAATCTTTTAATTATAGTTCTTTATCTGTAGATTGTTTAGTTTTTCTATGTATACATTTGTATATCACTTGTGACTACTTACAGTATTATTTCATACTTTTTAACTCAGTAATTTTTATTTTTCATGCCTACCTCAGTGGACCACCAGTGCAATGGGAATAAAATTGGTGATAACAAACATTGTTATTATCTCATGCTCAGAGAGAAAGCTTTCAATGGTTCATCACTAAGTATAATGTCAGCTGTAGGATTTGAAAAAAAAGATAATAATCTTTATCTGATTAAGAGGTCTTCTTTTATTTATAGTTTGCTAAGAGTTTTCAAATCATGGGTATATTTTAATTTTATCAAATACTTTCTCTGTATCTCTTGAGATAATTATTTAATTTTTGTCCTTTAACCTTTTGATATAATTAAAAGATTACCTACTACTTGTGGACTCTATTAAACGGAATCCAACAAATCTTTATCGTGCATTAACCTAGGGTCTGGGGATATAATGGTGTGAGTAGAAAGGTAGTATCCAGCCTGGGCTGACGCAAGCCTTGTTGAGAATGACCTGTCTCCCAGCCGTGAACACAGCAACTAAGATACGGGGGATGCTGTATCTGTTTTGGTTGTTTTGAAGGACTGCACCTAGGTTGGAGGCTTGAGGCCTGCATGAGAACAGAATAAAAGATGACCATAAAAAAATAGGAAAAGGGGTCTGTAGATTCTATGTGTTACAATGAACTCTACTACGTGTAGCACTTATCTCTGGCAGCTTTACACAACTTATGCGGATGAGAGGGCAAAATAAGCTGTGTATGTGGATACCTATTATTCTCCTGATGAGGTGACTATGTGATACCTGCTGTATCCTTCACCTTGTTTACTTCTATAAAGCTAAACTAAGAAAACAGTTATTAGATTAAAGCCTATTGAAGTCTACTGCCAGCTTGAATCTATAACTGCAGCCATGCTGCTCTAATAGTGAACAAGAAAGGCCTGATCCCTGCCCTCACAGCAATTACCATTGAGGGAGAAAAGAAATAAGTAACCATGAAAATAAAATATAATATTTTAACTCTGTGACAGGTACTGTACAAAATCCTTTGTAAACACACAGAAAGACCACCAAATCTAGACTTACACATATCAGAGAGACTTTCATGGAAGATATGATGTTTAATTTCATAACTGAAACATTTGCCGGAAAAGCATTATTAAGAGAAGAGGGAGAGTGTAACTAGCATAGCTCATATTCTGGGGACTAGAAGAAAGTAAGGGCGTCTAGAACATCTTGTCGGAGCAGGAATTGGAAAAAATGAAGTCAGAAAGGTAAACAAAAGTGAAGTCTGGCTTTTCAAGTAATGTTAAGGAGTTGGGCTTTATCTTAAGAGCAATGAGAAATCAATGAAAGTATCAGCAGTACTCAACATGATCACTCCTGTTTTAGAAAGATGTTCCTGTCTTGCTGGATGGAGAACTAATTAGAGGGAGCAAGACTGATGGGGAGAAGATGAGTGACAAGGTATTGCATTAACCTAGATGAGAGGAAGGGCCTATACTAGGGTATTATCAGTGGGAATGAAGAGAAATGTACAGATTAGAGATGTTTCTAGGGCTTGGACAGAAAACTTGATATGGAATTAGAAAGAGTTGGGAAAGTCAATGATGGCCTGTTTATGACTTGGGTAGTTAGGTAAATGGAAAAGTATTTAGTAGGCAAGAGAACACAGGAAAAGAAGAAAGATTGAGGAGAAAAACAGTGATATTTCTGGATATGTTCAGAGTCTGAGGTACCAGTGAGATATCTAAATAGACATCTCTAGATATTCAGGTCTAAAACTTAGAAGAAAATCTGAGCTGAAGAAAGTGATTTGTGAACATCAGCATACAGAAATCAAGGATAATGGACTGTTCAGAAAGTATGTTAAACAGATCAGATAATAGATAAGGAAAAACTTTTCTTCTAAATGGTTTTTTTCTAATTAATTTTCTCTTTCCACCTCCATCCAAACATTATGATTCCCCCTGAGAAATCTGTAGCAAACCCTGCTAGTGGCAATACTCAGTGTCCATTCTCTCCTCTGTCTTCATAGAAGACTAATTTTATTCAGTGGGCAATATATCTAGCTATAAAAGCTTGATTTTTCCAGGTTGTCTTACAATTAAAGGTGGCCATATGACCTTCACAACTTTTTCTATATATATATATATATGCTAATATTAGTCATTTTTTAAATTAAAAAGATAATAGAATAATACTTTTCTGCTCTTTCCAATTTTCTTCTAACAATATTTTACAAGAAATTTCTGTAACTTTTCATATTTAATAAATTTTTCAGCCACCAAATTCCAAATACTATAAAATATTACTAGTGTTTCCTCTCTGCTAAAGCATCCTAGAAATATGCTGTGTGTAAACTGACACCTGGTATTTATCCTCAAGAAACCTACTGCTTGGGAAAAAAACCAATTGTGTTTTTTTATATCAGTGAAAAGAAAGCAGTATATTTTGAGAAAAGCAGAAAAGGACAAATGTTGTGTTCTATGAATTGCAATAAGATGCCGATATGGAAACACCTGAAGATGAATGAAACTGAGGTTAAAAAAGGGCAAATGAAGTGGGATGTTGGAGCCTGACCAGGCGGTGGTGCAATGGATAGAGCGTCGAGAACCTAGGCATGCAGAGAACCCAGGTTCGAAACCCTGAGGTCACCAACTTGAGTGCAGGCTCACCAGCTTGAGCACAGAGTCGCTGACTTGAGCATGAGATCATAGACATGACCCCATGGTCACTATTCTGAGCCCAAAGTTTGCTGGCTTAAAGCCCAAGGTTGCTGGCTTAAGCAAGGAATCACTAGCTCTGCTGTAGACCTCCGGTCAAGGCACATATGAGAACACAATCAATTAACAATTACAGTGCCACACAAAGAATTATGGTAATGCTTCTCATCGCTTTCCCTTCCTGTCTGTCTGTCCCTCTCTCTGACTCTCTCTCTGTCTCTGTCAAAAAAAAAAAAAGTGGGATGTTGGAAACCATAGAAATATAGTGATTATTTTGATGATTATGAAGGAGAAGAACGACTTTCAATATTTCTTCAGAGTTAACATTTTCCATGACTCATTCCATGTGGTCTATTACTTAGATTAAGCCAAAACATAGGCAGGAGTTCCAAATAACTGACTGGTTTATTTTTTACCAAGTCCTATTGAATATTGAGTGACAGCCATTTGACTAGGCATTCATCACTCAAAGATGAAAAGATACACTATTCCTGACCTCAATGAGCTGAATCTAATAGAAACATGTGTAATCAAATCAAGTGCTTGGATCTGGTTTCTAAATCCCATTTGCCAATAAAAGAACCAGGGTTCCATGGAGATTTGACAGATTCCAGGCCTGGTGAAGGGAAAGAAGAAGATGAGCCTGGAACATCTTACACCAAAAAGTAAGGAATATTTAAAAAATAAAGAAAATGGGAACACATCAAAATACCCAGAACCCAGCTTGGAAGGGCTCTCACTGGCCAAATCTGAGACAATTTGTACACCAAAATCAATAATGATAGTAACAAATCATAACCCATTGAATAAAATAGGAATGTATGAGTCCATAGAGATAAAAAGAAATACATTTAAAGTTTAACAATTAAAAGAATTTTCATAAGCCTCAGAATACTTTTCTACAAAGTTCTTATTAATTGTGAAGATACAGAAAATAACTTTACAGTGGAGAGAAGTCTGGTAGACACTACCTTAAGTACTCATGCTCTAACATGTTGACAACATACTTTCAAGTGGTTCAGGTTGGGGGTGGCGGAGTTCTCTGTACTATTTTGGCAACTTTTCTGTAAGTTTGATGTTCTTTACAAATAAAAATACCATTAAGTCCTCACTTAAGGTTGTCCACAGATTCTTGAAACTACAGCAAAATGATGCATAATGAAACAAATTTTACCATAGGCTAATTGATATAAACAAGAGCTAAGTTCCTATAGCAACTCATAAATGTCATCATAAAATGGCAAAATGTTATTCGAGGACCTGCTGTATTTAAACAATAATGAATTCCACATTGACACACAAGAAAAATTATTAACTTCACATTTGAATCTCCTGAGGGAACTCAAGTCTTTCACTATAGGAGACAGGCACTCGGCTCACCTGTGGTCAAGAACAGTTCATCAGAATTGAGAGATCAGGTAGAGATTTCTGGATTAAGTTCCAGTGAAGAGAAATGTATAGTGATGATAGGTAACATGATTTAGGCATTTAGAGTTTGTAACAGTCTCACTCATTTTATTAATGACAACTAATTTTCCAAACATAGTAAAGAACCTCTAACATAAAAAGTCAAGGGTTACAGCTGGGGGATCTAGATTTTTCTACCATCTGATTACTGACTCACTATATAACCGTGGACAAGTTACTTCATTTATCTTGGCTTTGAAATTCCATTTGTAAAATTAAGGGACTAAACTAGGTGACAGTGGTTTCATATTTCTACAATTATAGTCAAATTAGGGATGTAAAAGACATTTTATTTGGGGAATTAATATGGTACCCTTACATGATAAGGTTGGTGCTTCATATATAATTAAATGCTAGTTTAAATACTAGTAAGCTATATGTAGATATTACTATATTTAGTAATACTATAACAAAAAACATTATACAAGTCTTACAAGGCAATGTGGTCTATTGGTAAAAGCAGTTTTTGTAGAGCTGATTTAAAATCCTAATTCTGCCCCAAGTATACAGCTTCTATTTCATCCTATATAAAACTGACAAAATTATCTGAAACAGATCTTAGCATGTCTTACTCTGTCAATGGCAAAAGCATAAGATCCAAGCTTTAGCATGACATCCACTGCTTCACAATTTGGTTCCAGTCTTCCTTTCTCATTTTCTGTTCTGCAGGATCTTGTATTTTAGCACAAGATTTCCCAAATAGCATTCCCTAGAATACTACTGTGCTGGGAGATGTTAAGAGATATTCTATAAAAAAGAATTCTACAGTCAAATAAATCCTGCTCATATGTTATCTCCTATGTAAAGCCTTCCTGAAATCCTTCTATACAAATTAATTAATCTCTTTTTATCCCCAAAGCACTTCACTTATGTTTAACTTTGGGCAGTTTTTAAAATTGATAACTGAATTCTGGTTTACCTAAAGTAAAGCATAGCTATATTTAACCCTTTGAGTAGTATTAACGTTCACATACATCTTTGTGCCTCCTGACCATCCAGCGTACAATCAATTTATTTTAAAAACGTGTAAGGCAACATTAAAAAAACGTAAATGTATGTTCTTGTTTCCATAAATTGGTTATCAAACAAATATAATTTTAAGTTAATAAAACTTTAACTGGAACTAATTTCATTTTTTGAAAAAAAAACTCACTCCTGGAGGTCAGCAAGCATGAAAAAACTCACTACTCAAAAGGTTAAGTTTAACATCTTCAGTCTTCACATCTTTTCTAATAAGTTCATCACTGCACTAAAATCTAAATAGTATTTTTCATTCTTTTAAAACAATATATCTTTCTGATAATAAATTAGATTCCAAAATAATCTGCTACAGGGGCATTAACACCACACGGAAGACACATGGGCTTTAAAATGGAAAGATCTAGATTCAACTTCTGGCTCTGCCACTAACTGAGAAACACTGGGCAGATTACTTAACCTTTCTGACTCTCATTTACCTCACCTACACAAAGAAGATGAAAATTTCTATATAGGTTTGTTGATATTTTTAAGTTAATAGGCAAGTCAATCCATATAAACTATAGTATATGAAAGAATATACAATACTTAGCACATAATAGATATTTCAAAAGGTCAGCTTCTTTTCCATTTGTACTTACATAGTAGTTTCTTTACATATCTAATTTGTAATAAAATGGCACTAATGGAACATAATAAAATTTAAGTAAATTTTCTTAAGTCCCTGCTTTTTAAACTGTTTACATAGTGTGTTCTTTCTTGAAAACCATGAAGGTCAAATTAGAAGGAAGAGTTATAACATACTGATGTTTCCTGTCTAGAAACAATCTTTAAGAGACATCTACTTTGGCAGGAAGACTTTGAGACATTAGTTGACATCTCATCTGAGCTATTCAAATACTGATTTGTCAATTAGGTGCTTAAAGAGGGTTTACTAATTTCATAAGTGTTCTTTTAACCTATTCTCATATATCCTTTTTTGTTTCCTTATTTAAGATCTATTGGTGTTTCTCTTGTATGTGGAGGCTATGTGATTTGTGTATTTTACCCTTTGGAAGGCTTTAAATTAAATAAATAGCATCTGGTTCTCTTTTGAAGATGTCTGGATCACCTTATATTTAATATATGTAGTAAAGTAGAACTATTATTAGTATTTTCTCCCTCTGGGAAGCTAGTCTGATTAACAAGACAATCATTCTGGTTGTGGCAGATACTTTAAAAGTGTTTATTAACTCCTTCCTTCTAATCATGTATCACTACTTATCTCTCTAGGCCTAACTCAAAACCTTTCATAAGCTTTCTGTGATCACCATAGGCAAAAATTTCTACATGTCATCTTACATCTCAGTATGTACTTTTAGTATCATGCCGAATATTTTTATTGCCTTAAGCTTTTTCTTTTTACAGGGACAGAGAGAGAGAGAGAGAGAGAGAGAGTCAGAGAGAGGGATAGATAGGGACAAACAGACAGAAACGGAGAGAGATGAGAAGCATCATCAGTTTTTTGTTGCGATACCTTAGTTGTTCATTGATTGCTTTCTGATATGTGCCTTGACCGCGGGCCTTCAGTAGACCGAGCAACCCCTTGCTCGAGCCAGTGACCTTGGGTCCAAGCTGGCGAGCTTTTGCTCAAGCCAGATGGGCCTGTGCTCAAGCTGGCAACCTCGGGGTCTCGAACCTGGGTCTTCTGCATCCCAGTCCAACGTTCTATCCACTGCGCCACCGCCTGGTCAGGTGCCTTGTGTTTTTATTATCTTAATTATTTTTATATTATCCTTGTGAAATAATACTTCTTTTGGGGGGAACATTTTACAGATGAGGAAATTGAAAAATAGACAGAGCAAGAAATTTGTCCACGGGTAACGGAGTGGCAAGAAATGAAGGTGGTAAGAAATCAAGATTCCAAGCCAGAGCTGCTGTAGGTTTGACCAGCAATTTTCTTTTTTTTTTTTGACCAGCAATTTTCAACCTTCTTCACCTCATGCACATATAAACTGATTATTATAATTCTGTGGCACACCAAAAAATATATTTTTGATGATATGACAAAAAAAATAGGTATAATTTTTATTGATGTACAAAAAGAAAAAAAAATGTTGGCCCTGGCTGGGTGGCTCAGTGGATCAGCCTCATCCTAGCACACTAATGTCATGGGTTCAATTCCCAGTCAGGGCACATGTGAGAAGCAATCAATGAGTGTGCAACTAAATGGAATGAGTTGATGCTTCTCTCTCTCTCCCTTTCTCTCTCTCTCTTTCAAATCGATAGAAAAAAATTTTAAAAGATAGTAATTACCTATGCTTTTTGCTCCAAAATGACTATAAAAAATCAGATGCCTATACTTATATAATACTATAAGGATTTCTGGTATCATTCATGGTATGTGACATGACTAATAAGATGCGATTCTATTATATGACTTATATATTTATGGTTCAAGACAGGACATTCACACTGATGGCTATTATTGCATTGGCTGTTATCATTTTCTGCTTGACAATCTAAGGGAAAAGAGGTCAGTGCCCCTGATTAAATAGTTAGGTATTGCATGTTTTAAAAATTCTGATGGCACACTAGTTGAAAACTCACTAGATTAGACAATGTTGATTTTCCCTCCTTTTCCATTATTTTTAAGATCTTGAAAGTTACTTCAAATCTTGTCATAAACTTCAAAACAATTTTTCCACTTAAAAATTCCAAAATAATTTTCTAAGTTTCTATATATAATATCAACAGTTATATAAAATAATGAAAGCAATACTCCAAACTTTTACAAATAGGAGAATCTCAGAAAAAGCAGTTTCCTTTTAAGAACAATACTCAGCAAATAAGTAGGGATAAAAAAATTTTAAGCCATAAGTACAAATAGAAAGTTTCAATTTTAGTTACTTACCATGATCAGCATAGGATATTCTAGATTAGATATTTGAGGCAAAGCCCTCTTTAAATAAAGCTTTACAAAATAGCAAGAAATACTATTGTATCACATAATAGTGGGCCACTTTTTTAAACTTGTTTTTTAACACTAGAGTAAGTAATAATTCACCTACCTGCAATAGATGTCCTTTGTAATCCTCTCCAGTCATCTAAGCAGACTGTGCCCTTGTCTACATTAGCACTGCCTTTACTTATTACAAGACGTATATAGTACAAATATTTTTTACAAGTCTATGTCCTGACCAGACAGTGAACACCTTGAGACCAGCAGCCATATCTTATTTGCCCTGGTAATTAAGATTAGTTAATGCTTACTATTTACTATGTGCTAAGGGTTTTTTATATGCATTATCTCATTTAATCATTAGACAACTTTAACAGATTTTTATACCAATTTTAGGTGACATAATAAGCTCCTTAAAAATGGGTCCTCTCTATTTCATTTACATGGCACTTAAAAAGCTCTAAGAAGTTCAGTAATTTGTTCAGGGTACACAGCTAGTAAGTAGAGAGACTAGATTGGAATCCAGGTCTGTCTGACTATAGTTTTACTCTAATGCCTCTTAAATTCCAACTTCCAGGTCAGAATTTGGTACTGAGAAGGTACACAGTGGATATCTGTTGAATGAATGACTATGTTCAACCTTCAGATTGCTTATCCACTACACCCTAGCATTGCCCTACTTCTTCACTTCTCTATCCTGATTTTTTAATCTCTAAGCCTAGTATATAAGCCATAGCTATAAGCTTTCATTCTGTCTCCCTTCCTATCAACAAACATTACCACTATACTTAGAGAAGAAAATATTTAATACTGGAAAAACATAAAAATTGCTGCATGCAAAATTATATGAATAGTTTTTTAATTTTATTACATAAACATAGTGTCAAATAGGTCTAAAACACAAAATGAAAAATGATGGTCATAAACTTATAAAAATTAACCTCAAACTTCCAAATTTTGTTGTTTTTGTTATTGACTTTTCTTTCTTATAAAAGCAAACAAAAATTTTATAAAAACTGAACTACTTTTCATATACATACCCTTACTTCTTCATTTTTTACATTGTATCAATAAATCTTTCTAAATAATAACATCACTTCAAGCTACGATAAACAGGGAAGTGAGTGAAGGTGTCCTCTCCTGTAACGTCCACTTTAGTGTGTCTACTTTCAGCTGGCCTGCAGAGAAGCAAGGCACAATAATGTGGTTTTGGAATTTAAAAGAGCAAATTTCAGTTAGATGATTATTATCTAGCTTCAGTTTAAAAAGTTATAGAAACATTTACTTATTATATAGACACAAAATATTCTAAAACTATAAGGCCTCTGATACTCCTGAAATGTGTGCTTACTTTATTTTTATTTGCTAGTTTGTTAAGAGAATGGTGATAGGAGTCAAACATATCTAGGTTATGATCCTGGCTCCGCCTCTTAACAACTATGTAACCATGGGGCAAATTACCTAATATTTCTGAGCTAATTTCCCTTGTAATATAGACAAATAATCCCTACTTTGCAAGACTGCTGGGGAGATTAGTCTGTGTGGTAATGAGCATAGTGCCAGGCACATGGTGGCACTCAATATACAATAGCTCTCTTTAGTTAGGGTCTGCTACTTTATTTTATTCTGGTTTAATTATGGGGTGCACTGAAATAATTATTTACTACAGTAAAGTCTGTTTGGGGTTCCCTCAATTTAAGTAACCTTCCATCCCTTAAAACTATTATAATATATACTAGGGAAAAATATAATATTCAAGAAATTTTCAATTTATCTTCTCTAGAAAATAATGTCATAAAAAAGACATATATGTATATGCATAAGGCTTCCTGTTTTTTTCAGCTTGTAAGAGCAATGGTGCCTCTGAATTACTGGCCACCAACACAACCAGGTGGGCCTGGGCATTGGCTGTTCCAGGGAGATTCCTGTTACCTACCGTTGACCTCTATAGACATTTGAGTTTGCAACCTCTGATTTCAACATTGAATTTTCTTAGGATATTTATCATTTCATTTTCAAAAGTTGTATCAAT
The DNA here is from genome assembly GCA_037038555.1 of Rhynchonycteris naso. Lineage (NCBI taxonomy): Eukaryota > Metazoa > Chordata > Mammalia > Chiroptera > Emballonuridae > Rhynchonycteris > Rhynchonycteris naso. The sequence continues at coordinate 315,926,988 of CM072995.1, forward strand.
ATATTATTTACCAGAAAAGGAAAACACAAGGCAGGCAAATATTTCTAACAATCAAATGTGTAATAATTTTTAAGAATTACCTGATGGAACACAGGTTCTTTTACCTTAAGGTAAACCTGCAAAATAGTAAAACACGTATGAATGAAGTGCATTATGGAGGTAGAAAGAAAACCTATTCCAACAATTTTGCAAATCCCAAACTTCTCCTACTTCTCTAATCCTGTTACTTAGACCTGACACTAGCCATATGAAACCAATCAGATTAGGGGGCATGCCACAGGAGGACTAGTACCTAAGGTGGGTCTCCCCCAGTGCTAGCTTTACCATGGCAAACTACATGTTTCAAAACTGTTGTGGATGACTCTGGCCTATTGGCCTCTGCATGAACATGGAGGAGGAGTGAATATGCACAGATACTCCTGACAACTGAAGAAGTTATGCCCGACAGCCCTGTAGCAGATCTGTTCTACAGAAGAAAGAACACTGGCCTTAAGAGTTAGAGACACAAATTAAATTTCAGACTCTGTCACTTACTTGCTGCATGCTTTGAGCAAGTGAAAGTGTCATCACAACCAAAAAAACTAATTTTTTCCTTGCCTGGATAATGGGAATAATAGTGGTGAGGAATAAGAAGCTAAAATATGTGAAAGTGTCTAGCATAACAGGTGTATAGTAAGTGAAAACATTTAAAACATTTGGAAGCTTCTACTTCCCAAAACCTCTAACTCACTTGCCTAGATGTGTTCCCAGTTACACAAACCCTGGTTTTAGGCTCCAATGTCACGTAGGTGGTTAAGTTCAATGCCTTTCCAAGATTTAGTATGCATTTATTGCATTATAGGAGTACACCTTTAAAATGACATGGCAGAAAGGAATCAAACTTCAAATCATAACCTTGAAATAACTCCTACCACTTACAAGACAAAATCCAAATTTCAAAGCCTTCCATGATCTCACTCCTATCTTCCTGTTCGGCTTCACTGCTCTCCTCTTGTCTTTTTTTTTCATTCCAGGCTCCAGCAAGTATAGTGCTTCCCAATGTGAGTTTCATGCTTTTGTATCTTTAAACGTGCTGCTCTTGACTTTGTTCAGAAATCCTCCCCTGCTGGCAAACACTCATGCTTCAAGATTCAGTTTTAACTATACCTCTTTCTTGAAGCCTTTTCTGATCTTTTCTCTAGTCAGCAAAAGCAACCACTCACTTTCCTCTGTACCATCACTGTCCATGTATATATACACGGTTCTATGCCTATGGACAATGTAGTAGTCAATTTAGAAATGCTTCACCACATTCTTGCCCAAGGGTCTGGCAAACTCCAAATCATTTAAAATCCAGCTTAAGTGCCTTCTCTGTGGAGCTTTCCTGGACCCACTCAAGCAATCTTCATCGATACTCCTTCATCTATCTCATCATTGTAAAACTACTTTTCACCTCTATTATTGCAATTATCATCTTCTGAAGCAATTCTTTCGTTATATGTTTGAGTTCCCCACTAGAATGTACTTCTCAAGCACAGAAACGGCTTCTTAGTCATCTTTATATTTTCTATTGCTTGATATGGTAGGTTTGCAATAAAAATTTGTTGAAATGAGTATCTCTTTATTTAAAATGCAATTCCCGTGAGGGGGAAAAAAAAGCACTCGGGTCAGATCACAAGTGACCATGTATCTCAACTTATTAGAAAAAGGTTAAAAAAATAGTCATATTAGGCTCAATAGAGCAGAGCCAATCTCTCTTTCTCTCTTTAACAAATAGGAGGCATTATACCCATCTATGACAAAAAGTTCATTTTTTCCCATTTCTACTAAATATGAGCCTTTTGATTTTCCCCCATTTTCTTTTAAACAAGAGTTTTAAAAAATTGTTTCAACATTTTGTGGAGAAATAACACCTAAACAAAAAACAAAGAAGCAGTATCTGAATTTTGTTTAGAAACATTCCAGTTTGAACAGCATGAAGCAAACACTGTAAGCAAAATGTGCCAAATTCCATAAATGGCAAGTTCACATTAAGCAATCTGTTAGAAACAAAATATGACTTACTGTGGTTACTATTAAACTGAATAGAACTAAGGTACAAAGCAGGTGGTAGTTTACTGAGTTCTTGATCTTGAAACACTCAAACCTTAAAAACAGAGAGAAAAAGAAAATTGTTTTAGAATATTTAACTAGGAAAACAAATAGAATGCTGTCTTGCCACTTGCACACAAGCCTCAGGATCTAGTGATGCCCATCATTTCTTCCCATCCATACTCTCATATTAGATAACTTGTACTGTCTACAGCCTCCAAGAGATTAAAAGGCCCAGGAGTAGGCACCGTACTTAAAGTGGGCCAATGAGAGGCTATCACCTAAAAATTTGGAGTTTAATAGCTAGAGACTCAATCAATTAAATATGGAGAGTCAAAGTATAAAGCCATATGGATTTTAAGTCTGATACTGATAACAGAGCAACTAAATTGCATGAACACATAGACGAATGAACAGAGAAGTGGTCTGCAGGGAGAGGAAGATAAAGTGGACACAATAGCTTTAAACCATGTGGAGAGGAAGGAATGGAGAAAAGAAGGAGGGAGAGAGTCAAGTTGTCCTTCCAGTCTAATGAGGTTATACTTCCTGATGTTGGGTTCCACATAATTTCCTCATGTCCTTACAACAAGTAAATCTCTCTTAACTCAAGCTAGCTTGAGTAGGTTCCTACATCTTGCAACTAATGATCCTAAACTAAGCCAAACTATTATAGAGTATATCACTCTATTATAATCATCTCTTTACTTATGTGTCTCCCCAACCAGACTATGAATTCCCTGGATGTAGCAATAAAATATTTTTTCCTTATATCTACTCACTAGGATAGTGTCTGACACAGAGGAAATATTCAGTAAATAAGGAAATATGAATAAATATCATGTCCATGAATTAAGTATCTAACCTTTGAACCTGTTTTATTTTATTTTTTTAGATTTTACTTATTCATTTTAGAGAGAAGAGAGAAGGAGCAGAAACAGGAAGCACTAACTCCCATATGTGCCTTGACCAGGGAAGCCAGGGTTTTAAACCAGTGACCCCAGCATTCCAGGTCAATGCTTTATCCACTGTGCCACCACAATGAACCTATTTTGGTACAAGCAGCAGAAGAAGAATTCTCTTAGTTGTCGAATAAATTGGCTGTGGGAATTTGATCCAACTCCTATCTCCTTATCTGTAAAGAAAGGGTGGTAGCCCAGATGATTTCTAAGATCTTTTATCTTTAAATTCTGAAACTTGATAACTTAGTAAAAATAGCTCATCTGAAGGTTTTTGTTTTTTGTTTTTTGTTTTTTTACAGGGACAGAGAGTCAGAGAGAGGGATAGATAGAGACAGACAGACAGGAACGAAGAGAGGTGAGAAGCATCAATCATTAGTTTTTCATTGCAACACCTTAGTTGTTCATTGATTGCTTTCTCATATGTGCCTTGACCATGGGGCTACAGCAGACCGAGTAACCCCTTGCTCGAGCGAGCGACCCTGGGTCCGAGCTGGTGAACTTTTTTGCTCAAGCCAGATGAGCCCGTGCTCAAGCTGGCGACCTCAGGGTCTCAAACTTAGGTCCTCCGCATCCCAGTCCGACGCTCTATCCACTGCGCCACCACCTGGTCAGGCTCATGTGAAGGTTTTTTGTTTGTTTGTTTGTTTTTATTACAAGGACAGAGAGAGAGACAGAGAGAGGGATAGATAGGGATAGACAGACAGGAATGGAGAGAGGTGAGAAGCACCAATCATTAGTTTTTTGTTGCCGTCGCGACACCATGGTTGTTCATTGATTGCTTTTCACATGTGCCTTGACCGGAGGCCTTCAGCAGACCGAGCAACCCCTTGCTGGAGCCAGCGACCTTGGGTCCAAGGTGGCGAGCTTTTTGCTCAAGCCAGATGGGCCCGCGCTCAAGCTGGTGAGCTTGGGGGTCTCGAACCTGGGTCTTCCGCATCCCAGTCCGACGCTCTATCCACTGCACCACCGCCTGGTCAGGCTCATGTGAAGGTTTTTTAAAAAAATTTTATTTCTTGATTTTTAGAAAGAGAGAAGGGAGAGAAAGAGAGAGACACATTGATCTGTTCCTGTATGTGTCCTGACCGGAGATCAAAATGGCAATGTCTGTGCTTCAGGACGATGCTATAATCAACTAAGTTATCCATCCAAGATTAAAGGTATTTTTCTAGATCAGGACAGCAAACTAGAGCTCAAACGCAACTTCTTAGCCTAAGCCTGGGTTTTTTCTTGTAAATAAAATTTTACAGGGACACAGTCACAGACATTCGATTATATATCTTCCATGCTACAATAGCAATGTTGAAGAGTAACAACAGAGATCATAAGCACACAAAGCCAAAAATAATTACTATCTGGCCATTTACAAAAAATAATTTCAGAAGAACTCTTTGAATAATTTATTTTTTGAACTATTCTGAGTTTTACATATCTTTAGAAGATATTCTTTTCTTTTTCTTTTTGTGAGAGTGAGACAGGAAGGGAGAGAGATGAGAAGTATCAACTCGTAGTTGTGACACTTCAGTTCATTGATTACTGTACTTCTCATGCCTTGACGGTGAGGGCGGGGGCTCAAGCTGAGCCAGCAACCTTTGGGCTCAAGCCAGTAACCATGGGATTATGTTGAAGATCCCATGCTCGAGCTGGTGGCCCCACATCAGGCCAGATGAGCCTGAGCTCAAGCCGGCGATCTCGGGATTTAAACCTGGGACCTCAGTGTTCCTGGTTAATGCTCTATCTACTGTGCTACCATCTGTCAAGCTAGAAGATATTACTTTTATTGATTTTTTTCTTTAAGAGATAAAAGAATGGAGGGGGGAAGGAAGGAGAGAGAGAGAAAGAGAGAGAGAGAGAGAGAGAGAAACTCTGATTTGTTGTTCCACTTATTTATGCATCCATTGGTTGATTCTTATATGTGCCCTGACACGGAATCAAACCAACAACTAAGGCTCATGGAATGACACTCTAACCAACTGAGCTACCTGACCAGGGTTAGAAGATATTCTTGAGCAAGCAGTGATGATTGGTCATATTGGAAAGAATCAGATAACCATCTAAAAGGTGTCAGAGATGTCTGAAGTATTAGTGCTAGGAGCTAGCACATATACTTAGAAGGTAAGGTTATTAATCTTTTAGTTCAATTTCCAACTCTAACACTAACTGTAAGACTTTAGGTAAGTCACCGAAATATAAGTTCTGCTAATATCTATGGATGAAAAAGCAGTTCTATGGAAAGTAACTTCATGAATGATATGATCATAAATGCCTAAATGGTCAGGTCATGGTGGGTAGTAACAGCCTAGGCATATAATTTTTAGTAAAAGGTTTGTCTTTGCTTTAAGCAAGCCCTGTCCATTGTTTCTGTGTAGTTAGGTTAATATACCTTTGAAATAAACTTAACCATAATAAGAAAGCACATAATCTTGTAAATTTTCCTATTATCCAATCTCTGCCTTGCTTTTTCTCACAGTTATGTAATCTTCCTTAGTTCCCGCCTTTATTACAAATGCACAAAGAAACTGCAAAACTCATTCTCAGAACATATGAGATATGGCTTCCCAATAATTTTTGCCTGTTTGGCTCAAATAAACTCATCAAAAGTCTCTACAGGTTGGAACACTTCTATGTCAACATATCCTTAGACAAATTACTAAATCTCATGTGCTTTCACTTCATCATCTATAATATGGGGACTCCAGACATTTATCTTACACAACTGTGAGAATTAGAGATGACTTGGTATCTCTAGAACAATTACAGGTACAAAGTAGATAAATATTTTTATGATATAATATATAAAATGTTTATCTAAATATGTATATATTCATAACTCAAGAAAAGGCAAATTATGCAAGTTAAGTCAAAATTTAAGTAAGAGTCCACATAAATTAGCTACAGGGTAACTGAGTTAATTATATAATTTAATTCACTATGAGGCCAATATAAATTTTAAAATATATCAAACAACTAAACTTTAAACTTAAATACTTACATGCAGTACACAAATATACAACAGCTGTAAATCATTGGGAGTTCATCCAATAGCTGTAAGAAACAAAGACAGATAACAGGACATGAATATTATATAGAGCTGCAATTATTGTGTAAATCAAAATAAAACAGCTTGACCAGGTGGTGGCGCAGTGGATAGAGCATCGAACTGGGATCTGGAAGACTCAGGTTTGAGATCCCGGGGTCGCCAGCTTGAGTACAGGTTCATCTGGTTTGAGCAAGGCTCACAGCTTGAGCCCAAGGTCGCTGGCTCGAGTAAGGGGTCACTCAGTCTGCTATATAGCCCCCGGCCAAGGCACATATGAAGTAATCAATGAACAACTAAGGTGCCACAAGGAAGAATTGATGCTTCTCATCTCTCTCCCTTCCTGCTGCCTGTATGTCTCTGTCCCTCTCTCTGACTCTGTCTCTGTCACAAAAAAATAAATAAAATAAAGTATCCTGATTAAAATGGTTACCTCATTATTTAATATCTTTTACTAATTCTTTTATATATTTATCATCATCTAATTTACCCTGAATGTGTTTTAGTTTATTATTTTTGAATAAACATATTTATTCATCACTCTGTCCTAATGTACATATACCTAAATAGAATGCAAGGCTTACTGGGCAGCTCAGATCATTTGGTATCACAAACTATAATATCATACTCCCAAGAAAGAATGATGTCCACCATCTACAGGTCTGTGGGTCCTATCAGTATTCTTTTACATTTCTGCCCTTTCCTATGGCACTAAGGTGAATAAAATGTTCACTAATACACATAAGAAGTATTAATAGTTGGGAAGTCATTTGGTTAATCTAACTACAGTAACCTATTTTTCTGAAAAATAATATTATTAGCAATATTATTATTATATTATTATAATATTAATAATTATTACAGCTATTATGTATTAAACTACAAGCAACATACTAAGCTAAGTGTTATAGATAGGTTGTTGCTAATCCTTAAACTGATCCTATAACCAATCCTCTGTATGCTCTGAAGAGAGAAAGCATAGATGTGGGAGGTCTAGCCAGGAGGTTACAAAAACCCAGGCTAAGGAAAGCTGCTAATCAGATTAAGGTAGCAGAATTAGGAATAGATGTAAGTGAACAAGCTTGAGAAATATTTAAAAAGTAAAATAAACAGGAATTTGTGCTTGATTTGACACAAAGGTGAGGGAGAAGACACAGCCAAAGATGACTCCTCAGGTTTTGCCTAAACACTTCAGATGGTGGTAGTACAGTTTACTGAAACTATGAAAACAGAGAAAATTACAAGAACAATTTTTAACATGTTGAGTTTGGGGTACCTGTGAAACAGCTAGGTAAAAATACCAATCAAGCAACTAGAAATACAAATCTGTAGCTGAAAAGAAAGGTCTGGACTCCAGATGTTGCTTGCTTGTTTGTTCTCATATTTATTTATATTTATTTATTTAAATAACTAAATTGAACTGAGCATATGTTAAAAGAGCACAGACTTTAAAATCTGGGTGACAGAAATAGAACAGTCTTATTTAAAAACCATAACTAGCAAAGTTATGACTGGTAAAAGAGCACAGAGTTCCAGAGAGAGATGGGGTGTGAATCTGAAGATGAGTCTGAAGAGGGAGGCAGGAGCCAGATACCAAAGCCTGTGGTTCAAATTTATGAGCTTGAACTATAAAAAGTGACATGCTGGGAAACCAGGACTGTATTTTATAAATCTTATCCCCAGCACTTGTAAAAGCCTAGCAAAGCCAAGCTCAAAGAATGAAAACAATTAGTTTTGTTTACAGGAAGAGCACTTCTGCTCCAGTGTGACAAATGGATAGGGAGGCAGGAACACCAGTCAGGAGCAATTATAGAAATACAGGTTGGAGATGATGGATTAAGGTAGTGGCAATTGATATAGCCAGAGGTAGATGTATCTAAGAGTTATGAAAGTTGAATCATGAGGTTAGAATGGTTGTTCAAAGGTGAGAAAGTAGTAAAAATTGAAGATGAATCACAGGTGTAAGATGGTTACGTTCACTGAGATAGTGAACAAAGGAGGAAAGAAAGGTAGTATTTATAACCTGAACATGTTGTTTAGATTATAAAATATGAATTAGTTTACATTACTACTTAACATTTAAGCTATTTTTATTTTTGTACTATAAATAGCTATAGATGAGCAAACATTTTTCTTTTTGTTTTATTTTCTAGGATAATTTATTTTTACTTATGAGGAATAGATAAACACATTCTTTTTTTACTAGCATTTTTTTTCTAATATCAAAACATATGCTCAGTACAGAATATGTGAAAAAAGTAGAAAAACACAAATAAAAAATTAAGAAATTGCCTTTAATTTTACTTTCCCCAAGATTATAACTAACTGTATTTCAGGTACTAAAACAAAAAAAGAATGAGCTGAATGAGTAAATAAATGAAAAAAGTCTGGGAGAAGACTTCTAAAAACTGAAAGCCTTTGTACTCCTGCCACCATCAATGTAAAACACAGTCCTAAAACAGGTAAAGCTAATAAAAGAATACAAAACAAAATGTGGGTCCTAATCTTGCCTTTAACATTTTGTATAATTTAGTCAAGTCACTTTCCGAGCTTCAGCTATTTTTCATTTATAAAATTTGTAGATTGGACTAAATTTTAAAAATATCTTCTAATATTAAAGTTCAGTGATTTTAAAATTGTTCTTTGGTACTTTTCATCCCTTTTCTTAAAGCCATCTGCTCATTCCTAGTGTCTCTACCCCTTCTCTAATGTTTCCCTCAATGCCATTCCCAAATGCACTGCTCTTGGCTGGTTGCCACAAGAATGTGACACATTAATCCTGAGAAAAGAGTTCATAAGAGCTTAAAATATTATCCTTCCCAAGGGCACACATAACTTAATAGTACTCAAAGAAATGAATCATTAAAAATGGGTCAATAATGGTGCTTTCAGATGTTTTGACTAGCTGAAGAAAAAGGAAAGAAACTAATATTTACTGAACATTTATTTACTGGATGCTATGCTGGCACTTTCACATGTGCCAATCAAGAGATCCTCATAATACTCTTACAGGTATTATTAAACCCATTAGATAGACGAGAAAACTAAGGCTCAGAAAGATTAAGTGACATACATATCTTTCCTCAAGTAGCCAGTAAAGGGGTAGGATCAGAACTGGAACCCAAGCAGTCACCCAGGAATAAGAAATCTGAAGAAAATACCATCCAAGCTCTACATCATTCTTAAGACAGAACTTGCAATATTTGCTTGAGCTCACTTTAGACAGAGCAGGGTTTTCAATACCTCTGTTGCTACAATAAGCTAAATTCTGGCTGGCAGAATGGTTTACTCATGACCAGAGCCAGGTAAGTGGCAGTACTGCCATTTCTTTTTACTTTTTTTTTTTTTTTTTGTAGTACTGCCATTTCTTTACTTCAGTGATTGTGTATAACAAAGGATAACCTAACATAGCTGAGTCAAATTTATCCTGAATGGAGATAACACGGGGAGCCTGCAAGGAATATTCATGATTATTTAATGTTAAGATTAAAGAGATGGAGAAGTCCTTCAATATTGATGATTCTTCCCTCCTCCTCAATCATTGGGAAAATGGGTCATGTCACTTCTGCCCAGTTAGAGAGCACATCAAATCACAAAAGGGGAAGAAAATAAAGCATATGTATAATTAAGATGATAAAATAGTACTATAGTAATGATAAAGCACAGGATGAAAGATCTCAGGATCTAAGGCCATCTTCTCTACCTAAATGCTGTGTTATCTTGCTAACAACCTTGCCAACAATTGAGTTTATACACAAATCAAAGTGTGGCCCACCTCTGCTCAAAATCCATTAATGTACCACAGGGATGAAGTCCAAGAGGCTTAAATCTGTTCTGTGGTTAGTTTCCAAAACCACATTATCTGCCATGTAGTTCAATACCTGCCTAAAGCAGGTACTCAATAATTTAACAAATGTTAGCTATTATTACTAGTGGCACTATCACCATCATCACCACATACTCCTAGTCTATGGCTATAACCACAATGTACTACTTGCAGTGCCCTGAGATGCCAGCCATATTATCATATCTCTATGGGTTCTAATAGGTCTGGCCAATTCCTATTTATCTTTGACAATGCAACTCAAATGTGTCTGAGTCATCTGTGTAAAACCCATTCTCTGATCTTCCTACCCTAAATAATTAATTTCTCTTTCTATTTCCACAGGGACCTGTATGTCCCTTTAACACTGCATTCACTAGTGTATTATCTTCACTCCTAGACCCTTTGAGGAAAAAACAATGTCATCTTTATCTATGCATACCTGTTGTCCAAGTACCAAATACAAAATTCTGTATTAATGAACTACAACATAATTTAAAAGTAATGAAACTGTTTGTCCAGCCTATATTTGGGCACCTCCAAGGACAGAAGATTCAAGATCTCCCAAGGCAGCCTTTATCATCTACTGCCTGAGATAATTCTTCCCTATGGACCACAGAGAATAAGTCTAATCTCTTCAACATGTCAACCCTAATCACTGATTCATAAAACACTTATGTAGTGTTATGTGGCAGCCCTGTGATATAAATAGGAGATATACCAAGGTCAATCAGAAAGAATCCCTACTGTTTATTTATTTTTTTGAGAGTCCCTGCTCATAAGTAGCTCACATTATGATAAAGAAGTTACATACATAAATATATTTATAAATCAACATTGATAACAGCAGTAATAGAGATGCCCAGAGTGCTATGGGAGAACATATGAAGGGTACCTATTCTGCCCTGGGGTCCTGGAAGGCCTCCTAGAAGGGGTGCCACCTTGCCTGAGACTTTAAAGAACAAACAGGAATTGTCCATGGGAGACTGGAAAATGCTATAGGGCCAGACATGAACAAGTGCATAGAATAGAGTCTGGTATTTAGAGCTGAGTGTGGGTCACTGAGCATGTTTTCTCTTCTTTCATCTAAATCTAGTCATGTACTGTATAATGGCATTTCATTCAATTGTGGGACACACATACAACAGTGGTCCCATAAGATTATAATGGAAGATTAAAAATTCCAATCACCTGCCAGACTGGTGGTGGCACAGTGGATAGAGCATCAATCTGGAACACTGAGGTCCCAGGTTTGAAACCCCAAGGTCGCCAGCTTGAGTATGTGATTGTCAATATGATCTCAAGGTTGCTGGCTTGAGCCCAAAGATCACTGTTTTGAGCAAGGGGTCCCTGGCTTGGCTGGAGCTCCTCACCCCAACCTCCATCAGGGCATGTATGAGAAGCAATCAGTGAACTAAAGTGACACAGAAATGAGCTGATGCTTCTCATCTCTCTCCCTGTCTGTCTCTCAGGAAAAAAAATTCTGTTACCTAGTGATGTAGCCAAACTAATGTCAGCACAAACATTACTCACATTTGTGGTAATGCTGGTGGTATAAACAAACCTACTGCACTGCCAGTTGTGTGAAAACATAGCACACACAATTAACAGCAGTAGGGTATACCATCTAGGTTTATGTAAGTGCACCCAATGATGTCTGCACAACAATGAAATCATCCAACAACATTTCTCAGAACATATTCCAATGTTAAGCACTTCATGACTATATTCCCAGTTCTTTCCCCTCAGGCATCATAACTAAGCTTTTAGTTCTTTCACCATTCTGGTGTCTTTCATTTGAACACATACTAGGTTAGTCCTCAGAACTGAGTGTAATATTCTCTTTTTTTTAATTCTTTTTATTCACACTTTTGAACACAGATTTCTGTGAATATTTTTTTTATTAATTTTAATGAGGTGACATTAATATATCAGGGTACATATGTTCAAACAAAGCATCTCTAGGTTATCTTATCATTCAATTATGTTGCATACCCAATCACCCAAAGTCAAATTGTCCTGTCACCTTTTATCTGGTTTTCTTTGTGCTGAGTGTAATATTCTTGTCACAATCTGATCAGCATATAGTAGAGAAGCCTATCCCTTCCCTACACTCAGATGCCTAGTCTTGACTGACATCTTGTGTCAGCACATTCATCCATTTGTTTCTTCACATATATGAGACAGATAAATAGATAAAATGGGCTTCATTCAGCAAAACTGAAAACTTGAGCTGTCTCTATGGGACTCTATTCTTTAATCCTATTCTAAAATTAGACATACCTACACAGAAGTGGTCAAAAAGTTATACTCTTCACTTGTTATGGACATTTTATTTGCTTGTCTCTTAACTTCACTTAGTCACTCTAGAAACTTTGGCCTGAAGTAAAAACTCCAAAGATTACTAATCTCATTTTTTCTTTTTTTCCAGTTTCTTGTCTCAATCATCCTGTGGTAATGTGCTCTTTTCTCAAATTTGAAGAGTCTCTGGATTAGAAGAAATAAGCATTTAGTCAGTTTTGTCATTACTGACCTGCATTTCATATTTCAGAGTCATGTGGAAGCACCAGGATCCCATTCCTACCACTGAAATAAAAACAAACAAACAAAACAATTAGCATTAAATTCTTTGGAGGGGACCAGAGTGACTTGAGAAGACAATAAGACACTTAGAAGCACTGAGGTTAAAGAAGAACAAAGTTTACGAAATCTTGTGGCAGGATATAGCAGACCTTGCATAAGCTCTATAATGAATGAAATTTTGGTATAGAAAAAAACAAATATAGTGTAAGTTCTCTTAAATTCTCTCCAGTACCTGTACAGGATTTACTAGTTTAATCAATATTCTTCATTCTTTCTATAAAATACATTATCTGATGCTCAGGGTAAGCTTTAATGTCATAGCTGTTTAGCTACTCTTTAGTACTTCCTTGATGTTGATCCAAATAGCTGAAATGGTTTATTTTATTTAATCCAAGTATGCTTATTGAGAGCCAGTCAGTTATGTTTATTCCTAAATGTTAGTGCCACTGTATTTAGTTATCAGAATTATGACTTCATAAAGAGAGCTGCTGTTTCTACAAAAAAAATATTTCATTTATTTGTTTGTTTGTTTATTGAGAGATTGATTTATTGCTCCACTTAGTTATGCATTCATTGGTTGATTCTTGTGTGTCCTGATCAGGGATCAAACCCACAACCTTGCTATACAGGGATGATGCTCTAACCAACAGTTACCTGGCCCGGACTACAAAAATATTTTAAATGCTTACAATACTCAGTAAGTGAGTTGCTAATAAAAACTGCTGTTGAATTAGATGTGGATAAGGTATCTGTTATACATTAGGAAAAATAGTAAAAACCTAAGATCCTGTATTCATGTCTCAAAGTTCTTCCCAAATGCCTCTATTTTAAATAAACTGTTTTCATTTCAGATTCCAGCCTAAAACACTGAAACACAAGCTAAGGCCACAGGAACCAGAAGAGGAACCATTACAGCTGCCTGTTTTCTGCATTAGGCTATTTTCTTATTTAATTTTGTTTTATTTATTTTTATTTATTTATTTTTGTCTCTCTTTACTCCCCTTTCCTCCACCCCCTCCCTTGGGTAACCATTTCACTTTTATCTATGTCCATGAGTCTCAGTTTTATTGTTGTTTTAGATTTTATTTATTGATTTTAGAGAGAGGAGGAGAGAGAGAAAGGCAGGGGGGAGGAGCGGGAAGCATCAACTTGTAGTTACTTCTTGTATGCCTTGACCAGGGAAGACCAAGGCTTTGAACTGGTGACCTCAGCATTCCAGGTCGATGCCTTATCCACTGTACCACCACAGTTCAGGCCATGAGTCTCAGTTTTATATCCCACCTATGTGGGATATATATTTGTCCCTCTCTACTCTCCTCCCCCTTGACTCCCTCCCCCTGGTAACCACTTAACTTTTATCTGTGCCCATGAGTCTCAGTTTTATATCTCACCTATATATAAATGTCTTAGGCTATTTTCTACCAAGATTTCTTTCTACCTTTCTACTTTCATTTTCTGCCAGGTAACTTTCCTGGCCATCTCATTTCCTCATTTCTTATTCACTGACTACATGGCTATTTACAATCTGTGGTTCTTGCATCTCTGGTTAAGCCGTCACTGCATTTTGACCACTAGGTTGGAAATGTTTATTCAAAGCGTAGTCATATAAAAACCATAACAGCCTATGCACAAAGACTAGGAACTATTAACTGAAAATGAAAATACTGTTTCTGTTGGGTGATGGGATTACAGGCATTTTACATTGCTTTCCAAATTTATCTTCAATGTTACCATCAAATACTTTTTTTTAACAAACTAGAAAAAAGATCATTGATGTTTTTGGCAATGTTTGGAAAACTGGGACTAAAATGGGAATAAATAATTTAGTAAGCAAGTTATAAAATCATTTGTAAAGGTATTTTCCAGAGCACACTGATTTAATGTCTATTTAATTACTAAGTGTAATTGCTATAATCTAAAATGTTATTAATCTAGCGTACTCACTTTTCCCTTGACAAGAGGCATAATGTTCTTAAGAGCATTTCAGATGATTTTGATTTAGTCTGGAATTGACAGACTTGTAGGTATGGTCATACTAAACTGAAGGTAGCTCCAAGCAAAGAATTTCTAAAGGTACTTTTTATGGAGAAATGACTTTGTGCCTCTGACATTTCTATTTTAGTAACTTTCTATTTCAGCCTTGGACTTACAAAGAGATAACAAAAATCTTTATTAGACATTTTCCTGCTCTACTTTTTTTGACTATTTTACAACTAATTTTATTTTTCCTGTTTCCAATTATCTACTCATTTAAATAAATGCACAAGAAATATATTTATACAACTACAAATAGAGTTTTGTTTATTCATTTGTAGTTCATCTGCCCTAACTATAACGTAAGCTCTCTGGGCACAAAGATTTTGTCATTTTTGTTTTCACATAATATGTACGCAAATATATTTGTAAAGAATAAGTGAACATATTTCTATTTTAAAAGAATAAGATAAACTAAAATTTTCAATTTGGGGAATAAAGAGAAAAATTAAATCTCATGCAAAAGGTTTCTTTTGGCTTGGTTCTAGTTCTAGTTTAGATAATGCAGTTTTAAATCACTTGCACAATGATTTTAGTCATGTACCACCTAACAATGGAGATATGTTCTGAGAAATATGTCATTAGGCAATTTTATTCTCATACAAATACTTACACAAACCTAGATTGTATAGCCTACCTAGGCTTTATGGTATAGCTTATTGCTCCTAGGCTATAAACTTGTACAGCATGTTACTGTACTGAATACTGGAGGCAATTTTAACACAATGGTATTTGTATAACTACACATATCTAAACATAGAAAAGATACAGTAAAAATATAGTATACAAGATTTAAAAAATGGTACACCTATATAAGGCACCATGAATGGAGCTTATAGGACTGGAAGTTGCTCTGGGTGAGTTGAGTGAATGTGAAAGCCTAGGGCAGTGGTCGGCAAACTCATTAGTCAACAGAGCCAACTATCGACAGTACAACGATTGAAATTTCGTTTGAGAGTCAAATTTTTAAACTTAAAACTATATAGGTAGGTACATTCTTTATCGAGGTAGTGCCCACACATGGTATTTTGTGGAAGAGCCACATTCAAGGGGCCAAA
This sequence comes from Rhynchonycteris naso, assembly GCA_037038555.1. Lineage (NCBI taxonomy): Eukaryota > Metazoa > Chordata > Mammalia > Chiroptera > Emballonuridae > Rhynchonycteris > Rhynchonycteris naso. The sequence continues at coordinate 315,942,549 of CM072995.1, forward strand.
GAGCCGCATGAGGCTCGCGAGCCACAGTTTGCTGACCAGGGAACTAGGGAATTACTGGATACTTAGGCTACACTAAATTTATAAAAAATAATTTTCTGTCTTCAATAATAAATTAACCTTGGCTTCCTGTAACCTTTTACTTTATATAAATTTTTCATTTTTTTAAACTTTCAATTCTTTTGTAATAGCATTTAGCTTAAAGCACACACATTGTACAGCTATACAAAAATATTCTTTACATCTTCATTCTATTTAAAAATTTTTTTTAAAGTTTTAAACTATTTTTAAAAATTATTTATTTATTCATTTTAGAGAGGAGACACAGAGTGAGAGAGAGAGAGAGAGAAAGAGAGAAAGGGGGGAGGAGCTGGAAGCATCAACTCCCATATGTGCCTTGACCAGACCAGTGCAGGGTTTTGAACTGGCGACCTCAGTGTTCCCAGGTCGACGCTTTATCCACTGCGCCACCACAGGTCAGGCTCTATTTTTAAATTTTATTTTTAAATTAATTAATTCCTTCCTTCCTTCCTTCCTCCCTCCCTCCCTCCCTCTCCCCTTCCCTTCCCTTCCCTTCCCTCCCCTTCCCTTCCCTCCCCTCCCCTCCTTCCCTCCCTTCCTTCCTCCCTTCCTCCCTTTCCTTCCCCTTTCCTTCCCCTTTCCTTCCTCTCTCTTCCATTCCCTCCCCTCCACCCCTCCCTCCCTTCTTTTCTTTCTTTCCTTATTCCTTTTTTATTTTCTTAAGATTTTATTTCTTGATTTTACAGAGAGAAGAGGTTGGGGGTAGCAAGAAGTATCAACTCATAGTTGCTTCATTTTAGTTGTTTATTGGCTGCTTGTCATGTGTGCCTTGACCAGGCAAACCCAGGGTTTTGTAAGAAGCATGCTGAAATCTGCAAAAGCTTCTGACAAACCCTTCATTGTAAATTTTCTTAGGCCTTCTTCTTTTTCACTCCTACAGTTTTTTTTCTCTTGCCTCTTCTCTAGCTATGTGTTCCTATTCCAGTTCCAACAACTCCTCCTTAGTCAGTTCCTCAGGAACCACCTCTAGGAGCTCCTCAGTGTTATCCTTAACCACCCCATGTTTAAGTTGTTTCTGCCATCTCAACCAGCCTTGTTGATTTTTGTAACCTTCTTACCATTGGCAAATCCTTTGAAGTCATGAAAGAATGTCCTAAGTGTCTATAAATACCTGTGTACCAGTTTTTGTGTGCACTTACATTTTCAGCTCCTTTGGATAAATACCCAAGAGACATGCTTGCTGGATGATATGGTGACTATGTTTAGTTTTATAAGAAACTGCCAAATTGTCTTCCAAAGTGGCTGTACCATTTTGCATTCCCACCAGCAATGAATGAGAGTTCCTCTTGTATCAAGTCCTCTCCAGCCTCTGGTGTATTCTGTATTCTTATTTTGGCATTCTAATAGATTTATAGTGGAATCTCATTGTCATTTAATTTGAATTTCCTGATGACAGATGATGTGGAGCATCTTTTCATATTATTTCCTATTGTATATCTACCTTGGTGAAGTGTCTGTTAAGTAGATTGTTTCCTTATTGTTGATTTTTATATTTATATTTTATATACAAAGAATTCTTTGCATATTTTGGATAACAGTCCTTTATCAGATGTACCTTGGCAATCATTTTTCTTTGTATTCAAGTTTAGGGTTCCTCCCCTTAAATTCCCTTACTCTTGTTCTGGTTATTCTAATTATAGTTTTTAAATATGAAAAGTTATAACATGGTTCCAAAAATAAAAATAATACAAAAAAGTATACTCAAGTGAAGTGTCACTCCTTTTTCTATTCTTTCTACATACTCCGTATAGTAACCAGTTTAATTTTTTGTAGTTCACCCTTTCTATGTCTCTTTTTGAAAAACTAAGGAATTAAGGGAAAATGAAATGCATTGAATATTTAATAAGGACTATTTAAGAAAAGCAAAAAAAAAAAAAGAAAAAATAAAGAAAGGCAGAGAAATAAGCAAGAGAATGAAAATGAAATAATGAAATAAAAAGAGTCAGAAAGAAAGTGATTGAAATGGAAGACAGGCAAAGAAGATTTAATATACATATAACTGGAGTTCCTGAAGAAGAAAAGCAAAACAATGAAACAGAACTTACATTTAAAACTGTAATTTAAGAAGACTTTTTGAAAAGAAAAAAGACCAGAATCTACATTTTTGCCTCATAAAACTAACTTGGAATGTTCAACTATAAAATTACTAGATTTTAAAAATAAAAAAGTCTTTAAAGCTCTGGGGTAAAGATCAATCAGATTACTTAAAAGGACAAGAAAATTATGCTGGCTTTACTAAGCAACATACAAAGAAAGATACCAGTGGCACAGAATTTCTAATGCAAACCAAGGATTTCATATTTCAACCAAAGTCAATCAGTTTGAATTTTATTTCTTCTGTGGGAGGTGGGAGGGTCGGTGGTGATATTTCTGTTATTAGTTTCTAAATATTTGATTCCTTTATTTTTTTGAGGTTATTTAATTCAGAAGTATTATGTTACAGTTTCTTTTTGCTTTATAATTACTTGTGGGGGAAGAATGTCCATGGGCCAAAAGATTTTGATTCTCATTTTCTGTTTTCTTTCTATATTACCTATAGAAATGAAAGTAGACGGCTTTTTTTTTGATCCATTTTGTGGAAAGAGTAAAGAATTAAAAAATCTGTAATTCAAGACTGCCCTCTTCTGGCAGTGTCCTTTTCCATATATATTTCTTTAAGGGGAGGGGAATGTAGGGAAGGGTCTAATGTGTTTTATAGTTCTTTTGTTTCAGTAGGATCTTAATTGCTCCCTCTAACTTCCTTCTTTCCTTTCACTAACACATCTCCAAAGGGTGCCTCCCCCTTTCTATTTATTTCCCAGAAATGGTACATTTCCTAAACTGCTACCTTAGGCCTCCCATACTTCCATGACTTTACCTTTAGCTAGTACTGTGATCTACCAGGTCTTAGACTGCTTTCAGAAATTTTGTATTTTCTATGAAGCTTTCTCCTTCTATTGGTGTTCTTGTCAGATTTAGGCCCTCAGCTCCTCTCTCCTCTTTTTCACATAGTTTTCAAACCTCCACAAATCTAAAACATCAAATATACCTGTAGTTGTTTGAGTGGTGTTTATTTCTTTTCAAAAACAATGTGAAGCTCACAGTGTTCTTTTTCCTCCTACTAAGGCTGGAAGTGTGGGTTAAGTATGGTTTTATTTACTTTTTTTGAATTTACATCATTTCTTAACCTATATGATTTTCTGGGAATATGAATGGACAGTTCTAACTTAGGAGGTCACCATTATCCTAAGCCAGTGATGGGCAATCTTTTGAGCGTGGTGTGTCAAAATTCTCCAAAAAACCAAGCATAACCTGGGTGGTGTGTCACTTCAAGAAAAACAGCCTAACCAGAAGGCCCAGAATTAGATGCTCTGTGCCGGAGTTCTGTTGTTTTGGCCTACAGACCTCCGGCACAGAGTGTCTACACTACAGCAAATGTTTTATCCTTAGCTACTGCACCTGGCCGTGCAGGAGCCGAGGATGAAACGTCCTTCTCAGCATGCGGCCTCATACTTCTCTGATATGCGGCCACATGTCATAGAAAATGGCTACGCGTGTCAGTGCTGACACACATGACATAGGTTCGCCATCATGGTCCTAAACCAACCTGGAAATCCCTCATATCTTTTCATTCCTACTGTTATTACTGATTATGATTGTTGGTATTTTATAAACATTCTTAACACACCCCAGCAAGTAAAGCAAATGGCTAAGTTTGTAAATAAGTCTTCCTTTTGTAGAAAAATCAAGTAACTTTCTTATAAACATCATGCATGGACAAAAAGATTCAGAAATCAAAGTCTCTCAGATTCAATTACTAATACAGTTCTGGTAGCATCTGATATGACGCACTACAGCTAACAGATTTGTGGTAATTAGAAGTCCTTTATTCTTAAGTGTAATAACATCTACCTTGAACTAAAACAAAAGAAATTGTGTTTGGTTTTAAAAATTATATAAAAGAAACAAACTAGAATCCACATTCTTTGCTATTTTTGTCTTTATGATAACAATGCAATAATGTGACAGAGTGCTTTTCCCATCTTGGGCTTTTAGTAAAGTTCATTTATCCATCTATCAAACACTTATTGAGGACTACTAAATTACCAGATAACAGGAATACAAAGGTAACTAAGACACATTCCCTGCCTCACAGAAAGAAGAGGAATATAAGAGAGTTGCAGAAGGTTAAATACAGTACGGTGTTCTTTACAAAAGTCTAAAAATATGTGAACCATACTATATATACTTTTAACAGAACATATATATAGGTAGTATAAATATAAAAATGTGGGAAAATAATAATCAAATTCAGTATATAACTCCGGAAAATTGCACTGGGAGAATGAGGGCAATAAAACCAGGTATTAAAACACAGGAAGCTTCAATTTTATCTACAGTTTATAGTTTATTTCTTTAAGAAAGAAAGGATCTGAAACAAATATTACAAAGTGCTAAGATCTGACAAAGCTTGATGATAAGATACATGGATATATTTGTTATATTATCTCTATTCTTTTCTGTATGCTTTGAAATATTTTGTGATTTAAAAAAATGCATTCAGGCCTTGGCTAGTTGGCTTAGTGGATAGAGTGTTGGCCCGGCATGCGGATGTCTGGGGTTTGATCCCCAGTCCGAGCACATGTGAGAAGCAACCATCTGTTTCTCTTCCCCTCCCTTTCCCCCTCCTCTCTCTGTTTTCTTCTTGCAGCCAGTGGATAGGTTGGTCCAACTGTCAGATAGCTTGATTGATTTGAACATCGGCCCCAGGTACATCTCAGTCAGGGTGCATGTAGTAGTATATCTCCCCTCCTCTCACTTAAAAAAATGCACTCAATTTACTAGCAAGATTTATGGAGTTTTAATTTGGAAGTTTCATAAAATGTTCAAGTTGTGTAATAACAACAGAAAATTAAGAACCAACATTAGGAATAAATAAGAAAAACAACAGCCTGAATACTGTACATCAATTTAAGATGAAGTGTTATACATACCTGTGAGCGCTAAGTAAGAAGCAATGTATCGCTTTTCCAGTCCATCTCTAACACTTTGAACTGCTCCGAAAATTGGAGGTATAATCATTATCAGGTTACTCACTGTATTCCCTATAGGAGAAAAACATGAGAAGATAATTAGGTTTAATCAGTACTACTTTAAATAAGGATATATGTACTTGACCCTTAACAAAAATTAAACAGATAACTTTTCAGAAAGATGGTGGTATGATATTTACAAGGTGCTACAAGAAAAGTCTATATTCAACAAAAATTCCCATGTTCATGGCAGCATTGTTCACAATAGCGAAGATCTGGAAACAGCCTAAGTGTCCATCAGAGGGCAAGTGGATTAAAAAGCTTTGGTACATATATACTATGGAATACTACTCAGCCACAAAAAATGATAACATCGGATCATTTGTAACAACATGGATAAACCCTGATAACATTATACTGAGTGAAGTAAGTAAATCAGAAAAAACTAAGGACTATGAGTCCATACATAGATGGGACATAAAAATGAGACTCAGAGACATGGACAAGAGTGTACTGGCTACCCGGGGGAGGGGGAGGTAAGGGAGGAAGTAGGGAGAGGGGAGGGCACAAATAAAACCAGATAGAAGGTGACGGAGGACAATTTGACTTTGGGTGATGGGTACGCAATATAATCAAATGTCAAAATAACCTGGAAATATTTTCTCTGAAATGTGCCCTGATTTATCAATGTCACCCCATTAAAATAAAAAAAAAGAATCCAAGTAAAATAAAAATACCTCAGACAAATGAAACTAAAAATTGTCAACCTGATCATCCACTAAAATATATTCTAAATTCTAATGTAAAAAGGAAAGGATCTCAGAAAAAAACCTCAAAGATACAGCAGAAAATGGGATAGGGAGAAGGCAGTCTATACCAATGCCACTGAAAGGCCATGGATACAGTATGACAAGATAAAATATAGGAGTTAATTTTTGTCTACTGAATCAAATAGCAACAAATCAGTGTATTTTGCATTTCTTTTTAAAACTTCATTTTGTAGTAATGTTTTTAGTTTATAGTTTAGCAGAAATAATAAATAAATGGCTAAACTATTTTATAAATTGATTTTGGGTAGAATAAACTGGTGCAATACAGTAAAAATTCCAAGTAAATTATTTCCAACATTGGAGCTGATGTTAAGACAAGTATCAGTTAACAGACATACACAGAAACACCCTACACTACAACGACAGCATATATATTCTTCCCAAGTGCACATAAAATATTTACCAGCACAGACCAGGTGTTAGACCATAAATTAGGTCTCAATAGACTTATAAAGATAGGTATCTATAAAGTATCTTGTCCAACCACAACAAAATGAAGTTAAAAATAAGTAACAGACAAAAAACTGGAAAATTGCACAGATTTATGAAAATTAAACAACACATTTTTAAATAACCACTAGATCAAAGAAGAAATCACAAAGGAAATTGAAAATGCTTAGATAAATGAAAATGAACATAAAATATAACAGCATAATGGAACACAAGAAAAAGAGGTGCTCAAGGAAAAATTTATAGCTATAAACACATAAAAAACAAGGATCTTCAAGCTGATTTGAAAGAATGCTACTTAGTAATGTGAAAACACACAACATACTAGAAAGGTAAATATATACTGAAATTTGGAATACTCTAATACTTTAATAATATAATGATGTACTAATCACTCTAGTATAAAGGTAAAAGGGAAAAAAGCACTAAAAATAACTAGAGCTACAATAATTTGTTAATGAATACAAACTAAAAAATCCCAGGTGAATTGTAATATCAAAAACCTAAAAGGGAAGAAAAGAGTAAAGGATAGATAGAGTTTTAGTATGGGAAGTTACGGTAAGTTATCAACATAGAAGAGATGGTTACATGTAATCCTCATGGTAACCACAAAGCAAAAACCTACACAGTATAAACACAAAATATTAAAAGAAAGGAATCAAAGCATACCACTTCAAAAAATCATCAATTCACAAAGCAAGGCAGCAGAAGAGGAAGAAAGGATAAGGGAAGCACAAAACAGCCAGAAAAGCATTAGTAGTCCTCAGTAGGCATTAGTAAATCCTAACCTACTAATAAGTACTCTAAATGAAGTGAAGTGATGAGAAAAGATATTACATGTAAGTGAAAACCAAAAGAGAGCAAAGGTAGCTATTCTTATATCAAAGAAAATAGATTTTAAGCCAAAATATGTAACAAGAGACAAAGAAGATTATTAAGTAATAATTAAGGGTTAATTCATCAAGAGAATAAAAGAATTGTAAATATATATGCATCCAACATCATAGCACCAAAACACATTAAGCAAATACAGTTCTGAAGTAGAAAATATCAATAGAAAACAACAATAATCGTAGGGGATTTTTATACCCCACTTTCAATAATGGATAGATCATCCTGACAGAAAATCAATACAGTAGGCTCCCTTACATTCTGAGACCTCCCTGAAACCATGGATAATACTGAACCATATACTATGTTTTTTCCTATATATACACACCTATGGTCAAGTTAACAGCTTCTAATCACTACTCTTGTGTTTTCAGTCCACAATTAAGTGATATCAGGATTACTTGAGCACAAACACTGCAATACAGCAACAGTCAATCTGATAAGTGAGAAGGCTGTTAAATGACTAATGGGTGAGTAGCGTATACCATGTGGATATGCTGAGCAAAAGGACAATTCACAAAACAGAGCAGGACAGTTGAAGATCTCCTCATGTTACTCAGATTACCATTCAATTTAAAACTTACAAACTGTTTATTTCTGGAATTTTCTACCAGTATTTTCAGACCACAATTGACTGCAGTTCTAAAACTGGGGAAGGCAAAACCATGAATATGGGGAAACTACTGCACAGAAAAGCTGACCTTCAACTACAGTTGAGACCAAATGAACCTAACAGACATATATACAAAAAGTTCTATCCAAGAGTAGCAGAATACACATTCTCATCAAGCACAAAAGAAACATTCTCCAGGATAGAGCATATAACACATCACAAAGCAAGTCTTAGCAAATTTAAGAAGACTGACTGACCTGTGGTGATGCAACAGATAAAACATCGACCTAGAATGCTGAGGTTGCCAGTTCGAAGCCCTGCGCTTACCCAGTCAAGGAACATATGAGAAGCAACTGCTTTTCACTCCCCTACCTTTCTTTCTCTCGTCTCTCTAAAATCAATAAATGAAATCTTAAAAAACAATTTAAGTAGACTGAAATCATACAAAGTATCTTTTCCAACCATAATTATATAAAACAAGACATCAATAACAGGAGAAAAACTAGAAATTCACTAATGTGTGGAAATTAAACAACATACCCTGAACAACCAATGGAGCAAAGAAGAAATCAAAAGATAAATAAAAAAATATCTTGAAACAAACGCAAATGAAAACCTAGCATATTAAAACTTATGGGATACAGCCAAAGAGGAATTTTATAGCAATAAATGCCTACATTAAGAAAAAAGAGGTATCTCAAATAGACAATCTAACTTTACACTTCAAAGAAATAGAAAAAGAACACTAAGCCCAAAGTTAGAAGAAAAGAAATAAAGATGAGTGAAAATAAATAAAATAGATCAATTTAATTTCTGCAACCTGAGATGGTTTTTTAGAAAGATAAATAAAATTAACGAAAGGTTAGCTAGACTGAATCAGAAAAAAAATATTAGGACTCAAAATTAGAAATAAAAGACAGCATTATAACTAATACCACAAAATACAAAGGATCATGAGAGACTACTATGAACAATTATATGCCAACAAAAAAACAACAACAACAAAACAAAACAAGAAAAGGTGGGTAAATTCCTAAACATATAACAATCCACCAAGACTGAGCAGAAAGAAAAAGAAAATATGTGTAGACCAATAACAGACAAGAGACTGAATCAGTAACAAAAACTAACCAACACAGAAAAGCTGGGGATCAGTGGTTTCACTGGCAAATTCTACCAAAAAATTTAAAAAGAATTAACACCAAACTTTTTCAAACTCTACTAAAAAACAGAAGAGCAGGGAATACTTTCAAACTCATTTTATAAGGCCAGCAATACCCTGATACCAAAGCCAGATAAGGACACTGATAAAAGACCCTCAATAACCAAAGAAATCCTGAGAAAGAACAAAGCCAGAGATATCACAACTTTCTGATTTCAAACTATACTATAAAGCTATAGTAATCAAAACAGTATGGTACTGGAAAAAATAAAAAAGGAAATGCATACACCACTGGAACAAAACCAAGAGCCCGGATAATAAACCATCACATATACAGTCAACTTATATTTGACAAGGGAGCCAAAAACACTCAATGGGGAAAGGATAGTCTCTTTAAGAAATGGTGTTGGAAAAAAAGAATAACCACATGCAGAAGAATGAGCTCTATTTTATACTACTCATAAAAATTAACTTAAAATACTTGAAGACTCAAGCATAAAACCTGAAACTGTAAAACTCTTAGAAGAAAATATAGGGAAAAGGCTCCTTAACACTGGTCTTGGCAATAATTTTTGGATACAATACCAAAAGCACAAGCAACAAAAGCAAAAGTAAATAGTGAGATATTACACTTTTGCATAGTAAAAGAAACAATGAAATGAAGACAACCTACAGAATGAAACAACAATATCTGCAAATTATACACTTAATAAGGTGTTAGTATCCAACTCAATAGAAAAAAAAGCAACCCAATTAAAAATGGGCAGACGATTAGAATAGCCCTTTTTCCAAAGAAGACTTTTATAGATGACCAAAAAGTATATGAAAAGATGCTCAACATCACTAATCAGGGGAATGCAAATCAAAATGGGCATCATCAAAAAAGAAAAATGGCAACCAGTGTTGGCAAGGGTGTGGAGAAAAGAAAATCATAGTGCACTATTGATGGGAATGTAAAGTGGTACAGTCCCTATGGAAAACAGTACAGAAGTTCCTCAAACAATTAAGAATGGAACTAGCATCTGATCCAACAATCCCACCTCTTGGCATATACACAAAGGAAATGAAAACAGGATCTAAAAGATCTGCACCCCCATGTTCACTGCAGTACCTAATAAGGTAAAACAAAATGTATGGCATCCAATCAAAGATTATCAGGCATACAAAGAAAGAAGAAACATAATCCATAATGAAAAAATAATCAATTTAAACCAATCCAGAACTGACAGATTTCAGAGTTAGCAAATTAAAACAGTTTATATAAAGATCTAGAAAATATAAACTAAACTATAGTGTCAGATCAGTGGTTGTGGAGTAGAGCTCAGATAGAAGAGACAGTGGGATGGCAAAGGAGGACTTATAAAGGGACATGAAAAAACTTGGAGGTGATAGATATGTTCACTGTCTTGTTTGCAGTAACGGTTTCACATGCATATGCATCCATCAGAGCTTAATTTGTACATTTTAAGTACATGCATTGTACTGTATCTCAACTATACCTCAATAAAACTGTTTTTTAAAAAAGTTTTGCCTCTGGGAAGTAGAATTGGAGGGTAGAAAGGAAAGAGGGAAAGAATTGCTTCCTGTTTTTCATACAAGTCTTAACACTAGCTAGACTGTTATCTTCTTTTTAATGCATTTCTTTGATAAAATAAAATATTAAAGAAGCTTTTAGGAAAGGGAATAAAATAGTTGGGGATGTTTCATAAATATGATAAAATTTGGGCTAGACATGGAAAGGAGAGAAGGGAACTAAAATCTACCGATAGCCTATTAAGTACTAGACGTCACATTATACATATCCTAACTTACTTGCTCTTCACAACAACCTTGTGAAGTATTATTATCCCATTATACAAATAATAGGCTAAGAGATTATATAATTTACCCTAGTTCTCACAATAAACAAATGGCAGAGCCAAGATTTTAGTCTAAGTCTACGTTCCTGGAACATAAATGGCTTCCTCCCCGTAAATGCACTAGCACAATGTTTCCACAAAAAAGGTTGGTATTAATTTTTTTTTTCTAAAGTTAGAAGTGGGGAGGCAGTCAGACAGACTCCTGCATGCGCTCAACCAGGATCCACCCGGCATGCCCACCAGGGGGCGATGCTCTGCCCATCTGGGGCATTGCTCTGTTGTACCCCAGCCATTTCTAGTGCCTGAGGCGAAGGCCAAGGAGCTGTCCTCAGCACCCGGACCAACTTTGCTCCAATGGAGCCTTGGCTGCGGGAGGGGAAGAGAGAGACAGAAAGAAAAGAGAGGAGGAAGGGTGAAGAAGCAGATGGGTACTTCTCCTGTGTGCTCTGACCAGGGATCGAACCTGGGATATACACATGCTGAGCCAACGGGCCAGGGCCTGTATTAATATTTTTTAAAAACTATATCAAAGAGTATTCCAAATTCTACAAATAGCAAAATAATTTGCCTACATAGAGTGTGAAAATATAAAGTGTGGAGCCAGACAGATTAAGTTATATATCCAAACAACAGTTATCAATAGCTTTAAGAAGATGTTGACTATTGTGCCATTCAGGAGAACCCTAGGATTCAAACTAGTGAAAACCTTTATTGATGAACAAGATAAAGTAATTGAAACGTTCCTAAATGTACATATAATATTAAATTCAGCTGAATTGTCAATACTGTGGAAGTCAGAAATATATATCAAATAACCTGGAAGCAGGGAATTTGGGCAACTATTGGGCATCCAGTTCAGATAAAGATGCTACAACCACTGTATCTCTCTATAAAGCTAAGTAAAATACTAACTAGTAAAGGCATTTTTGAATCCTGTAGCTTAAAACTATTACTGCAACTGTGGAGCTACAGGTAGAATTTACAATAGAATACCATCAAAACACGTCACATACCCAGGTACAAACCTAACAAAAGATGTGCAAGACTAATAAAACTCACAGCAGTTTTTCTGGGTACAAATTGATAAGCTGATTCTAAACTTTATATGAAAATTTAAAAGGCCAAGAAGAGCCAGGACAACAACAAAACGGGAATATTTAGATTGTTAGATATCAAGGCCTATTTGTAAGGATAGACAAATAAAAAACAGAACAGTTAAAATTCCAAGAGCAAACTAATACTTATAATCATCTGATTTATGACAAACATAGCCCTGCAGTGTAGTATAAAAAGGAAAGTCTTTTCAATAAAGGATTTTTGAATTAACTGAATATTTACATGGGGAAAAAAATTAATATGAACACCAAGCTCACATTTCTTAAACAAAAATAAATTCCAGATGTACTGCAAATCTAAATGTAAAAGGTAAAACAATACAACTTTTAGAAGAAAACATGAGAGAAGAACTTCATGACCTTGGAGTGGCAATGAATTTTCAAATAGGCCATTCGCAACAAAGGCAAAAAGACTATACAATCAGCAGTGGATAGAGCATCGACCCAGCATGTAGATGTCCTGGGTTTGATCCCCCGTCAGAGAACACATGAAAAGGGACCAACTGCTTCTCTGCTCCTCCCTCTCCCCCTTATCCCTCATGGCCAGTAGCTCAGTTGGTTCGAGCTCCAGCCCCAGGCACTGAGAACAGCTTGACTGGCCTGCGTGTCAGCCTTAAGCACTGAGGACAGCTCGGTTGATTCAAGGATCAGGGATTGCCACCCATTGGGGCACATGCAGGAGTCTATTTCCCCTCCTCTCACTTAAAGAAAACAAAAAAGGACTATTAAGTCAAGAAGCTAAGACTACAGAGTCAAACTAAGACTATAAAGTCAAGAAGAAAGAAACAATGTTTTTTTAAAAGCTGATTTAGCCTGACCTGTGGTGGTGCAGTGGATAAAGCGTCGACCTGGGAACACTGAGGTTGCCAGTTCAAAACCCTGCACTGGTCTGGTCAAGGCACATATGGGAGTTGATGCTTCCAGCTCCTCCCCTCTTTCTCTCTTTCTCTATCTCTCTCTCTCACTCTGTGTCTCCTCTCTAAAATGAATAAATAAATAAATTTTAAAAATAATTAAATAAAAGCTGATTTAAAGAATAGGTATGAAATTGCTTTGTAAATAAGGGGACATATAAATGTTAGCTAATTTAACTTTACTGAACAATGCTCAGAAAATGATCACAGACTGAAAATAAAAAATTTTTATGAAAAAGTAATGGTCAGGGTCCAATCAGGAGAGAGAACCCACAGAATAATTTGAACAGGAAAAGTTTTCTATAAAGAATCATTAACTATCAGATGGAATTGGAGTAATGAGGGATTATTAGCTAGAAAGAAGTGAAGAGAACTTGACAGAATATAGAAGTAGCAGATGTATGGAACAGCCACTACCCCTAAAATGGAAATGGAACACTAAAAGATGCCCCAGCAAGGGCCGAGATCTAGACCTTGGGTAGTGCATGACCACAACTCAGCAAACAGCAGAGGAGTTGCTGTGGTACCATGCCTACACACTTTACTGAAAATTCACCATTTGGAATTTATCCTTAATTTACTTTTCCCTGGGTTTCAGGGAAAGCTGATCACGTGGAGGGAAGGGGCTACTGCCCACTAGGTGCTGCTGATTGCAGTACTTTGCAGGAGCTGGCACTGGAAAAGCCTCAAGCACTGTACAAGACAGACACTGGATAGGCCACTTGCACACTGCAAGACCCAGGTACTGGTAAAGCCACCGAACCAACACACTAGAATGAGGAAGAAAAACCCCTTCATCTTGTGCCCCTTACTGACCAAGTTTAATATCCTGCCAGCTATCAAAGGAAACATTCAAAGGGCCATTTTCACAGAGCATGAAATAAATATAGTAAATCTGGAGGTGGCGTATACAAAATTTAATAACTAGCACAACAAAACTATGTTTTCTTCAATCATACCTAGGAAAAACTATTGTTGGTAAGGGTTTCTTAAGCACCAAAATGATAAGAATGGGTGTTTTAACATGGTGAAATAATGTTTTTTTCTCTTCTTTTTCCATATTTCCTATATATAATGTGGTTATATTGTTTTATGATTTAAAATTAAAATATAAAGGAATGGTAGAAAATAAAGGCTTACTTCTAAGAATTTGGGATACTCATGAAAATTCAATTAAAATTTTTTTTCTGGAAATAAAAACTACAGATTCATCCATAAACCACACAATAGTGTACTAAAACATTAAAGTTTTAAAAAATCCTTTTTTTTCCCCACTGTAGAAATCCTATTTGAAGAAAAAAATCCTATAGTAAGGGATTTTCAAAATTCTGAAAACTTTGACTTTTTTCAAATTTCATTTATTGATTTTAGAGGAAAAGGAAGGGAAAGAGATAGATAGATAGAAACATCAATCTGTTCTTGTATGTGCCTTACCTGGGGATCAAACCAGCAACTTTTGAGTACCACGAGGATACTTTTAACCAGTCAAGCTATTTAGCCAGGGCAAAAAAACTATGATTTTCTCAGTGCAGTTTTTAAAAATTGTTATTTATTGAATTTAGAGAGAGAGGGAGAGAGAAACATCAACTTGTTATTCTACTTATTTATGCATTCATTGGTTGATTCTTTTATGTGCCCTGCCCAAGTATCAAACCTTGTAACCTTGCCATATCAGGACAACACTCTAATCAGCTGAGCCACCTGGCTAGGGCTTCTCAGCACAGTTTTTATTTTGTAATTTTGTATTGACATATATTTATCATGTTAGATAAATTTGTAGAGATTATTTTCCATTCAGTGTTTGCTTTAGACTTTATGTGAGCATAATAATTATACAGTAAATATGCATTAATAAAATATTGCTTTGCCTTAAAAAAAAGTATAATAAAGAAAGGGAAAAATGGCATTATGCAAAAGACTACATTTCAAACAATTCTGAATGAAGATACAGTAGGAAGATGCTTGCTCCAGTCTGACAGTAGGTGGAGCCAGTGCATTCAATAGTCTTAGTTCTCCAAAGGTTGGCAGGTGAGCCCTGGGACACCTGGGTAGACAATTTATAGCTCAGTTGTATTTATAATTGTATAATCACTACCCAGAGTTAAGGATAAAAAAATAAAAGCATTAAAACCTGGTGAAGCTAAAAAAAAATGATCTAGATACTATTTCATAAGGAGAGGAGCCCTCTTGCACATAAGAAAGCAAATGAGCTAGATGAAAGCAGTAACTGGTTTGAGTCTTAAAGAAACCTAGCATTTCCCCAAAGCATTCTGTCATATATTTTTACTGCATAGGCAAATGTTCAAATAATACTAAAAGTCCAAGAACTTCAGAAGAAGACAGGAAGATCATCTAACTTAACCTCCTTAGGTTATAGTAGGCAATATTTTGTTTATGCCTACTACCACTTTCTAGCTGTGTGAACTTGGGCAACTTCATGCTTAAACCTTAGTTTCAGGACCTGTAAAATGGGGAAAGATAGCCCATGATATTTAAATTATTTAAATAATTAAATATTATTAAGACAATAAATATAACCAAATAATGCATATCATTTCTGGCCTGACCAGGCAGTGGCACAGTGGATAGAGCTTTGGACTGGGACACTGAGGACCCAGGTTCGAAACCCCAAGGTCGCCACCTTGAGTGCGGGCTCATCTGGCTTGAGCGCAGGGTCTCTGGCTTGAGCCCAAGGTCACCGGCTTGAGCAAGGGGTCACTCGCTATGCTGAAGCCCCTGGTCAAGGCACACATGAGAAATCAATCAATGAATAACTAAGGAGCCACAACGAAGAGTTGATGCTTCTCACCTCTCTCCCTTACTGTCTGTCTGTCTGTCTCTATCTGTCCATCTCTGTCTCTCTCTCCGTCTGTGTCAAAAAATAAATTAAAAAATAAATTAAATATCATTTCTGATATAAAAATGATCCACTGAACAATATATAGGAACTTCCACAAACTTGCTATGTCAAGAATTAAGTGCTGCTTGGGAAATGTGACTGGGAAAACTTCCTGTACTTGGACTAGCTCAAAAACAGTTCTCACAAGGGGGAAAGTTTGCCTTCCAATCCAGACAATATCAAATCAAGTTGTAGGGTACTCTGGCTCACTCAAAGTTAAAAAAGATCACAAAAAAATGTGTGTTACAGTACTAGGTACTCCTTAGTAGGTTTTAAGTAAGACTGATATCAGAATAAAAACAGAAAATCAATACAGGCAAAATAAGTCTTCACTTAACATCATTGATAGGTTCTTGAAAACTGTGACTTTAAGTGAAACAACATATAAAAGAACCAATTTTACCATAGGCTAGTTGATATAAATAAGAGTTAAGTTCCTACAGCATATTTCTGGTCATAAAAATATCATATCACCAAACTTCTAAGTAAAGACCCAAAACATTTCTAATATTAAAATTGAAATAAATGTGATCTATACATGTATTTAAGAAATAAAAACAAGTAAGATAATTCTTTTCTAATCCACTTATTCTAGTTCAGAGTTATGGATGGCCAGAGCCTCTCCTTGCAGGTCAGGATATAATCTGTGAACCAACCCTGTACAGGACACCCTTCCATTACAGGGCCACTCATAACCACACCCCCACTCACTCAGACCATGACAATGTAGACACACTAGTTAATCTAATGTGCACATCTTTGGGGTGTGGGAGGAAACCACAGTACCTGGAGAGAACTCATGCAGACAAGGGAAGAACACGCAAACGCCACACAGATAGTGGTCTAGACCAGGAATCAATTTTTCCCCCTCATCAATGTTATAATGAAAGAACACTGAACAAAGCAGTATTATTCCAAGATCTGCTGTAAATCTTACTTTAAAAAGTGATATACACGCCTGACCAGGTGGTGGTGCAGTGGATGGAGCATCAGAGAGGGATGCTGAGGACCCAGGTTCAAAACCCCGAGGTCGCCAGCTTGAGCATGGAGGTCACTGGCTTGAACATGGGATCATAGACATGACCCCCATCGGCACTGACTTGAAGCTCAAGGTCACTGGCTTGAGCAAGGGGTCACTGGCTTGGCTGGCACCCCTGGTCAAGGCACATATGAGAAAGCAATCAATGAACAACTAAAGTGCTGCAACTATGAGTTGATGCTTCTCCTCTCTCTTACTTCCTGTCTATTCCCTTCTGCTCTGCTCTCTTTCTCTAAAAAAAAAAAAAAAAAAAGTGATAAACACAAGTTAAGTTAAATTTGACAAACATTTATTAAGTATCTTCCATGGGCAAGATACTGAGGTGGGAAATAGGAAGAAAAGTTAATAAGTAAACAACCCTGATTTCTGTCCTAAGAAAGTATATTTACAATTTTGTAGGGAAAATAGACAGGTAAACAACTCACAAGGAAGAATGGCAGGACCAAACAGCATAAACAACATACTTAGGGAGAACACACTTAGAGAGAGGGAGGGAACCCACGAGGGGCTTCGCTAAAGTAATGATAAGAAAGATTTTTGTCACTACTAATAGAGGAGTTATTCTATTTTTTTTTTTTTTGGCACACATATATCGGCTTCAAAAAATTATTTAATTTATGAAAACTGTTTTTCACATTATTTTTAAAAACATGCACTTTCAATGTATTGCAAGTGAGTCATAACAAAAAATAATTTAAAACCACATATTATAAAAATAAAAACATTCATATTAAATCTAAGATGATGTACAATTTTAGGTTTGGGAAGAAAGACCAAGTGCACAGTGGTAAAGAGATAAGAGAAGAACTTGGGAACTCTGCTATTAGTTATGACCCAGGTAAGCTCTATCCTAACAAGATGGAAATTACAGAGGAGTAAAAGACTCACAGCAAAAAAGAACATTATTCTGATTTGAAGACAGTTTAAGGGTGAGAGCTGAACAGTGAGAATAAACAGTTAATGGAGAAAACATGAGTCAGAAAAAGGGATGGTCTTGAACTCCCTGGAGAAATATTTGATGAAATAAAGATTTCAAATTTATTCAAAGGTCAAAAGGGGTAAGTTTGCAATCCAGGCTCAGGATAAAGAAGCATTACTGAAATAACAAAATTAAAAAATAATTATTTTAATAATCCCTACTTCCTCTTCATTTTTACTGAAATTTTTGTAGGGCCCAACTCAATTAAGTTTTGCCTAATCACCCTACGGAAAATAATCACTCCCAGCCCTAGCCAATTGTGGATTGAGCGTCAGCCCTGTATGAGGAAGTTCCGGTTTCCATCCCTGGTCAGCACACATGAGAAGCGACCATTGGCTTCTCTTCCGCTCCCTCTCTCCCTTATCTCTCTCTCCCCTCTCACAGTCAGTGACTCAGTTGGTTTGAGCATCAGCCAGAGCATCAACCCCAGACAAGGGTTGTAGGGGAGACAGTGGAGCAGGGGAAGGGGGTTCCCAACTGGGGCACATGCAAGTCTGTCTCTATCTCCCCCCTTCTCTCACCTAAAAATAAAAAAGAAAATGATCACTCTCTCTTCTGAGAGCACTTAATGTTCTAACCCAGCGATGGTCAATCTTTTGAGCTTGGTGTGTCAAAATTCGCCAAAAAACCAAGCATAATTCGGGTTGTATGTCACTTTGAGAAAAATGGCCTAACTGAAAGTCCCAGAACTAGATGCTCTGTGCTGGAGTTCTGTTGTTTTTGGCCTACAGACCTCCGGCACAGAGTGTCTACACTAGAGCAAATGTTTTATCCTTGGCTACTGCACCTGGTCGTGCAGGAGCCAAGGATGAAACGTCCTTCTCAGCGTGAGGCCCCATACTTCTCTGGTATGGGGCCCTGTGTCATAGAAAATGGCTATGCGTTTCAGTGCTGACACGCGTGTCATAGGTTCGCCATCACAGTTCTAACCTCTTATCTGGCACTTAGCACAGGTTGCCTTGCACAGATAGTACTTTTTTCACTAAATCATAATATAAATGGCCTGACCAGGCAGTGGCACAGTGGAGTGTCGGACTGGGACGCAGAGGACCCAGGTTCAAAACCATAAGGTCGCCGACTTGAGCATGGGCTCACCAGCTTGAGCTCCAGGTCACCAACTTGAGCACCAGGTCACCGGCTTAAGCATGGGATCATAGACATGACCCCATGGTTGCTGACTTGAGCCCAAAGGTTGCTGGCTTGAAGTCCAAGGTCACTGGCTTGAGACCAAGGTCACTGGTTTGAGCAAGGGGTCACCACCCACTCTGCTGTAGTCCCCCATCAAGGCACATATGAGAAAGCAATCAGTGAACACCTAAGATGCCACAACAAAAAACTGATGCTTCTCATCTCTCTCCCTTCCTGTCTGTGTGTCCCTATCTAACCTACTCTGTGTCTCTGTCAAAAAATATATATGTATATGTATGTATATATATATACATATATATACATATGTATGTATATATACATACATACATATACATATATATAAATGTCTTATCTACTTAAGTTAAACAATATTAAAGAGGCAACTATAGAAATAGGGATATCACCACACCAACAGCATGTCTATTAGAAACAAATTAACTAAATAACACAGGTCTCACAATAAATTCATTTAAAATAGTTTCTAGTGAGTTATAATCTATGAAAAGACTTTCAAGTGCAGAAACAATAACCAAATAGCAATAGAAGAGTAGCTAGATCGGGATCATTGGTATTTCTCATAAGAGCTGGTTTTGACCCAATCTATCATAATGGATGTTTGTTTCCTGAATGTGTACCTCAGAATATAGAACCATTAGGGGAGGAGAGCCTTTAAAGTTGCTAGAGAAGCTCTACTTTTATTTATTTATTTATTTATTTATTTGAGTGAGAGACACAGAAAGGGAGAGAGAAAGAAGGATCAACTCGTAGTTGCTTTCACTTCTGTTGTACAATGAGCTTCTCATATGAGCCTTGACAAGAGGCTGTGCCAGTGTCCCCTTGCTCAAGCCAGCGACCTTGGGTTTTTTATGCCAGTGACCTTTGAG
The DNA here is from genome assembly GCA_037038555.1 of Rhynchonycteris naso. Classification (NCBI taxonomy): domain Eukaryota; kingdom Metazoa; phylum Chordata; class Mammalia; order Chiroptera; family Emballonuridae; genus Rhynchonycteris; species Rhynchonycteris naso. Next base: position 315,962,423 of record CM072995.1, read on the forward strand.
TTCAACCTGGCGAGCTTTGGGATCATGTGGATGATTTCGCCACTCAAGCCAGTAATCCCATACTTAATAATCCTCTGCACTCAAAGCCAGAGACCTTGGGTTTCGAACTTGGAGACCTCAGCATTTGGGTCAATGTTTTATCCACTGAACCACCACCATTTAGGCTCATTTTTTATTCATTGATTTGAGACAGAGAGAGAGGATTGAAGAAAAATACAGTGTGTCCATAAAGTTATAGTGCACTTTTGACCAGTCACAGGAAAGCAACAAAAGACGATAGAAATGTGAAATCTGCACCAAATAAAAGGAAAACCCTCCCGGTTCTGTAGGATGATGTGGCAGCATGTGCGCATGCGCAGATGATGATGTAACACCGTGTATACAGCGGAGCAGCCCACGGCCATGCCAGTCGAGATGTGGACGGTACAGAGGAAAGTTCAGTGTGTTCTGTGGCTCACTAAATTCGAATCCGTGACCAAAGCGCAACGTGAATATCGACGCGTTTATAACGAAGCGCCACCACATAGGAATAACATTACTCGGTGGGATAAGCAGTTGAAGGAAACCGGCAGTTTGGTGGAGAAACCCCATTCTGGTAGGCCATCAGTCAGTGAGTCTGTAGAGTATATACGGGATAGCTACCTAAGGAGCCCTAAAAAATCTGTGCGTGCGTGTGCTAGACAATTACACCTAAGCAAGACTACAGTTCATAAGATGTTAAAGAAACGTCTCTGTTTTATGGAGTACAAATTCCCCCGGCGGTGGATAGGCAGGGGTTCTGTCAAGCCACAGCTACCACAATCCCCGGATCTGACACCCTTAGACTTTTACTTTTGGGGTTATGTGAAGCAACATGTGTACATTGAACATATCAACAACATTAATCACTTAAAATAGAGAATCACAGACGTTATTCACTCTGTTACACCAGATGTCCTTACTCGTGCGTGGCAAGAACTTCACTACTGTTTGGATGTGTGTAGGGCAACAAATGGAGCCCACATTGAACTGCACTGAATAGGTATGAAACTGGGAGAGTTTTCCTTTTATTTGGTGCAGATTTCACATTTCTATCATCTTTTGTTGCTTTCCTGTGACCGGTCAAAAGTGCATCATGACTTGTATTAATTTGCTGCTCCTCTTACTTTATGCATTCATTGGTTGATTCTTTTAAATGCCCTGACCAGGAATGGATTCTGCAACCTTAGAGTATTGGGATGATGCTTTAACCAAATGAGCTATCCAGCCAGGATTGGAGAAGCTTTAAATAACTAGGATATTAAAATGGCCATAATATAAGAATAATATAACAAACATCTATCCCCTAGAATTGCTCGCTGTTTACATTTTATGCCTGCATCAAGCTTTTTATTTTAATAAAGAAAATAAATTACAGATAAAGTCAAGGTCACTCATCTCTCTAGTCCAATTCCCCTTTACACATTTCCAGAGGTAATGGCTAGTGTTAATTTGGTATGCATTACTATAATTCATTTAAAAATTATTTTACATATATTGTCCATAAACATAAAGTTTTGCTTTGCTGGGTTTTTTAATTTTTATCTGAACAGGATAACACTATATATATATTTCTTCAAATAGTTTCTATTAATAAAAATTATAATTGAGAGATCCACCAGATAGTCTAGTTCATTCTTTCAACTGCTCTCACAAGAATATACTAAACTATATTTATTTATTCCCATACCAATGGACCTTCTAGGTTGTTTACTATATTTTCCTATTACTGAAAGTAATCAATATCTGCTGACTGATTCAAAATGCTCTACAATAGGAAATTACTTTCTAATAAAATGAGAAATGTTGTTTTCACAAGGAAAACCCATATAAACATAATATCAATAAAAATAATACAACTTACCATAAGGTTAACAGGAAAGGGTATTAACTAATTAACCCTTGGCTTGGTATAATTGATGAAAATTTCACAGAAGAGATAATATCTGGTGTGCCTTAAGTATGAATAGGTATTAGACAAGTTCAGAGAATAGTATTTGGGGTAGAGATAATACAGAATGTGCAAAAGCAAGAACACAGTGTACCCAGGAAGCCATGAGAAGTAACTTATGTCTAGGGGGCAAGTTGTCTAGGAAGCTAAAGCTACAAAGATAAACTGAAACTAAGATAAACATAGATAACATGTTTGTGATCTCCCTACCAAGCTGTAAAAAGTTTGAACTCCAACCCAGGAAGCAAAGGAAAGCAAATAAAGCAGAGGAATGATAAAGACAAGTAACTTTAAGGTAAGTTTGATAGACTGGCCATGGAAGAAAGGGCAAAATAGGTTACTGCAATAGTACAAAGAAGTGATGATGAGGGATTGAACTAAAATGGGAAGAGAAAGTAAGAATTTGACTAACCTTCTATGATGAAAGAATATATTCCCAAATAGTATTCCCAATTGGTTATGCAAAAGGCAACCAAAGTATGTTAAACTATGTACTGTAACTAACATTCAGCTGAAAACTAATAAAATGTCAGAAGTGTTAAGAAAGTTACCTGCTTTCTATCCCCAGGGGATAATAACTTTAAATATGCAGGTCCGTCATCATAAATATTCCCTAAATAAATTTTTCATTATAAATAGGTGCTAAGCATGGTGTTTGGCACACAGTAAGTACCAATAAATATGAGCTGCCATATTAATACTGTTGTTATAAATATTATCTAAAGTCACAAAAGGAACTAATTCTCCCTAGAAATCTGTATATTCTTTAACTAACATTTAGTTCAGTGGTTCTTAACGTGGGTTCTATCGAACCCTAGGGGTTCGATGAGTCGGTCTCAGGGGTTCGGAGAAGCCTCTGCCACGGAGGCCAGAATAAAGTAATACTGTAATTTGTTGTGAGTTCATGCACTTTGTTGGTTTTGTTCTTTGAGCAAGGTGATGTTCATGCACGGCTCATTTTGTGCACCAGTAAAAAAACATACACCTATGTCTTGAATTTGGAAAAAAAAAATCATATTTTATTTATCACTAAAGAAGGGTTCGGTGAATGAGCATATGAAACTGGTGGGTTCGGTACCTCAAAAAAGGTTAAGAACCACTGATTTAGTTGTTCCTTCTTGAAATCTTGGCATGAGTTCTCAGAATTTAAATCTTCCCAGCTGCCTAGGACATAAGGAATTTCATCAGATCTAATTGTTGAAAAGGGTTGTTAAATACAAGAGGAAATACAAAAAACTTTTTAGCAGTGGTAGGGAGGTCACCAATAAAGATCTAAACATGTCTGTGACCCCCCATTGAGTAGGGCCCATTATATGAACTAATAAATTTTATCTTCTTATTTCCTAAAATATACTCCATTAAAAGCCCTCTGCAAAGTAGCAGAATTCAAAAAGTTAAATGTTAAATATTGTGTGAAAGTGGACAAATCTTTTTAGTAGGTTAAAGCAACAGTTCTCAATCTGTGGTCTGTGGACCTTTTCAGTTCTTGAATTCAAAACTATTTTTGTAATACTGACAGGTATTTACCTTAATCACTCCATTGACATTTGCAATGATGGCACAGAAGCAGTGATGGGTACAATTGCTGCTACCTTTGCATAAATCAGGGCAGTAACAAGCAAACTATACTATAGTCATTGTATTCTTCCCCACCTCCACACTTTCAGTTTTTTAAAAAGCCAAATAACAATACATTTGATGAATCCTTTTATTTTGAAGTCTTTTAAAAGTGCCTTTTATTTTGATTAAAATATAAATTACTAACTATTAAATCTCAAGTCTTGAGTGCACATCTTAATATTCTCTGTCAGAACTGGGATTTTTTTTTTTTTTTTTTTTTTGGCAGAGACAGAGAGAGGGACAGATAGGGTCAGACAGACAGGAAGGGAGAGAGATGAGAAACATCAATTCTTCGTTGAGGTTTCTTAGTTGTCCATTGATTGATTTCTCATATGTGCCTTGACTGGGGGGCTACAGCAGAGCAAGTGACCCCTTGCTGGAGCCAGAGACCTTGGGCTCAAGCTGGTGAGCCTTACTCAAACCCGATGAGCCCGTGCTCATGCTGGCGACCTCGGGGTCTCGAACCTGGGTCCCCCAGGTCCTAGTCCGATGCTCTATCCACTGCGCCACCCACTGCCTGGTCAGGTCGACTGGGAATTTTTACAAAGAACTTCTATACACTGAAATATATGATGCTTGTCTCAAGGAAAAGCATTTGTGTGACTGATTTGAGTTGTGATCTCCACTAGCTGCTTTTCCCATGAAATGCCATTTTTCTTTTTTTTTTAATTTATTTATTTTTATTTTTTATTTTATTCATTTTAGAGAGGAGACACAGAGTGAGAGAGAGAGAGAGAAAGAGAGAAAGGGGGGAGGAGCTGGAAGCATCAACTCCCATATGTGCCTTGACCGGACCAGTGCAGGGTTTTGAACTGGCGACCTCAGTGTTCCCAGGTCGACGCTTTATCCACTGCACCACCACAGGTCAGGCGAAATGCCATTTTTCTTAAAAGAAAAAGTGATTATTCATTTTGGGCATTTGAAAGACATTTTCCTACAAATGGGTAAAGGGGGACTACCACTTTAAGAAAAATAATTGACTATTTTTATCAATACAATTCAAGCTTCTGAGCAAAAATTGTAAAAAACTTGCATCTACCACTGAGTTTGATATCTTCTCAATACTTAAAAGACTTTCTGATGAAATCAGAGGTGTTGTATTAAATATGATCTTTTGATATTATATTATTATATAAAGAAATATGTCAGCATCCAGAAAACTACATCAACAGTGAACTGTATTTTCCATGATTGATGCATGATACTATAAAATCATGCATGGATAAAAGTCCATTTGAAGTGCAAGACAGACCAACAGATTTTAATGTAACGTAGTATGAAAAGTTCAATGATATGGTTTCAGATTCTACATTTCAATTAACCTTAAGATTGCCACTTGTAAGTTTTTCATATACTATCAAATAAGAACATCAACAATTAATTATCTGAAAAGGCAGTTATTAAAGTAATTTTTCCTTTTCCAATGACGTAAGACTGTGTAAAGCCTGATTTTTGGGGGGAGGGGGACAGAGACAGAGAGAGGGACAGACAAGGACAGACAGACAGGAAGAAAGAGAGGATAATCATCAATTCTTCGTTGCGGCACCTTAGTTGTTCATTGATTGCTTTCTCATTTGTGCCTTGACGGGGGTGGGGGTGGGGGTGTTGTAGAACAGAGTGAGTGACCCCTTGCTCAAGCCAGTGACCTTGAGCTCAAGCTGGTGAGCCTTGCTCAAACCAGATGAGCCCGCACATTCACTGGCGACCTCGGGGTTTCAATCCTGGGTCTTCCAAGTCCCAGTCTGACTCTCTATCCACTGTGCCACCACCTGGTCAGGCAAGCCTGATTTTCTATACACACTTCAATCAAACCAATATATTATAACAGATTAAATGCAGAAGCAGAGGTGAGCTTCTATTAAGCCAGATGATTTCTATTACGCCAGACAATAAAGAGTCCTCCAAAATGTAAACAATGACACTAATCATTAAATTTTGTTTGTTTTAGTTATTTTCCATAAAATTATATTATCTGTGTTAACATGCCATGGATTTATTATTTTAATTTCTTTTTATTTATTTATTTTAGAGAGGAGACACAGAGTGAGAGAGAGAGAGAGAGAGAGAGAGAAAGGGGGGAGGAGCTAGAAGCATCAACTCCCATATGTGCCTTGACCAGACCAGTGCAGGGTTTTGAACTGGAGACCTCAGTGTTCCTAGGTCGACGCTTTATCCACTGCATCACCACAGGTCAGGCGGATTTATTATTTTAAATGAATTAAAACAAATAGTTAAAATATTTTTCTCAGCTACTTTCTAATATGGTCAATATCAATAGTTTAAAACACATATAAATAAGTTGGGGGTTCTCAATTTTTAAGAGTGGTAAGAAGTCCTGTAGGCAAAATGTTTGTGAAGAGGGGAGCAGAGCAGAGTCTATCACAGGGTCAAGCCAATCTTTTATTCAAAAAAAGCCAGAATTAAAGAGTGGGAGGCAGGTCTCCTTTAGCAAAGTTACCATAATGTATTGCTGTCTCAAAGATTTACACTTAGTGGAACAGTAGTAAGAGCCAGAAGGTGAGATTCCGTGAGTCTCTCTGATGTCCTTTAATCATGGTATGGGGGGTGGGAGGGAAAGAATAATGTTTCATGAAAATCCTAGATGCAGCACCAGAATCTTAGCTTTATTCCAATAGTTAGGATCCAATGGACAGTAAATGTGTAAAAGATGTTTCAACAATTCAAGCATTTAAAAGCAATAAACCTTTTGCAGAAAAGAGACTGATAGGAAATGAATTTTCAGGATTTGCCATTTGGCCTAATGGCAAGTCACAGTCATAATGTGAAGCTAACCTCCAGAGATAAAATGTTTCTTTTGCCTGAGGAACCAGCACTGTAGACCAGGGCAACCACTCTATCTGACAGTGAGGGGAGAAACACAAACGAGAGGGGGCCAGAAAAAGGGAGTCCCTAAGTTCTCTGTATGAACTCTGGCTACCTCTCACAGACCTCTAAATCATGCACAAAGCCTACTGAAAGCAGCTTGCAGCTATGGTTGGAGAAGTGAGCATATTTCTAATATGACAACTATTGATAGACACAGCCTACATAAATAAAATCTCTTTGAAGTCCTCAATTAAAATTTTCAGAGTATAAGAGGTTCCAAAACCAAATTGTCTAAAACAGGTCTGCATGATATCCTATTATCTACAAGATAAAATTGAGACTTGCTAAGATGTCACATAAGAACTTTAATAATCTGTCCCTAAATCTCTTTTCCATTACCACCATGCATTCTATGTACAACAACAAAAGATTATCCATTTTATTATCTATAAATTTGAGCACACTGTTCTCTACTTTAGGTATCTGATAATTAAATTTAGCAAATATTAAATGAATGCCTACTTGGCCAGACACTTGTGCTAGACATTGGAAGATGCTATTCATTTAATACCATCTAAATTTTACTTCCTCAATGAAGCTTTAAATAAATAAGGAAGAAGTCACCCAGATACCTTTATAGAGTTAGTTGCTCACTCCTCTAAGTCCAATACTACCACTTTGTTGAGTTTCTTTTTTTATTTCTTCACTAATCTATGACCTCTCTGGTTGTCTAGGATGGTGTTTTACTTCTCTTGGTTCCGAAAGCATAGCATATACCTTGTGCACAGATGGTGCTTCAGACATAATTGTGTAGGACAGAATCAATTTACAGCTGAACTGGGAAAGCTCCATCCTTATTTCTGGAGACCTCTGGATATCTGGCTCTTGTACAAAATAAGGCCATATAGATTTATGAACCAATTTATTTATTGATAGTTTTCACATGATAGAACTGGCTGGCCAGCTTGACTTGACTACGTGTCCAGAGCAACATAAGAATATGCCACTGGGAACTTATTAGGCTCTCCTAAACACAAGATTTATCTCACAGATCTTGGTGGTTCAATCCATAGATGAAGTAGACCTGGTGTGAATTAGGATCCTAGGGAGTTTTCCTTTGATATCCCACATATCCTCAATGCTTGCCGGCCCTTTTTCTTTTGTGGCACCATATCCTTTTCCTTTACAAAAAAGCCTTAGATTAATAATGATTTTACAGAGACTTGTGAGTCCTTTTAAATATCTAAACTTGTGAAATCTTCACAATGATATTTTCATGAATGAAAAAGTAAGTTACATGCCCCAGTTTACATCCTTGTCAAATCTTAACAAAATTTTATACTGTTTTATGGCTTATAAATACTTCACATCCATTAACACTGAATTACTGCCTGACTGGGACGTAGGGCAGTGAATAAAGCATCAGACTGGGATGTGGAAGATCCAGGTTCAAAACCCTGAATTTGAAATTACTGATGACCACAGAGCTGAAAAAATTGTTGTGCACCTCACAAGCAGGTTAAACAAGTGTGAAGTAATCAGCCTTAGATTTGATGTGCAACTCAAAGCTCCAGAAAAATGGCAGAACAACCTATTTCCATCCCATCAGTTTGGTTTCATTGTATTGACAACCTCAGGAGGCATCATGGACCATGAAGAAGCAAGATGAAAACACACAGGAGGAAAAATCCTGGGATTCTTTTTCTAGGGATGTAATACATATATGCAAATAAAATGTTTCAAAGGAAAAAGAAAAACAGTTTTTGGCAAATAAAAGTCATTCATATAATTTAGTCAGCCTCCAGATCAATATAAATAATGAAAAATAATTTAATTTGTATTTTCTATAAATGGAATTATTTTAGAAAATAGACAACTAGTTGTTAATGTTTAGCAGCATTTCATTCTTTAACAGTTTAAGCAACTAAATATTTGCTTCAAAAGTACACATTAAGTAAAAAATGTTTATGAATTTATTTCATTTAACTTTAATTCTTTTTTTTTAAATCCAAAAAAAATTTTATTTTAAAGAGCTAAGCCTCTGTATCCACTGATAACAATGCAATATCTAGTTCATGACTTGAAACAAAACAAGTGCCCATTAGGAAAAAAAGCAATATTTTAATCTCATCTAATTTACTTTCAGTCAATACTCCAGTAACATTTCCCTCCCAATATAATACTCCCTCTTTATAAGGCTGTTCCTAGGAGCCAGAACGTTTAGATTAATAAGGGAGTTAAATTAAGAGAGTAGTTGCTTGCAGTTTAAACAGACAATAACTTTCTGCTTCCCTCTTAATGTGCTAATAGCTGTGTCTAAAAAAATATGCAATTCTTAGAAATGTACCATTTCTGATTTTTTTTAATTATCCGTAACCTTTGGAAACTAATCACATGAAACTACAAAATTAGCAAATGTCTTGAAATCTGTATATAAAACATAAATTACGTCTAATTTCAAACTCTCATTTATTAGTGTACCACTCAATCTTAGGAAAAAAAAAAAAGGCGGCTCCAAAGATAGTCTTATACCATTCTTTAAAAAGGAAACTGTTTCTTTTAACTTTATACCCAACCACACCCCAATTTCAAAACATATCACTTAATTGTCTTGGTCATGGACATTTCCAAGATGAGATTTTATATTTCGCTCCCATAGCTTCTGGTTATCAGAAAACCCATGCTTTCCTTTATTAAAGGAGTTTGGTCCTGCTGATGTTGGTGTATCCCTTCCAATATTCTTCATCCTCATCTTCGCTTCGGGAGGCATTTCCTCTGGTTCGCTATCCTCATCTTCATTAAAGGCTGCTGTTACTGACAGGGTTTTTGGAGCAAGAGTTGGAACAGTTTCCTTAGGTTTACTTGATCCAAGTTTGATGGATATGGCTGAGGCTTTCTTTGTCGTCTGACTACCTATGGCAAATCCAAACTTGGAGATCTTTGTAGGCTTTGTTGGGAGGTCTGCAGCTTCTTCTTCAGCTGATCGCTTCTCAGCGCTGCGACTGGAACTTTCCCCTCCATTACTGGAAGACACAGTCTTAGTTTTCACAGGTTTTTCTGCTTCTTCTTCAGGTCCTCCGACGGTTCTAGCTCGCTGCGGCTTCTCAGGCTTCTCTTCTCCCGCCTTCCCGTCCGCCATTTTCCCCAAACTTTAATTCTTAAACAGTGTTTAAATTAGATCAAATTCCTAGTTCTACCCAAACACTTTGCGCCTGGACCAAAACATTTTCCAGTGTACTTGCTCTTCAAGTGTCAGCTTTTAAAGGTCTGAAAAAAAGGCTGCTTTAGAGAAAACCAAAGAAAATGAGATAGTTAAGCAAAAACATGTATGTCCACAGCAAACAGAGGTTTCTCTGTGATCCAACTAAAACAGCAGTTTGTTACACCCACGCACATATATAACTGAAATATTTCCCATTGACCTTTAATCTAAACACTGAATTTCTAGTTTTTAAGCTTGATTTTGATTTTATTTAAAAATTGAAGAGAATAAAGGTGAAAAAATTACACAAATTAAATAATAAAAATAAAGCAGAAGAGTATTAACATCGAGTTTATATGCCTAAAGCTACGTTAGTGACTATTTACTTTATTAAATGCATAGGAAGAATTAACATCATTAAAATGTCCACACTACTCAAAGCAATCTATAGATTCAACGTAATTCCTATTGAGATACCAATGGTATACTTCACAGAACTAGAACAAATATTTCACAAATTTATATAAAACCACAAAAGATCCCAAATAGCCACAGTAATCTTGAGAAAGAAGAGCAAGGTTGGATGAATCATGCTACATGATATCAAACTATACTACAAGGCCATAGTAATCTAAATAGCATGGTACTGGCATAAAAACAGACATATAGAACAATGGAACAGAACAGAGAGCCCAGAAATAAACTCACACCTTTATGGTCAATAAATAGTTGACAAAAGAAGCAAGAACATATAATGGAGTAAAAATAGTCTATTCAATAAATGATGTTGGGCCTGACCAGGCGGTGGTGCAGTGGAGAGAGCGTTGGACTTGGATGCGGAAGACCCAAGTTCGAGACCCCGAGCTCACCAGCTTGAGTGCAGGCCCATCTGGCTTGAGCTAAAGCTCGCCAGCTTGGACCCAAAGTCGCTGGCTCCAGCAAGGGGTTGCTTGGTCTGCTGAAGGCTCGCTGTCAAGGCACATGTGAGAAAGCAATCAATGAACAACTAAGGTGTTGCAAAGGCAACGAAAAACTAATGATTGATGCTTCTCACCTCTCTCCGTTCCTGTCTGTCTGTCCCTATCTATCCCTCTCTCTGACTCTCTCTCTGTCCCTGTAATAAATAAATAAATAAATAAATAAATAAAGTAAGTAAGTTGGAAAAATTGGACAGATACATGCATGCAAAAAAAAAAAAAAAGAAAGAAAAAGAAATTAGACCGCCTTCTTATACCATACACAAGAATAAACTAAAAATGAATCAAAGACTTTAAATGTAAGACTTCAAACCATAAAAATCCTATAAGAGCCTAACTGGTCGTAGCCCAGTGGGTAGAGCATTAACCTGGGATGCTGAGGTCCCAGGTTCAAAACCACAAGGTCACCGGCTTCAGCAATGGGTCGTTGGCTTGAGCATGGGGTCATCAACATGATCCCATGGTTGCTGGTTTGAGTCCAAGGTTGTTGGCTTGAGCAAGGGATCACTGGCTTGGCTGGAGCCCCCAGGTGAAGGCATGTATGAGAAGCAATCAATGAACAACTAAAGTAATGCAACTATGAGTCAATGCTTCTCATCTCTCTCCCTTCATATCTGTCTCTCTCCCTCTCACTCTCTCTCTTTCACTTAAAAAGAATCCTAGATGAAAACATGGGCAGTATAGTCTTGGACATCTATTACAGCAATATTTTTTCTGATATGTCATCCCAGGCAAGGGAAACAAACAAATGGTAGGACATCAAACTAAAACGTTTTTTCAAAGGAAACCATCAACAAAATAACAAGACAACTCACTGAATGAAAGAACATATTAGTCAATGATACATCTGGTAAGGGGATAATATACAAAATTTATAAATAACTTATAGGACTTAGCACCAAAAAAACAAACAATCCAATTAGCCTGGCTGGTGGTGGTGCAGTGGATAGAGCATCGACCTGGGATGCTGAGGTCAGAGATTTGAAACCCCAAGGGTGCCTGCTTGAGCATGGGCTTATCCAGCTTGAGTGCAGGATTACCAGCTTGAGCACTGGATCATCAACATGATCCTGAGGTCACTGGCTTAAGCCCAAGGTGGCTGGCTTGAGCAAGGGATCACCTGCTTGGCTAGGGCCCCCCAGTCAAGGCACATATGAAAAGGAATCAAAGAACTAAACTACAAGTTGATGCTTCTCATCTCTCTCTCCATCCTCTCTCTCTCTCCCTTCCTATCTCTCTGCCACTCTCTCTACCTCTCTCTCTCTCAAAAAAATAAAAACAAATAAAAAGGCAAAGGACCTGAATAGACACTCTCCAAAGAAGAAATATAGATGGCCAGTAGATATGAAAATATGCTCGAGGTCACTAATCATCAAAGAAATGCAAATTAAAATCACAATGAGATATCACCTCACACCTGTCAGAATGTCCACCATCAATAAATCAACAAACAAGAGTTGGTGAGGGTGTGGAGAAAAGAGAACCCTAGTACATGATTAGTGAGAATGCAGGTTGGTACGGCCACTGTGGAAAACAGTTTGGAGGTTCTTCAAAAAATTAAACATGGAACTGCCTTATAATCTAGTAATTCCACCTCTGGTAATATATCTGAAGAAAACTGAAATACGAATTCAAAAATATATATGCACCCCTATGTTCATTGCAGCCTCATTTACAACAGCCAAGATTTGGAAGCAGCCAAATGCCCATCAGTAGATGAGAGACAAAATAGTTCTGGTATATTTACACAATATAATACTACTTGGGTGTAAAAAAAGAAGGGAATATATCTTTTGCGACAGCACGGATGGATCCGGAGCACATTATTCTAAGTGAAATAAACTAAAGACAAATACCATATGATTTCACTTATATGTGGAATATAACAAACAAAACTAACTCATAGAAACAGAAAATAGTATGGTCATTACCAGAGGGAAAGGAGGCAGAAGAAAGTAAAGGGAGCCTGACCAGGTAGTGGCACAGTGGATAGAGTGTTGGCCTGGGGTGCTTAGGATCCAGGATCAAAACCCCCAAGGTCACCATCTTGAGCACGGGCTCATAGACATAACCTCATGGTTGCTGGCTTAAGCACAAAGGTTGCTGGCTTGAGCAAGGGGTCACTGGCTTGGCTACAGCCCTCTGGTCAAGACACATATGAGAAAGCAGTCAATGAACAACTAAGGTGCCACAACTATGAGTTGATGCTTTTCATCTCTCTCCCTTCCTGTCTGTCTGTCCCCACCTGTCCCCTGTCCTTCACAAAATAAAAAGGGAGAGATAAATGGTGATAGAGGAAACTTGACTTGGAGTGGTGAACACACAATACAATAGACAGATGATGTATTATAGAATTGTATACCCGAAGCCTATATAATTTTATTAACCAATGTCACCCCAATAAATTCAATAAAAATATTTTAAAAATAAAGAGTATAAAAATGAAAAAATTATATACAAATTAAAATTTTGCCTGACCTGTGGTGGCACAGTGGATCAAGTGTTGACCTGAAATGCTAAAGTTGCCAGTTCAAAACCCCAGGTTTGCCTGGTCAAAGCACATAGGATGCTTCCTGCTCCTCCCTCCCTTCTTTCTCTCTCTGTCTCTTTTTCTCTCACTTTCCCCTCTCTAAAATGAATAAATAAAATCTTAATAAAAGATGCAGGAAAATAATTTTTTAAAGTAAAGCAGAAGAGTACTAATATAGGGTGGGGCAAAAGTAGGTTTATAGTTGTTCATATGGAAAATAATATAATAACTAATAAATAATAATATAAAAATAAACTGTGTTTGACATATTCACAACCATAAACCTACTTTGAACTGTAAACCAGGTAGGCAACTATAGTTGTGAGTACACGGAAGCGTTTATTATTTATTTGATTTTAGAGAAAGAAGAGGGGAGAGATGAAGGAGAAAGAGAAAGAGATTTGTTGTTCCTCTTACTAAAGCATTCAATGGTTGATTCTTGAATATGCCCTGATGGGGACAAACCACAACCTTGGCATATAGGGACAACACTCTAACCAACTGAGATAACTGGCCAGGGCCAAGTTTATTCTTGTATTATTATTTATTAATTATTGTATTATTTATTTGTATTACAACTGTAAACCTACTCTGTATTTATTGAATTTCTACTGTGTGCCAAGCACTGTTGGTACAATATGATACAAATACAAATGGGAACGTGATGACATAAACAAATAATATAAAACAGTTATATAGGAAGAGTTGAGGGAGCCCAGAATAAGAAGCAAGTCTATCTGGAAGAATCAGGGAAGGCTTCAAGGAGAAAGTAATATTTCAACTGGGCCTATAAAAGGTTGAGGTTGAATAGGAGTAACTGAAATTATATATATCAATCCATGTATGTGGAGCTGGGGGGACAGAGTGTGGGGGAGCAGCGGGGGATTAAAATCCCAATTCCATAAAACCACTTGCAGGTATTTTTATAAAGAGTAGCTTCTCCAGAGTTACCGCATTCCCTACGTATAAGACACACCTTTATTCCAAAAATTTGGGGTCTAAAAACTGAGTGCATCTTATACAGTGGTTGTAGATTTTTTAACTTGCATTTCCCGCTTTTTCCTCGCTTGTTTTTGTACTCCTTGTTGAAAACAGTGATTCATCATCAAACACAAATGAGGACAAGCTAATGGATGGGAGTTTTGACAGTGATCAGGAGTTGTATGAATTTAATTATGAATAAAACTTGAGTTCAATAACTTTATGTAATACATTTTTTTTCAAATTTTGGGCCCCCAAATTAAGATGTGTCTTATACATGGGAGCATCTTATACATGGGGAAATACATTACTTTATAATAAAGTACTAAGAAAAAAACAATGATGATATGCAAAGCCAGACTGTATCAACTGCTAAAGAAATTAAGCCCTGCACCATCAGATTCCAGTTTTCTTGTCAGGTCCAGCTCACGTTTCTGATCTCACTTCCCACTATTTTTCACCCTTCACTCTCCCATTAAACTTTCTTTTTCTTTTTTGTGCAACAAAGACAGAGAGACATAGAAAGGGAGAGAGATGAGAAGCATCAGTTCTTCGTTTGTGGCACCTTAGTTGTTCATTGATTGCTTTCTCATATATGCCTTGACCGGGGGCTACAGCAGAGTGAGTGGCCCCTTGCTCAAGCCAGCGACCTTGGGCTCAAGCCAGCAACCATGAGGTCATGTCTATGATCTCATGCTCAAGCCAGCAACCCTGTGCTCAAGCTGGTCAATTCACACTCAAGCTGGATGACCCTGTGCTCAAGCTGACAACTTCAGAGTTTCGAACCTGGGTCCTCTGTGTCCCAGTCTGATGCTCTACCCACTGTGCCACTGCCTAGTCAGGCTCCATTAACCTTTTTATTCAAGACTAACTTATCATTCATCTCCCCTTCTCAATGCCTATCCTTGTTTTCATTATATATAATACTTGTGGCTCTCTTACAAAACTCTACTAATTCTTCAAAGTCCTGCTCAACAGTCACCCCTTCAATGAAGGCTTCACTAATGTTAAGACAAAAATCAATTTTTCCCTTTTCTATTTTCTGATGACTTTGTTCACATCGTTATTCAGAGCATCATTACTGCTTTATAGGTAGTGACTTTTTTGTGTTTTCCCTGCCAGATTCTACTTTTCTGATAGTAAAGGGTATCATCAACCTCCTTATGCTCTCAGAACACAGTACTACACTTGGTACAGAGCTCTCAGCAGACTCCGGAATTAGTATTCATTATGTGCCATAGGGGTTTATTTTACTTGCATGTGCCACAGTTACCTCATACATAAAACCTAAACCATCAAATCCCATGTAGTTCCAAAAAATTGCAGGAACATTTTTTTTAAGTTTTTTTTCTTTTTATTTATTCATTTTAGAGAGGAGACACAGAGTGAGGGGGGGGGAGGAGCTAGAAGCATCAACTCCCATATGTGCCTTGACCAGACCAGTGCAGGGTTTTGAACTGGCGACCTCAGTGTTCCCAGGTCGACGCTTTATCCACTGCGCCACCACAGGTCAGGCTGCAGGAACATTTTATGACATACTTCCAGGACCATTTTGACCATGAAAATATAATCAGAAGTACTAAATTGATATTTAAGATAGAAAACTTGGAGACAGGTTAAAATTAAAAGTGTAGAAAAGTACCATGCAAAGACAAGCACAAGAAAGCTGGATAGTTACATTAATGTCAGAAAAAACAGACTTTAGGATTTAGGATATTGCCTGAGCAGGCTGTGGCACAGTGGATAGCGCATCGGACTGGGATGCAGAGGACTCAGGTTCAAAACCCCGAGGTCACTGGATTGAGCATGGGATCACGGACATGACTTGAGTACAGGGTCACTAGCTTGAAGCCCAAGGTCGCTGGCTTGAGCCCAAGGTTGCTGGCTTACGCAGGGGGTCACTAGCTGTGCTGGAGCATCCCTGGTCAGGGCACATATGGGAAAGTAATCATCGAACAACTAAAGTGCCACAACAAAGAACTGATGCTTATCATCTCTCTCCCTTCCTGTCTGTCTGTCCCTATCTGTCTCTCTCTCTGACTGTCAAAAAAAAAAAAGGATATTGCCACTGAAATAGAAAGACATTTCATAATGATAAAGTGTTAATACTTTAAGTTTATATGACATTCTTAAAGTATAGATGCATAAAAATCAGCATTAAAACATACAAAGAGCCTGACCTGTGGTGCCGCAGTGGATAAAGTGTCGACCTGGGAACACGGAGGTCACCAGTTCAAACCCCTGCACTGGTCTGGTCAAGGCACATATGGGAGTTAATGCTTCCAGCTCCTCCCCCCTTTCTCTCTCTCTCTCTCTCTCTCTCTCCTCTCTAAAATGAATAAAATAAAAAGAAATTTAAAAAAAAACATACAAAGAAAAAATAAGATATACAGAACAATATACTAGTATATTTGGTGATTCCAATACTCTTCTTAATTAGTCAAAGCAGACAAAAATATCAGTAAATATATGGAAGACCAGAACAAAACTATAAATCAGTTTGACCTGACAGACATAGAATAATACATGCACACATAACAGAATATATATTCTTTTTAAGTGCACATGGACCATTCACCAACTGAAACATATGAAGAGCCATAAAACCAGCCAATAAATTTAAAAGAATTTATATTAAAAATGCATTCTCTAAATATAATGAAATTAAACTAGAAATCAAAAACAAAAACATACCTTTAAAATACCAAATACGTAGTTAGAAATTAGAGCCTAGCCAGTGGTGGCACAGTAGATAAAGCATCGACCTGGAACAATGAGGTTGCCAGTTCAAAACTTTAGGCCTGCCTGGTCAAGGCATATATGACAAGCAATCAATGAACAACTAAAGTGAAACAATTACAAGTTGATACTTCTCATACCCCTCTCCTTTCTCTGTAAAATTATTAAATAAAATCATTGAAAAAAAAAAGTTAAACAACACAATTCCATAGGTTACTTCTTCTTTTCCTGCAATTTCTTTTTTAACTTATAAGTTATTTAGAACAAATCGCAGAAAAAATAGAAATAAAACATTCAAAATTTGTGGTATAGCAATAAAAAGTGCTAAGAGGAAAATTTATAACTTTAAATCCTGCTATTAAAAAGAAAAGTCTTGCCCAACCTGTGGTGGTACAGGGAATAGAGCACTGACCCAGAACATTGAGGTTGCCAGTTCAAAATCTGGGGCCTACCTGGTCTAGGCACATATAAGAAGCAATCAATGAACAACTAAAGTAAAGTAATTATGAGCTGATGCTTCTTACTCCCTCTTTCTCTTCCCCCCTCTCTCTAAAATCAATAATTAATTTTTTAATTAAAAAGGATTAAAAAGGTCTAAAATTAGTACTCTAAACTTCTACTTCATAAAACTTTTTTAAAAATTGAATAAAAATAACAAAGAAAAAAGTAGAGAAAATTAACAAAGACACAAGCTGTTCCTCTGAAGTGATTATTCAAATTCAAAAACCATTAGGATGATTAATCAACAAAAAAGAGAGAATACACAAATTACCAATATCAGGAATCAACTCAGATTCTACAGACATTAAAAGAACTATAAGGAAATATGAGAAATAATTTTATGTCAATAAATTCAGAAACTTAGATGAAATGAACAAAGTCCTTGGAAATACAACCTATAAAAACTGATGCAGCGCCTGACCAGTGGTGGCGCAGTGGATAAAGCATCGACCTGGGAACACTGAGGTTGCCGGTTCGAGACCCAGGACTTGTCTGGCGAAGGCGCATATGGGAGTTGATGCTTCCAGCTCCTCCCCCCTTTCTCTCTCACTCTCTCTCTCCTCTCTAAAATGAATAAATAGTAAATAAATAAATTAAAAAAGAAAAACTGATGCGCCTGACCTGTGGTGGCGCAGTGGATAAAGCGTCGACCTGGGAACACTGAGGTCACCAGTTCAAAACCCTGCACTGGTCTGGTCAAGGCACATATGGGAGTTGATGCTTCCAGCTCCTCCCCCCCTTTCTCTCTCTCTCTCTCTCTCTCTCTCTCTCTCTCACTCTGTGTCTCCTCTCTAAAAATGAATAAATTAAAAAAAAAAAAGATGTGCCTTTAAAAAAAAAAAACTGATGCAAGAAACCTAATGAAAAACAAACTTACAGACCAGTATCTCCCATGAACAAAGATGCAAAAATCCTAAATACTGGCAAATCAAACATAAATAAATATATATAATGATACCTCATGTCCAAGAGGCCAGGGAAGCAAAGTTGGCTCAACAGAAAATGTTTTTAAAAAAAATCAATTATTTAATCATATTAATAGAACAGACAAAATAATGTGATCATTTCATAGATATAGAGTAACATTTGACAGAATTCAATACCCAATCATGATAAAATTTAGTAAGTCAAGAAAAGAAAAGAATTTCAAGAATTTCCTCAATCACACAAAGGATATCTATAAAAAACCTACAGCTAACATCATACCTAATAATGAAATTTTGAGTGTTTTCCCCCTTTGATCAAGAAAATGCAAGGATTTCCACTCTACCACTTATACTCAACATTGTAGTGAAAGGTACTAGCCAATGCAACAAGGCAAGAAAAAAATAAATGCATAAAGATCAGAAAGGAAAATATGAAACTTTCTATTCACAGATTACATGATTGTTTACTTAGTAACAAAAATAAACCTAATAGGTGAATTTAACAAGCTAGAAGATTAAAGAAGGATAAAAACAATTTTATAATCTCTATGCTAGCAGCAATTAGAAAAATGAAATATTAAAAATACTATTTATAAGAGCATCAAAAATCATAAAATACTTAGAAATAAATTTAACAAGATGTTTAAGACCTCTACAATGAAAACTATAAAACAGAGAAATTAAAAGAAACCTAAATAGAGAAATTTACCATGTTGGATTATAAGACTCATATTTTTAAGATAAGATGTCTATTCTCCCCAAACTGGGATTATGATCAGGGTGTAATACAATGCCAATCATAATCCCAATAGACTTTTTTTTTCCTTAAGTGAGAAGCACCAAGGCAGAGAGAAAGACTCCCACATGTGCCCCAACTGGGATCCATCCAGCAAGCCCCTTATGGGGTGATGCTCTGCCCATCTGGAACCCTTGCCCTATTGCTCCACAACCAAGTTATTTTAGTGCCTGAGGTGAGGCCATGGAGCCATCCTCAGAGCGCAGGCCAACTTGCTCCAACCAAGCCATGGCTGAAGGTGGGAGAGAAAGAGAGAGAGAAGGAAGAGGGGGAGGGATGTAGAAGCAGATGGTTGCTTCTCCTGTGTGCCCTGACCGGGAATCAAACCTCAGACATCAACCCTACAGGCTGACGTTCGAATGCTGAGCCAATCAGCCAGGGCCCCAATAGACTTTTTAAAAATAAAAATTGATGTATTAGGTATCTATTTTACATAACATATTACACCAAAATTTAGAGTCAGAAATGTGAAAGCAGTTCAGACTTGGGATCTTTTATGGATCCAGATCCAAAGCAATCTGAAGGCCTGTATGGGGCTGGAGTATATACTTCCAAGATGGCAAATTCACATGGCTGTTGGGTAGACACCTGTTTCTTACCACACAGATCTCTCTCTATGACAAGAGAGCTGGCTTCCTCCAGAGTGAGTACTGTAAGAAATAAAGCCAAGAGAGGAGCAGCCATGCCTTTTATAACCTAGTACCTGAAGTCTCACCCCATTACTTTTACTAGAAGCAAGTCACTAAATTTGACCAATACTCAAGGGAAAGGGAACGTTAAGTTCCACCTCATAAACAGAGAAGTAGCAAAGGATTTGTGCACATCTTTTAAAACCACTAAATGACAAGCTGATTCTAAAATTTATATGGGAATGCATAAGACCCAGAATATTCAAAACAATCTTTCAAAAGAATCAAGTTGGAAGACTTTCAGTAGTTGACTTCAAGACCTACTATAAAGCTGTATTTATCAAGATTTTGTGGTAATGGTACAAAGATATACAAATTAATCAATAGATTAGAGAGCCCAGAAATAGACCAATATGTACTGTCCACTGATTTTTGACAATGGAGGAAAAGTAATCCACTGGGAAAGAAAAGTCTTTTCAGCAAATAATGCTGTAGATATGCAATGGGAAATAAATAAATCTCAAACCCTACTTCACATCATATATGACAATGAATTTGAGATGGATATAAACCTAAATATAAAGCCTAAATATATGTATTCTAACCCTGGCCAGATAGCTTGGTTGGTTAGAGGATGGTTCTGATACACAAAGGTTGCCAGTTTAATCCCCAGTCAGGGCACATATAGGAAGAGATCAATGTTTGTTTCTCTCTCTTTCTCACTTTCTCTCCCTCTTTCCCTCTTCCTCTAAAATTAATAAATAACATTTTTTTAAAAAGATTGTTTATATCTTCTAGAAGAGAACATGGAAGAATATCTTTACAACATGAGGGTAAACAGGTTTTTAAACAGGATAAGGACGGCAATAACTATAAAAGAAAAAGCTGAGAAATTAGACTCCATCAAAATTTAAAACTTCTCCTCATTAAAAGACAACTCTAAGAAAATGAATAGAAAAACATAGAGGGGGAGAAAAGAGTCACAAAACATTCATCTGACAAAAGGAGCTATTTTCAGAATATTTAAGGAACCCCTAAAACAATAATGCAAAGACAACCATTTATTAAATGGGCAAATGATCTGAAAAGACACATGACAAAACAAGAGATTTAAATGGCCAAGAAACACATAAAAATGTACTCAATATCTTTAGTCATCCGTAAATGTTAATTAAAACTACAATGAGTCCAGAATGAATAGAATTTTTTTTTAAATGACAACACCAAATGTTGCTGAGAATGTGGAACACCCAAAATTTCTATGAGAATGAAAAATGGTATATCACTTCAGGAAAAAGTTTTTGCAGTCCCTTATAAAACTAAATATAAACTAACCCTACAACTTGGCAATTTCCCTCCTAGGTATTTATCCAAAAAAGATAAAACATATGTTCACAAAAAGACTTGTATAAGAATGTTCATAGCAGTTTTATTCATAATAGCCAAAACTGAAAATAGCCTAGGTATCCATCATTAGGAGAATAGATAAATAATCTATGGTAATATTCATATAATGAAATACCACCCAATAATTAAAAGGAACAAACTACAAATAAAACAGCATGAATAAATCTCATTTCTCACAAGCATGAATCTTAAACGGATTACTAAAGATTTAAAATGTTTTCAGTTTTAACTTCTAGTACAGTAAACACCAAGAGATTTAACAGTTCTTCAGGGTTCTCAATTTTTAAATGTGTGAAGGGGTCATGAGTCTACAAAGGTAGTTCTGATCTAATAAAAGTTGAAGAAGGGCATGCCCTACAGTCTAACAATTACACTCCTAAATACACACTGAAATTCTTAAACATTTGTATGTTCCACAAGATGTACAAAAATGTTCTTAGCATTATCTGTTATAGCTAAACCCTGGAAACAAAATATCTAATAACTGGAATATGGATAAATTGATAAATTCATACAGGGAAGCAAACCTAAACAGTATATATTTAATTTTTAAAAAATTTATTTATTGAGCCTGACCTGTGGTGGCGCAGTGGATAAAGCATCGACCTGGGAACACTGAGGTCGCCAGTTCAAAACCCTGCACTGGTCTGGTCAAGGCACATATGGGAGTTGATGCTTCCAGCTCCTCCCCCCTTTCTCCCTTTCTCTCTCTCTCTCTCACTCTGTCTCCTCTCTAAAAAAAAAAAAAAAAAATGAATAAAACCCTTGCCTTAAGAAAAAAAAAATTATTTATTGATTTTAGAGAGAGAGGAAAGGAGAGAAGGAAACATCAATTTGTTGCTGCGCTTATTTATGAATTCATTGGTTGTTTCTTATATGTGCCCTGACTGGGGATTGTTCCTAGCCAGGGTTCTAAACAGTATATTTTTAAGAATGCTTAAAGTGGTAAAAATCTAGAAAATAATAAACACTAAACTAAGGATAGTGGTTACCCCTGGAAAAAAAGAAAAAAGATGGGATCAGGCAAGGGCACATTGGGGGTTCAATGTTTATTTAATGACTGCTCTTAACCAAAGAATAGTCTTCTTTATCAACGTCATAATTCCCTTTAATTATCTGATTGGCAAGACTAACTGAATCAACTCCAATGATCAAAGGACTATCAGACGACAAAGTAGACATGCTTTCCTGTCTGCTTTCAAACAAACAAACAAACAAAAAAGTGAGGGCAAGAGGTGTAACTGCTACCCAGCAGGTAATATTTCAGTTTGGGAACACTATCTTATCTAGAATCTCTCCTTATTGTTTCGTATGAATGAATAAATGCGTGAATGTCAGTTATAAAAACAGTTCATAGAGCTGTACCTAGATTTTAACACGCATAATTTTGTTTTGTTTTCTGGCTCCATCCAGTCTTCCCACTTGCTGTTAAAAGCATCTTATTCTGTAATATTAAAGAACTTTAAGAGCAATAGTACATACCTATAATGAGTCAAATATTTTTCTAGGTCTGCAACTAAATTATTGAGTGAAATCTCTCTTTTATGTCTCATGAGTACATCACAGGGATAAATAAAATGATGCTTATATGTCCTGGCCATGTCATTCCAATATGCCAAGGTTGTGGGTTTAATCCCTGGTCAGGGCACATACAAGAATCAACCAATGCGCCTGGCCAAGTGATGGCACAGTGGATAGAGCATCTGACTGGGACACAGAAGAATCAACCAATGAATGCATTAAATAAGTGAAACAACAAATTGATGTTTCTTTCTCTCTCTCTCTCCTTCTTCCCCTCTCTATCTAAAATCAATTTTTAAAAATGATGCTTACAAAATTCCTTGAAATCTTCAGATAGGAGGGCCTTTAAAAGTATTAAACCTTATTATTATGTTTTAAAGTCTCATCTTCTAAGAATAAAAGGTATTGTATAATTTGGTATACTCTGAGTTTACACAACAGGAAATCAAAATTACTCAAAACTCAACTTCAGACACTGTTTCAGTTATCTATTGCTGAACAACAACCACCCCAAAACTGCATGGCTTTAAAGAACAACCTTTTCTCATTTTTATTTATTTATTTTTAAGAGAGAGAGGAAGGAAGAGAGAAAGAAAAACATAGATTTGTTGTTCCATTTATGGTTCATGCATTCATTTGATTTTGTATGTATCCTGACTAGGAATCAAACCCACAACCTTGGTGTATCCAGATGATGCTCTAACCAACTGAGCTACCCAGCCAGGGTCTTAAAAAACAATTTATTACAATTTATCACAAGAAAGTATGAACAATGACAAGTACATAGGAGGATAAGTATATATGTAAATAGCCTATTTTAACAGGAATCCAGTACAAGTAAGAAAGTTAGGAAGTACTACAGGGAAAAGGAGGAAGACTGAAGAGTTTAGAATAAATTGGTTACCATAATAAACTACAACTACACATACACCAGAATCACTATAATTGAAAAGACTAACACCAAATGTTGACAAGAATGTGCCTCAAATGCTGTGAAATAAAACAGTACAACCACTTTGGGAAAAGATCTGGCAGCTTTCTACCCTGTGATCCTGTTATTCCAACCCTTAGTATTTGCCCTATGAGAAATGAAAATATATATGTATACACAAGAAGACTTGTACAAGAATGTTCATAGCAGCTTTAGTTATAATTGTCAGAACCTGAAAACAGCCAGGTGTCCATCAACAGGAACATAAACTGTGGTATATTCATACAATGGGACACTACTCAGCAATAAAAAAGAAATCACCAATAGATGCAATAACATAGATGAATCTCAAAATCATTACGCTAAGTGAAAGAAGCCTTATACCAAGTAATTAATACTACATGATTCCACTTACATGAAGTTCTACAAAAGGCAAATCTAACCTATAGTAAAGGGGAAAAAAATCAGAATATTTTTGCCCCTGGGAAAAAGGGGGGAAGGTAGAGGTGGGAATTAACTGGGAAGGAGAATGAGGAACTTTCTTGATTGATGGTGATGTTCCATTATCTTGATAGGGGTTTTGGTCACAAAGATGTATCCATTTCTCAAAATTCAGAATATGTGCACTTAAAATGTGTGCATTACACTGAATATAAATTCTACAACAAAAGGAAAAAACAAAGACTTAAACTTTGGTGATATATTGAAGTAGTTCGGGGAAAGAGTACAGATGTCTGCAATTTACTTTGAAATGTGTCAAAAAATAAAGTGAAGTGATAGATGGAGAGAAGAGATAAATGCATAGAAAAGTGATAAAAACAGGTAGAGTAAAATATTAATGGTAGAATCCAGGTAGTAGTAGGTCAACAGATATTCACTGCAAAATTCTTTCAACTTTGTTGTATGTGTGAAAATATTGATTTTAAAAAAAGGGATTTTCATGCCATCTTTAGAATTTGGCCTTTATCCTTCAGTTAATAGAAAGTCTTCAGAGAAAGAGAAGCACCTAATTCTGTAAGGAGTAATCAGCCAAGGTTTATAGAAGTATCCACTGACTGAGAGAACGTAGCAACAAATGACAAAAGAAACAATGCAAAAGCAATTCAGTTAAGGTTGTTTGGCATATTAAATACTTCAATTGAGCTTCCCATTGAACACGCCTAAAAATTCTGGTATGCACAATATATTTAAACAAATGAAAGAGAGAAGGAAGAAAGGAGAAGGGAAGGAAGGTCCACTAAGGTGAAAGTCAAGTAGGAGACTACCCCAAATAAAAGCTTAATCTCCCAACTCCACCACCCTGAAACTCAGTGTTTCCTCTTAAGGCCTTTCAACTGACTGGATGAAGCACAGCTATATTATTGAGAGTAATCTTTACTTAAAGTCAACTGATTGTAGATAATAACCACATTAAAAAATATCTTCACAAAACACTAAAATTAGTATTGGATTAAATGACTGGATACTAGGGCCTAGCCAAGTTCACACGTAAAACTGACCATCACACAAATAAGGAAGCCACAACTGTAACAGAGCATGATTTATTTTTTAAAAATGTACTTTGAATGATTAAGTGATTTGCTCAAAGTCAAAGATTCAATGGAACAAAGTTCAGATAGAAATATTGATTCTGACTCCAAATCATTAAACCATGTACTTTTTCCACAGGAAAACATGTAGGACTTTCATGTCACCATAAATTACTTTTGCTGTCTCTTTTGGACTCCATTATTTTTCCGGGTCCTAAAATATTTCTTTGATGCCTTAACTTCTTCCAAAATGTACTTCTGCACTTCCTAAGTCTCCAGGTGAGGTTTTTCCCCACAGACTGGAAAATGGTTGACAAAGGGGCAAGGGTAGAACCCAAAATCAAAGAAACAATTTAGCCTGAAATAATAATGCACCGGGTAAGACTTTCATTGAAATGCTGATTATTCTATGTATTCCAGCTCAGTAAAATTTCCCAAATTACCATGAGGTAGGTATTTGTTCTTCTTATTTACCCACATCCTATGTGCTACCAAAAGACAATTCTTCCTAATTAATATCTTGAATGGCTTGGGTAAATTTTAAGGCAAGACTAGACTTCAAAATGTACTTAGCCTTCAAGTATTACTAAACTCTAATTAGTAAACTATAGACTTAAGCCTAAAATATGGTTTGGTTTGAGCATGGCAAATATATTAGAAGCAAATGAGAATGAAAACTTTCTGAAATGAAAAAGTAGTTAGTTCAATCTAAGTTGTAATTTTGCTCATTACCCAGAAAAATCATTTTTTCTTTTTTTTAATTGTATTTATTACGGTGCCACTAGTTAACATAATCAAACAGGTTTCAGGTTCCCAACCTTTTTGAAGCTTTCCCTCACATTCAGTGTTTTCAGCCTATAGCTGGGTAAAGGGGGAATGAACACCTAACTTTGTTTTTAAAGCTACAAACCTAGGTTCCAGTACCAGCCCTGTGATACTGAACAAGTATTATCCTTTTGAATTTGGTTTCTTTACATATAAACAGGGATAATATCTACACCTCACAAGAAAAGTGCTTTTTGGAACTGTCACTACACTTTTTCAAATATAGTCTCCAGACCAGCAGACATGCACATTCAAGTCTGAGAAGCACAGCTACAAAGCATTCTATAGAACAGGGATCGGGAACCTATGGCTCACAAGCCAGATGTGGCTCTTTTGATGGCTGCATCTGGTTCACAGACAAATCGTTAATAAAAATATAATAACATTAAAAATATAAAACATTCTCATGTATTACAATTTATTCATTTCCTACCGCTCATGTTCATGGTTGCGGGTGACTGGAGCCAATCACAGCTGTCCTCCAGGACAACAACAAATTTTTATTGAATAATGCCTAACATACATGAGTCATTGTGAGGTCAGGAAGTAAACTTCCCTCCTTTTAATCAAGTAGTCAGCTAGCTAATTGCAGAAACCCTTTTGACAAAGAAGATGGCTAAAAGAAAAAAAGATGGTGTATTGTACTTTCCAGCAGGAATTCACCTTTGTGGAGAGAATTCACCTTTGTGGAGAGAGCAGGTTCTGCAGTGTGTCTAATATGCAATGATAAAATTGCATCTATGAAACGGTCAAATATAAAGCAGCACTTCGACACACACCATACTACATTTGCATTGAAATATCCAGCGGGAGACAGCAGGAAGAAAGCACGTCAAGAGCTACTGTGCAGAGTGCAAGCTAGTCAGCAGCAACTCCGTGTTTGGACCCAACAAGGTGACTGGAATTTGGCTAGCTTTGCTGGTGCTTTAGCAATTGTGAGAAACAGAAAGCCATTCACAGATGGGGAGTATGCCAAAACATTCATGCTTGATGTTGCCAATGAACTTTATGACGACTTTTCAGATAAAGACAAGATAATCAAACGAATAAAAGACATGCCTCCGTCAGCAAGAACTGTTCACAATCGTACCATCATGATGGCAAATCAAATTGAGGCAACACAAGTGAAGGACATAAATGCAGCACCATTCTTTTCTCTAGCTTTGGATGAGTCAATAGCCGTAAGCCATTTATCCCAGTTAAGCGTGATTGAAAGGTATGCTGTCGGTGACACACTAAATGAGGAAAGTTTTGCTGTTTTGCCTATGAAAGAGACAACAAGAGGGGAGGATTTATTCCAGTCTTTCACTGAGTTTGCTAAAGAAAAAAATCTACCAATGGATAAACTTATTTCGGTGTGTACTGATGGTGCTCCGTGCATGGTAGGGAAAAACAGAGGATTTGTAGTGCTTCTTCGTGAACATGAAAAGAGACCCATCCTAAGTTTTCACTGCATCCTACATCAGGAGGTGCTTTGAGCTCATATGTGTGGCGAGCAGCTTGGTGAGGTGATGTTGCTGGTCATTCAGGTGGTCAACTTTATTGTTGCCCAAGCTTTAAATGGTCACCATTTTAAAACACTGCTGGATGAAGTTGGGAATAATTATCCTGGTCTGCTTCTGCACAGTAATGTGCATTGGTTGTCAAGAGGGAAGGTGCTCAGCCGTTTTGTGGCTTGTCTGAGCGAAATCCAGACTTTCTTGAAATGAAAAACATCGAGCATCCTGAGTTAGATAACACTGAGTGGCTCCTGAAGATCTGCTATCTTGTGGACATGACTGAACATCTGAACCAGCTCAATGTGAAAATGCAAGGTGTTGGAAATACAGTCTTATCCCTTCAACAAGCAGTGTTTGCATTTGAAAACAAGCTGAAACTCTTCATCGCGGACATTGAAACAGGTCGTTTACTACAGTTTGAAAAGCTTGGAGAGTTTTAAGATGCATGCACAGCAAGTGACCCTGCTCAACATCTTGATCTACAGTGGCTAGCAGGCTTCACATCTAATCTCCTGCAGTCAGTCATTCAAAGCGTACTTTGGAGAGTTTCGTGAGCGCACTCGTCTTTTTAAGTTCATCAGCCATCCACATGAGTGTGGGAGAGCGCTGATCTGAGCTACATCCCCGGTGTCTCTGTCAGAGATTTTGGAGCCACAAGCTGCTGACCTGAAGGCCTCAGACATGTGGGTGAATAAGTTCAAGTCACTGAATGAAGATTTGGAAAGACTTGCATGACAGCAAGCGGAGTTGGTGAGCAAACACAAGTGGGGAGAAATGAAACAACTTCAACCCGTGGACCAGCTGATTATCAAAACTTGAAACACGCTTCCCGTCACATACCACACACTGCAGCGTGTAAGTACTGTTGTACTGACAATGTTTGGCTCTACCTAGGCATGTGAGCAGTCTTCCTCACATCTAAAGAACGCTAAGAGCAGCCTACGATCATGTTTAACGGATGGATGTCTCAAAGCCTGCATGAAGCTTAACCTCACCATGTATCAACCAGACTACAAAGCTCTCAGCAAAACCATGCAGTACCAGAAGTCGCATTAATGGTAAGAAGTACTTTATTCATCATTGGTTAGCAATAGCATAACAACGTTATTAAAAAGAATTCAGACTTATTGTACTTTAAAAGTGTTGGTCTTACATAAATGCACACATTTACTTGTATTTATTGTTAAACATATTGTATGGCTCTCATGGAATTACATTTTAAAATATGTGGCGTTCATGGCTCTCTCAGCCAAAAAGGTTCCTGACCCCTGCTATAGAATATAGAATTCTACAGAATGCACTGGGGACCTTCACTGTAAAAAAATAGTTCATTGGGAGCTCTTTTTGTTCTGAGAAAGTCCAATGATCTTGTAACTTATTAACAATATAACATCAATAACATTTGACATCCTCCTCCTCAAGTCTACCACTTCTCATACTGAGAAACTACTGAATATAGATTCTGATCTAGGCTTTACCACTAATTTGCAACATAATCTTGGGCCAATCACTTCAATTCTCAAGGTCTTTCTCTTTATATGTAAAATGAGATTAAACTACTAGTTCCCAGCCTCAGATTCCCTGGACCCACTGGGATATGATAAAGTAGTAATGGAGGGAGGCAAGATAGTATGGTAGCTAAGAGCACAGCTTTGAAATTAAATGACCCTTGGGTCATTTAGGGTCGGCAACTTATCAGTGTGTGACCTATAGGAAGTTATTTAACCTTCCTAAACTTCAATGTCTTAAACTGCAAAATTAGTATTACAATAGATTACAAATAAGTACTCTGCTAGGTAACTTTTTTAGTGCGATAGAAATAGTCGGCCCTGGCCAGTTGGCTCAGTGGTAGAGTGTTGGCCCAGCGTATGGATGTCCCCAGTTCAACTCCCAGTCAGGGTACACAGGAGAAGTGCCCATCAGCTTCTCTATCCCCCCCTTCTCATTCCTCTCTCTCTCTCTTCCCCTCCTGCAGCCATGGCTCAACTGGAACAAGTTGGCCCCAGGCGCTGAGGATCACTCCATGGCCTCCACCTTAAGCACTAAGAAGAGCTTGATTGCTGAGCAACGGAGCAATGCCCCAAATGGGCAGAGCCCCTAGTGGGTTTGCCAGGAGGATCCTGGTCGGTGCACACACGTGAGTCTGTCTCTGCCTCCCCTCCTCTCACTGAATTAAAATTGTCTACATCTTGATTGAGATGGTTGTACAGATGTATATACCTGTCAAAATTTTGGAAACTATGCTTTTTAAAAAGTATATTTTCTTTATTGATCTTAAAGAGAGGAGATAGATGGGGGTAGGTGGAGGCACTGGGAAGCACAGTTGTTTCTCGTATGTGCCTTAACCAGGCAAGCCCAGGGTTTCAAACCAGCCACTTTAGCATTCCAGGTCAATGTCTTATTGACTGTGCCACCACAGGTTAGGCTGGAAACTATACTCTTAAAATGGATGCATTCTACTGTAAGTAAATTATACCTAACAAAGCTAATTTGAAAAGTAAAAAAGACAGATAGGAAAAAGAATGTGTTTTAGAGTCAGACTGTATGAATTAAAATCCTTGCTTTGCCTCTTGCAAAGTGAAAACTTTACACAAATTACTTAACCGCTCTGTGCCCTTAATTTCCACATCTGTAAAATAGGACTACTAATAGAATCTACTTTTTTGTGAACATACTCATTTATTTGTTTTTTATAATATATCATCTGTATACTGTATTGTGTGTTCACCACCCCAGGTCAAGTCTCCTTCAATCACCATTTATCCCCACTTTACTTTCTTCTACCTACCCCCACCCCACTTTCTCTCTGGTAATAACCCATACTGTTGTCTGAGTTTTTTGCTTAATCCCTCCACCTTTTTCACCGAGCCCCTAACAGAATCTAACTTAAAAGGGATGTTATAAGGATTATAATAAAGGTTCTTATGAGATAGTATAGACCAGTGGTTCTTAACCTGGGTTCTATCGAACCCTAGGGGTTCGATGAGTCGGTCTCAGGGGTTGGTTTTGTTCTTTGAGCAAGATGATGTTCATGCGCGGCTCATTTTGTGCACCAGTAAAAAAACATATACCTATGTCTTGAATTTGGGGAAAAAAATCATATTTTATTTATCACTAAAGAAGGATTCAGTGAATGCGCATATGAAACTGGTGGGTTTGGTACCTCAAAAAAGGTTAAGAACCACTGGTATAGACATAGAGCTTTGCATATTTAGTGCCCCACAATGTTGATTATTATAATTTCTATTGGTTATTTTCAATATTTCAAAAATCACATTTATTCACAATAAGGATGCAATAAAGATATGTGCATCTGCTGTAGACTTACATCAATACATTAAGGTAACTACATCTCATATAGATCAATACAGTGTGATAACAGTGACTAATTCTCCTCTGATTGACACTTACATGTGCCTTTAATTAATTAAAATGGTAAATACATTAATAATTACAATTTATGTAGAAGTAATAATAAATTACAATTTATGTAAGAACAATGAAGAAAGAAAATAGTTAAAGGCTTCTTTCAAATGAAAAGGTTAAAATAGCTTCTATGTTACCATATGATCCAATAAATACATTTTTGAGTCTCAAAGAAATATTTGTACACCCTGTCATGGTGGCACTATTCACAGTGGACAAAAGGTGGAAGCAACCCATGTGCCCATCAACAGAGGGATGGATAAGCAAAATGTAGTGTGTATATGTGTGTGTGTATATGTTTACAAAATGAAATACTATTCAGGCTTTTAAAAGAAGGAAATTTTAACATATGCTACAACACTGATGAACCACAAGGATATTATGCTAAGTGAAAAAAGTCAGTCACACACAAAGAAAACAAATACTGTATAATTCCACTTATATGAGATACCTAGAGTAATCAGAGTCAGAAAATAGAGGAGTGGTTATTGACAAGATCTGTGGTTAAGAAGGTAATGGGCAGTTGTTTAATTGCTGTAGAGTTTCAGTTCTGCGAGATGAAAAGAGTTCCAGAGACTGGTTATACAACAATGCAAATGTACTAAACACTACTGAACTATACACTTAAAAATGGTTAAGATGGTAAATTCTGTGTATTTTTCTACAATAAATAAATAAACAGTTGGTATGGCAATTCTTCCAGCACTTACTTACACTGTAAAGCCTTTATTCTTGAAGTTTTTAATGAGCACCTTTTCCTTGCATTCCAATGTACCACATATGTCCATCACTGCACCTGAAACTGGCAGTCTGACTTGTATGCATTAAATCTAAACCCTTTGTGTGTTGAATTTGGCCCTTCATTTGGCCTTCATTCTTCAGTTGATTATGGTGTTTCTGAGCGACAAATCAGAAGCAGTGCTGCTTGCCTGGCAATAACCCTCAGAAAAACGACTGTCTTCCTTAAAGTGACAGGATGTTCCCTCTGCCAATCCATGGGACCCCATGACCAAAAGAAGCCTGAAGTATGTTCACTTACTTGAGGCTGCAAAGAAGATAGTGGGAAGGGGTCTAAAAAAAGGAAAGAAAAAGAAAGGCAGCAATGAACTACAAGAAGCTAGATGCTTTGAATGACACATATGTATGGCAGAGGCAACTGGTTAAAAACACTCTGGTGTTGCGCTGCAGTGGCAAGGAAAGAAAGACCCCTTTACCCCATCTAAATGAATCCCATAATAATGGTCTAAAGGGGTGAGGGTTGTCCTACTTTTCTTCTGCCCAATTCCTGTGAATAGGATGGGAAGAAGGAACGGCACCTACCTAGCTTTTATAGCATCTATAAAACCCATAATTAGGAATTTAAATTTAAAAATATTTCTTAGCTTTCTGATAAATAAAGCCTCCTTCATAATATGTCAATTCTTGGACATTCTTCTTTCAAATATATTTTTAGTAATCCATTTCCCTTGAAAACAGGAAATGCCTATTTGAACTTATCTCTTCATACCCTTACTGGCCTGCTAGCTACCTTGAACAGAAAGACAGTCTTCACATAGTTTTGCATTCTGAGTCAATGACCAAAAAGGTATTCAACAAGTATTTACTGAATAAACAAAACATTCTGAAAATATTTTCAGTAGATAATTCTCCCTGAAGGCCATAATTAAGGCATAGAATTCACTTCTACTTCCCTTTAGGCAATATTTCTTCCATGAAACCAACTACACCTGAAAATCTACTTCCTATAGACAGTATGCCTTCTTAGAAAAAGCTGTCAGAGTTGTATTTGAATACCATTTTTGCCACTTAATAGCTGTATGACGCTGAATGGCTTACTTAACTTCTTTAAATTTAGTCTCCTCATCTAAAAAATGGGAATAATACTACCTATTTATTACTTACTAGGAATGTTCTAAGCATTAGAAATACATAAGCAGACTTCACTTTGGAAGGTTCTAATATGCACAAATTTCAGTTACCAGTTTAGAAACTACCAATCCCCCAACAACACAATTAAAATTTAAGTTACTATAGTATATTAACTGTGAGAAATTAAATATAGTACTATAAACTTTGCTACTAGACCTTCAGTCCACAAATCACTATGTAAATAATAAAAGCATATCACCATCAGTGATTAAGCACGCCACTTCTTTCAAAGTCTGTTGGTAGATTTGACAAAATAAACTGCAAAAAACCCCCACAAAAAAACAATTAGATTGTTGGAGGACTTCTCATCAGCAACAATAAAAGCCAGGCAGGACACAATGGAATAATAGTTACAAAGTTCTGAGAGAAAAATCTCTCTCTGCCTAAACTGCTAACTATGGAAAAACATCAGGGCAAAGTCTGTTGGTGATTAGTCACTGCTCATCTGTTATTCAGTTCTTGTACAGATAGCAAAGCATGTAGTTGAGTTGCCTCCTTGTCTCCTGGTGATGAATGTATGTGACATTTTACAAAAATGAATAATCAAAAGAGGAAACAGGCCAACAATGATGAAAGTACAGCAAGGAACTAAAAGGGACAATGTTAGAAGTAAAATTCCAATCATCTATAAATGCAGTGACAAGAAATAGCTGACAGAGACTATGCTGACCCTGCTGCCATTTGAGAGACTCGATATATGCAGTCAAAGTAACTTAGCAAAGGCAAACTTATTAACACAAACGAAGAAAGTGGTTGTGAGAAAAGCATGAAGATGAACCAGAAGAAGTAACACCAGAAAAAAAATTGTATTAAAGAAACCCTCAGAGATATTTCACAATACAGAAAGTACAAAGAATAAAATGTTAGAAGCTGATCCAAACTTAGAAAGGAGTATGACAATTCACCAAGGCATAGAAAAAATATTCATACTCACTAGTTATAAGACAAGGAAAGCACACACTGTTCAAACTACTCTTTTTTTTCAAACTACTCTTGATAAGTTCTTTTACAAAAACTTTTTAAACTCTCAATGTTTTAAACTACTGTGTACTAAATAAATATTGGTTTTAGTATCTTTTTCATTTTTCTCTATTTTATAACTAACAAAAGAGGGGTTTACAATGTTTGACAAAATTTTTTAAAGGTCACAGAAAAATCCTGACTGTTCCCATCGATTAAGATAGTTTTGGCCCTGGCCTGGTAGCTCCATTGGTTAGAATGTTGTCCTCATATGCTCAGGTGTGGGTTCGAACCCTGGTCAGGGCACACACAAGAATCAACCGATGAATGCATAAATAAGTGGAACAGCAAATCTATGTTTCTCTCTCTTTCTTTCTCTCTCCCTTCCTCTCTCTCTAAAATTAATTTTAAAAAAAGATTGTTTTGCCAGTTTTATAAAATCAATTGATTTTGGAGAAACAGAGAGAGAAAGGGAAGGAGAGGGAGAGAGAGAGGCATTCATTTGTTCCACTTAGTTGTGCATTCATTGGTCCCTGACCAGGTACTGAACCTGCAATCTTGGTGCGAGGGACGACACACTAACCGACTGAGCTAACCCGCCAGGGCCACTTTGCTACTTTTAACTTGCATACTCATTTATGTTGCCTCACACTACAATACAAAGTGAGTACTGCCTGTACCTATAACTTCTGGCACATCAAGACAGATGCTTATTAGTTTACAACTAAAGAGAAACCCTCTACCTTTTCCCCTTGTCCTTACAATCTGTTCAAACAGAAAAGAAATTAGAATTGAACTTGGCTGATGTTAAGAAGATAGCTTTTGACTGAGAACCTCTGTCACATATAAACATGCAATTCCCCAAACTCATCTTTATGTAATCCAAAATATACACAACCTAATGCTGAAAGATAGGCTTCTTGAATAGTTGTTTGTCCTTTGTGATAGTATACTATTTCATGCTTGTCCTCATCTATTGCATGTAGGGGCAAAACAATGAATGTGATAGAAACAGTATGGTATAGTAGCTCTACAGTCAGACCTTAACTTGAATACTACCTCTACACCACTTTTTGCAACCTTAGGTAAGGTACTTCTTAGAGCTTCAATTTCCTAATTTGTGAAATGAGGATAATAATACTTTCTTTTGGGAATTATGATAAAGATGGAAAGAAATAAGATATATGAAGTACTTAGAAAAGTGTGGTACATAGAAGGCACTTAGATACAACTATTATCACCATTATTATCCTTAATATTTCTTTTCTTTCTTTTTTCCTTTTTTTAGTGAGAGAAAAGGACAGGAAGAGAGAGATAAGAAGCATCAGCTCATAGTTGCAGCACCTTAGTTATTCATTGATTGCTTTCTCATATGAGCCTTGACTGGGGGGGGCTCCAGCTGAGCCAGTGACCCCTTGCTCAAGCCACCGACCCTGCACTCAAGCTGGTGAGCCCATGCTCAAGCCAGATGAGCCCGTGCTCAAGCAGGTGACCTCGGGGTTTCAAACCTGGGTCCTCAGTGTCCCAGGCCAACACTCTATCCACTGCACTACCACTTGGTCAGGTTATCCTTAATATTTCTACCATTAATGTAAATATTAGAATGATGATAAAGCTGCATTTGTTTTAAAAACATCATAATTAATCAATATAATCTTCAAAGATCAAATTCTCTTACTCCAAGATATGATAGATACCCACCACTTGCTGAGTAAAGAAGACTTGACCTCAGCACCCTCCAGGTCATTTTTTCTCCTAAGGTATACATGCAGAGAGTGGTCAACATTCACTCACCCTCTCCTTGCAACCCCTGATTCCTATGTCAAAACCCTCCCTGCAGTCTGCTCAGAATTTCCTCTTCAGAGGACAAGAACTAAAGCCATTTCCCATTTCTCAGAGCTATCTGCCAGAAGTAGTATCTTGTTCTCCCACAGCTCACGTGACTTAACTGTCAGTTTTCTCTTTTGATTCTAACCTTTGGTTCTAAACTAAAAGTCATTATTAGCTATATTGACCCATAAAGGTGCAAAGAACCTAAAGGCCAACTAAAGCCAACCCCTTTTGTCTACTAAACAATTATTTCCCCCTAAAATATTTATATGAATTAGTTGAGCAATGTCTATTTTAACACTTTCAGTGACAGAAAGCACTCTACCTCACAAGGCAAAGAGGATTCTAAGATCCTACCTTTAGATAAAAAGTTGCCTTAGATTATAGCAAAAATCTCTCCCCCTCACAGGCAGTTACCACCTAATTCCACATTATAGGAAAATACAGAAAGTTTAACAACTTATATAACAGCCCATCCTACATTTGAAGACCCTTAAGTTTCCCTTCCATTTCCAGTTCGGAAAACATGGCTTTAAGTCCCTTCCCTCAGGGACCTCCTCTGAACCAGGTATGGAATTGCCAACAAGATTTAACAACAAATTGGTAAAGCACTTCCTTTGCCAACATTTAGACTGCCAAGTAATTACACTACAAATGATCCTGTTGCCCATATTCTTTCACTATTATGCAAGAAATACTAATTTAAACCAGTGGTTCAGGAAAAATCTCAGCTTAAATCATGGTAGAAAGGAAATGGTACTCAAGTCCTGAAAAATGCAGCAAGAGTTCTCTTTTCTTTTTTTAACTTAGCCAATTATTGGGAACAGAATTAAGTAGGACCAATTGGCATGAAACCCTTGCCTCTTTTCTACAAACCAACACACATGACTGGGAGAAGGACCCAACAATGGTAAGGTTAGCTAAATAGAGTTCACTTCATGTCCCGAGAAAGTAGATGAAATAAGAAGGAAGTAATACCAAAAAAAAAAAAAAAAAATTCTCTGTATTCTTGCCAGAAGCAGGTGCCTGAAAAAGTATCAAACATTGTGCTTTGACCAAGGTAAACAAGAGAAATAGAAGTGGCAGGTTTTTCCTAGCCTGGCAGGAATAATCATCTGGGAGGGAGACACACACACACACACACACACACACACACACACACACACACACACACGTTGCTGGGGAGCATCAGGGGTCCAGTGATGCCTGTCAGGGGGCAGGAGAATTCTTTCCCAAGTTCTCAGAAAGTGCAATCAGTGGAAATAGTGTCCTCAGGTGACCCCTAACCCTTAGGCAGTGGCCAGGAGGCAGAGTGGGAAGGACTTGGTCCCTTGTGCTCCCGAGAGCCTGGCACCAGCAGGAAGGTACCGACTGACGGCGTGCTCTGCCTTCCACGTCTGGTACAAGCAGAGCCGAGCGGCGGTGCTCAGAGAGCAGATCATCTCTGGTGCTTGAAGGTAGCCTAGGTGGGAGGGAACGGGAGGGAACGGGAGCTAGGGGGTCGAGCTCCGAGACTGGAAAACCGTTTCCTGGAGGTGAACGAAGAGGTCGAATATTAAGAGAGACAGAGGAAAGCATAGATCTTTCAGTTTTCACGAATGGGGGAGGGGAGACTAAACGAAGATATGTTCCCTCAGGATGGTGGCAGCAGGTGCCCCCACAAGACCCCGGCACTCCTCAGCGACACACTGGACCCCTAACCAGTTCCTTCACCGGCAGCCTTCTCATTCCTGTCCCCTGGCCAGGGTGCTCATTTCACCGCCCGTGGCCAGGCCTGCTGCCTCCCTGGCGGCCAGGTCCGCCCTCAGCCTTCCTCACACGGCCCCTCAGCCCGGCGCCTTCTCGCCCTCCCGCTCCTCTCCCTCCCGTCCGCCTAAGGCAGGGCCCGGGCCAGCAGTCGCACTCACAGAACTCGGCGATGTACCAGGTCACCGCGTAGTTCTCCTCGCACCAGTCCAGTGTGGAGGTCGTGCGGCCCCAGTAGCCCTCACGGTCTGCGGCCGGAGCCATCGCGCGCGCCGCCGCCACCCAGGCGCTCCGCTCGTGGCGCTCGGCTCCGAGGGCTCCCAGGCGGGTTTCGGCCCTGCTAGCGCGCTCGCCTCGCGCCCCGCCCCCTTCCCCGAGGGGCGGGGCCCGGCGCCGTCACCGACAAAGTCCAGCGAGGAGGCCCCGCCCACTGGCGCCGTGAAGCCGCCCCGCTGCGCCCGCTCAGGGCCCCCCACCCGAGAGCGCCCGGGTTGTCCTGCCTTGTCCCTCCCAAGGAAGGGGTGTGGTTCAGAGAAGCCGGTGGCGGTGACTTGGACGGCCTGCCCGGCCTCGACACGCCCTTGGCTGTAGTTTCGGGGTTCCTGATGTCCCGGAGGCGGTTTTCCGACAGGATGTGTCTGAACCTCCATCTCTCAGTGTGTGTGGTTTGATTTAATTGGTACGGGGGTGGGATGAAGTCTTCAGCCAGGCTGTGGCTTGATAAAACCTGTGCAGAAATGCACCTCAGTGTCTTTCTGTGGCCACAAGCCTCCAAGGATCCCAGAACAGAATACTGATTTTCCGTTGAAAGAGTGAAGTGCCTCTTGGAAGACAAAGTGAAAAGGCAACAACAGCTCTGTACTGGAAAAAATTAAAAATGGGCTGTGAGATCCTAAAAAAAGAATGCAGCCAGACCATGAAGAGTTTACCTGCTTCATTTCAGTTTGGGCTTCCTAGCCCAAAGGTTTCTATCCTCTAATTATAATTGTGCTCTACTCTCCAGGCAACCAACAACCTCTCCTACTTCTAACCTCAAGACTTCACAGAGCTGCTGGAAGGATCCTTTAAAAACACAAATGTAACTGCCCCTGCCCCTTCAGTTCAGCTATACCAAACTCTTGCCTAGCTTAGAATGTGCTAAATGCACTCCTGTCTTCCTGCTTTTCCTCCTGCCATTCAGCTGGGACTGCCTTCCTCTCTTCTCCATTTGGCTAACTGCTACTGGCCCTTCAAAATCCAACTTCTTGAAGCGCACCAAGACTTTCATCCCCAAGAGCTCTCTGACCCTTTGGTCACATCTTCCCATGACACCTCCAGATTAGAGAGCTTTCTTTCTATTCTTTATGGTCCTAGCACCCAGGACGCTGCCCGATGATGCAGTTTGAAATGAAGAGTACAGTTAAGGATGATATAAATGCTATTTTCCAAATAAGTCAGATAAGGTGCAATCAAAGGTAAAAGAGAACACAATGAGAGATGAGGAGCCCACAGTCTCTCCATAAAGTGATCTTAGCGGATGATAGAGGCACAACTATTACAAGGTACAAGACCTAGGAATAGAAATGGTGTGTTTTAGTAGAAATAGTAGAAAATTTTCTTTTGAGCAGCAGACATTGAGTTTCTGCAGTGTACCCAGCCCTTGGCTGGGTGTTGGGAACACAAGGAAAGATCCAGGAGGCCATTGAGGTGTGGGATAACTATTGTTGATCATTTTTACCTCATACTCTAAAATTTTTGTTCTGTTTGTTTTTAATATGTATAATAATCATAAATGTACATAATTTACAAATGAATAACTATACATGTTTTCATACTTAAAATGAATATGCAGAAATACATACTCAAAAGTGATTTGCTGATGAGATTGAAATGAAAACAGTGTGAAGGCCAGATAATAGAGTGTGATAATAATTTGCTAGGAGTAAACCCCAAATTAGGGTGTTGTGGGAGCCTCTTTGTGGGAAGAACCCCTCACCTAGCCAAGTGATTCAAGGCAGAAAATGAGTCCATGGCTAAAACAATAACCTGTACATTGTTCATCAACAGTGAAAAAAAAATCTATGATTACTACAAAGGTTAGGAGAGAAAAATTTCCTTGCCCAAGAGAAAAGATAAACTGCGTCGTTCCACTCAGAAAACATAAAGTAGATTTCACAATTCCTTCAGCAATTTCTATCTTTCTTTCTTTTCTAAAAAAAAAAACTTTTCCCCTCAGTATAAAAGCAATGCATGGAAATATAAGGGACCCAGAACAGCCAAAACTGTCTGGAAGAAGGAGAACAAAGTTAAAGGAGAACTTCGATTTTTTTTTTAGGTGAAAGGAGGGGAGACAGGCAGACTCCCACATGTGCCCCAACAGGGATCCACCCAGCAACCCCATCAGGGGCCGATGATGCTCACATACTGAGCTATTTTTAGCACTGATGCACTCTAGCAGAGCTATTCTCAGCACCAGGAGCAATCCTCAGCACCCAGGGCCACCCTCAAACCAATGGAGCCACTGGCTGTGGGAGGAGAAGAGGGAGAGAAGTAGGAGAGGGGGAGAAGGGAGAGGAGGGAGAGGGAGGAGGGGAGAACAAATGGTCATTTCTCCTGTGTGCCCTCACTGGAATTGGACCCAGGATGTCCATATGCCAGACTGACGCTCTATCCACTGAGCCACTGGCCAGGGCTCACACTTCGAGATTTTAACACACAAAGCTACACTAATAAAGACAGTGTAGTACTGGCATAAGGATAAACATATAGATCAACGGAGTAGAATTGAGATTCCAGAAATAAATCTTTATATTTACATTTAAATTGATAAATTGATTTTCAACAAGATGTCAGGAGAATTCAATAGGAAAATAAGTGTCTTCTTTTTTTCTTTTTCTTTTTTTTTTTAGAACTGGCTTTTCAACAAATAGTGCTGGGACAACTGGATATCCATATGCAAAAGAATGAAATTAGACTCCTCCTTGCCACAATAAACAAAATTTAACTCGAAATGGATTGTAGACTTACATATAAGAGCTAAACTATAAAACTCTTTGATGTTTACATAAAAGTAAATCTTTGCTTATATAGAATACCAAAAGCACAGGTAACAACAACAACAAAAAGATAAATAGGACTTCATCAAAATGAAAACTTTTTGTTATAATTGGTAGCATCAAGAAAGTGTAAGGAGCCTGACCAGGCAGTGGCACAGTGGATAGAGAGTCAGACTGGGATGCGGAAGACCCAGGTTCGAGACCTCGAGCTCACTAGCTTGAGCCGGGCCCATCTGGCTTGAGCAAAAGCTCGCCAGCTTGGACCCAAGGTCGCTGGCTCCAGCAAGGGGTTGTCTGGTCTGCTGAAGGCCCGCGGTCAAGGCACATGTGAGAAAGCAATCAATGAACAACTAAGGTGTCACAACGGCAACGAACAACTAATGACTGATGCTTCTCACCTCTCTCCGTTCCTCTGTCTGTCTGTCCCTATCTATTCTTCTCTCTGACTCTCTCTCTGTCCCTGTAAAAAAAAAAAAAAGAAAAGAAAAGAAAGTGTAAGGACAACCCAAAAAATGGCAAAAAATACTTGCAAATCATATATCTGATAAGGATACTTGTATTCAATATATATCTAAAACTCTTATAATTCAATAAAAACACAACACAATTAAAAAGTGGGCAAAGCATTTG
Source organism: Rhynchonycteris naso (assembly GCA_037038555.1). Classification (NCBI taxonomy): domain Eukaryota; kingdom Metazoa; phylum Chordata; class Mammalia; order Chiroptera; family Emballonuridae; genus Rhynchonycteris; species Rhynchonycteris naso. Next base: position 316,003,387 of record CM072995.1, read on the forward strand.
AATAGACATTTCTCCAAAGAAGATATAGACAAATCAAAACCACAATGAGATGTGACTTCTCACACTCTAGAATGGCTATAACCAAAAAAAGAAGTAATAGCAAGTGTTGACAAAGATGTAGAGAAATTGGAACCCTCATACACTTCTGATATATGAAATGCTACAGCCACTTTGGGAAGCAGTTCGGCAGTTCCTCAAAATGTTAAGCAAAGTTACCATATGACCTAACATTCTACTCCTCAGTATTTACCAAGAGGATTGAAAATGTACTTCATACAAGGATGTTTATAGCAGCATAATTCATAATAGCCAAAGAGTGGAGATAAACCAAATTCCATCAGCTGATGAATTCATAAAATGTGAAATATTCATATACTGGAATATTATTTGGCAATAAAAAGAAATGAAATATTGACAATGATACAACAAGGATGAACTTTGAAACATTATGCTGCATTAAAGAAGCCATACACATATTGTATAATTCTATTTCTATAAAACATCTGGAATAGACAAATCTATAGAGATAAAAAGTAAACTAGTGATTGGCTAAGAAAGAGAGTGGGAATGACTGCTAATGGGTACATGATTTCTTTTGGGATTATGAAAATGTCCTGAAATTAGACTGTGGTAATGGTTGCACAACTCTGTAAATATGGGTGAGAGGGAGCCGTTGAATTGTGTACTTTAAATTGAACACAAAATGTTCTAAATGGTTGACTTGTATGGTATGTGAATTATATCTCAATAAAACTGTTATTTTTAAAAAGCAATAAATTCTTATGTTGGAAAATTTGGACAGCACCCAAAACAAGTATAAAAAATAAAGGAAATCACTCATAATTCCAAGATTACCATTTTCAACATTTAAGTATATTTTTTTCCAGCATTTTATCTATGAATATTTTTATTGATAATGCTAATACTGCCTTTACATTTCATATTCTTTTGTAAGCATTTCACATGCCATTAAAAAATCCTTGTAAATATAACCATAGTTATATTCAATTTTATAGATATACCACTAATCATTTTATATTTGTGTTACTCTTCCCTTACTACTAGGTATTTAGGTTATTTCCAGTGCCTGTATTTATTTCTCAGCTATTAAATGAGAACCCAAATTTTGAAAGCTTTCAATCAGATTCCTATTGAAACCCTTTCTACTAGTTCCCACAACAAAAGAAATCCAAGCTTTATTCCATTGTTCCCACATGAAATATGTTGTACTATTTTCAAAGGAAATATTTGAAACCATGAAAACCAAATGTGTAAGGTCACCACACTCAAGTGATCTTTTGATCTACAAGTTACCTCTTGGCCTCTGTTACAGTCAGACACATTCGTGGCAGCCTATCAACACTTCCCAGCCCGTATCTGTGGGGGATGTTAGATTGCTTCCCAAGTGCAAGAGACCACAACCTGGGTGATGCAACACCAAGCCTCTCTGGGGAGAGAACCCCCGGCCCTGCCCAGCTGCACTGGGGCCCCACCATGCTTCTGTAGCCCTTGGATTTCCCTCTACCGTAACTCCTCTCACATTTCATAACAGTCTGTTTAGGAGTTGGTCTTCCAGACCCTATCTCATTCTATTATCTTTAGTCCCCAATTGGGTCTGATACATAATTTGTGCTCAGAGAATATTTATAAAACAATAATAATAATAATAATAGGGAACATTTTTTGAACATTTACAACGGCCAGGCCCTGTTCTGAGTTCTTTCTATATATTAACTCAGGTAAATTTTACAACAATCCTATCAGGTAGATACTGTTCTTTTTTCCATTTCATGATTAGGGACATTAAAATACAAGATTAAGTTCCTTGCCTGTATATATATAGCTAGTTAGTAGGAGAGCCAGAATTTGAATTTAGGCAGTCTAGCTTCAGAGCATAGGTACTTAACAACTACATTAAAAAAAATTGCTTCATGCCTGCCCAGGCAGTGGCACAGTGGATAGAGCATCGGACTGGGACACAGAGGACCCAGGTTCAAAACCCGAGGTCGCCAGCCTGAGTGCGGGCTCATTGGGCATGAGCACAGGCTAATCAGTTTGAGCGCTGGGTCACTGGCTTGAGCGTGGGATCATAGACATGACCCCATGGTCACTGGCTTGAGACCAAAGATTGTTGGCTTTAGCAAGGGGTCACTTGCTCTGTTGGAGCCCCCCAGTCAAGACACATATAAGAAAACAATCAATGAACAACTAAGGTGCTGCAATGAAGAATTGATGCTTCTCATCTTTCTCCGTTCATATCTGTCTGTCCTTCTCTCTGTCTCTCTCTGAAAAAAAAAAAAACCCACTAAAAATAAAAGGAAAGAAGATGGCCTGACCTGTGGTGGCGCAGTGGATAAAGCGTCGACCTGGGAACACTGAGGTCGCCAGTTCAAAACCCTGCACTGGTCTGGTCTTGGGAGTTGATGCTTCCAGCTCCTCCCCCCTTTCTCTCTCTCTCTCTCTCTCTCTCTCTCTCTCTCACTCTGTGTCTCCTTTCTAAAATGAATAAAATAAAAACAAAATTAAAAAAAATAAAGCTAAATATATTTTAAAAATAAATAAATAAAAATAAAAGGAAAGAAGAAAAGAAAAATTGCTTTCTGACCAGGCAATGGTGCAGTAGGTAGCACATCAGCCTGGGACACTGAGGACCCAGGGTTGAAACCCCAAGTTTGCCAGCTTGAGCTAATGAGTTTATAAGATACTGATAATGAAGCCTAACTCTGAGAATTTTACAGGAATAGAGAGAGCAGCCAGGAGGATAGGAACCATGTAACACCACTGTACCCCCAACATACAGCTTGACTGGTACAGAGTAAGTCCTCAAGAATGGGAATGAATGATATAAAAAGGCAGGGTGAGGAAAGGTGATAAAGTGAGAATTTTTAAAACGTTATTGCATTTAATATTTACTTTCTCAGTTTAATATAACAAGCAATACATATTCATATGAAAATTTCTTTTAAATTTTAAAGTACAGATGAGAAAAGTTTTATTATAAAATATATAATATATAAAAATAATATATAGTTGCCTGACCTGTGGTGGTACAGTGGATAGAGCGTCAACCTGGGACACAGATCCCAGGTTCGAAAAAGCGAGGTTGCTGGCTTGAGTGCAAGCTCACCAGCTTGAGCATATGATCATTGAAATGATTCCATGATCACTGGCTTGAGCCCAAAGGTCATTGGCTTGAAACCCAAGGTTGCTGGCTTGAGCAAGGGATTACTGGCTCAGCTTGAGCCCCCCAGTCAAAGCACTTATGAGAAGTAATCAATGAATAACTAAAGTGTCACAGTTACAAGTTGATGCTTCTCATCTCTCTCTCTCTTCCTGTCTGTCTTTCTCAGTCGCTAAAAGTAATAATAATAATAATAATAATAGTAATAGTAATATATAGCATATCTAAAGTATCAAAAGTAATAATGAAACGACTTGATATAGCCACCACGAGCTTAACAGAATTTAACCGGTTTCTCAAGCACCTATGTGTCCTTCTCCATTCTCATTCCTTCTCTCACTCCAGAAGCAACCGCCTTTCTGAATTTTTAAAAATTATTTCTTTACTTTTCTACATACTTTGATCGTATGAATGTATTTCTAAGCACAGACTTTGAACACTTTTGATTTTTATAAAAGTGGACTCGTATAGTAAGTATTCTTCTGAGTCTTGCTCTTTTTTTTTTAAGCTCAACATTATACTTTTAAGATTCAATCTATGATGTTACATAAAGCTCTAATATCTTCATTTTTACTCTTTTATAAGTCTTCTATTGTAAGACAATGCCTCTTTGTATTTATCCATTTTCCTGAAATGGATATAAGTTGCTTCAAATTTTTGCTATTATAACCAATGCTTCAGTGAACATTTATTTTTACAAATCTGATAAACATGTGCAAGAGCTTCTTTAGCCTGTTACCTATGCATGGAAGAATCTGCACATTTTCAAGCTTACTAGATATCGTCAAATACTTTTCTAAAATGTTTTTACCAGTTTACACTTCCACAATAAAATTATACTTCACAATATAAACATGTACTTATACAGTGAAAATATACTTCACAATAAAAAAATACATAACGATCACCTAAAATGTTATCACTCAGAGGTAATCCACTTTGATGTATAACTGGCCAAACATTTTTCTCTGTGTGTGTTTTATTAGAACAGATACATATATATTTTATTTGAATAGATTTTTAAATACAGACTATATTTTGGATCTCCCTGATTTCACTTATTAAACATGATAAGTATTAAAGAATAAGTGTTTTATGCACCCGCTGATGCTTATGCTTCCAGAAACATCAGCAGAGTAATCATCACTCCTGAGACCAGACTTTGAGAATTAACTGCCACCTCTGTAGCTAGACCCCAGATTCCACTCTTGAGGCAGTTAGTGCTTCCTTCTCCTTGCTCCCTAGCACCTTGTGCATATCCCACACTTCACCTCACTGCCTGCTGACTAACTGGTTTGTACTTATAAGGCAGCTATGAGTTCCTGGAGAAAAATGATAACCTATATTCAGCTCTATGTTCCCAGTGCCTAGCACCAGGCTTCACATGTGAACAAGTCCATAGATAATTACTCTATTTAAGTACAAATCCACTTTTATGAAGCAATCTGGCACAGCAGTTAATAGTATTAGCTCTAAGTATCAGGCAAGAAAACCTCTTAATAAGTTGTGATTTGGGTCTTACTAACTTCTCTCAGCCTTAATTTCCCCATCTATAAAATAGGGAAGCAGTAGTACCCACTTCATGTATGGCTTCAATGAAAAAATACAATACCTGTGAAATGGGATAAGATCAACACTTCTTATAGTATTGTGGTATTATTATTACTGTGAAGGGAGGAGAAAAACTCCTTGGTGAAGCCCAGAAAATCATAGTGTCCACCATGTACAAGGGAGATGGTGGGGAATATTTGGGCCTCATTTTTCCATCAGCCATGCTTTCCAAACTAAGATGAAACTTGGATTACAGAGAACAAAAAGTCAATTTCACATTTCCTGAGATAGCTAAGCCTCTTTGGTCGCTAGTCTCCCAGCTCTTCCCCTCAAACCCTCCCCTGCTCCCCATACCCTAGCCACGAGCCATCTGCTGCCATGTCTCCTGCGCTATTCTAAACAAATTTCAAGGCTCAAAATGAAGCGTAACAGTCAATTACAACAGCTAACACATATAATATTTATTCTGCTCCTTTCACTGTTCTGAGTACTCTTCCCTATTCCATTTTACAATCTAAAAATCCTATGAATGAAGGCTACCTTTAGCTCTTATGTACAGATGATGAAACTGACACAGTGACATTAAATGTTTAACCCAAGGTCACTCAGCTAGTACACAACTGAGCAGAGGCTAGTGCCAGAGGCCATGTTTTTAATGGCTGTCCCTGAACAAGCTCAGAAGATGGGGCTGTGCAGGATAGAGAAGACTGTGGGCCAACACTGGGTTTGATTTCGGTCTGCACCTGTAGTGTAAGAAATAAGGCTTGAGAGGTCTTCAGGGAAAATACCATTAGGGACCTAAGAGGTTTGAAGAAGGAGATCAATGTGGGTAAATTTGCAGAAGGGAGGATGAATAGATTGAATTGTGAAAGACTGAAAACACAAGGCTACAAAAGAGACTTGCTGTGATGTTGGTAAAAGTAGTGATGGAGAGGAGAGGTCAAAGTTACAGATGTTTAGAGGGTAGAATCAACAGGGTTTGAAAAGAGACTGTGAGGAAGGATTAGGGGGGGAAAGGAGGTGGACCTCTCCAGGGTTTCCAGACATTCTCAGATGGAAGACCAGAAAATTAATCTAGCTGCAAGTGGGTGGACTGAGTAGGCAGACAGAGCAGGGGGTGAAGAAGGCAATTTTGAGCAAGAAAACAGCCTTCAAGGGCTTGAAGAGGAAGAGAAATATGGGTAGAATGAGGCATTCAGAGCGGCTGACTGTGTTTGCAGAGATGGGGGAGAGATGCGGACAACTATCAGGAACTGAGATGGTAAGATGGGGCCTAACATGTTGTGACTGGCATTTGGGCTTTATGCTAGAGACAACAAAAATGTTCACAAAAGGGAATTACATGTTTCCATGTATTAAGGAAAATAGATTTTTGGTTTGGGGTTGTTTTTTATTTGTAGGGGGTAGGGTGGAGATAAGAGAAGAATCAGGAGAATTGCTAGGCATATACAGTACTCTTGGAAAAAGATAGGTCAATCACAGGGATATAAATTATAGTATAAAGAATATAGTCAAGCCTGACCAGGTGGTGGCGCAGTGGATAGAGCGTCAGACTGGGATGCAGAGGGCCCAGGTTCGAGACCCCGAGGTCACCAGCAGGTTCATCTGGCTTGAGCAAAAAGCTCACCAGCTTGGACCCAAGGTTGCTGGCTCCAGCAAGGGCTTACTTGGTCTGCTGAAGGCCCTTGGTCAAGGCACATATGAGAAAGCAATCAATGAACAACTAAAGTGTCACAACGAAAAACTGATGATTGATGCTTCTCATCTCTCTCCTTTCCTGTCTGTCTGTCCCTATCTATCCTTCTCTCTGACTCTCTCTCTGTCCCTGTAAAAAAACACACACACAAAAAAGAAAGAATATAGTCAATAATATTGTAATAATTATGTGTGGCGGTAAGTGGGTACTAAATTTATCAGGATTATCACTTCGTAAATTATGTAAATGTCTAATCACTATGTTGTACACCTGAAACTAATATAGTATTATATGGCAACTCTAATTAAAAAAAGAAAAAGAAAAGAAAAATATATAAGAATTAATTTAAAGAAAAAAATTATATATATGACAGCCTGACTGTTGGCAGCACAATGGATAGAATATCAACCTGGGACACTGAGGTCCCAGGTTTGAAACCCCAAGGTCACCGGCTCGAACACAGGATCATCAGCATGATTCTAAGGTCGCTGCTTGAGTCCAAGATTGCTGGCTTGAGCTTCCTTCCCTCTCTGGTCAAGGCAAGTATGAGAAGCAATCAATGAGCCACTAAAGTGACACAACTACAAGTTGACATTTCTCACCTCTCTCTCCTCCCCCTTTCTCTCTTTCTTCCTGTGTAAATAAATAAATAAATAAATAAGGACAGATGAGTTAAATTGCAACTCAGGTCCTGTGTAGTCCTTGCACTAGCCTTCCTGGAACAAACTCAAAGTACACTTGTCTCCTGGAAAACAGGAGAACTCAGGTTTATCAAGTCAACTCCTGAGCCCCAAACATACCACACCATGGGAGGTAAGTCACCATACATATGATCAGAGTCATCAGCTCTTGCTTAAGCACCTGGAAAGTTGTAACAGAATAAATCTCTTGTGGTTTAATATTAATTCAATAGCCTTAAATTGGTTGTTTTGTACTTAGCGAGATTATTGAAACATCAACAATAAAAAGTAACCTAAAAACACTTGCCCTGTGAACAGGAATTCCTCCTTTCAGTACTGCTTATAAACAAGAATCGTTTACATTTGTGCATGTTTGGATGCCAGGTTTTCTTGTATCCTCTCAAATGCTTTTAGTTACCATGTAGATGCTGACCCAAATCTCTATCTCTAACCCAGATCTGTATACAGAGCTTTAAGAATCAACTAAGATCATGTTTTGCTGCAGGTGACAGAAAACCAATTCCTGTTGCTTAACTAAATTAGGATTTATTTTCTCAGATGATACAGCTCGGGGCCATACAATAGCTTCACAATGCCAGAATCCTTTTGTTTTTCTGCTCTGTACACTTAGAATAGGATCTACATCCTCATGATCACAAAATGGCTGTATCTTATCCAAGCGTCCCAACTCTGTTTGGGCAAGAAAAAAGAAAAATGGAGAAGAGTAAAAGTCAAATGCCAGCTGGGCCTGTTCATTGTTACAGGAAAACAATAGATTCTCTGGAACTTCCACCCAGTGATGTCCATTTAGAGTTAACTGGTCAGAACTGGGCCTCATGACCAACCACCAAAAGTCCAGGAAGACTGGCAAGAGAGTGTAGGAGGGTGGCTATTTAAACTGGACACATCACTGTCCCAAAGTTGGATTCTGTTAGGAAAGAAGAGGGAGAAGATATTGAGTGTGCAACTAGCAGAATATTCCATAGACTTCCATTTCCAGCTATCTTCTGGACAGTTCTACTTGGATATTTCATAAGGATCTCAAATTCAGTATGTCCTAAAGTAATCTCATCATTTCCCCCACACACTGATTTTTCTTCCAGTTGTTTTTTTTACTACAGTGAAATTCACAACCATTGACCCAGTTTGCTAAAGAAAGAGCCTTGACTCCTTTCTATCTTCATCCAACCATGTCCAATCAGTATCAGTCACCACAGAGTCATCTACCTGTCCATTTCCTTCCTTCTGTCACTGCCATTGTCTCCGTCCAGGTCATCATTGCTTGTGCTCTACCTCATAACCCTAGGGAAACTCTTATCCTGCTCCAACTACAACATATTCTTTACACTGTAGCTGCCAGAGGGCCCTTTCTTAAATTCAAAACTATCAATGCCCTCCTCTAAGTGTTTTTCCACTACTTATAAGGATAAAGTACAAACTCCCTGACATGACCAACAAGGCTCTTTGTGACCTGGCCACTGCTCACCTCTCAGGTCTCTTTGCTGAGTTCCACACTCTAGTTGCACTAAAATACTCTTCCCTTAAAGAGCCACTCCTCTCACTGCTGGGCCTTGGCGAATGTCTCCTCTTCAACTTGAATCTCCTCTTCCCTCTCTGCCTCCTGGGCTGACTCACACTTATCAGATCAGTTCAGACTTCCTCCAGAAACCCTTTCCTGACCTGCCACTCTAGTAACTCATCATTCTACATTGTAGCCATCTATATACTTGCTTTCCTCACCAACAAGATCAGTGGCTCTTAAACCTGTGAGAACGTCAGAAATGCTACTTGGGATGTTCCTTCAGAAACCTACAGAATCAGACTCTCTGGGAGTCCAGGAATCTGCATGCTGAACAAGCAGCCTGGATCATTGTGAGAAACATTAAACCAGACTGCCATAGTTGGGCCAGATAAGAGACTAACATTTACCAAGTCCTGACTATGTGTAAGGCAGTTTATATAGACATTTTTTTCATTGAATTCTCATTATTTTGTGAGTTAAGTGTTACTGATTCATTTGCAGATGAAACCCTAAGCATTAATCAAATTGGTGACTTGATTAAGGTCACACAGTTACTAAGTGATGGAGCTCAAACTCAAACTCAAAGGTTGACATAGCCCAAGGTGATATACTTTCTCATTACACCATTCTACCTTGTCAACTTTCATTTACTTGATGAAAGCTTCTTGGGGGAGATGGCTTAATGTAGTGGAAAGACAAAAGTTCTCGAGTTAGGAAAGTTGGACTCAGTTCTGGAGACTTCCTTGTGAACCAAGGCCAATCACTTGATACCTCTGGACCTTGGTTTTCTTACCTGCAAAATCAGGATCATGACACCTATAGCACTGAGTGTTTGAACAGATCAAATGGGTCTAACAGTTTGCTTAAACTTGAAAGAGCTATGTGAATGTTAGTACTTGTTAGGGGCTAGAATTTTAGGACATCTCTGAAAAAGACTACCCAGCAAGGTACCAGATGTGGAGTGGGCCCTCTGCTTGAGCCTAGAGAGAAGACATAGTGGTGAGTGGCTTTGCTCATTTAGAGCTGGAGGGTTTTGCGCAGTATTTGGTACTTTAAAGCAGATCAGTAAACATTAACTGAAATTAATCCAAGCACAGCATAAGAAGTGGCTTGGGTGAAAATCGATCTTTTCATTAAATATTTGTTGCTCACTCAAGTGCAAAGTTCTGAGATGGGACCTGGGGAGATAGATAAAGGAGTATAAAAAAGATCTTTTATAACACGAGATAGAAGGTGCTAAATAGCACTAGAGAAGTTCTCTGGAGCTGCTGTGAAAATAGACATAATTGACCCAGACCCTTACTCAAAGAGCACCCATCTGGAAGAGTGATATGCTGTAGCCAAGGCAGAGTCATCAGGGTCATCAGAGTAGGGCAAAGCTGTGGGTGCTCAAAAGGGGAGGGAAGGTGCCTGCCTGAGTGCAAGAGGCTGAGAGATAAGGAATGTGGGAAGCAGTGGTGGGTGGCTCTTGGTTCTCAGTGGATGGTTAACATCATCAATGATGGGTAAGGATAGAGAGGAAACGGACAGGGATGAATGAGGCTGGGAGAGGGAAACCAGCAGGATGCTGTGAGGAACAGGATCATGGAGGGAGGGGAGATGAGATAGGGGTAGCATCCATCCCAGGAGGAGCTCTTTGCTTAGGGTTTGGGTCAGAGGGTGGGTTTCTCTTTTGAGAGACCACTTCATGACAGGAGGTGAGTCAATATATAAAAGTCTCTTTTATTTTTTTAAGATTTTATTTATTCATTTTAGAGAGGGAAAAGAAAGAGAGAGACAGTTAGAGAAGGGGGGAGGAGCAAGAAACATCTCAACTCCCATATGTGCCTTGACCAGGAAAGCCCAGGGTTTTGAACCTGCAACCTCAGCATTTTAGGTTAATGCTTTATCCACTGTGCCACCACAGGTTGGGCATATAAAAGTCTTGCACTTCTTCTTTTTTTTCTTTCTTCTTTCCCAAGTGAGAGGAGAGGAGGTAGAGAGACAGACTCCCACATGTACCACTACTAGGATCTACCCAGTGACCCCCATCTGGGGTTGATGCTCTGCCCATCTAGGACCATGCTTGCAACCAAGCTATTTTTAAAGCCTGAGGCAGAGGTTCCATAGTGTCATCCTCAGTGACCTGGACCTATGCATTCAAACCAATGGAGCCATTGTTGCAGGAGGGGAAGAGAGAGAAAAGGGAGGGGGAGGGATGAAGAAGCAGATGGCTACTTCTCCTGTGTGCTCTGACCAGGAATTGCACTCAGGACTTCCATATGCCAGGTCAATGCTCTACTGTTGAGCCAACTGGCCAGGACCTTTGCACTTCTTATTAGACTCATATCTTTACTCATTTAAATTTTCTGAACCTCAAATACTTGTTTATAAAATGAGGTGAATTACACATATGTACTTCGTATGGTTGTTATAAGGAATGAATTAAATCAAATCAGTAGTTTATGTGTCTTAGGAGAGATATCCAAGAGTGTTCCTAGCAGCACTCTGTGTAATGGAAAAACACTGGGATCATCTTAAGTGTCCCTCAGCTCAGTGAACAAATAAATTATAATGCACTCACAGAAAAAAATACTATATAGCCAAGAAAAATTAATGAACTAGAACTCCATGTATCAACAGGAATGAATCTCAGGAACAAAATGTTGAATAATAAAAAAAATAGGTCACAGAAAAATTTATATACTCTAATTCCGTTTATTTATTTATCTGTATATTTATTTATTTATTTTTAAACATTTATTTTATTAATTTTAGAGAGAGAAGAAGGGAAAGAGAGAGACAGAAACACTGATCCATTCTCACACGTGCCCCAACCGGGGATCAAACCGGCTACCTCTGCGCTCTGGGATGATGCTCCAACCAATTGAGCCATCTGGCCAGGGCTCCTTTATTTAAAATTCAAAAACATGCAAAATAAAAAAAACTATATGAGGATACGAATATATGACTATAAAGAAAAACAAGGGTGAAAGGCAAAAAATTCGGGACTGTGGTTATCTCTGGGGTTAGAAGGAAGACAATGGGATGAAGGGGCACTCAGGGGACTTCCAAGGTAATGGTGATGTTTATTTTATTTATTTATCTATCTATCTATTTATTTATTTTACAGAGACAGAGAGTCAGAGAGAGGGACAGATAGGGACAGACAGACTGGAACCGAGAGAGATGAAAAGCATCAATCATCAGTTTTTCGTTGCCGTTGCGACACCTTAGTTGTTCATTGATTGCTTTCTCATATGTGCCTTGACCGCGGGCCTTCAGCAGACTGAGCAACCCCTTGCTGGAGCCAGCAACCTTGGGTCCAAGCTGGTGAGCTTTGCTCAAACCAGATGAGCCCGCACTCAAGCTGGCAACCTCAGGGTCTTGAACCTGGGTCGTCTGCACCCCAGTCCAATGCTCTATCCACTGCGCTACCGCCTGGTCAGGCCGTGATGTTTATTTTTGAAGACTGGTTTCAGATACAAGAGTTTTGTTCTATCACTGTTTTTTATACTTTATGCATATGTGATAAGTATTCTTTTTTACCTATTTAATACTAGTACAGCAATTTTATAAAACCTACCTTAATACATACTGCTGTAAATTGTGTAGTAGTTTTAAAAAGAAACAAGCATTTAGGGAATTAACTTTGAATGGCTTGGTTTTGGGGCAACTATCTTCTGGTTTAGTTGCCACTTGGCAAAATGATGGTTTGAGGAATTATTTATTTGGGCAGCTGGTTTCCTGTGATTTGCTTGTTGAAAAATTGACCTAGAGTCTGGTATTTGGTAAGATCAGGGCTGTTAGAAGGAAGGAAGGTGTGGGCAAGCGTGGAGGAGGGAGATTTCTTGGAGTCCTGAAGAATGAGTAAGTGCTAAGCAGTTCTGTTAACTCGCCCCCTGAACAGCTCTTGAATATGCCCACTTCTTTCTACCCCCACAGCCACCCAACAAGTCCAAGCTCCTGGCATCTAGCCCCAGACCACCACTGTGGAGGCCTCCTGATGGGCCTCCTAGCACTACTCTGACCCCTTTCAGTGTTCCAGACCAGAACCAGAGGGAAAATTCTCATACTCAAGTCAGATCTCTTTTCCCTGCTTAGCACCATTGAATGACTACCCATGGCTCATAGGATAATAATCACAATTATTAACCTCATAGGTTATTGGGACAATTAAAGGAATGAACCCATATAAAACAACTAGAAGTGCCCTGGCCAGATAACTCAGTTAGTTGGAGCATCATCCTGAAGTGCAGAGGTTGCTGGTTCGACCCCCAGTCGGGGCACACACGGGAACAGATTGATGTTCCTCTCTCTTTCTCTCTCTCTCCCTTCATCTCTCACTAAAATTAATAAATAAATTTTTTTAGAAATCTAGAAGAGCTCCTAGCACATTGTGAGTGCCACCAAATGTTAGCTGTTACTGTAGATACAAGGATGTGCTCCACCTCCTACCTCCACCTCGCAAGACCACTCCAAGTTCACCTTGGGACCTTTTCCTTAATGTCTGGGTACTCCCCACCTGTCTTCTTTTCATTCCTAGAATGCACCATTCTCCTTCATCCTTTAGGGACTAGCTCTTTGGGACTTAGCCACTTGGTGACATTCGTGTTGACCGAAGTGTCTTGGAGCACACAGCCTGCTTCCCTAGACAAGGCACCTAGGGCAGGAACTGTACAACTTCTCTCTCTGTCCTCAGAGCCAAGCATCTTTGTTAAACAGAACGGACACATTTGAGGCTATGAAGAGTTGTTGCTAAGAGCAGAACTTATTTTCAGCCACCCTGAACGTAACAAAGCTACATGTCACACGGTGCTGGGTTATCGGCAACCTGGATAACCTGTTTACTAGCCCAGCATTTTGGAGGTTAGAGGAAATTTTCTGAGGACTTTGCTAGTGTAAACATCACTCACCAGAAGCCTGAACAGGAACCCCAGGAAAGTCAAAGCTGAAGCATCATTTTGCTATTTATAAGCTGGATCTAGACTGTGAATAAGACGCAAGAGAGCCTGTCAGCCTTGGGTTGGACCTTCATGGTTATCCTGTTTTATTCCCCACTTGACTTCCTCCCCTCCATTCCCTTGCATGCAGTGTAGCTCATTTACAGGTCGCCCACACATGCTGGCACTGTGCGAGTGCTCAGTGACCAGAGGCACTCCATGACAAGAGCAAGGAGCAGCCTGGACCTCAGGGCTCCAGGGAAATGAGGCAGGTATGAGCACAGTTCACTTCAGCACAGGGTGATGACTGCAATCACAGGAATCTGAGAAGTACAGCAGTTGCCTAGAGGGTGTGTCTGGTGCACAGTGAATGTCCAGTATTTTGGGGGTGAATGGTTAGTGGGGGAAGAATGCATGGGGTCAGCTATCTACAGAGGAAGCTTTCCTCAGGACTGGGGTATTGAGTCAAGAGCAACTGTTTATCAGGTGAGGGGAGATGGGGACGGGAGGGGAAGTATCATTTGAAGAAGAGGGAACAGCATATGCTAAGATGCAGAGTCCTGAAACACAGGGTTGCCATGGTATTATAAGTGGCTCTGGAGTAGCACAAGGAAGCACGTGTGGGGAAGGGGGGCATGGTCGAGGCAAAAGATTAGGTTGAAGAGGAACACAGTTGAGGCTTTAACCTGTAGCAGTGGGAGCTAATGAAAGATTTTCAGTAGAGAAAAGGCAAGATGAGCTTTTTGTAGTAGACAGGTTATTCTTGCTTTGGCTGGATAGCTCAGTTGGTTGGAGCATTGTCCTGAAGTGCTGAGGTTTCTGGTTCAATACCCGGTCAGGGCACATACAAGAACAGATCAATATTCCTCTCTCTCTCCCTCTCCATTTCTCTCTCAATAAAATCAATAAATAAAACTTTTAAAAGAAAGAAAGATCGCTCTGGTAGTCTGTGTGGGGCTCAGAAGGAAAAAAGAGAGACTGCTAAGCGGCCATTATAATAGTCCACGTGAGATGATGTGGTCTAAGAGGAACTGAGGAAGAAGAGACTAATTTAAGATACCTTTGCACATGGGAGTGGACAAGGTTAAGTGACTCATCTGAGAAATATGTATTATGCTCCTTCTGTGTTCAAGAAAACCCGTACCTGTGTGAGGAGAGAAGTACAGGGATGAATGAGATACATTCTTACCCCAACAGTGGGGGCCAACAAGCATTTGTTCATCACATCGATTGAGTGCCCACCTGGCTTATGCACACAGATACAATACAAGGGCCACAGTGGCAAAAGTGTGCAAGGAGCAGTACAATGAAGCACTGTGGGAACTTAGCACTAGAGGGACACTTCGACCTTGTGGAAGTGACTGAGGCCAGGTAGAGAGGTGGCATTAGAGTGGGACATTGAGATATAAGGTGTGTGATGCTTTGGGAGTCCACTCCAGGTGGGGGACACTGTGAATAAGGGCACAGCAATGTCAAGGTCCAAGAAACTGTGATTCAGTCTGGTGTTTGTGTGTGCGTGTGTGTGTGTGTGTGTGTGTGTGCGCGCGCACGCACGTATGTGTGTAAAGTTAGAGGGGGAGAGAAAGAGGACATGCAAGGGCAGTCAGGGGTGAACTGTATTTGTGTTGAGCTGCAAACACCAGTCTAAGGAGCAGGGGTGAGTTGGGTCACCCCTATAAGTCACAAAGGCCTCTGGGCAAGGTAAAGGGCATGGTCTGAGCTGTGCTTTAGAAAGACAAATCTGGTACCATGTCCAGTACAACTGGAGGGACAAGCCCTTTCCAGAGTGGGGAGATCAGCAGGTGGTCTGGCATACCCATCATGAGAGATGATGTTCTGGGCAAGATTTTAGCAGGAATAAATGAAACTGAGGGACCAGATGTGTGAAATATTGCAATGAAAGCCTACTTAAGGGTCCACAAGTGTTTATTGTCTATTCACTGTTTATTGTCTGTTCACAAGGCCAGGTTCTGTGCTAGGCACTGAGGGTGTGGGTAGATTCGGGGACAGTTAACAAGGATCTCGTGCTTGGTGAGCTCACAGGCTAGCTGGGAGAAGAGAGAAAGGAAACATTTGTTGTCTTTGGATTAGGTGCCAGGTACTATGCCAGAAACTTGATATACATGATCTCACTTAAGCTCAAAGTTACATTCAAATGAGGTAGGTTATCTCCATTTTTCAGAAATGAAAACAGACCCTGAAGGGTGACAGGAACTTGCCCAAGGTTGTAGCACCAGCAAATTAGGGGAACCCTCCAAAGACGGTGCTTTGTCTCCTGAATGAAGAGTCTCCATTGAAGTCATCCAGACCTTTCCTGCATTCATTTTCCTCATTGCACATATAGATATCAGTAATGATATCAATAAGAATAGTTGAGAGGTTCCAAGAATTGTCCTAGACACTTTATGTATATGAATTAATTTAATACTTGCAACAACCCATGAGTTAGATACTATCAGATATCCCCATTATATAGACAAGAAAACTGAGGCACAAAGGAGCTAATAATTTATCCAGAGTTAAATCACTGGTAAGTGGAAGAGATAAGATTTGAACCTAGGCAGTATGGTTCAAAGCCCATGCTCTTAACCAATGTGTTATACATAAATAATAACCAGATAGACTCTTCTACATAGACATAAATGAAATCACCTAATCTGGTTATTTTGCAGGATGTTATATCTATACCTGTTTATTTATTCATTCAGTAATTATTGAGCTTCTTTTACATGCTAAATCCTATGTTTGGCAGAATGAAGATCCAAGAATATCCAAGACAAGGGTCTGCCCTCCAGTCTGGTGGGGAGACAAAAAGTGAACAGGTACAATAAAGTACAGGGAAACCATCAGAGGGTTTGTTTAAGCAGAGGCACAACATGATCTAAACCAAGTTTTATCATCATCATTTTGCCAGCTGTGTAGACAGTAACCCCAAGGAGGGCAAGGGTGAGAGTCAGAAGACAAAGGAAGTTGGGTATAACTGATCAAGAGAAAGACCCAGGGGTGGCTTGGGTGGTTGCCTTATAGCCTGGGTGTCACTGGTTTGGCTAAGAGCGGTTTTAATACTCTGGAGATGAAGAACACCAGTGTTCCACTAACTCTTGGCTTCACTACTAACTGGCCCTTTTGGGTCTCTGGACAGGTCTTTTCAGCTGACCAATGTGTGGTGCTTTGGTCAGAGTGTCTCTGAGCTTCCTGTCATCTCTAAGGTTGGATGTCATCACTGTGCTTATCTTCCGCCAATGACTTTCTCTAGCTATCTAAATTCCTTACCATGGCCTTATAACCCCATCTCTCACTCATTTTCTGCTATGTTCCCTATCTTTAATCACTAGTCAAGCTTGTCCTTACCTCAGTACCTTGTCATCTGCTGTTCTCTCAGCTTAGGAAGCACTTTCCCTAGATCATCACTTGGCTAGGTCCTTCTCAACTTGACCTCAGCTCAAATTTTATCTCGTCAGAAAGGCCATTTCTGACTACTTTACCTTAGGTAGACCTCCCCCCACCCCCAATCTGTCATGGCAATTCTCCTAGCTTATATTACTCCTAAAACTTATAATAAACCCAAATCATCTTATTTAGTTGTTTACATCTTTATTTGCTGTCTTCCCAGTACAATGTAAGTTTCACATGACAGACCTTTTGATTATGATTACCCAGTGCATGGTTGTTGTTGGTCAAATAAGATTGTAAAATGTGATTTTTATGTTTGCTTGCTTATAGTTTGCATAGGGAGCTGGGCAGGGCCAGGTATATGTGGTCTGTGAAATTGCAAATTACCTTCCTGCTTGGGAAGTTCCATTGTTTTGCTAATGTTTGCTGGAGGAGAGCTTTTTGCACCAGAAAATTTTGAAAGGAGAAGAGGGAAAGAAGCCATGTTTGCAAAGTGAGAGCAGAGAGAATGCAGGCTGCTGAAGAAGAAGCCATGCTGACAAGGAAAGAGAAGGTGTGCAGATGGGGAACCAGAGGTGAAGGACTTAGGGAACCCTACTGAGACTGTGAGGCCTTGATTCTAGGAGGAACCGGAGAAGATTCTCTTGGTTGTGGAACTGGAGGGAAGTGTTTTCCATGTATGTTTGCTTGTCAGCTGATGTGAGACTTTAATAAAGGAATGGCCCACCATTTTTTGGCTTCACTGTTTCTTTACCATCTGTCCGAATCTAATGTGAACCTGCATGTGCATGGCCATGACAGCAGCGGCAACTACTGGCCCTACAGTGGTACAAAGTAGACACTCAATAAGTATTTGTTAAATGAATGAGTGAGAATGAATGAACAAATAAATGAGCCACCTTTTAACTTTTTGTAACACACAATCTAGGGCAGGACACTTTTCATTTTCTGAATCAGAAAGAAAATTAATTTATATGATTAAAAGCACAGATCTAAGGGGGAAATATAAACATGCATTCTCTTAAATTAATCTTTATTTTTCTTTTTTAAATCGTGGAGTTACAGACTGTTTAAATTGGATAGTCTTAGTCTTTTTAGAGTCAGGCAGACCTGGGTTTAAATGCCAGCTCTGTTGCTTGCTAGCTCCACAGTGCGTATAGGTAAATTAAGCTCTTGAGCCTCAGTTCCCACAGCTATAAAATGAGGTTAACAATGCCTACTTTGGAGGAAGCACTACATTAGATGTTACATATGAAGTGCCAGGGATTACACTTGGTACCCAGTAAATGTTCATTTCTCATCTCCACTAAAGGACCATGTGGGTGTGGGCCTGTGTTTACAATCCAGCCTGTGACCTCCTGAGACCTACATATGACGAACAAATGGTGGAACCCATTGCAAGGCCCTCATTTGACAGATGAGGAAACTGTAGCATAGAGAGGCAAAGTGACTCTCCAGGTCACACAGCATATGAATGGCAAAGTGTGGTTTAGAACAGTGGATTTCAACTTTCTTACACTTAGGGACTGGTGAAAATAGCAGAATTATTTCGGGAACCTCTAAGGCAGAAATCACTCTGAGCATAAGCAAATTCAACTAAGATCACTGGGTCAATACTTTTTATACAATATCAGAGTGTTTAATTCTCTTGTGGACAGGCACAAAATTTCCAGTGGACCGGTAATGGTCCACAGTTGAAAAGCACTGGTTTAGAGTCTGGCTTAACTTAGAGCCCAGTGGGGTTTCTTTTGTTTGTTTGTTTGAGTTTATTTATTTATTTATTTATTTAAATTCTCCCTATAGTCTGCTGCTCTGGCTTAATCCATTGTTCACCATTCCTGGTCCTGTCCTAGGTTTCCTATGTATCCACATGGCTCCTCAAGCCTCAGGGGGATTTTTAAGCTGTGAGGAAGCCTGTGCCAGAGCTAATAAACAAAGCTGAAAAACTTCATAAGCTTTATAAAAAGTGTTTACACTCAGGCTTACTGCTGGCTTATAATGATAAACTCCCTGAAATAAGTTCTCACTAACTGGAAATACAGGCAGAGTCACATCACCATGTTCACCAGCCTCAGCTGTGCTTCTGTACCATTCACTTCAATTCACAGCACTTCCTGATTCCACCCCAGGGTCTGGCCTTGTGCTGGGCCCTGGGCCCCAGAAGGCCAGTGAGACCAGTCTGGGAGAATGGGAGCAGACTTGGACATGGGCAATGACCACATGATGTAATCTGAGCTGTGACAGAGAGCAATGTAGACAGCTGGGGAAGCCCAGAGGAGGGTTCCCAGTCCAAATTAGTAGAAGGCTGCAGAGAGAGCTTCCTGGAGGAGGTGACTTCTGAATTTCACCTTTTTCTTCTATGTGAGGAATATTCTCTTGTTCTGGTAATATGGCTTTCACCAAATCTGAAAAACATGAGGTTGAAGGGAAATAAACTACCCCCAAACACTTTAATTTATGCTTCTTGGATGTTTAGGTAACTGATTTGCCATGGCATTCTGATGTAGCCATTTTTGCCATAATGTTATATATGTTTGAACCTCAAATTTTATTATAAAATAAAAAGAAATCCTTTTGTAAAATCTTTTGGTGTAAAAATTATAGGTTTTAATTGAAAAAATGAGATTGGGGTGGATAACTTAAAACCTATAAGTCTCTGTAAGTAGAACTCAAACAAAAACAGCACCAGGGCTAATCACCAGCAACATTTGTACCCAGCCTCGTGGTCACTTCCCCTTGCAGCCTCAAACCTGAGCTTTTGTACTTCCTCCCAAAAGCAGGACCTTTATGGCAATTGCCTCTAACGGAGACTGGATTCTTCAAAGTGAAAAATCTGATCTAAGGTTCAGAATTCTTCAAAACTAAATTTTTTCATAAATACTAGAGGAAGTATCCCCACAGCTTCTTCATCTGCATTCCCCGCTTCCCCAGAGAACCCAACACAGTGGAAAGAACAGTGATTCTTGAAGCCACTAAATCAGTGACAACTTGCACCAGAGAAAATCGCTTCAGCAAGATTTTCAGCATTCTTATAAGATCTTCGTAAATGGCTCCGGCTTCCTCCTTAGTTGTGAGAAAGCTTGTGCCTATTGCTTCCAAACAAGAGCATGCTGGAATACATTGCATATGAATTAATATGGCCTCTATAAAATATGGACACTATGCCCCTTTCCCCACTTGTGTGCGAGCTATTCCAATGAAAGAAACACATTTCAGCAGCATAGAGTGGTTTAAGTTTTCCTAGGGGAGGTACATTTAAAACACCCCTTTCTTCAGGAAGTTTTCACGGAACCCCTGGCCTCTCCTTTCTTCCTGCTAATGGTCAGAGACCACTCACCCTTCACAGTGCATACAACTCTGTCCAAGGGACAGTTTTGCACACTGTCCTTCAGACATCACCACAGTTTTGTGGATTGAGACATTTAGGTGACAGACACCCCCTCCTCCTAGCTGCTCCCTCTCAGAGGAGGAAGGGAAGGGAATTAACCACTGCTGAGAACTCCCTGAACATAAGCCTTGTGCCGGACACCTGCCATATGCCACTTAATTTCATCCTCACAACAGTGAGGTGAGGCTGAGGAAGGTTTATTTTCCAGACAGTTTGATGTTGTCTTCACTTTTCAGGGGAGGAGCAAGAATCTCAGACATCTAGACATCCCAAAACCCCACGTGGGAAGAGTGAAGAAGAGCTTCTGTCTTATTAAAACAATGAGAGGGGTTTCCAGGGAACTACCCAGAGGTGTTTAAGGTCACCTAGGTGAGAAGTGACAGGGAACCTGGCCCTGTGGTCTTCCCCATCACTGGCAGCATAATGGATGGGGTAATCCCTGCGAACAGCCCTCGGAATCCCGAGTGCTTTCCAGGCCCAGAGCAGGAAGCTCACATCTAGTGGGACCGTTTGAATAATGATTTCCATTCAGTGAGCATTTATTAGGAGCCAGACTGTATGTCCAATGCCTCATAATATTCTCTCTCTAAACTTTTCCCAAGCCCCGTGAAATAGGAATTTTTAAACCCAATTTGCAAGTGATGAACCTGAAAGCAACAGAAGGTCAGCAACTTGTTAAGCAAAGGGCGGGGATCTAAATCCACATCCCACTGACTCCTGTGAATCCAAGCCCTGTTGGAATCAATAGAGCCTAGCAGGGCTGGGGCAACTTCCCGTTTGTCTCAGAGTGTCCAGTAGGCACCAAAGTTCAAGGGCAGACAACCTACATGGAATTTGCTGAGACTAAAACCCTTACAGTGAAGATACACAGGAGGCTGAGACTTTAGCATGTCAAGAAGGGAGTGATGACAGTTTCATTGGAGAGTGAGTGGACAGTATTGTCCATCTCTGTCCTGCCTGTGCTGCATCCCAAAACCCCACGTGGGAAGAGTAAAGAGGAGCTTCTGTCTTACTTAAAGCAACTGAGAGGGGTTTCCAGGGAACTACTCAGAGAATGTGGCCCATGTGCTTTGACTCTTCGCGAGTGTAAAGACTGGTCTCTATCCGGTATGTGAAAATGTCTATGGGCGTGAGGCTTGGTTGGAGCGCCCACTGGTGGCTGAGTCATGAGACGGGATTGCCTTGGAAACAGCCCAGATTTTGGCAGCACAAAGATGCCTGGGGTTTCCCATTGGCCAGATGTGTCCCCATAGAGAGGCTGTGGATTAAGAGGAACCACCTAGAAGGCCAGGTGACTCCTCAGAGGGGACAAACAGGAGCTGAGCTGAGAGAGAAGGCTTAACGTTCAGCCAAAGAAGGCAAAGCCAAGTCAAGGGATTTCCCCACGGATGGGCTTTGAGGGTCCCACAGGCCCCTCCCCCACTACACAAACAAATGGCAACAATTTCACGCAGCTATCTTGAAGAAGCCCCCAATGCCAAGTTTTATCTGTACCAGTCGTTAGACTTTGTTCTTTATCACTTCACTTGTCTACTTGCACCTAACGGGGGGATTAGAATGGGGGAGAGGGGAGACAACCTCAACTAGAGAATGGGGGTAGAGGTGCCAGCCCACCAAGGGAACCCATTTAGAGACCACAGAGCTAAATGCCACACCCCTTTGGACACTGAACTCAGTTGCTCCCTTCTAAGGCCAAGAGGAAAATCATTCAAAATAGGTTTTTTTGTAGTAATGAAACAGTCCACATTTGGAATAAATCACTTTTTTACATTAGTAAGGTTCAGTCCAATGTACCTTTAAAAATTGTTATTCCTTTGCTCTAGAATAGGAGTGGGAGGAGGCCTGTTGCTTTAAAGTATCATCTGGTTAGACTGTGGGCACTCAGTTCCATCCCTTACCTTCTGCAAGCACCTTCTGTGTTCCTGAAAGAAAAGGCCTGGCTCTGGACGGGAATCTGCACATACTATAGACAGGAGAAGGCCGTGGCATGGGAGGAACCCAGCACTGAGCTTCAACTTTGTGCACTGAGCAGGAACTTTCTCACGCTCCTGGGAAATGGCTGAGGAATGCTGTGTATATGAAGACATGAGAAGAAATGAGTGTCACCTCAGGCAGGGTTCACAGATCACTGTGACTCTGTGAGGTTCCCAGGGGGACTATGCCAAGCTAACCAAGCCCAAGGGAGACCCCCAAATAACCATCACTTGCTTTGGGATGAGTGGAAGGCATATTGCTCTTACAAAATGATAAGTATAGTTTTTCTTTTTTTTGTATACGCTTTCAATTATTAATAGACATTTACTGGCATCTACAGGTACTATAAGCCGGGCACTGTGCTCCTTTCTATGTATAATTTGCCAATTTAACAAAAGCCTTTCAGGAAAACGAGAACTATCACCTCACTAAATGTACATGTCAATTTCCAGAAATCTCCTGATTTCAAAAAACAACACAAGGAGAATAACGCATGCTTTCGAAGTGAGGAGCTCTGGCAGCTTTCTTGGAAAGGGCTGCTGTGCTGTCATCCTTGCTCTCACCAGGCCTCTCTCCAGAGCTAGATGCCACTCCTGGTTTTCCTGCGTTGGCCAGGACCCAGCTCCAAATCGGCCTGGAACCCTGGGAATCCAATGCTCAGGACCCTGCCAAAGCCCTCCCAGGCCATCTGGGCAAGCCCTGGATGGCAGAGCAGGGTGAAGTCCGTGTCTCCAGATGGCTCGTGTGAGCAGCCTTGCCTCTGAAAGCAATCTGAAATGCTCTCCCACTGCCACGTCAGGTTTGCTGGGCTGAAGAAATCATGATGAACGATAATGAGATACAGTGAATTCTTTAAAGTTTTTTTTTCATTCCATAAATCATGTGTTTCTTGTTGAAAACTTGAAAAATATAAAAAAGGTGAAAGAAAATAGCTATTAACTCCACTTCTCAGAGATAAGCACATTTATCATTTTAGTGTATAGAGTGAAAAGAGACCAACCTTCCTCCTGCCTGCCTGCTGCCCTATCAACATGCAGGCACACACACACACAACACACATCCACATACATACACATTGCATGCACATGTAAACACATACCACGTGCACACATATCAAACAAGCATGCACATAGCCACACCCAACAGACCCAATTCACACATGCATACATAACACACACAACTCTCACAGCACACATATACACATACCCACCCTATACAGAGTACACACATGCATGCACATACCACACACATACCCCATAGACACACACACACATCATAAAGAAAAGTAAAGAATTTAATAAAATCTTATTAGAATGGTCAATCTGGGTCCTTTCTTTGTTTGAGGAAGAGAATCAAGGGGTAGAAGTTTTTAAGCCTCAATGGGTCTAAAAACACAGATTTAAAAGCACATATTTCTGGCCTCATCCCCAAGGATCTTGAATGAGCAGATCTGGGGTCAGGGGTCAGGGTGGGTTTGGAGAGCTAGCCTTCCTCCTGATGGTGGGGACTGGATGTCTATGAGATTGCAGTAGAGATGCATGGAACAGCTTGTAAGAAGGAGGCTCCTGGAATTAGACAGCTGTGACTCTCAGAGCAAGGGAGGGGAGGTTAGAAAGGGAGGTGTGTCTCGAGGGAACCTCTCTCTTTATGAAAGATCCCGCAGGCTTCTCTTCCTATGCTGGGAAATGTAAAGAGAATGAGAGCTTTAATTTTTTCTTTAGATGTTGTAGAACCTTTTAGGATTGCTCCAGTGCTTCTGTGCAGAAATATTTATTCCCTGTCTGGTTGGGTGTGTAATTTTAAGGGGATCAAAGTGACAGAGCAGTGAGGCAGAAGGAGCCTTGTTCCTTCCCCTCTCCTTCAAGGCTTCTGTGCAGAAGGATAGTCACCCTTCCCTTGGGGGTGCTAAAGCCCAGATCCCTAAGCAGAGACCTATAGCCCAGTGGCCCCCAAAAGCCAGAGCGCTTCTGGGTGGACATCTTAAGGGAGGCAAGAAGATTGAAGCTTCTCTGACCCCTGCCTATTAGAAAGAGTTTCACCTTGGAAAGAAGAAAGAAAAACACCATAGGTAGGTGCCATGTCACCTGTAGCCTACTAGGTGCCTTTGTGCAAATTAGAAAAAGGCACTCTTCCTAACACAGTTTACTTCCATCTTCACAAAGTGTCTTACTATTTTGGAAATCAAGCACTTGACTATCATACCAGAAAACTGTCATACAAGCACACAGCCCATAGTGGTGAAGGGCATATCCTTAGAAGGAGTGCCGTGACGTGCTGCATGGCTGTGTGGGACAGCCTTGCTTCCAGGTGTCTATCAACCTTACAGATGAGGACGCTGAGCTGAGAGACTAGGGCCACACAGCCGGTTAGAGGTGAATTCAAACTCAGCCAGTCTGACCCCATTGCTCAAGCTCTGCCCCATTAGGCCACTCTGTTTTTATTGAATATGTTCGTTACTCCCTCAACTATCTGACACACCCTTGATTGTTATCTTTACAATGTTACATTTCAAATTTCAAATGTCCCCTTCATTTATGATGCTTTATTTGACTTCACCAGGTCCAGTTAGCCATTCCCTTCTCTGTTCCGTGCCCCCCGCCCCCCGTTCCTAGACTACATCCAACCTTCCGTTGAAGTCTTACATATCTGAATAAATTTTGTAAATTTGCAGTCTGTCTCTACCTTCAGGCTGTGAACAAGTTCTTCAAGGGATGCTGGGTAAATTGAGGAGTGCCAGCTCTGTGCCTCCATAACCTGGCACTGAGCCTGGCACAGAGGGGCATCTTGGCAATGATGGATGAAAAGAACTGAAATAAATCAGCACATGAAAGGATTAGACCCAGTGTTCTCCCAGGACTCCTCCAGCTCTGACTTTCATGAGTGCGTGTCCTGGTGTTTGATTCCAAAGCTCTGCCTCTCTGCCAAGCTAAGGGACAAAAACTACAGGACTACAGAACAGAGGGAGGCCGGACAAAGAGTAATTGCCAACAAATGGCAACCACGTCTGCTCAGAAGATGTCAGAGTCATTAGATGCGAATTGTCTAGGTATCATGGCGCTTTTTGAAAGGCTCACATGAACCCATGAAATATCACTGAATGCCCAAGGGCTCCCAGACAGAGAGACTGGAGAAGGTGTTAAGCTCGTTGCCAACTTTGAAATCCTCCAGATGTTACTGCATTAATAGGAATGCAGGAAAGGAAGAAAAAACAATAGGCTGCCATTACAAAATCAAAGAACATTAATAGTGCCGTATCTTGGAAAGGGACAGGAATTTTCTGCCAACTTCAGTCAAGTGTCTGAGGACATCCTGTGTGTGCAGAACTTCTGGAGGGAAGAGTGAGTAAACATTAATGAGCCCAGAGGGGTGACAAGACTGGGCTGGTCTAGGGTTTCAAACCAGCAACCTCAGCATCCCAGGCCGACACTCTCTCCGCTGTGCAACCACAGGCCAGATACTACATTTTCATTGCACATCTATCATGTGGTCCTGGACTAGCTCAACAGCACCTTACCTTTGTCCTTTTCCCACTTGGAGTGAATTCTCAAGGCCCTCCTAGGCCAGAGATCATGATGTAATTTATGGTGGCTTCTGTCCCACCTGGACCAGAACACAAGAATCAAAAGGGATTGTTCACTCAGAACCTCAGGACACAGACACTCAGCCACCACCTGGGATTCGGGGAGCTGCTTCCCCATGTGACTGAACACCCAGGGCAGGGGTACACACATGGGGGCAGAAGTATCTTCTGGCCCTTTGGCACTGCTCGAACGGACTATCCGTCCAGACTCCATGTTTCTTCATAGCAGAGAACACAGACAAATAACATTTGTTTTTTCTTACAAAAGAATAGGGAAAATACACAAAAAAGATAATAAAAATTCATCATTAAGAAAATCACCTTTAACATTTTTATGTTTATTATTTCAGTTTTTAAAAATTCATGCACAGACACATACATCTATTTTCTTTACAAAAATAAAGATTATTCTGCCATATGTTTTTATGACTCCCTTTCAAAGCATAAATTATTGTGACTATTTCCCCACTACTCATATTTTACAATATTGCCTAATGTGGCATCACAGTTTATTTAACTTAACTCTTTGTTGACATCTAAGTTATTTCCAATGTTTTCCCTATTATGCAAATGGTAAGTTTTTAAAGAATTTTAAAATATTTTATTTATTGATCTTAGAGAGAGAGAAAGGGGGGTAGTGGAAAACATCAACTCATAGTTACTTCTCGTATGTGCCTTGACCAGGCAAGCTCAGGGTTTTGAACTGGTGACCTCAGCATTCCAGGTGAATTTTTTATCCACTGTACCACCACAGGTCAGGTGCAGAACGTGAATTTTCAAAATAGATGATGGCCGTTTCCTGCCAGTTCACTTTGAACCCTCTCACTTGATTTTGTTCCTTCTGCATTTTTACCACCAACTTGACTTCAGAACTCTGAGGTCATCCTTGCACTCTCCTTGTCTCTCATTTCCACATTCAATCAATCACTAGTCACCAAGCATTCTCTTCCTCTCCACTCCCTCAGCCCTAGCTCAGACTTCGTTGTTCTCTCTGGACCATCACCAAGACCGGACCTGCTGAAGAACCCCCCTCAATTTCTCTTCCTCTCCATTCTGAGATATCTTAAAACCGGGATGTCACTCCGTTTACCCACTTACCATCCTTGAGAGCAGAGAAAGAAGCCAAAAGCTTCTAGTCTTAGCAGAGGAGGAAAACTGCATTCAATGAGGTTCACTGGACCTGTGTTTTAGAAAGGCGGGTCTCACAGGATAAGGGAGAAAAGACTTGTGAATCGCCTGGGCCCCTGTTGGAGGACTGGCTGGGTTGGCTCTGCCTTTGGGAGTGAAGCCCCTGGCCCTTCCTCTGGCCATGTCCTCTTTCCCAGGTCCTCACTCTGGCGGGAGGAGTGGGGCCCATGCCCTCCCGGGAGAAGCTCAGAAAAGGATACTAAGAGCTTGATTCTGGGAAGATGAGGCTCTCAGGGCAGGAAAGGTTGTGCAGGATTGAGGCGCCTGCAGTGACATACAGATCATACTGATGAGTCCCGCAATCCTGTCCCTTTGGCTCAAGACCCTTTTTCTTTGGTCCTGAGATGTGACACTGTCTCTTGAGTGCAGAAGGAAAATGACCTTATGTTTTACTTCTAATCAGGGTCAACTCAGATCTTAGGAAGGCATTTTATTCCAGCCTCTCAAATCTCTGCTTCAGGTTCTCTCCACAGAGTATTCCAAACAAAGCCAGATTCTTCCCAGACCCTGACTTCACAGGACATCTTTCAGCCTTTGCAAGCATCTTTAGAAAGCTTTTCTTGAACCATGAGGGGGAGGAGCTTTCTCGCTCCATGTTTTCACTTTGTAAGCAGCCTATGTATGCCCTTTTCTATTTTGTCCACCAGGGCAAACTCTCATTTCTCCTTCAAATCCCAGCCCTTCCTCCTTCTTTGTTTCACAAAGACTAAGTAGATTACATTTCTCTGGATTCTCCCACAATACCCTGAGTTTCCCTTTATCATTTGCAATTGTTGGTTTACTTGTTTTCATTCTGAACCCCTTCTCCACCCACCTCCTGCCACCATGGACACTGCTGAGAATATTACTGTGACTGATTCGTGTCTCTACCCCAGTGCCTGTCCTGGGCTTGACCAAGAGAGGAGGAATGAATGAATAAGTGAATAAGAAGGGAAGATAGAAGGGTTTCAGAACATTTTAAACATCAATAGCTCCTGTACCACTTTGTAAACCAAGGTCTCTGACTTTTCTAAGCCTTTTCTTATCTCTGATCTTACTGGGTCTTCATAGTAGCCCTTACATGGTTTAGGGTAAGGACTTGCACCCTGGTGGGCAAATGAGGAAGCTGAGGTCCTAAGGGGAGAAATGACTTTCTCAAGGTCACCTCAGAACCTCTTGTGGAGACCAGGAACTGTTCCCTTCCTTGCTCACATTCTTTCCTTAGCTCTTCCCACCTGACCTATTTCCCTCAGGAGCAGAGCTGGCTGGGATTTCTGATTGAAACTGAGAGAGGTTGGAGGTCTAGAAGTAGTTCTGGACAGCAAAATATGTGCGTGGAGTGCAGGCAGACTCTTGTATGTGTATGCGGGGTGGGGGGCACAGGGTGATTATGAAACCCAGAGGACCCCAGAGCTGGTTTGGCACTGAGATCTCTCTATGTCTCCTTTCCACTCCCTACTCCTGAAAGGGGATCCCAGGTGGTCCCCCAGTGTGCACGTGGCTCCAGCCATACCAGCAAAGTCAACAGAGTGCTGTACCATGTCAAACACTCACTAATCATCTATTGAAATTAGGTATGTCATTCAATTTCTCTGGGTTTCAGCATCTAGAACTAGAAAATTAGAAACATGGAGTTCTATCCGAAGGAATGAGGGACAGGGACAGGATTGTTGTCTCCCAAATTCTACAGCTCTATTGAAGTATATCTTCTTCAGTGAAGTGTCTGTTCAGTTTTTTTTTTTTTGGCCCATTTTCTATTTGGTGTGTTTGTTCTTTTTATTTTGAGTGTTCTTTATAGGTTCTAGATTTTGTCAGTTTTACGTGCGTGTAGTCTGGTGTACTGTTGTCACTGCTCTAGATTCCTGTAACCACCATAACAAAGAAATGCATAATGATTCCATTACCACAAGGCTCCCTCCTGCTATCCCTTTATAACCACACCCATTCTCCTCCAGCTACTCCTAACCCATGGCAACCACTAATCTGTTCTCCATCTCTATAATTTTATTTCAAGAATATTTATAAATAGAACCCGTCCTGTGGCGGCACAGTGGATAAAGCATTGACCTGGAATGTTGAGGTTGCTGGTTCAAAACCCTGGGCTTGCCTGGTCAAGGCACATACGAGAAGCAACTACTACAAG
The DNA here is from genome assembly GCA_037038555.1 of Rhynchonycteris naso. Lineage (NCBI taxonomy): Eukaryota > Metazoa > Chordata > Mammalia > Chiroptera > Emballonuridae > Rhynchonycteris > Rhynchonycteris naso. The sequence goes on from CM072995.1 coordinate 316,032,584, forward strand.
TTGATGCTTCCTGCTCTTCCCCCCTTCCTTTCTCTCTCTCTCTCTCTCTCTAATCTATAAATAAAATCTTAAAAAAGAAAGAATATTTATAAATAGAATAATACGGTATATAGCCCTTTGGGGTTTCCCTTATAACTCAGCATAATTCCCTTGAAATTCATCCAAATTGTTGCACATATCAATAATTTGTTTCTTTTTATTGCTATGTAGTATTCCCTGGTATGAATATACCGCAGTTTGTTTAACCATTCACCTGTTGAAGAACATTAAGGTTTTTCCCACTTTTTGACTATTACAAATTAATGTTATGAATATTTGTATACAGATTTTATGTGAACATAAGTTTTCATTTTTCTAGGATAAATGCCCAACAGAGTAATTGCTGGGTCATTTGGTGAATGTATTGTTTAGTTTAAAACAAACTGTCAAACCATTTTCTAGAGTAGCTGTTCCTTTTTGCATTCCCACCAGCAGTGCATGAGTGATTCAGTTTTTCCATATAGAATACTCAACAGTATTTGCTGTTGTCACTATTTTTTATTTTAGCCATTCTAAAAGTGTGTGGTGCTATCTCATTGTGGTTTTAATTTTCATTTTAACTCAAAAACATTGGTACATAAAGACACATGCACCCCCATGTTCATCGCAGCATTATTCACAGTGGCCAAGACATGGAAACAACCAAAGTGTTTCTTGATAGAGGATTGGATAAAGAAGATGTGGTACATATATACAACGGAATACTACTCGGCCATAAGAAAGTGACATAGTGACATTTATGACAACATGGAAGGACCTAGAGATCATTATACTGAGTGAAATACGTAAATCATAAAAGGCTAAGAACTATATGATTTCATACATAGGTGGGATATAAAACTGAGACTCATGGACATAGATAAAAGTAAAGTGATTACCAGGAGGGGAGATGTGGGAGAGGGGGTGGGGGAAGGGGTAAGAAGGACAAATATATAGTGACGGAAAATGATTTGACTTTGTGTGATAGGTATACAACATAATCAACAGTTTAAATGCAATAGAAATGTTTACCTGAAACCTATGTATTATTATTGATCAATGTCACCCCATTAAATATAATTTTCTAAATAAAATATTAAAAGAAAAGAAAAATATTTGCATTTTACTGATGGTCAGTGGTGTTGAACATCTTTTCGCATACTTATTTGCCATCTGTATATCTTCTTTAGAAAAATGTCTGTTCGTGGGTTTTTGTTGTCCATTTTCTATTTGGGGTGTTTATTTTTTTTACTGTTAAGATTTGAGAGTTCTTTATATATTCTAAATACAAATCTTTTGTCAGGTATGTGGTTTCCAAATATTTTATTCCAGTCTGTATCTTGTCTTTTCATCCTCTTCATGGAGTGTTTCACAGAGCAAAACTTAAAATTCTGACGAGATCTAGTTTATCAGTTTTTTCTTTTATGGATTGTGCTTTTGGATATCAAGTCTAAAAATCTCTTTGCCTAGCCTCTCATCTTGAAAATTTTATCTTGTTTTTCTTTCCCTGAAAGTTGTATATCTTTTTCACTGAAAGTTTTTTGTGTTTTTTTTTGTTGTTTTTTTTAGAGACAGGAATGGAGAGAAATGAGAAACATCAATCATTAGTTATTTTTCTTTGACATTGCGACACCTGACCACAGGCCTTCAGCGGACCGAGTAACCCCTTGCTGGAGCCAGCGACCTTGCGTCCAAGCTGGCAAGCTTGGGGTCTCGAACCTGGGTCTTCCGCATCCCAGTCCGACGCTCTATCCACTGCACCACCGCCTGGTCAGGCTCCCTGAAAGTTTTATATATTACATTTAAGTCTGTGATCCATTTTGAGTTAATTATGTATAGTATATAAAGTTCAAATTAAGGGTTGCTTTTTGTTTGTTTTTGCCTATGTGCTGATTAAATTTTAATGGTTGGCCTGACCAGGCTGTGGCGCAGTGGATAGAGCGTCGGATTGAGATGCGGAAGACCCAGGTTTGAGACCCCGAGCTCACCAGCTTGAGCGCGGGCCCATCTGGCTTGAGCAAAAGCTTGTCAGCTTGGACCCAAGGTCGCTGGCTCCAGCAAGGGGTTGCTCGGTCTGCTGAAGGCCCACGGTCAAGGAACATGTGAGAAAGCAATCAATGAACAACTAAGGTGTTGCGATGGCAACGAAAAACTAATGATTGATGCTTCTCACCTCTCTCTGTTCTTGTTTGTCTCTCTCTCTGACTCTCTCTTTGTCCCTGTAAAAAAAAAAAAAAAGTATTAAATTTTAATGGTTGGCCAACGTTCTCTCCTTAGACATATCATCATTTACTTAACAACCACCCTATTGTGAATCTTTAGATTGTCTTCAATATTTTTGCTACTGAGTAATAAATGAACAATAAATATCATCATAGCTAAATTTTTTACTTCTCCATGATTATTTTCTAAGAAATGCATTTCAGAAGTGGAATTACTGTGGCACCTTTTAGGGCAGGGGTCCCCAAACTTTTTACACAGGGGGCCAGTTCACTGTCCCTCAGACCGTTGAGGGGCCGGACTATAAAAAAAAACTGTGAACAAATCCCTATGCACTCTGCACATATCTTATTTTAAAGTAAAAAAACAAAACGGGAACAAATACAATATTTAAAATAAAGAACAAGTAAATTTAAATCAACAAACTGACCAGTATTTCAATGGGAACTATGGGCGCGGATGCATCCTGTGCTCCTCTCACTGACCACCAATGAAAGAGGTGCCCCTTCCAGAAGTGCGGCCAGGGGGTGGGGGTGGGGTGGGGGTGGTGCCGGATAAATAGCCTCAGGGGGCTGCATGCGGCCCGTGGGCCTTAGTTTGGGGACCCCTGTTTTAAGGCATTGAATACATATTGCCAAAGTGCTCTTCAGCAAAGCTTGTGTCAATGTTCTCTCTCTTAATCTGGGCATAAGACAGACTAGTTTCCTACCCCTTTCTCCAAGGAAGGACCACGTTCTAGAAAGAAAACAAAAACAGTGCCAATGGGATCTCCACAGTGTTTTAATTGCATTTCTTTGATCAATAGAGGCAATCTTAAGGGGCAGCCATAAGGATTCTGTGCTGCCAGGTCCTTTCCTCCTTTCCAGGCTACGCCTTGCCCATACCCGTTCTCACCAGGCCAGGCGGCCAGGATCAGAGCTGACTCTCCTTTCTGTCACTGGATGTATGGCCCTGAAAAAACCATATACCTTCTCTCTAACTCTCAGTTTCCTCATAAAGAGAGCTAATAATACCATCCTAGCTCCTCACAAGATTTTTGTGTAGATCAAAACATCATGGATATGCAATTGCAATTATTTTGAAATATCACATGGTGTTTAGATGCTAGATAGGCACTTTATTAATTGTATTGTTACTTTCACTTTCCTTCTTTCATAATTTCCTTTTTTTTTAGCAAGGGAGCAAGCAAGAGAGAGGGACAGACAGATAGGAAGGGAGAGAGATGAGAAGCATCAACTCATAGTTGTGGCACCTTAGTTGTTCATTGATTACTTTCTCATATGTGCCTTGACCAAGGGGGCTACAGCCGAGCAAGTGACCCCTTGCTCAAGCCAGCGACCTTGGGCTCAAGCTAACAACCATGGGGTCATGTCTATGATCCTACACTCAAGCCAGTGACACTGCACTCTAGCTGTAAACCCTGTGCTCAAGCTGATAAGCCCATACTCAAGCTGGTGACCTCAGGATTTTGAACCTGGGTCCTCAGCTCCATCTACTGCGCCACCACCTGGTCAGGCCCTTTCCTCCATAATTTCTGGCTACACCTTGTGTAATTTGTTTCATCAGTGTCCTTGGCTAGTTGTCAATGAAATAATGCCCCAATCCTCTCTTGGATCCAGATTAGACCTAACGGCATAGGGTACCTAGGGCTTAAGTACTAGCCTGGTACCAGTACTGCCCAGTTAAAATTGGCATGGGGCCCTGTCCTGGGATATGTGTCCTGAATCTCTGCCTCGGGGAGTGAAAAAAGGTGCTTATCCTATGCACCTCCTGAGCCCCTCAGTGTGCCAGGCCATGTGATGGTGGCTCTGAGTGTGATGCACATGTCCCCACTGTCTGCTGAGGGAACTGAATCTCAGGGAGTAAATGTCTCATGTGTAGTGATGTAACTAGAAGTGGCTGGAGCAGTTGGTACCCCCAATTTTCCTTGCCACCCTTATTTGAGAGGCAAAATATTTTTCCTGTTGACCTACCTTCATGTCTGGGTATCCCCACACAACCAAATATTTATAGTTAAATCCCTGAGGTCCCTGTTAAGAAGCCGCAGATTTGGGTGGGAACTATGCTGTGCTCTCTTTTGCCATGAGTAGTGACTCATGAGACATTCTTGTATCTATCTTGTACTGAGCAAGGCCCCATGAGGGGCAAGGAGGCCAGAGGTCAGAGGACCCTGGTTCAAATCCACTTGTCAGGGTGACCTTGAGCAGGTTACCCAAGAAAGGGGAAATGAAGACTTAGGCTTACAGGGCCTTTCTCTGGAGAGATTCCTAACCTAAAGTAACTTTGGCCAGAACAAAGCAGTGGTGACTAGAAGCTGCTCCCCACTGTCCCTGCACAGAAGGCGGTGGACTGGGCTGGAGCCCAGATCAAAGCAATTGGACCACTGGCCTGTAGGGCATCAAGTCCCTTCCAAGAACCCCAGCAAACCCCAGCCTTGGTTTCTGTGAGGGGAGAGCCAGGGAGGCTAACATTTAGAATTCTTTGTTTCTGATTCTGTAAAATTAGCATTCTACTTTCCATTCTATGAACTTAGCAGTTTATTTATGGGCTCCAGAATCAGACAGACTTGCTTTTAAATATCTGGACTCCCTCACTTCACCTGCTGCGAGAACTTAGGCAAATCATTTAATGTCTCTGAACCTCACTTTTCTCATCTGTCAATCATCGTTTTGTATAATGAGAAAAAAATAAGTCAAAATATCAACATTGACTATTTGTTGAATTAAAAAACACTTGAATAAATGTTAGTTTTAAAATTCTGTAAACTACAAAGATTGAAGCTTTTTTATCAGAGGGGAAGATCTGAAGGCAATAAAGTCCTTGGTTACTATCCAAAACCACTGCTCATGTAGAATTCTGCTTTTCTAAGTTTGCCCTCTGCTCTCAACTCCTGGGGACCACCCCTTCTCCGCCAATGCCACCACCTCCATAAGCCCCAACTTTGGGCTAGAGGGTCAACTCCAGGCATGGTGGGGGTGTGGGTGTGGAGAAAAGGGAGAGATAGGCTGAGAAAGGAAAGGGGAGTGCATAAGGCAGCACCCTCTAGTGGGGACAGGCTGTGACAGGTCAGAGACCCGACTCCAACCTCTGCCTGCAACTCAATTCTCATGAGTTTTCTCAGTTTAGAACCCAAGTCCCAGCCCTGCCACAGCAGTGACTTGTGACCTTGTATTTCAGTCAACAGGGAGAGGCTGGGCATGGGCTATGTTTGGTCCACCTTCCGGGTGCCCTGTGGCCAGGACTACGGTGTCTTTCCGACAAACACAGGGCTTACACGTGTGGGCAGACCCTGAGCACTGAGGCCTGGACTCATCCTCCACCCCCTCACTCCCACCCCTACTGCCCTAATCCTTTGAGTCACCTTCTCAGTATCCCATTGTCTTTGTCCCAGAGTTTTATTATTCTTGTCATCTTCCTCACCCCCATCTTCTAGAGAATGGCTCCCCACCAAATGATTTAGCTCCCTGCCAGGGCTAAGCAAACTCTCTGGGCAGGATTACCAGCCAAGTAATTATATTCATTTTTTGTTTGTTTGTTTGTTTTTTAACCTGAATCACTCTGCAGAGAAATGGGGAGGGGACAGAGTTTGGAGTAGGGCTTCTGAATATAAGCCCCAGATTCACCACCTACTCTCAGGGCATCATGTTCTTCATCTGTGGAATGGGTTAGTGATAAGCCCTGCCCAGCTTTCCTCCTGAGAGTTGTGAAGAGTAATGAGGTATGAGTATAAAATGTAAGATCTAAGTAAACTTTAAAGTCTTGCCCATACCTGATTGTATAGTAGAATCACTTGGACTTGTTTGTTTTTAAAACCTGAAAACTACCACCACCACCATCTGTGGGCATGTGTGCGTGCACACACAAGAAAATTAAAAACTTATGTATCATTGAAGTAAAATTCTGGTACATTTGGAGGGAAGAAAAGATTTCTGGGCCTTTCTAGTGCTTGGTGAAGGTCTGTGGCTTGTGCCACGCTGCCAGCAGCACAGAGTTGGCATGCCAGTCTTTTCTCTTTTTCATAGGGGTGCACAGACTCTCAGACAGAGCCCCGTGATCTAGGCTGACTCAGCTAACAGCTGGGCCAGCAGGCTTGGAGAGGTAAAACCGCCCCTCCACAGCCAGTGAGACAGCTGTTGGAATGAGTGAGGCAGGGCACAGACTTAGTCACTGGGATGAAGTCAGAGCAGAGGTAGATCCCTGCCAAAGACTGGGAGAGGAGGACATGGAAGCTCACAGGGGACTCCTGCTTCGTCCCAGCTTCAGACCTGTCAGTGTACATACCTGTTGCCTGAGGGAATGAGGAGGAACCCGGAAAGGTGGTTCCTATAGCAGAGGTACTGAAATTCTCAAGACCTGGTTTCTGTGCAGTCTTGGGAAAGTCACTTAACCTCTCTGGGCTTCCATTTAACCATCATTAAAATGGGTGTAACAGACCTATTTATTCATTTATTGGGTGTGTATTGACAAAGTATGGATGTGCCAGGCACCAGCCTGGAAACTAGGGACCCTCTGGGGAACAAGGTAGGCACATTTTCCCCCTCCAGTGTAAAGTGGAAGCTGGAAAAATAAACAGAAAATAAGTGTGATGAGTGTGACTGTGGAGGGAAGATGAGGATACTGGGTGTGCACAGAGGAGAATCTAACTTTGCCTGGGGTAGGATGGTCGGAGGTGGTCAGGGGAGCTTCCTAGAGGGGGTGGCACAGAAGCTGAGACAGGGAGGATTGGTAGGAGTTAATCAGGCCTGTGGGTGTGAGAACAGGGAAGCACTCATTGCCCCCACTCTTACTCCTTTGAGGGCCACCTTCCTTTAGAACATGCTAGCAAGGGAAGATTCTATGCAGCCACTCTTGAGAGGTCTGCTAGCAATGGGAGACACACTCCCTCCCAACACCCGTCCTGGTCCCCACCCCCTCTCACGTGTCTGCACACGATGTTGGATTTTACAGGAGGGTGGAGCAAGTCAAGAGAATTACAGTATTTGTGACTGTGTGGGGAGAGTATTTTTAAAGCTGGTGCTAAGTATGACTTTGTCCACAGTCTGCGGGCAGCATCCAAAAGCTATGCCTTTCCCAAGTTCTGCTGGGAGTGCCCCGTGTTTCATACCAGCTTCCCTCTGCTCTCCTCTCCTATGAGCAGCTCTTGCCGGTTCCCACCCAGTGACTGGCCTCACCCCAGTCTCAGCGCCCTCATACCAGTCCCTGGGGCGGGAGGAAAGCCGGTAAAGGGAGGAGAAGGCATCTTAGCGGGGCAGTGGGTTTAGGTCTCTGTTCCTCCAGTTTCTACTGGGGCTGTAGGGAAAGACAAGGGCAAGTCCCAGAGTGAGAGGTGGGTCTGTCTGGGGACCTGCAAGTCATTTATCTGGGTTGGGCAGGGGGTTGGGAGGAGCGTAAGGCTGAGGGGAGTCAGCCCAAGCCTGCTGGTCAACTGTGAGACAAAAATATAACAAGAGACAAACTCATGGGCAGGTAGCACCTCATAAAGTTTCAAACACTAAGTACATGTGTTTCCTTTCAACTGTGCCTCTCTGCCCCATCCCTTCGGACTGGCCATCTTCAAGGAGGCTCTGGCTGGCTGGCTTTGTCATTTGGCATCTTTTTTGAATTTTGAATTTTCAGCTACTCACGTCCCAAGGTGAAGCTAGCAGTTCTCTCACCAGGGAAGTGGGGGGAGCAGGGGTCATGGGGCTGGGGGGACACAGAGCTTGTGACTTGGTTGTTCTGGTTGTCTGTTTCCATGTAAGAATCCACTCCAAAGAAGAAAGCTTAGCACAAGGATCATTTTATTTGCTCAAAATTCCACAATCAAGGCTGGGAACAGCTGGTTGGGTCTTTGCTGGTTTTGTTGTGGTCATCATGTAGTTAAGCTAGTGTAGTGGGTCGGCCCGGGGTCTGAGATCTGCTGGATGCCAGATGGTTGAACCTTTCTCTCTCCATCTAGCCTTAGGTGAGCAGGTTTCACGACTGGCCTCATCCCAGCCTCTCCACGTGGTCTCACCAGGCTCCTACATGGCAGCTCCCAAGACTGCAAGAGTGAAAGCTGCCAGGCCTTCATAAAACTTAGTCTGGAACTGGCTCAGGACTACTTCTATTATGTTAGATTGATTAAAGCAAATCATAGCCCCAGTTCAGACTCAACAGAAAGGTTCTACACAGGGTGGTAATATTAGGAGGTGTGGGTCACTGAGAGATACTAAAATAACAGGACATCACATTGGGTGGTAGAGAAGGCAGATTATCTTCTTATATTCTCTGTCGCTCTCACAGTCTGGCCCCTATTATCATAGCCTTAACAACTGTCCTATCAACATAGCACCTTAAAATCATTTTTAGGGTATATCATGTTTGAAAAAACTGGCCAGGTACCCCTTGCTCCCCATTAGTGAATGAATGCCCTACTGCTGCACAGACACTTGTCTCCATCCCCCAATCACATTCTTGATGTCCTGGGCCACTACCTATCTAGCAAGGACAGCAGACAACAATCATAGCTTAGGCCAAAGAGTAATGGTGGAATTTCAGACAGAGTGCAGCTGTAAGGGAGAGTGAGACAAGTGAAAGGTTTTCCTAGCATCTCTGTCCATAGCAGGCTGGCCATTCCATTCGTAACGCCAGGCCTGCAGAAGATGATCAAGAGGATATTTCCTAAGCACAGTGTCCTTACAAGTGTTGGGTCAGAAGAAAGCTGTATTGGTGAGGTGGTTTGGCATGTACTAGTGCAGAAGGTAGAAACTCTTTACAGACAGATTCCTAAGCATAACAACTTGGACAAAGTCACCTGCTGAGAGCTGATGGCCACTGAAGACATCCTACCTGAGTACATTTTGAGCCACAACATGCTTATCAGTTTGACAAAAGAATTTCCCCCCAAAATAATTTTTCATATTATTATGTGGCACTTATTATATGCCAGGCACTGTTCTAAGTGTTTTAAGTACATTGACTTATTTATATTCCCCAAAGCAATTCTGTGAGGTAGCTACTATGTCCATTTTACAGATGTGGAAGCTGAGGCTGAAAGTGAGGTTGAGTGGCTTATCCCAGTCCACGTAGCCGTAAACAGCAGAGCCTGGTTTTGAGCCCAGGCAGCCTCCCTCTGGAGTCTGCGTCTTAACCACTGTTATATTACGTTAAGGAACCTATGTGTTGTGTCTCAACCTTATTAGGGAAGCTGACTTTATTTTTTCTCCCAGCCTAAAGTATGGCTCTTTGTCAATTCTTTGCCTGATCAGAAGAGCTGATACCATGAATCATCGCTCCACTTTGTTTTGCTGCTTCTAAGAATCATCTATTTAGACAGTTGTTTCGGGGTTGACACTTCTGTCCTCAGATCAGTTTCTTTTTCTGTTTTATTGTATTGTGTAGATAGTAATTATATATATGCTACATATACACATGTGTATATATCGAGAAACAGAATTAAATGTTGGTATTCCTAATTCAGAATATTTGTCTAACAGGTATGTAAAAGATAATAATTAGCTTTTGGAATTAAACAGCAAGTGCAGGAAGAATATCCCGCCTAACACAAGAAACACAACAATCCCCATATATACAACTACTGGTACTTAAATAAATAAAAGAGAAGAATAAACACAAGGCATAGAATTAAGTGGGTGGTTATCTGCTGTTGCCATATGTTGAACTATGAACTAACATTAAGCATTGATGCACAGAGCAATTATAATTGCAATTAGCTACCTGCAAACACTGGGCATTGGTATATATTGAGCAGTAGTGGACTTTGCGACCACTGAACATTTTCTCTTTGTGGATATCTGTCATTGGTGAGAGCTGCCATTGATGAACATTAGGTATTGATAAACATTTGGTGTCAATGGACACCTGCTCCCTAGTAGACATTAGCAAACACAGAACATTAAGCATTGATGGACAAAGTCCTATTTGCCTATGATGACCTCTACTGTATTGGTGGATATTAGGTATGAGCACATGCCTGGCAGTCTTGTCCAGAGAAACATTCTATGAGCTGGCTTAGAGGCAGTTGGCGGTGTTAGCATCTCTACCTCCATCTGCTCTCTCTCTAAAGTCATCGGCAGTGGCATTTTGGGAAAATCAGGGAGTGATGTAGTTACACTTATGGAGGAAAACTCCTGGGTTTGAAAGAGTCTAATCACCTCCCTGAACTACAGAGGAATTGGGTTACATATACACAGATCCGCAAGCTCTCATCTGCTGTCCTGACCTACTTTGTCTAGGTATTGTCCCTTCCTTCTCTGTAAATGGTGTGATTTAAGCACACCAGGGCTGGCTTCATGCACATTAAGACCTTAGAAAGGCCCTATACCTGATTTAATGCACAGCTCTTGCCATCTGGAAATTCTTAATAATTTCTGAACAAGAGGCCCCACACAATCATTTTATACTGAGTCCAGTCCAAATTATGCAGCCAGTTCTGAAACATAACCCTTGCCACCTGCTATGCAACCTTGGGTTGCTCCTCTCTGGGCCTCACTTTCCTCATCTGTGAAATGGGGGCAGGAGAGGAAGAACTTTGACTCTGTTTTTTTTTTTATGCTCTAGGACAAGGGTGCCCACACTTTTTCAGCTTGCGAGCTATTTATAAGATGACCAAGTCGAAATGATCTACCTACAATAAAAATGCAAAACATAAATTTATTTCTTCTATATTATCATTATTTAAGTCACTATTATTACTATTTAATATTCTGTATTCTTCTTTCACCTTTCTCCTTCTCAGCTCTCTTTTCGGAGGAAAGTCAATGTCATAGTTTTTATGAACAGTCTGAAAAAGCCACTCCACATTTCCCTTCTTTGGAATAGCAATGGCACACAGACAGATGAGGCAAATGCACTTAGAATATGACATAGTGAAAAAAATCCCCTCCCATTCTGTATGAAAGTGGTAGGTTTTAGGCTTCTTACTCGGACCAGCTATGGCACTCATTTTTATACCCTTTGTTGTATTTAGTTTAAATAAATTGAGGGCTAACTACGCAGCAATGTAACTGAACAAGTTAGCGCGGTTTAACGCGCATGCGTAGGGTATCAAAAGTTCAGACGTCAGATTGGCTACCCTGTATGCCAATCAAAAGACAAATGTCTTTTTAATGTCATGCTTCGCCATCGACCAGTAAGTAGATTGTGATCGATGTATTGAGCACCCCTGCTCTAGGATCTAGAATCAATGCCCTGATTAGAGATATTTAGAGCCACATAACTCCCCCAATTTGTTTTCAACAGAAAAATGTGGAATCTCAGTGTTTCTATGGTTTCTCTGATTGTTTTTGTCCTCTCTGACATGAAGGATCTGTACTGCTGGCCTGGCTACTGAGGTAGGACAGACAGGAATAAGGGACATACCATCTGACAGAGGAAGCCAGGCCCAGGTTAGTTTCCTCATCTGTACGTTGACAATAATCCTGATGGTAGTTGTTATGAGGAGGAAATGATAGTGTATACCCAAAGTCTGAGAAACATGTACCGAGTAAATGGCAGCTGTATTATTAATGAAATGCAAGGAGCTGTTTATAACCCACCCTGGGCCATAATGGCAGAGTGCCTCAGTTGTTTCACCATCTCTAAAACTCAATTGACACGTGCACTGGAGGCCTATTTCATGGTAGGCACAAAGAGCAGAGATGTTGCAGATAATTGTTCTGTAATTCTAAATTTCAAACTTTTATGAAATTGTCCAGTTCTGAGCCAATTATCAAAATATGAGTCTAAGACTACATGGTTCTGTAATCTAATTCATGATTCTACAGTTGAATGAGGGAGTTCCAGAACAAGTATTTATGGAGTGTCTTTTTGTGCCAGGCACTGTGCTTGATTCTTTACTTCATTTATTCTTTATACAATTCCGTGGAGGGAGACATTTTCATTCCCATTTTCCAGGCTCAGACAGGTAAAATGACTTGGCCAGTCACCCAACTGGTTTGTGATGGACCCAGAATGTTAACCCTTTTCTGTAATCTCCAAAACAGAATCTTAGCGCTAATCTCTACAATTTTGTAATATTTAATGACCTCATTCTTGGCCCCAGTATTCCTGGAGGGCGGAGTACCCAGGATGAAAGCAGTCTGTCTAGGGAAAGGTGAGGCCAGCTGCACAAACTGCGCAGGTCCGCTTTGGCCTTGCTCTGAACATCCCTTGGACCGGGTTTTTCTGGCCACGCACGACCACGAGGTGGCGCCGCGGGCTGGGAGCCTCAGCGGGGCGGGGGGCGGCTCAGGGATACTCGATTAGCTGCCGGGCTTCTGCTTTCCCTAAGACAAGCGGGAGGCCAGGACTGGGGGTGCGGGATCATGTGCTCAACAGGAAGGATAGTGTGCAGTGAAGGCGTCTGCGCCCACCCTCCCACTACAGCTGTATCTCAGGGCAGCGGTGACCTGCCTCAGAGCTCCCTTCTGCAGGAGCCTCAGCCTCCCCTTTCCTGCCTTCAGCACCGATTTGTTCCCATCTTTAACACCCCTCTGTGGCACGTCTTTCCTTCAAGGGCTCCTTCTTCAAGTGGGGTTTTGGGAGAACCCAGGTCCACTGGATGCAAGTCCCCAGGATGTCCCCCAGCCCTGCATTTGAAGTCTCTAATCCCAGGGAATGTAGTAGAATGGATGGAGGACCAATCAGAGGACTAAGGGCTGGGGTCTCACTTCCTCCCATTTCTCAGTCCCTTCTCATATTGACCATGGGGCCAGCCTTGGGGTCCTGGGCTGTGTGTGGGTGGGAGGGGAAGACGAGGGAGGGCTGAATGTTAAGATGAGCAAGCACCCCAACCACACCTGTGGCCTGAGCGTTCTGGGTTCTGTGCCATCGCTCACCTACGACCCCTCCCAAATGCCAGCTTCATCTTTCCAGGCCCACTTGCTCTGTTATGTGGATAAGACTCCTCCAGAAGGCCTTCCTAATCCTACCACAGGGCTCTCACAGCTCCCTGTGCAGTTTAGTCAGGTGTCTTGTGCGTCCTTCTTCCCCCTTCCCCCCTCAGGGAACATGAGTCCCCTTAGGGCAGAGATGGGTGGACCTGTGCTTGTTGGTGATGATGGGGATGGATATTCCTGTGGACCATGGCCAGTTAGAAGGAAGAATTTGCTTACAGTAGAGCCACTTAGATGAGCAGAGAATGAGCTCCCTGCCACTGGGAGTGCACAGAGGACTTAGGCTATCACAGCAGCTGAAATGCCAGGAAAGAATAAAGTATTGTTAGCTCAGAGGAGGGAGATGGAGAGGGACCTCAGGGAAAGCTTCTGAAGATGGCAAGACAGGAACTGGGTCTAGTACCGTGATGGCGAACCTATGAAATGCGTGTCAGCACTGACATGTGTAGCTATTTTCAATGACACACGGCCGCATACCAGAGAAGTATGGGGCCACATGCCGAGAAGGACGTTTCATCCTCGGCTCCTGCATGGCCAGGTGCAGTAGCCGAGGATAAAACATTTGCTGTAGTGTAGACACTGTGCTGGAGGTCTGTAGGCCAAAACAACAGAACTCCGGCATAGAGCGTCTAGTTCTGGGACTTCCTGTTAGGCCGTTTTGCTCGGAGTGACACACCACCCGAGTTATGCTCAGCTTTTTGGCGAATTTTGACACACCAAGCTCAAAAGATTGCCCATCGCTGGTCTAGTATGATGGGAAGGATAGGGATGAGAGCAAGGGCAAGGTCCCAGAGTAACAGCTCTAGCAAGGGCAGAGACATGCAAATTCATGGGAGTTGGGGCAGCAGGGAGAGGGGAGGTAAGAAGGGTAGATGGCGTGTATGCTGCCGTAAAAGATGCAACCCTCCCGCTTGACCAGGCGGTGGCGCAGTGGATAGAGGTCGGACTGGGATGCAGAGCACCCAGGTTCGAGACCCCGAGCTCGCCAGCTAGAGCGTGGGCCCATCTGGTTTGAGCAAAAGCTAGCCAGCTTGGACCCAAGGTTGCTGGCCCCAGCAAGGGGTGGCTCAGCCTGCTGAAGGCCCATGGTCAAGGCACATGTGAGAAAGCAATCAATGAACAACTAAGGTGTGACCGCAACGAAAAACTAATGATTGATGCTTCTCACCTCTCTCCGTTCCTGTATGTCTGTACCTATCTATCCCTGTCTCTGACTCTCTGTCCCTGTAAAAAAATAAAAAGGTGCAACCCACCCCAGTAATCCCTCCTCATTGCACCGCACTTTCCTGGTAGGTTATTGGGCTTTTCAGGGAGACTACGCTGCCAAGGGCAGAAATGGTTCTGCTTCATCCTTGTGGCCCCAGGGCTCAGCCCAGGGAATGTGAATGTACACTGGCTGAGAGATGGAAAGGATTCTTTATAATGTTTATTAAACCAAGGACCAGGGAGGTGCTGGGTGCTGCGGGTGGCGGACAGAGCTCTCATTGTCCTGTGGGTGTCTCTGAGAGACCAGCCCCCTGATACCCACATGGCCACTGATTGCTGGCTTCCACCCAAAACCTCCTCCCCCAACACATCTCCAGGACACATTATTACAAAAGTGAATAAATGCAACTTTTTTCTTTTACAAATGACATTTTACACCCCCTGCCAGCAGGGGTGGAGGAGGGGACATGGTTGAAAGTGACAGTCCATTAAAAAGGCAATAAATTGTATAAAATGAGTACTAAGGAAAGAACCCAGGGCTGGGAAACTGAAATGCCACCCTGGTGGGGAACCGAGAATGGGGTGGGAACTGCCTGCCTCCTCTGCTGCATCTCATGAGGGTGAGATGGGCTGTGGGCTCTGGGCCAGTAGGGTTCAGTCTGGGAGGCCTCTCCTTGCTTGTGGCCAGCTGGGGCTCCAGTTCTAAGTCAGCATCTTGGGGGAGATCTAGAGGAAGTGCCTCAAAGATCAATGGGTACATTTCCAGTTTTGATGGCAGGGGACATCACCCCAGAGTGGGAAGCTTGCAGGGCTGGGACTGGCACGTTTCCAGAGGCTCTGCAAGGTGAAGTAACTTAGCCCATGCAACACAGCTGATCAGTGGGACCAGAGTCCCACCTCTGACACCCTGGCCTCTCATCTTCTGGATGACAAAAAATGGGCGCAAAGGAAAGGATGTGGGTCTGGCAGCAAAGGGGAGCCCAGTAAGGGGAGAGGGAGGGCATGATTAAGAGAAAACAGCAAAGTGCAAAGGGGCCTGGCTAGGAGGCAGGACACTGGGTCCAGTCATGCCTCTGCCACTGTAGTACCTCACATGAGCAATTTTCCTTCTCTAGGCTTCAGTTCTCCATCTATCACATGAGGAGGTGGGCTTGATTTTTGCCCTGGTCCTTCTATAACTAAAGTTCTAACCGGGGTTCTGGGGGAAGAGAACAAGATAGAGCAGGCCTCATGTGGCCAGAGCAAAAACACCCATGCCCCGGAGTGACTGGACCATGGGCCCAAGGGGGCACTCAGCCATTGACCTGATCTTTGACCTTCCTCCTGTCAGTCAGGTTGGCCCAGGCCTGAGGAAAGGCACTTTGGGATCAAGTGGGGAAGGTCAGCAGGGGACTGCTGTCTGGTTTGGCATCAAAGACCTTCTGCTTACTGTTCCAGGAGCAATAGAGACAAATGAGCAAGACTTTGCCCCTGGGTATTGGCCCCTGGTCCAAAGCCTCTTCCCAGGTCCACAGATGCCTTTCAATGATGCTACCACATAGGCCTGCAGAGTCCTCACTGGCATTGGCACATTAAAATATAAATTACCCAGGACCTGAGTCAGCCCAGGACAGCAGTCTGTTAGGTGGCCCCAGGCCACACCATTTGTCACAAGGTGTTAGGGCCTCTGGAGGCTGGTTCCCCAGTGTCTATGCAGTGCAGGGCCACCTTGGAGCTGGAGCCAGGCTGCCGGGGGTAGGCCCCCTCCCTTACCAGGCGCCGGCACTGCTTTCCCTGGCCCACGCTGACGCTCTGCAGTGCAGGAAGGTGGAGGAGCAGCATCTCAGGCACGGGCACCAGGCCTGTGCCCGACAGGTCCAGCTCCTGCAGGGAGCCTAGGCCTGAGAACACCTCAGCTCCTGCCCACTTGAGCTTGGGGTTACCCGACAGGTCCAGGACCTGCAAGCCATGCAGCTCACGGAAACCATAGGGTGCCAGCTGGGGGAGACCCTGAAGGCTGCCCAGAGACAGGTGTGTCAGGCCAGCCAGTCCTGTGAAGGCACCTGGGACGATGGCAGTCAGCGGGTTCCCATCCAGGCTAAGGTAGCGCAGGGGCAAGTCCCGGAGGTCTGGCACAGTGCGGATCCGGTTCCAGCCCAGGTTCAGGCTCTGAATGGTAGGCCTGGTCAGGCTGGCCCTGGTGGGGTGGGGCACAAGGCGGTGGATGAGGTTGTGGGAGAGGTCCACGTGCAGCGCTCTGCCCTGGGTGTGGGTAGTGAAGGCGGACACCGGCACCTCACGGAGCCGGTTGTGGCTGAGGTTCACATCACTCAGGGGTGAGCTGGTGAAGATGTCCGCAGGCAGTGCTGCCAGGCCATTATGGCTGAGGTCGAGCGACTCCAGGTAGCGAAGGCGGGAGAAGGCAGTGGGTGAGATGCTGGTGAGCAGGTTGTGACTGAGATCCAGGCCGGCCAGTGTGGTATAGCCTGGCCCTGCCAACACTGACTCGTTCACGGTCTCTAGCCGGTTGGAGGACAGGTCCAAGTGGGCTGTGTCCAGAGGGATGGGCACAGGCACGATGTGGGGGCCCAGGCCACTGCAATCCACTTGTGTCAGGCTGAAGCTATCAAAGAGGCCGAATGTTTCCACCTCACACTGGCATCCGGGGAAGCATGGCCGGGTTGTCTGGACTTGGCTCACGGCCAGCAACAGCAACAAGGGCAGCAGTGGAGGCCACAGCATGGTGGAGACTAGAAAGAGAGCCATAGGTGAGGGTTGACAGTAGGCACACCATACCAGATGGTTCTAACCCCACCCCATAAGACACCTGCCAATGCGTCTAGGCACAGCTGAAAGTTACCACCAGCACCCTGTCTTCTCAGGATGCTTTTCTTTGAATATTCATATAATTCCTTGTCCCTGTTCCTCTTAGGCCTCAGTCTCCCCATCTGTATGGTATGGTAGGTTAGGCCAGATTGGTGAATTTTAAACAGAACTTAAGTGAGATTAGCAGATGAAAGTGGACTTGTTCTGGATGAAGTGAGAGTGGGGGACTGGAGCCCTCCACGCTTGCTCGCCACTTCTGCCGTAGGATAAGGAACCCAGCTGGAAACCCACTGCACTAGATGGATCTTTGGCTGGCCTTTAGAGCTGATGGTCTTTGGTCCATGTGCTGGTCTTGGTCCAGGCCCTATCAGATAGGGGTTTACAGCTTTTTAGGGGTCAGGGTCAGGGTGTTCCACTCACCTGTGCTGACCATATGCCACGCACTGGGTGGCCTGCTAGCTGCCCTACCACAGGGACTTGCTTGACCCTCACAATCACAAAAACTGTAAGGTAGCAATTTCTGTTGCCATTTCACGAAAAAGGAATTGAGATTTAGAGAGGTTCAGAAAGTCACACGAGGCCACAGGTAACCGGCAGGGGAACTAGATGGAGCACAGGGGAAACATGACTCACTGTGACAGTTTGGCAGTGGCTGAACCATACCTGAGATCCCCAGGCCAGCCTCCCAGGTGGAGGCCTGGCGCTGTAAGGACAGGCCCTACCTCACCTCTTCTGTGGTGACAATGGATGAGTCCACAGTTCCTAAGCCTCCTCATCCTGCCTGTCTGCCAGAGGCAAGATCCTTCAGTCCAACTGCCTAGACCTCCAGATGGGCTCTGGGGAGACCTGTCCCAAACCCCTTTCCCCATGCCCTGTCCCCACCCCCAGCTGATACAGCTGTTATCCCCTTTTGGCTCTTCCTTTAACCTAGGCATCTGGGCTGGTTCCCCTACTATACAAATTAAAAAGTGGAGGGTCAAAAAGAAAAAAGTTTACTCCAAACTAATAAAAAGCAGAACAGGATTAGAACCCAGGCCTGCTCAATTTCAATTCCTCTACTTTCATTTGCTGCCTCTGGCAGGGAACCTGGTGGAGAGACAAGATCCAAGAGAGGCTTTTTGGAGACACATGCTAAGATACAAGCCATGTCCCCTCCACTGGCCTCAGTTTCCATCCCTGGCACCAATATCAGGCACTATATGTACACTGACTGTTACATTCAAACCTCACACCTCTTCCGTCTGGCCCAAAGTCTGTGTGCACCCCCACTGTAGCTCAGTGGTGGTACTCGGTGGTGCTCATGGGAGGATGAGGCAGACAGCTGAACATGAAAGCATCTAACTGGACAGTCTGTGGTTATCCCCTCACACCACACAGACCCACTCAGCCTAGGAGATAGAAGGCACCAAGCCCCACTCCAGCAGGTCTCTTCATCTTGGGTAACCCTGCTTTGTGTCCCTCTACCCAGAACTCCCTGACAGGGAGGGATGGACCAGGGACCTGCCCACCTTCTAGGCTGGGGTGGGTGGGGAGGGAGCAGCACTATAGTATTACCAGCCCTCCATGAAACTTTAAAGGGGTAGCTATTTGATCTACATTCTGGATCTGCATGGGGGCAGGAAGAAGTAAAGCTCTTCCCCCCTGCCCCCCTACAGGGCTCCTCCTTCCCCATCCCTTTCTATTATAGAGTCCAATTTGAGGATTAAACCCAGTCCAGGTGCATCCTGGGCTTGGTCTCAACTGAAGTAGGATAGTGTTCCAATGTCTGGAACCAAAAGGAAAATAATTAAATTGTTTCAGGCACCTTTTGTTCCCTGTGGTAAGAAGCTGACTGAGCTTCTTACTACAGGGGTTCATTTCCACTGAGGGCCCCACCTTCCCTGATAAGCTGATCTGCTCATACTTATCCTTCCAGGGGTTTAAACAAACAAAACACATACAAAAAAAAAAAAACAGGCCTAGAGATTACCTGTTGGTTCCCACAGGTAATTATACAATGTGCTTATTAAATGCCAAATGGCCTTTCAGAGCCCCTGCTTGTGTAACCAGGAGCCCAAACACAACCCAAAGCTACCCCTCCAGAAAGTAGGCCTCTTGCTACCCCTCTCCGGGCCTCAGCCTTGCCTTCTGAACCACAAAGCAGTAGTTCTTGTTCTGACCTCTTCTCATAAATTGATTGACTCTCACTGAAGTGCAATCCAAACCATGAAGAGCGATGCACGCATGTAAGGTGGTCATCACTGGGCCACTGTAGATACGGAACTGAGGCTATGGTAGGGATAACTGATGTAAAAGGAGCAGGGATATAAAATGAGACATAGCAGATAACTGCTTATGAACATTCCCATGGCATCCGGGACAGGCACTTGCTCAGCCCCGCACCATGGACACCTCCCCCTGGGCCCCTGTTCTGTGCCAGGCCTGGACATTAACCCAGAAAGCACTGACATCGGCAGTCAGGGCTAGTCTTCACTATGTGTTAGTGCTGGACATATGTTCTTTCATACAATCCTCAGTAACTGCAGGAAGCCAGCAGTCTTATGTCCATTTTAGAGCAAAGGGAACTGATGATGAGAAAAGGAAGGTGGTAGGGCTGAGAACTGAACTCAGGCCTTTGTAACCTTGTAATTGGTTTGGTTCCAGGGGAATGTATACTTCTGTGTGTTGTTGGGAAAAGAAATAAGTGTCCAGAATCCTAGGGCCAAGCTCTAGCTGCAATTGACAGCTGTGATGAGGTTGGTGCCAAGTTTTTTAGTATTCAATGGCTCTGGGGCACTCCTGTGGTCACCGAAGAGCCCAGAGGCCCCTCAGGGGTGTCCCAGGCTGTTGGGAAAAGAGAAGAGAGAAATCCCTGAGAGGCCTTACAATTTTGGACCCAGAAATGGGCAAAGGCAGAGGTGTGGGCTAGTGATCTTCGAAAGTCAGGGCCCCTGTTCTGCTCAGAGGAAATGTCCCATTTGGGGTAACATCTAGGAGGGTGGGTGCCTTCAGTGTGAGTGTCTCAGAGATGCTGGGCTCTGGCATGCTGCTGGAAGCCCCTTAGCAAAAGGCTCAGGAGCCAAGGCTAGGACAGGACTTCCCCAGGAGGAGACTGAGGAAGGATAAGGAAAATTCCTGCTAGGGGCACTGCTCTTCACAGTGAAAAAAAGGTCTTTGCCTATTTGATGCTGGGAGGGCCCAGAGTAGGCATGCAACCCCTCCCTTTGGTGATGAGGAAATGTGCAATGACTTGTCCTCAGATCCCCAGTAAAGAATGGTGGCTGATGCTCAGGTTCTGGGCTCCTGACTCCAGGCCCAGTGCTTCCCTAGACATTCAAGATGGCTGTTGACACTCCCAGAGATTTTACGGAGCCAATAAAAATAATGCTCAGAAGAGTCTGCAATCTCATGGAGAGGGTTGATGCCATAATGTTAGGTATCATAAGGATAAATTGCATGTCTAGGAAAACTATAACCATGCATTTAAAAAAAGCCAAAAACCCAAATCCCAATTTTAGAAAGGCCAAAAGAAAATATATCAACACAGCAGTGGTTTTCTTTACATGGTAGAACTCTGAATGATTTAAACATGTCTTAATCGCTTCACCCTCCCCATCCTCTCTTACGGTAAAACAAACAAACAAACAAAACAACCAGATATATCACACTGAGTAATAAAGGCTAATAGGACTGGTCTGACCTGTGGTGGTGCAGTGGATAAAGCATAGATCTGGAATGCTGAGGTCGCCAGTTCGAAACCCTGGGCTTCCCTGGTCAAGGCACATATGGGAGTTGATGCTTCCTGTTCCTCCCCATCCTCTTCTCCCTCCCCCCCATCAACTTCTCTAAAATGAATAAATAATAAATAAAAATTAAAAAAAATAGGACTGCCTCATGGTCATGTCTGCTTTCTCTGATCTAATCTCGGGAAGTGGGTAGCCATAATCTCTAAGCCGCCGTCTCCTCATCTATAAAATGGGGTATCAACAGCCACCTCACAGGACTGTCATGAAGATGAAACAAAATGGTAGAGGTAAGTCACCTAGAGTGGATCCCAGTACAGGGAAGGGCACAGTGTGGGCTGCCCTGCTTTGCCCCACAGAGAGCTGGAGGGGTGGGGGTAGGCAGGTGGGCCTGACCTCAGCTCTCTTCCTTCTTCCTTCAGCAAGTATGTATCAAACATGTCAAGGTTCTTATCAGCGTCTTCCTGGACAGCAATTCTTTTCAGACCGGCCACACTATGCTATTTTTCAACAGGGCTGCCAGATCTGGGAAGGGATGAGTAATGTGATTTGTTCTTGAAAAAGACCACCAGCCTCAGGTCCTTGGAGAGGAAAGGCCATCACAGAGAGCAAAAAGGCCTTGGATACCACCTTACAGTGCTAACTAGGAAATTTACCTTTACTTCTCCAGACCAGTTCCTTCAGTTGTGAATCTGAGGTGGTGATGAGGGTCCCATTGGCCTCAGAAAGGCTGTTTGTGAAGCTCAGACTGAGAAGCTGAACACTCCTATAGAGAAATGAGGCCCCAATGGATGGAAGCCACCTCATGGAAAGACTGTCCTTTTTAGTCTACCTAGACCCTATCTACTGACACAATCAATCAATCACAGCCCTTCTTCCTAGGGAATTTGCCCAGGACCACAGAGCTCTTCTCAACATGGTGCTCTCTACCCACTGATTAGAGTTAACTCTTGAGATGAAAACTGTCATTCTGGGATCTAGTCTCTGATTTGAAGGAGTTACAATACTAAGAACAGGAGTCACCTGCTAAACTGGGCAACTATGGGAAGCGTCTTCCTCTCCTCAGCCCATTTCCTCATCTAAAATGGAGACAACAGGCCCTGGCCGGCTGGCTCAGTGATAGAGCATCGGCCTAGCGTGTGAATGAACCGTGTTTGATTCCCAGTCAAGGCACACAAGAAAAGTACCCATCTGCTTTTCCTACTTTTCCCCTCTCCTTTCTCTCTATCTCTCTCTTCCCCTTCCTCAGTAAAGGTTGCACTGGAGCAAAGTTGGCCCAGATACTGAGGATGGCTCCATGGCCTCTGCCTCAGGTGCTAGAGTAGAATGGCTATGATTGCAATGGAGCAACGCCCCAGATGGGTAGAGCATCGCCCCCTAGTGGGCATGTTGGGTGGATCCTGGTCAGGTGCATGCGGGAGTCTGTCTGTCTGCCTCCCTGCTTCTCACTTCCAAAAAAGAAAAAATATATATATAATAAATAAAATGGAGACAACAATCCCTTCCTCAAGGACTAGAGATCAGAGGGCCAGGATATTGAGAGGTGTGTAGTCAATGGGTGCTCATGTCTTTCCTAAGCTATATGGTAGAGTCCCCCTAAAAAGGCATCCACGAACCACCACCCCACCTCTGGGGGTAGGGCAGTGGGTGACCGGGAGGCAACTGGGCAACTTTGCATGGTGACAAGGCAGGTCCTGGAGGACAATCATGAACCCCAGTCTTGGTCCTTGCACTGCGTGGCCTATTCATATCTTCAGACAAGTCCCCTCCCCTCACCAAGCCTTAGTTTTTCCAACTCCCTAAGAGGTATATCTAAACCAATGATGGGCAATCTTTTGAGCTCGGTGTGTCAAAATTCGCCGAAAAACTGAGCATAACTCGGGTGGTGTATCACTTCGAGAAAAACGGCTTAACTGGAAGTCCCAGAACTAGACGCTCTGTGCCGGAGTTCTGTTATTTTGGCCTACAGACCTCCGGCACAGAGGGTCTACACTACAGCAAATGTTTTATCCTCGGCTACTGCATCTGGCTGTGCAGTATCCGAGGATAAAATTTCCTTCTCGGCATGCGGCCCCATACTTCTCTGGTATGCGGCCGCGTGTCATAGGTTCGCCATCACGGATCTTGACAATCCAGCTCCAGTGCTTTAGGATTTCAAATTTTAACAAATGCATTTGCTAAATCTCTACTAAATACTGTGTGAGGTGTATGCTGGACTGGGTCTGGATACCAAGTCCTCAGGGGCCTTACTGACCAGCAGTGCAGACAGGGCATCAACTCACAAGATCCCTAACACCTGCTTTGGACCCAGGAGACCAGGACTCCAGTGATCTGTGTGACCTTTGCAGTTTTCCTTATTTCTTTGAGCCCTGGTTTTCCCACCTATGTAACAGTATTAATCCTGCCTCCCTCTGGGAGCTATCATCTGCCTTCTGGAGAAAGGAAATGGCAGACAGGTGGTCCCCATGGAGGAAAGGAATATGTGGCCCCAGACACAACACTTCTTTTCCAAACCCCGACATGCAGATAAGACATACACTTACTGGTCAGCCAGGTTATAGGAGGACAAGGGTTTAGAAATTGTACCTACCCTTGGTTTGGTGGACACAGCATAAAATCCTCTGGACCCACTGTGACCAAGGAAAGTTTGCTGATGGCCTGTGATGTCAAAAGGGTAAATGGTGTGGCCCTAACAGGCAGGCTCCAGGCAAATCTCCCCGCTGTGCCACTCCAGGCCTTGCTAGAGAGCCTCTAAAACGACTTTGGCTACATCACTTACTGTCTCAAAAACCTTTTCTACTTTTACCATCAGAAATCAAGTTCTCCCTAGAATGGAGACATCTACAAGTTGTCCCCACCTACGTCCCTTCCCCAGCTGAGTCCCCCATTTTGATTTGGTGACAGCCGCTGAACAAATTTCAGCCTCTGCTCACACTTCTCCAAACTCAGAGTTCCATGGCTGGGGAGCTGCAAGGCCCGTCAGAGTAATGGAGGTACAGAGAGGGGCAGTGATGGCAAGGAAACAGACCCCAGACCTGGGTCCTGATGCCTCATGATGCTGCCAGCATCACCCGCACCCACCCGGCCTGCCCTGGCCCTGCCAGTAAAACAAAGCCTGTTCTGTCCACTCAGGCTCCCCGGCCACCCCCCCTCCCATCCTTGCTTCCTGGGCCTGTCACACCATACTTAGGGCACACCTCCTAGGACACATACTAAGTAAATTTTCTTGTCTTTAATTATTTACCTGCCCATTTCCTGGCATATAGTGTGAGCAGCTTGAAGCAGTGACCCTGCCTTCTTCACCTGTTCATCCCTTCCCCCACCTGAGACCAGAGCCAGGCCTGGCGGGCAACACCACTGGATAAATAAAGAGCAGAGCCCAGCAGTTAAGAGTCAACTGCCGGACTCAGATATGAATGCAGCTCTGTATCTATTAGCCTCAGAAAAGTCTCAATCTGGTTGAGTCTTAGTGTCCTTAACAGGGATCACAACACAGGGTTGGCAAAACCATTAGGGGACAATGTGTGAAGCATTTAGCTCACTATCTGCCACATGTAAAGCCCTCAGGGTACAGAAGGTTATGGCAGTGACTGTGTCATTTTTCTTCATGTTCCTCAGTACCCAAGACCCTAATGCAGTGCAAGGCACCTGGCAGGACTATGATTGCTGTGCCAACATTCTCTGGTCACTGTGCTGGTGTCTCCTGGCACGACCCCAGGCTCCCTCCTCTGAGACCTCTCTGGGGTTAGGAATTTGGCCTTGGCCCCCTTGACCCCTGCTGCTGTCTCTGGTACTGCAACAGAGCATCTGTGGCCCATAGATGTGCCAGCTCCACACCACAGCTTTAAGGGGGAGCCCTTCACACAGGAACGTGGTGGGTGGGGAGCTGAGCCTCGGGCCGAACCAGAGCCCCAGCACCTGAGACAGGACTTTGCCTCCACCAGCTAATCCTTGTGGCCTAGCTGCCTCCCACCCTGCTCCCTTCCTCATGAGCTCATTTTAGCTGACGCCAATGAAATCCCCAGGTGGAAATTCCATTAACGTCCTGCCCCCCAACCATTTAGTCAGCTCTAGAAACTCAAGGCTAAAAGAATTTCAGGGCCAACTCCTGGCGCCTTGAGGGCTGGCTCTCCCAACAGAACAGCTAATGTGGCCCATCTGTACAAACACATCAGTTCACCACACACTTCTACACCAGCAGGTCATGTCTGCCTCACCACACCTCTGATTGTGGGGGTTACTGTCCCTATTTTGCAGACAAGGAGATGGATGTTATTCAGCTGGGTAGTAGAGGAACGAGGTCTAAATTCCAGGGCTCTCTTCTACCATGTGCCTCAATGTATAAATGGGCCCATATAGATGATGGCTAACTGATCATGCTGGACTATTACTACATTTATCTGTCTGTCTTCCCGTGGCCAGGGATAGATTCATGTTATTTATTTATTTATTTTTATTTGCGAAAGAAAGATAGAAAGTGAGAGAGAGAGAGAGAGAGAGATGAGAAGTATCGACTTTAGTTGCTCATTGATTGCTTCTCATATGTGGCTTGACCAGGGGGCTCCAGCCGAGTCAGTGACCCCTTACTCAAACCAGTGACCTTGGGCTCAAGCCACCAATCATGGGATCATATTGATTATCCCACACTCAAGCCAGCAACCCCGCATTTAAGCTGGCGACCTTGGGGTTTCGAACCAGGGACCTCAGTGTACTACTGGGTCAACACTCTATATATTGTGCCACCACCAGTCAGGGAGGGATTAGACTCATTTTTATGTCCTTCGGGCTAAGTACTGGACCTGGCGTGGAACAGGTACTAGATGAAGATATACCAGGCATTTAGAATACTACCACTTCACCTAAGGACACCTCTCAGCTTTTTCAGTGCCTCCCCAATTTTTATCTGTTCAGTAACCCTGCAAGATCAGTTTAGGTGGCATTCTATCTATTTTATAGGGAGGTTCAGTGATCTGTTTAGAGTCACAGAGCTAGGGAGGTCAAGGGCTGGACTCAGGATCCAGGTGATCTGTCACCCAATGTCTGGCCTCCTCCATGACATCATCCCTGGTGCAGGGAGATCCTGGGGTCCCAGCAACCACCCCTAAGAAGGATAATCTACAGGGAAATGGGCAAAGCTCCCAATACTATTGTTTCCTTTCAGTGTGTCTTCTTTCTGAAGCTTTTTGAGTTCCCCTCAGTCTGAGGCAGCATGTGTGGACACACGAGGAGGCAGTCTGGGGCACAGGAAATGGTTTTGTTTTAAGCTTTTTTAAAAAAAATTCTTTTTATTTTATTCATTTTAGAGAGGAGACACACACACACACACAGAGAGAGAGAGAGAGAGAGAGAGAGAGAGAGAGAGAGAGAGAGAGAGAGAAAGAAAGGGGGAAGGAGCTGGAAGCGTCAACTCCCATATGTGCCTTGACCAGACCAGTGCAGGGTTTTGAACTGGCGACCTCAGTGTTCCCAGGTCGACGCTTTATCCACTGCACCACCACAGGTCAGGCGCAAGGAAATGATTTTTACAGCCAGATAGAAAGGGCTCCAGCCCCACAGTGCCTCCCCCACCATGAGGCTTGCATGTTCCCTCACCCAAGTCTGAGTTTTCATCTGTGATGTGGTGAGAGAATCCTAGCATTGCTCCTAGCAGGTCACTAGGATGATGACACAAGAAAGAGTAAAGATTCAGCCTCGGGCCTGGTACACATTGGTGCTTACTGCATGTGGGTTCTTGCCCCTCTAATGGGTGATTTCAGGGACCAAAAAAGAAAACGGAGTTGCAACACCAGCAGATCCCATGGCCAGGCAGGCATAGAGGATAGACAAGAATCCAGAATGCATCCTCTGAGGCCTTGAATTCTTTCACAATGTACCTTTCCTGGGCACTTCTGGGCCTGTAAGTGCCGATCCAGGCCCTCCCAGGAAAGTGGTAAGGGGGATTGGAAAGGTCTCAGAGGCCAAAGCAGGCTGAAGAAGTTGTATCTCCTGTGACAGAACGAGGACAAAATGAGAATCAGTAGCTACCCCTGGTGGGTGGGTGTGTCTCCTCTTTCGCTCCCCCCCAAACCAGGCAGTCACCCACCCTGTTCAAGCGGGGCTCAGCAGGCCTCTAGGACTAATTGTTGCAACAGCCTTCTTCCTGCCCTCTCCAACGGCCAGCCTTGCTGGGCACCAGAGTGCAATCCCAACAGAAGACTAGAACCCCCACCATGGCTCCCTGTCTAAAGCCCAGGCCATAGAAAGAGCTTACCAGTCTAGAGATCTATCTTGCTCCTAGGGCCCTACGCCTTTGCACAGGCTGTTCCCTCTGAGGAAGATGTCAGGGATGGCCTTCTTTTCTTTGTCTACCATGCAAATTCTCACTCATTCAATTATAAAGTCACCTCCTCTATGAGGCCTTCCCAATGTAACTTGCCCCTTATCTGGCAAAAGGTCACCTTCCCCTGAGCTTCCATGGCTCCTGGGCCATCCTTAAAGGTAGACACACTTCGTGCTCTGTGGCTATCTCCAAATCTGTGTTCAACTCCTCTCCTATAAGCAGCATGGCCATGGAAAGGGGGATAAACCAGATGAATGAAATGCCCTGGACAGAAAGCTTTCCTCTACTTAGAGAGGATAACAACTTGCCCAAGCTTGCTGGATACTAAGGGCTTTGCCACATGGTATAATTAGGTGTAAAACCATAGTAGATGCTGGCTCTGTCTTCAAATAGTGTAATTCAACAACAGTCTGTATAATGTAATAGAGACTATAAACAACATCTCATTTTATTAGGACATGTAATTCATTATCCTAGTTAACATTCATAACAAATCAGTGAAACAGGAATTCCTATACCAATTTAAAAGATGAGGAGACTAACACTCAGAAAGGTCAAGTTACTTGCCCAAGGCCACAGAGGTAGGAAACAATGGAGTAGGAGTAAACTCCAGGTCCTCCAGACTCTCAGAGGCTAGGGTACTCAACGGCCCCCAGATTGGTCTACCAGTCTCCAGCACCACCAACAGTCAAAGAAAGGTTTCTCTGAATTACCAATCCTCCCCTGTCATGCCTGTTTAAACATTCCAGCAGCTCTCTACTGCCAACAGATTCAAATCCCAGCTTCTAGACCTGGCATTCAAGGCCTTCACATTTCACTCCTACCTTCTCTCTCAGCCTTAAGTTGAATTCTCCCATCCAAGTACTAACCAGGCCCGACTATGCTCAGCTTCTGAGGTCAGAGAGATTGGTGCGTTCAGGGTGGTATGGCAGTAGACTAAAGTTGAATTCTAATCCACCTCCAACCCCGCCCTCCCAATCTGAGGGTCCATGATGCTGACCATCTGTGCTGTTACCAGAACACACAGAGCCAGGCAGTGCTGTTCTCTCTGTGGGAGACACTTCCTAACTCCAGGGTGTATTCACCTGGCTTCTGCAGGCTGTTGCATTCCAGCTTCTGGAGCAGGCCCACCTCACCCCATCCCTCCCTAACTTCAAAGCCAGCTCCTCTCTTCCCTTCAGAAGAGAAAATTAATGCCTGGAAATTGGTTTTGTCAGAATAAAGGTGTGTGAGAGAAGAAACATCAAAGTGTTTCCAGGTTCTGGGGTCTCAACCAGTCAGCCAGACAGGAAGGGAGGAGACTGTCAAGACCTCCCTTTTCAGAGGGCAAATTAAGGCCCAGGAAGGAAAAGTGCCCACAGTGGCCTCCTTCCCAAGTGAGTGGCTTTGCCCCTCCTTACTGTCTGCAGCCTCCAGCAAAATTCTAAGTTTTAAGACTGGGGTTGGGGTAGGGAGGTGGGGAGGGTTTGGAAGGTGTTAGGGTTATCTTTGCAACTCAGGATCAAAAGCCCAGCAGGCTCCTGTGGCTGGAGTCCTCCCTCTGGGATCTGCCTTGGGTTCTGCAAGCCTGGACTTCTCTGAAGGGTAGAACAGCAGGGAGGAAGGATCACAGAAGTTCCAGAGACACTTCCTTGCCCAGGCTAAGTGTGGGGAGGCATCGTTCTCAGCCGGCTCTCAAAGGCTGCGCTGGTTATCCAGGCACTACGAAGGAGTTCTCACCCTCATGCTTAACAGGCTGAGCAACTTGCCCAGTGCTGTACTGTGGGGCCAGTGACCGGTCCATTCGGAACCAGTATGTGCAAGGTTCCTAACTTCCCACAATCTAACTGGGGTCTTGGCAGGTCCCGATTCCAAGAAGCCGCCGTCTTCTCACTTACAGGATCCGAGAGCTGGTACCCCCACCCAGGGGGCAGAGTGCAAGCTGAGAGCGGATCTCAAAGCAGAGCCGGGACTGGGGCCGGCCTCTCTGCCCCGCAGACATATCTCTCTGGGTCACACACACTCTCTCCGAAAAGTGCGGGTGGGCAAACACCGGCTGCCCTTTCGTCGCCTCTCCTCAGCTCCTGGCCGGGCCCTACCGGCCGCTTCCCTCTCTTCCACTAGCTGGTTCCTCGAGGGTGTCCGGCACGCTCCTCACGCCCCAGCCCGGGCCGGGCCAGTGCCCAGGCGCTGCCGATTCCCCCACCCGCCAGTCCTATTTCATCCCCTCTGCGCTCTACCGACTCTAGGAGACGAAAGAGGGGAGGGCTGCCAGGGCCCCCTGCCAAGGTTTCAGCGGAGAGGACGACCCGGGCTGTTGCCTGAGAAACCCAGAGAAAAGTTTGAAGTCAAGTTGGGCGCCCGGGTGGACAGCAGGGGAGCGAGAAGCTGGGGGCGCTGTCTGGCTTCCAACGCGCACAAACTCCACGGACACTCAAACCATACACGTCAACAGGCACAGACCACGTACGCGGACACACAACGATGAGCCCACCGACATCCACACCCAAACGCGGGCTCACAAAACGTGGACACAAACGCGAAACAGTCACGCAAAGTCACGGACACACAAAGGCGAAGACAGAGAGATGCCCAGACCCAAATCCACAAAGGCCCACAAACGCGAGATGCACGTGTCCGCACAAAGATCCCAGAGGGGCGGGCCCACGCCCCCGGTCCGAGCCTTTGTCTCTTTGAAGCCCAATCCCTCTTGGTCTGGGTTTCCCACTCCGGCCGAGCCCCGGGCGTCTGGCGGCCGCTGCCGACACCTCGGGTCCAGAAAAAGTTGAGCGCCCCCCTCCCGTCCCCACCCATGAGTCCAGCGCCGCCCGCCCGCCGGATGGCGCGGCCAGGTTGGGGTCGGGGGTTTCATAATTTCGCCCGCAGCGCGGACTCCCGCTCCACCAGGGGAACCGCACTTACCTGGAAGCCTGCGCCGCAGCCGTCTCGGCACGCTCACCCAGATGGCCCGGCCGTGGGCCCTCCGGCCGGCGCCTTTCTCAATGCTGGGCGGCCCGCCCCCCCGGTCCCGCCCGCGGTGGGGCCAACCCTCCGCCCGCTAGAAGACCAGTGGCGGCTTGGGCCTGCTGCCGGGAGGTTTGGGGAGTGTCGCCAAAGTGCGGGCCTTTCCTGGAGTGCTCCCCGCCTCCCCGCCCGCCTGCCCGCCTGCGGAACCCGCGGCGAGCCCGAGTTTCACTCTAGGGAGCGTCTCAAAAGTGCGTATGCAGCTCCCTCCTACTCTAGGCGGCCTTGCTCCCAGCTTCCAGGAACCCAGATCCCTACCCCCTCCCGGGAGCGCCTGAGCAATCTCAGCAGATGGTCCGCACTGTCGGGAACATCTGGAGGTCGCTGGTGGAAAGAGAGAGAGAGAGAGAGAGAGAGAGAGAAAAGAGAGAGAGAGATGGAGAGAGAGAGAGTGTGTGTTGGAGTGTGTGAGTATGGGGGCATGGGGCTGGGAGGTAGTTGGTAAGAAAGAGATTGAGAGATTGGGTGGGTGAGCCTTCTCTCTTCTCTAGTTTATCCCCCCTCCCCTTTTTTTTTTAAGTGAAAAGAGGGTGAAAGAGGTCCTGAGACGTTACTGAGAAGCAGACCAAGAATCCGAAGCAGAGAGACAGGCTGAAAGATGAACCCGTAGAGAAAGCACAGAGGACAGAGCTCTGCTGAGGCAGAAAGCCTGGCAAAAGAGAAGAGAGAAAGCAAAAGTCTTTTTTTTTTTTTCTTGGAGAGAACCATGGAACTTCTGGTTAGGATTCAAAGAAAGGAAACTACATGTGTGACTAGGCAGCAGTTTAAGTCTGTTCCTTCTTCTGTAGCCTACTCTCCCACCCATCCTTATGGTAAAAAGGGCAGGAAAGCACCCAAAAACTTTTTAAAATTACCTAGAGGATACATTCCCTACAAGGGCAGGTGAGGGGGTGGGAGGGTTGGGGGGTCTGAGTCTTTTCCTCTACAGACTGGAGGAGGGGGTGGGGGAAGTTCTAAGGCACCCCAGAGACTTGGGCGGTAGGGGAGGCGTTGTTGAGGGAGGCTTTAGTCCTGTACCCTGGACCTCCCAGGAACTTTCCTAGTGTGCAGAGATTGGGCAATGTTCCCCTTGCAGTAGCTCAGGCTTGCACATCCAGTCTTTTTGCTCCTTCTTTCCTTATTGCTTTTTTTAAAATTAAAAATGTTGCTTGGTCTCGAGAGTTTGTGTCTGCCCGTCTACCTCGGGAAGGAGGGAGTAGAGACCACTATCCCAGGCTTCAGGGCTGCAGAATCAAATCTGCTCAGAGAACAAAGTGCTCTCACAAGTCCTCCCCCAACACACAAACTCTTTGTGTGGTGGTGGCATGGCTACTCACCTGTGCTGAGACCCGTGGACCCTGTGGACTCTGCCAGTAGGGCAGTGCAGGGTGAAGGCTAGGAGTCTGGCCTTATTGGTGTGGTACAGGGAGAGCTCCCCTCTCTCCTCTCTGCCCAGCATCCTCCCCCAGTTAGAATCCCAGCTTCCAGAACTGTGAGGCCAATGGGGGACACCCTGCTCAGACTTTTCATCAGTCTTTGAAATTGTACCATAGACTCCTTTGTATCCAGTCACCTCACAATTAAGCTGAATAAACGGAATGCTGAGAGTCAAGTCTGTAGCCCATTAGTGTTCCATGCATTCAGAGCCCCTCCATAGAAGTCAAGAGCCCTTCCTGCTCTCCTTTCCAAGCCTGGAGAGAAGCGAGACCCGAAAACCAGCAAAAACTAGCGTTTGGTAAGGACTTTATGCTTGGACAGGGCCAGGCTCCAGCCTTGCCACGGACCAGCTCTGGGTAACTTTGGGGAAGTTACCTAATGTTTCTGAGAAGCTGTTGTGAGGAGTAAACAAGAGAACTAGGTAAAGTATTAGTCCAGCTCACAGGAAGGACCATCCATTGCGTGTTGTTATGCCATTGTTATTATCCCAAGTTGTCTCCGGTAAGGGATGGGGCAGAATCTGGAAAGCCCAGCAGGTTTGAAAGGGGAGGAGACAGGGAAAAGGTCGCCTGACCCTCTGGCTCCACTAGCCCACATGCAGTCAGCCTTCTCCCAGCCTCCTTTCAAAGGAATTCCATGTTGGCCCTGGCCTAGTGACTTTCAACCTCCTCCTTTGATGTAGGTTGTGGAGTGAGGCTCACTTCAGCATCTCAGAGAGAGATGAATACTCTGCTCCCAGGGAACTGGGGGATGCTAACTCCCAGTGTTCTTTATATGTAGGGTGACCAGATTTTAAAATTGGTAAAGCGGGATACCATTGACGGGTGGAAGGAGGGGGGGGGGTCTTGATTAAAAATTTGGTCTATATGGAGCAAAAAAACTTTTCATAGAATGCAAAAATAGTATTGTAATATATTTTTTTAAATTTCAACAGAAGTACAGTTTACAAATATAATACATTAAAAAATTAGGTATAGTATTATATTCTTTGGCATATTTCTCATTTGAGTGAATTTTTTTTAGTAAATTGCTGTTGTTTAAAGGGTCATGAAATTTTTCACAAGAATTTGTTAAATTATATTTCACACATAAAATGGCTTTTAAAGTCTCAATACTTACTTGTGATTTTTCTGATGCCCACACTTTATTTAGCGTAGAAAAAACGCATTCAGTTGCAGCATTAGTTCCTGGTAAAGACAGCGCGTATTCCAAAATTTTTAGTGCATTATTGTATGGAACATGGTTTGTTTCAAAATGATGAAATATTCCTAACCATTTGATCTCTATTGTGATTTTTGCTGATGCTCAAGATTTCACCTTTTCCTTATCAATATATTTTTTTAATAATGATACCTCATTAAAAAGATCATTTTTGGAAATATTACTATATGGGAAATTTTGAGTGAGTCAGAGGGATTGGGTTACACAGTCCCGAAACCGATGCCGGAGCTGCACGAGCGTGTGGGAGCAGGCAGGGCAGCGCCACCAGAGTGCTCGCACATGAGCGGTCGCGCACACTCCCCGCCTGGACTTGTCCTTGTGGCAGGCGTGCTCCCCGCGTCCAGCCCCGCTGCCCCAGTGGGTTGCACCTCGCGGAGCCTGGAGCTGCACGCTGGCATCCAGGACGCGGGCCTATGGGTAGTTAGGGGACTTGACAGCCGCCGCCCCAGCAGGTACGTCCCACCCGAAGTTGTTTGTTTCGGGGCCCCGCACGGGGCAGCCAGCTCTTGCGGCATTGCCGGCGCTTCCAGGTTGAGGTGGGGTCTCCCCGCCAAAAAGCGTTTATTCCCTTCCCGTTCTCCCGCCATTCCCTAGCTTTTCATGCATTCTTTCCAAAAATCTGAACTTTTTAAAAATGCCGCAGGACACAGGACAAATTGTTAAAAATCGGGACTGTCCCGCCAAAAGTGGGACGTCTGGTCACCTTACAGTCTAAGTCCCTCTAAAGGGCCTCTCAGTTACCTTAAGCATGACAAACAACTCTTCACACCTGGACTGGTGGCTGGTAGCAGTTTCTACTTTCAGCAAATCCCTGATCTCTAACTGGGAGGTGGCCTGGTAGTGGGGAGGGGCTTGGACAGGGGCAGGTGAATCTCTAGTACCCCTACTGTCCTCCTGCACTCTACCTCAGTCGACGTTCCCTCTGCCTGTAGGCTCCTGATGCCTGCTTTCACACAGTACCAAAAAATGGCCTTTCTAAACTGCAAACCTACAAAATAGACCATGACACTTACTTGCTTAAATGGCAAAATTCAAACTCCTTGGCTTGGCATTCAAGGCCCATGTGATATGCCTCCTTCATCTTGAAGGAGACCAAAAGTTTTGCCTTTTGGGATTTTTTTTTTTTTCTTTTTGAGAGAGAGAGAGAGAGGCAGGGAGAGAGACAGGAACATCGAGCTGCTCCTGTATGTGCCCTGATGGGGGAATCGAACTGGTAACCTCCATGCTCTGCAACAACGCTCCTATCCCACCTGGGCTTAATTTTTATTCTCTAGTCTTTAGAGAGACAGAGAAAGGAAGGGAGAGAGAGGTGAGGGGGAAGTAAAGCGCTTGTTGTTCCATTCCGTCTTGCAGTTTTAGGTTGCTTCCCGTGTGTGTGCCCTGACTGGGGATCGAAGCTGCAACCTTGTTGTCTTGCTTGGGACGATGCTCTTAGCCGACTGAGCTAATATCCCAGGGCCTGGGATATTGATTTGAAGCTGGTTATTAGGAACAAAAGAGTCAGAAAGAACCTTTGACCATTCCCCCCTTTCCTGCCCAAGAGATTCAGATAGGAAAACCTCTTTCAGGAAAGGAAACCTTAAAATGTTGCCTTAGCATAATTTGAATTAAGTATGGTAAACAGGGTAGCTTAAGGTAGTGGCCTGTTGGCTAGATACCATGTCCCATTTTTTTTCTAAGTTGCCTAGCAAGAATATGCCTGCCATTTGTACTTTATTCTTTCTCAATTACCTATAAACCACCTATTCTCTCTTCTGAAATCTAAGGCCCCGTTCCTCCACTTTCTCCTTTGTCCAAAGTGTCATAAAAACCCAATCCGTCACTATTAATTTAATTATTAGCCCAGCTAGAAGGATTTAGAAAGTGTGAGGAACAGTTAATTTTTCAGCTCCCACAACCTTTACCCCGTTAACCTAATTTCTGGCCATCTCGCTTCCATATCCCAAGCTCTAGTCCCCTAGCCACGTGGAACTAGGGGGAGGAAGGTAAGGGAGAAAAGTGCCTCTTCATTCTTCGAGTCTCTGTCCAAATCCTCCTCCACCAGGAACCTGTAAAAGTTGATTCCTCCTTCTGTTATGTTGCTGTACACTTTGTACCAATGCACCATCACTTTCCCCATTTTCTTCACCTTCTTGTGTTCATCCTAGCTGTTGTGGCATGCCAGGAACTCTGTTGGATACTTTTAAGGTCATTACATCATTTAATCTCTAAGTCAACCACACTAGATTAATAGTAATGTGGACCAGAGAAGGCAAGAGCTCTGTCTGGGGTTGCACAGCATGTTCTAGCAGAGCGAGAACAACAGGTAGAGAGCTCCAGCGCTCTTTCTACTACCTTCCAGTCAACACAGGAAGCAAAATGTGGTAGAAAGGCCTTGGAAGTAAGAGTCCCAGGTGCAAATCATTGCTCTACTCCTGGCTACCTATGGACTTTTAGCTAGTAACTTCCTCAGCCTCAGTTTTCTTACCTGTAAAATGGGAATGAGTAAGAAACCCCATCTCACAGGGATATCAAATGAATTACTACAGATGCAAATGTGTTGTAAGCTGCAGGGTGCTATGTGCTTTTAACTGATTTACTTGATCACCATACTGCAACTGGAGGGTGATTGGTTAAGAGCCTCTTTTCTCTCAGGACTCCAGACTGAAGGTCAAAGGCACCATCAGTCCCTTTGGCTGCTTTGCTCATTTACCATGTTTTGGGAAAGCAAAGAGGTCTTTTTTTCCCCTTTGTCACAGCTGTCAAACCCTGACCAGAAAACCCTCCAAATCCAATGTATTTCCAGGAACCCCTACGATCTCGAACTATTTTTCTTGCTGTGTTTTCTCTATCCAGCTGTCAGATCTAAAGTTAATAGAGCACCAGAACCATGGGAAGAAAGAACAGAAAAGAAAAGCTGGAAGAAAAGGAATGCCTGCCCAAGCCCCCTTCTGATTTTGTAGATCTGAGTTGACTTACGTTCTGTTTATTTTTAAAGATCTATTTTTATTATTTTTTTGGAATTATTTATTCATTTTAGAAAGAAGAGAGAGAAGCAGGGGAGGAGCAGGAAGCATCAAATTCATATAAGCCTTGACCAGGCAAGCCCAGGGTTCCAAACTAGCAACCTCAGCATTCCAGGTCGACGCCCCATCCACTGCACCACCACAAGTCAGGCAGTCTGTTTTGTTTTTAAACGCTCTGTGGTGATTCTGATATCAGTTCGGGGGGCTGACGAACATGGTACAGTGCCTTAGGGTCTGCAAAATAATTCTCCACACTTTCTCATTTTCAAACCTCTGAGCAAATGTCTTAAGTCGTTGCTTATCACTTCCATATCACAGTTGTGGAAACTGAGACTCAGGAGTGACTCATTTAGGGTCACACAGCTAGAATTTAAAACTGGGTCTTTGAGATAATTTCAGCCATTCCTTGTTAGGATGGAATTGTACGCATGGGCTTTGCTAGTGTCTCAGCAGTCACTGCGTGATGAACATTCTTCCCTTCCTGCCAAATCAAATGCTTCCCTAAATATTTCTCTCCCACTCTCCCACCTCCATGCTTTTTCTCCTGCCTGGATTGACTTTCTCAGCCCAGTCTACCAGCTGCAGTCCTTGCTGTCTTCCAAGTGGGCTTCCTCCTCCACAAAGACATTTCCATTTCCCACACTTTCTCTTCCTTTGAACCTGGAAGCACTTGGTTTGTGTCTCCATGCAGCCCCTCTCCAGCCTTACCTCTTGCTGAGACTTGATGTGCCAACACTCCCAGTTGTTAGGGTTCCCCTGCAAATTCTGGTAGTTTCTTGCTTTCTTCATTTCTTTGCTCCTGCTGTCCCTCCTACAGAAGTGCCCCTTGCCCCACAACATCTCTTACTATTCAAAATTTAGCTCAGTATCACCTCTTTCAGGAAGCCTCCCCTGACCTTCCCAACCCTTAACTCTAATGTTAGAGGTCCTCCCTCTGTGCTTCTATGGTACAGTGAAGACACCTCTGTCGTGAACAGATGTTCTCTGCATCCTCAGAGGAACCCTGAGAGAGCCACAGAAAAGGGTGCTCAGGGAGGAGGGAAGGCTCTGAGCGGCCTCGTCCCTCTCCTTCCTAAGGCCTGACAACTCTCTCTAGCCTTCTGTCCTTCCTCTGTAGGCACTATTCATTCCTATCTTTGTCTGTCTGCTCTCTCCAATGTCCTTCTCTTTCTATTCTTTTAGCCTCTTAGTCCTTATCAGTTACTTGGCCTTTCCCCTCTTTCTTCTTTGTCCTGTCTTCCTGACAAAAAACAGACTGTATCCTACAACCATACTCTGCAGGCAAAGGGCCCCTGAAAGTGAGGACATGGGATTCCAGAGGTCCAATTTACATGAAAAAGAACAGTTTATTAATAACAACATATTTGCAAGACCATCTCTAGCTGACAAAGTTTTTCCAACCATTGTCTCCTTGGTGCCTCACTGCGGCACCCTCTATCAGGGACGATGTCTCATTTACGCCGTGGCGCAGAGGCCTTCCTGATTAGTCTAGTTCTGAAGGCCAGTGAACTCAGAAAACTTTGTTATCATGTTTGAGGTGTATGATTATGTCATTGTGAGCAAAGGAGTATGTGCCCAATTTATTACCTTCTGTCCCAGGACAAACAGAACTACAGAATGCTACGCCCACAGCTTTTGACTCTCAGAGAACATTGTTCCTAGCCCTTGAGCAAGCAAGTTCTAGTAAGAGGCTTTCAGACTTGTTTTTCTTTTTAATGACAGCCCATAGTAAAACATGAATATTATTACACAACCTGGGACACAGATGCATATACATATATATAAAGCTGAAACAAAAGTTTAACAGAACAATATTTACCCTTACCACAGATAATACTCTGCCATATATATATATATTTTGGAGAGAGAGAAGAAGGAATAGAGACACAGAGAGAAAAAGAAGCATCAACTCATTGCTCCACTTAGTTGTGCACCCATTGATTACTTCTTTTTTTTTAAAAAAAGTATTCATTTTAGAGATGGGGCTGGGTGATGAGCAGGAAGCATCAACTCCCATATGTGCTTTGACTAGGCAAGCCCAGGGTTTTGAACCAGGGGCCTCAGCATTTCAGGTTGATGCTTTATCCACTGTGCCACCACAGGTCAGGTGGTAGCTTTCCATACATGCCCTGATTGGCTCCAGCCAGTGACTCTGGTATCAAACCAGCCACTGTGGTGCTCCTAGAGTATCCTCTATCCACTGTGCCTTGAGATAAGGCTGCTATTTTCTTTTCTATTCTATTCTATTTCATTAAGAATAACAATAGTGGCCTGACCAGGTGGTGGTGCAGTGGATAGAGCGTCGGACTGGGATGCAGAAGACCCAGGTTCGAGACCCCGAGTTCGCCAGCTTGAGCGCGGGCCCACCTGGCTTGAGCAAAAGCTCGCCAGCTTGGACCCAAGGTCGCTGGCTCCAGCAAGGGGTTGCTTGGTCTGCTGAAGGCCCGTGGTCAAGGCACATGTGAGAAAGCAATCAATGAACAACTATGGTGTCGCAATGGCAACAAAAAACTAATGATTGATGCTTTTCACCTCTCTTCGTTCCTGTCTGTCTGTCCCTATCTATCCCTCTCTCTGACTCTCTACCCCTATAAAAAAAAAAAAAAGAATAACAATAGTGGTCAGAACCCTGAAAATTATTTTACATCCCACTAAAAAGTTACAATGGGAAGTTTGCGAATCCCTGTTTCAGTATCGTACATGTTTAAACAAAACAAGCCAAAAGAACAAAAGAATACCTTCTCCTGGTTAGTTGCTCTGTACTCATTGCCATCTTGCTCTCAACCCTTTCTCTGTTATATTCACTTAGAAATATTTACTGAGTTCCTCACCTTATATATCAGTTATACTTTTCCTTTTTCTTTTTGTTAGCAAGCAAGAGAGAAACAGACAGGGAGAGTGATGAGAAGTGTCAATTCGTAGTTGTGTCACTTTAGTTGTTTGTTGATTGCTTCTCATACCTGCCTTGTCCAGGGGGCTCCAGCCAAGCCAGTGACACCTTGCTCAAGGCAGTGACCTTGGGCTCAAGCCACTAACCTTAGGCATTAAGCCAGTGACCTTTGGCTTTAAGCCAGTGACCTTTGGCTTTAAGCCAGTGACCTTTGGGCTCAAAACAGCAACCATGGGGTAATGTCTATGACTGTGATGGCGAACCTATGACACATGTGTCAGCACTGACATGCGTAGCCATTTTCCATGACACACGGCCCCATACTAGAGAAGTATGGGGCCACATGCCGAGAAGGACGTTTCATCCTCTGCTCCTGCACGGCCAGGTGCAGTAGCCGAGGATAAAACATTTGCTGTAGTGTAGACACTGTGCCGGAGGTCTATAGGCCAAAACAACAGAACTCCGGCACAGAGCGTCTAGTTATGGAACTTCCAGTTAGGCCATTTTTCTCAAAGTGACACACCACCTGAGTTATGCTCAGTTTTTTGGCAAATTTTGACACACCAAGCTCAAAAGATTACCCATCACTGGTCTATGATCTGATCCCATGCTCAAGCTGGTGAACTCAGGGCCTCAAATCTGGGTCCTCAGCATTCCAGGTCAACTCTCTATTCACTGTGCCACCACTGGTCAGGCCAGTTAAGCTTCTTTTTAAATTTTTATTTTAATTTATTGGGTGTACATAGATTCTAGTGTCCCCCTTAATGCATCCTCCCCCTTGTTCCCCATCACATCAGTTAAGCTTCTTACGTGACAGTCTAGATTTTTTTTCCACTTTCCACTCATCCCCTCTAGAAAACTATCAAATGGCCTTTGCTGTTGGCTAGCTGCCAACAATAGTTCACCAACCCTCACCATGTGATGTTTGTCACAGCTGACTCTTCTAACTTCCTTCCTCATTTTCTCCCATATCATGGGCTGCTCCTTCTTGGTCTCCTTTGCTGACTCCTGCTTGGTCCCAAGCCCATATATGACTGCTCCCCAGGCTCGGCTCTGCAATTGGTTCCAGGGGCTACTCACCTCAGCCAGTCTGATGTGTTCAGTTGCTCACCCTGCTGACTAATGAATATCTATATCTTTAGCTACCACCTCTCGTGTCAGCCTCTGCCAGACCTCTATGGCCACCTGCTTGCTCATCATCTCCATTTGGGAGAGTCCCACAGGCCTTAGACTCATTTGCCTGAATCAAAGATATAGTTCTCACTCAAACCTGCCTCTCCCGAGTCCTCATCTTAGGAAAAGATGCCAGCACCCACCCAGCTGTCTCAGACCCTCTTCCTTGTCCCCACAGTCCGTGCATTCCCAGGCTTCTCAAATCTGTCTTTTTCTCTCTGTTTGCATAATCTGATCCTAGTTCAGGTGATGGCATTTCTGGCCTGGACCATGGAAACCACCTCCTTGAGGTCTCCCTGCCTGCATATCATCACCTCCAGATCATTTGGAGAAATAAGAGGATTTCTTCTGTACTGATCTTGTCTCTACCTGGTTTAGAATTTTCCCACAACTGTTGCTTTTAAAATGAAGTTGTAATTGTTTACTGTGACATAAAGAACCTATGTAATCTGGACCCAGCTGCCTTTCATGTCTCACCTCTCACCTGTGTCTCTGTGTCAAGACATATGTAACCACCTTCAGTTCTTGGTCAAGGTTCCCTCTCCCCTCCCAGCCTTTTAACTGGAACATTGGCTAACGTCCACTGCTTCCTCTGGTCACAGCATGGCTGACAACTCTACAGGGGGCCTTCTCTGACCCACTATCTGTGGGTCCTATGATCTGCCTGGTGCTTCTGCACTTGATTTTAGCCAAAAGGCCAAGGAGCAATGCCTGGTGCTTCTGTAGCACCCTCTGCTTCTTCTGTCATGGTCCTTATCACACTGTGTCATAATTGGCTTCTGCTTCTCCTTTCTGCCTCTGGACTGTGAGTCTAGAGACTCCACTGAGCTTGTTGCTATGTCCACAATATCAAGTCAGGACCTAGCACACACTAGGCACTTAGTATTTGTAGAAGAATGGGCACTTAGACTTAATGAATGTTAGAAGCATAATAAAACTACCATGGTTTAGGAAGGGACAGTAACCGGATGTTTGGAACACAAACTATTATAATCAAAGTCACAGGAGATTGGAATCACAGAAATATAGTGATTGGATGTAGACTCATGGGACAGATAATATATCAGTTCCACCATTTCCCAGCTGTGATCTCAAGCAAGTTGATGAAGTCCTTTTTCTGAATTTCCATTTGATTTGTTATAAAGTACTGATAATAGGCCCTGCCTGCTCAGCCCAGGGCTTGTAAGCAATGAGATCATGGAGTCTGACAGTGAACACATACAACTTTCTCCCTTTTTGATAAGAAAGGCAGCTGTCTTACCGGATTGGGTCTCTTTATAATAAACAACTGTCTGGGGCTCTAATTGGGAGAACTTGGCTGGATATTTTACCTAACCTGACTGTCCACTGGGTCTATTTTCCTGATGGCTCAGCGGCCAGAGCCTGGGCCCTGGCTTACACAAGGTCAAGGCCTTGGGGCAAGGACAAACACCCTTCGGGAGGGATTCTCTATAATTAGCACAGGCTGAACTACCTTAGAAGCCTGGATTCTGCAGATGGAGACATGAGGCTCAGAGAGGGGAGAGGCATGTTCAGGGCTATGCAGCATGTTGGGGCAGAGCTACAGCTAGAATCCACTCCTTTGGGCTCCAAGTCAGGCCTCTTCTTTTCTCAACCTCCCTAGTTCTAGACTGTCCAGAGACATTCGCTTTGGTTTGGAACAACAGAAACACACTTGGTATTTCTGAAGACAATGATGTTCAGGTCCATTCTTCAAATGATGCCAGACCATTACATTCTGAGTCCACTACCTATGCAGAGAGCTCTGGTTAATTACTCCTTATGTGACCACAGCAAGGTCATGTGCACAAGGTGGCTCTCATCCCTGTGTGAGATGAAGGGAAGGAAAGAGGTATTTAGGTCAGGCTGTGGGCCGAGTTTACACATCCATTACTTCACCTTATCTCTGTTGTCTAGATGAGAAAACCAAGGCTCAGAGAGGTAAGACAACTTGTTCAAAGTCACTCAGCTCACAAATGAAAGAGCAAGAACTTGAACCTGAGTCTCTGATTCTGAGGCCATGCTGTTTCTGCTGTGTCATGCTGCCCGCCATGGGCACTCACTGCCTCAAGCTCTGGGAAGTAAAGGGAGCAGGGAGGCTGCTGGGAACATGGATGGGGACAGCAAGGAAAAGTGGGGAAGTGCTCAACTCTTAGACCATGCAGGCCTGGTGCTGAATTTTGGCTCTGTCACTTCCTTTAAGCCCTTAAAGTTTCCATTTTCTTTTCTATAAAGTGAAGACAATTATTACCTCGGAAGAAGGTGGAAGGGATTCAATGGAATCACTTAAGTGAAGTGATTCACACAATTATGGACACATACTAATTCCTCAGCAAGTATTTACTATTATCAATAATAATAATAATCTCTTGCAATGAACATTTTAGAAGTAGGTGTTCAGTAAAGCCCTGTTCCATAATAGGTTGACTAGTTTACACACCTGCCCTCAGAGTTGAAACCAGAGGATAATGGAATGGAGGGCAAGGGAAGAGACTGATATTTACTGAGCTCCTGCTGTGTGCCAGGCACTGTGCTAAATGTCATTACTGCCATCACCTGTGTGAATGTTCACAGCAAAGTAGATGCAATTGTTAGTCTGACTTTGTAGTTGGGGAAACTGAGGTTCAGAGAGGGAAAGTGGTAATATGGCTTCTGAGTGGCTAAAGAGATTTAAACCTCAAGCTGTTAAACCCGAGAGCCCTTGACACTTATCCAAACCCCTCCATGTTCAGAGCTTCACTGAGAGTTGGCTCAGCTGTAGCTCACCTGCTAATAGGTCCTCACCCCGTGGTGGGCTTCACTGGATTCTCCAAGTGGGCTGGGGTCCCCAGGAGCACACTGACCATAGGGGCTATGCCCCATTGCCTCTGCCAGTCTCAATCTCTCAGTGTTCATGAGGGACCATGACATGAGGCCCTATCTACCTGTCCAGCCTCATTTCCCACCATACATCTGCCCATCTCCACACATAACTAATGATCACCCTGCTAGGGGATGGGGCCCCAGACACTTCAGGGATTTCCATTGTCTAAAACTTTGCTCTGGCTGTGTCCCCTATTCATTATAACTGCTCTCTTATCCCCAAAGATAGAAATCCAGAGTGTCTTTGGTGAAAGGCCTAGGAACTCGGAGGTCAAGGTCTGCCCTCAAAATCAGGGCCTGAGGGGAGACAGTAAGATGGTCTCAGTTTAGAAAGCAGGAAGTAGAGAGTATGAAGAAAGGAGGGAAAGGAGAGGATGAAAAAGCAGGTCAGGACCCAGTGTATTTGTTACATAAGAGTGTGTGCCCAAGGCCAGTGTATGACATAATTCAGGTGCCCTGCCAGGTGGGTGAAGAGAGTTCATCAGCCCTGGCTTTGCGCTATCAGAACAGATATCCCGGGAACAATTACGCAAAGGAGAAAGGTTTCAGAACATGGTGAGTAATCAGGGTCAGTGAACTGCCAGAGGCTGAGGCAAGGCCCCCCTCCTACCCCAACTGGTTCTAGCTCCTATTATTTGGAGCTGTAGGGGAGGACCTGTAACCCAAATAAGAAAAGATACTTGTCTGTCAACATGTTTGCTTTAATTTCTGTGCTAATCATAGAGATGAAATATTTGCAGAGCATTTCCCAGGACTCATGCCATTGTCACCCTTGATGCTCACAGTGACCCTGGGAGGTAGGGCTCTGGCCCTCATTTTATAGTTGGGGGCTCAGGTGGAGAAATGGTTGTTTAAGGCCACACGGTGAGAAAGAAGCAGAGTGGGAACCCTCTCTGTGTTTCTCTCTCTGTCCCTGTCTCTCTCGCTAAAAAAAAAAAAAAAGATAAAAAAAGTACTTGCTTGATTTATGGAGTTAGTAAGTGATGGAATTAAGACTTGAACCCAGCCTGACCAGGTGGTGACGCAGTGGCTAGAGTGTCGGACTAGGATGCGGAGGACCCAGGTTCAAGACCCCAAGGTCGCCAGCTTGAGCGTGGGCTCATTTGGTTTGAGCAAAAAGCTCACCAGCTTGGACCCAAGGTTGGTGGCTTAAGCAAGGGGTCACTCAATCTGCTGAAGGCCTGCGGTCAAGGCACATATGAGAAAGCAATCAATGAACAACTAAGGTGTCACAACGAAAAACTGATGATTGATGCTTCTCATCTCTCTTCATTCCTGTCTGTCTGTCCCTATCTATCCCTCTCTCTGACTCACTCTCTGTCCCTGTAAATAAATAGATAAATAAATACTTGAACCCAGGGCCCTCTGGTTCAGAGAGTCTGTGATTTTTTTATATATATATATAGAGAGAGAAACAAACAGAGAGACAGAGAGAGGGACAGACAGAGACAGACAGACAGGAAGAAAGAGATATGAGAAGCATCAACTTGTAATTGCATCACTTTTATTTGTTCATTGATTGCTTTCTCATATGTGCCTTGACTGGGAGGCTCCAACTGAGCCAGTGACCCCTTGCTCAAGCCAGTGACCTTGGGCTCAAGC
Organism: Rhynchonycteris naso; assembly: GCA_037038555.1. Taxonomy (NCBI): domain Eukaryota; kingdom Metazoa; phylum Chordata; class Mammalia; order Chiroptera; family Emballonuridae; genus Rhynchonycteris; species Rhynchonycteris naso. The sequence continues at coordinate 316,076,902 of CM072995.1, forward strand.
CACCGACTTTGGGCTTCAAACCAGCAATCGCTGGGCTCAAGCCACTGATCATAGGGTCATGTTTATGATCCCACACTCAAGCCGGTGACACTGCACTCAAGCCGGCAACCTTGGGGTTTCGAACCTGGGTCCTAACATCCCAAGGTGATGCTCTATCCACTGTGCCACCACCAAGTCTGTGCTTTTAACAACTTCACTTACATGGGGGTCAGAGTGGAGGGAGTTGCAATTATGCTATGAGGCCTCTGACCTCTCACTCATAGATAATGACTCATCCAGGCCCTGTGGTCAACAGCATGGACAGCTGGCCCTGGACAGACAGGTGAATAAGGCATCTCCTCCAGGAATGGCTGCCAGCCTCGTTCAGCCCAGCTCAGCTCAGCTCAGGTGCGGGCATCCAGGAAACTCTAGTACTCTGTTCTTGGCTTCTTATGTCCAGGAGAAGCCAGCAGACCAAGAGGCTGAACTCACATGTAGCTCTCATGAGGGGAGGCAATGAGTGGGCATGGAAGTCTGGTTCTGAAGGCATCTGGGCACTTGGGCAGAGTAATCAGACCTCGTTGTGGTCCTGCTCACTGTACAAACCTGGGAAAATTCTTACGCCTGGGCTCCAGTCTCTTGTCTGTACAGTAAGGGGCGGCTTAGACTGTATGATTTCCCAGGCCCCTTATAGGCTTCCTCCCTCTGCTTTGAGTTATAATTCCTTAGACATGCTTCTCTTTTCAAAGGAAAGGAACACCTTATTAAGTACCTTCTAGATCAGGAGGAGTTCCTAGCAGTTTTTTCACTACCATCAGCTAATTCTGGCTTTTAGCCATGGTACTTAACCCCCAAAGGAATGACTAAGGGAGGTGAACAGGGCTGATGTTCAGACTCTATGGTTGCGAACTGCTTTATGGATTGCAAAAGATTGATATACTTTTATATTGGTTGGTAAATAGCCATTTCCCTATTGCTCCTCATTCTGCCCAGGTACTCCAGCAATTCAGTGGTTAATGCCTGACAGCCTTGTGCCCCAGCCAGGAGTGCCAACATCCATTTGGCCATGCTGCCATACTGCTGTGCGGCCATACCATGGTCAAGTAAAATGCATATCAACCTGGAGGGGAAGGAGTGTCGTGGGATGGAGAGGGTCAGTTATGCCAGTGTTTACCCTGCCTTGGCCACTAATATCCAGTGTGCCTTTGGCTACTTCTCTTCCCTCAATTTCAGTTTCTTCAAGGTCCCCATTTCACAGGGTTGTTACAGTAAATGAAATAATAGAGGCAAAACACCTTGTATGCAGTAGATGCTCAGAACACATTAGCTCCTCTTGTGGCAGGCCAATGAGAAATGCTTGGGTTCAGGGGTAAAGAAAAGGAATAGTGTGGTATAATAGAAAAAGGGTAGAATTTTGAGCTAGAAATTTCTAAGTCTGACTCTGTCACTTACTCATTGTTATGGGCTGAATGAAATCTCCCCCAAATCCATATGTTGGGGTCCTAGCCCCCAGGATCTCAGAATGTGACTACATTTGGAGATGGATCTTTAGAAAGATAAGATAGAATGAGGTCATGTGGGTGGTCCCTAATGCAATATGACTGGTGACCTTCTAGGAATAGGAGCTTGGACACAGACACGGAGAAAGAGTGCCGTGTGAACATGAAGATGGCCATCTACAAGATAAAGAGAGAAGCCCCAGGAAGAAACCAACCCTGCCAATACCTCTATCTCTGACTTTTAACCTGGAGAACTATGGAACTTTGTTATGGCAACCTGAGCAGACTAATACACTCAGTATGCAACATTGAACTAGTTAGTTAATATTTCTGTTCTTTTTTTTTTTTTTAATGGAGACAGAGAGAGAGAGAGAGAGAGAGTCAGAGAGAGGGATAGATAGGGACAGACAGGAACGGAGAGAGATGAAAAGCATCAATCATCAGTTTTTCATTGCGACTCCTTAGTTGTTCATTGATTGCTTTCTTATATGTGCCTTGACCATGGGCCTTTAGCCAACCGAGTAACCCCTTGTTCGCGCCAGCGACCTTGGGTTCAAGCTGGTGAGCTTTTGCTCAAATCAGATGAGCCCACACTCAAGCTGGCGGCCTCAGGGTCTCGAACCTGGGTCTTCCGCATCCCAATCTGACACTCTATCCACTGCACCACTGCCTGGTCAGGCTATTTCTGTTCTTCATATAGTAGATTAAATAAAAGAATGCCTGAGAAAGCACCACCACATAGTTGTCCCTTCCCTTCTAAGCGTGGGAATAGCAGCAGGTACATAGAGATATTGCTGAGTCATTCTGCTTCAGCACGAACCTGCAGGACTCCTGACTTTTGACCAGCTTTCACCTTTCTCCAGACTGGCCATTCTGTTCTCAGCTCCATCTATGCCTTGACATTGGCTTTTTGTCTGCCAGGTTGCAAGATGATCAGGGTTCATATAAACTCTGCCCATGCTCAGCAACAAACCTTCCATGAGTGTTCAGTCAGCTTGGCTTAGGCCCTCTGCCTCTGAGATCCCTTAGAGGAGCAGGGAGGGTAGCACCAGGGATCTCAGAGGCAGAGGGACTGACTGTGTCATGGCGGTATTTTCCAAAAATACCTATTTATATACTGTATCTCATCTCATGCTCACAGCAACCCTTTCAGGTAGACTGGGATAATGGGCTCCTCTTGACACTAAAGAGAAACTGAGGCCCAGAGAAGTTAAGGAACTTCTCCTGACTCAGCACACTCATGTAGGGATTAGGATGTTGGAAACCAGACTCAGGCCCTGGGACTACTTGCTTGCCCTCCAAGGCTTTGGGCAACTGAGAATTGTGATGGGAAGCGCATGGACCCAGGAGTCACCAGACCTACGCTCAAATCCCAGCTGAACGAGGGTGTGACTTTGGGCAATTCTCCACATGGCCAGGCTGTTAATAGGCTGCGTCAGACGAAAAGGAGGCCACCTCTGTTCTGAAACTGTCAGGCCCGCAATAATTGGCAGCTTTGTGACTGCTGCATAATGAACTGCTCAGTAACTGTTGTTGAATCGAATTCCTGGAGAGCCAGGCAGTGTGTCTGTGGGTGAGGAAGATGCCTGGCACTTCTGGGAGGAGCAGGGCAAGACTTCCTTGTCACATGCCTCCTACCCCAGTGCCTGACAGCGCTTGAGAGGGAATGGATCAGAGAGCCCTATGGGCAGCAGTGGGGGCAGCTGGGTCTGAAATTTACCTGTCAAAAACTACTGTCTCCCTCTTTGTAGTTTCTGGTTTGATAAACACTGTTTTATTTTTTCATAGCACCTGTCATTGTCTAAGCTAATTGGATTACTTTATTGTCACTGTTACCTGTATATCCCGCCCCCTCCTCCACAGAATGATTGGTGATCATGCAGCAGGGACTTGTCTGTGTGTTACCTGCTCTCTCTTGCACCTAGAGAAACATCTGGTTTATGGTCTATGTTTGGTCATTATTTGTGTAGTGAATGAATGAGTTGACCCTTTGCAGTCAGTGTTTTGCTGCATTCGGGACTGTTGCCTAAGTCAGAGCCCAATCCTATTCTCTAGAAGCTTCCAGTCTGGTAGAGGAGGCAGACACAGATAGTGACCACTGGTGTGACCTGTGCTGTGACAGAGGGAAGGAAGCACCTGGGCTGGGGAAAGCCAGAACAGGTGGCATATGATCTACTTCAGAGAGTAGGAGGGGCCAGGTGGAAGGGCCTAGGAGGCTTCTCAGAAAGACCTCAGTGGAAGGAAGAAAAGATGAGTAGGAGTTAGAAGGACAGAGGAGGAACAGTATTCCCAGCAGAGAACAGTATGTACAAAGGCATGGAGGCATGCAAGATCACGTTGAGTCAGAGTCGTCTGATGCTTTAGAGGCAAGACAACAACTGAGAAGATGGATTCTGGGGGTGGGGAGGGGAAACCTGAGGAAACGGCAGGATTCTGATGGGAGCAGAGCTGAGGCAAGTGCAAATGTGAGTTCTTTCTTCTCCGGGTTCTCAAAGACTGAGAGGTAGGGCTGTCCAAGGGCTGCGGCTGTTTGCCTGGTGGTGGCAGATGTTTCCTCCCTACTGCCTGAGTTTCCTAGGTTAGCACAATCTCCCCTCTAGCTAGGTTCTCCTCTCTCCCCACCATTCCCTGTCTCTTCTGTGAGAGAAAAGGTTTGTGCATGACCAGGAGGTGGCACACTGGATAGAGTGTCGAACTGGGACACAGAGGACCCAGGTTCGAAACCCCAAGGTCGCTGGTTTAAGCACAGGCTCACTGGCTTGAGCCCAAGGTCACTGGCTTGAGCAAGGGGTCACTCGCTCTGCTGTAGCCCCCTGGTCAAGGCACAAATGACAAAGCAATCACTGAACAACTAAGGTGCTACAGTGAAGAACTGTTGCTTCTCATCTCCTTTCCTGTCTGTCTCTATCTGTCCCTCTCTCTGTCTCTGTCACAAAAAAAGAAAAAAGAAAGAAAGAAAGGGTTTGTGGCTGAGGACTGCCAGGCCAGGGTGGCAGCCACTCCACTCCCAGTTTCCTCCTCAGAATCACAATGGGTGGGTAATAACTGCCTTGGGGGCCTTCCCTCTCACAGTTTTGGTGTTTTGGTCAATGGAGTCAGAGGAGTGTGAGGTGGCTTTTCCAGCCTGGAGATACTGACTGACCAATGGCTCCAGGAAATGTGACTCATGCCAGCATGCGAGGGGTGGGGATATGGCTTCTGGCTCTTACCTACTATTCCAGACAGAACCCTTTCAGCTCAGGCAGCTATGGGAGATTCTTGAAGCCAGAGGTAGGTTTTGGTCTGTCACTGACTCTCTAGGAGACTAAGAAAGTTCTTACTTCTTTCTGGGTCTCAGTCTCCTCTTTTGTGAAACAGATAAAATAGTACCTGTCCTCCTTCTCCAGAGCCAGCAGGACCTGCTACTCATCCTAGCTCTGGCATTGGCTCACTTTGGGCAAGTCTGTTCCCCCTTTTGTGACTCAGTCTCCCCATCTATATGTTGAAGAGATTGGACTTGAGGGTCTCTGAACAACTTTCCAACTCAGACATTCTTCCCAAGCCTAGAAATTGCGTGAATCCAATTGGGCCTTTGTGATCCCAACACTGCCAAATACCCACTCAGGTTCTGCTTAAATGCTTCCAGGAAACTTACTACATCTTCCTTCTACCACTGGACAGTTCTGGCGGAAATGCCTTCCTCAAACTGAATCTTTTTTTCTGCATCACTGATCCACTGGGGCCAGTGCTGCCTTCAGAAGCCACTGAACTTTATACAATTCAGTACACTCTAGGCACTGGGAACCCTGGCCTGCCCTTCTGCTGGCCTCCAGGGACACAAGGAACCAGATATAGTCATGGTTCTTTCCCATCATTGTCAACCTGAGGAGAAAGACCTGTAAACGTATAGTAAATCTGTAATTTCAGTGAAAGCTTAGGGTATGAAACAGAATTCTGGAACTGCTGGAGCAAAGCATGAGGGAGGAAAAGAAAAGGATAGGATGGGTGTCATTTTTCATATTAACATTCTTTTTTAATTTTATTTTTAAATTACAGTTTACATTCAGTACTATTTTAGTTTCGTTTCAGGTATACACATAGAGGTCAAACAATTGTATACTTTACAAAGTGGTCCCCGATATTTCCAGTACCCACCTGGCAGCACACATAGTTATTTATTTACTACATTCCCTATATTGTAATATACATCTCTGTGACTATTCTGTAACTACCAATCTGTACTTCTCAATTCCTCCCCCTTTTATACCCAGGCCTCCAAACTCCCCTCCCCTCTGGCAACCATCTGTCTGTTCCTGGTATCTATGAGGCTGTTTGTATTTTGTTTGTTTATTTTGTTCTTTGGATTCAACATATAAGTGAAATTATATGATACTTGTCTTTCTCTGACTGACTTATTTCACTTGGCATAATACCATCTAGATCCATCCATATTTGTCTCAAATGGTAAGATTTCATTCTTTTTTTATTTTTGGCCAAGTAATATTCCACTGTAAATACACACCACAGCTTTTTCATGCACTCGTCTATTGATGGACACTTGGGTTGCTTCCATATCTTGGCTATTGTAAACAACATTGCAATGAACATAGGGGTGTATATATTCTTTTGTTTCTTTGTTTTATATATATATAAGGTGGATGTCTTAAGTGCTAGGCCAAGAAGTTTATATGTTGTCTAGCAAGGATTGGAGCAATGTTGCCAAATCCACTAATTCTTTCTGTCCCCAGAATGACTAATAATCTCAGCTGCCAACTACATTTTCTTCTGGGCACCAGGCTCTGCTGTCCCGTCAAATACCCTCAATATCTATCTTATTGAATCTCTGCTACAACCCTGCCAGGTAGTAACCCTTATCTTATTTTGTAAAAATAGGAGGCTCAGAGCAATCAACTATCCTCCCAAAGTTCACCTGGTCAGTAGTCTTGGAGCTCGATTTAAACCAAACTGACTAAAAACCCTCTCTCTAAGCTATGCCGCCAATTAAGTGTCCATATGTCCTTATCATGGCCTGCTCTGGGGTCTGCTCCCTCCCCAAGTCTCAGAACCAGCCCCTGGATGCCTTTGACTTTCCTAAGATGTGGGAGCCAAGACTGGGATGGGGACTCTGTGCCTGAGCGAGGGTTAGGAGGCTCAGTCACTACAGAGGAATCTCAGGCATTGCCAGCAGCTCTGGGAAGCAGGCTTTTATATGGGTGAGGAAGGGTTTTCCCTGCACCCTTAGATTGCCCCTTAAAGATGGCCTTTGCGGCCTGATCTGTGGTGGCATAGTGGATAAAGTGTCAACCTGGAATGCTGCGGTTGCCGGTTCAAAACGCTGGGCTTCCCTGGTCAAGGCACATATGGGAGTTGATGCTTCCTGCTCCTTCTCCTTCTGTCTATTTCTCTCTCTCTCTCTCTCTCCTCCTCCTCCTCCTCCTCCTCCTTCTCTCTAAAAAATGAATAAATAAAAATCTTAATAAAAAAGATGGCCTTTGCTACAATAACCTGGCAGTGGCAGGGCGCTGGTCTGGGAGCCCTGAGTCCAGGCTGTAGCACTGTCTGGCTCTGAGATGGAGCTTTTCCCCTTCAGGGCTCCAGATTCCTTATTCACAGACAGAAGGAGGGGACAAACACTCCAGCAACACTCAAAACATAGCTGAATCAAACACAGTTTTGGTCTGATCTAGAAGGGCAGATGTGATTCTGAATGTCCTCCCCCAGCCCCTCCCAAGGCCTCTCCAAAGTCTTTGGGGGCAGCAGCTGGACCCACCCTATGTCCTCAGTGGGATGTCCCTTCATTTAGTCAGTGATGTGATGGGAGGAGCAGGAGAGGATGAGATCAGTGTGACCCAGCTGCCTGCTGGTGAGTTCTTAGGTCAGACAAACCATTCTCCAGCAGCGTGATCTTGGTCTGAGCTCTTAACCTTCTCATACTTCAGTTTCCATATCTGTAAAGTGTTGATAACAATAGTACCCACTATTATGGGTTATTGATAGTGAGGGTAAAACGAGAATTAAAGGGAAGTGTGTCTGTAAAGTACCTGGCACAGAGCCTAGTATGTAGTAAGAACTCAGTATTGCAGCCTTGATGACAATGATGATGATGGCAGTGAGTGAAGAAACTGGATGACAACAATTATGTTGGACAGTATGAGACACTGCTGTGTCCTCTCCCAGGATGTGGGCACTTTCCCACTTCCCGGCTTTACACTGTTTCTTCTGCCTGGATACCATTTCTTGAGACTCTCCTACTCTGGTTCCACAGATGTGTCTTGAGTAACCGAGGACCCTTGTGGCACTAGGCACTGTGGATCTGAGCCTGGACGAAGATCAGCACCCAACAGCTGCACCCCAGGTGTGTGGGAGTACCAGGTTTGGAGGAATTAGTAGAAGGTTTCCCAGGGGAGGCAGAGTTTAACCTGAGTCTTGATAGACAATTTGGAAGAGGCTGGAAGGAGAGAATAGGAGTTCTCTCTCCACTTAAAGGCATTCCAGGCAGATGAAATAACATGTGCAAAGCAGAGAGGCGTAAAATAGCATGTTGAGTTGGGAAACTGCAAGAAGCACAGTATGGTTGGAAAGTTGAAAGCAAGTGGTAAAGCGGAGAATTAAAAGTGGAATGGAGAGGATGTTGGGGGCAGATCATGAAGATGAAGAGCCTGTGTGCCAAATAAAACATTCAAAATGCGTCTTGAAGGCAATGACATTCTATGCATCATGAAACAAACATTTCTGAGTATCTACTCAATTCAAAGCACCTTCGTAGTGGACCCTGTGGTACACTGCTCAGCTTCCCATGCTGCTTCCATCAGACTGGAGCATTCATCCTTATGTTGGTTGACAGCTCACAGATGAAACTCTGTTCCTTCCAGTACCTTAGGCTGAAGAGCTATTCCTCCTCTAATGTTACTCCTCTTCCCCAAGACAAGCTGGCATCCAGTGATTAGTCTACCTGGGGCTGTGAAGGCTTAGCCCGCATGTCTCAACTTGGGACAACTATGAAAAGTCATTCCAGCTCCAGAGCTCCCCAAGAGGTGGGCTGAGGCCTTTGTAGAGTCTGCATCACAGACCAAACTGTCCCACTGCCCAGTCCTGCTTCAATCACTCCCCCATAGGTATTGATCTTTAGATCAACCCCCATAAACCTTCTGCTAGCAAATCTTTACCTGAGACTTTCCTTGCCCAGGAACCCCAACCTGCGACAACCATCATTGAAAGCTGTCAGTGATGGTTGCCCTCTCATTGAGGGGTCAAAGAGAGACCATTGGTTTTGGATGGTAGCTCTGCCTACAGTGTAAAAATGAACTAAATGGAGAGACTGGAGCCCAGAGGTCAGTGAGGAGGTTGCTCTGATTTAAAAGAGGAATGATGAGGACATAAGGTGGGCGGGGACAGGAAAAAGGAATGGATCTGGAGGACTTAAAGGAAACAGAATTGCCAGGGAGGGGACAGAAAGCTACCTGAAACAGCCGGGCAGAAGTGGAGCCAATTCCTGGGATGGATTGAGCAGGACTCAGTTCAGTTTGGGAGTGGACAGCATGCCATGCCTATGAGATTTCCAGGTGGAATCCAGGAGGCCAGGTTGAGTAACACCATCAGGAGAGGGATCTGAGCAGGAGGTGTGGATTTGGGGGTTCACCAGCACTGGCAGTTTACAAATAATTTCTGTATAGCTATTAGTTTAATATGGGTACCAATCAATCAGAAGGATCACCAGGGTCCTGGAGACCCACTACTGGGCTAGATGTTAACCTTTTCACTTCTTGATCCTGGGAGTAGGGTGGTGTGCTGGATGTGAGGGACCCTTTGGGGGCTCTGAGCAGCAGCTATTGACCAAACAGTAACTTAGCATCTTTGTATACTGGCTGGATATCTACTCTCCTGGTTCTTCACGCAATCCTCACAGGAACCTGCTGAAGCAGATATTATTATCCCCTCTTAAGAAGGGAAAACCAGGGCTCAGTGAGGAGAGTAAGTGAGTTGCTAGATAAGACAGCTTCTAAACATCAGCCACAGCTGAACACAGGTCTATCTGTTCCTGCATCCCATGCCTGTGTGGGTCAGAGTCCAGAATTCTTATCTCTTCAGTCAGCATTCTTTCCCCTTGGTTCAAATAACTACTTCCTGTGCTGAATTCCAGAACTTCAAATCATTGGCCATTGTCTCCTTCCAAGAAACAGTGCTGGCTATGTCCAGGCCTAAGGGAAAGATGGGGAACAGTGGGATAAGCCCAGGGCCAGACAAGAGGGAATTTCCAGACCTGGGGTTCCCCCTAGCTCCTGGTTTAGAGCATAGTGGGAAGGAAGTTTCATAGTCTCTCTAATGGAAATGGCAGGAGACCTGGAGGGTGTGTGTGTGTGTGTGTGTGTGTGTGTGTGTGTGTGTGTGTGTGAGCTACCCTTGCCTCATCTGAGGCCCACCACTTCCAACCTGTTCTCCCCAGGGAAAAGGGCAACTTGCAAAGCAGTGAGTTTGTTGATGCTGAAAATGTTCCTATGGAATCTAGTCTAAGGTGACCAGATGTCCCGCTTTTGGCGGGACAGTCTTGATTTTTAACAATTTGTCCTACATCCTACGGCGTTTTAAAAAAGTCCCGATTTTTTGAAAGAATGCATGAAAAGCTAGGGAACGGCAGGAGAACAGGAAGGGAATATACACTTTTCGGCAGGGAGACCCTGCCTCCACCTGGAAGTGCCCACACTGCCACAAGAGCTGGCTGCCCCGTGCGGGCCCGAAACAAAGAACTTTTGGTGGGACGTACCTGCTGGGGCGGCGGCTGTCAAGTCCCCTAACTACTCATAGGCCCGCGTCCTGGACGCGGGCGAGTGGTTCTGGGCTCCAGGAGGCACAAGCCGCTAGGTCTCCAGCGGGCGGCGGGGCTGGACGCGGAAAGCGTGGCCGCAGAGCAATGGCAGCACTGCCCTGCCTGCTCCCGCCCTCTAGGGACCATGTAACACGATCTCTCTGACTCACTCAAAATTTCCCATATAGTAATATTTACGAAAATGATCTTTTTAATGAGGTATCATTATTAAGAATATATATATATTGATAAGGAAAAGGGTAAATCTTGGGCATCATCAAAAATCACAATAGAGAACAAATGCTTAGAAATATTTCATCATTTTGAAACAGACCATGTTCAATACAATAATGCATTAAAAATTGTGGAATACATGCTGTCTTTACCAGGAACTAATGCTGCCACTGAATGCTTTTTTTCTACGCTAAATAAAGTGTGGACAACAGAAAAATCACAATTAAGTGTTGAGACTTTGAAAGACATTTTATGTGGGAAATATAATTTGACAAATTCTTGTGAAAAATTTCATGACCTTTTAAACAATGACAGCAATCTTCTAAAAATAATTCACTCAAATGAGAAATATTCCAAAGAATAAAATAATACTATACATATTTTTTCAATGGATTATATTTGTAAATTGTACTTATGTTGAAATTTTAAAAAATATATTATAATACTATTTTTGCATTCTATGAAAATTTTTTTTGCTCCATATCGACCAAATTTTTAATCAAGAATCCCCCACCCCCGTCAATGGTATCCCACTTTACCAATTTTAAAATCTGGTCACTTTAATCTAGTCATTCATTTGTTCATCCCTTTATTTAATATTGAACAACTACTTAGGACAGTGATGGGCAATTTTTTGAGCTTGATGTGTCAAAATTTGCCAAAAAACTGAGCATAACTCGGGTGTTGTGTCACTTCGAGAAAAACAACCTAACCAGAAGTCCCAGAACTGGACGCTCTGTGCCGGAGTTCTGTTGTTTTGGCCTACAGACCTCCAGCACAGTGTCTACACTATAGCAAATGTTTTATCCTCGGCTACTGCACCTGACCATGCAGGAGCCGAGGATGAAATGTCCTTCTCAGCATGCGGCCCCATACTTCTCTGGCATTCAGCTGCATGTGGCCACGTGTCATCGAAAATGGCTACGTGTGTCAGTGCTGACATGCGTGTCATAGGTTCGCCATCACGGACTTAGGAAGTACCTCCTGTGAGGTCGGTGGGCAATGGGGGAAGGTTATGTGAGGAGCCAGACCGGGGAACTTTGGCTAGAACCTCCCACACCCATGCGCACCAAAAGAAACTGCCCAGGAGTCCCTTGGAAAAGAGCAACCGTTTGTCAACCAATGAGATTTTGCCACGTCATATCAACTCGCCTTCACCCTGCCAACCCTATAAATATCTCCCATGCAGTTTCTTCCATGCGACTTCTCTGGCCCCTGTCCCCCGGACTGGACCAGAGAATATCGTCCATGAAGCACTGTACTAAATAAAGCTTTTGCTTATCCACATTTGGTGGCTACGCCCTTCCTTCTTCCTTGGTGGAGAAAAATACCTTACACCTCCCATGTGTCCTGTGCCACCTGGGTCCTGCCTTCACCTGGGTCGAGGCTGGTGGAGGAGTTGGGTGTTAAATAGTGAAACAGACTAGGGAATCTACAGGGCTCTTCTACTTGTCCCTGTGTCCCTGAGGCCAGCACAGATATGCTGTTAGGGGCTATTGATTACTGGATACAGAAAGGAAGGGCTGAGGTTGGACACAAGTGTTTCCTGACTGGCATGAGAGAAAACCCTGCAGGGGAAAATAGGGGTGGTGTGGCATTTCCATCCCTAGAGAGTAGTGGCCTCTGCCCTCAGTGTTTGACAGTCACCTATCCAGGGGCAGAAGGTTGAACTCAGAGTTGCTGGGGGTCCTCCAAGCTCTGCAGTTTTTGGTTCTGCTATGGCTCCAGGTGTCATCCAGCTGCCAAGAGAACATTTTGGCTGTTTACTCAGCTGTGACCCAGAACACACTGAACTGAGTTTTTGTTAAATAAATCCTGCCGGGAGTCTACAAGAGTGTTGGAAAGGAAAATAGGAAAGGGAGAGGCCACATCTGCAATGCTTTGGTCTCCTGTCCCTCAAGTCCACCAGAAGTCCCAGGCATGACTTGATAGGGTTGCATTGTGTCACGTTTTTAAAAGCATGACCTATTTTAACTTTAAAAACTTTTCTGAGAAGATGATTATATAACCCAGCTCCTTACTCTTCTCCCATTTCTGTCACAATTTCATCTCATCCCCATGGGGCTGTGGTTCTCAGCACAGAGGTCAGGGTCCCCTGTGGCCACCTACAGAAGAGTGACTGCATGAGAAGGGGAATGAGATGGAGGTGACTAAGCTTTAGTGAGGACCTACTCTGTGCCATTTTGGGGAGATGAGGAGACAGATATAAAGTAATATGTACAAGAACACACAGTTAATGATGACTATGCTAATACTAATAAAATGAGAATTATTAGGTGAAGTCATTATTTGAATAACTAACAATTTCTTACGGTTCAACCTAATACATGCTATTCAGGCACAACACAGGGCGTTCTATTCTCTCTGCAAGGAAAGCGTCATTATTCTGATCTCAAAGTCAGAGAAATGGAGGCTGAGAGAGCTCAGGTGATTTGCCAATGCCTTCTAGCAAGTCAGTAGTAGGCCTAGACCTTGAATTCAGATCAGTTTCTAAGATCCCTCAATTCCCTGACCCCAAGCCAAAAACCGCCCTGTATTGTCTCCTGTCCTAAAACTTAGGGTGACATAGGAGGTGAAAAAACACTGGCCTGGTGATTGGGAAACCCAGGCTGGAATAGGCTCTGTCCCAAAGCACTGGGTGGCCTTGAGAAGGTGTCTGCCCTCTCTTGTAGTCACTGTTCACATCTGTAAAGGGAGGGGTGGAACTCAACTACCATATTTCCCCATGTATAAGAACACCCTTTTTCAAAAAATTTGGGGTCTAAAAACTGGATGCATCTTATATAGTTGTTGTTAAGTCATTTAAGAAGTGTGGCGTCTCAAATGCCATAGATGGAACTGAGGATGTGGCAATATATAAGACAATGATTTGTCATCAGACACAGATGAGGACAAGCTAATGGATGGGAGTTTTAACAGTGATAAGGAGTTGTATGAATTTTATAATAAGTAAAACTTGAGTTCAATAACTTTATGTAACACATTTTTTTTTTCAAATTTCGAGCCCCAAAATTAAGGTGCATCTTATGCATAGGAGCATCTTATACGGAGGAAATATGGAATTTCTCGCTATAACCACTTCTGGATGTGTGATGTGCGCTGAAAGCTGGGACTACGTGTGTCTCATATGTGTTTCCAGTGCCTGGGTGGTCCTTGGTTCAGAGGGGGCCTGAGTAAACCTACACTGACAGTAGGGGATGGGAGAGCACATGTGTGGCTGGCTCGGGGTGGGTGGCTTTCAGGCACCAAGTGAGTATGCCAGGAGTCCAGGGCTGCTCCTTGTAGGGTAGGAGGCTGCCTTCCTAGTGACAGGGTGCGTGCTCTCTGCCTGGCCTCAGACAGGCTTCTAAAGCCTTACTGGGAAGCTCAGAGCCTGAGATGCCCTTCAACGGAAAGGCCTGCTGCTCTTGACCTTTATTGGATCTTCTGAAAAGTTGGAGTTGGAAGCTTGCTAGGGGGCTGCAGGGTCTAAAGTTTCCCATGAACTGCCACAGTCACTTATGTCACTGAGTACTTTGCCATGTTCCTCCACTCCCACTCTAGAGAAAGAAGACCAAACCCATGGTAATGCCCAACAGGAGAAAGAGCTGTCTGTCCCCCCACCTCAGGTACTGCACCCCCCAGCTCAGAGGGAAGGATTGAGAACAACAGCGTTCTCCATCCACATCCAGGCTTGGGGAAGGGAACGAAGTAAGGCAACCCCAGGGCAAGAGCTTATATGTGTTGTACACCATGACCTAGGCTGACCTCCTGGTTCATGAAATTGAGGTGGCTCACGAGGGAAGCATTATGAGCCTTCATTTTACCATTTGATTGGCCAACCAGAGTAGCAACTGTGACTATTTATTGAGCACTTACCATGTGCCAAGCAAGATGCTCAACTCTTTGCATTTATTTCCACATTCGATCCTCACAACAGCCCTATGAGTAAATTACTATTTATATTCCCATTTTACAGTAGAGAGAAAAAAATCTTGGAGATATTATATAATTTTTCTAAGTTCAGACACCTAATAAATGGTAGAGCTAAGATACAAATTCAGGCTATAAAACTTGGTATAACTACTACATTATCCTAGTTCCATCCATCCATCCATCCATCCATCCATCCATCCATCCATCCATCCATCTATCCATCCATCCAATCAGTTACCCATTTGTATCAGACAGATCCCAGTAGAAAACAGATTCTCACTTAATTAGGATAGTTCAAAGTGGGCTTAATAAAGGGACCATGCATAAAGATGGGCAGGGGGTAGTGTGAAAAGAAACCACACAGGATCCTGCAGCATCCTAGAGTCAGGAAAAGCAAAGTTGATATTACCTGGAACCTGAAGGGGTGAGGAAGGGGAGATATTAATGGAACCTGGGGAGAGAGAGTCCTGTGGAGAGGGGCCTGGTAGAAGTGGTGCCCATTGTCCAGAGATGCACCAGACTGAGGCAACACTCAGAGAGGGGCCTGGGGAATAAGCACTCTGGCTTCCTACCTTCCTCTCTCATTCTTCCATCTCCTGCTGGGCTCCCCTTTGCTAGACTTAACCAGAAGTCAAAAGGCACTGGAGCCAGTTGGTGCAGTCCCTTCAGGTCAGCATCTGAGGCATAGAGCAGGGTGCAGAAAGGCAGACAACAGATCTAGAGGGGCAAAAAGAAGACACCACCCACCTACCTTATATGTCACTCCTGGCACTGTGCAGTGTGAGGCTCTGCAGTAGGTGTGAAGATATTATTCTAGGCAAAACAGATGTTGTCAGTTCATTCATTCATTCATTTATTCATTCATTATTGATCAGGCATCCTTGAGGCCTCTGGTCGAGCTCTATCCTGGGTGCTAAGGACCAGGAAGATGTGGAACCCAGCTATTCTCCTTGGATTGCTCAAAAACTACTGATAAGTCATCCTGAGATGGGATCTGGGCTGCCTGCTTCCTTGTGTAGGTCTGAGGGTGGACCAGATGAGATGGAAGCAGTCCAACCAGCAGAAAATCAAGCAGCAGAAAATCTATTTGCTAACTTTGCTAGTTTGACCAATTATTATTAAGATTATATTTGTCCTTTGGGGATGGGAGCTGTAGTCAGGGTCAAAGTGAGGCTCAGTGCCTTGGTCTCATTAACATCATTATCTTATAATGAAGAAATAAAACCCCAGTCATGTGAGTCACAACCCCAGACTTTTAGGGCTCCTGGGTACACATAGAGGTAGTAGAGCCCATTTATCATCAGACCTGGCTTCTACTCCAGCTCAGCTACACGCCCTTGAAGGAGCCACTGCCTACCTCTGGACCTGCCTCCTCAGCTATGCAGAGGCTCTGGAACCTCCAGCTTTGAGTTTTGTTGAGTCTGAGTGGAAGCCACAGTTGTGGACTCCTGACCCCTTTCCCCATGCCATCCCCAGAGCTTTGGACAGGCCCACATAAATGCCTCTGTATTTCCATTTTCCTTCAGGACCTGAGGTTGCTGCCTCATTTCCCTGCACTCAATTACCACCTGTTCCATTTGGACCTGATTTAATCACTGCACCTAAACCCCTCCAAGCTCATTATTTTTAGGTGCTCAACTTGCTATGAGGTTAATGGCACTGGTAGTGCTGACCCAAAGGGTCCAGGCATGCTTGGGGCAGCTGAGAGCCCACCAGCTGAGGGCTGAGGGGTTGTCTTCTCTGATGCTCCTTTGCCTCCTGACATCTCAGTGTGTCTGACACAGGAGTGCCTGATGCTCACACACTGAGTATTCAGCCCTGGAGCCTCTGGCCTGGAGGGGCTGGGGCAATTTGTCTCTTACTTCTTTCTCTGGACTTTTTGTTTACTCAATCATTTGTGCACTTCCAAAATAATTTCTTACAAGACTCTATCTATCTATCTATCTATCTATCTATCTATCTATCTATCTATCTATCTATCTATCTACATCTGTATTTATATCTGTATTTCAGTATCTGTGATATGCACAAGCCTCTAGAACAACGGCCAAAGCAGGAGCCCTTGTTAAATGTCAAATGTCAGAGTGGGTCTAATCAGATGAGAATGTGGACCCTTAAACAAAAGCCAATGGGAAGAGATGTTGGTGACCAAAGCCCCAGTGGAAATGAGAGGGCAGTGGGAGCGCTTCTCCTGTGTGCCTTAACCGGAAATCGAACCCGGGACTTCCACACGCCGGGCCGACGCTCTACTGCTGAGCCAACCTGCCAGGGCAAGGTACCACATTTTTATCTGAAAGAGATTGGAGGTCAAATCTCTCCTTTCTAGGACTACTGGTGGCCATGGGCCCAAAAAGGTGACCCGCCAGGCAAGGAGCCCAGGTATGTGTGTGATTATCTGAGTGTGGTGTGGAGGTGGCAGGATGACCCCTTGGAAGAACATTTCACTTGGCAGAGGGCCCTGCTTCTGCTGTCAGACCTGGGGAGCCAGGTTCCCGTACGGTGATGTGGGGATGTAGGCAGGAGCCATAGTGGTACAGGCTGTTTGAACACAGGTGCTTTCTAACTGCTGGAAAAATTGGACTAAGGCCTTTGTGCAGGGGACAATTCCGGAGGGCTCTACCCAAGAAAGACCAGATTAGATACCTGAGCAAACTTTTATTTCAATTAAAAAAAGAAAAGATAACAGTCTGTTGGGCAGATAAAATATATTATGCTCACTTTGTTAAAGATGGCGCTGCCCACATGCAAGTCCGTTGATATTAATGTGTATTAGGGGATAGGCTGTGGGCAGGCTGGGACGTTACAGCCTAAGGCTTAGTTTTAAGAGTAAGATTTTCCTCACACCCTTGACTGATTGAATGATGTGGGGTGGTGCACTCTCATGAGGAATCCTCCCATTATACCTCAGATAAGTGACTTTGTATCAGAGACTTCCTTGTTTGTAGATTGGATTAAAGGTTTGGATTTCTACACTATAAAGTGGGGCAGACCGGGAGCTTGCTCTCTCTCTTGGTTCCTGAGATTAGCTTTAGAGAAGAGTGATTGCGTTCTAGGAGGAGGGCAGAGAGCAGGGAGGAGAGCAGATTAAGGCCAGGTGGAGGCCAGGAGAAGCAGCCAAGATGGCAGAATACTGAAAGAGAAGCCAGTTTGGCAGAGTTTGTGTAGAGAGAAGAGATGGGAAACAGAGGTGAATAAGTCTGGTGAGCTAGAAACCTTTGATGCTAGGAAACTCGGATAAGTCAGTAGCTTTGTGAGCACTGAATGAGTGGGTTTTGGAGCCCAGTGTGTGTTTTTGCTTGCCCACAGGGTGCAAGCTAGGATTAAAGCTGATGGCTCACCAGTTTTTGGCTCCATTGTTTCATTACCATCTGTTTGAATCAAATGCAAACCTGCACTGGCCAGGCGGCCCTGTTGGTGGCCGCGAATACTGGCTTTCCACAGTCCTAAAGGATAAGTTTGCTATATTTGGGCACATATCAGTTAGGAACTTCTTTGTAATAAGAGACAATATAATGTTTAAAATACAAACAACAAATCAAGAGAAATATTTGCCGCATGTATTAGAAAGAATCAATGTCTAGAAAATAGAAATACGATAACTATTAATCAATAAGAAAAGACAGATAAGCCAATAGAAACCTGAACAAAGTGTTTGAAAAGGAAAATCACAAAAGAAATAAAAAGGATTTCCACTGCAAAAATACCCACCCTGCTTCTCCTCAGGGAAACAAAAGTTTAAAATGATCATTGATCGTGAGATTAGTTTTCACCCATCAGATTGACAAATTTTGAAAAATATTCATGATATTCAATGTTGATAAGAGTTTCTGGCAATGAAAGTTGCTATAGCTTTTTTGGAGGCAAACTGGCAGACTCTTATCAGAAATTTAACTGCACACACTAGGTTATATTTCACCTAGCAATATACTCCTCAGTATCCACCCCAGAGAAACACTTGCATATGTGCACAAAAAGGAAGGTGCAAGATGTTTATTACAGGATTGTTCATAAGAGTGAAAAAATAAAGGAAAATGTATGAATAGGGGTGGTACATTTATTCTATGCAATACCATGCAATAGCAGGGGTGTGTAATCCTTGTCACTTGGACTTATTGGTGATCCAAGAGAAGAAGGCCTGAGAGTTTGTTTCCCTGGGCTGTCCTGCATTAAGTGACCTGGAGGTTGAATTGAGAGCCAGAGAGCTAATAAAGCCAGAGGGTAAAGACAAAGGCTAAGGGGAGACCAGTACACAGGGGTTTAATGGAAGACAAGGCAGAGACTGTAGTCCTGCAGGCATCTCGAGCCAAGGTGTAGCCAGGTCAGCCAGGGCCACCACTGGGGCATGGCGTGGGTTGAGAGAAGACTCCCAGCTTATTATTTTGAGTAGCCCAGTAACCAGGCAGGTACAGGATCATCCTAGAGAAATACGGACTACATCTGCCTCTTCGAGGCAAGCCTGTATCTGTCTGATTGCTCACACTAAGGCCCCTCTACACATACACACCTAAGGGAGGCAGGTGGAGGTAGGAACCCCCTGAGGAATAGAGCATTTTTATACAAGACAGACTGAATATTCCCTGTAGAGCCTGTTTAAGTGACCAGATCAAACTAAGCTTTTATACCACATTAGATGACATTGTTATTTTTCCCCTGCTAACCAAGGGGTGAGTGGTTTTGGAGGAAAGTTAGTTAAGTAACAAAGAAAACATTACAGCTTCTTTGTGCACTGGAGCACACAGTGAGCTGAACTTTGTGACCTCATGCACACAGTGAGTGTACTTTGTTGGGTCAGCTTTCTCTGCTTGGCATGCTCCCCCTATCTTCTCCCATTAGCTCCTACTTGTCTCCAATCTATCCCTCCTCAGGGAGCTGCCCTTGAACCCCCAGACTTGCTTCCACACCTTGAGCTTCCTTTTACCACAGCATTTAGTTTGCACTTGTCAACGTAAAAAATGTCCAAACCTCTAAGAATTTTTGTGAGTTTATCTGAGCCAGACTATAGACAATTGCTGGAAACAAAATCTCAATAGATTGAGAAAACACTCTGGAAAAAGGCAGTTTCACCACTTACTAGAATTAAAGGGGAAGATATAGTGGGTTTGCATGAAATTCATTGATGATAGATTAAGGAAGCAGGAGAAAGCAAAGCTAGGGAATCTCTTGGATAGGACCAAAAGTAAAATGTATAGACTTGTCCTTTTTTTATTTTTTAATTTTAATTAATTTATTTTTTTGCTGAGAGGAGAGACAGACAGGAAGGGAGAGAGATGAGAAGCATCAACTTGTAGTTGTGTCACTTTTAATTGTTCATTGATTGCTTCTCATATGCCTTGATGGGGGGTGGGAGTGGGGTAGGGCTCAAGCCAAGCCAGTGACCCTTTGTTCAAGCCAGTGACCTTTGGGAGCATGTTGATGATCCCACGTTCAAACCATGCACTCAAGATCCTGCACTCAAGATGGCAAGCTTTCAGTGGACGAGTGGATTAAAAAGATTTGGTACATATATACAATGGAATACTACTCAATCATAAGAAATGATGACTTCAGATCATTTACAACAACATGAATGGACCTTGATAAATTATACTGAGTTGTAAAGCCAGGAGTTGCGGCCATTATCACAGCCTCCTAGCCAGTGCAGGTTCGCATTTGATTCAGACAGTCGGTAATGAAACAATGGAGCCAAGAACTGGTGAGCCATCAGCTTTAATCCTAGCTTGCACCCTGTGGGCAAGCAAAAACACACACTGGGCTCCAAAACCCACTCATTCAGTGCTCACAAAGCTACTGACTTATCCGAGTTTCCTAGAATCAAAGGTTTCTAGCTCACCAGACTTATTCACCTCTGTTTCCCATCTCCTTCTCTCTGCACAAACTGCACAAATTGGCTTCTGTTTCAGCATTCTGCCATCTTGGCTGCTTCTCCTGGCCTCCACGTGGCCTTAATCTGCTCTCCTCTCTAATGCTAACCTCAAGAACCGAGAGAGAGCAAGCTCCCGGCCTGCCCCACTTTATAGTGTAGAAATCCAAACCTTTAATTCAATCTACAAACAAGGAAGTCTCTGATACAAAGTCACTTATCTGAGGCATAATGGGAGGATTTCTCATGAGAGTGCATCACCCCACATCATCCAATCAGTCAAGGGTGCGGAGAAAAGCTTACTCTTAAAACTAAGCCCTAGGCTATAACGACCCGGCCTGCCCACAGCCTGTCCCCCGACACACATTAATATCAATGGACTTACACGGGGGCAGCGCCATCCTTAAGAAAGTGAGCATAATATACTTTTTGTACCCAACATGAGTGAAATAAGTAAATCAGAAAAAAATAAGAACTTTATGATTCCATACATAGATATGACATAAAAATGAGACTCAGAGACATGGACAAGAGTGTGCTGGTTATGGGTGGAGGTAAGGGAGGGGGGCAGGGAAGGGCACAAAGAAAACCAGATAGAAGGTGACGGAAGACAATTTGACTTTGGGTGATGGGTATGCAACATAATCAAATGTCAAAATAGCCTGGCCTGTGGTAGCACAGTGGATAAAGCATTGACCTGGAACACGGAAGTTACTGGTTCGAAACCCTGGGCTTGCCCAGTTGTAAAGCCAGTAGTCAAGGCCACCATCACAGCAGCCTGACCCATGCAGGTTCACATTAGATTCGAACAGATGGCAATGAAACACCGGAGCCAAGAACTGGTGAACCATCAGCTTTAATTCTAGCTTGCACCCGGCGGGCAAGCAAAAACACACACTGGGCTCCAATACCCACTCATTCAGTGCTCACAAAGCTACTGACTTATCCGAGTTTCCTAGAATCAAAAGTTTCTAGCTCACCAGACTTATTCACCTCTGTTTCCCATCTCCTCCTGCACAAACTCTTAACAAACTGGCTTCTTCCTCAGCACTCCACCATCTTGGCTGCTTCTCCTCTCCACAGGGCCTTATTCTGCTCTCCTCTCTAATACCTCAGGAACCAAGCACCAAGAGAGAGATCAAGCTACTGTTCTCTCCCACTTTACAGCAGACTCAAAACCTTTAATCCAATTATACAAACAAGGAAGTCTCTGATACAAAGTCACCCATCTGAGGCATAATGGGATTCCTCCCTACATCACCACCCTACATCATCCAATCAGTTAAGGGTGTGGAGAAGAGCTTACTCTTAAACTAAGCCTTAGGCTATAATGACCCAGCCTGCCCACAGCCTGTTCCAGAACACACATTAATATCAACGAACTTCCATGTGGGCAGCGCCATCTTTAACAAAGTGAGCATATTATATTTTATCTGCCGAACACCAGTCAAGGCACATATGGGAGTTGATGATTTCTGCTCCTCCCCCCTTCTCTCTTTCTCTCTCTCTTCTGCCACTTCTCTAAAATGAATAAATAAAAATTTTTTTAAAATGTAAAAATAACCTGGAGATGTTTTCTCTGAACATATGTACCCTGATTTATCAATGTCACCCCATTAAAATTAATAAAAACAATTCATATTTTAAAAAAAAGATGGCAAGTTTGCACTCAAACCGGATGACGATGGCGTTTTGAATCTGGGTCTTCAGCATCCTAAGTAGATAGATGCTGTATCCATTGCACTACCACTGGTCAGGTTAGACACAAACCTCTTTTACATAGCCAAGGAAAGGATAGTTATCAGTTCACAATATGATAATAATAACAATGAGGGGATTTGTGGGCTCTGTTTGAGTGTGATGACTGCACCCTGAGAGGTCTGGAAAAGATTACTCTTTTTGTTTTGTTTTGTTTTAATTTGCATTTATTTCATTACAAGTAAGACAGATTTATTTATTTATTTATTTATTTATTTCCATGTTTTTTGGCTAGGTCAGTGGAAGATTACTTTTATATTTCAAAGGCATGTTGTGCTTACATTTCTGAGGTATGTTATCGGGTATTGAGGAGGGAGCAAGCCTCCCTTCTCCCTTGAGAGGGGAGAAAACAGAAGAATACAAGGGAAAGGAGCCAGCAGGAATAACTGAGTCATCCAGTTATAAATTAACTATATCCCATATTCTCTAAATGGTTGCTTATCACCACTTGCAACACAAAGCAAGAAAAGCAGGATCTGTATTTAGCTACAACCAGTGATCTGGAAACCCCTTCCCCCTTGCTGACCCCACCAAAAGTTTTCCTCCCCTCTCCTACAATCCTGGGATTCCTTAAACAAAGAAATCACACGCCCATTGCTTAGATACTGTAAAGGTATATAACCTGTAAGAAAATCTAATTTGGGAGTGCTGGTG
Organism: Rhynchonycteris naso; assembly: GCA_037038555.1. NCBI lineage: Eukaryota > Metazoa > Chordata > Mammalia > Chiroptera > Emballonuridae > Rhynchonycteris > Rhynchonycteris naso. Next base: position 316,099,583 of record CM072995.1, read on the forward strand.
CTTTGGTGCTACTAACTTCATGTGCTCCACCAGCTACTAATAAATTCTCCTTCCTTTATTAATTAAGCGGTCTGAGTGTTTCCTCCGTTGATGTCGTTGATGTGGCTTCCTGCAACAGTATGTTATTGTAGATGCAAAAAGAAACAAAAAACAAACAAACAAACAAAATCAACAGACAGGCTCAGTTAAACTAAACATTGACCTTCGTTAAGGAAAAATACAGTGGTGGGTTCAACTTGTTCGCACTGGTTCAGTAGAACTGATACCTAATTTTTCAAGTTTAGCGAACTAGTTGTTAAAATGACACTTGTAATCAGGATTCTCTCTAAGGTGGGTGCCTGGCCAGCTACCCACTGTGGAAATCACAAATTTACATTCCTTATTCTTTCTTTTAACATACATCTGTGCAACAGCATATAAAAGCGCCATAGCAATGTTCATTCAGTCCATAGGTAAAACAACTTGCAAGTGAGGACGTCAATCAAGAAGCAATATGGCCATGGCCAGATAGCTCTGTTGGTTAAAGAATCAGCCCAGCCTGACCAGGCGGTGGCACAGTGGATAGAACATCGGACTGGGATGTGGAGGAACCAGGTTCGAGACCCCGAGGTCGCCAGCTTGAGCATGGACTGATCTGGTTTGAGCAAGGCTCGTCGGCTTGAGCCAAGGTCACTGGCTTGAGCAAGGGGACACTCAGCCCCGCCCCGGTCAAGGCACATATGAGAAATCAATCAATGAACAACTAAGGAGCTGCAACGAAGAATTGATGTTTCTCATCTCTCTCCCTTCCTGTCTGTCTGTCTCTATCTGTTTCTCTCTCTGACTCTCTCTGTCTCTGCCACAAAAAAAAAGAAAAAAAAAGAAAAAAGAAAAAAGAGTCAGCCCAAAGCCCAGAGGTTGCTGGTTTGATTCCTGATCACGGCACATACAGGAATGGATTGACGTTCCTGTCTCTCTCTCTCTCTCTCCTTTTCTCTCCCTTCCTCTCTGGCTAAAATCAATAAGTAAAAATTAAAAAAAAAGATTACATTAAGAAAGAAAAAGGAATACGGAAATATCTTAAATAAAAGTTTTATTGTTTATTGTCAGGTATTATTTAATATATTTTCATTAATATTTTAAAACTCTTTATAACACAATCTAGTACCACTTTTATTGTTCTTATTTAAGTATCAAATGCATGAAATAATAAACTACCTTTTGGTATGTTATATATTTTATACACCGCTCACAAAAATTAGGGGATCAGGGAACATGCAGATACTCCAGTACTTTCAGCCTTTTGTATACAGTACATTTTCACCAATGAAATAAAAGTTGGTTTTGCATTCATTTGCATAATCGAACAATTTTTTTTGACATGTTTGCTTTACTGATGTTCTTGTTTAATAAAAAATAATCAAATGCTTCTTTTATCACTTCATATTCATTTTGAAATATCTCCTACTTTTTGTGAGCAGTATACTTAAAATGGCCATTAGGCCAGAGAACTGGTTGTTAAATTACTTGAATCCCACCACTAGAAAAATACCTGCCATGAACTACATTTTGTTGGAAAATTTTAATTTCAGACCATCCTGTATAGTTACTTTAGGTGTCTGAGTTTGCAAGGCCACCATGCAGACCTTCCTGAGCTTGTCAGGTTTAGTATATAGCCCCTTTTTGGTCCACACTGTATTGTCATGCTTGCCTTCCCATCATGCTGTGAGCTCTAAGGGGCAGAGGCCAGCTACTATGTATCATTGTACCCTTAGTATCTAGCACATGACAACTGCTCAGTTAATAAAAGCTTGTTGAGTAAAAGACTGATTAAATGAGTGAGAGGGTCTGTGTTTATAGTAGACTTGAAAACCCTGTGAACTTGGGCTAAGTTATTTCTTCCCCCCTGAGCCTGTTTTCCATCTTCAAATAGGTGAGAGTGGGGGAAGTGAGCCTCTCTAGCAACCTCACCTACTCAGTCCTTCTCTTACCCAGGGAGCCCAAAACTTTGGGGTGTTCTGTCTTCTCTCCCCATTGAGAAACTCCAGACCAGAGAACCCAGTCTATGCAATTTCCCTGCTGTAGGTAAAATAGGTTTGCTAATATGATGTATATGTTTGCTCGCTTATACTTTGCATTGGGTGTGGGAGATAGGCTATAAACCGGCAAAATCATTATAGCCTAAGGCTTAGTTTTAAGACTAAGCCTTTCCCACTCTTTTAATACTAAGATCTTCTCAAAACTAAGTTTTTTTCTCACACCGTTGACTGTTGCATGATGTGAGGTGGTGCACTCTTATGAGGAATCCCATTTATGCCTCAGATAAGTGATTTTGTATCAGAGACTTCCTTATTTGTAAATTGGCTTAAAGATTTTGATTTCTACACTATAAAATGGGGCAGACCACTCCCCGCCGCCCCGTTCCTGAAATTAGCATTGCATAAGAGAGGCAGTCAAGATGGCGGAGTGCTGAAGGAGAAGGCAGTTTATGCAGAGTTTGTGCAGAGAAAAGGAGATGGGGAAGATAGGTGATTAAAGGCTGGTGAGGGAGAAACCTTTGATTCTAGGAATACTCGGATGAGTCAGTGGCTTTGGGAGCCCTGAATGGAAAGGGAAGTGTTGGGCAGATAAAATATATTATGCTCTCTTTGTTAAAGATGGCGCTGCCCACATGGAAGTTTGTTGATATTAATGTGTAATGGGGAACAGGCTGTGGGCAGGCCGGGTTGTTATAGCCTAAGGCTTAGTTTTAAGAGTAAGCTTTTCCCCACACCCTTGACTGATTGGATGATGAGGGGTGGTGCGCTCTCCTGAGAAATCCCATTGTAAAGCCAGTAGTTGAGGCCACTATCACAGCAGCCTGACCCATGCAGGTTCTCATTGGATTCGAACAGTCGGTAATAAAACAATGAGCCAAGAACTGGTGAGCCATCAACTTTAATTCTAGCTTGCACCTGGCGGGCAAGCAAAAACACACACTGGGCTCCAAAACCCACACATTCAGTGCTCACAAAGCTACTGACTTATCCGAGTTTCCTAGAATCAAAGGTTTCTAGCTCACCAGACTTATTCATCTCTGTTTCCCATCTCCTCCTGCACAAACTCTTAACAAAGAGGCTTCTTCCTCAGCACTCTGCCATCTTGGCTACTTCTCCTGGCCTTCACGTGGCCTTACTCTGCTCTCCTCTCTAATACTAATCTCAGGAACCCACGAACCGAGAGAGAGAGAGAGCAAGCTCCCGGACTGCCCCAGTTTATAGCATAGAAAATCCAAACCCTTAATCCAATCTACAGACAAGAAAGTCTCTGATACAAAGTCACCCATCTGAGGCATAATGGGATTCCTCCCTACATCACAACCCTACATCATCTAATCAGTCAAGGGTGTGGAGAAGAGCTTACTTTTAAAACTAAGCCTTAGGCTACAACAACCCGGCCTGCCCACAGCCTGTTCCAGAACACACATTAATATCAACGAACTTCCATGTGGGCAGCGCCATCTTTAACAAAGTGAGCATAATATATTTTTTCTGCCCAACACCCATTATGTCTCAGATGGGTGACTTTGTATTAGAGACTTTCTTGTTTGTAGATTGGATTAAGGGTTTGGATTTCTACATTATAAAGTGGGACGGAGAAGTAGCTTGAGCTCTCCCTTGGTTCCTGAGGTTAGCATTAGAGAGGAGAGCAGATTAAAGCCACGTGGAGGCCAGGAGAAGCAGCCAAGATGGCAGAGTGCTGAGGAAGAAGGTAGTTTGAGCAGAATTTGTGCAGGAGGAGATGGGGAACAGAGGTGAATTAGTCTGGTGAGCTAGAAACCTTTGATTCTAGGAAACTCGAATAAGTCAGTAGCTTTGTGAGCACTGAATGTGTGGGTTTAGGAGCCCAGTGTGTATTTTTGCTTGCCTGCCAGGGGCAAGCTAGAATTAAAGCTGATGGCTCACCAGTTCTTGGCTCCGTTGTTTCATTACCGATTGTCCGAATCTAATGTGAACCTGCACGGGTCAGGCGGCTGTGATCCTGACCCTGGTTACTGGCTTTACATTTGGCATAGTCTGTGGCAAGATTCGATACAGTTCGGCATGGGGCCACCACCCCCTTTGAGCGGTGGAGTAGAGGACTGGTTGCTGCTATGGTTTCCCATAGCTGTTTTTTGGGGGACTGTAGGCTGGCTGACTTTTTAGCCATGTGTGAGAAAACTGAGAGCTCTATGGAAGAGGCTGCCCGGGACCTGCAAACCGAGCAGTGGAAGAAGCTGGAGGAAGTGCTAGAAGAGGAGGTAAACCAGGATTGCGAGATACACCTGGAAATGGAGCAGACACTGGACAAGGAATTACAGGTTCCTGAGTTTGAGATTGCCCTGGATGTTGTGGAGAGCCAGCAGCGGCATGAGGCCAGGGTAGGAGCTGCGGCCGGGTCTGGAGCTGCAAGACCTGCTGAGAAGAAGGCGATAGCAGCCAGGGGCTCGAGTCCAGCAGCAGGAGTTGATGTTTTCAGTTCCTCTTCGGAGAATGAGAATCGAGCTGGAGTTGCAATTCGCAGACTTGTTGGGCAGATAAAATATATTATGCCCACTTTGTTAAAAATGGCGCTGCCCACATGGAAGTTCGTTGATATTAATGTGTGTTCTGGAACAGGCTGTGGGCAGGCCGGGTCGTTATAGCCTAAGGCTTAGTTTAAGAGTAAGCACTTCCCTACACCCTTGACTGATTGGATAATGTAGGGTGGTGCACTCTCCTGAGGAATCCCTTTATACAGAGACTTCCTTGTTTGTATAATTGGATTAAAAGTTTTGAGTCTATGCTATAAAGTGGGAGAGACCAGTAGCTTGATCTCTTTCTTGGTTCTTGATTCCTGAGGTATTAGAGAGGAGAGCAGATTAAGGCCATGTGGAGGAGAAGTAGCCAAGATGGCAGAGTGCTGAGGAAGAAGCCAGTTTGTTAAGAGTTTGTGCAGGAGGAGATGGGAAACAGAGGTGAATAAGTCTGGTGAGCTAGAAACCTTTGATTCTAGGAAACTTGGATAAGTCAGTAGCTTTGTGAGCACTGAATGTGTGGGTTTTGGAGCCCAGTGTGTGTTTTTGCTTGCCCGCCGGGTGCAAGCTAGAATTAAAGCTGATGGCTCACCAGTTTTTGGCTTCTGTGGTTTCATTACCGACTGTTCGAATCCAATGTGAACCTGCATGGGTCAGGCGGCTGTGATAGTGGCCGTGACTACTGGCTTTACAAGACTCCAGAAGGTAAACGGTGGCAGCTGTGGCGGGAGGATGAACAGACATCCCGGGAGCCAGGCATGCTTCACTGAGTGGCCACTGAAACGGCAGGGAGTGCCTGCTAAGCTGCTGATAGGTCTGTGATTTTGGGACATAGGGGTGGATGCCATCATGCTGCCCAGAGCAGAGATAGAAAATCTGATTGCCATTGTGTAAAGCCAGTAGCTGGGGTCAGGATCACAGCCGCCCGACCCACGCAGGTTTGCATTGGATTCGAACAGTTGGCAATGAAACACAGGAGCCACAAACTGGTGAGCCATCAGCTTTAATTCTAGCTTGCACCCGGTGGGCAAGCAAAAACACATACTGGGCTCCAAAACCCACACATTCAGTGCTCACAAAGCTACTGACTTATCCGAGTTTCCTAGAATCAAAGGTTTCTAGCTCACCAGACTTATTCACCTCTGTTCCCCATTTCCTCCAGCACAAACTCTTAACAAACTGGCTTTTCCCTCAGCACTGTGCCATCTTGGCTACTTCTCCTCCACATGGCCTTAATCTGCTCTCCTCTCTAATACCAACCTCAGGAACTCAGGAACCAAGAGAGAGAGAGAGCAAGCTCCCGGACTGCCCCAGTTTATAGCATAGAAAATCCAAACCTTTAATCCAATTATACATAAAGAAAGTCTCTGCTACAAAGCCACCCATCTGAGGCATAATGGGATTCCTCCCTACATCATCCAATCAGTCAAGGGTGTGGAGAAAAGCTTACTCTTAAAACAAAGCCTTAAGCTATAACAACCCGGCCTGCTTACATTACAACTTTTCCCCCACAGCCATCACAAGCATAAGGGCAAATAATATCACCTGGGTGACGGGCTTCCATGTGGGCAGCACCATCTTTAACAAAGTGAGCATATTATATTTTATCTGCCGAACACATTGCCACATGCTTCTCTTTAGGACAGTGTGAGACCTGCCATGATGGCAGGAATGAGGGGGGAGGTTAACACCCCATGTGCGTGGACTGATTTCCTGGACTACGACCGGAGTGAGCACAGGCTCTTTGTTGAATGAACTTATGGATTTTGGACAATGTAAAATATCCTCATGGGGATAGAGGTGGCTTGGCTGGAGGCCCTCCCCCTGCCCCAGGAAGCCTTTCCAACGGCAAGAAAGAAGGCCGAGGACATTTTGCACTTTTGGCAAAGTGCTCAGGGACTGGTGAAATGTACCTTTGAAATTGTTGAAATTGTATGATTTGTCATGTTGTTGTAATTTGTGTAATGTACCTAATTTTCTTGTACAGGAATGCCGGTGGTGTAGATTGTGGGTAGTAAAGTGAGCATAGGGGTGGATTGTTCGGTAGATAAAATATATTATGCTCTCTTTGTTAAAGATGGCGCTGCCCACATGGAAGTTTGTTGATATTAATATTGTAAAGCCAGTGGTCAAGGCCACTATCACAGCAGCCCGACCCGTGCAGGTTCGCATTGGATTCGAACAGTCGGTAATGAAACACAGGAGCCACGAACTGGTGAGCCATCAGCTTTAATTCTAGCTTGCACCCGGCGGGCAAGCAAAAACACACACTGGGCTCCAAAACCCACACATTCAGTGCTCACAAAGCTACTGACTTATCCGAGTTTCCTAGAATCAAAGGTTTCTAGCTTACCAGACTTATTCACCTCTGTTTCCCATCTCCTCCTGCACAAACTCTTAACAAACTGGCTTCTTCCTCAGCACTCTGCCATCTTGGCTACTTCTCCTGGCCTTCACGTGGCCTTACTCTGCTCTCCTCTCTAACACCTCAGGAACCAAGAACCAAGAGAGAGAAAGATCAAGCTCCCGGACTGCCCCAGTGTAAAGCCAGTAGTCAAGGCCACTATCACAGCAGCCTGACCCACACAGGTTCGCATTGGATTTGGACAGATGGCAATGAAACACCGGAGCCAAAAATTGGTGAGCCATCAGCTTTAATTCTAACTTGCACCTGGCGGGCAAGCAAAAACACACACTGGGCTCCAAAACCCACACATTCAGTGCTCACAAAGCTACTGATTTATCCGAGTTTCCTAGCATCAAAACTTTCCAGCTCACCAGACTTATTCACCTCTGTTTCCTATCTCCTCCTGCACAAACTCTTAACAAAGTGGCTTCTTCCTCAGCACTCTGCCATCTTGGCTACTTCTTCTCCACATGTCCTTAATCTGCTCTCCTCTCTAATACTAATCTCAGGAACCCAGGAACCGAGAGAGAGATCAAGCTACTGTTCTCTCCCACTTTATAGCAGACTCAAAACCTTTAATCCAATTATACAAACAAGGAAGTCTCTGATACAAAGTCACCCATCTGAGGCATAATGGGATTCCTCCCTACTTCACCACCCTACATCATCCAATCAGTCAAGGGTGTGGGGAAGAGCTTACTCTTAAACTAAGCCTTAGGCTATAACGACCTGGCCTGCCCACAGCCTGTTCCAGAACACACATTAATATCAACGAACTTCCATATGGGCAGGGCCATCTTTACCAAAGTGAGCATAATATACTTTATCTGCCGAACACCCAGTTTATAGCATAGAAAATCCAAACCCTTAATCAATCTACAGACAAAGTCTCTGATACAAAGCCACCCATCTGAGGCATAATGGGATTCCTCAGGAGAGTGCACCACCCTACATCATCCAATCAGTCAAGGGTGTAGGGAAGAGCTTACTCTTAAACTAAGCCTTAAGCTATAACGACCTGGCCTGCCCACAGCCTGTTCCAGAACACACATTAATATCAACGAACTTCCATGTGGGCAGCGCCATCTTTAACAAAGTGAGCATAATATATTTTATCTGCCCAACAAATATGTAATGGGGAACAGGCTGGGCAGGCCGGGTTGTTATAGCCTAAGGCTTAGTTTTAAGAGTAAGCTTTTCTCCATATTCTTGACTGATTGAATGATGAGGGGTGGTGCGCTCTCCTGAGGAATCCCATTATGTCTCAGACGGGTGACTTTGTATCAGAGACTTTCTTGTTTGTAGATTGGATTAAGGGTTTGGATTTCTACATTATAAAGTGGGATGGACAAGTAGCTTGAGCTCTCCCTTGGTTCCTGAGGTTAGCATTAGAGAGGAGAGCAGATTAAGGCCACGTGGAGGCCAGGAGAAGCAGCCAAGATGGCAGAGTGCTGAGGAAGAAGCCAGTTTGTTAAGAATTTGTGCAGGAGGAGATGGGGAACAGAGGTGAATAAGTCTGGTGAGCTAGAAACCTTTGATTCTAGGAAACTCGAATAAGTCAGTAGCTTTGTGTGCACTGAATGAGTGGGTTTTGGAGATCAATGTGTATTTTTGCTTGCCCGCCGGGTGCAAGCTAGAATTAAAGCTGATGGCTCACCAGTTCTTGGCTCTGTTGTTTCATTACTGACTGAACCTGAGCCACTTTATAGCGTAGATTCAAAATCTTTAATCCAATCTACAAACAAGAAAGTCTCTGATACAAAGTCACTTATTTGAGACATACTGGGAAGATTCCTCATGAGAGTGCACCACCCTACATCATCCAATCAGTCAAGGGTGTGGGGAAAAGCTTACTCTCATAACTTGCACGTGGGCAGCACCATCTTTAACAAAGTGAGCATAATATATTTCATCTGCCCAACAGTGGTATAGACAAAAAAGGGGCCACATGCTGAACCTGACAAGCTCAGGGGAGCCCTGCTCAGTGGTGTTACAGACTCAGGGACCTAAAATAACCACACAAGATGGTCTGAAGTTAAAACTTTCTTACTAAAAGCAGTTCATGGTGGGTAGTCATGTCCTAGGGGATATTTCTCTCTAATAAAGGTCAATGTTTACTTTCACTGAACCTGTCTGTTGTCTTTTCTTTGCATCTGTAATAACTACCTGATAACATACCTTTGCAATGTAAGAGTAATCTTATTTTATTACCCCCTGGGGTGCAACCACCTTACCAGAGCAAAGACCACAAATTTCCTCATAGTTATTATCATGTTAATTCTTAACTGTTAACTATCCTTTACCTGATTTGCAAGAGAAGTATATCTTCCTCTTAACCCAATCCCAGAGATTTTCCTGGTTTGCTGTCTCCCACCTCCCTAATCTATCACCAATGGATTTCATACAACCCCCTTCAGTCTTCCCCTTTGATTCTGATATATAAAATAAGTGGTGAAATTGCCGTTTTCCGGAACATTTTCTCAATTCATTGAGATTTTGCTTCCCAGCAATTACCGGCAGTTTGGTTCAAATAAACTCAAAAATTTTTTTTCAGGTTTGGACATTTCTTATGTTTACAGTGGAAATAAGCAAGGTGGTGATTAGATTACAGGAGAGTTAACAAGATCACATACTTTTTTGAGGGTGGTTTCTCTCTTTTTAAATTTTATTGAATTTATTGGGGTGATATTGGTTAATAAAATTATGTAGGTTTCAGGAGTACAGTTCTATAATACATCAACTATACATTGCATCATATGTTCACCACCCCAAGTCAGGTCTCTTTCTCTCACCATTTATCCGCCCAGTACCCTCTTCTACCTCTTGATAAAATGGCTAATAAACCACCATTTTAAGAATAATGCAGGCCTGAAGGAGGAAGAAGGACTTGCTTACTCAGTAATCCAGCTCAGACCTCCCTGGTAGCTGGATGCTGATAGGGTTGATTGAATCAGGGTGTAGACAATTTTGAGGAACTGTGGCGCCACTCCCAACCACAAACAGAAGAAGCTATCTTGCAGCTGCCTTTGTCCAAGGCCCTTTCACAAATGCATATAACCCCTGCCCCATCCCTCCCTTGGGGCCGAGAACCTTTTGCTGGTCTCAGCCCACCTGCACCTAGGTGCTTTTAAAATAATTTTTTCTTTTAAAACACACTAGCCTCCTGTTTTTCTGTGAGGCTAGTTGTTTCTGCCTTTTACCCTCCCCACCCCCTTTCTGTTTCATAATTGAGGGTGTTTTTTTTTGAAAGGGTCTTAAAAGAGGCATTTCAAAGATGTGGTAACCTAGATGCAAAGACACCATGGACAGGACTTGCTTAAGGCAAAGATAAACCTTTTATTGAAGAATTTATAGGCCTGGTGTAACTACCCATCATAACCTGCTCAGGTAGGAATTTATGATCAGATTACAGTAAAGCCAGGAGCTGCCATCGTGGCCACTCAAATGCAGGTTCACATTGGATTCGGACAGTCGGTAATGAAACAATGGAGCCAAGAACTGGTGAGCCATCAACTTTAATTCTAGCTTGCACCCGGCGGGCAAGCAAAAACACACACTGGGCAAGCAAAAATACACTCATTCAGTGCTCACAAAACTACTGACTTATCTGAGTTTCCTAGAATCAAAGGTTTCTAGTTCACCAGACTTATTCACCTCTGTTTCCCATCTCCTTCTCTCTACACAAACTCTGCACAAATTGGCTTCTTCCTCAGCATTCCGCTATCTTGGCTGCCTCCTCTCCTCCACGTGGCCTTAATCTGCTCTCCTTTCTAATACTATCCTCAGGAACTGAGAGAGATCAAGCTCCTGGTCTGTCCCACTTTATAATGTAGAAATCCAAACCCTTAATCCAATCTACATACAAGGAAGTCTCTGATACAAAGTCACCCATCTGAGGCATAATGGGATTCCTCAGGGAGAGTGCACCACCCTACATCATCCAATCAGTTAAGTGTGTGGGGAAAAGCTTACTCTTAAAACTAAGCCTAAGGCTATAATGACCCAGCCTGCCCACAGCCTGTCCCCGAACAAACATTAATATCAACAAACTTCCATGTGGGCAGCGCCATCTTTAACAAAATGAGCATAATATATTTTATCTGCCCAACAATCCACCCCTATGCTCATTTTACTACCCACAATCTACACTATCGGTATCCCTGTACAAGGAAATTAGGTACATTACACAAATTACAAATACATGACAAATCATACAATTTCAACAATTACAAAGGTACATTTCACCAGTCTCCGAGCACTTTGCCAAAAGTTCAAAATGTCCTCGGCCTTCTCTCTTGCTGTTTGAAAGGCTTCCCAGGTGTTGGGCAGATAAAATATATTATGCTCACTTTGTTAAAGATGGTGCTGCCCACATGCAAGTTTTAAGAGTAAGCTTTTCCCCACACCCTTGACTGATTGGATGATGTGCAGTGGTGCACTCTCATGAGGAATCCTCCCACTATGCCTCAAAGAAATGACTTTGTATCAGAGACTTCCTTGTTTGCAGATTGGATTAAAGGTCTGGATTTCTACACTATCAAGTGGGGCAGGCTGGGAGCTTGCTCTCTCTTGGTTCCTGAGGTTAGCATTAGAGCAGTGGTTCTTAACCTTTTTTGAAGTACTGAACCCACCAGTTTTATATGTGCATTCACTGAACCCTTCTTTAGTGATAAATAAAATATGATTTTTTTTTTCCAAATTCAAGACATAGGTATATGTTCTTTTACTGGTGCACAAAATGAGCCGTGCATGAACATCACCTTGCTCAAAGAACAAAATTAACAAAGTGCATGAACTCACAACAAATTACGATATTACTTTATTCTGGCCTCTGAGGCAGAAGCTTCTCCGAACCCCTGAGACTGACTCATTGAACCCCTAGGGTTCAATAGAACCCAGGTTAAGAACCACTGAATTAGAGAGAAGAGCAGATTAAGGCCACATGGAAGAGAGGAGAAGCACCCAAGATGGCGGAGTGCTGAGGAAGACGCCAGTGTATGCAGAGTTTGTGCAGAGAGAAGGAGATGGGAAATAGAGGTGAATAAGACTGGTGAGCTAGAAGCCTTTGATGCTAGGAAACTCGGATAAGTCAGTAGCTTTGTGAGCACTAAATGAGTGGGTTTTGGAGCCCAGTGTGTGTTCTGCTTGCCCGCCGGGTGCAAGCTGGAATTAAAGCTGTCGGCTCACCAGTTCTTGGTTTCGTTGTTTCATTACCGACTGAACCTGCATGTGAATGGCCATGAATACTGGTTTTACATTTGGCGTAGTCTGTGACAGGATTCGATACAGATCGGTATGGAGCCACTACCATCTTTGAGTGGTGGAGTAGAGGACTGGCTGCTGTTATGGTTCCTTATGGCTGTTTTTTGGGGGACTGTGGGCTGGCTGACTTTTACAGCCATGCGTGAGGAAACCAAGAGTTCTATGGAAGAGGCTGCCTGGGACCTGCAAACTGAGCAGCAGAAGGAGCTGAAGGAAACGTGGGAGAAGCAGATGCTGACCCTGGAGCTGGAGGAAGCACTGGAGGAGAAGACCGACCAGGTTCGTGAGATTTTCTTAGAAATGGAGCAGCTGCTGGAGAAAGAACCACAGGTTCATAAGTTGCAGATTGCCCTGGACATTGTAGAAAGCTAGCAGTGGTGGGAGAACGAGGCTGAGGCCGGGGCTGGAGGTGCAAGGCCTGCTGAGCAGAAGGCAGCGGTGGCCCAGGGCTCAAGCCAAGCAGCAGGAGCTGGTGTTTTCAGTTCTTTTTTGGAGGATGAGGAGAATTGAGCTGGAGTTGTGATTCCCAGACTCCAGAAGGTAAATGGTGGCAGCTGCAGTGGGAGGATGAACCGACATCCCTGGAGCCAGGCATGCATCACCAAGTGGCCACTGGAATGGCAGGGAGTGCCTGCTAAGCTGCTGGTTTGTCTGCAATTTTGGGACATAGGGGTGGATGCCATCATGCTCCCCAGAGCAGAGATGAAAATGCTGACTGCCATTGCCACATGCTTCTCTTTAGGACAGTGTGAGACCTGCCATGATGGCAGGAATGAGGGGGGAGGCTAAAGCCCCATGTGCATGGACTGATTTCCTGGACTATGACTGGAGTGAGCACTGGCTCCTTTGTTGAATGGACTTATGGATTTTGGACAATGTGAAATACCCTGATGGGGGTGAGGGGCGGCTTTGATGGTGAAGTGTATCTTTGTAATTGTTGAAATTGTATGATTTGTCATGTTGTTGTAATTTGTGTAATGTGCCTAATTTCTTTGTACAGGGATGCCAGGGGTGTAGATTGTGGGTAGTAAGGTGAGCATAGGGGTGGATTGTTGGGCAGATAAAATATATTATGCTCACTTTGTTAAAGATGGCGCTTCCCGCATGCATGTTTTAAGAGTAAGCTTTTCCCCACACCCTTGACTGATTGGTTGATGTAGGGTGGTGCACTCTCATGAGGAATCCTCCTATTATACCTCAGATAAGTGACTTTGTATCAGAGACTTCCTTTTTTGTAGATTGGATTAAAGATTTTGAATCTAAATTAGGGGCCTTGCCCACAACAAGATTGTAAAAGCTAGTAGCCACAGTCACCATCACAGCTGCCTGGCCAACACAGGTTCAGGTTTGATTTGGACAGACGATAATGAAACAACGGGACCAAGAACTGGTGAGCCATTACATTACCTTAATCCTAACTTGTACTCGGTGGGCAAAAAATATACACAATGAGAAAACACTTCCCTTTCCATTCAAGGCTCCCAAAGCCACTGACTTGTCTGACTATTTCTAGAATCAAAGGCCTCACCAGCCTTATTCACCTCTGTTCCCCATCTCCTTCTCTCTGCACAAGCTCTGCACAAACTGGCTTCTCCTTCAGCACTCTACCATCTTGGCTGACTCTCCTCTGCAATGCTGATGGCAGGATCTGAGAGAGAGAGCCCCCATCTCCCTTATTTTATAGTGTAGAAATTAAAGCCTTAAAGCCAATATACAAAAAAGGAAGTCTCTGATACAACACCACTTATCTGAGGCATAAATGGGATTCCTCATAAGAGTGCACCACCTCACATCATGCAACAGTCAACGGTGTGAGAAAAAACTTAGTTTTGAGAAGTTCTTAGTATTAAAAAGGTGGGAAAGGCTTAGTCTTAAAACTAAGCCTTAGACTATAAGGACCTTGCCAGCTTACAGCCTGTCTCCCACACTCACTGCGAGGTATAAGTGAGCCTACATAAACATAGTTGCAAGCTTATTTGACCTACAAAGACTTACCAGAAATAACCTTTCATGACCTATCTCTAGGGCAGGGCAAACATCTAATTACTGAATGTCTGTTCTTCCTGCAATGACTTTCCTTCCCTCTCGAGCCCCAAAGCACCTTACCTCATCCTTAGCTGAGAATTTCACATATACTTCATTAAACTTTCTGTCTCTGAACTTGTCATTTATATGGTGGTAGTGGTAGGAGGTATCTCTGACTTTCTCATGTACGTTGGAGGTTCCCATACGTACATATGTAATTAAATTTGGTTATTTTCTCTTGTTAATCTTTCTCATATATATTTAATTTTTAGATCCAACAGAAGAAACTTGAAGGGTAGATGAAGGTTTCTTCCTCCCCTGTAGTACCCCCTCTGTGGCTTGGCCCTTACTGTCCCCGCTTCCTGAGATGTGTAGTCCAGCCCTCTCTTTCTATTACTACCCTACCCTACTCACCCTTCAGCTGCCAGCTCTACTGCCACCTCCTAAAATTACCCTCGGTGAGAAGGACTCATTCATTAACCTGACTTTGGGAAAGTTACCTGACCCACAGAGCCTCAGTTTACTCATTTGTAAAATAGGGTTGTTCACACCTACTTCTGGGTCTTATGAGTATTTAGTGAGAAAACTCATATGAGAGTGTCCAACATGATTATGGCACATAAATTTCCCTTTATCTTGACACTTTCTTTCTCCAATAAAACATTTGTCTTGTTGTTCCCTTACATTAGTTGGCATGTGTGTCCCATCAGAATAGGATGTCCTTGAAGACAGAGTTATTCCCATGCTTACTGCTTAGCACAGGACCTGGACCAATACAAAATGCACTTAGGGAAGTGGCTCTAGCCCTGATTGTTACAAGAGAAATTAAGACACATTCTCTGAGCACATACTCTGTATCAGGCAACATGGGAAGCATTCACTGAGCATCATTCACCTACTCAACAAATACTAACTGAGCATCTACTATGTGTCAGGTTCTGTCAACAGCACTTAGGTAACATCAGTGAACAAGAGTCACGAATTCTGTCCTCAGGGAGCTTGCCTTCTAGCAGAGGGAACAGGCGACAAACAGTAAGTGTTAGAAGGTGAGAAATGCTATGAGTAAAAATGGAGCAGTACAAGAGGGAGTGGGGGGAAAGGGAGTGAGTTACAATTTTAAATAGGGAGGTCAGTGTGGGGTTCCTTAGAGTAGGACCTTTGAGCAAAGGTTTGAAGAAGTGAGGGAGTCCATCATATTGATATATCTGTGGGTGGTGTGCTTTTGGCCAGGGAAACAGCCTGAACAAAGGCCTTAAGGTGAACTGACCTGACC
Source organism: Rhynchonycteris naso (assembly GCA_037038555.1). Taxonomy (NCBI): domain Eukaryota; kingdom Metazoa; phylum Chordata; class Mammalia; order Chiroptera; family Emballonuridae; genus Rhynchonycteris; species Rhynchonycteris naso. The sequence continues at coordinate 316,115,063 of CM072995.1, forward strand.
TGTTGGGGTGGAGAAGGGGAACAGGGAACATTAGGGCATGAGGTCTGGGTGTTATTGTGTCATTTCATCAGGGCCTTATCAGCCATTGTAAGGACTTTGATTTTTGCCCTGAATAAACTAAGAAGGCACTGGAGACTTTGGGCAAGGGAGTGATATGATTTGACAGATCTTTTGAAAGTTCACCCTGCATGACTGCTCAATGGATTTAAATCCAGCTCCACCTTTCTGTAGCTGCATCACTGGGCAAGACATTTTACCAGCCAGATTCAGTTTCCTCTCCGTAAAAAAGCAGATTTAGAATATGTGTCTAACAGACCCTTGGCAGAAATTCCTGTCTGCTTTGAGGCCTAAGAATAGCAGTCCTTCTGAGCAGTTGGTCCATTCCAATCTCACAAACACTGTGGCGGCATTTCTCATGCTTCCTGGTTGTTGGGAAGCTTAAAGCAAAGTGGTGTTCTAACCAGAGCAAATGCATTGGTCTGTAGGCAGTTGCAGCTTTATTCTTGCAATTGTTCCTTTCTGTGCCTACTTTAAAAAGCATTTTAAATGTTATATGCTTTAAATAATTTCCTTAATATAACAACTTTTCCTTTATTACAAAAATAACATATGCTAATGTTAAATATTTTAGGAAATGAGCATGTAAAATACCATGAAGAAAACATATGTGACTCAAAAACAATGACTTTTAACCCTTTAGTCCCATGCCCTGTCCTTGTCCAGGCTGTCAAGGAATGGCACCTTCATGCCATGGTGGAACACAGCTAATAAAGGCAGCAAACATTTGGCTTTTGAGGTTTGAATGTAAGCAACACGTTTGAAAGAATTGATGAAGAGTTAGATTCCAGACCAGACAAGGAAAGTTCTAATGGAGAGAGAGAGAGAAGTGGAGGGAAAGTGAAGAATTGGGGGTGCTAAGAAGGGGCCCAGCAACATCCACCCAGAGTCTTACTCCACCTCACTTTTCCCCAGGAAGCTGGTGCTCAGGACCTGCCCCAGAGAGACAGAGGAGTCCTGTGGGACTCCATGAGCTGGGAGGAGGCCAGGGAACTTGACTTCCTCGCACCTGGCTAAGGCTGTGGATAGCAGAGCATAGATGTCTGCAGAAATCCAAGCAGATGGGCCGAGGGAGCCTGACAAAATGCCTCACAGCCCAGGAGAGGCGTGGAGGTCAGAGAGGGGGATCCTGGTCTCAGTAGGTATAGGGCATAATGGAATGCTCCCCAGGTTCCCCTTGGCTCACTCACAGTGGAAAGATCACAGTGCACCTTTATATGTAGCTGTATCAGTTTCCCGTGGCTGCTGCAACAAACTGCCACACACTTGCTGGCTCTAAGCCACAGGAGTTTATTCTTTCACTGTTCTGGAGACCAGAGGTCTGAAATCAGTTTCATTGAATTCAAATCAAGGTGCTGGCTGGGCCATGCTCCCTTTGAGGCTCTCGGGAGAACTTTCTTCTCGCTTCTTCCAGCTTCTGGTGGCTGTTGGCATTCTTCAGCTCGTGGCTGCATCTTTCTCTGTTCCATCTTCACATCTGTCCCATCTTCCTCACTCTTATAAGGAAGGATACATGTGATCGCAGTGAGGACCCATTTGGATAATCCAGGATAAACTTCTTTCAAGATCTTTATCTTAATCACATCTTTTGCCATATAAGGTAGTATCACAGGTTCTAGGGGATTAGAAAATGAAAATGTCTTGGGGAAGGGGCATTGTCTCTCACAGGGGCCCTGCAGCAGCCAAGAAAGTTTCCTGGAACTGAAGGGCCACGTGGTCAGGAACCAGGCTTGACCAGGTAGCACCCACTGAGGACTAAGAGCCAGAGCTCAGAGAAGCTGATAGGGGGTGGGGAGGTCTTAGGAAATACTTTCGTGTTGTGGACAGATAATAATCGAGGATCTACCTGTAAGCACTGGGGAAAGAAGATGCAGTAGGTTGTGTGGATGGGGGACCCAGGAATGTCTGAGATTAAGTTTCTACCTCATAGATTCGGGGGGTTCATAATAGAAACTAAACTAGAAAAATAAAGTTACCACTTTTTTTTGTACTTCTGAGTCTGAGTGGTCTGCAGTTAGAATTTATTATGTATACCCACATACATACATAATTACACATAGACTCACATCTATAAATACTAATTCTCCAGCTATATTTCTTAATAAAATGCTGTAAACATCATTCCCTGTCATTAAATTAAATATGCTTCCACATCATCATTTCCACAATTGCCTTTAGCATTCCATTGATTGATACATAATCCTACCTATACACCTGTAAAGCCAATAGTCGCGGCCACCATCACAGCCACCTGGTCTGTGCAGGTTCGCATTAGATTTGGACAGTTGGTAATGAAACAACGAAGCCAAAAACTGGTGGGCCATCATCTTTAATCTTAGCTTGCACCCCGCGGGCAAGTAAAAACACACACTGGGCTCCAAAACCCATTCATTCAGTGCAAACAAAGCTACTGACTTATCTGAGTTTTCTAGCATCAAAGGTTTCTAGCTCACCAGACTTATTTACCTCTGTTTCCCATCTCCTTCTCTCTGCACAAACTCTGCACAAACTGGCTTCTCCCTCAGCACTCCACCATCTTGGCTGCTTCTCCTAGTGGGTTCCAAAACCCACTCATTCAGTGCTCACAAAGCTACTGACTTATCCGAGTTTCCTAGCATCAAAGGTTTCTAGCTCACCAGACTTACTCACCTCTGTTCTCCATCTCCTTCTCTCTGCACAAACTGGCTTCTCCCTCAGCACTTTACCATCTTGGCTGCTTCTCCTGGCCTCGTCCACGTGGCCTTACTCTGCTCTCCTCTCTAATGCTAATCTCAGGAACCGAGAGGGAGCAAGCTACTTGTCTGCTCCACTTTATAGCATAGATTCAAAACCTTTAATCCAATATACAAACCAGGAAGTCTCTGATACAAAGTCACTTATCTGAGGCATAATGGGAGGATTCCTCATGAGAGTGCACCACCCCACATCCTCCAATCAGTCAAGGATGTGGGGAAAAGCTTACTCTTAAAACTAAGCCTTAGGCTATAATGACCTGGCCTGCCCACAGCCTGTCTGTCCCCCAACACGCATTAATATCAACGAACTAGCACATGAGCAGCGCCATCTTTAACAAAGTGAGCATAATATATTTTATCTGCCCAACAATCCACCCCTATGCTCACTTTACTACCCACAATCTACACCACCAGCATCCCTGTACAAGGAATTAGGTACATTACACAAATTACAAATACATGACAAATTATATAATTTCAACGATTACAAAGGTACATTTCACCAGTCTCTGAACACTTTGCCCAAAACGCAAAATGTCCTTAGCCTTCTTTCATGCCGTTTGAAAGGCTTCCGGGGCAGGGGGAGGGCTTCCATCAAAGCCACCCCTCACCCCGATCAGGGTATTTCACATTGTCCAAAATCCATAAGTCCATCCAACAAAGGAGCCAGTACTCACTCCAGTCGTAGTCCAGGAAATCAGTCCACACACATGGGGCTTTAGCCACCCCCATCATCCTTGCCATCCTGGCAGGTTTTACAATGTCCCAAATAGGAGCATGTGGCAATGGCAGTCAGCATTTTCTTCTCTGCTCTGGGGAGTATGATGGCATCCACCCCTATGTCCCCAAATCGCAGACCTACCAGAGGCATAGAAGGTGCTCCTTCCAGCTGGGCTCTCATTTTCAGGAGACTGCGGATTGCAACTCTAGCTCGATTCTCCTCATCCTTCAAAGAGGAACTGAAAACACCAGCTCTTGCTTCCGGGCTTGAGCTTTGGGCTGCCGCCGCCTTCTGCTCCATTTCCAAGCAACTCTCATGAACCTGGACGGCAGCCTTCTCCAGTGCTTGCTTCAGCGCCAGGGTCGCCATCTCATTCTTCCACATTTGCTCCAGCTCCTTCCACTGCTCAGTTTGCAGGTCCCAGGCAGCCTCTTCCACAGAGCTCTCAGTTTCCTCATGCATGGCTGTAAAAGTCAGTGAGCCTATGGTCCCCAAAAGGACAGCCATGGGGAACCATAACAGCAGCTAGTCCTCTACCGCTCAAAGGTGGTGGTGGCATCATACCGATTTGTATCGCCAAATGTAAAGCCAGTAGTCACAGCCACCATCACAGCCACCTGGCCCGTGCAGGTTTGCATTAGATTTGGACAGTTGGTAATGAAACAACGGAGCCAAAAACTGGTGGGCCATCATCTTTAATCTTAGCTTGCACCTGGTGGGCAAGTAAAAACACACAGGGCTCCAAAATTCTCATTCAGTACTCACAAAGCTACTGACTTATCCGAGTTTCCTAGCATCAAAGGTTTCTAGCTCACCAGACTTACTCACTTCTGTTCTCCATCTCCTTCTCTCTGCACAAACTGGCTTCTCCCTCAGCACTTTACCATCTTGGCAGCTTCTTCTGGCCTCCTCCACGTGGCCTTACTCTGCTCTCCTCTCTAATGTTAATCTCAGAAACCGAGAGGGAGCAAGCTCCTGGTCTGCCCCACTTTATAGCATAGATTCAAAACCTTTAATCCAATGTACAAACCAGGAAGTCTCTGATACAAAGTCACTTATCTGAGGCATAATGGGAGGATTCCTCATGATTGCACCACCCCACATCCTCCAATCAGTCAAGGATGTGGGGAAAAGCTTACTTTTAAAACTAAGCCTTAGGCTATAACGACCTGGCCTGCCCACAGCCTGTCCCCCAACACACATTAATATCAATGGACTTGCATGTGGGCAGTGCCATCTTTAACAAAGTGAGCATAATATATTTTATCTGCCCAACAACACCATCTTGTATTTTTATAAAATCTTATAAGACTGAACTGGGACAGACCAGAGGTGTGTGAGCAAACCTCAGGCATCAGATTTTATTTGGTTCAGGCAACACTGAAAATCTTGGGTCCTTGGCTGCGGATGAGAGAAGGAAGCCACCTGGGAGTCCATATTGGCCGCAGACATCCACATGCAGATAATTGAGAGCTCACCCTGTACCTTTTGACTAAGGTCTGTAAAGCCAGTAGTCATGGCCATTATCAGAGCCGCCTGGCCAGTGCAGGTTCGCGTTAGATTCGGACAGTCGGTAATGAAACAATGAAGCCAAGAGCTGGTGAGCCATCAGCTTTAATTCTAGCTTGCACCCGGCGGGCAAGCAAAAACACACACTGGACTCCAAAACCCACACATTCAGTGCTCACAAAGCTACTGACTTATCCGAGTTCCCTAGAATCAAAGGTTTCTAGCTCACCAGACTAATTCACCTCTGTTCCCCATCTCCTCCTCTCTACACAAACTCTGCACAAACTGGCTTCTTCCTCAGCATTTCGCCATCTTGGCTGCTTCTCCTGGCCTCCACATGGCCTTAATCTGCCCTCATCTCTAATACCTCAGGAACCGAGAGCGAGAGCAAGCTCCTGGCCTGCCCCACTTTATAGTGTAGAATCCAAACCTTTAATTCAATCTATAGACAAGGAAGTCTCTGATACAAAGTCACTTATCTGTGACATACTAGGAGGATTCCTCATGAGAGTGCACCACCCTAGATCATCCAATCAGTCAAGGCTGTGGGGAAAAGTTTACTCTTAAAACTAAGCCTTAGGCTATAACGACCCAGTCTGCCCACAGCCTGTACCCCAACACACATTAATATCAACGAACTTCCATGTGGGCAGCGCCATCTTTACCAAAGTGAGCAGAATATATTTTATCTGCCCAACAGGGCCTTACCAGAACAAAAGGATGCCAATATTTGAATATTGCTAATATTAGAAAATAAATGAATAAATGAGAGACTCATGCATATCATGAGACCAGTGTAGAATGCAGCTGCCTGGAAGCTGGTGACTTTCCCCAACAGTCCCGTGACTTTTTCTCAGGAATCTCAAAGCAGCCTGGGGACTCTGTTGGAAACATGCCTCATGGTCTTCAGCCAGAGCAAACTCTTCTGTGTCCTCATACAGGAATAAGTTTTATTATGTGTTAATTAATTAGTTCAGTAACCATTTGCAGGTGTCTGCTTTGTGCCAGGCCCTGGTCTGGGTTTGAGACAGGGACACAGGCAGTTCAGACATGATTTCTGCTCTCAGATGGCTCACCATTAGAGGTGGTTGAGGTGAGACACAGAGTTCATTCAGTACAGTGATGGAGGAAAGCATGGAGATCCCCTAACAGCTTGAGTCAAGGGAGACTTCCTGCAGGGGTGATAAATGAGATGGGTCTTGATGAATGGACAGAAGTTCGCCGGCTAGGAACAATGTTCAGAGTAGCAGAAGGGGACGTTCCCTCAGCTCCATTTAGGGAGAGTACCTGCTCCATACATCCAGCCCCCGAGAGGTAGCAGCTGAATGCAAATGAAAAACACAAGAAATCTAATGCTGAGGAACCTGAGTCCCAGAGAGCAAAGTGACATGCTCAGAGTCACACAGCACATCAGGGGCAGAGCAAGGGCACAAAATCTTCAACTCCCAACCTCTTCCCACCCTTTTGGAGGATGACTCTGGAGGGCAGCGCCAGGCAGCAAGTGGGAACACGGCTCTCCACTGAGTGCACCCACATGTACCTGACTGTTCAGCCCAAATGGATATTGGATATGCCTTTGATTTCTGTTTTCTTTGCCTCCCTCCACCTATCAGGTTGGAGACTGAAAGTGTCTGCCCCAGGTAAGGCCAAAGCAGGTATCCTGAGGGCCAGGTGGTCCTGGGGAAAGTTTGGCTGAGGCAGCTAGAAATGTCAAGCCCAGGTAAACTTACTGTAATCATATCAGCTGTGGTGAAGCCAGGGACTGAGCCAGAAAGCAGCTCTGAGTCACCTGCCAAGTGCAGGTAGGGGTACGGGTGGGGGAGAAGGCCAGAAGCAGGGGATGGAGGTTGACCTGTGTGGCATTTTTTTGACCTAGCCTTGAAAGTCACATAGCATCACTTTGGCTGTAGCATATTGGTCAAGGCAGTTACAAGGATCTGCCAGATCCCAGGGGAGAGGACATAGTTCTACTTCTTGATGGGGAATGGCAAGGTTGTAAAAGAGCCTGTGGGATGGGAGACGCTGTTGCCATCATCTTTGGAAAATATCATTTGCCATACCACTTTGCAGCTTGTATTTTCACTTTCTTTTTATTTTCTTTTCTTCTTTTCTTTTCCTCTCCTCTCCTTTCCCTTTCTTTCTTTTTCTTTCCTCCCTCCTTCCCTGCCTTCTTTTCTTCCTCCCTCCCTCCCCTCCCTCCATCCCTTTCTCCCTCCCTCTCTTCCTCTTTCTTTCTTTCTCTTTCTCTTTCTCTCCTTCCTTCCTTCCTTCCTTCCTTCTTTCCTTCCTTCCTTCCTTCCTTCCTTCCTTCCTTCCTTCCTTCCTTCCTTCCTTCCTTCCTTCCTTCCTTCCTCCTTAACCTCCCTCCATCCCTCTCATCCCTCTCTTCTTTCTTTCTCTCTCTCTCTCTCTCTCTCTTTCTTTCTTTCTTCCTCAGGCCATTGTGGGACCGACAATGGTAAGATGATTTGGTCTGTAGTCTCCACAGGATTTCCTGCCAGGGTACCTCTATATTTCAGAATCAAGCAACATGAGACAACAGCTCTTGGGGTCTTTGTTCTCAAGCTCCTCCCTCAGATCAGAGCTGGTGTTCAGAATTTCCTCCCCATGTTCCTAATCACCAGCACCCAGATTTCTCAATTTCTCTTGACTCCTTTCTAAGACAGATAGTTGAATTTAAAAAAAGTCTTTCCCAGATTTACCTTTTACTGATTTTTGTTTTTCTTTTTATCCTCAAGTATACAACAAGACTTCATCTTATTCACTGATATGTCACACAGATTACTCAAACAGCATGAAGCCAGTGAGAGAGAATGAAGAAGGGAAGACTAGGATAATACCAGATTTCTGCTTTTGGTGACTGCATTCAAGGAGGTTAGTGCTTCATGCCCACTTACCACGGGGAAAAACTATCAGTGCTGGGATTCAGCCGGTTTGCAAAGGTTCAGCAGAACAGACACCTAATTTTTTGTTGAGTTCAGCAAACCAATTGTTAAAATGGCACTTGTTCTCTCTAAGGTGGGCATCTGGGCAGCTGCCCAATGTGGAAAACACAAATTTACATTCCTTACTCTTCTTTAAAGTTCATCTACACAACAGCGTATTCTAAGCACTTGTACTAATGTTTATTCCATCCATAGGTGAAAAAAATTTGACAGAACCATGCTTGTAATATTTAGTTAATCATTTCATAAAACTCACTATACTTTTGATTCATCATTTTACTACATTTTAATTCCCTTGTATTTGTTATTGTAGTAAACAAACAAATAACATAAAGAGAAAAAGTGCCAAACAACCAGGGGGTGACAAGCTGCCATTGGAAATATCTTAAATAACAGTTTTATTGTTTTTCTGTCAGGTATTATTTAATATTCTTTTTATTAACATTTTAAAACTCTTTCTTATAACATAATCTAGTTTTGTGTACCTCTTTTATTGTTTTTATTTGGGTATTAAATGCATGAAATAACAAACTACCTTTTGGTATATATATTTTTTATACTTAAAACAGTCATAAGGGCTGAGAACCAGTTGTTAAACTATTTCAATCTCACCACCGAATACTATGTCCAGAGCAGAAAAGGCAGCGTGACCGTGAGGCTCTTTTAGCCCATGTGGAAGTTTTAATACATTGGGAAATGGACTTCTCAACGTCTACCAGTGTGTGCGGTGGTGGTGACACTGCCAGGCAGCTGGGGAGGACCATCTCAGAGCAGGTCTGTGGAGGTCTGTGCATGTGTGCCTGTGAGCATGTACACATGTGTGTCTGTGCATGCTTGTACATGAGTCTCTTACACAAACACACACACACCCTCCCAGGGAGGTGACCGGGAAGTACGTCTGGCTCTGGTCCTTCGGCTGGGAAGGTGGTGTTTGGAGAAGCCCGTCTGGGTCCCAGGCTGTCACAGTTTAGGGAGCCTGGGGCAGCCACAGGGCCCAAACCAGCCAGGCAATCCACGAGGCAGCAGCCCTCCTCAAGCCCTGGCGTGGGGGGCCAGAAGGTCCTGAGCAGAGCAGCTGCTGGCTCTGGGGATGGAAAAGGCCCTCCCCACGACACACACTCAGGTGTGCTGAGTTTCTTTAGCCACCAAAGGCCTCCACTCACTGCTCAGCACTGCAGACCCCTAACCCACTGTCCTTTTTCCCCAGAAGGGGCAGGGAACGTGTGCAGCATTGGGTCAGCACAGGGAGCTGACAAAGGAGTTTTTCCTTCTGAAGTAAAATGTGGCTGCAGGGATCTGGGGACCAATGGACTGGAATTGTGACAATCCCCAGCTCCATCTAACAATCATGAATGCACTGTGACTGCAGTCAGTCAGGCTGTGGGAATGCAAGCCATAGCTGGAGAAGAGAACAAGCCTCTCCCAACCCTCAGACACTTTCAGAAAGGCCAAATGGTTCCACACATGATGTCCAGTGTGGCTCTCCTTAGAGCTGGCCACCCTGGCCAGCCCCCAGACAGAGGCACCAGTTCCCGAAAGTGGTTGGCAATTCCCACATTTACCAAAGGCGTCACTTGACAGTGAGCGGGGCTGTGGGTGGCAGACCACTTGTCCCTCACAGTTTGTCTTCTTTGGAGAACTGTCTATTCAGGTCCTTTGCCCATTTCTTAATTGAATTGTTATTTTGGTTTTAAATTTTTTCACTTCTTTCCCCATTGATTTGAGAGGGAGGGAATGAAGAGGGAGAGAGAGAGGAAGAGAGCTAGCGAGAAAGAGAGAAGCATCAATTGATTGTTTCACTTAGTTTTGCGTTCACTGATTGCTTCTTGTATGTGCCCTGACCAAGGATAGACCCATGCCTTTAGCAAACTGGCACAACAGGGTGATGCTCTATCTGCAGAGGCACCTGGCAAGGGCCTCACTTCCTTTATGGTGTCTTTTAATAAACAGAAGTTTTAAACTCTGTAGTAGTAAAATTTCTTGTACTTTTCTTTCCCTTTATGTTTGCATTTTTAATATCTTATTTAAGAAGTGCTTCTCTATTTTAAGTTCATAAAGAAATGTTCCTGTATTTTCTCCTAAAAGTAACAAAAATGTTGGCTTTCATATTTAAGTCCTTTGTTCATGTGGAATTGTTTTCTGTGTTTGGTGTGAGGTGCATATCACATTTCATTTTTCTTCAGAAGGGTAACCAGCAGGGTCAGCCCTGTTCAGTGAGTCCCTTTTCACCTCCCATGAAGCTCATATATCAAGTTATTTTATTTTATTTTATTTTCGGAGTTAGAAGTGGGAGGCAGTCAGACAGACTCCCACATGCGCCCAACCGGGATCCACCTGGCTTGCCCACCAGGTGGCGATGCTCTGCCCATCTGGGGCGTTGCTCCATTGTGACTGGAGTCATTCTAGCTCCTGACGCGGAGGCCATGGAGCTGTCCTCAGCGCCCAGGCCAACTTTGCTCCAATGGAGCCTTGGCTGTGGGAGGAGAAGAGAGAGATAGAGAGGAAGGAGAGGGGAAAGGGTGAAGCAGGTGGCGCTTCTCCTGTGTGCCCTGACTGGGAATCGAACATGGGACTTCCACACACTGGGCTGACGCTCTACCACTGAGCTAACTGGCCCTCAAGTTATTTTTAAAGAACCTGAATAAACATTGAATTTTATTGAATCCTTTTTCTTTTTCATATAAAATAAAAATAAGGCTTTTCTCCTATAACCTATTATTGAATATTAATTAAGACAAGATATGGCTGTGAATGACAGAAACCTCCAAATAATAGTGGCTTAAACATAAGAGGAGTTTGTTTTTCTGACATGCAAGTCTGGAGCGGACAATTCAGGGATAGTTTGGCAACTGTGCCCCAGGAAGTCCTCAATGCCCCAGGGTTTCCCATTTTGTACTCTGTCACCTCTCAAAGGGGCTTGCTCTCATGACCCAAGATAGCACTTCTGTAGCACAGTCACCTGCTGCAGGGACTGGAGGACTACAGAGCAAAGCGCTAGGTAACTGACTCTCAAGAAAGGTTCTTGGAGCCTGACCTGTGGTGGAGCAGTGGATAAAGCGTTGACCTGGGAACACTGAAGTCGCCAGTTCAAAACCCTGCACTGGTCTGGTCAAGGCACATATGGGAGTTGATGCTTCCAGCTCCTCCCCCCTTTCTCTCTCTCTCTCTCTCTCTCTCTCTCACACACACACACACACACACACACACACACACACACACACACACACTATGTGTCTCCTCTCTAAAATGAATAAAAATAAAAAGAAATTTAAAAGATTGTATGTTCTGCTGCTTTAAAAAAAAAAAAAAAAGAAAGAAAGGTTCTTGGAGTCTCTTGTCCTTGACTATGCTTGTATTTTATTTGGAATTTTTACATACATATTCATAAATTCTATAAGCTTACAATTTTTATTTACCACACTAACTTTGATTTTTGTATAAGAGGGTTCTACAAATTTATAGTTATTCATTCATTGAAGGTTTGGTATTGCTTATCTGAAAAATTCTATCATGTGAGTTTTAATGTGGGAAGATTTAAAAATTCTTAAAAATTATTTTTAACAACTTGACATTTATGGAAAAGTAAGTAGAGTACACATAATTAATTTTTCTCTGAATGAATATTTTAGTGTTTCCTACAAACAAGGACGTTTTCCCGCATAACCACAATAAGGCCATCAAAATCAGAAATTATACACGTACATTACTCATTAGACTTTATTCATATTTCTCTAATTGTCCCAATAATGTCCTTTAAAGCCAAAGGATTCAGGCCTGACCAGGCAGTGGTGTAGTGGATAGAGCGTCGGACTGGGATGTGGAGGACCCAGGTTCGAGACCCCGAGCTTGCCAGCTTGAGCGCGGACTCATCTGGTTTGAGCAAAGCTCACAAGCTTGGACCCAAGGTTGCTGGCTTGAGCAAAGGGTTACTCGGTCTGCTGTAAACACCGCCCCCCCCCCCCCGTCCTTGTCAAGACACATATGAGAACGCATTCAATGAACAACAGGAAAAAAAAAGCCAAAAGATTCAGTTCAAAATCTTGTGTTATGTTGTGTCTCTTAGTCTCCTTCAAGTTAAAACAGTTCCTCAGTCCTTCCTTGACTTTTATGATCTTGACATTTTTAAATGCTCTTCAATTTTAGATTGTCTGATGTTTCCTCACGATTAGATTTAGGTTTTGAATCTTTAGCAAAAATATCATGGAAGTGACATAATCTTCTCATTGTATCTTATCAGGTGGCACATAATTTCAACCTGTCCCATTACTGGTGATGTCCACTTTGATCACTTCAATGTGCCTGCCAAGCTGCTCCACAGGAAATTATTCTCTGCAGAAAATTATTTTTTTCCATTTGTAATGAATAAGTATTATGTGAGGAAGTATTTTGAAACTATGTAAATATTCCATTCCTCATCAAATTCTCCCTCTCTCCTTACTTCCCTCGCTCCCTGACAGTTTGGATTCATGGCTTCTTCTTCTATTCAATGAGTTATAATATTGCTAACAATATTTATATTGATGCACAAAGTGTTCTGGATTTGGCCAGAGACTTCTGTGTCATTTTTATATATCCCCATCATTCTTTGAGTACTTCCTTACTTTCCAGAGCAACAAGCCATTCCAGCCTCATCTTGTCCTTTCTGTACCTCGGGCCTGAAATAAACCATTTCTACAAGGTTCCTTTTAGAAACCAAGATCTAATTAATGGTAGGAATGCTCATGCTTGTTGGAGGGTTACTTTTCCCAGGTGCTTTCATTGGAGAGAGCTAAAAAGTATATCTACCTAGAAAATAATGAATTTACCTCATGAATTGGTGTTCAATTCAACAACAGAGGGCTAATTCTATTTTTCTCCCTTTTCATATATATTTTAAATGTATCCTTTAATATCCCCCTGCACCCGTCCTTCTGGTAATCACCATACTGTTGTCTGTGTCTATGAGTTTCAGTTTTATATCCCACATATGAGTAAAATCATATGGTTCTTAGCTTTTTCTCACTGACTGCTTTCACTTAGCATAATATTCTCAAGGTCCATTCATGTTGTTGCAAATAGAAGTATTTCATCCTTTTTAATGACTGAGTAGTATTCCATAGTGTATACATATCACATCTTTATCCAATCCTCTATCAAAGGATACTTTGATTGTCTTCATGTCTTGGACACTGTGAATAATGCTGCAGTGAACATAGGGAGCAAATATATTTACAAATAAATGTTTTTCAGTATTTTGGGTAGATACTAAGTAGAGGGATTGCTGGGTCATATGGTAACTCTATTCTTAATATTTTGTGGAACTGCCATACTGTTTGCCATGGTGTCTGTACCAGTTTACATTCCCACCAGCAGTGAATGAGGGTTACTTTTTCTCCACAGCTTCTCCAACACTTGTTATTATTTGTCTTGTTGATAATAGCCATTCTAACTGGTGTGGGGTTGGGGTGATGTCTCGTAGTTTTGATTTGCATTTCCTAAATGCTAGTGGAGATGAGCATCTTTCCATATATCTGTTTGCCTTTTGTATGTCTTCTTAGGAGAAGTGTCTGATCAGATTTTTTATTACTATTATTATTATTTTTGTGTGTGTGTGGCAGAGACAGAGAGAGGGACAGATAGGAACAGCCAGACAGAAAGGGAGAGAGATGAGAAGCATCAATTCTTCATTGCGGTTCCTTAGCTGTTCATTGATTGCTTTCTCATATGTGCCTTGACCAGGGGGGCTACAGAAGACTAAGTGACCCCTTGTTCGAGCCAGCGGCCTTGGGTCCAAGCTGGTGAGCCTTGCTCAAACCAGATGAGCCCTCGCTCAAGCTAGTGACCTCAGGGTCTCAAACCTGGGTCCTCCGCATCCCAGTCTGATGCTCTATCCACTGCGCCACCGCCTGGTCAGGCCTCTCCCCATTTTTTAATAGAATTGTTTGTTTGGTGTTGAGTTCTATGAGTTCTTTATGTATTTTGGATATTAACCCCCTGTTGGAGATGTTTGCAAATATTATTTCTCATTTGGTTGGTTGTCTTTTTGTTTTGTTGTCAGTTTCTTTTGCTGTGCAGAAGTTTTTTAGTTTGCTATAGACCCACTCATTAATTTCCCTTGCCTTTAAGATCAAATTCCTAAAATGTTCTCTGTGACCACAGTCCATAAGTTTAGTATCTATGTTTTCTTCTGTGTAATTTACTGTTTCAGATCTTATTATATTTAGGTCTCTGACTTATTTTGAATTTTGTACATGGGAACAAACTATAGTCTAGTTTCATTATTTTGCACATGGCTTTTCAATTTTCCCAATATCACTTATTGAAGAGGCTTTCTTTTCTCCATTGTCAAAAATGATTTGCCATATTTGTGACTTCCTCCTCTAACAGTGAGAAAACTGGCTTTCTTTATCCTTAACATAGTTACTTATTTTATCATATATAACCAATCTTCCATCATAGCCAATCTTCCATCATAGCCGCACTACCTCCTCCTTTATTGTTCTGCACCCTATTCATTGTTCTGCATTCTGATGATACCCCATGCCTGGCCGGCCCCCTGGTGGGCCCAGGGTCTGGCAAAGGGAAGTAAAAGTCAGTATATGTTAACTGACTCGCTAATGTTCGGTCTTTCTTAAGTAACCCTGACCAAGTTATTTAAGTCTTATTCTATAAAAATCTCTTTTAATTTTGCGTTTTAATTTTTAATTGACTGAAAAGGAAACCGTTTGCTTTCATAACCGGGAGAGAATTTTTAAAACAATGCCAAAAAGTAAGACACACTTGAAAATCCACATAGAAAAATTGTACCCTCAGAGTACATTGCTGGACTTCTGATTTGAGACCCCTTTAATAAAATGCATGTTAGGCTTCCGTAACTTTGTAAGTATTGTAGCATTCACTAAGGGTGGTTACCCATTCCTGATACCTATGAATTATCACTAAGCACACTCACTGTTACAGTTCTGACACCCCTGCTCTGTGCTGTCCGGACTTGGAATCATGGTGATTTCCCGTGTCTGTTGTTTACAATTATGCCACTTCCTTCTTTGCTGTCAGCTCGTGTTTCTTAGGCCTGCCAGCGTGCCCCCCTCCAGGGTGCTTCCTCCTGATTTACTGGTTTTAATCTGAGGCGGTCTGAGGAGCCAGATGCCTGGGGTCAATAAGAACTTATTGAAATAAACACCACTGTGTCAGTTGTTGTTCAGCCCCCACCACACCGCAGGTTCTCAGCCTGTGCCTGGGACCCGGGTCCGGCCCGAGGTTCTCGGGTCTGTTGCCACTGCCAGATCCCCAGTGCAGGGGGAGGCCCGGTGGTCACTGAGTGGTCTGGGTCTCCTGGCCGCAGCAGCCCCGCTGTGGGCCAGACCCTGCCCCTCTCCCCCACCGCTTCCTGCTCCTCTCCCGTTTGGGCCTTATTTTCAGGCTTTCAGCTTTTCGTCAAGTTCCTTTCTCCTTTCACTATCTTTGTCACCTACATGCTAAGCCTGATTCTGCCACTGATTTGCTGGGCCTCAGTTTCTCATCTGTAAAACAGGAGAGGGTTGGCGGTGGTAGTGTCTAAGGCTCCTGCCGGCTCTGCCCTCTCCTAGCTCCTGGCTAGGGGCACACCTGTTACTTGCCTCTCTCTTCGGCCCTCTTTATCTTACCACATGCTCTCCCCCTCTGCTTCCAGTTCTCTTGTAGTCTCTCTCCTTCCTCTTTCTATGACTTTATTTCCTTTTCTACTCCTATCTTAATTTTTGTTTCTTGAATCTTTATTCCCCCCAACCCACCCCCTGCCTTTCTCTGTTTCCATTGCTTCCAACTCTGTAGCCTCTGTCTCTCCCTGCTCTTCTCTTTGGCTTTCTACCTCTTCCCCATCTATGATGATTTTGTTCTGAATTCTGCTTCTCTTACTTACCCCATTACTGCTTGACTGCGCCTCCCACCCCCACTCCCTGCCCAACTTTGCTTTCTCAGCCCGTTTTCAAGTCAGTGTTTCTGGGTCTCCACACCTTTCCTATCGCTGCCCAGAGTCCCCTTTCTCATTTGTGCCCTGGCCTGGGGCTGGGTGCTGGGCGCCTGTGCCACGTGGCTCCTTCTACCAGGCTTCCATTATGGCTTTCCCATAATGGAAACAGCAGCTGTGAGGCTGGCTCCAGGAGGCACACTGGGCTGCCTCTGTCTCAAAAAAGTTCAAAAAATCAGACACAGCCCTTGCTCAGATGAGGTATCCAATCCTGCCAAAGCCCGAACTAGAGAGCCGCCATCAGCTGCACAAGCAACCGCATCCCGTTTGTGCACATGTGCTCGCACACATGCACACACGTGCGTGCGCACACACACATAACTGGGGCATGAGCACTGGCAGTCATCTTTCAGTGGGAACTCCTGCTGGAACTCAGGTTTACCACAAGAGTGCTTCCTCTCTTTGGAGTCTACTCTGGCCTTAAATGCCAGTTTACAGCCCTGGGAACGTTCTCAACATGGACATAGATCAAAACTCAAGAGGAAGAGAGAATTCTGACCCACCCATGGGTTAGCATCTAGCTTCATTCCTATCAAACCCACATATGCTATACCTTCCAGTCTGGCCCCATGCTTTCCAGAATCCAGATCTAACATATATGTACTGAGCAATTCCCTACCAGTGCCAGGAGCACCTGTCACCCCACACAAACCTCACAGCAACCATGGAAGTAAGTACAATAGTCCTCCATTTCTCAGTAAGGAGACTTAGGCTTCCAAGGTCACGGGCTAGTCATTGGCAGAATTTATAGCCCACACAAGTCTGATCTGCCCACATTGTCCTCTACCCACCATGACAACCCAATGATGGAAATTTGACAGCGGGAGAAGAAGCTGAGCGACCATGGCAGCCAGTTCAGGTCTTAGGAAAGAAATAACAGCCTAACTGATGGTGGTGCAGTGGATAGAGCATTACCTAGGACGCTGAGGTCCCAAGTTCAAAACCTCAAGGTCGCTGGCTTGAACGTGGGCTCATTAACATGAAACCAAGGTTGCTGGCTTGAGCCCAAGGTCGTTGGCTTGGTACATATGAGAAATAATCAGTGAACAATTAAAGTGACACATATATGTGTTGATGCTTCTCATCTCTCTCCCTTTCTCTCTCTCTCTCTCTTTCAAAAAAAGAAATGACAAAGAAAAAGAATAGTGCCCTAAATGCAGTGTGATATTCTAGTAGGCACCATGTTACAGTCACATTTCTTTTTTTTTTTTTTTAATTTTTTTTTTAATTTCCTTTTATTTATTTATTTTAGAGAGGAGACACAGAGAGAGAGAGAGAGAGAGAGAAAGAGAGAGAGAGAGAGAGAGAGAGAGAAAGGGGGGAGGAGCTAGAAGCATCAACTCCCATATGTGCCTTGACCAGACCAGTGCAGGGTTTTGAACTGGCGACCTCAGTGTTCCCAGGTCGACGCTTTATCCACTGCGCCACCACAGGTCAGGCTACAGTCACATTTCTGATTGAAGGATTGGACCTGCATGTCAAGGGTAGGGGTGTATGGCACTCAGGGTTGGGAGATAGGTCACATCACTGGTAGCACACCCTTAAAGGAAGCAAGAAGGCCGCAAAGAGTGACCTCGGATGTTAGTGTGAGGAGTGGCAGTGTCTGTTTGGAGGTGCCTGGCTGGTGGTCTGTTGGTACAGGAAGGAGCAGCTTTCTTCCTAACTCACTGCCCAGGCCTCTTGACACTGAGTCAGAATGGGCTCCTCAGGTTTCCACGACCTTGGTTGGTTCTACAGACACTACACCAGGTTTGCCCTGTCTGCAGTACTAGGGCCATGGATAATCACTTAACGGTGCTTTGGCTGCAAACTCTCAACCTCATGCCCTCCAGGGTGCTGGCTGGAACCCACCCAACAAGTCTGGCTCCCTTTCTCATCATGCTGCTGCTCAAGGTCTTTTGAATTCTCCCCCCAACTCCTTGTTATTTGCTGTTGGCTCTTTGTTAGCTGGTGGGTCTCTCTAAGCTGCCCTCTGTTGCCTCTGTTTTGCTCAATAATTTTGCTGAGATTGGGGTGAAGCAGCAGCCAGCTCATCAGCCCATACATGCTTGAGGAGGGGAGGGGCAGAGGTTTACCAGATCCCAGAATCCATTCCAAAGCGAGTTGTCACCACCACATTTTGTGCTCCACCCCCACTAGGTTGTACTCCTCTGCTTCCCCCACTAGGCTATAGCAGAGGCTCTGCCTGGCCTAGTCTGTCTCCCTGGGAACCAAGGACAGAGTCTGTGTTGTGTAAGGGATCAGAAAATGTTGAAATCACAGGTGAATGAAGGGTGAATCTCAACAAGCTGGGTTTATGAATGGTAAGTACCCAGAGTAACTTTATTAAGAATGAATGCCGCCTGACTAGGCGGTGGCAAAGTGGACAGAGCATCAGACTGGGATGCGGAGGACCCAGGTTTGAGACCCTGAGGTTGCCAGTTTGAGCGCAGGCCCATCTGGTTTGAGCAAAGCTCACCAGCTTGGATCCAAGGTCACTGGCTTGAGCAAGGGGTTGTTAGGTCTGCTGTGGCCCCACGGTCAAGGCACATATGAGAAAGCAATCAATGAACAACTAAGGTGTCACAATGAAAAACTAATGATTGATGCTTCTCATCTCTCCGTTCCTGTCTGTCTGTCCCGATCTGTCCCTCTCTCTGACTTTCTCTGTCTCTGTAAAAATAAAAAAAGAATGAATGCCAAGATTCTGCTTGAGCTGGGACAGGGAACTGGGCCATGTGCTGCTGGTGGAAGAGGCAGGTCCTCCTGGGGGCACTCCCCACTGGGGAGCAGCACTGGGTGCTGCTGAAACCCAAAGGTGGCCTTGGGCCCAGCAGCAGGTTTAGACCAGGTAAGGGTGGTATGGTGCTGCTCCATGCTACATTAGGCTGCAGCACTTTGGCAGGTCCCAGACACCACCTTATGAGTAGAAAATGTCTCCCCCTCTTCAGGTGCTCTCCTGGTCTCAGGGCCTGGCCGTATTCTGAAATAGAAACACTGCAGCATGGACAATATTCCTCCAGGGGATCAGGGCCACAGCCCAGACCGGGAGCCCAGCTTACCATCTGAAGCCCACTCACTGTGCTCTGGGCCAGACACTCTCTCAGCCCAGCAAGGCCGCTTGCTCCAGAAAACATTGTTTTTCTGTTTATTTTTAAAAGTGTGTGGAACTGGGCTTAGCTTTCTATAGGGTGCTGCTGTCCCCCAAGTTCATTCTGAGGCAATTTAAGTCAGACCTGGTTGGTCCCTGTGATAAATCACTGGCATAGATCAAGAGTGACAGTAACACAAAATAAACACCAAAGGAACAGCTCACCCTCCTGAAACACTCCATTAAGATGGCAAATTCACATCGAGCTGCTAGAAGATGTGAAAGTCAAGTTCCACACTAAAAATGTTCATTTCTTCTTTGACTGGTGGTGGTGCAGTGAATAGAGTGTCGACCTAGGACACTGAGGTTCCAGGTCCTAAACCCAGAGGTCTCTGGCTTGAGAAAAGGTTGCTGACTTGGAGCCCAAGGTCACTGGCTTTAGCAAGGGGTCACTGGCTCAGCTTGAGCCCCCCAGTCAAGGCACATATGAGAAACAATCAACGAACAACTAAAGTGACACAATTATGAGTTGATGCTTCTCTCTCTCCCTTCCTGTCTGTCTCTTTCTCTTTCAACAAAACAAAACAAAAACC
Source organism: Rhynchonycteris naso (assembly GCA_037038555.1). Classification (NCBI taxonomy): domain Eukaryota; kingdom Metazoa; phylum Chordata; class Mammalia; order Chiroptera; family Emballonuridae; genus Rhynchonycteris; species Rhynchonycteris naso. The sequence goes on from CM072995.1 coordinate 316,134,680, forward strand.
CCATTAATTTCTACACTAAGAGAGTACACTTGAAGCTATTGGGTTAGCTGTTAAGTGGGTATTGGGTATCCACCCCTGGTGGCAGGAAGGCTCACTCAATTCTGTTACTAAGATCTTTTCTGGCCTCTGAGCACAAAACTTCCACACTTGCCTGGAACTGTCTTCTTTCCCCAGAATAGAGAACTACGTATCCTAAAAGTGGTTCTCTATTCTCACAGAAATCTCATTAGGGACTTTAGAGACCATCTTCACTTCCCACCTTGTACCTGTAAGTCATACAAACCTGTCTGAGCCATAAATTTCTCACCTGTGAGTGTTGAAGGCCTCCAGTGCTGAGCATTCTGTATCTCATTTAATCCTCATGAAGGGAACTGGGCTCTGGGGTGTGAAGTACTCTCCCCAGGTCCCTGTTCCTGGAGGCAGGGTGCCTGGGTCTGTCTCTAAGCCTGTGCTCTTTAGGCTCTCCCCTGCTCCCCATTGACTCTCACCTGGTCCTCTTTGTGCCAGAGCTGCCAGAAAGGTACCAGCCAGGCCCAGTGCTAACTCCAGGTGTGCCCTCCTGAAGGAAGCTTTTTATTATCAAGAAACTCTAGTCCAGTCCAATTATTGGGGCCTTGGTGCCCTCTGCTGGATAAAGACCAAAATATCAGCCTGAGTCCACACTGGTATATTTTCCTTTTCAAAAGGTCATTTATTTTCTCATTCATTCACTTGTTCATTCTTCCATTCACCCTTCCATCTACCCATCCACCTATCCCTTTATTTACCTATACATCTATCCGTCTATCCGTCCATCCCAGGTTCACTGATGTCCTGTAGGCATCACTGTCAATCTCTGGGACTCTCATTGCAACACCCCTAACTCCTGCTCTAAACAAGATCTTGTGTAGGCCTCAGTGACACACAGATAGAAACAAGGAAGCCCCACATCTGTGTGCCCCTTCCTGTTTGTGGAACCCCTTCACATCCATTATATCCTCTATCCCCACAATAGCCCTAGGAAGTCTTAGCATCCCCCCTTAACTGGTGAAAAAGCTGAGGTTCTGAGAGGCCAGGCAGCATGGTGCCATAGAAACTATCTTTGGGACAGAGTTTAGCTTCAAATTAGGGGTTTCTAGTTTACTAATTCTGTCACATCAGGAAAGTTTCTTAAGCTATATGAACCTCAGTTTCTCATCTGCCAAGTGAACTCATCCAACATATATTAATTGTGCGTGTATTATGTGCCAGGCTTGGCTTTGGGGGTACAGTAGTAAACAGGACTGGAAAGTCCATTGCTCCTCTGAACCTTACACTATGGAGGGTCTAATGAGGCTCAAATGAGATGAGAATATATCATAGTGCCCTGTGAGTGTCATTTATGTCATGTCATTGCTATTACCTTTATGAGGAACATGAAAGGACTTGGGGATACTTTCCTGGGAAAACAAAAGATGAAGGAATGGCTGACATTATGGTTTTGTTTTTCTGTTTTTAACATAATGCATACATTAGGGTTCAGAGAATGGACTCTGGAGCTAGATTGCCTGGTTTAAAATTCCGGACTCTAACACTTAAGAGCTGTGTAATCTTTAGCAAGTAATGACCTCTCTGTGTTTAGGTTTTCACATCAACAAATTGGGGATAATAACTCAAAATGTATTTGTTGCATATTTAATAAGTGCCAGGAAGAGTCTTGGAAACCCAGACATGAACAAGACAGAAAAGGCCTGTCCTATCTCAGTGGAATGTGATGATTAAATGAATTATAACATACCAAGCACCAAGAATAATCCTAAATGCAATGTGTATTGTATGTTTGCTATTGTGACTGTCCTGACTATTGTGAAGGCTCTATAGGTGTTTTTTAATGGTACTTTACATTAGTGACATTTCTTGACTATCTGGGGTTGAGGAGGAGGACAAAGGGACAAACTTATTTTGTGGGCAAAGAGGGCAGAACAAGCACCAGCGTGTTGAGGTCAGGGAGAGGCAGGTTTCTCAATTCAACAGTACAGAAACCTCAACAACAGAGTGGCTTACAATAGGGCAGCCAGCCAAAGGAGCTGTGAGCAGGCCCCATGTGCAAACGCGGGTGAAGGCCCCACACGGAGTCCCTCCTGTCTGGGAGGTGGCACAAAGACCACTTAATGTTCCTTCTTTAGCTAAGGGATTCCGTTTTCTGGGAACAGACAGAGGGAACTTATACCCTTGGAGAGAGCTCCTGTGATGAAGGGGAACAAGTCAGGCAAGACTGCCTCCTGGTGGCAGCCCCAAAGCATCTGGCCTCCTGGTCTCAACCTGGATGCCAAGCAATTCCCTTCCGCTTGTGTCCAAGACCTGACTACTCTTCCCAGGAACTGCCTCCTGATCCTAGACACGCCCTTCCCACAACTTGCCTCAGGCCAGCTGCCCGACTAATGTGGCATAGAGATAAACCTTGCCTGCCATGCCTGCCCAAATGGCAGATTCATGAGAAAAATAAATGATTGTTGTGGTAAACCTTTAATTTGGAGCTGGTTTCCCAGCATTAGACAACTAGAGTATGACACATTCTCTAAGCCTTCCTTGTCTGGACCCAGGAAATTGATCCTTTCTGGCTTTGTGCACACCTTGTCTTTCTATCAGAGCTGTTATTGCCACAGGAATTCCTTTATGGAAGCAAATAACAAACCACAGCCCCCTCAGACACAGAAAACATGTTTGATTGCAGGGCTGGGCACCCAGGACAAATTGGTTAAAGGCTAAGTTTGGCCAGACAAGCCTGGGAAGAGCAGGATCTGAAAGGCCGTGAATAGTGGGTGGATGGCAGGATAGAATGAGGGGGGTTCTAGCCAGGGGTGTCAGCCTTAGGTGAACCACTATGGGTCAGGTCTCTTGAGGTCTCCTGGTACCTAGTGTAGGAAGTGCCCAGCCAGTAAGATGGATAGATTTCAGAAATAGGTATCTTCCAGACTGACCAGGAGGCAACGCAGTGGATAGAGCAAAGGACTGGGACAGAGATGACCCAAGTTCAAAATCCTGAGGTTGCCGGCTTAAGCGCAGGCTCACCAGCTTGAAGCCCAAGGTCGCTGGCTTGAGCAAGGAGTCACTGGTTCTGCTGTAGCCCTCCAGACAAGGCACATATGAAAAAACAGTCAATGAACAACTAAGGAGATGCAATGAATTGATGCTTTTTATCTCTCTTCCCTTTCTGTATGTCTGTTCCTATCTGTCCCTCTCTCTGTCTCTGTCACAAATAAAAAAAAAGAAGAAAAAGAAAAAAGAAATATGGTATCTTCCAGATGAAAGGAGATTTGGGCCCAGGTTTGATCTCAGTCTGCCTGTCAACTGCATGTGTTGACCCTGACCCTTTCCTTCCAGGCACGCACTAACATCTGGATGTATTAGATACTCTAATCTGCAAATTTGCTTGTGTCATTCCTTTCTCTTTAGGTGACCTTCTATGATTTGTTCCTGGGAAAACTTCCCCTTTGTCAAGGCCTGGATGGAGTAAAGCTGCCTGCCCATTGACTCTGCCAGGGAAAAGGTGTGCCAATGTCTTTCATGTGCCTGCCCAGATCCTCTCCCTGCTCTTCCCTACCCTTTCTGGGCCCCAAGAAGTGGTCTGTATAAACTATATTGCCGGGGTCTCTTGCCTCACTAAATGAGATTAAAATACCAGAACTTTCTTGGAATGCTATGTAAGAAAGTTCGATGAAGACTCAGGAGAGAGTGGACATGTTGGAGCAGATCTATTACATGTAATTTGCTCATACACTTAAGAGAAGCTGAGGACACTCCTTTCACCAAAACATTAAGGAACACATTCACAGTGGTGGGGGTTCTTCACCATCCTTGAAGAATTCTGTGGTACTTGTCTTCTGTGAGCCAGAGGTGGCCGTAGGGGGGGGGGGTATTGTAATGGAAGTTCCTCATCTCCTTGTGGATAATGGGAGCCCAGATAGATGGCAGCGCTTAACCATCAGAAACAAGATGAACGCAATGACCATAATAAGCCACTGATATGGAATGATTATCAGTTCTTGGGGAGTTTTAGAGATCAGTGAGGATGGCTAATTAATCACAGTTTCCCTAGGGAGAAAATGCATGAAAAAAATTCTAGGTCTTCTGGGTATAAATCTATCCTGAGTTATAACCATGTGGATGCATTGCTTTTACCCAGGACCCAGACGGAGCAGCTTATAGGGTCAGAGTTCCTAGCCTGTATTCTGGGTCCCTTTGAGGAAACATATGTCATAAATCTTCTTCCAGGGCATCCTACGGTCATTTACCAGAGGGACTGCTCTCTACAAAAAGGAAAATACCCACCCAATCCAGAACATTACTAGATATTTGGTCTGTTGCTGCCTTCAGTGAAGCAAGCTGTCAGGATTCCTCCTGCCAACAACCTGAGGGAGTTTGGAAGTGGATCCTTTCCTACTTGAGCCTCCAGATGAGGACAGGCCCCGACCAATTCCTTGATTACAGTTTATGAAACCATAAGTAGAGGTTCCAGTTAAGCTGTGCCCAGACTTCTGACCTATAGAGACTATAAAACATGTGTACTTTTGTAAGTTACTAAGTTTGTGGTAATTTGTTATACAATATGGAAAACTAATAGAATGCATGATATTTTAATAGGTTGGTTAAGTTAGAAAGAATCAGAATACTAAATGTCAAGGAAGATATGGTGGAACTTGTACCTTTTTAATCGGTATTAACAGTATTTTCTTTTTTTTTATTTTATTTTTAGAGAGAGACAGACAGACAGACAGATGGGGACAGATAGGAAAGGAGAGAGGAGAAGCATCAACTTGTAGTTGTGATGCATTAGTTGTTCATTGATTGTTTCCTCATATGTGCCATGACCAATGGGCTCCAGCTGAGCCAGTGAACCCTTGCTCAAGCCTGTGACCTTGGGCTCAAGCCAGTGACCATGGATCATGTCTGTGATCCAACACTTAAGCTGGTGACCCTGTGCTCAAGGTGGTGAGTTCATGCTCAAGCCGGTGACCTCAGGTTTTGAATCTGGGTCCTCAGCCTCCCAGGCTGAAGCTTTATCCACTGTGCCACCACCTGGCCAGGCACTACATATTTTCTTTTATTATGAAGTTTTCAAACACATAAAAAGGCAGGAAGAACAAACCCAAGTACAAACACGGCTTAGATTCAAAAATTAATATTCTCCCCACGTTTTTTTATATAATTTCAGACAAATCTCAGACATCATGTCATTTCCCCTTACATGCATTTAACTCTGCTTATTTGAAAAAATGTTTAATTTTCACCTAACCACGTTGCCATTATCCCCCAAAACTTAAAAGTAACCTTGTATCAACTAACAGTCTGTATTCAAATATTTTCACTCAATATGTTTTTAGGAACTTGCTATACGGAGTTATGCAGAACAAAAGCCTCAAAAAACGTTTTTGTTGTTTGATCCAGTATGGCTATTCCTGAGGACTTATCATAAGGGAAAAATTCAAAAGCATGGTATCTATTAAAGAACTCTTCACAATGATAAGAAATTGCAAAACAAATCGGGTATATAGTATTAGGGTACACTCTAGAAAACAGAATCCTCACCACTAGTTCAATAGTGGGAAGTTAGAATGGGTAAGTGATCTTAAAGGTGTTGAGATTTGAAGCAGTTCAGAAATTGGTAACAGTAAGAAGTCTCTTTGACCACTGGTGGGGAAGGACAAAGGGAGGAAGGAGGTGGTGGTTCTTGAGTCCAGAAATTAGGGTCACATAGGAAGGGGTATCTGAAGAGGCCAGAGGCGAAGAGGAGACCCAGCCATCATTAGGACACTATCCAAAGCATGCGTGCATACACACAAAAGGAGAAACAGATCTCCTGGATTCTCCCTTTTTCTTGTCCTCTAGTCTCCTGCAAATGTCTCCTACTGGCTGAATCCCACCAGAAGTCAGTGGCAGCGGATGCTGGTAAGAGAAGTTTTCAGGTTTAGCTTCCTGCAGGACAGAGGTCCCTCCCTAACCTGCCTCTTGGGAGCCCAGTCGGGTTTGGGAAGGTCAGGGAATGGATCTGAGAACAAACAAGCCTATGTCTGGCATATCAACAGGAGCCCTAGAATCCTTCCCAAACAAAATAAGGGCCAAATAAAAATATCCAACAAAAAGATAATTTTTAAATTATGACACATCAACTCAATGTGTTCCTTGACCATTAAATTATAATTATAAAGTTTGGGTAAAATTACAGAAAAATTCATACTGAATTATAATGCAACATTATTACCAGTGTTTATTTTTTCTTTTATGCCACCTATCACTTCCTAACATAATAAAAGATAAATCTACTTATTTATCATGTTTATTGTTTGTAGACTCACACACATTACTTCCTAATTCTGCTATAAAATGAGCTCTGTGAGGGAAAAAACTTTGCTTTTTCTTTCTTTATGTCTGCTGTTGTTGTTTCTTTGTTGATGTATCTCAAGTGAACAGTGCCTGAAACATAGTTGATGGTCAGTAAATATTGCTGAATTAATAAAGTGATGTAAAGAAGGCAAAATACAATAATACAACACTCAATTTCCAAGTTGTTGTAAGGGTTAAATGAAAGGGAGTGTGTATGACCCCTTCCACATGGTAGGTAATCAGTATACTTAATGAAGGCTAATTTCACCTAGATAGAAGAGAGCAGGTAGGGGAGGAAGGGCTGGAAGTCCACTGGAGCGTGGTGTCTATCTCCTTATAAGTGTTCACCCTAAAAGGGAAGCTAGAAAAGCCTTCATTGATTCTTCCCAGAGAATCAATTAGGAATGAGGAGCAGAATCCTGGACCTATAATGGGCCCTCCACTTACTACCTCTGTGCACTGGGTCAAATTAGCTAAACTTTCTGGGTTGTACTCTTTGTTTATAAAGTGGGAATACAGTAATAATACTACCTGTCTCAGTGGGTTGTATTGGCACATAGTGGGTGTTCAATAATGATGGTTTCTTTTTTTTTTAATGTCAGTTATAAACTTAATTCAGTAATGTACCAGTACTGGCTCATCAATTGTAAGAAAAGTACCACAACAATACACGATGTTAGTAGGGAGGGGGAGGATATGGCACATGTATTTTCTTTTTATTTTCCAGTCTTAAATTTATTTTTCAATTACAGTTCACATTTAATATTATATTAGTTTCAGATGTACCACATAGTGATTAAACATTTATATAGATGATGAAGGGATCATCCAAGTAAGATTAGTACCCATCTGACACCATACATAATTATTACAATATTATTGACTATATTCCCTGTGCTGTACTTTACATATCTGTTTCTATAACTGGAAATTTGAGAAGTATTATGAGTCTTTTTTTATTTTAATTTATTGTGTTTACATAGATTCTAGTGTCCCTCTGAATGTATTCCCCCCTCCCCTGTGTTCCCTACAACTTCCCCCTTTACCCCTTCCTGCAACGCCCCCCCCCTTTTCCTCCAGGTTTAGCTTTTCTGCTCTCTATAACACTGTGTTATGTGTGTATAATTTCACCAATCTCTTTCTCTTTTCTGATCTCTTTCTATCATCCTTTTCCCTCTGTCCACTTTCCCTCTGGACCCATTGATCCTGCCTCTGTGTCTATTCCATTCCTCAGTTCATATTGTTCATCAGATTCCTCAAATGAATGAGGTCATATGATATTTTTCTTTCTCTGACTGGCTTATTTCACTTAACATAATAGTTTCCAGGTCCTTCCATGTTGTCAAAAAGGTAATATTTCCTTCTTTTTCATGGCCCCATAGTATTCCATTGTGTATATGTACCACCACTTTTTAATCCACTCATCCACTGACAGACACTTGGACTGTTTCCAGATCTTCGCTATTGTGAATAATGCTGCCATAAACATGGGGTGCATGTCTTCTTTTGAATCGTTGATGTGGTGTTCTTGGGGTATATTCCTAAAAGTGGGATAGCTGGGTCAAAAGGCAGTTTCATTCTTAATTTTTGAGGAATCTCCATATTGTTTTCCACAGTGACTGCACCAGTCTGCATTCCCACCAATGCTGATTTCTTTAGTGCTGGCTCATCCTCCTGGGAGTCCCATCCAGGTCTGGAGCTGTCCGGAGTGCTGAAGACATCCTCCCTCCCTCCTTCCCTCCCTCCCTCCAGTCCTCTCTCCTTCATTTCCTTCTTCCTTTCTGGCTTGGTTTCCCAGAACCCTGGGGTCTGAACAGATCAAGTTTTCCAAGTGGCTTTTTCAGGTTCCTGAGGGAGACAGGGAGAGAATAAGCCATATATGAAGCACTCCCCAGGCAGGAGTCTGTAGAAGCCAATGTACAGCAGGAGTGTGACCATGCAGTCTGTGATGGCAGTGGGAGTTCCCAAGCCACAGACTGTTTGAAGAGCTTAACATCTGAGGACACTGTTGCAGGAGCCTAGGATCTCCAAAGAGGAGTGAGTCAGCCCCAACAGTGCAGTATGGCAAGTGAAGCTTCAAGAATCTTGTCCTGAAGGAAGGCAAGAAGGACCAGGTTGGGCTGGGCAGGAGGGTGACCCTTAGATACAGAAGTTGAAGGAGCCTTGGCTCTAACAGGAATTCCCCACTTCTCTTCCATGGGTCCCCACCATCTTCCCTATTTTGGTGTTTTGTCTGTTAGTGTAGCTAAAACATCTTCATCTTTTTGGGTTATGATAGTATGGAGTTGACTAACTCCATGAAGTTGTCTCTATAAGCCAAGCAGTCTGTAGTTAATTCTTAGTGTCCATCTCCTTGAGTCTAAAAACACAACTCTTCTTCCCCCAGGAAAGTGGTGCATTAACCCATTGTGTCGGAGATGTGGGGAGGGCTGGGAGAAGGGATGTGGTCAACTTCAGAGACAAAAGTCACCTGTTTCCTGATTTTTATTAACAATTAGAACATCAGAGATGAAGGATCTTTGGAGACCTAAACATCTAAACTAAGCCCTCCCTGTACAAATGGAAAAACTGAGGCATAGAAAGAAATGTGGACTCTATCCCACAAACCAGCAGGATATTTGGGGCTAAAGCTTCTGCCCTGGACCCACTGACCCTGCTAAAGGCCTGGGCCTCCTGAGAGTCCCTGCAGATCATCAGATGCAGAATTCCTGGGACACTGAGTGTGACTAGCAAGACAGTGGGGCCAGGGGAACCTGCTGCTGCTTTGTGGGACCTAGGGAACTCCCTTCTTATTCCTCCTTTCTATGCTTCAATTTTCCCATCTGTACACAGAGGAGTTGGTTTAGATATGTAGGTATACAAGGATACTTCAGTTTTGATGTTGGTAGTCAAAGAAAGGTGATTCTTTTCCTTGGCTAGGCCATGCGCAGCCAAGCCCTGGTTCAGCTCAGCCCTAACTGTCGGGAGCTGATCCAACCTTGTTGTCTGACACAGTCGAGGCAGGAAAGAAGCATTTGCATAGCATATGTTTTTTGGTCGTATCTGAGCATTTCCTTTGACAATTCTTTCTTTATTCGGGTTATGTGTATCCACTATTGGGACGGGTCCACATATGATTCCAGTGATACTGTGCTTCCCCAGGCTGCTCGAGACCCTGAGGCCAACCAGTCTGTGAATATGTCTCTCCAGAATTACTCTAAAAGTAACCACATGAATATCTCCTGACCACTACAACCCCTGCATTTCCTTTAAGAAAATTTACCAGCAACCGAAAACAAGAGCTAGAGGCAATTATCAAGGCAATTGTACTTCCCACTGTCAAAGCTATTCCCCTCAGGAGTTCCTTAAGAAACCCCAGCTAAAGAATATAACCCCCTTGACTAAGCCCATAGACATAGGAGGCTGGCTATGGTATCCCCCGAAAGGGGCTAGGTCTGTAGGAAAACTCCCTCCTAAAAATCATATTATAAGAAAATAGGTTGTGACTTATGAATAGGTGGGAAACAGAGGCTAAACACAAAAGCACCTTTCCGCCTTTACCTAATCGATTGCTTAACCCACCCCCCAGCCTTTTCATACTATAGAAGAATGGAAAAACTTTTTGTTCCTCTTACATACCTCTGACTTTCAGGTAGTGGAGCGCTCTGAGAAAAATAAAGTTAGAACTTTACTAGTAGATGAAAGTAGTAGACAAACATAATTTTACTAGATAATAGGCCATTAGGTAAAGCAGTTATTAATCAATAGTGACCTTTTAGAAACCTGCGTAAGGCTGATGCCAATATTGTTGTTGCTGCTCAAGGTATTGTGTAACTGTACTTAGAAGGGCTTACCACCTGATTTATAGCTTAAAGAAATGTCCTAACCTCTCCCTGGAATATTTATCCATATTAAAGCAAAAATAACTATTAATCAATGTATTCTACATAACATGTGATTATAACTAGTGTATAAAGATAAAGCTATACTAGCAATTGGCAGAGATGCCTGGCAGATGAACTGAAGAGTTTGGCTCTCTCACTCATTTCTTGCCGACGCTGTCCATTCCTTTAGGGACCCCTGCACCAGCTGGAGCGGGACTCCGGCACCTAACATTCTACGAGACCTCGGACAAGTCACTGTCTCACTCAGAGTCAGTCTGTTTCTTCTCAGGGTCTCTGGACATACAGGCAAAGCAGTGGGTCGCAGGTGATTTGGAAAGTGCAAATTGAGGGGCAAGGTGACTGTCATTAGTATCAGCCACATATGCTTATGTTCCCAACCAGAAATGATTAGCTCTCTGTGAGCTCAAAATAGCCCAGTTCCTCCAAGGGGCTCATTCTGAGGGGGTGGAGAGCACTTGAGCACCATGGCAAAAGAGGAGGGAGAGTACAGAGGGCTCCTCGGAGGCTGGTAGAAGGACAGCTGTCCCCAAGTCACCGAGGCCTGAGCTGGGAGAACCTGGTCGCAGACCCGGAGGAACTACAGTTGGCAAGCCCTGCAAATTGACTTCCTTACAGCTGGAGAGGCTGAGGCTTGAGTGGGGGAGAAGAGGACTGGGGCTGAAACTCAGGCTTCCACCTCCCACTTAGCTCTCCCTACATCACAGTGCAACCACCTCCCAGCAAAGACCCAAAGACAGCGATGATGGTGATAGTGGTAACTACACCATTTAGTAAGCACCTACTCATTCCCCTTTGGTAAGTGCTATTTACTTAACTACTTACCACAGTGAACTTCCCCATTGTGCTCAATACATTTCAGCCTTCACACAGCATACCAGGTAGTTAGTTTCACCTCCATTTTACAGAAGAGGAAACTGAGGCTCAGAGAAGTTAAGCATCTTGCCCAAGGTTAGGGGCTAGTGAGTGATGAGATTAGGGTTTGCTCCTTTGTGGGATTCCAAATCCCTTCCTATCCCTCTGCTCTGAACATAATTGAGAAGGAGCTACTCTGCACAGACCACCATTGTTGGCATTGGGAGGTTGTCCTCTTACTCTCTCAACCTACACTTTCCCATGTCAGCTGGTTCTAGGTGGGCTGCCCCTGGGAAGCCCTCCCTGAGCCCCCTGAGGAGGCCTTCAGAGCCTCCCCACAGGCCCTGACTACTGCCTGCACTGTGGTCAGTCAGCTCTTGGCAGGACTCAACCAGGACTCTTGGCTGGGATCCACCTTGCAGTTTCTGAAGGGTGAGGCGAGATCTCATGCCTCCCTGGGCCTCCCACAGTGGAAGACTGCTGGCTGCATAAGTGGTATGGGGAGGACTTAGTTGAGTCCTGTGGGTGGGGAAGGGGCAATGGTAAGGATGCAGGCATAAATTCTACCTCTCTCAATCTATTACTATTATTTCTTTTAAAAAAATTAAGTGAGAAGTGGGGAGGCAGAGAGACAGACTCCCACATGTGCCCCAACTGGGATTCACCTGGCAAGCCCCTTACAGGGCAATGCTCTGCCCATTTGGGGCCATTGCTCTGTTGCTTGGCAACAGAGCCATTTTAGCACCGGAAGCAAGACCATGGAGCCACCCTCAGCTCCCGGGGCCAACTTGCTTGACCCAGTTGAGCCATGGCTGTGGGAGGGAAAGAGAGATAGAGAAAGAAAGAGAGAAAAGGGAAAGGGGTGGAGAAGCAGATGGTCACTTCTCCTGTGTGCCCTGACCCGGAATTGAATCCCAGACTTACACATGCCAGGCTGATGCTCTACCCCTGAGCCAACTGACCAGGTCTACTATTATTTCTTCCTCAGTTCATCCTCCAAGGTGGGTCAGGCAGAGGCTAGTTAGGAGTTGCAGGGCTGCAGAATGGTACCGAGGTCCTGGAACTGAAGGATGAAGTGGAGAATTTTCCAGCCTAAGTGTCCTGGTCAAGGAGGCCTTCCATTCAGTTCCCCTTAGTTTCCTCATGTGCACTATGATGAAAGTCCTTGTCTGCACAGGGCTGTGGGAGATCAGAGAGGGAACTGTGCACATGCATTGTAAACCCTCTAACAACAGACACCAACAGAGGAGCTACCTGTACCTAGGTCCTGCTTACACTAGGAGACCCATGGATTCCAGCAGAGTCAAGGGCTATGAAATAGTGCAGGGCTTGAGGATGAGAGGCAGGGGAGGCATCAGGAGAACTTGGCCCACCTTGGAGGATGAATGCAGAAAGAAATAATAGTAATAGATTGAGAGAGGTAGAATTTATGGAACACCTAAGTACCAAGAACTGTGATAGTGATTCCATTATATCACTTAATCATCACAATAACTCCATAAAGTAGGTTTCGTTACAGAAAAGGAAAATGGAGCTTGAACACTTCAGAGATTGGGGTAGGTCTGCAAGCATAGGAAGCAGCGAGTGGACCTGGCCAGCTGTGACTCCAGAGCCCACACACTGACCCACTGAGCTCCAGTCCAGGGTCATATGTGGCCATGGCCATCATGAGGCTGGGGGGTCTTCCAACATCATGAGTCCAAACCCCTTGTTTTACCAATGAGGAGACTGAGGATCTGGGAGGGGCTGTCGGCCTCAAAATTTTGTAGAAAGTGCTGAAAACCTTGACCTTATCCGCTTTCCAGCACTGCAAAGGGGCTTATACCCTGAAGGTTGGTGCTGGATGCTGCCACACGGGAAGACTTTCCTGACCTACCAGGGTCTATGGAAGTCCACTTTCTGCCATCCAAGAGTAGTAATCCATGAGTAACTAAGGTGCTGCAATGAAGAATTGATACTTCTCATCTCTTTCCCTTCCTGTCTGTCCCTCTCTCTTTCTCTATCACAAAATAAATAAACAAGAAAAATTTAAATGCTTTAAAAAAAGAATTAAAAGAGAGAGAGAGAGAGAGAGAGAGAGGCATGGTGGAGTGGGGTATAGGGGAGAGGTGAAACCTAGAAGACAGAGGGACCTTAGAGTTCATCTAGATTGGGATTTTTCAAACTGTGGGCCATTTGGGTCCATAAACCAATATAGTGAATCAAAAGTAACATTACAAAAAGGGAAGGAAGGAAGAAAGGAAATGAAATATAAAGTGATAGAGAAGAAGGGAATTGAGCAGACTAAAATAGAATGGAATAAATGTAGTGAATACAAGAGTACATTGCAGATAGAAGGTAAAGTCTCATTCTACACAATTTCCTTTCAGTGTTGTGAGTGTACTCAAGCTTTATATATTCAGCTTGAGTACACTTTATATATATATGTATGTCTTAAAAGCATACAAAGATAAAATACATTTCTTCCTATTGGGCACTACCAAAACAGTTTGAAAGCCACTGAGACCAACTACCAAGTTGTAGATTTGAGGGATTGAAGCCAGTTCCAGTGAAGAGGAGCGGGCTGGGCAGCCCCTGATTTCTCATGGCTGGGTAGTGAGTTAGAGCAGAGAAAAGCATGGGACTGGGCTCAGGTGTTCCTGCCACCATTGAGGAACGGTGTCTCACTTCTCTGAGCCCCAGTTTTCCAGCAAGTGAAATGAGAATAAGGAAACCCACCTCATGAGGAGCAGATGTATGTGACCAAGTGCTTTGTAAACACTATTCGACCAATAGTCACTGAGCACTGCTCTGCACCTGACCTTGACTTGGCTCTGGGATGTTGGGAGGAACTGGCTGGGCGTCAGCAGTGAGAAACTCGAGTCTGGCAGGAGACAGATGTATTTTTAGGCAACAGAGGAGCCCAGAGGCTAGGAATGCTGATCTACTTGAGGGTGGGCAGGGCTTCACAGAGGCGGTGATATTAGGGCAGGGTCTGAAAATGAAGTTGACTGCTGGAGGGGATGAGGAGAAAGGAATTCCAGGCAGTGGGGTCGCTAGTACAAAGGAACAGAGGCAGCATATTAACGGGACTAAGAGAATGAAGAGTTCACCTCTGTGTGGCTGGAGCATGATGGCAGTTGGTGGGCGGAACCTCATCAGACTACTTCTCCAGCACTCTTGCAGGAGGTTGAGTTCCAGCCCTATGCTGACTTTCAGGAGCCAGGAGGCAGACTGGTTAGAGCCATATTCTGTCCGATAGCCAGGATCCCACACCTGGCCCCACTACCAGCTGTGTGACCTCAGGCAAGTCATTAAACCTCTCTGTGCTATAGTGTCCTCATCAATGATATGAGCCTAACAAAAGTCCTTACTTCATAGGATTGTGAAGATGAGATGAAACACTGCCAATGAAGGGCTTAGAATAAGGTGACCAGACATCCTGCTTTTGGCAGGACAGTCCCGATTTTTAACAATTTGTCCCGCGTCCCGCGGCATTTTTAAAAAGTCTCGATTTTTGGAAAGAATGCATGAAAAGCTAGGGAACGGCGGGAGAACGGTAAGGGAATATACAGTTTTCAGCAGGGAGACCCTGCCTCCACCTGGAAGCGCCGGCACTGCCTCAAGAGCTGGCTGCCCCGTGCGGGGCCCCGAAACAAAGAACTTCGGGTGGGACGTACCGACTGGGGCAGCGATTGTCAAGTCCCCTAACTACCCATAGGCCAGCGTCCTGGACGCCAGCGTGTGGCTCCGGGCTCTGCGAGGTGCAAGCCACTCGGTCTCCATCGGGCGGCGGGGCTGGATGCGGGGAGTGCTCCTGCAGCTCCAGCATCAGTTTCCGGACCATGTAACCCAATACCTCTGACTCACTCAAAATTCCCCATATAGTAATATTTCCGAAAGTGATCTTTTTAATGAGGTATCATTATTTAAAATATATATTGATATGGAGAAGGTGAAATCTTAGGCATCACCAAAAATCACAATAGAGAACAAATGCTTAGAAATATTTCATCATTTTGAAACAAACCATGTTCCATACAATAATGCACTAAAAATTGTGGAATACACGCTGTTTTTACCAGGAACTAATGCTGCGACTGAACGCATTTTTTCCTACGGTAAATAAAGTGAAAAATCACAATTAAGTGTTGAGACTTTGAAAGACATTTTATGTGGGAAATATATATATATATATATATATATATATATATATATATATATATATATATATATATATATATATATTGTGGGAAATATAATTTAACAAATTCTTGTGAAAATTTTCATGACCTTTTAAACAACGACAGCAATCTACTAAAAGAATTCACTCAAATGAGAAATATGCCAAAGAATAAAATAATACTATACACAATTTTTAATGTATTATATTTGTAAATTGTACTTATGTTGAAATTTTAAAAAATATATTACAATACTACTTTTGCATTCTATGAAAATTTTTTTTGCTCCATATAGACCAAATTTTTTCCCCTCATTTTATGTCAGTTGTCTACCATGTCTATGCATTTATTCTTTCTTTTTCAATTACAGCTTACATTTAATATTATTTTGTATCAATTCCAGGTGTACAGAATGGTAGTTAGACAATCATATACTTGACAAAATATTCCCCCTGATATTTTCAGTACCCACCTGGAACCATAGATAGTTATTACAATATTACTGACTGTATTCCCTATGCTGTACTTTACATCCTCATGACTATTTTGTAACTACTTGTCTGTACTTCTTTTTTTTGTATTTATTTTATTTTATTATTATTATTATTAATTTTAATGGGGTGACACTAATAAATCAGGGTACATATGTACAATGAAAACATCTCCAGAATATCTTATCATTCAATTGTGTTGCATACCCGTCACCCAAAGTCAAATTGTCCTCTGTCACCTTCTGTCTGGTTTTCCCTGTGCCCCTCCCCTCCTCCCTATCCCATCCTCTCCTCCCTCCCCCCACCCCGTAACCACCACTCTCTTGTCCATGTCTCATAGTCTCACTTTTATGTCCCACCTATGTATGAAATCATGCTGTTCTCAGTTTTTTTTTCTGATTTACTGATTTCACTCCGTATAATGTTATCAAGGTCCATCCATTTTGTTGTAAATGATCCGATGTCATCATTTCTTATGGCTGAGTAGTATTCCATAGTATATATGTACCAAAGCTTTTTAATCCACTCGTCTTCTGACGGACACTTGGGCTGTTTCCAGATCTTCGCTATTGTGAACAATGCTGCCACGAACATGGGGGCGCATTTCTTCTTTTTGAACAGTGCTATAGTGTTCTTAGGGTATATTCCTATAAGTGGGATAGCTGGGTCAAAAGGCAGTTCGACTTTTAATTTTTTGAAGAATCTCCAAACTGTTTTCCACAGTGGCTGCACCAGTCTGCATTCCCACCAGCAGTGCAGAAGGGTTCCCTTTTCTCCACATCCTCGCCAGACTTATTCTATGTTGTTTTGCTGATGAGTGCCATTCTGATTGGTGTGAGGTGATATCTCATTGTGGTTTTAATTTGCATTTCTCTAATGATTAGTGATGTTGAGCATTTTTTCATATGTCTATTGGCCATCTGTATGTCCTCTTTGGAGAAATTTCTATTCATTTCTTTTGCCCATTTTTTGATTGGATTGTTTGTCTTCCTGGTGTTGAGTTTTATAAGTTCTTTATAAATTTTAGTTATTAACCCCTTATCAGACGTGCTGTCAAATATGTTCTCCCATTGTGTGGTTTGTCTTTTTATTCTGTTCTTATTGTCTTTAGCTGTGCAAAAACTTTTTAGTTTGATATAGTCCCATTTGTTTATCTTGCCTTTTATTTCATTTGCCCGTGGAGATGAATCGGCAAATATATTACTGCTACAGATGTCGGAGAGCTTGCTGCCTATGTTTTCTTAAGATGCTTATGGTTTCACGGCTTACGTTTAAGTCTTTTATCCATTTTGAGTTTGTTTTTGTGAATGGTGTAAGTTGATGGTCTAGTTTCATTTTTTTGCAGGTAGATGTCCAATTTTCCCAACACCATTTGTTAAAGAGGCTGTCTTTACTCCATTGTATGTTCTTTCCTCCTTTGTCAAATATCAGTTGTCCATAAAGGTGTGGGTTTATTTCTGGGTTCTCTGTTCTGTTCCATTGATTTATGTGCCTGTT
Organism: Rhynchonycteris naso; assembly: GCA_037038555.1. Classification (NCBI taxonomy): domain Eukaryota; kingdom Metazoa; phylum Chordata; class Mammalia; order Chiroptera; family Emballonuridae; genus Rhynchonycteris; species Rhynchonycteris naso. The sequence goes on from CM072995.1 coordinate 316,151,909, forward strand.
CTTATGCCAGTACCAGGCTGTCTTGAGTATAATGGCCTTATAGTAAACCTTGATATCCAGAAGAGTGATACCTCCTGCTTTATTTTTTTCTTTTTAAGATTGCTGAGGTTATTCGTGTTCTTTTTTGGTTCCACATAAATTTTTGGAATATGTGTTCTATATCTTTGAAGTATGTCATTGGTATTTTAATTGGTATTGCATTGAATTTATAAATTGCTTTGGGTTAGACCAAATTTTTAATCAAGAATCCCCTCCCCCCCCCGGGTCAATGGTATCCTGCTTTACCAATTTAAAATCTGGACACCTTAGCTTAAAACCCTATGGTTTACAATCAGTGCAGGCTTTTACCTATTGAACTCCCCAGTTTTGTGCATCAGCTCTCCCTTGTGACCAAATATAGAATGATGGCTCCCGCTCCTCTTAAGAGAAAGGGGAGGTTTGGTGGAAGTGGAACAGAAGCCAGGCAGAGGAGACAAGACAAAGCATACCCTGGTTCTGTTTCCCCTCTTCCTAGTGGCTCTCTTTCTGAGGGCCTTCCCCACTACTCTGGGGCCAAGAGGGGATGGCTCCTGCCCATGCCAATGGAGCATGGCCACCCAGGGATTCAGCAGAAACTGGGACTTTAGGCTTTAACTTCCACATCACCAGCAGTCCTCAGCTCCCAGCAAGGAGACCCTCAACCTTCCTTGGTGGCTCCACATTCCTGCATTTTTTGGAGAAATGGATTGCATTAGGAACTTGGGTCACATTCAGAAGAGATCGATTGGGTGATTTCAGGGTGGTATGGCCATAGACCTGGGACACATTCAAAACAAATGTTGGTTCACTTTTGGTTGGGGTTGCATCCCTGGTCAGGGACCCAAGAGGCAAATCAACTTTTACCTTGGACTGATGTGTGGGACCCTTACTTTGTGTAAGGCTCCCTTCTGGACCGAGTGCCTGGGGATAAAATTGACTACCTTATTATCCAGGACCAATTTCTTTAACTAAGGCAAAGGGGAATGCCTTCATATTTGCTTAGATCTTGAGATGTTACCTAGAGCCACAGAGGATATTACAAGGCAATGATAAAGGGATAAACAAAATGTGGTCTGTCCATACAGTGGAATATTGTATAGCCATAACAATGAATGAAGTACTGGTACAGGCTGTTGTATGGATGAACCTGGAAAACATTATGCTAAGTGAAAGAAACCAGTCACAGAGGAACACATATTGTATGATTCCACTTATAGAAAATGTTCAGAATAGGCAAATCCATACAGACAGAAGGTAGACAAGTAGTTAGTTAACTGGGGTTAGAGAGTGTGAGAGAGAGAGAGACGGGGAGGAGTGACTACTAGTGTGTACAGAATTTGTTTCTGGGGTGGTAAAAAGTGTTCTGGAATTAAATAGTGGTGATGGTTACATAATCTTGTGTATATAATAAAACCACTGAATGCACATTTCTTGGAGTTGAACATTTTTATTTTTGTGAGAGAGACAGAGAGAAGAACAGATAGGGACAGACAGACAGGAAGGGAGATAAATGAAAAGCATCAATTCTTCTTTGTGGCACCTTAGTTGTTCACTGATTGCTTTCTCAGATGTGCCTTGACCAGGGGGCTCCAGCAGAGTGAGTAACTCCTTGCTCAAGTCAGTGACCTTGGGCTTCAAGCCAGTGACCTTGGGGTCATGTCTATGATCCCATGCTCAAGCCAGCAACCTTGCACTCAAGCTGGCGACCTCAGGGTTTTGAACCAGGGTCTTCTGCATCCCAGGCCAACGCTCCATCCACTTTGCCACCGTCTGGTCAGGCTGGAGTTGTACATTTTTTAAAAGGTGAATGTGATGGTATATGAATTATGTCAATTCTTTTTTTTTTAAGTGAGGGAGGGGGATAGTGAGACAAACTCCCACATGTGCCCCAAACTGGGATCCACCTGGCACCCCCTGTCTGGGGCCAATGTTTGAGTACTGAGCTATTGTTAATGCCTGAGGTTGACATGCTCTAACCAATTGAGCCACTGGCTACAAGAAGGGAAGAGGGAGAGAAGGGGAAGAGGGAGGAAGGAAAGAAGCAGATGGTCTTTTCTCCTGTGTGCCCTGACCGGGAATCGAACACAGGACATCCATATACTAGGCTGACAGTCTATCCACTGAACCACTGGCCAGGGCTGAATTATGTTAATTTTTAAAAAGTAATCTTTAAAAAAAGAAAAATATTATAAGCTAGGAGCCAGCTGCCCAGGTTTAGATGATCGCCCTCCCACCATTAGAGTAAAGGTACCCAGGGCCACTTCTTAACCTCTCTGAGCCTTGGTTTCCTCATCTGAAAATGGAGATAATGATAAACATACTTCTTAGTATTGTTGTAATAGCAAATGGCTAAATGTTTATAAAGGTACTCAGATAACACAGAGCAAGCTGTCAATATACAGTATATTAGCAATTGTCAGAGACAACAGGAGAGAGGGTTAGAAGGGACATATTAGTATAAATTTATCTTCCATTAAGAGCATCTTTTTTCCCACCAGGTCAAACCCAGGTTTGTCAGTCCTGGATGTTATCATTGCAGAGGGAGCAGATGGAAGGGATATTTCTCCTTTCCCAGAACTGATGGGGAGGGGAGAAAGCTGGGTAGTGGCAACAGAAGAATAAGGGTGGACCCAAGAGTCTGAGAAGCTCTCCAAGGCCACAAGGCCTGTAATAGTGAGCCTGCCACATCTACCTCCAGTCTTGGTGTTGTGCATGCACTCTGTGCTCCAGGAAGGCTCCAAACAGATGGCCCTTCTGAGCTGAGCATGGGCCTAGGGCCTGGCAGATGGGAGGCTGGTCTTCCTGCCTTACAACACCATGCTCTTTGCCTTGCCTTATTGAAACCATTCCTACCTATCCTTTGACCAGAGTGGGCCCCTTTGAGAGGTCTATGATGCAGGGCTTAGCATCACCCAGAAGTCTGGCCCCATGGACAAGGCTTTCAAAGTTTGTGGGGCCAATTTTGTGAGTAGGAAATTTGGGCAGGGCTTGCCTAGACAATTTTTTAGTTCCACTAGACATCGATTAAGGTCACTCAGTGGTATTCAGCTTATAAATGCTCAGAAGCCAGCAAACTATCAGATCCACTGCCTGTTTTTATAGATAAAGTTTTATTGGAACACAAGCATGCTTATTTGTTTATGAGTTGCCTGTGGCTGCTTTCACCTTACAACAGCAGAGGTGGGTGTTTGTGACAGAAACTGTATGGGCTGCAAAGCCTAAAATTTTTACTACCTGGACTTTTACAGAAAGGTTTGCTGACCACCTGTTCAGAGGGCCCCATGTGGCTTCACTCACATGGTCAGCACCTTTGCTGGGCTGGACCTGTCTTCTCTGAGTAGTCTCAGGGCGTCTCCATGTGCTCTCTCCAGCATGGTGATTCTTGGTAGAAGGATTTCTTATGGCCATTCAGAGCTCCACCAGAGAAGACTCTAAGAGACAGGGAATAGAAGCTGCCAGTCTTCTAAGAACCAGATCCAAAACTCACAGAACCAATTCCATCATGTTCTATTGGTCACAGTGCCACTCAGACTCAAGGGAGGGAACAGAGGCCCCAACCTCTTGGTGGCAGGAATGTCAAAGGATTTGAGGCCATTCTTTCCTCACCACATACATTAATATGTGTGTGGATCTCTAAGGGGGTAGAGTATTGAGGTCTCCCCTTCTTAGTTGGCCCTTGAACTATCTTTGTGAGGAGAGCCTCACTAGACAAGTGTTCCATCTTGCTTGAGCAAATGCCAGCATTCCTGGTTGGGTTCAAGTTCTCTGACCTGTTGGGCAGTAGTCAGGGATGCTTTCTGCTTGAACCTGGTCCCTTCTGCACTTCTTCCTCTCCTTATCAGTCACTGAGTCTGAGGGTTTTCAGATTCATGGTGTCATGTAGGTTGGGAAACAGACTTAGATCCCTGTCCTGTGGAACTGGTTACAGCTCACTCACTTATTCATCTATTTCCATTGACTCACTCACTCATTCATCCATCCATCCACTCATCTGCTCATCCATCCACATCCACTCATCTGCTCATCCATCCATCCATCCATCCATCCCTCCCACATTTCTGGTGCCTCTCCATGCTCAGCACTGCGTTGGATGTACTGAGATCCTAGATGTGGATTGCACCTGGTCCAACCCCGGGGGACTCCTAAAGATGCTCACTGCCTGGCAGATGCGGGAGTTGTGGCATGAGAAGGTTGCTTGCCTGGGGTTCTTTGTGGGCTCTTGGGTTAGTGTTCTGGTGCTGGAGTACTGTGCCCAGGGCAGCCTGCAGGACCTCTGCTAAATGAGGCTCTGTGGCTGGAATGGACCTTCAAGGCCTCCCTGCTGTTGAATTTAATTCATGTGAAAGCCCTCCACCCCCACCTTGGGCCTAGAACTGTGGGGAAAATGGGGAGGGGAGGGAGACAAGATGCTCAGAATTCTGACCTGAGCTCTCTTCCCTTTGCCTGAGAAAAGTCTGAATAGTATGGCACAGGGTGAGGGGGCAGGAAGGTTTTCTGGGGTCCGTGGGAAATCTGAGAGGACCAGGATCCCCTTCACTCATCACAGGTCTAATGGATCCCATTATGTCCACTCCAGAGTGTGCAATATCTGCACCACTGGCAATCCCTATATGACTTCAAGTCCTGAAACTGTGTGGTAGATGGCCACTTTGTGCTGAAGTCACTGACCATGGTTATGCCAAGCTCCTGGATGCCCAACAGGCTCCCTGCCCATGGCCAGCCCTGGAAGGTCAGCTCAAGGGTGGGCAGGGTGATTCCAGTTGGTTCTGAGGCCTCTGTTTAAATGGGGCACTGGTGGGGCAGGAGACAGGGTGAGATCTGTTTTCCAGCTTTGTGTGTGGTGGCCTGAAGCTGATGGCATCCTTTCTGAGCCTTTGGGTCCCTTACCTGTGAATGGAGAAGAACCTACCTCCCCCCACCACTGGAGGAAGAGAGAGATGACACCACATGTGCAAAATGCCTGCCCAGCTCAGGTGGTTAGTGGGTGACGTGGTGTGGCCCTACCCTGTGACTTCAGAGCTGCTGTGTATGGCACCAGAGTGGGGGCCCGGGGAGCCCAGGCAGGGCACCCTCAAAAGAGGTGTCTGCAGTGTTGGCATTATTCTTTTTTTTTACAAAAACAGTGAGAGAGTCAGAGAGAGGAATAGATAGGGACAGACAGACAGGAACAAAGAGAGATGAGAAGCATCAATCATCAGCTTTCCATTGTGACACCTTAGTTGTTCATTGATTGCTTTCTCATATGTGCCTTGACCACGGGCCTTCAGCAGACCGAGTAACCCCTTGCTGGAGCCAGTGACCTTGGGTCCAAGCCAGTGAGCTTTTGCTCAAGCCAGATGGGCCCATGCTCAAGCTGGCGACCTTGGGGTCTCGAACCTGGGTCTTCCGCATCCCAGTTCGACACTCTATCCACTGCACCACCGCCTGGTCAGGCGTGTTGGCATTATTCTGCGGGAGGTTCTGACTCGAGGTCCGCCCTACAGCTCCTCAGGGCTCTCAGCAGAAGGCAGAGCACCTTCCTCCCCAAATAGTCAGGGAGCTCTGTGACCATGAGGAAATTCAGACCTGAAAATAACCATATAGACAAACTTGCGTTGTTTGACCATAAGAGTTGGGTTTCTTTGGCTTAAGCCAGGTAGCCTTCAGCGACTGCCAAAATGGCAGCTGAGCAGTTCCAGGGCTAAAGACACTGGTTTCTGGGTGGAAGTCCCAACCCTTTCCTGCCTTTCCCAGTGTCGCTGCCAAGTGTGCAGATGTTCATACAGTAACCACCCCACTGCCCAGCACAGACTTTGTGCCCATATAGACCTCAGTTCTTACCCAGCTGTATCACTTACTTACTGTGTGACCTTACACAAATCACTTACCCTCTCTGAGCCTCAACTTTTTCACCTTTCAAATGGAAATCAAATTTAAAATGTACCAGTTATCTGGCCTATGTCTGATGTGGCCAAGCTGCTCAGTCTTGGGCGTTTGGTTTTCTACCTGAGCAGGGTCCCTTCAAGAGCATCTCTGATCTCTGTCCCCATACTTTTGGGTGTGTTAGAGAATCACTCACACCATGCCCAATGTCACCTGGTCTTAGACATTTTCTCTCTTCTGACGCCAGTGCCAGAGCCCAACTTCAGAAATGTTTCTTCCCCTTTTGTGTTCTCTGTCAGGGCTTCCTGGACTCCAGGCTGCTTTTCCAGTTGTCCTGTTGCTGCCTCTATCCAGTCCCAGGGGCCTGTCCCTACAGATTACCCTAGCATCTTAGCCCAAAGTGCAGAGCAGTGGTGGAGACAAGCCCACCATACCCTCCCACCCCCAGTGGATAATCTTTACCTCACAAGGAGGCTGGGTCCCACTTCCTTTCTCCACAAAGCACTGCTCAGTGAATAATGAGTATTCCAGGCCCCAGATTTATGAGGTGAGGGAGTAGAAAGGAGGGGTGTTTGTCAGGCCATTTGTTCGACACTCCTCAGCTGTCCCCCCCATCTTTCTGCTGAGAGAGGAAGACCCCCCTGGCCACCTTTGAGTGGGCTGTGAGGCCAGGGCCTGCTACTTTCTGGGGTGCTTTCCCTGGTCTCATGGAGTAAAATGTTAAGAGCACAGGCTTTGGGGACACTCACCTAAGACCAGCTCCACACCATTTCACCTCATGACTTTGAGTAAATCCCTTTCAGGCTCTGAGCCTCCGTTTTCTGCTCTACAAAATGGTAACCCTCATGCCTGCTTCCCAGAGTAGTGGTGAGGATTCAGTGAAATACTTTATTCAAAGTGCCTGGGTCACGATGGTCAGTCAATAAACATCTGCATTGAGTGGTTTCAGGTTGTGCTAATGAGGATGTCAGGTTCTCTCCTGACTCTCCCACTTGGGGGCAGACCCTGTCAGAAAAAATGTCTTGGACAGTTCCTGTCTGTGTAAGACACTTGTGAGATGGTAAGTGCACTCTTTTCAGACCTACTTAAGCGGGGCTCAGAGAAAAGAAGGGACTTTGCAGTGAGAAGCCATGGGTCTGGGGTTTGGAGTAAAAGTTCCCTGATCCAAGCTCTGTGCTCTTGCCCTAAAATCCCTCGCTGTCATCTGGTGGAACATTTTCCCCACGGAGCTGGATGGGCAGTCTTCTCCCTCAGCCTCCAGCATGGCCCGCCAATCACTCAATCACAATCACGTGATGCATTGGGTGTGGCCAGCGGGCCTGGCGCAGTGAGTGAACAGAGACTCCACCCGGCCTGGACAGGGAGTTCCCAGCCCGTTTGCAAGGGAGGACTCCGTTCCAGTGTCAGAAAAGATTGGAGCCTCTCATACTGCTATCTGACTTTTAATATCCGCAGACCGAGATATAAACACCCAAAGACAAAAATCTTCCCTGAAATCAGCAACACTTTGAAACGGATTGGTATTTTAGTCATCACACATCATCTGAATATTTTCGAAAAGTGTTGTACGTGGGCGGGCCGCGATGTATTATTGGTTCCATCTGCTCACACTCCTTCGTGAGCACATCCAGCTTCCAGGCACTTTGCTCAGAGGCCCTTGGGTCTGAGGCCCACAGCCTGGGAACCTCTGGGCGAATGCAGGAAATCACGCAGGTTGGGAGGAGATCCAGTTCAGTTTTCGAGTCCACTTTTTCGTGGCTTTGTGGCTGTGGACAATTCACTTAACCCCTGTCTTTAAAATGGTGGTGATTCAGGGACTACTCCCAACAAGGAGTCAGACAAAGTGATGGGAAGAGGAGTGCAATCCAGAAAGAAGCTTGACTGCAGCCCTCCTTGGAGGAAATTAATCAGCTATGCCTCATAACAGCCCTATGAGGTCTGTGCTATTATTACACTTCTTTTATTAGTGAGGAAACTGAGGCTCAAAGAGGTGACATCAATTGTACAGAATGTAAATGGATAACCTCGAAGTTCCCTTCTGATCTGCTGAATGCCTGAACTTATGCCCAGCCCCTCTTTCTCCTATTGTTGCTGTGACTCTCCCAGCTCCCTGAGGCTTCCCAATAGCTTCCTGAAGTTATTTCCATCCACTGTCAGGGGGAGAAACCAAGGCATAGAGTGATGCCAAGTGGCAAAGCCAGAGCCAGAACACCGATCTATCTGACCTTAACTTTGTCTAGTGGCCTTCACCACATGGACTGGGGACAGTAAGGTCCATGGCAGGGTTGTCTTGTAATAATAATGATGATGATGATGGTGTTGGTGATGATGATGAGCAGTTTTACTTCACACTTATGGGGAGTTGGCACCAGAAAGTCCCCAGGAAGCAGGGCTGGTGAAAAGAACCAGGTGGGCATTCCTGGCACCCAAACAGCAACAGTGGTTTCAGCATCTGGGGGTGGGGGAGAGTCTGTAGGGTGCCAGGCACCTCCCGTCCATCATCTCCTCCCTCAGCACCCTTCTCAAGAAGGCGGTTTAGTAAGCTCATTTCACAGATGGGAAGACTGAGGTTCAGAGAGGTCACTGCCTTGTCCACCATCTCACAGAGGGGTGGTGGCAGGTCAAGGATTTAAATCCTATTTTTCCAGCCATACCCTGAGGTAGACCCTTTCCTGAGACCTGAGACCCTCTCCCTAGCCACATCCAGGGTGGACCCAGGAAAGCGATGAATCTCAGTCCACTGGCTAGCATGCCCTGGGCCCTGAGCAGGATCCAAGGAATACCTTTAAGGCCTGGTCCCCACACCCCTACAGGTCAGATCCCTAGGCCACTTTCACATACCTCTGAGGGACCTCAGGCCCACCACCCACATGGTGCTTGTTGCAGAAATCATCAAAAACGTGGCATTGCCCCCTTCCCTGTGCTGGCCACTGGTGGCTCCTGACCATGGACTACCCAAGTGCATCCAGCTGATGGAGGAGTGCTGTAAGGAAGCTCCTGAGGAGCTGGACCAGATCTGCACCACATCTACACCCTGGTCAGTGCTCCCTGGGGGAGCTGGGTGCTCACAAGCAATGGCTGCTTTGCTCAGTGGAAGCCCCATGTTATCCGTGGAGCCTAAAACCCCATGCAGATAGGGAGCAATGGGTCAGCACCATAATCCCTGAGCGTGGGGCCTGAGAGACATCGTCTGAGTGCCTTCCTGTTCTCCAAAGAAGCATTGTTTGGAGAACAGGAAGGCACTCAGACGATGTCTCTCTGAGTGCCTTCCTGGGCTTTACAGGAGAGAATCTGAGGCGCAGAGAGGTGCAGGGGACTTTCAGGGTAACTGAGGGAGTAATAGATGGAGCTGGAGTCCAAACCCAGGTTCCTCTGCCTACAGAGCTGGCACTGGGAGCCCCAACCCTGTACTGGCCTCCTGGCACAAGAGCAGAGAGGCCATTTGTGGCTCTGTGAGCAGTGCTGGTTCCTTGCGCTGTAAGAAGGAGATGTGAGGGACACTAGGCGCTCAGGCCTGTCTTGGGGATTGCAGCAGGAGGGGTGAGGCAAGTCTGTACAAGTCTGTGGGGCAGTGGAGTGTGTGGGCCTGGCTGAACTGGCCAATGGTTCCCACAGGACTAATCCATCAAGTCTGAGGTGACATCTACGTGCCCCTAATTCTTACCCTCCACCGCCCATCCCCCACCGCAGCAGAACATTGTTAAGGAGAGGTTATAAGGTTGTTGAAGATACAGTGTATAACCACCTATGAATGTCCTCATAGGAAGATCTAAGAGAGTCTGCTCAGTGCCAGCAGTGGGTGTGTTCCTCTTGAGCAGGGGTCGGGAACCTATGGCTCATGAGCCAGATGTGGCTCTTTTAATGGCTTCATCTGGCTTGCAGACAAATCTTTAATAAAAATATAATAACATTAAAAATATAAAACATTCTCATGTATTACAATCCATTCATTTCCTACCACTCATGTTCATGGTTGCGGGTGGCTGGAGTCAATCACAGCTGTCCTCTGGGACAACACCAAATTTTTATTGGATAATGCATAACATACACGGGTCGTTATGAGGTCAGGAAGTAAACTTTCCTCCTTTTAATCAAGTAGTCAGCTAGCTAATTGCAGAAACCCTTTTGACAAAGAAGATGGCTAAAAGAAAAAAGGATGAGGAGTATTATACTTTTCAGCAGGAATAGACAGAGGAATTCACCTTTGTGGAGAGAGAAGGTTCTGCAGTGTGTCTAATATGCAATGATAAAATTGCATCAATGAAACGATCAAATATAAAGTGGCAGTTTGACACACACCATACTACATTTGCATTGAAATATCAGCGGGGACAACAGGAAGAAAGCATGTCAAGAGCTATTGTGCAGAGTGTAAGCTAATCAGCAGCAACTCCGTGTTTGGACCCAACAAGGTGACTGGAATTTGGCTAGCTTTGCTGGTGCTTTAGCAATTATGAGAAACAGAAAGCCATTCACAGATGGGGAGTATGCCAAAACATTCATGCTTGATGTTGCCAATGAACTTTTTGATGACTTTTCAGATAAAGACAAGATAATCAAATGAATAAAAGACATGCCTCCTTCAGCAAGAACTGTTCACGATCCTACCATCATGATGGCAAATCAAATCGAGGCAACACAAGTGAAGGACATAAATGCAGCACCATTCTTTTCTCTCGCTTTGGATGAATCAACAGACATAAGCCATTTATCTCAGTTCAGTGTGATTGAAAGGTATGCTGTTGGTGACACACTAAGTGAGGAAAGTCTTGCTGTTTTGCCTATGAAAGAGACAACAAGAGGGGAGGATTTATTCCAGTCTTTTACTGAGTTTGCTAAAGAAAAATATCTACCAATGAATAAACTTATTTCGGTGTGTACTGATGGTGCTCCGTGCATGGTGGGGAAAAACAGAGGATTCATAGCGCTTCTTCATGAACATGAAAAGAGACCCATCCTAAGTTTCCACTGCATTCTACATCAGGAGACGCTTTGAGCTCAGATGTGTGGTGAGCAGCTTGGTGAGGTGATGTCGCTGGTCATTCGGGTGGTCAACTTTATTGTTGCCTGAGCTTTAAATGATTGCTAATTTAAAACACTGCTGGATGAAGTTGGGAATAATTATCCTGGTCTGCTCCTGCACAGCAATGTGCATTGGTTGTCAAGAGGGAAGGTCCTCAGCTGTTTCGCGGCTTGTCTGAGCAAAATCCAAACTTCTTTAAAAATAAAAAACGTTGAGCATCCTGAGTTAGCTAATATTGAGTGACTCCTAAAGTTCTACTATCTCATGGACATGACTGATCATCTGAACCAGCTCAATGTGAAAATGCAAGGTGTTGGAAATAGTTTTATCCCTTCAACAAGCAGTGTTTGCATTTGAAAATAAGCTGGAACTCTTCATCACCGACATTGAAACAGGTCTTTTACTACACTTTGAAAAGCTTGGAGAGTTTAAAGATGCATGCACAGCAAGTGACCCTGCTCAACATCTTGATCTCCAGCAGCTAGTAGCAGGCTTCACATCTAATATCCTGCAGTTATTCAAAGTGCACTTTGGAGAATTTTGTGAGTGCACTTGTCTTTTTAAGTTCATCACCCATCCACATGAGTGTGCAGTGGACAGCGCCAACTTGAGTTACATCCCTGGTGTCTCCGTCAGAGATTTTGAGCTACAAGCAGCTGACCTGAAGGCCTCAGACATGTGGGTGAATAAGTTCAAGTCACTGAATGAAGGTTTGGAAAGACTTGCATGACAGCAAGCAGAGTTGGCGAGCAAACACAAGTGGGAAGTAATGAAAAAACTTCAACCCGTGGACCAGCTGATGGTCAAAACTTGAAACGCACTTCCCTTCACATACCACACACTGCAGCATGTGAGTATTGCTGTACTGACAATGTTTGGCTCTACGTATGCATGTGAGCAGTCTTTCTCACATCTAAAGAACGTTAAGACCAACCTACAATTATGTTTAACGGATGGAAGTCTCAACACCTGCATGAAGCTTAACCTCACCACACATCAACCAGACTACAAAGCCCTTAGCAAAACCATGCAGCACCAGAAGTCGCATTAATGGTAAGAAGTACTTTATTCATCATTGGTTAGCAACAGCATAATAATGTTATTAAAAAGAATTAAGAGACTTATTGTACTTTAAAAGTGTTGGTCTTACATAAAATGCACACATTTACTTGTATTTAGTGTTAAACATATTGTATGGCTCTCACAGAATTACATTTTAAAATATGTGGCATTCATGGCTCTCTCAGCCAAAAAGTTTCCCGACCCCTGCTCTTGAGCAACAGTTTAATTCTACTCCACTGTCTCATGGACTCCATGGACCATGTAATCTACATTTTCTTCTCTAGCTTTGTTGTTAGGAAGTTTATATTTAAACCTGTGACCAAATTCTAACATAGACTTTACTGCTAGATTAGCTTTTATTTGTTTGGTTTTTAAAAAACTTTACTCTGCCTGACCAGGCAGTGGCGCAGTGGATAGAGCATTGGACTGGGATGTGGAAGACCCAGGTTCGAGACCCCGAGCTCGCCAGCTTGAGTGCAGGCTCATCTGGCTTGAGCAAAAGCTCGCCGGCTTGGACCCAAGGTCGCTGGCTCCAGCTAGAGGTGGCTTGGTCTGCTGAAGGCCCGGGGTCAAGGCACATGTGAGAAAGCAATCAATGAGCAACTATGGTGTCGCAACAGCAATGAAAAACTAATGATTGATGCTTCTCACCTCTCTCCGTTCCTGTCTGTCTGTCCCTATCTATCCCTCTCTCTGACTTTCTCTCTATCCCTGTAAAAAAAAACCCAAAAAACAAAACTTTACTCTCCCCTAATTTATCAATGTCACCCCATTAAAATTAATAAAAAAGAAAAAACAAACAAAAACAACCTTTACTCTCCTTTGGTCCCAGTGTCCTTATATATTTATTATTTTATTTTGTGGCTTTTCTTTATTTTTCTTAGTACTTAAATTATTTTTTTGAAACACAAAGAGAAATAGAAATGGATTATTACATTAATAACCTACATATATTTTTTCTACTTGTCTATCCACCCATCCACTTATTCATCCATACATATATCTACCCACCGATTCAGTATCGATCCACCTGACTGTCCATGTGTCTGTCCATTCATCCATCTATCTGTCCATCTTTGAGAAGAACAAAGAATGCCTTTTTCATAGTGTTGTAAGAACCAGTGCAGTAGGGTTAGTGTTTGTTAATGGCAATGCTATGCTGAGCCTCTCTGCCTGCCCCATGCAGAACTAACCCATTTTTCCTCCCAGCAATCTGTGTTTTTCCTTGTCAGAGCTGCCATCCCTGTCTATTACATACCTGGTCCCTGTCAATCATCTCTTCCAGGCAGGGACTGTGTCTGGTTCATTCCTGTGGCCCAGACCACGAGGCTGTGGGCTGACTGTGCTGACCTTCGTGAATGAATTGGATTTTTTGTTTCATCTTCAAGAACATCAATCAAGGCAGTAAGACCAGTGCTGCCAACTCTATGCTGTGGATGTCAGAGAAGTATTCCCAGAACCTGGAGGACCTGATCCGAGTGTGGACTGAAAACTGGAGTTGGAAAGGCAGAAGTCGGAAAGGCGCTCTCTCAGATGCTCCCTCTGTGAATGGCCCCTTAGGACTTGATTGTGCCTCAAGCCTCAGTGGCTCTGAGCATGGGATCTGGAGCATAATAAGTGTTTAGTAAATCTAGGTTCCATGAATTTATTCAATTCATTCCTTGTCTATTTTTCCAACATACTTTCATAGAGCCCTTACATATGCTAGGCACTGTCTGGGCACATGGGTACTGAAGTTCCACTACCTCACTCTCTTGGAGACAAGGAGAGAGTATAATTCCCCCTATCCCACTTCAGAAAAAGTAACATCCACAGAGGGACAGGTAAATGTTGGAGGGAAGCCAGCATCCCAGCAGACCTAAGATTCTCTGATGCTCAACCCAGGATTTCCCCTTAAATATTCCACCCTTATCTCCAAACTGTGGAAAGGGGGTCCTTCTACCTTGTCACTCTGAAATTTACCATCCCTCCAGGTCTGTGGCTGAAGCTCTGAAAATTGGGGCAACTGTGGAGCCAGAGTACTTTGACCAAGTTACCATATACTTCAATGACATTAGGGGTTTCACCCCCCTCTCAGCCCTCAGTGAGCCCACTGAGGTGGGCTTGCCCAATGACCTCTACATGCTGTTTGCTGCTGCTTTGGGAAGCCATGCTATGAAGCTGCCATTCCATCTCTTCTTTTACCACTATGTTTGTCATACATTTACTTCCAGTTATTTATTCATGTGTTTTCATCAAGTTGCTATTGCTATGTAACAGATATTCTTAGATATTAGATGGTTAATACAATTAGTGATTATTATTGTTCACAAGCTACATGTGAGCTGGAAAGCTCTCTGAACTCAGCTGGACTCGCCCATACTGATGTGGATGAGATAGGAAGTTCTGCTGATCTTGGATGGGCTCTCTCACATCCTTGGAGCCTTGGCTGGGACAACTCAGTCTGGTCCCCATGACCTCTCAGCCTCCGGTGGGCTAATTGGGCCAGGGGAGACAGATGGGTCAGCTCTTGTGCCTGCTTCGGGGAGCTCTTGGTGCTGTAGGTAAAGATGAAGACAACCCACAGTGAGAGTGATAATCCAGGAGGCAGAGAAAGCTGAGAAGTACTTCAATCCAGCCAGGGGCAGATGTGCAGAATAAAAAGCAGGAAAGGCTTCATGGAGGAGGTGCTGTCTTTCTAGTATTGTTCAATCTGGAGTGGGGGTGGCTCCCCAAAACAATGGGGGGCGGGATATTACTAAAACTTGAGGTTTGAGAAAGTAGGCCTGTGACTGTGAGGAATGCTGAACTGGTTGTGATGGCTGCACAAATCTGGGAGTCAGTGGGCGCACTGGAGAGGGCAGCAGGGGCCTTGGTAGAGCTGTAGAGACACTCCATGGTCTGAGCACCTCTTGATTCTGGCTTCGAATCCCAGTTGCTGGGGATCTCGGGTCAGCTTTAGCTTTATGGCGGAAGAGGTGAGGAGGGAGGTCCAAGGTAACAGCCACATTCAAGCTCCACTGGATTTGGCTTTCATTTGTGACTCCCTAGCTCTTTTGCTGTCACGGCTCTCCAAGGACCCAGGAATGGGGAGGGCCAGGCTTGGGGCTGACACCAGAGTGGAAAGGATGTTTGGACAGGAGGCTTCAGAGGAGAGAACTAACTGTTTGAGGTACCAGGCAGGCTGCTGAGAGCATTATGTATTTTCCCAACAGCAATCATAAGTACTTATCGAGAGCTTACTGTGTCCTGGACACTATTCTAAACACTTTACATGTATTATCCCATTGAATTATCGTAATAATCTATGAGGTAGGTACTGGTACCCTTAATTTACAAATGAGGAAACTGAGGTGATCAAGTGGCTTGTTTAATTACATAGTCCCAGTTGAATATGAAGCTGACATTTGAACTTGAGCATTCTAGTCCCAACACCCTCCCTTTAGGGGGGTTCACCATCCCCACAATATGGATGTCCTCAGGATACAGCCACAGGTCCACAGTGGCCCACAGGGTCCTCTAGGAGCTGGCTCCGCCCCCTCTCCCACTGCATCTCGGGCCACTCCACCTCCGAAGAGCTCGGTGTTCCCTCCCGCACACGCTTTGCTCTCTTTGGCACTAGGCCTTTGCACACGTTGTTCTTTTCTGCTGGGACACTGCTCTCCCTTCCCCTCCCCTGTCTCCCTCCTGGTCTCAGGTTAACTTCCTTGCTCTTCCAGACATGGTGACAAGCTCCTGTGCAATGAATGCTCTCATGACTATCCCTGGACAACACAGTCACACTTTACAGTCCCAGACTAAACCACTCCGTCCCCAGTGCCTGACAAAGTCCAACACATGGTAGATCTTCAGGAAATATATGTTAACTGAATAGTTGCTCATTGAGGCCCAGAGTAGAAATGACTTCCCTAACGTTACACAGCTGAGCCAGAATGGAAATCTGCAATGACCATCCACTACCACCACCACTGACTGCCCCTGTCCACTGCACCACCCTACCCACCACTGACCCACAGAGACCTGAGCCATGGACATTCCCAGGATGCAGTGTCCCTCCTGGTCCCTGTTCTGGACCCCACGTTCCCGCCCCAGTCCGTGGTTCTGAGGCATTGTCCCCAATGCCGGCTAAATTTTCCTTTGCCTCCAAAGCCTCCCTGGGCCCCAGGAAAAGATTCCTCATCTCGTCTCATCTTGCTGAGCCCTGCAGCTTTGATCTGCCCTGAGTCACCCCTGGAATGTCTCTTCCTCCCCCGTTAATCTTTTCTCACATATGTGCCCCTCCCAGCTCTGAATCACACCTTCTGATCTACTCTGAACTCTGGCCAAGAGGTCTGCATCTTTCTGGCAGAGTGAAATGAAATAAAACAAGGACCGCACACCCCTCCAGATGTGGGGAAACAGGAGGCCCATTCCTCATGGTGTGCGAGCGCGTCTCTCACCACTCAGGCCATCCGCCTTGGTTTCCCCACCTTCCCCAGCAGGATCTGGTTACAGCTCTTTAATCCGGTCTGGGTTGGGAGGCAGCCAGGCAATCATTTCCTGGTTCCATGGGGCTCTGTGATTCCCTACCAGCACGTGCTGAGTGAGCACTTTTGTGGACAGAACTCCAGAACAGAGCCCACATGGGCTGCCCCAGGGGGTGAGTCTGGCCCCAGCCATCTGCCAGCTGACCGTGGACAAATCACTTCACCACTCTGCACGTCAAGCTCCCATTTGTAAACAGAGATGAAAGTGTCTGTGGCTTACAGTTGTTCTGCAGACTAAGTAATGTGAAAGAAAGTGCTATCGTCTATTCATTCACTAACACGATGTAGCATGAAACTGCAGGTGCAGGCACTGAGGCTTCTCCCTGACAGCACAGACTGGGAACAGGGGGTAAGCATCTACAGAGGGCTGACCCCGTCTAGACAGTGTCACAGGGTATCTCATTTAGCCCTTGCAGTACCCCTCAGAGGGATGGCTCATTATCCCTACTATACAGTTGAGAACACAGGCTCAGAGAGGTAAGCGACTCACCTAAGGTCACGCAGCAAGCTAGTGGTAGAGTTAGAAATCACATCTGTGTTTGTTAATATAGAAACCTTTGCTCTCACCTTTCCCTTGGCTGTGTTCTTTCATCTGCGGAAGGACTACAACTGTGTACAAGGAGCCATGGCCCTCTCTTGCAGCCATTGATCTAAGATCTAACTAAGTCTTTCAGAGCTCATCTTATGAGTCTGAGTTCCTAGACAGCAGAGCCCATGCCTGGTCATCTTTCTGTAACTGGGGCTATAGAGATGATTAATGATTGTACCACGCTCTCCCTTCCGGCTCAGGTGGCAGGCAGATGAAGGGCTAGCAGTCAGCTTTAGCAGTTTGGAGAATGTGGTCTGGAGGTGTGGCTACTATGGGGCTTTCTACTGTTCCTCCTCCTCAGTCTGGACCTTGGGTCACCCATCTGAGGCAGTGCTGGGTCCCCAGAGCAGGTGCACTGTCCCTGAACCATAGCTGCACACCTGGTGGGCTGGTGGAGGGGCCCATCAAGCGGCAGGCCTCCCAGGCTGCTATGGGAGGCAGGACTCAGGCCAGACACATGTGCTAACCATGTGCAGGGCAGGATCAGAAGGGAAAAGCACACAGCAGGCAGATCCTCTCTCCCCAAAACCGGGAGAGGGAAAGTGCCAAGCCCTGTTCATCAAAAGGCAGCATAGCATACGAGCTCCGGAACTGGACTAGCAAAGTTCAGATCTGTGCTACGTGACGTTAGTGAGCAATTTAATCTCTCTGGCCCAGTTTCCACCTGCAAAATGGCAATAGTAATAATGCCTATTTCACAGAATTCTTGTGAAGATATAATGTATAATATTTGTAAAGGATTTGGAATAGTGTCAGGCAAGTAATAACTGCTATACAAATATTTAAGCATTTAATCTTGCCTTCTTCCAATCTTGTCCAACAAATAAGGCCTTCTTCCTCCTTATTATGGGGAAAGAGGGGTAAGCAGAGGAAAGCCGGAGCTCACTCATATTTTCCCTTCCTGAGTGTGGGGCGGGAGGTCTCTCCTCTGTGGAAATATACACAGTAGAGGGTAGCTCTGTCCCCGACTCCACCACCCTCACCATCAGTCCAAAAATACTGGGCAGATGACAGCAGGTGACATGGGGGGAGAGGGAGGTCACAGCCCCAAGGAAGGAAAAATGTCCCCCCTCCACCCCTCACGCCCCCGCTGGTGACCTGAAAGATTTTAATGGACTCCATCAAGTGTGAGCTTGGATGATGGAGGGCTTGGTTCTCAACAAATAGGGATTTGGGGAGAGCATTTCAGGCAGAGGGACCTGGCGATCAAGTCCTGGGCATGAGCAAGCGCCCTGAGTCTCTGCAGAGAGCAGAAAGTTTCCCATTAGGTTGAAGCATGGGGAATCAGAAGCAACTGTGAGGAGTAAGTCAGGAAATTCTGCAAATCATGGGAGTCCCTGATTGCTAGGCCATGGGACATGAATTTTAAGCCATTGGCCATGGGGAGCAAATTTAACTATTTGAGCAAATGTGGTACGATTGGGGCAGATCACCTCCTGGTGTCGGGGTAGAGACAGCCTGGGTGAGAAAGAGATGTGGGGGACATAAGCAATAGGGAACAGCCCCCAGTTAATGTTGAGTATTGAATTACAGTGGCCCCTGTGGGCAGGGAAAGCATCACAATTATTATTATTGTCTGCCAGAGGCGAAGGGTGAGTGGATGGTGCCAGCTTATGCTGGCTGCATGAGTGACAGCGCAGGAACTGAGCTCCTTAGCCTGTAGAGGGGAAGACTTGGGAGGGACAGTCACCGTTTTTACCTTGGTTGGTCTGGCGTATGGCAGGGGGGGAAGGCCACAGGATGCATGTCCTCAGCTCCTGAAACAGGAAAGGTTTGTGGATTGAATTCAGACAGTAGAGTTGGAACTAGAAGGTGAGGGGTTAGTTTCAATTCAACTCAATTTGTGAAAGTCAGGATTGCCTGAAGGGAAAAGCGACCATCTCAAGAAGGAGGTTACCTTCCTATTAAGAGACATGAGCAGGCCAGGACAGCCATTGGGGCTGAGGAGAAGGGTGGGTGGCCTTTAACGTTTCTCCCAATTCTGAGATTCTGTGATTCTATCTTTTCCAAAACCTTAAGCCACGCAAATGATGAAGATGACAATGAAGGAGGAGAAAGAAGTCTCTGTTTATTGAGCATCTATGATGAGCCTGGTTCTTTAAATACTTTATCTTTAATATGCATTCCACATGAGAGGAAACAGGCTTGCACAGGTGAAATCGTCTGCCCACAGTAAACGCCAGAGCCAGGGTTTGAACCCACACCTATCTGATTCCAAAATCTACATTCTTTTCAGTACACATTGGAAGGCCAGTGGCATTTGGAAAACAGGATATATATTCAATATACACATATTCTTCTCCAGATGAAGTTCTGAACTGCCACTGTGGCACTGTGCAGACAGGGCACCCAGGTCTGCCACCAATGAGCTCATGGCCTGATGTCAGTGGAGATGAACAGGCAATTCAGACAAAGGCAACCTGAAATATGCAGATCCAATCATTGCTAGAGTGTGTGGAATGAGCGGCCTGGCAGAGATGACCTTGTGGACTCCAGACCACAGGGATTGTCATGGGTTCCCCGAGAAGTGGCCTTGAGTGGGATGTGGGACTGCCTGGGAGACTGTTCTCACGCTGAAGTGTGAGGCTGTGGTTTCTAGGTGGAGACCACAGGGGATGCCTACATGGTTACATCAGGGCTGCCCTGGCGTAAGCAGAGCTGGCATGCGGCTGAGATGGCCAACATGGCCCTGGATCCTCAGCTCTGTGGGCACCTTTGGATGAGGCATGCACCTGGCATACCCATTGGCATCAGGGCTGGCCTGCACTCAGGTACAGGCTGGAGTCACGGGGATGATGGGCCAGACCAGTCTCCCAACCCTGCCTGGGGTGTGGAATGAGGCCACTCCAATGATGTGTTTCTGGAGTTCAGAGATTCTAAAACTCTGTGATAAAATAAAATTTACATTTCTTTCTTTCTTCTATTGTTTTAAGGCTCTAAGGTACTATATACATCAGAGAATCTGTGTTTAGATTCACACATCTTTTGTGTGTATGTGTGAGTCTCAATATCTGTCGAGAGCATCTAAATCCATGCTTGGGAACTGACAGTCTGCTGAAAGAGGCAGGACAGAGACCTTCTGTGGTCTTTCAAACAACTAAATGTTTGAGGGAGATACCTCAGGGTCTCTGATATATCCTGTTCCATTCCTTCCTCCCTCCATAGTTTCTCCTGCAAGATAAAGTCTAAATGCCCTGCCCCCATAGTCACCAAGGCCCTTGCTAATCTCTCCAACCTCATTTCCCACCACTCCCCACTTGGCCCTCCATCCAAACTCAGCTGCTTGCACTTTCCCAGAAACACGTGGGCTCTGCTTGTGTGCCTTGCCACCTGCTGTTTCCTGCTGACTCATTTTCTCATCCTTCTAGACCAGTGGTTCTTAACCTTTTTTGAGGTACCGAACCCACCAGTTTCAGTTGCTGAGCAGGTAAAATCTTCCCATTATGAGCTGCTTACAAATAATGCATTGATAAATATTATTGGGCATTCACCGAACCCTTCTTTAGTGATAAATAAAATATGATTTTTTTTTTTCCAAATTCAAGACATAGGTATATGTTTTTTTACTGGTGCATGAACATCACCTTGCTCAAAGAACAAAACCAGCAAAGTGCATGAACTCACAACAAATTATGGTATTACTTTATTCTGGCCTCCACGGCAGAGGCTTCTCTGAACCCCTGAGACCGACTCATCGAACCCCTAGGGTTCGATAGAACCCAGGTTAAGAACCACTGTTCTAGACAAGCTCATGCACCACCTCCTCTAGGAAGTCCTCTGGGCTGGGTCAGAGTTCCTTCTCTGGGTTGGCACAATCCTAGTACTTCCCTCATCATAGCATTGATCATAGTTTGCTCATCTCCTTCCACTGAGCTGGGAGCTCCCCAAGAGCACAGACTGGCTTCAATTTATCTGTGGTCCCCTACGCCCAGCCCAGAGCCTGGTACAGATGTCATCTCCTCTCTGGATGTTGTTGGAAACTCCAGATACCTTTAACTCTCCCACCCCAGCTGGAGCCCAGGGTGTGGGGTGGGGATGACAGTGGGGGTAAGGAAGGGCAAGACTGTCATAGGGACTTCTCTGGGGTCCAAGAGCAGGTGGAGCTCACTAAACACATTTGGGTTTTAGGGCCTTGTGTGGTAAGGGTCATAGGTCTCACCATGCCTTGGTACTACCTCTCTGGGGACACTGTTAACACTGCATCTCAGATTGAGTCCATAGGGCTATGTGAGTGTATCCTATTTCTATCCTGTTCAGGAAAGGACTCTGTCTCAGTGATCCCTGCAGCTTGGCTGTTTGAAACAGTGCTTAGTAATCAAATCACCACCCGGTGGCAGCGTTCTCTAGTTATTAGTAAAGCAACTATAAAGAGATAATGTATGTCACAGGTTCTTTTTAACTTTCCATGAGGTTTTTGTGATGATCTCATGAGAAATTAGCAGAGAAAACAATGACTTAAGAGGCAGGAAACCTAGCCCTGACTGCAACAGGTGTGTTTTGTGTCCTTGAGCAAAATGCTCTTCTTCTAGGCTTTGTTTCCACATTTCTGCAAGGAGGAGACCCCTTCCAGTTCTCTAAATGCATTGTGAGTTCTTGCTGGCAGCAATAGCCACTCGGTGGTTTGGCTAGAGCAGCCAAAAAAGTTGAAGTCCTAAGACCTCTGCTCTGGCCACACAGCTTGTGTGTTCCACAAGGTCATTCAGTGCCTATCCTGCATAACCAGACATGGTGGCTCTATTGGGGAGTCCTGCTTTTAAAAAAACACCTTACTTAACTACGCTGATTCAACCTTCATAGACTTTCCTACAGGTGGAAATTATGTTCCTAGAGGTTCTGACTCCATCTTGACATTTTCTTAACACTCAATCTATGTAATGTGCTTTTCTTTGAGGCCAGCCTCTGAAAGAGGAGAGCCAGGCAAAGGGTATTGCATAGATCAGAATTTTGTGTATTATGGGATAGAACTGGGGCCATCACAGGCAGTTAATGTGTCACTAAACACTGGGTATGCTGCCCCCAGGTGGTGACTTGGATTACTACCTTTCTTCTCAGTATACAGAATTCCAGTCAGCAGCACTGTCCAGGCCCTGTTCAGCGTGAAGGCTACAAAATTGACACTAGAGGCCAGACTGTGCTAAAGGTAAGAGACTTTATTTCCTGGTATTAGTGAGAAAAGTTTCCAAAGGTCCAGTTTTTGTGGGCAGCAGCAGAGAGTGTCATCTGAGGGATGTGGCTGAAGGGAGCCGGCCTGCTGTTGGGGATGGAGCTGATCCTCCACTCCCGAAGTTTTATGGCAACAGTTCTTCCAGGAGCCACTCCCTTATCTGGCTTCTCATGAGAAAAGCCCAAAAACTCGGGGCAGAGAAATTACTTCTATTGATGATCTACTTGGGCAGCATGCTGGTATACAAATACATTAACAAATTATTCCTCACAATGATGAAATGGGGCTTAATGGCCCCATTTTATAGTTGAGGAGATTAGAGAGGCAAAGTGACTTGTTCAGACTCTCATATCTTGTATCCCAGGTTCAGTGGCTCCAAAGCCCGTGCTTTCTCCAAAGCGTTGTTGGATTCCTATCATCCCTCAGAACCCTAACGTAAACATCACGCCTCTAGCCTGGGCTGTGGTGGCTCAGTGGAGAATCAACCTGAAATGCTGAGGTCACTGGTTTGAAACTCTGGGCTTGCCCGGACAAGGTGCATACAACAACCAATCAGTGAATAACTCAAGTGAGACAACTATGAGTTAATACTTCTCGCTCACCCCGCCCCCTCCGTAAAATCAATAAATAAAATCTTTAAAACAAAACAAACAGATCACCTGTCTCTGAAGCCTGCCCCTACCCAGGAACACTCACCTTCCCCTCTACCCCCCCACTGCCATACTATCATGCCTTCTCTGTGCACCCACCAGTCTAAAGACCAGCCCTCCACTGTTGTAGGTGTGATATTGGGTTGTATTTGCTTATGAGTGCCTCAAAGGCAAAGACAGTTTTGTCATCTCCGTATTCTGTTTTTAATGTTAATGTTCATTAAATGGTGCAGTATTCCTATGAATGATTTTTCTTCCTACCCCACCTTCTCTCTCTTCCCCAATTCCTCAGCTAGAGAGAGGCAGGCCTGGTGGGGAGAATAGAGCAGGCTCGGCATTTAAAGGGCCAGGGCTGCAACTGGGCCTCAGAAATTGGGTGCTCCAGAGTACTCACTGCATTATGCTATGGAATGTTAGAGCGGGAGGGGGCAGCTCAGAGAGGAGCAGTGACTTGTCCATAGTCACACAGCTAGAATAAGTGAGGGCAGGTGTGTCTTGTTTGGGGGAGTGAGCATTGGGTGTCCTGAGGAGCAGGGGCACTCTGATGACAGAAAGGAATGACAAGAAGAAATATGGGGAGGGCAGCAAACAAACCTCAGTTTCTTCAGGCTAGCTGGGGACTCCAAGGAGCAATATCTATCTCTCTTCCAGAGTGGGTATGGAACCTCTAGACCAGCTAACCCTGGCCCTAGTGTGCCTCATGCCCCCTTTATCCCTGATCTCCAGGCAGACGTACTCCCATCCCAGAGGAGGCCACCAGGCTCTTCAGTAGTTGGGGAGACTCAGAGATCATAGAATCCTATCACCTTAACATTCCAAATAAGAACGTCATAGAATTCATGATTTATCATTCCCTTGACAGATAAATACTAACTCATTTAATCCTCACAGCAACTCTGTGAGGTATTAGGGCAACTGAGGCACAGAGAACTGAAGTCAGAGCCAAAGTCACACAGCTAGCAAGTGAAAGAGCCAGGATTTGCATGCAGACAGTCTGCCCCCAGGCTTTAGCCTGCTTTGCTCCAAGCTGTTGGCGTTGCATGCCTCTGCCCTGCTCTCTGCTTGAGAACGTTGCTCAATCCTCTTTCCTGTCTGTTCCAGGGGAAGGGTGTGGAGGAGACCTATAGGCTGGTGGGAAAGCAGCCTTCCCCAGACCTCTCCCCACACCTCTGGACATCAAACTTGAGTAAGAGGAATTTCCCCAGAAGATTGGCGTCTTCTGTGCGAAATTTGATATTTGTATTTTTTTTCTGATTGTGAAAGTCTTGCCTGCCTAGTGTGGAAAACTTAGAAAATACAAAATTCTTGAAGGATGAAATAATCACCATCTTCCCACTCCCAAAAGAATGCTGTTAGCACTTTAGTGCAGCTCTTGCCGGCTGCTTCTGATGCGTTTGTGTGGATGAGATCGCGCTGCCTTGGTGGCCTCCCATTCGGAGCTCCACTTCCTGAGTGTCTTCTTTGTTGTTCAGAGCAGTTGGGCACTTTTATAAACACACTCATAATAACAGTGTCAGGATTGCCACATGTGGGTGCGCCGTGATTAGCTCAACCTCTCTCTTGTTGCTGAGCAGGTAGAATCTTCCCATTATGAGCTGCTTACAAATAATGCATTGATAAATATTATTGGGCATTTGTTGCCATTCAGACTAATTTCTGTGCAGTCTGGAGGGCAAGGGTCATAGGTGTTACCAATGACTGAGAATGACAGTTTCCTATAAATAAGAAGGTCCCAGGGCCCACAGGGGCCCACAGGTCATTCCACCAGTGGGGAGGCTGAACCTGCAGATGGCCAGAGCCCTTTCAGGGCCCTACAGCATGACCACATCACAGCCTCCTGACCAGAGTTTTTCCTTTATCAGAACTTCCCACTGGTTCCTCTCAGTTCTTCCACGATGCCCCCCACTCCAGGCCGCCCGCTTCTATCTCTCAAAGATGAGAAATGTGTGGGACACTCCTGGGCTTCCTGGAAGGGACCAGTGCTAGAGCAGCCCAGGCTGCGTGTCCTTCAGGGGATGGATTGATGTGGACAGGGGTGACTGGCATGGAGCTGGTTGCGGCAGCCACTTCCTTTTCATCCCACTGTCAGGGGATGGAAGACCTTGGGACCCTTGGGAACCCAGAGCAGAGCCGTGCCAGATGACTGGAACTGACCCCCTCCAATTTTTTTTTCTTTTTATTTTATTCATTTTAGAGAGGAGACACAGAGTGAGAGAGAGAGAGAGAGAGAGAGAGAGATAGAAAGGGGGGGAGGAGCTGGAAGCATCAACTCCCATATGTGCCTTGACCAGACCAGTGCAGGGTTTTGAACTGGTGACCTCAGTGTTCCCAGGTCGACGCTTTATCCACTGCTCCACCACAGGTCAGGCGACCCCCTCCAATTTTGAGTGCCCTCTGCCAACAATCTCAGGGTCCAGCGAGACAGGGAGGGGGACAGGGCATGGATAGGCGCACACTGGCATACAGAGAAGCCACTGGGGTAGGGAACACACAGATGTATCTTTTTATAAGGACATGCCAGCCCCCTGGATACAGAGCCAGCTTATGTTCACAGAACTGCCTCCACACAGCTCAGGGCTCTTCAACTCCGCAGGAAGTCTTTGTGTGGGTGGCTTACTGGGGAGGCAGCATGGTGAGAGGATGGGCTTGGTCCCGGGCATGGAGCCTGTGACCTTGGGCGCGTCCCTGTCCTCCCTGC
Organism: Rhynchonycteris naso; assembly: GCA_037038555.1. NCBI lineage: Eukaryota > Metazoa > Chordata > Mammalia > Chiroptera > Emballonuridae > Rhynchonycteris > Rhynchonycteris naso. The sequence goes on from CM072995.1 coordinate 316,177,480, forward strand.
ACCTTTCCATGTACCACAGCAGCCTCAGCTCACCCACCCCCAGGAGAGCGGCTGTGGCGCTTTGGGCCCTTTCCTTACCCACCCTGGTCCTCTACTCCAACTCTCCCCTTCTGCTCCTCGTAGAGCAAGCCGCCCTCTGACCTCACAGCCCGCCGTTTCCCACCCACTTCTCACCTCCACGCACTTCCCAGAAGGCCTGTCTGCTGATGCTGACTTCACTTCCTCACCTCCCACTCCCTGCCCAGCCCCCGCAGTCTGAGCTTCCACACCCACGCGCCCAAACGCTCTGTGAAGGTCACCAGTGACCTCCGCCCATGTAACTAGATCCGTGGGCAGATCTAGTTCTCCACCTGACTGCTCTGCAGCATTTCCCCTTGGCCCTCCCACTTCCTAGAAACGGGCTCTTCCTGGCCTCCTCCTTGGTCCTCTGCTGCGCTCCCCCTTCTCGGGCTCATCCTCCTCGGACTCCTCTCCTCTTCCCAGCCCTTCACTGCTGGGGCGCATGGAGCTCTTCCCTGGGGCTGTCTGTCCTATCTAAATGCGGACCATACCCCATCGCCCCTCTGAGCTCTGGGACCATGCAGCTCACACTGCCCCTCATGGACTCCTTCTGGAACCTTCATGGCATCTCAGACTCCCTGGGTCCACTTGGCAGCTGGGCCCTCCTCCAGAGTTCATGTCTGGTGGTCGGCCTTGCCATTCTCACTCCAAGAGCTGGCTGCTATCCTGGGATCCTCAGCATCTCTTAGCTCTGCCTCCATCATACCCCACACGGCTCTTCCCACTGCTGCAGGGGCTCCTCACCATTTCCCCTTCCCCGCTGGGTCCCTCCATCCTCTCCACTGGAAGCCAGGGTGATCTTTTAAAGAAAGATCCTCTGGGGTTTTCTACTCTTCTGAGGCTCAAACCCCAAATCTTTCATGCCTCCTCTGAGGCCCTGATCCCTCCTGCCTGTGCCTGCCCCTTGGCCTTATCTCTTCCGCCACCTTCCACTGCCAAGCCATGTGCTTGGGGCCTTCTTGCTATTCCTTAATATACACTGAGCTTCTTCCCACCCCAGGGCCTTTGTTCTTGCTGTCTCCTATACCTGAAATGCCCTGGTCCAGTCCCTTCCTATCTTACAGGTCTCAGCTCTGATGCTGCCTTTTTCATGAAACAGCTTTGATCACACACTCTAAACAAAGCCCTGCTGTCACCCTCTATCCCACCTCTCAGCATTGTGTCTCTGTCGCACTTGTTACTCCCTGATATTTCCTGTTGACACATTCATGGAACTTTCCCCTGCATGAACAAGCCCGGATATCCTGGCCATCATGTGCCTGCACTGCCCCGGCGCCCAGGGAAGGTGAGCTCTGGAACTCCCTCCTTTCCCAGCAGGGCTCGGGTCACGCAGGCACTGGACAGCCCAGCTTCCAGCCCTCCCCGCCCCGCCCTGGCCTGGGAGTGGGAACCGGCAGGTCTGTCAGCCATTTGTCATCCTGAGTTCCCTCCGCTGATGACTTTTCCACACTTGGACAGAAACTTTAGAAAGTGCCAGAAATATTTTCATCTTCTCTGCTCAGGGAAGGAGGAGAGTAGAGATCATTCTCCCAAACCGCTGGCCAGGCAGGGGAGAATCCACACCAGTCTAGGCTCACAGGCTCAGACCCAGCACTTGGGCACAAAGGGAACCGTGCACGTGGGTACACACACACACAAGTGCACACACTACACTCATGGGCACCGGGCACATACACACATAGAAACAGCACCACATGCCCCTCAGCCTGCAGGGATGTAAGTTCACAGACAGAGCAACAGACAAACAGACACACAGAAGCTTTATAGGAAGGGCTAGGACACCAGTTAGATAGGAACTTGTCTTAGAATTGCATTTGTAAGGCAGTTGCCAAATTTTACTTGAATTTGTGCTATAGCTTAATTTTTTTAAGTCAGATTTTATAAAGATGCTTTTAGATTTACTTTCTGTCTTTGCCATGTCTGCATAACTTATTCATCTTTACATTTGGAGGCATTTGGGGAGACTGATAGAGAATTAGGGGGGCTAAAGCCCCCTCCAATTCTTGGCGTAGCCTTGATACAGACGCAGGGTCTCCTGTCAGGTGTCACAGAAACATTCCATACAGTGAACCCTTCTCTCCCCTCTGCTCCTGCTAACCAGGCTCAAAAGTGTTCCCTCTCAGGTTGCTGTGAGTCACTCAGAGCCTTGCTCCCTTCTCTGTGCAACTCTACTCTACCCTCAGCTAGGCTCATGTGGGGAGAGAATGAGAAAACGAGTGTGTGCAGAGTAGGGGTTCAGTATCCCCACCTTGGACTTGCATAATATCCAGTGAGTCACAGAGCCCCTCCGCCTATGGCCTCCCAAGGTCATGTCCTAAGTAAGGGACAGAGCTGGGCTCGCTCCCCATCTCCTGGGAGACCTCTGGACTGTGACAAGTGCAGATGGGTCAGCAGCACTACACCATTCTGAGCCTTTGTTCCCTAAAGTTCCAATGGAGAGGGAACTGGTAAGCCCATGGTGGGGCTGGAGTGGGGATCAGGAAAAGCCAAGGAAGGGAAATGGGCTCCTTGGAAGCAGTGTGGGCCCTTATGCCCCGCCACTGCTGTTCTGGGTGGGGTTATTGTGCTTTCTCCCTTTTCCCTAGGAATCCCTGTGCAAGTCCCTCCTAAACTGAGAAGTCAGGGCGGCTTTTGCTAAAGTCCGCCATTGTTCCGCTGGACCTTTGAGCTCAGGGAAAGCCTAGGCCGTCCCTGAGGAGAGAGAGGCACAGAGGGGTAGGGGGACAGGGGCCTGCACCAGCCCAGGGACTCTTTTGCCTGGACACCCCCAGGACCCTCTCCCGCTTTACTCCCCTCCAAGAATTCTCTTGCTGAGCTTCCTAGTAGCCACCTGGGTGCTCATTAATAATTGCTGTAGAGTCATATTAATTGGTAAGTTCCAGTGTGAATCCTCTGAGTAAACTTACCTCTTAACACAAAAACAATAAAATTGGAAACATTCCCTTCTTTTCGGGCAGTGTTTTGTTCTGACTCTGAGAGCTCGTTATTACGGTGCTCAGTTGTTCCACACATCAAAAATACTGTCTCCATTGTCAGCCAAGGTGCCCAGGCGCAGAGGGAGGAGGTCATCTGCCCCAGTGGCATGGGTGAAAGGAAGACAGGTACCAGGGACTGGAGCCAGGCAGACGAGGGCTCCAGGCTCTGAAGGCCCACCGACTCACATTCCATCTCTTTTCGGAGACAATGTTTTGTCTTCTCAAAAATGGGAGTTGAAAGGGTCCACACAAGGCTCGTTCCTAACACAGGTCTCGGCCCACAGCAAATGCTCTGAGAATGCCGCCTCCTTCCCTGCTTGCCGGTCTAATCCGTAGGGTGTCTGTAAGCACTGTGCTGGGAGTCCAGGTCGTGGGCTCCTAGAATCTGTGGGGAGGAGGAGGAGAGTGATAATGCCTTGATTCTTAGGAAACTAAGATTTCTGTCTCACAGGAAAAAAAACAAACCCACAGCCAACTCATTAAACTGACTTCTGACATCAAAGAGTGTTCACCGAAGTCCTCAGACAGACCAGAAGCATGTGGAATTCATTTCCCCGACAGAGGGAAAGGGCTGGGGGTTAGGGGGTAAGTTCAGCCCTAAACAAACTGGTTCTTCTTCAAAAGACCCCTTGGGAATTGTTGGGAAAATGTTCTGCCTGCAGGTTGTGCTCCCTGACGACAGGCTGTGTGCATGTGCGTATTTGTGTAAGGGAGGACTGCATAAGGGATATGGGCGACCTGTGAGTAGAGCCATTAGCAGGTGTGTGGAGGAAAGCGCTCGCCTTGGCTTCGGCAGACACCATGGCCAGTCCCTACCTGCATGACTTTGGACTTAACCTTTCTACACCCCAGTTTCCTCAAATGCAAATTGAGGCCAGTCCTCCTTACCTCACATGTCGTTGTGAGAATTAATGGAGAGGGTGGTGGAAATGTCAAGTGAGTCTGGCCCCGAGAGAGCCTACGGGGATGTTGAGAAGGCAGAGTCTGCCCGTGCCCATCTGTGGGACATGGGGGGCGCAGCCATGGGGAGGGTAAGAGAAGTGTGACCCCGGTCCTTCACTGACTAACGTGTGGCCAACTTTAGCCTGTCGATTTTCTCTCAGGGCCTCAGTCTCTTCCTCTGTTAAAGAAGTGTCTCGTCTAAGTGACTGTGAGGTCCCTCTGGGTGTGCAGGTCTACGAGCACACTTTGGGCAAGAGGAGACCCAGCCTGGTAGGCAGATACAAGGGGACCAGAATTCAAACTAGGACCCAGCTGTCCTAACATGAGCTGGTCAGTGGCTCTCTAAGACCTCAGCTCCTCACTGCACAAGGACCAGACCCCTGTCCTGCCTGCCTGTTAGAGCAAAGGTGGTAACAGCTGTGAACACACACTCTCGACTGAGGAGTGCGCTGTAGCCATGACTTAGAGTATACATATGTGTGACCGACCTGTGTGGCTTTGTGCATGCAACGTGCATGTCAGAGCTCAGAGTGCCCTGTGTACCTGTGTCACTCAAGTGACAGTGTACCTGTGCATGTCTGTGCATGTCTGTGTGCACGTTATCCATCTATGTGTATGTGCATTTATATGTCTGTGTGAGCTGTGTATATGAATTTGTGTATATGTGGTTCCTGGTATGTGTACATTACATGTCCAAGTATGTCTGTCTGGGCAGTAATCTGACTGGTGTCTGTGCACACAATGTGTGTCTGCATGTGTGGTGTGTGTCCAAGTGCATGCCTTGTACATGTGTGGGTTGTATGTTGGGGTGTGTCTGCATCCAGCCATGGGTCTCCTTACTCTTGGGCCCTCCAGAATGGTAGTGTGGGGGGACAGCCCCTGGCCCTCTGCCATCCCTCTGAGAAGGATTGAGGCAGCTCTGATCTCAGATGCCCTCTGCTCAGACTCTCCAGGGCAGAACCTGGGGCTCAGACAGGGAACTCTGGCTTCAGAGCTGACACACTGCATGTAAATTGACCAGCACCCACCAGGGTCCTCACCTCTTCCCCACCTGCTGGGAACAAGGCCTCTGAGGAGGAAGGCCAGTGCCTGCCGGGCTCCTGTGTTGTATCCTGCCAGGCGCTGGGCTGGTTTCCTCCGTTGTGGGAGGCTTTGAGCTCATTTGTCCCACATTTCCCTGCTGCCTGCTGTGGAGTAGACCCCACGCCTGGAGCTTCCACACATACTATCTCAACCACAACCAGCCACCGAGATAGGTTATTTCCCCACTCCCTAGATGAGGAAAAGGAGGCTCAGAGGGTGAAGTGACTCCACGCCAGCCTGTCCTCTGATCAGTGATGGTTGCACAGCGCTACAGCAGCCCAGAGAAATGGCAATGGTCCTTGAAAGGCTCCAGAGAGAATGGCCTTAGGGGACACACAGTTTTCTCTTATGCAAACCAGGGTGAGGACAGATGAGAGGGAGGAGACTCAGAGCTGGCCCTGCTCTCAGGAGGCACCGGCTCTGCATTTGCATGGGGCTTCCGGGCACATGCCCAGGTGGAACCCCAGAGATGGGGCTTCACGTCATGACTTTCAGGATGAGTCAGTGCCAGCTGGTCCTTATGAAGTTCCCCTACCTTCCCGTGCCGGCCCAATACTACCCTCCTTTTCCTTTGGGATCCTTTCCAGCAGTGGGCAACCCCTGACATCTCTAGGGGATGAGGTTCTTGCTATGACAAATGGGGCCATGGGGCTCTAGAAGGTTCTCACAGGGACAGGTCATCTGGACTTGCTGCTTTATGCTTCCTCAGGCAGATACAATTTGGAATGGGCTCCTTAGAAATGTCCAAACACTTTCACCTGGCATTCAAAGTCCTACACACGCTGCCCTCACCTCATATACCCCCTGCACGCCCGGCTCTCGGGCCGTGACAGACTGCTTACTCTTCCCCAAGCTCCTCATGATGCCACACCTTGTTCTTGCTGTTTTCTCTACCTAGATGACCTTATCCCCTTTTTCAAAATTTGGCGAACACATCCTTCAAAGTCACCCTGAAAAACCACCTCTTCCTGACCGTTTTCCAGTTGCTCCCTGTATGTAATTAGCAGTTGCCATGCCTGACTCTCATTTGATGGCAGCAACCTTATCTAGTTCACTCTTCACTCCAATGCCCGTGAAGAGGTGCGGACTAGGAGGGTGAATGGATGAAGGAACAAGCTAATGAACTAGTTAGCTCTAATGCTTTTAATGAACCATCTCCACTCCTGAGGTCTCCTGCCAAGTTTCTCCTCTACTGTTCTCTGCATCTGCATCCGGACTAGCTTAGTCTAATGCTTAGCTGGGACCCTGAGTGTGTGGTTTCCCTGGCTTTCTCTACTTTCTTTCTCTACTTGCTACCATCCCTCCTGGTGCTATGGATACTCCACCTGCAACCCCTGCACCAGCCTGGTCATCTGCCCCAGTGACCTTCCTCATCTCCTTTGCTTCCCACCCCTTCTCACTAACTTCTCACCCTTCATACCTCTGCTACTTTGCCACTTCCTCCAGGAAGCCTTCCCTGAAACCCTCCCTTCCACCCCTAAATGCTATGGGAGGGGTACCTCCTTCTTTGTCTCCTGGCCACCCTGGCTAGCGAACTTCAGGCTTCCTGAGGGCAGGGCTGGGTCTAAGCCCTCTTTCTGTGAGCCTGGTGGGAGAAGACATATAACAGGGCAGGGGAGGTAGAGGAGGCCACTGTGCTGCCAGATGAACCTCATTTTAAGGAAATTCACTCACATGAATGCATGCAAATCCAGGTTTTCTCAAAGACTGTTAGAGCTGAGTCTACACTTTTACAGTGGGAGGTGAAGTAACGTAGGGTAGGAAGAAAGGACCGCATGTACACTGAGCGTGTTGTATATGCATTGTCTCTGAGAACCGTCCTTGCAGTCCTAAGAAGTGGATGTCATCCCCATTGCTGCTGAGTTCACCTGGGGCTGTAGGACACCAAAGCCCCAGTTCTTTTCCAAGGGCTTGCCATGCCAGCTCAAGTCCCGGCTCCACCATAGGACTTGCTTGCACAGCAACTCTGCTCTGGGTTTCTGTGAGTCCTTGAGACTCTTCGGAAGTCCACTAGGGGGCAGGCAAGCTGTTCCAGAGAGAACCAGAAGCCCCGCTGTCAAGCTCGAGATTCCTGGCTCCTCCCCAACCCGCAGGCTCCTTCAGTTCCACCGCCCAGAGGGAGAGGGAGGATGGTGCAGCACAAAGTAATAGGTGGGTCCCGCCCCACAGGGAAGTCTTACTTGAGGAATCTCCATGACGACTGAAGAACAGTGAGAAGGCAGCAGATCCCAGTTTCCTGGCCCCATCCAAAAGGCCTGACCTAGTCGGCATGGGTTAGAGATTTTTCCAGTTGTCAGCCATTTGCACTTCCTATTAAATAATAGGTGACATTCTGTCTTACTCGGTGCTGTCCTGGACATTAGCTCACATGACCTACCCCACCCCCACAAGGCAGGTGTAACGGTCTTCATGCACAGACAGGAGAATGAGGCTCTTGCTGGCAGTTCTCATCCACTGCTGGCTTACACCTTCCTCTGGGCTCTAGGCCAGTGTCTGGCTGCCAGCTGAGCACCTCCCCTTTGAGCCACAGCTCACCCTGACTATGCTCTGCCCTGTCCAGGCCAGAACCAGGGGTGATCATCTCTCCTCTGTCCTCCCCATGACCCTCTTCCCCACCCCCACTATCCATCCCCACGTCTGTCCTGCCCCCAACCATAGTCTCTGCCTTTGTCTAGGCCCTATCGCCTGGCTCATGTGACAGCACCAGCCTCCGTGCTGCTCTCCTGCCTCCATTCCCCAACTGGCTCGTGCCCTCCCCCGTCTAACCTCAGCACAGACCGTGCCATGTCACTTTCTTTCTTGGCATACTCTCCACTGCTGGTGGCCAGGGCCCTTTGCCAACAGACCCTCCCCCACACACACACCCATCTCCCGTGATGTCTAGCCCTTTCCCATCCTCCTGCTCAGTCCCATCTTGCCCTCTCAAATTTCTCAGACCCCCCCCAGTGTCCACTTAGAGGATCTTTATTTTAAAATATTATTATTAACAGTTATAAGAACCCCCCAGACCTGGGATCAGTGGCCTGGAGACTGTATAACCTTCCCCTTTCACCATTGTGTCCTGGTGTAGAATCTTTTCCGCTTGAGGAACATCATGGGGGCAGCTAAGCCATGGGGGCCATCTTTGCTCCTTCATGTGTCCAAAGTGGCCCGCACTCAACACTTTGATATAACCCTAAAACCAGACCCAACTTCCCGGTGTATCAGTGAGAAATGGAGAATTTCTGGAGATTTCCTGGGAACCAGAGAAGAGAGTATTATCATCATGCTTCATGTAGCCAAGCTTCATGAATCCCTTCTAACTTCCCAGTTCTCCCTCCCAGTCCCTTCCCTGGCAGTGCTCCCCTCCCCCTCCGCTTTCTCACCACTCCTTTGCCTCCCAATCCTCTATTGTCTCAAGCCAACCAGCACCCAGTGTCAGCTTCCTGCTTCATTGAAAGAGGAACTACAAAATTAAGGCTAGGGGCCTTTAAGTGAGAGGAGGAGAGATAGTGAGACAGACTCCCACATGAACCCTGACTGGGATCCACCTGGCAACTTCCGTCTGGGGCCAAACTTGAATCAATCGAGCTATTTTTAGTGCCTGAGGCTGATGTGCTGGGACCAACTGAGCCCAGGCCGATGCTTGAACTAATTGAGCCAATAGCTGCTGGAGAGGAAGAGGGAGAGAAGGGGAAGAGGGAGGGGGAGAGAAGCAGATGTGTATCTTGACTGGGGATTGAATCTGGGACGTCCATACACTGGGCCAACACTCTATCACTGAACCAGCTGGCCAGAGCAAAGCTAGGGGCCTTTTAAAAGGAAGATTCAAACTTGGCCTTCCCAGGTACATGTCCTCAAGGATCCCCCTGTAGGCAGCCCAAGGGAATGGCTTAATTTCATTGAAAAGAAGGAACTAATATGAATAGAATATTTATACTTTATTCCTCACTACGAACATATAAGATAGACATTATTTCCCCCATATATTATTTTTATTAACTTTAATGTGGTGACACCAATAAATCAGGGTACATATGTACAATGAAAACATCTCCAGATTATCTTATCATTCAATTGTGTTGCATACCCATCACCCAAAGTCAAATTGTCCTCTGTCACCTTCTACCTGGTTTTCCCTGTGACCCCATATATTTTTTAAAGAACTTTACATATATATATATGTGTGTGTGTGTGTGTGTGTGTGTGTATACATATATACTGTATATATACACACACATATTTTTCATAGATTTTATTTATTTATTTTTAGAGAGAGGAGAGAGAGAAAGAAAGGAGGGTGGGGAGGAGAGTGAAGCATCAACTCATAGTAGTTGCTTCCTGTATGTGCCTTGATTGGGCAAACCTCAGTATTCCAGCTACCTCAGCATTCCAGGTTGAATGCTTTACCCACTGTGCCACCACAGGTTAGGCTTAAAAACTTTAAAATTTTTTTATTTATTGATTTTAGATAGAGAGTAAGAGAGAGAGAGAGAGAGAGAAACATCTATTTGGTGTTCCACTTATGCTTTCATTGGTTGACTCTTATATGTGCCCTAACTGGGGATTGAACCTATAACCTAGGTGTATTAGGACAATGCTCTATCCAATTGAGCTACCTGGCCAGGGCTCTCTCCATGAAGCTACTGAGACTCGGTCCAAAGTCACTCAGCAAGTCAGAGGCAGAACTGGACCTTGACTCCAAGACCCCCACCACACACACCACATTTGCTGCCTTATCGGCCATAGCCACATATTACACGGAAAAAGACACAGATGAGGCGACAGCCTCAGTCACCAGATGCAGGGTGGGACCTGCCAAAGTAGATGGGTGAGTTCTGGGATAAGATCTAGAGGAGCAGGTAGGTAAGGCTGGGACTCCAGGGAAAGCCAGGCCTAACAGCCAGGTGTCTGGCTAGTGGACGGAGGAGCTGAATGGAGCAGACATCAGAGTGTGTTGTGGACAGAGGTCAAGGTCATAACTTGCAGTGAAAGTGGGGCAAGAGGAGAGTGAAAGAGCAGGGAAGCCAGCTAACTTTAGCCATCCCGGCATCTTTTTTTTTCTTTTTTAAATTTTAATGGGGTGACATTAATAAATCAGGGTACATATGTTCAAAGAAAACATCTCCAGGTTATCTTGTCATTCAGTTATGTTGCATACCCATCACCCAAACCAGCACCTTTTAAAGAGCTGACTCAGACCTTCCAAGCACTGGGCAAGATGTCTTTAAGGTTATCCCTGAGGCAGCCTGAATGAAGGGTGGTTCTCTCTCTCTTACGGCCACGTTCTCCCCTCTCTGTGGGAGCCCCATCAGTTAGTTCCTACAACCCTTTCCTCCAGCAACTCTAAATGGAGAGGGACAGAGACAGAGAGAGTGAGAGAGGAGGGGGAGTTTGGCAGAGATAACTGGCACAGCTGGAGAGAGAAGGAAGGAGAGGAGATGATGGAGAATGTATTTGGGTGCATGATATTGAATCTGGCCACCTGAGTAGTGAAAGACACAGGATAATGGGAAATGTGACATGTGCTGGGACCCCCAGGGCCTTCAAAGGGTTTTAAGCAGGGGAGTGACCTAGTTAAATCTGTGTTTGGAGGGACTCCATCTGGCTTCCATGTGGAGGATGAATGGCTGGATGGATGAACAGGAAAGGGAGACCCTGGGGCAGGAAGCTCCCCTCGTGGAGGGGGAGGAGAGAAAGAAAGCAAGGCCAAAGGGGGATGGAGACCCAGGAGATTCCACTTTGAAGATCAGGTGGAGGAAGAGGAAGAGGAGGAGGGGTCAGCACCAGGGTCTAGGAGGAAATGCTGGAGAGATGGGAAGTGAACCGGGAAAGGGCATTATAGGTACCCAGGGAAGAGGATGATTCAGGAAGGAGGATGTGAGCAGCTGTGAAGAATGCAGCCGAGTGATCAAGGCAGCTGGGGACATAAGAGTGTTTATTCATTGCAGTTCTGGACATAGAGGCCAGGGATGACCGGTTGGAATGGTGGGGCTGAAGACAAGTGGAGGAAGAAGTGAGGAGAGTGGAGGAAAATAGAGACAGCAAGAGCAGGTAGCGACCTTGACAGGTCTGGCTAGAAGGAAACAAGAGGGCATGGCAGTGGCTGGCTGGGGAGCCTGAGAAGCCGGGATGAGGTATGTGAAATGGGGCATCCATGCTGATGGGAGAGCCTGCCAGGAAAGGCTTCCCGGAAGCTTCCACCAGGGGCAGCTCTGCCAGCAGGAAGCACAGCTCATCCCCCAGGCCAGGCAGACCCTGATGCAGAAATGGGGTTGGTCTTAGGGGTCTGGTTCAGTCCTCAAACCCAGGTCTCCTGCCCCAGAACACGGGAGAGAGAGGGAAGGCAAGCAGGCAGAAGTCGCATAGCTCAGAAGAGGTCAGAGAGCAGCAGCCGGGAAGGCTGAATATCCATTCCCAAGCTTCCAGGCCTAGAGAAAAAGGCTGGCTATGAGTACAGACCTGGGCACATCAATCCTTGAGAGATGGGATCCAGCCAGCCCTCTGTGCCCGGAGCCTCAGCCTAGCTTCCAGGTTCCTGGGATTCTGAGCTCACAGCATCCCCTCAGGATTAATCACGGGATCCCTGGGAGGCACAGCAGTCTGTCAAACCGTGCCTTTTCCTCTTCTTCCCTTTCACACCGCAGGCAATCAGCCCTAGTGGAAGCCTCTTGGCTCATATGTGGTCTGCTTCTGAGATAATCGGAGGCACGAGCAATGCAAGATCACAGCCTAGCTCCTACAGTCCAGCACACAAGTGCACATGTGTTTGCACATGTACACGTCCACACACACAGATGGCACGCTGATCTGTGCACTGTGTCTGATGTGTGTGCACTGGGCTTGGGAGCCTGCATGTTTTAAGTCTTTGCTGTATGTGTGGGATATGATGTGTGTTTGTCAGCTGTGTGCGTGGTATGTATGTGACTATGGCATTTGGTGTGATATATGCACATTCTGTGTGCTCATCATGCATGCTTGTGTTGTGTGCTGCATGCATGCTGTATAAACGAGAGTTGAATTTGTGAGGGTGTCTCCATGAAATGTTCAAAATGTTTGTAGATAGCATGTGTGCCTGTGTGAAATATTTGTGTGAGGCTGATGTATGCTTGTTATATGAAGGGTGTGTGTGTGTGTGTGTGTGTGTGTGTGTGTGTGTGTGTGTTGTGTGTGTTGGGGTGAGTACACTCTGGCAGGTATATTGTGTCCATGGAGGGAAGCACGTGTGTGTGTACATGCGTGTGTAGGGATGTCATGGGGTTATGTGTGTGTGTGACAGCCTAACACAGAGAGAGGAGTAGGTTGCAGCTCCCACTTTGACACCTCCTGGCTGTGTCACCTGAGCTAGTTCCTGTCCCACTTTAGCCTCAATTCTCCACAAAGGCCAGTATTTGACATATTCTAGGAAGGTCCTATGGCCAGGAGAAGAAAGGCAATGTGGGTAGGACATTGGGTCACAGTGGCCTGTGCTAAAGAGGATGGTTCCAGTGAGAGCTGGGTGTGCCCAAGCCTCTGTCCCGTCACCCATCCTCTGGGGGCCCCAGCTGTCCCCTTGCAGAAGGGGAATGCTGCCCCGAAAAGGCAGTCACAGCAAGTCCCCTCCCCACATCCCCCAAGCACAGTCACAGGAAGTTTCACAAACCACTTTACTCCCCTCCCTGCACTAAACCAGCATGAAGAAACCAAGCCTCTGCCAAAAATATACAAATAATATCCAGCCAGGAATCACAAGTCATGCCATTGACTGGGTGGGTGCCATGGGTGGGTGGGCACTTGACACAAGAAGCACACTCTTCAAGCAGCCCTAGTCATTCATCATTGTTCCACTTTACAGAAACAGAATGGGTTCAGAGAGGTGAGGCCACCAACTCAAAGTCACATAGCAGTGGGCAGAACATTGAAAATAAAACCTAGGTGGGTCCCTCTCTGAAAGCCAGGCTGCTTGTCTGCACTGGCTCTGCTCTCCTCTTCATCCCACCCAAGAGGGAGGATAGCATAACTCCCAGCAGCCTGTTTTAACTCCCTTGGGGATTCTGACACTCTCCAAAGTTTGAGAAGACCTGGGCTAGAACCTGAGGAGCTTGCCTTGTGAACCAGGAACACCTTGTGCAAGGCAACTAACTGAGAGAAATGAGCGTGGGGGGCAGGATATTCTCTGACACTTCAAGAGGTGACCATTATCAGTGGGGATCACCTGGGTACACATGAGTCTGTTTCTGGAAACTCCACCAGCCCTCAGGGCTTTGACCACTCAGATGAAGATGGGAGACCACAGCCTGCTGGGAGCTCAGCATAGCAAAAAATCCAAAATTGGGAAGGGCTGTGAAGTTGGCAAGGACCTCTAGGGAATGTCTGGGGGCAAGGTATCCCCACTATGAGATGCCCTATCTGGGCCACAGCCATTCCCCCCAAAGAGTCTGGGACCCACCTCTGCTCTGGGACCACAGAGCTTACAGTCACAGAGTCCCCCTAACTCAGTGCCCCCCTCAGTCATTGTCTCCCATCACTGGGTGCTTCATCTGCTAATAGGTCCCTTCGGTCAACCACCAACTTGCACGTGAGGTAGATGATACCAATAATCATATTTCCCCTACTCCATTCAGGTTGTCACAGTGTCATCATCTCAACACCCCCTTGAAGTGGCAGAATGACTCCCCAGTGTTACAGATGAGAAACTGAGACTTCCAGGGGAAAATGACTTGTCCAAGGTTGCCCAGTCCCCTTGTGGCCAGCCTTTCTTAGCGCTGCCTTCAGGGGCACTCATGTGTCTGCTGCTATCTCACTCTGGGCTTGGCTCTGTGGCTGTTGTTGTTAACATGAAGATGACATTTTATGACATCAGAGCCCATACCAACCACCCTGAATCATCAAGAAAAGGGTACATTGGGTTTAACCTTCAAATGGTTAAAACGTAGGATAAAGTTATGTGGCTGAGAGAGACAAGCCCTCAGGCTCCCGGCAGCCTGGAGGCTGCAGGGAGCTGTGGTTTCATGGTCCGTGACACGGCATAGTCAAGCTGTGGAAATACTTCTGATCCTGCCCTGCCTGCTTTACACAGTCTCAGATTTTCTTACCTCACAGCCCCGCTCTCCCTCAGGGCCTCTGGGAGCCTCCAGGCTCCTCAGCCTCAGTTCTCACTGACCAGACTCAGAGCCGGAAGCTTCTGGTGTGGCAGGTGGGGAACACTGGTCCCCAACAGCACCTGCTTCCCCTTCATTGATTACTCCAAGTGCCACAGCGAGGAGGGAACTTGTACCCCCAGTGAGAACAGAAAACCAACCAAGCCAGTTGCTGGCCACGCACAGGACCTGGGAGTCTAAGGACTCAGATGGGAATGTCCGTTGTGAACTGCCCTTTCCTGTCTGTTAGCTGTATGACTACGGACAAGTCCCTTGGAGCCTCCATCCCTCTTCTATAAAAGACAAAGCCTTTCTTGATGGTTGTGAGGAGGAGATAATTCAAGTAAAGTACCTGGCACCAGGCCCAGTCCTGCAAGCCCTCATTATTCCCCTTTAACACTTCAGCTATTTTTCAGAGCAAGGGACACACCACCTGTCTTTTTATAAGTGTTTGTTTCCCAAGCATCCAGTGTTGGCTTCTGGCCCACAAACTCTCTACAGCTGATACCCAGCAACATTTGCTCTCAGTACCTACTGTCTCTCCTGGAGGTGGCCCAGAGCCGGTATGATCTGAGCCCAGTTTCCCTAGGAAGCGAGGGAGGGTGGGCAGAAGAACTGGGGAACCCAGAGTCCTGCCCAAAAAGGCAAGGCCCCCAGAGAGGCCAATGAGGGAACTTCCTGACTCCCAGGGGGCCCACAGAGGTGCTGGGAAGAAGCAAAGGGTGAGAACAGCCACATCCTTGCACAGAGATCTGGACTGAAAAACTGGAGAGTTGGGTTCAATTCTGTGTGACTTGGGCCAGTTATCTAACTTCTATGAGCCTCAGTTTCTTAGTGAGTAATTGAGAATAAAGACACCTAACTGGAAAGCTCTCTATGTCTGTCTTTATCCTGATTTGTCACATGAGATGAAGGGTGGTCCAGAGGGGGCATTCAGCAATGAGTATTGAAAACTAAATCGGGGGTCCAGGGTACCACAATCCTTCTTAATCCAGTCCTACAGTTAGCAACTTGTCCAGGGTTACACAGGATATATACATGGTTGCTTTCCTTGGCCACCTGCTCCTACTTGGGGCCCTAGGGTTTCATTTTGACCTGAAATGAAACCCTCCCAGGAAGTCTTGAACCTGACTTGGTGCCTTAAAGGCCTTTCTCGCCTTGGGATGGATCTCCTAAGGACACAGGAAAAGACCTGCCTCCTATTTCCACTGAAATGCATGCGGGACTAGTAGCATAGCCCCCAAAATAACAACACAGTGCAGACAGAGCTGCCCCTTGATGGGCTGTCCAGGAGAACTCCCCATTCCTGTAGGTGTGTGAGCAGGAGCTAAGTAGGCAACATTAGATGCAAAGTCGACCTTAGTGGCATTTAAAGAAAGCTACCTTTCACATGATTGACAGGCAATTACCACCCTGCTTGGTTCCAACTTCTCCTCCTCCTTCAGATCAAACTCAGACTCCCATATTTGGCCTTTGAGACTTCAATCATCCTATGTCCTCTTTTGCCTCCCATCTGGACTGGGAGTTCCAGTCCTGGACATTTTTATTCACCAGTTCTCCAGGGCCCACCAGGGAAGGGATTATGTTTACTGAGCAAGGACCATGGGTCAGGTCCTCAAGCAGCTACTTTACACACGATCTTCACAGCAAGCCAAATGTCAGGTGCTATTATTAGTATCACTTTGCAGATCAGCACACTGAGGTCAGAAAGATCAAGCAACTTGCCAAAAGTCACACAGTAGCATGACTGCTGAAAAAGTGAAGAGATGAAGGGCTGCTGAGCACCTGGGGTTTCCAGCGTTTAGCATCACAAGTCCTAAGAAACATCTGTAGCAGGTGGGCACACTTGGTTGCCCATCTGTGTCTAACTCCTAGGGAGCCCCATCCGGGCACTGAGTGAGGTGGAACTCCACGAACTTACTAACCATAACCACAACCATTGGGGTGTGTGGGGAGGCGGGCCACTCTCCTCAGCCCACCATGGCCTCAGCCCTGCCCTACTTCAGCCCCAGTCAGAGCTGCGTGCCAACTCAGCATCTGCTGCTTTGCAGCAGCTCAGGAAAGGGTGAGGGGATGCTTAGCTGGCCTTGGGGGATCAGGTCAGGTGGGAGAGCTGGGAATTACCTGAATCTAACCCAGACATGCTGTGCCTGTGATGGAGTGCTGCTGGCAATCACTTCCTGGACATTCGCCTCTTGGATAAGGATCTGGAAAAGGAAGCCTGCAGGGTATAGCAGAGGTATCTCTAGTCACCACCAAAGACAGTGAGAACTTACCTAATACCCACTGATGGAGGCTCCAGGCTGGGTCCACTATGCTTAGTGCTGGCACCAACCTTGAGAAGTAGCTACTACCTTCCCCACTTTACAGACAGGGAAATTGAGGTTCTATTTGACCAGGTGAGCAGTGGAGCCCAGAGAGGGAGATGGAATGACCTGCTGGACCCTCCATGAGCATAGATCTGAAACCTCAGGTGACTGGGAGGGAAAGTGGGGTCTGGACACGCTGCCCACAACCTGCAACCTTCCCTACCCATGTCTTCATTGCAGCTTAGGCCTCTCCTTAGGCAAGCTTTCCCTGATAGCTTCCTCTAAAGCTAGATTAGGCCCTGGGCCACACTCTATTATAGCTTGTCTTCTCTGTTCTGTCCCCATGTAACTAGGCCCATCCCCATAGTGGGCCAGATGGGAGAAAGGAAAGGCAGCAGCCATCTAGCATTCAGAGAACCCGGTTACTAAACCCAGCTTTTCCCTAGTTTATCACAGGCTTTGGGTGGTCAGTTTCCCATCTGTAAAATGGGGCACCCTGTGCCACTCCATCAGAGAAGAGAAACACCATGGAAGAGGAATTCCCTTCTACACTGGGAACCAGGACCCCAAGGACAGCTCTGACCCTCCTCCCCCAAGAACCCCCATCCTTAAGTCCACACTCAGCAGGGCACAGGACCTGTGATTTGGTAGGGTCAAGGCATCTAGAAGAGGGCGTGGCTTTAGGGAAGATGTGCCTCAACCTCTGATGTAAAAGACACTAATACCACCATGCTCTTTGCCCTGCACTTTAAACAACCTGAAGAAAACGGTGCCTGGGAAGGGGTACTCAGATTGGCCTAAATTTAGCTTTGTGGACAAATTGAGCTCAGATCTCTGCCTCTTATGGGCTATATGACTTTGGATATGCCATATAACTTTTCTGAGACTCAGCTTTCCCAAATATAAGTAGGGATCTTATCAGTATCAGGTTTTTATTTATATTCGCTGTCCCCATCCCTAACTTCAGTTTCTCAATCTGAAAACGGGAAGCTTTGATGGCACCGTTTATGAAGGTTGCTTGGGTCGGTGACAGGTCCTGGATACTAGAGCACATCCAGAGGGAGGAGTGACTGCCCAGAGGAGACTGCGCGGTCCGGGGAAACCCCTCCGTGACCGCCCCAGGGCCAGTAAAGGGTCATTTCCTTCCGCGTTCAAACCCGCGGTCCTTCTCTTGTTTGCCCCCCCCCCCCGCCCCCTAAGTCCTCTTCTTAAGTGCGGCGGCGCCGGCAGCGGGGAAATCGGGACCAGGCCGGATTTCCTCTGCGGACCTGTGGCTTCTAGAGCCACCCGCCCCTACGGACCCCGCGGGGCCACGGACTGCACGTGCGACCCCGGGCCGAGCCTCGCTCGCACTGGGTTTCTTCAGAGACCCCTCTTCCTCCCGTCCTTTCATTCCGCCCTCTACAACCCGCCCCTTCCCAGACGGGGTTTCAGCGTAAAGGAGATGCTTCACTCCCTCGTGGGTTCCGGATAAACCGAGTCTAGCTGGGAAGCGCTGGCAGGGCGCTAGGACCCCGCGGCTTGGCCGAGGGGGGGGGGCGTGGTGGGACGGGAGAGGTATTTAAATTGGAACACAAGCCGCCCCCTCGCGGGTCGGGTTCCCGTGGGGTTGTGGAACTGCCGTGTGCCTCCTCGGGCCGTGACCCCGGGGTCTGGCGCGGGGTGGGACCGGGAGGACAGGTCTGCGCAAAATGTGCCGGGGCTGCCCCGGAGAGGAGCCGCGGCCGCGCTGAGCCAGGTAGGAGCCGCTTAGCGAGCGAGGCGGGCGGGCCCCCTAGGGAACCCGCTGTCCTGCGCCCCTCTTGAGCAGAGCGCGTGGAGCTGGGCAGGGGCCAGCCCATCAGGACGTCGATCCCTATCCCCCAAGAGCCCTTTCCGCCACCGACCCCCACCTTGAGCGTTGAGCCAGGGTTGACCCTCCCTCTGCCCAAGAGGTCTCCTAGGCTCCTCTTTAAACGGATCTTTCCAGTAAGAGGAAGCCGGTGTTCCCAATTGACAGGTGGGAAAACGAGGGCTGAAAGGCCAGCACTTAGCGGGAACTCACAGCTTAGTTAAAGACAGACCAGGACTTGAATCCAGGTCTACTGCACCGGATAGCCTGCCCAGTGTGTGTGTTTGGGGGCCGTGGGACACCCACCTCTCTCCAAGGGGCTGGGAAGCCAACCTTCTTTATGGGTGGTAAGATGTGAAGATCCCCTACCCCCACCCTGAGCTGCCTGAAATTCCACCATCATAGTCACATTCCTTTGGGTTAAGGTCTAAATCCCCCGTGGGATGCTCATGTCTGCTCTTAGTGATTCACTGCTGGGTAGGGACTTCCACAGCAGCTCTCCCAGGACCCCACTGTGACAGTGATCCTGGTTGAGAGGAGGGGGAGCACTAGGAGCCCAGCACTGGGAGCTTGTCAACTTGTGGATATGTGTGTGTGTGGGGGGGGCTGCTACTAGTGGGGGTTAGAGAGGGAGATCTTGGCCTGATGCAGTGGAAACATTTGCTTTGGAGGTATTTACGCTGGATTTTAATCCTGACTCTGTTAACTGACTGTGTGACTTTGGGTAAATCACTTCTCTGAGCCTTGTCCTCCTGGGCAAATTGAGGACAGTTCTATAGGCGACAGCAGCTCAGCTAGCTCCTGATGGATAAAACAGCATTTGGGTCATGTAGACCTGGGCTAAATCCCCAAACATTTATGAGCTGGGTAACTGTGGGGTAAGTCATTTCTGAGCCTCAGTTTTCTCATCTGTAAAATGGAAATTAGAGTAACTACTTTGTTGATTTGTTGTGAGAACTGAGATAATATAGGTCAGGTACTTAGAAGAGTGTCTAACATCCTTAAATAATAAGGATGGGCTTATTTATGATAATAGGCACTGCCCCACCTCGTTTCCTCTCTCTCTCTCTCTCTCTCTCTCTCTCTCTCTCTTTTTCTCTCTCTCTCTTTCTCACACACACACACACACAGATATTCTCTAGCATGTCTCATTTCAGTCCCAGTCCTAAGATATCTCTTGCCTCCTCTTGCCTCGGTCTCTTGTCTGCCTGTCTGAAGGCCTGAGGCCTCCATTCTCAGCATACCTTGCCTGGGTTTATTCAACCCTGTGAATCATTGTCCCAGCTAAAAAGACAATACGTGTTCAGGGCACATCCACAGACATTCTCAGCTTGATCATCACAATGGTTGGGATATGCAGTGGCAAAATGGGAACCAGGCTACTAGCCTTATCAATGAGACACTGAGGCACTAAAGAGTTAAAGGACTTGTCCAAGGGAACAGGCTGGGGAGTAGTAGAGTCTAAATGTGAGCTTGGGTCTAAGTGACCCAAGTCTTCCTGCTTGTAAGTGGGCTGTCCTCAACTTTTACACATAGTGGGCACTGTCATTGGATGGCCACAGTTGATGGACCCCCTTCTGTCAGATGCCAGGGCAGAGTTCCACTGGTGCAGGGACAGTCCCTGCTGGATGCTCTGATGCTCACCTGTGAGTAGAATGGGATTTGGCAGGCGGAGAAGGGGGAAATGAGGACCCCTTTGGGCAGCAACGCCTCTGGTTCTGAACTAAGTCAACCTTTCCTTGTCCTCACCTCACATTTAGCCCTCAGCCCATTTCTACCCCTTACTCTGCTGTTTGTTCAATAGATCTTTGGTGAGAACCACTCAATAGACCCCTGTTCTTGAGAATAAAAAATTGATTATCAGGAAATGATCGATGCAATGAAAATAATAAAACATGAGAGTTTGGGGAAGAGGATTCCAGGCGGACAGAGCCATAGGGCAAACAGCCTGCTGCAGGAATGCACTTGCTCTATTTGAGGAAAGGCAAGAAGAATGCCAACCGCTAGAATTTGGTAAGGGAAGGGCAAATGGTCGATGGAATCAGAGAAAAGAGGTGTAAAGCCTGTATTGTACTGGAGATTTTTAAACAGTGAGATTCCTGAGCTGATCTATGATTTAACGACACGTCTCTGACAGCCAGGTGTAGGACAGACTGAAAGAAGTCAGGGTAAAGAAGCATGTTGCTGTGGTCCAGGCCCAGGGTGAAGTGGGGCCTCTGTCTGTGGCAATGATAGAGAAGAGAGGTGGGCAGATCTGGTGGTCGTTTCTCAGGGAGACCAGATGGAGAGGGAGGAATATGGCACGGAGGTGAAGGAAGAGTCAAGAAGAGCAACGGCTCTCACCAGTGAGTGTCACCATGTCACTGAGATGCCTCATGGCCATTCTCAGTGCCTCCCCCTGCCTATCCAGTGGTTTGAGATGGGTCCCAGAGCACAATGAGCCCCTCTGCCCTAGGGACACTTCCTATGGGGGGGGGGATAAACCATAAACTGCTCAGTACTATGCTCACTGGAAGCTCAGGGGCTATACTAACCTGGAGGAAGAGCCAATATATATCCTAGACTTGGGGAACCAGAGAAGGTTTCTTAGAGGAGGTGACATCTAAGTTGAGACCCAAAGGATGAGGAGTTATTTAGCACAAGAGAGGGGAGAAAATGAAGGTTTGGGGCAGTGAAAAGGGGCTCCGAGATAGAAGGAGATATCTATCTCCGAGATGAAGGAGATAGAAGGCTTCCAGAACCCAGGGTGGGAGAGGAAACAGTGAGAAATGAAATTGGACAGAAGAGCTAGTCAGGCACGGCATACTCCCCAAGGGCCTCAGAGGCCCCACTGAGGGGTTTCCACTCAATTCTGAGTATACCAGCTTTCAGATGGGTGGTGATGTTATGCTTTTTAAACAGAAGAGCAAAATTTCCTGTGAAAGTCTGACCTGTATTGCAGGTGAGAAGACAGAGAAGCTGTGGTGTAATGTGGGGGAATCCAGGGAACAGGTTTAGAAGACCACTGATTGAACAAGAAAGGACCTCAGAACAGCCATATTCATTTAAAATTCATAGTAAGGATGCTAGTGGATTCCAACTATAAAGACCCAGCCCTCAAATGTCCTATAAATGCCTCTTCTTCTAAAGCACCCTGAGTCACGATTCAGCACTTATTTATTTATTGAGCACTCGTGGGAGACATTATGGTGTAGAAGTTAAGGGCACAGACCCAGGAGCCAGACTTGTTAGCTGTGAGACCTTGGACATGTTACTTAATCTCTCTGAGCCTCAGTTTCTCTGTCTGTAAAATGGGAATGGTAATCATGGAGCCAAGTCATTGAATGATTATGGGAATTAAATGAGTTAATACATGATAAGTATGGAGAAGACTGATGCATAACAAGGGCTCGCTAGTGCCATTTTCATAGGATATATCTCATTTGATCATTAACCTCATTTCCTCAGAAAAGGAAACTGAGGCTCTGAGAGGTAATGTGATTTGCACAAGGTCACACAGTAGGTAAGTGAAGGAGTCAGATGGAATAGTTGGATATGGGTGACGGAGTCCAGTGCTCTTGGAAGGGCTTTATATGTCTTCCTTAATTCTCTATATGTATTATGGTCACTTCTGTGCGTTTATTTGTGTCTTTAGTTCCCAGGACAGAGCTAGATGTGAGGAGGCATTCAGTAACAGTGTGAATGAATGAATGAATGAATGAATGAATGAAATAGATCTGTGCATTCCTAGCACTTGACCCAGGTCTTCAGTGAGTGAGCCCCTAACAGCACTGGGATCCCACCCTGCTGAGACCTCTGTGCTCCCCTGCAGCCTCAACCTGTCTGCTCACCGAGAATGGCTGGCCCAGCAGGCCTGAGTGTCCCCCTGCCTTGGCGCTGTTAGTGGCTTCAGTGAAAGTGAAGGGCCTCGAGCCTGCTCCCGGGGAGCCGGGCAGGCCTCCTGATAGGGCTTCCTGTCAAGGCTCCAGGCCCAGCCTTCAAACAATGGCAGGGGCTCCAGAAGCAGAAAATCAAAAGAAAAAGAGCAAAATAAAAGTGCAGGGGTGGGGGTGGAGTGGGGAAATTCCCTTTGGGATCTAAGGCATTAGGATGGGGTGACCTGCTTGTGGCCTAGGTAGAAATGGAGTCAGAGGCCCATTTCCCACCTCATCTTATCCCACCCCTGAGGTTGGCCCAGGGTAGCCCTTAGGGTCTCTCTGCCTCCTGCTCACACCCTCTAGACCTGTGATGGCGAACCTATGACACACGTGTCAGCACTGACACGCGTAGCCATTTTCAATGACATGCAGCCGCATACCAGGGAAGTATGGGGCCGCATGCCAAGAAGGATGTTTCATCCTCGGCTCCTGCACAGCCAGGTGCAGTAGCCGAGGATAAAACATTTGCTGTAGTGTAGACACTCTGTGCCGGAGGTCTGTAGGCCAAAACAACAGAACTCCGGAACAGAGCGTCTAGTTCTGGGACTTCTGGTTAGGCCATTTTTCTCCAAGTGACACACCACCCGAGTTATACTCGGTTTTTTGGCAAATTTTGACACACCAAGCTCAAAAGATTGCCCATCACTGCTCTAAACTGTCTTCTACCAGGTGGAGTCTTGAATTCCAAATCTCGCCATGTCACCCACTGCTTAGAAACTCATGCTGGGCGAATGGCCTGGGTCCTTGTCTTGACCCTGGAGACCCTTTGTGATGGGATAGAGCAGTGGTTCTTAACCTGGGTTCTATCGAACCCTAGGGGTTCGATGAGTCGGTCTCAGGGGGTCGGAGAAGCCTCTGCCACGGAGGCCAGAATAAAGTAATACCGTAATTTGTTGTGAGTTCATGCACTTTGCTGGTTTTGTTCTTTGAGCAAGGTGATGTTCATGCATGGCTCATTTTGTGCACCAGTAAAAAAACATATACCTATGTCTTGAATTTGGAAAAAAAATCATATTTTATTTATCACTAAAGAAGGGTTTGGTGAATATGCATATGAAACTGGTGGGTTCGGTACCTCAAAAAAGGTTAAGAACCACTCATTGCACCTTAATTTCAGATACAGCTGTGGTCTGGGGTTCCTTCAGGACAGATGCAGATAGGATGGGAGGGTGGGGGCTGGCAGTGGGGAGGAGCCTGAGGTTTTACAGTGTTCCCCTTTTCTTCTTGCCCTATGCAGAGCCATGAGCCACCAGATCCTGCTGCTCCTGGCCGTGCTGACCCTGGGTCTGGCTACCTCCCAGCACCGAGACAAGGTGCCCTGTAAGATGGTAAGAGTCCTGCCCAGGCAGGGTAAGCTCCCCACAACCCTTCATTCCCCTAGCCCTAGGGTGTTCTACTGTCCCAGCCCCAGGAGCCAGAAGTTAGAGGAGTCAGAAAAGGAATGCATTTAGTGCATTTAAACCTTGCATTTAATTAGCACCTGCTAGAATGTTTAAATGCCTTATTTACTATTAATCCTGTCAGGTAAGAATCATTATTGTCATTTAACAGAGTTGGAAACTGAGGCTTGGAGAGGTTAGGTGATTTGTTCAAGGTCATTCAGCTAGAACCAGTGGGGTCAATATTGAACTATATTCCCCCAAGCTGCCACCACAGGGCAGTGCATCTAGTTGGGTGATGCAGAATTTGGGCTGGACCAGCTGGGAAAGACTTTTCTGTTATTGGGTCCTTCCTGGGGATAAATCCCCTTTTCTAATGGGGCTGTTTGGTTTGGGCCAATCAGCCACATCCCTGCTGAGAAGTCTCTCACTCCTTACTGCCCAGGTCAAGTGCTACCTCCTTCAGGAAGCCTCCTCTGATTCTTCTTAGGCTGACCTCATTCTGTTTTCTCCCTTTTCTGGGCTTCTACAACCCCAAGCTTTCCTCCTTCTCAATGTTGAGCACATGGTGTAGTTGAAAAATAGACCCAGGTCTGTCTCACCTGCCTGACCAAGAACTTCTCTTAAGGGCAGGGAGCAGTTTTGATTCTCTTGGTTCCTTTTCCTCACCCCAAACCAGGGTGACTAGCCCTGAAGTTACTGTCACTCTGTGAGGTACAGGGGGAAAAGACCACCTAGGTCCACTAGCAAGGCTGGGCAGGCACTGAGGTCAAAGCAGCAGCTTGTGCTGGGGAAGGGACAGGCCCTCTGGCAGCCACACTTGCATCGGGACTGGAAACTTCTGACGCAGAATGAGTGGCCCGCTGCTTCTGGAGGGTAGATGTGCTGGCCGACAGGGTTTGGCCGCCCTGCCCTGGGATTTCAGCGTCCTTCTGTTATCACTTTGCTTCAGCTCTTCAGAGCCCTTCTGAGATGCCTAGAACCCAGACTAACAGGCAGAAAAGATCCCAGATGTCACCAAGTGAAGCCCCACGTTCTACCTGGGGAGACAGACTCAGCGAAGTGAGGGGCTTGCACCACCCAGCAAGAAGGGGAGCTGGGTGAGCTTTGGATTGGGGAAAATGAGATAATAGGCAGGAAAGTACTTTCTGGACTACCATCAAAGGGGTTATGATGATTTTTAAAATAGTAAAAAAAAAAAAAGAAAAGAAATTGCTACATACTGAGGGCTTTGTCTCCTTTCACCTGCCCAGAACTCCTCTTTCCAGCTGAGGAAACCGAGGCTGAGAGAAGAGATATGATCCTCCCAGGTTACACAGTTAGGAAGTAACAGCAGTGTTTGAACTCAGTTCTCCAGAGCTTATAATGTTTACTACTGGTGACTCTTACTACCCTATGTTCCTTCTCTCTGCAGGTGGTTAAATGGAGTTGGGTGGCAAGTCTTCTTCCCTCCTAAAAAAAAAGAAGGTGGGCTGGGGCATCCTGGCATCCCAGGTTGCAAAGGAAAGCTCCGAACTTGGCTAAGGGCTGATTCCCCCAAGACCCTTTCCCAAGTAAGTCAGGCACACTAGAGCCCAGGCAGTGGTGAGTGAAATGGAGTGCTGAGGGCTGCTCTGGCCTTGAAGCTCCTTGCCAGACTGCACTGGAGAGCGGGCCAGCTCAGTGCAGCCCTGTCTGCCAGCAGCCTCGTCTGGGCCTCTGACAGGGGCCTGGGCACCTGGGCAGAAAGCAAGTCTTAAGCTCTGGGCTTGGCTTTGTGTCCTGACTCTACTCTCAGAAGGGAGCCTTTGAGTATCCAGAAGTGAAATGGGATGTGGGCTTTCCTGTAGAATGACATGTGACGGTCCCCCCCCCAAAACTCCTCGCCCCCGTCAGTGCTCAGGAAGTAGTGGCTGGTGTTATTACTGTGCTGAAAGACTCAACCTGGGTGCTCAACCAGCTGAGGGCTCAGAGGTCAGGACTGGGCTGGCACCAATAGGAAAAGGACCTCGCAGTGGTAGTTTTGAGCCTCTGACTATCTGATTGGGGAAGCCACCTTCTCCAAACCTCAGTTTCCTTAGGAGTGCAATGGGGTAAATACTCCCTAGAACATTAAATGAGGCAAGGGATCTGTGCGTTCAGCACAAGCTGGTGCTCTTTTGTGTTTCTTTGGCTGTTTCTTCTTTAATCGGGATGGTCCGGGAGTTGATGACCGGATGAGAAGGTCATTCCTGGTGGCCCCAGCTGGCTGAGAGGTTGTAAAGGAGGAAGGGGCAAGGAGTCAGGCAGGATTGGCAAGGTAGCCAGGGTAGATATCTGGTTAACATGGGTGCTCAACTGCAGGGGTGTCCCTGAGCCTCTGAGTAGGCTGGTCACTGTGAAGCATACAGTCCATTTTTTTGTCCTCTTCATCTTGGGGTTCTCGAGAGGAAGCCAACAGTGGGGCCAGACAGGGAACCCCCAGGCTGGTGTTCCTGCCCTGCTGGCTTAGCCACTGACTCACTGTGACTTCGTGCCATCTTCAAGCTCAGTCTCCCCATCTGAGATTTGGGTGATTGGACCCTTTTTGCTCTAACAGTCTTTGACTTTAGCCTGAATTGTAGGATCATCCCTTTTCTTTCTCTTTAGAAAGGTTATTGATTGAGTCAATCCCTCAAACCTTTACTAAGCCAATGATGCTTGGGACTCTTTCATTAATTAAAAAAATTTACTAAGCACTTTCTGTGAGCCAGGTCCAAGGCATCCACATCCATCAAACCAGTTCCTGTTTGCTCTGAGCTCAGTGCCTAGAAGGTCCCCACACAGCCACAATTCAGGAGCCAAAGCTATAACAGAGAAAGCACAGAGGCTATGAGAACCTAAAAGAGGCCCTGATCTGGCCAGCAGTCAGGGAAGGCTTCCTGGTAGAGGAGACCCTACTAGGAAGATCTGGTTGGGAAGGGCATAACCAGCACAGGAAACAGCAAGGAGTAGGCCCACAGGTAGCATTGGGAGAGCACAATAGACAGTGATCAGATATGGTCACTGCGTCTGGGCTGGAGTGGGTTGGGAGGAGAGGGGAGAGTTTATCAGGGGCCACAAACAGTCTTGAATCCTGCTGAGAGTCCTGGAGTTTGCCCTGGAGGGACACAAGCAGAGGGCAGCATTGGGAGAGTGGAATTTGGGAGCAGTTGTCAGGTATTTGGTTGGTGGGTAGGTCAGAAGGGTCAGTGAAGACAGAAGCTGGGGCAGGAGTGGACCTGAGCTGGGTGGTGATAGAAGTCAGACTGGCTGAGAAAGGGTGGGGTCCCTAGTGGGCTAGAAAAGATAAGAGGAAGATTGCACTCACTGGAAAGAATTCTGACCCCAGAAGGCATATGGGATAGAATAAAAAAAAAGCGGGGCCTTTGGTTGTTAAAAGACCTGGGTTCAAAACCCAGCTCAGTTCCTCATCAGATAGTTGATCCTGGAACCTCCCCTATCCTCTCTGAGCTTGGGTTTCTAACAGAGATGATCATATGGATGGGCAGGCTATTGTGAAGATCCAATGAGACTATGGGTCTGAAAATGCTAAATAAAATCTAAAATGCTGAGCAGTTGCTGGGCAAGGATGAGTTACTTTCTGAATAAGAAACCAAAGTGATAATGTAACTTGATGGGGCTTCCACAGTGAAATCATAGTCTTGTTATTGAAGAACGTGGGTTGAGATCCTGGCCATCTTCCCCTTCCCCTTCCTTTTCCCCTTCCCCTTCCCCCTCCCCCATCTCCAGGGGCAGATCCTGGGCAGAGCCATGGGAAGTGAAGCCACTGCCTGGGGTGGGGGTGGGTAGCAGCAGCAGAAGAAGGACATTTCTGGGGAGAGTCACTGAGTAAGCAAGCTCTGGGAACCAGAGCCGTACCCCATGGAATGAGGGCTTGAATGAGATCTGAGGGTGCAGAGCCAAAAACTTATGACAAGAAGGCAAATTGCAAATTTACCCTTTTGGAAACAATTCCCCCAATGTGGATTAATTAGTCTAATACCAGCTGGGTAAATTTAACTACCCAGGCCCAAAGAAGGAACCCAGGGTGTGGAACCAGGAGGCCTGGGGCTCAGCTTGGTTCTGTTCCTCACTGGCTCTGGGTCTATCTAGATCAGTGATTCTTAACCTGGGTTCTATCGAACCCTAGGGGTTTGATGAGTCGGTCTCAGGGGTTCAGAGAAACCTCTGCCACGGAGGCCAGAATAAAGTAATACCGTAATTTGTTGTGAGTTCATGCACTTTGTTGGTTTTGTTCTTTGAGCAAGGTGATGTTCATGCACGGCTCATTTTGTGCACCAGTAAAAAAACATATACCTATGTCTTGAATTTGGGAAAGAAAATCATATTTTATTTATCACTAAAGAAGGGTTCGGTGAATGCGCATATGAAACTGGTGGGTTCAGTACCTCAAAAAAGGTTAAGAACCACTGATCTAGATGATCTGTGGCTCAGTTTCCTGTAAAATGGGATAATAATCAGTGCAGGTATTTTTGTCTATTTGTCCTTCTAACTTTCTATCACCTCTCTATCTGTCCATCCATCAAAGCTTCCTTGAATCCCTCCCTGATGCCAGCTCTGTACTGGGTGCCAGAGATAGGGGCAGGAAGCAGAACGAGGTCATCCAGACATGGGGTGCTGAGGCTAGGATGGAGGAACATCAAACATCCCGGGAGATCAAGGGAGAAAGCTCCTAGCCAAACCTGGCAGGAGCTCAAGCCATCCTTCCTAGAGGCGTGTGTCTGATTCCAGCTCCGACTGTACCCACTAATACCTGCTACTCTCCCTGCCTCCCCTCCTCAGGTGAACAAGGAGGCCTTGTGTCAGTGCCTTGGCCTACTCCAGGTCCCCTCGATGCTTCCACAGGACATTGAGGCCCTTGACCTGTCCGGAAACCAGCTTCGGAGCATCCTGGCTTTGCCCCTGGGCATATACACGGTGCTTCGTCACCTGGACCTAAGCTCCAACGAGATCAGCTTCCTCCAGCCAGGTGTCTTCCAGGCCCTGTCCCACCTCGAGCACCTTAACTTGGCCCACAATCACCTGGCACTGAGCACTGGTGGTCTGGGCCCCCTGCTGCATGTGAAGTCCCTGGACCTGTCTGGGAACAGCCTGTACAGTGGCCTGGTGGAGCAGCTGCTGGGGGAGGCACCAGCCCTGCGCACCCTCGCACTGGGAGAGAATAGCCTGACCCGCCTTGCCCACCAGACCTTCTGGGGCACACCTGCACTTGAGCAGCTGGACCTACATAGCAACGTGCTGATGGACATCGAGGATGGTGCTTTCCAGGCTATGCCCCACCTGACCCACCTCAACCTCTCCAGGAATTCCCTCACCTGCATCTCCGACTTTAGCCTCCAGCAGCTGCGCGTGCTAGACCTGAGCTGCAACAGTATTGAGGCCTTTCAGATGGCCCCAGAGCCTCAGGCTGGGTATCAGCTCACCTGGCTCGACCTGCGGGAAAACAAACTGCTCCACTTCCCTGACTTGGCCGCACTCCCGAGACTCATCTACCTGAACATGTCCAACAACCTCATTCGTCTCCCTGCAGGAACACCCCAGGGAGGAAAGGCCATCCAAGCACCTTCCAAGGGCTTGTCCCTCTCAAACCCCAGCCGGAATGCCAGCACCCATCCCTTCTCCCTACTCTTGAATCTGGATTTGAGCTATAATGAGATTGAGCTTGTCCCTGAGGGGTTTCTTGAGCACCTGACCTCCCTGCGCTTCCTGAATCTCAGCCGAAACTGCTTACGGGCCTTTGCGGCTCAGCGTTTGGGCTCCCTGCCCTGCCTCGTGCTCCTGGACATCAGCCACAATGCGTTGGAGACACTAGAGCTGGGCCCTAGAGCCCTGGGCTCTCTGCGGACGCTGCTCCTACAGGACAATGCCCTGCAGTACTTGCCCCCACACACCTTTGCTGGCCTGGCCAGCTTGCAGAGGCTCAACCTGCAGGGGAACCGGGTCAGCCCCTGTGGGAGGTCAGTTGGGCCTGGACCCTCAGGTTGTGTGGACTTCTCTGGCATCTCCTCCCTCCGCATCCTAAACTTGGTGGACAATGGGATGGAGACACTGTGGGCAGGTGCCTTCCTCCACACGCCACTTACTGAGCTGGACCTCTCTTACAACCCCGGGCTGGATGTGGCCCTGGGGGCCTTGGCTGGCCTGGAGGCCTCCTTGGAGGTCCTGGCTCTGCAGGGCAATGGGCTGGAGGTCCTGCAGATAGACTTGCCCTGCTTCAGCTGCCTCAAGCAGCTCAATCTTGCCGAGAATCGTCTGAGCCGCCTCCCAGCCTGGACGCAGACTGTGTCCCTAGAGGTGCTGGATCTGAGGAACAACAGCTTCAGCCTGCTGCCCAGCAGTGCCATGGGTGGCCTTGAGACCAGCCTCCGGCGCCTCTACCTGCAGGGCAATCCACTCAGTTGCTGTGGCAATGGCTGGCTGGCGGCCCAGCTGCACCAGGGCCGTGTGGATGTGGATGCCACCCAGGACCTGATCTGTCGCTTTGGCTCCCAGGAGGAGGTGTCCCTTAGCCATGTGCGTCCCGAGGACTGTGGGAAGGGCGGGCTCAAGAATGTCAACCTCATCATAATCCTCACCTTCGCACTTGTCTCTGCTGTTGTCCTCACCATGCTGGCCACCTGTTGTTGTATCCGCCAGCAAAAGTTCAACCAACAGTACAAAGCCTAAAGAATCCAGGCTGCTGACCAGCTTGGCCAGGAGACCCTTCCAGGCTATGTGAGGAAGTCAGAGTTACTGAGAAGGCTGAGGTCTGACCCAAGGTCTCACAGTGAGCTAGGGTCCCAGAACTTGCAGCTCTAAATCCCAGCCCAGGGCTTGTTTCCCTGCATCCTGCTGCATCAGTAGGTGACCCACATTCTCGGCCACACATGCGGTGCAGCTGTGGGAGCTAGAAGTTGAGCAGTATCGGGAGTGATAAAGAATGAGGTTGATCTATTGGATCAACAAATCTTCACCAGACATCTGTTCTGTGCACTGCTCTGGGCACTGAGGTTCTGGTGAAGGAGATACATCCCTGCCCTCAAGCATCTCCCAGTCTGGGTAGGGAGGGGGTCACAGAGCCATGCAATGCCCACACAGAGTGTGGAGCCTAGGGCTGCAAAGCTTGGCAGCACAAGCTGAGTGTGAACAGTTCTGCCCCCTCCGCCAGTCCAGGGCCAGGGAGGAGAAAGACCACGAGAATTTGTCTGAGACCTTTCCAAGCAGACTATTTGTCACATCTGATAATAACTTTCAGCTTCTCTGGAAGATGAGGAACTTGTAACTGGAAGAGAACTGGAGCCATATGAGTAGTCTTGGATCCAGCACGCCCTGGGTTTCAGCCAGTACTGGACCATTCTGTTTCCTGCTCTAGACAGGCTCTTTTCCCACCTGGCACCCTCGTGTTGCACACACTGGCCCAAATACTGCCCTAACCCCCACTTCCTGCGTCATCCCCACCCCAGCCTGGCTGGGGAGACAGGAGTTAGAGCCTTAGGTCTCTGGTTCTGCTCTGCACCAGGCTTGGCAGCTGTAACAAACCCAAGCTTGCATCTGCCTCTTTTTTCTTTTCTTTTTTTTTTATTATTTATTTATTCACTTTAGAGAGGAGAAAGAGAGGGAGAGAGAGAGAAAGAGAGAGAGAGAATGAGAAAGAAGGGGGGAGGAGCAGGAAGCTTCAACTTCATATGTGCCTTGACCAGCAGGTTCAGGGTTTTGAACTGGTTTCCTCAGTGTTTCCAGATCGACGCTTTATCCACTGCGCCACCACAGGTCAGGCTGCATCTGCCTCTTAATGACAACCCTGCGAGGCAGGTGTATGATCCCATTTTATACAAGAGGCCCTGAGTCTCCCTCCAGTGTGACCCAGTTAAGAAATGGCCATAACTAAGATTCAGATTCACATCATCCTGACTCCAGGGACAGAGCTTTGTCACTGCGGAGGCTGCAGCCTCTCAGGAGGACAGGAAGTGGCCCTCATTGCTGGGACAGGGCCTGGGAGCATCCTGTGCGGTCCATCCCCACCCGCTTCGCTCCCTCCTCTCTCCCAGCAGGCACAGAGAAGACAGGCAGACACAGGCCCTCTCCTCCTTCTCTGCCTCAGTTTCCCTCATTCCTCCTTTTTCTCTTCTTGCTCTTGCATTCCCATTCTGCAGTGAGTGTAGCCTATAGCGTGAGACCATTGAATCCCACCTCCCCATTGCACAAATAGGGAAATTGAGGCTTAGGAAGAGAAAGAGAATTGCTCAGGGCCTGTAGAAAATAAGTGGACTCAGACCTCATTAGGGGTGTGTGTATGGCAGGGGTTGGGGGTTGAGAGTTGAACCTGGGTGGTGTCCTTCTCTCTCAGCTGTCATATCACAAGGTAACACTGGCACCAAACAGTTTTTTCTGGTCCTCATCGTGCAGGGATTCCCCTCCCTGCCACTCCCCTAGAAAAATGGCTAAAAACAACAATTCATATCTAAACCTCTGCCCCTCACACCCAGAGAAGCCATGGGAAGAAAGGAGGTCCCTGTGCTGTTGTCTTCACCTCCCACCTGTGTGATGCCACAGTGCAGCTCAGGGCAGTACTGGGGAAACCATGAGACAATGAAAATGCCACTCTCTGTGCCCCATTTTACAGATGAGCAAACAGGCCCAGGGAGGGTCCAGGCCTCAGGTAGTCCAGGGCTGGAATTTGGTGTCCTGGCCTCATCTGGGACCCTCAGGGCACCCAGTCTCGGTTGGGGTTGTGAATACAGGTGCCCACTGCACGCGAACACTGTTGCTTAGGCTTGAGGGCAGGTGTGAGCCCCTCTATGCCTGATCTTTGAAAACACTACACAATGCTGCTCTCACCTCCCAGGAGCCAGGCCACAGACCAGGCCTCGGGACCAGCTCTTTGTAAACCCATATGAATGTAGTAAAAAATAATTTTGGAGAAATAGTGTGGCCTGCTAGCCTTGTTCTTGCTTCAGGTGATCAGCACCATTGCCTCCGCTCAAGCCCTGCCCTCCTCTACTCTCATTATGGTCTTGGAACCCTCGTGGCGAAC
This sequence comes from Rhynchonycteris naso, assembly GCA_037038555.1. Lineage (NCBI taxonomy): Eukaryota > Metazoa > Chordata > Mammalia > Chiroptera > Emballonuridae > Rhynchonycteris > Rhynchonycteris naso. The sequence continues at coordinate 316,210,087 of CM072995.1, forward strand.
GCCTAGCGAGAGAGGCCAAGGATCTCTAGGTGGGAGGTTGAGGCTCTGGGTCATAACCACCGTGGACCTTGAGGCCTCAGCACCAATCACATCCTTCACATTCAACAAACCGTGCCCCCATCCCCATCTCCACTGAGAAAAGGGTGGCTTTTGGTAGTTACACGTCTGGCCCCTTCCCTGTGCTCACCCCTCTGTCTCCCTCAGGGTCCTCATCCCCTCCTCTCATTGGCTTCCTCACTGTCCTCTCTTCTCTATATACTTCTTCCTCTCAGACTTCAGCTGTGCTCAAGTTGTGCCCATCTTAAAAAGTGTGCAAAGATCCTTAAACCACTTTTCCCTTCCTTCCCCTATGTCACGGGCAAACTTCTTGGTTAAGTAGCTTCTCCTCCCTCCTCTCCACCCTCAACCCACCCAGGAGGCCATCAGCTCCTCAGAGCCCCACACTGCCCCGGCTAAGGTCACCAAGAGTGTCCTTTGCTAACCTTAGTGCACTTTTCAGCCTGTACTCCCTTGACCTCTTGGCTGTGGGGGCCCCCTATCCTCCCCATCACCCTATCACCCATCACCCCTATCTTCCCCATCACCCCTGTCCTCCCCATCACCCCTGTCCTCCCATCACCCCTGTCCCCATCACCCCTATTCCCCATCATCCCTATCCTTCCCATCACCCCTATCCTTCCCATCACCCCTATCCCCCATCACCCCTATCCTCCATCACCTTTATCCACCCATAACCTCATCTATCTCCATCACCCCATCCCCCATCACCCTGTCCCTCCCCATCACCCCAACCTCCACCAACCCTATCCTCCCATCACCCCATTACTCCCCATTACCCTTATTCCCCCTTCATCCCTATCTCCCCATCACCCCTATCTCCCCACCACCCCATCACCCCATCCTTCATCAACCCTATCCCCCATCACCCCTATGCTTTCCGTCATTCACACCCTTCCCTTGGCACACTCTCAGGCATTTAGGACCCACACCCAGTTTTCACCTTCCTCTCAGGCCATATCTTTCAGGCTCCACTGTGCTCATCTGCCTTGAGCTATCTGAGTGGCGACTACCAGGACGCCTGTCCCAGGCCCTCTTTCCTTGGGAATGTCATCACCCTCATTGCCATAGTCACCCCATTGGGTGATGATGCCCACGTCTCTACCTCCAGCTGGACCCCCTTCTGAGCACTCAGCCCTGATACCCTGGTACCCAGAAGCCTCCCCAGCTAGAGAACTAAAGGTCTCCCAGTGGCTGGAGAACTAGGAGTAAGCAGCCAGGCTACAGCTGAAGGCTGACCTTGGAGGAAGAGCCAGAAGAGTCCAACAGAAGAGCTTTTCTGGCTCCAGGAAGAGAGGTGGAGGGTGAGACTGTGGGCAGTGGGGTCTAGGGAGGGGACCAGAGTCACCCTATGTAGGGTGGAGGGCAGGTGAGGGCTCTGAGACAGAGTCTAGAGAGCATAGAGTGGCTCTCCCCAAAACACACTTTGCAGCTCCTGTGCTGGTCCTCATGTGTCATTGCTGCCCCTTCTCAGCCTCCTGACACCCAAACACTGCCCCTTTTGCAGGTGCCAACATCTTCTCCCCCAAGTTCTTCCTTAATGATGCCCCATCTCCAACCTGCCCCCCACCCCGCAGGCATCCTGGAGATGTCTCCAACCCAGCTTCTTCTCTAGCCTGTGACCTCTCAACTCCCAGCTTCTGCTTCCAGCTCCAAAGGAAAAATTTAAATGCCTATTTCATGGATGGGGCTGGGCAGTGAGAGAGCATGTGAATCAACACCCTAACACCCAGCAGTTGTCCAATGAAGGCCTAGGGAAGACAGTAGAAGGGCTGAGCTCAGCCCAGGGCTTTGTGGACCTCCCACCCAGCCGGGAGTGCATCAGGCCCCTGACCCCTTTTCCTGGCAAACAGAAGTGTTTGCTCACCTGGTCAAGACCCCTAGTGAGGCAGAAATTCCTGTTTTCAGCCAAACGTGGACATAGCTGCCAACTAGGTCATCAGAGCATCCGGCAAGTACCAGGGGGAGGGGAGGCCCTCGCCTACTCAGTTGCAGACAGCCTGCAGTGCCAGGTCACCGGACTCATTTATTCAGTGAGCTGTTATGGCATTCCAGGAGGCAGAGGGTGGCCCAGGAGCCAAGCTTGTAGGTCAGGTGGGAGGAGAGGTGGGCAGCATCCATGGCCCAAAGCTGCCTCCCTTCTCAGTCCCCTGACCTAGCACATCTCCCAGGACCAGGATTCACTGTCTGCTTTCTGTGCCCGTCCTTTAGGCTGCTCTGAGGCCCAGTCCCTGAGATCGCCTAGCGGCCCAGCCCATCTCTCTCTAACCCAGTGGTTCTTAACCTGGGTTCTATCAAACCCTAGGGGTTCGATGAGTCAGTCTCAGGGGTTCAGAGAAGCCTCTGCCATGGAGGCCAGAATAAAGTAATACCGTAATTTGTTGTGAGTTCATGCACTTTGTTGGTTTTGTTCTTTGAGCAAAGTGATGTTCATGCATGGCTCATTTTGTGCACCAGTAAAAAAACATATACCTATGTCTTTAATTTAGGAAAAAAATCATATTTTATTTATCACTAAAGAAGGGTTCGGTGAATGCGCATATGAAACTGGTGGGTTCAGTACCTCAAAAAAGGTTAAGAACCACTGCTCTAACCACTTCTCACCTGTGTTCAGAGCTGACAATAACTGAGCACTTCTGAACGTGCTCAGTAATTGTCATGTGTAATTCTAACAGTCTTTGAAGATATTTCTATTATTATCATCCTCATTTTAGAGAAACTGAGACTCAAGTTCCCACAGCTGAGAAGTGCCAAAGCTGAGACTTAAATGCAGGTTTGCCCAGCTCCAGAGCCAGTGATCTCTACCATTAGGGGGCACTGCCTCCTGACCTGCCCCAACACCAGGCTCTCTCCCACTTCCTCCACCTGAAATGTCTCACGCACCCTGCCCCCACCTGCCAAACCGCTCATCTTTCAACCACTGCCCACATCACCTTCTCTGGGGAAACTGCCCTGATGTCCCTCTTCCAGCTGCCCAGAGCCCAGAACTGCCCTGGACCACAGCATTGGAGTGTGTAAAGCCAGTAGTCGCGGCCACCATCACAGCAGCCTGACCCGTGCAGGTTCACATTAGATTCAGACAGTCGGTAATGAAACAACGGAGCCAAGAACTGGTGAGCCATCAGCTTTAATTCTAGCTTGCACCTGGCGGGCAAGCAAAAACACACACTGGGCTCCAAAACCCATTCATTCAGTGCTCACAAAGCTACTGACTTATCTGAGTTTCCTAGAATCAAAGGTTTCTAGCTCACCAGACTTATTCACCTCTGTTTCCCATCTCCTTCTCTCTACACAAACTCTGCACAAACTGGCTTCTTCCTCAGCATTCTACCATCTTGGCTGCTTCTCCTGGCCTCCATGTGGCCTTCATCTGCTCTCTTCTCTAATACTAATCCCAGGAACCGAGAGAGAGATCAAGCTACTTACTGGTCTGTCCCACTTTATAATGTAGAAATCCAAACCCTTAATCCAATCTACAAACAAGAGAGTCTCTGATACAAAGTCACCCATTTGAGGCATAATGGGATTCCTCAGGAGAGTGCACCACCCTACATCATCCAATCAGTCAAGGGCGTGGGGAAAAGCTTACTCTTAAAACTAAGCCTTAGGCTATAATGACCTGGCCTGCCCACAGCCTGTTCCCCATTACACATTAATATCAGTGGACTTGCATGTGGGCAGCGCTATCTTTAACAAAGTGAGCATATTATATTTTATCTGCCCAACAGGGTGTCTGCCTAATCTGCCACCAGCTGAGAGCTCGTAGGGGTAGGCCACTACTGGAGTCCTTTCTGTGTCCCTAGGGTCCATGAGCCAATGCAAAAGGGAGTTCAGAAAAGGTTTTCTGAATGAATGGCCCCTGCTCTCTGAAACTAAGAAACTCAGCAATTAAGACCAGCCTTCAGACAGAGAATGGGATGACAGTTTCTCAGACAACCCAGGGGACACAGAGGACACAGAAAAGGATGCAGAGTGCGTGCTGCCTAAAAGCAGCAGTGGCCAGTGCTGTGGAAAAGAAACAATCTTCTCTCACCTCCTTTCATTTCCCTTCAGTTTCTTCTTGCCTCTAAGACCCTGTCTGATCTTCTTCCCCTCCCCCCACTCTCCTCTTCTTTTCCTCCCTTGGTCTTCTCTCTTCCCTCCAGCCAGTTTTAGCCTCACTGGAAGCAGTTGGGGCCGTGGTGGTGAGAACAGGCTTGGGTGGAGGGGAGGGAGACCCAAGCTGTTTATAGGAACTGGAGCAGCTCCATCCATCAGCTCTGTTTGGAGTTGGAGACCAAGCATAATAAATACCTTGGCTCCTCCCCAGCTGTGCTTTCCCTGAACTTGGCCATGCGAACTCTACAACTCTCTGGCCTGCTGGTTCTCAGGACCCAGCTCCCTACTCCACCCACCCTGCTCCCACCTCCCACCAAGCTGCCCTGGAAAGAGCCCTGCCCCTGGGATCAGAAAAACAGGCCTGAATCTGCCACTGTTTTGCTTTGGGAACAAAGGCAAACCAAGCTACTTGTCTGTGCCTCCAGCTCCCCCTTCATAAAATGGTGTCATAACCACTGCCCCTCAAGCACACAGAGTGGCATGAGCATCCACACTCTGCCAAGTCCTGGGTTGGGGGAAGATCCCTGGGAACAGTCAGACAGAACCACTGCCTTTCGGGTGGAGGGACAGGCCATACCAGAGCACAGACAGGAAGTGGTCAGCGCCACAGGGGAGGTCCAGATTTTGTGTTCAGGGGATTTGTTTGCCACAGGGAGTGGTTCTTCCATCTGGAGGAGTGAGGTGGACTTCGAGGACATCTGGGCTGGCCCTGTTAGTTAGGGTAGGATTTCAGCTTGTGAAGATGGGGAGAGGCTCCTCCAGAGTGCAAAAATTGGACAGTGCAAATGCATGAGCGAGTCGGGCAGGGGGAAGATGCTGTTGCGGGTGGGGCAGGAGCAGTCTACCTGTGCCCAGCCTTCATCCTATCACTCCCAACTTTGTCCTTCTCGACCCTATAGCACCTTCTGCTTTTACCTTCTATTCTGGAATCTTCCCTCCTTCCCTGAAGAACTTCCGACTCACTCAGCTCTCCCAAGTTGTGGATGCATCCTGGAATTCTACAGTCATATCCCCATTCCAACATCTCTCCAAAAAGCCACCCTAGAAAATGGAAGACTCAGATCAGGGAAAAAGTCATTAGCCAAAAGCACATGAATAAAGGAATGAATAAAAGAGTGAGTCAATGACAAAGAGAATAAGTAAGTGAATTACTGAATTCAGCTGAAATTTCTTAAGTCCCTGCTATAAACCATGCTAGGCGCTGTATACACCAGGTCGCTCTGCTTGTGGTGTTCACTGTTTATTGGGGGAAATAGACATTAAACACCCAGACACACACACTGGAATAAAGATAAAATGGCAAATTATGATGAGACCCATGAAAGGAAATAATAGGGAGGCGTAACTGAACTGAGTGAACTCAGAGAAGTTCCCTCTGAGGATGTAATCTGTAAACCAGTGGTTCTTAACCTTTTTTGAGGTACCGAACCCACCAGTTTCATATGCACATTCACCGAACCCTTCTTTAGTGATAAATAAAATACGATTTTTTTTCCAAATTTAGTTTTGCCCGTGCAAGACAAGAGTTGCTCAACTTGGCATTGCATATCATGCAGATAGGACGCTGACTCCCATCCCATTCTGTGATACATGTGAATCCATGTTGTACATATTCGTCCGACCACTTTCTTTTTTTGCTCAATATATTTAGTATGGATTAAAATATTAAGAAAGAAACCACACGACGTACAACTACGACAGCCGTTGACTACTGCGCGCACTAAATTCCCCGCAGCACTGGTTGGCCAAGCAATGTAACGTGATCCTCTGCAGCAAGTGATGGCCAAGCGGGGCGTGTCATCACGACTTTACACAAGTGTGTCTTTACCTTCGCGGCAGAGGCTTCTCCGAACCCCTTGAGACCAACTCATTGAACCACTAGGGTTCGATAGAACCCAGGTTAAGAACCACTGCTATAAACTAAGACTGCAGGAGGACTTAAGTTGAGTGAGTGAGTAAATTAATATACCTTTCCCCCTTACTTCCATGAATTTGCCAAAATGCCTGCAGAGAGAAAGAGCAACACATTCTAGACTCTGAGGTTCATTTTCATGCACTGAAATCAGCCCCTATACTGGGATCCTCCCTGTTTCCCCACTCCTTAGTGCCTTGGCTGCCCATTTTAGAATTATGGAGAAAAATATGGAAGGCCACATGATGGTGGGAGGACGTTAAAGAAGGGCTTTCAGGAGTCAATCATTGTAAGGCTAGGGGGCCAGCTAGGCTGCAAGTAGGAGAGTCCAGTTCCAAAGGCCCCTGCTTTTATGGGCTTAGCTCCCTCCTCCATTTCTCCCCCACCCATGTCACCTTGCACACTCCTCTTTCATTCTAGATAAGTTATTAACATTCCTATATCTAATCTTCTGTATATTTTCTCCATCATCAGTCATTAACACATTTAAATTATATGCAAATACATATATGCATGTATCAGTGTTTTATACAAATGGAATTGTATTATATACATTTTTCTGCTTCTTCCTTTTATTATTCAAGCACACTTCAAGGAAATCCCCCCAAACTGACATAACTGATTCACTTTTGACAGTACATAATATTTCATAATGTGCATATTCCAAAATTTATTCAGCCATTCACCAATTGATAAATATTTTTTGAAGCTATAAACATGCTGCAAATATATTCTTGTTCACATGACTATAGTCTCTGGGATTCGCATTTCTGTTGGATAAATACTTATAAGTGAGATTCTAGCTCAATGGATAGATATTATATACATATTATGTGTAATTCTAATAAAGCTTCCCTTTCCAAAGGACAGTTATAGTTTACATTTCCACAAGTGCAACTTATGAGAGTGTCTGTTCATTTTTTACATGTTTATTGTCAAAACAGAGCAAAGTGATTGGCTTTTGTATATTTATCTTGTATCCAATAACCTTATCAATTTTTCTTAATTCAAAAAGGTTTTTTAAAATTTGTTTCTTTGTGTTTGCATTTATTTTTGGTTTTTGTTTTTCTGCTAGAGGCCCTTGAGTTTTCTAGGTATACAATCTTTTAATGGCTTCTCTGTTGCCACAGCCCCTTTGCTTCCCTCACCACCATGGCATCTGCTTCTATCCAGGCTTATCCTTGCCCAGCCTGCAGCCAGGTTGCAGGAACCCTCACTGACCACCAAAAAGCTCCTTCTCCCATGACCTTTCCCCCCATGACCAAGGGTCCATCCAATCCCGTTTTCCTGGTTTACGGTAGCAGAGTGGAAGTGTGGGTGGGGAGTTCAAAATCTCTGTTGCTCTGTCCCACAGAGTGAATTTGTTCCACCCTAACTGGAATTCTGTTCTCCTCCCAGAGCAAAGGTTGAAAACTGGTGGCCTATGGGCCCAATTTAGCCTTCAGGCATGCTTTGTTTGGCCCAGGCAGTGGTTTATGTAAATTTGGGTTAGTTGCCAACATCAGAAAACTGGAAGTATTGCTTTATATGGGAACATATGAAAATCTGTATTTCTGATTTTTCTCAAAATCCTGGGAAATCTAAAAACCTGGGTCCCCTTGGCAGTCTGAGAAAGCCTATGGGCCCCTTCTCAGAATACAATTTTCAAATTCATAAAACAAATAATACAGATTATTACAAAGAAATTCATTTTATCGACTATAGTTATTGTAATATTAAAAAATAATTGTGCTTTGATAATACATTATATAATGATATCTAGTGGCAAGTCCAATAACTATTGTAATTTTGAAGCACTGATGAATATGAACAATATTTTGAGAGATTTGCAACAGCTGTAACAGGACATGAAAACATCTGTGATTTCTGACAGTACTGCTAATGTCACAGGGACTGGTGATACTGCAAGGGTTTGTGGCCTATGTTCATGATGGGAAGAGCTATTAAATTTTAGTTGGAGGCTAATGATGAAAATAAGGATGTAATTATTTTCATTTTTTAAATTTTTATTAATTTTAATGGGGTGACATTAATAAATCAGGGTACATATGTTCAAAGAAAACATCTCCAGGTTATCTTATCATTCAATTATGTTGCATATCCATCACCCAAAGTCAAATTGTCCTCTGTCACCTTCAATCTGGGTTTTTTTGTGCCCCTTCCCTCCCACTTCACCCTCCCTCTCCTCCCTCCCCCACCCGTAACCACCACACTCTTGTTCATGTCTCATAGTCTCGCTTTTATGACCACCTATATATAAAATCATGCTGTTCCCAGTTTTTTCTGTTTTACTTATTTCACTCCGTATAATCTTATCAAGGTACATCCATTTTGTTATAAATGATCTGATGTCATCATTTCTTATGGCTGAGTAGTATTCCATAGTATATATGTACCAAAGATTTTTAATCCACTCTACCTCTGACGGACACTTGGGCTGTTTCCAGATCTTCGCTATTGTGAACAATGCTGCCATGAACATGGGGGCACATTTCTTCTTTTCGAACAGTGCTATGGTGTTCTTAGGGTATATTCATAAAAGTGGGATAGCTGGGTCAAAAGGCAGTTCGATTTTTAATTTTTTGAGGAATCTCCGTATTGTTTTCCACAGTGGCTGCACCAGTCTGCATTCCCATCAGCAGTGCAGAAGGGTTCCCTTTTCTCCACATCCTCGCCAGCACTTATTGTGTCGTTTTGCTGATGAGCGCCATTCTGACTGGTGTGAGGTGATATCTCATTGTGGTTTTAATTTGCATTTCTCTAATGATTAGTGATGTTGAGCATTTTTTCATATGCCTATTGGCCATCTGTATGTCCTCTTTGGAGAAATTTCTATTCATTTCTTTTGCCCATTTTTTGATTGGATTGTTTGTCTTCCTGGTGTTGAGTTTTATAAGTTCTTTATAAATTTTGGTTATTAACTTCTTATCAGACAAGCAGTCGAATATGTTCTCCCATTGTGTGGTTTGTCTTTGTATTCTGTTCTTATTGTCTTTAGCTGTGCAAAAACTTTTTAGTTTGATATAGTCCCATTTGTTTATCTTGCCTTTTATTTCATTTGCCGTGGAGATAAATCGGCAAATATATTGCTGCGACAGATGTCAGAGAGCTTACTGCCTATGTTTTCTTCTAGGATACTTATGGTTTCATGGCTTACATTTAAGTCTTTTGTCCATTTTGAGTTTGTTTCTGTGAATGGTGTAAGTTGATGGTCTAGTTTCATTTTTTTGCATGTAGATGTTCAATTTTCCCAAAACCATTTGTTAAAGAGGCTGTCTTTACTCCATTATATGTTCCTTCCTCCTTTGTCAAATATCAGTTGTCCATAAAGCTGTGGGTTTATTTCTGGGTTCCCTGTTCTGTACCATTGATCTATGTACCTGTTCTTATGCCAGTACCAGGCTGTCCTGAGTATAATGGCCTTGTAGTAAACCTTGATATCCGGAGGAGTGATACTTCCTGCTTTATTTTTTCTTTTTAAGATTGCTGAGGCTATTTGTGTTCTTTTCTGGTTTCGTATAAATTTTTGGAATATGAGTTCTATATCTTTGAAGTATGTCATTGTTATTTTAATTGGTATTGCATTGTATATGCTTCCACTTGTTTGTATCTTCCATGATTTCTTTTATCAATGTTTTATAATTTTCCGAGTACAAGTCCTTAACCTCCTTGGTTAAATTTACTCCTAGGTACTTTATGTTTTTGGTTGCAATAGTGAAGGGTATTGTTTCCTTAATTTCTTTTGCTGACAGTTCATTGTTGGTATATAAAAATGCCTCTGATTTCTGAGTATTAAGTTTATATTCTGCCACCTTGCTGAATTCATTTATAAGGTCCAGTAGTTTTTTGACTAAGACTTTAGGGTTTTCTATATACAATATCATATCATCTGCAAATAGTGACAGTTTTACTTCTTCTTTTCCAATTTGAATACCTTTTATTTCTTCTTCTTGTCTGATTGCTGTAGCTAGGACTTCCAGAACTATGTTGAATAAGAGTGGTGAAAGGGGGCACCCCTGCCTGGTTCCTGATCTTAAGGAGATTGCTTTTAATTTTTGCCCATTTAGTATGATGCTTGCTGTGGGTTTGTCATAGATGGCCTTTATCATGTTAAGGAATGTTCCCTGTATTTCCACTTTACTGAGAGTTTTGAGCATGAATGGGTGCTGGATTTTATCAAATGCTTTTTCTGCATCTATTGAAATTATCATGTGATTGATTTGCGAATATTGAACCAGCCTTGCCTCTCCAGAATAAATCCCACTTGATCATGGTGTATGATTTTTTTCATATATTGCTGGATCCGGTTGGCTAATATTTTGTTGAAAATTTTAGCATCTAAATTCATCAGGGATATTAGCCTATAATTTTCTTTCTTTGTGTTGTCTTTGCCTGGGTTTGGGATCAGAATTATGCTCGCCTCATAAAAGGAGTTTCTCTTATGAGGAACTCATAAATTCTCATAAAATTCATTTCTCTTGAATTTTTTGAAATAGCTTGAGGAGGATAGGAGTTAGTTCTTCTTTGAATTTTTGGTAGAATTCACTTGTGAAGCCATCAGGTCCAGGACTTTCCTTTGTTGAGAGTTTTTTGTTAACTGTTTCAATCTCATTTATTGTAATTGGTCTGTTTAGGTATTCTGATTCTTCCAGATTGATTTTTGGAAGGTTATATGATTCAAGAAATTTGTCCATTTCGCCGAGGTTGTCTAATTTTTTGGCATAGAGTTCTTCATAGTATTTTTTTAGAATACTTTGTATTTCTGTTGTGTCAGTTGTTATTTCTTGACTCTCATTTCTAATTTTATTTATTTGAGTCCTCTCTCTTTTTTTCTTGGTGAGTCTAGTTAAAGATTCATCGATCTTGTTTACCTTTTCAAAGAACCAGCTCCTGGTTTCATTGATCCTCTGTATTGTTTCCTTAGCCTCTATGTCATTTATTTCTGCTCTAATCTTTATTATTTCCTTCCTTCTACTAGTCCTGGGCTTTATTTGCTGTTGTTTTTCTAGTTCTTTTAGATGCAGAGTCAAGTTGCTTATTTGAGCTTTTTCTAGCTTCTGATGGTATGCCCATAGTGCTATGAACTTCCCTCTCAGTACTGCTTTTGCTGTGTCCCATAAATTTTGAGTTGATGTATGCTCATTATCATTCATTTCTAGGAACTTTTTTATTTCTTCTTGATCTCATTGTTAATCCATTCATTATTTAATAACATGCTATTTAGTTTCCAAGTGTTTGAGTATTTTTCAGTTTTTCTTTTGTTTCATGCCATTGTGATCAGAGAAAATGCTTGATATGATTTCAATCTTCTTAAATTTATTGAGACCACTTCTGTGTCCTAACATGTGGTCTATTCTAGAAAACGTACCGTGAGCACTTGAAAAGAATATATATTCTACTGCTTTAGGGTGAAAAGTTTTGAAGATACCTATTAAATAGAGTTGATCTAGTGTATCCTTTAAGTCTGCTGTTTTTTTATTAATTTTCTTTCTTGAGGATCTATCCAGTGATGTTAGTGAGGTATTGAAATCCTCTACTATTATAGTATTGCTGTTAATCTCGCCCTTTATATCCATCAAAGTCTGCTTTATGTATGTCGGGGCTCCTATGTTTGGTGCGTAGATATTTATAATGGTTATCTCTTCCTGTTGAATTGTTTCCTTTATCATTATGTAGTGTCCTTCTTTATCTCTTACTACAGCCTTTGTTTTAAAGTCCATTTTGTCAGATATAAGTATTGCTACCCCGGCTTTTTTTTCATTTCCATTTGCGTGAAATATTTTTTCCCATTCTTTTACCTTCAGTCTATGTGCAATTTTTGTTTTAAGGTGTGTCTCTTGTAGACAGCATATGTATGGGTCCTGTTTCTTTATCCACGCAGCTACCCTATGTCTTTTGATAGGATCATTTAATCCATTTACATTTAAGGTTATTATTGATATGTAGTTGTTTATTGCCATTTTATTCTTTAAAGCTGTATTCTTCTTTTGCTATATTCTTTTCCACCTTTGAACTGTTCACAACAGGCCCCTTAGCATCTCTTACAGAATTGGTTTGGTTTTAATGAATTCCTTGAGGGTTTTTTTTTTTTGTCTGGGAAGCTCTTTATTTCTCCTTCAATTTTAAACATTAGCCTTGCTGGATAGAGTAGTCTTAGTTATAGGTTCTTGTTCTGCATTACTTTGAATATATCTTGCCATTCCCTTCTGGCCTCAAGTGTTTCTGTTGAGAAGTCGGATGTCATCCTTATGGGGGCTCCTTTGTAGGTGATAGCCTTTTTTTCTATAGCAGCTTTTTAAAAAATTTTTATTTATTCATTTTTAGAGAAGAGAGAGAGAGAGAGAGAGAGAGAAGGGGGAGGAGCAGGAAGCATCAACTCCCATATGTGCCTTGACCAGGCAGCCCAGGGTTTCAAACTGGTGACCTCAGCATTTCTAGGTCAAGGCTTGATCCACTGCACCACCACAGGTCAGGCTCTAGCAGCTTTTAAAATGTTCTCTTTATCCCTTAGCTTTGGTATTTTACCTATGATGTGTCTTGGTGTAGATTTCTTTGGGTTTCTCTTTAATGGAGTTCTCTGTGCTTCTTGAACGTGTGAAACATTTTCCAGTCTTCATTTAAGGAAGTTTTCAGCTATGATTTGATTGAACAAAGTTTCTATACCTTGTTCTTTCTCTTCATCTTTGGGAACCCCTATGATGCGGATGTTATTTCTCTTCATGTTGTCACAGAGCTTTCTTAGAGTTTCCTCAGATTTTTTGAGTCTCTTTTCTTTTTTCTTCTCTGCTTCTGTGCCTTTGTTTATTTTGTCCTCTAACTCACTGATTTGATCCTCAGCTTCATCCATCCTGCTTTTAATACCTTCCATTGTGGTCTTCAGTTCTGATACTGTATTTGTCATTTCTGTCTGATTCTTTTTTATTATTTCAATTTCGTTTTTTATACTTGTTATCTCTTTATTTAGGTGTTCGTAATGACTATCCATTGTTGCTCTAATCTCTTTGAACATCCTAACTATCATTATTTTAAACTCTGCATCTGGTAATTTGGTTATATCTGGTTCATTCAGGTTCTTCTCTGGGGATTTCTCTTGATTCATTTGGGTTCCATTTCTCTGCCTGCCCATTTTGTCTGTGTATAAGAAGGGTGTGGCCACTGGCGTCCAATGGGTGTTGCCTCTGTGTTCCCCAGGTGTGGTCTGTCTGCAGGCCCACCACCCCCTCTGCCACTGCCTAGGGTGGTTGGGTATGGGCGTTGCCTGCACCCGGCCCACTGCGGCTGTTGCTGTGATTTCTGCCTCTCCTCCACAGGAGGAGCTGTGTTCTCTGCCCAGCTCTACAAGCCTCAGCCTGTCTGGGCCTTCGCCTCGCCCCCACAGGTGGGGTTGCGCACCACACTTAAGCCACAAGCCTCAGCACCATGGGTAGGGGTGAGCACCTTTGCTCAGCTGCGGACCCTGCCTGTTCCTGGGCTTCCGCCCAGCCCCCACAGTCAGAGCCAGCTCACCACGGTTTCTTGGCTGGTTGGGGCTGCTGGCGTGCACTTAGCTGCCAGCCTCCGCCTGTCCCCAGCTTTAGCCCCGCCCCCGTGGTTCGGGCCAGCCCGCGCAGGGTCGCAAACCTCGGAGGCCAGGTGATGCTGCACACCCACGGGCCCCTGCTCAGCAGCAGATCTCTGCCCGTTCCTGGCCTCCCGCTTTTCCCCCATAGGTGGGGCTGCAGGCGGCCCGCAGCTGCCAGACCGCTTTTGCATGTCCCCTCTTCCCCTGCTTGGCTAGACCGAGCTCACGCTGGCTGGGCCCCCACCCCCACAGACAGAACCGCGTTCAGCGTCCTGCCGCCACTGTCCCTCCAGCAAGCCCTCAGCAGTGTGGGTAGGGACACTGCAGCTCAGACCCTAACACTCCATACTGTAGTCCTGGAAGCTCCCTCCGTCTAAGCAGCTCTGCTCTAAGTGCTGCGGGAGAGCTTGTTTGGCTGGTGTCCTGCCTCCCTTGCTGGTATTGCTAGTTCCAGGGGAAATATTTGTTCTCAATTAGGGAAGTGACTCAGCCCAGGGGTTAGGGTGGCTGTCCCTCAGAGTGTTTCTCCCTGTGCCACCCAGTCCACTCTCTCTTCCCGCTGCTCCGATCCTCTCCTCTGTCCCCGTTCCCCGCAGCCCCGGGTGAGTGGTTATGAGAGAGGTTTTCTGCACTGTCCCTTTAAGAAGAATCCTGGGTCTGAGAAAACTATCTCTTTCTCACAAACAGTATCCTCACTTGTTTCACAGCTCAATACTGTCCAAACGCCTCTTCTGGGCTCTGGTGCTGCAGGCTGGGGCTTTGTTCCTCGGACCCAGGTCCCTCCCTCTCCACTAAACTCTCTTCCCGCCACGCGAGTCTCTCTGGGCTGCCGTTCGCTCCAGGGAGCTGGGCAGCCCTTTCTACATTTTCACTTTTCCTACCAGTCTCAATGTGGCTTCTTCAGTGTTCCTTGGTTGAAGAGTCCACTTAGTTTAGTTCAAAGTTGGTTTATCCAGATGATGGTTCTTAAAATTAAGTTATAATCCACTTTGGTTCCAGGAGTTGGAAGTTGGTACATCCACCTACTCCTTCGCCATCTTGCAATCCTGCCGTAATTATTTTCTCATCCAAGTTCACAGACCCCAAGAATTCTACCCCTGGGTCCCATGAACCTCAGGTCAAGACCCCTGTTTTTTTGGAGAAGGTGTTAATGGCAGCTACAACTGAACCACAATAATAGAGAAACACAATCCCATAGAAACCATTCCAGTCTTGAGTGTTCTTATTTAGGGTAAGGTTGAGGTGCAAATTAAATCACTTTTTCTGGAGAACTCTTTGGCCATATGTTCCAAGAATCTTAAAAATGTGCATCTGCTTTAACCCAGCAATTCTGTTTCTAGGAGTTTATCCTAAGGAAATAAAGATGTAGCCAAAGGAAAATTAAGTGTGAGGCTGTTTATCATAGCCAAGGTCACATCCAGCTTTTGTGGACATTGAAGCTTATACAGTTTAGAGGGCCCCTTTAAAAAAAAAAAAGACAAACTCATGAATATAAAATTGCTAGACCTGCCTGACCTGTGATGGAACAGTAAATAAAGCATCTGGAATACTGATGTTGCCGGTTTGAAACCCAGGCTTGCCTTTGCTTTGTCAAGGCACATACAAGAAGCAACCACTACATGTTGATAATTCTAACTCCTCCCTGCCCCTCTTCTCTCTCTCTCTCTCCTTTGTCTAAAATCAATAAATAAAATCTTAAAATTGCTGGACCCTCCTGGGTAATCGGATATAGAGGTCCTGAGGAAGTGAGGGGCTCTGCAGCTTAAGTTTCATAAGTTTCACCTAAATTAACTCAATTATAGCATTACTAATAATAATCTAAAGTTAGAAACAACTTAACACTATCGTGGTTGGATATAATAAATTATAGCATATCTAATCAAGGGAATTTGATCAGTCACTTAGAATGATATCAATGTAGAGATGTATTTATTGACATGAAAAGATGCTCAAAACATAATATGGAGTGAAAAGGCTGGTTCTAAAATACGTGAAAGATCCAAGTTTTGTTTTAAAAACACACACACATTAGTTATGTGTAAAGGGATGTTAAATGGGACTTTTCCTGTCTCCGAATTGCTACTCTCCCAGAACCTTAAATATAGCACCAGACACAACCCGGAAGGATTCCAGCAATCATAACGTCTTCACCCCTTCACCCGCCTCCAGCCTCACTGCAGGCACTGTCCTGGCAGAGGAGGACGGGGCTGAGGCTTTCCGTGGGGCGAGATGTTGTGTGTCACCCTACACAGCTCAAGGCAAGTGACTGGGGCTTTTCTGGAGCTTAAGGGACACAGAGCCTGAGCTCCCCTCTCCCATGGAGAGATCTGAAGAGAAAGATGATGGGAGCTGCCCTGGTGGTAGCCGAGGTGGGGGTGGAGGCTGCTGTGGGAGCAGCCTGTGCTTTCAGAACTTGGCAGAAAAGAAAAAAATGTTTTCAAAAAAGGACCAATTGGACATAGTGCAAGGTCTCTGGGCATGAGATACCCTGGGAGATCCTTGTCCAAAAAGTCTTCCGCCCGAAGAAAGACCCCTCAGTTGGAGTGGAGGGGACAGACACAGGTGGTCAGCCAGGGGTATGTCCCCTAAGCCCAGGAACCAGCAGGAGGAGACCACAAAGAAGGCTCTACAACCCCCAAAAATGTTTACATCATGAGAGCAAGAACAAGAGTTTGGCCATCTACCACTCAGAGGTGTCTAATGCCAGCCTACAATGATTCTGTTTCAAACAGGTCGTCACTTTCCTCTGCCTTCCCAGAAGTCCCACGCACCCCTGAACCTGAGTCACAGATGAAGACACAGAACAAAGGAGAGACGAACAATCCTTCCTGTCCCTACTACAGGTTTCTGAATGGTGTCGGGCTGAGAGCTGCAAAGGAAGAGAGAAGCTTTGAGAAACTCGTTTGTTTGTTTGTTTAATTGAGATGTGATTTTCATTTGATAAAATTCACCCTTAGTGTACATTTTGTCAGTTTTGATAAATACATACAGTTGTGTACCCACCACCAAAATCAAGATGTGAAACATTTCCATCACCTTGAAAAGTTCTTTTTGTGCACCTCTATCGTCAGCTCCTTTCTCTGTCCCCAGCCCTTAAGCAATCACTGATCTGTTTTTCTGCCATAGTTCTGCCTTTTGCAGAATGCCATATAAGTAAAATCACACAGTATGTAGACTTTCAAGTCTGGGCTCTTTCACTGAGTATAATGCACTTGACATTCATCTATTTTCTTGAGAGTATTAGGTTCCTCCTCATCCTCACCAACACTTGGCATTGTTATTGTTGCTTTTAATCCATTTCATAGAAGTATAGTAGCAGATCAAAGATTTTTGGTTATTTTGATATTTTTTTCAATATGTCTTTTGCAAATTTTCTTCTGGAGGCTAAAATAAAGTTTTATTTGAATTCAACTTGATTTTTTTTTCACTTTTAGTTTTGAAACCATTTCAAATTGGTAGAAGTATTGTGAGACTAGGACAAGAAACTCCCATAAAGCCTTTACTCAGACTCACTAACTTTTCGCTTTGGCTCTTTCTATCTCTGTGTACACAGTAGTACACACTTTGCCCAAACCATTTGAGAGTGCATTGCATCATTACGCCAAATATTCGACATGTATTTCCTAAAGAGAAAAAGACATTCTCTTACACAACAACAGCATAGTTATCAATTCAGGAAACTTAACATTGCTATTATCTAATCCTCAGACCAGATCTAAATTGCGAAATGCTTTAATAATGTCTTTTATAGCAACTTCCCCTCTGATCCAGGATTCCATCCAGGATCACACATGCTATTTAGTTGCTGTGTCTCTTTTATCTTCTTTAGGGTTCCTCAGTCTTTCGTTGTCTTTTATGACATGGACACTGTAGATAAGTCTGGGCCAGTTTTGAAGAATGGTTTTTCAATTTTAGTTTGTCCGGTGTTTCCCCTGCTAGGGTCTGTCTTTTTGGAAGAAATACTACAAAAGTCATGTGTCTTGCTCAGGTCACCACTGAGAATAGCTTTAGGTAGGACAAAACACTGGAAAGAGAATATTCACCTAAAAACTAAGTGGAAGGATTTCAGGTAATTTTTAGTTTCTTCATGGACTCATCCATAGAGTGGACTCATACCCACCCCCCACCCCCACCTCCAAACTCTGCCCTCTTACCCAATTCAGATTAGACTTTGACCTCTGATGCTCCAGGAGAAAGGTCACAGTCAAAAGGTAAAGAAAATTATGCTGTGTAATCTTTGCCTTTTGAATTTCTAATATCCCTGGTCTTTCCACTGAAGAGATCATCCGGGGTCATTTTTTACTGAATGCAATTTTTACCTTCTAGTTATAAGATGAAATGCCATTGTATTTTCAGACTTTTTATAGTCAACTTATATTATTTGTGAGTGGTAAGAAAAAAATGATACTAAAAAAAATGAAAAACCATCTGTTTCCATAAATTGACATTTTGAACTGTGACCAGAAACCTCCGCAGACTGGGGTGGTGATGGCTCTTTCTTTTCTGTGGCTCTTTCTTTTCTGCTCTCTCACCAAGACTGACAGCTGTCAGAGAGGGGATGGAGGCGGACTGATTTATATGTCACTATAGACATCATGGAAATTCTCAGTGTGGCATCTTCAGAAAGAGGGGAAGCTTGGAGACAGGTACCTCAAAGGGGAAAATACCCCCAACTCAGTCACCAGGTTGGTATTTTCCCCCCTAATTGTCTCTCATCTCTCCATCCTCATGCTCCTGAGGGTTCAGACTGACAGCATTTCTCATCTGGATTGTGGCCCAAGTCCCAGACTTTCTGGTCTCCCTGTCTTCAATTTGTTCTGTGGCTGAATAATCTTCTCAGAACCTTGCTGCTATTCTATCCCCTTTCCATGGTTCCACACTGACCCATTGCCTACCCAATCAAACTCATTCCCTGAAACGCTGGCAACATCTATGTTTCCACACCCTCTGGTCCCAAGGTGCTTCTGCCCCCTACCAGTACTCCACACCCCAGCCAACCGAGGTGCTCACTCACCCCCGTACCGCTCTTTCCTGCCTCAGTGCCTTTGCTCATGCCACTTTCCTCCCTGGAATGCCTTCTCCTGTTAGCTTTTCCTGTCCAAACCTGGACCACCCTTCAAGGGCAAGCATCAAGGTTACCTCTTTTAGAAAACCTTCCACAAACCTTTGCAGGATGGATCCTCTGGGCCAGGTGCTAGGCTGGGTCCTGCAGAGACAATAGTGAGAGTGACCCAGACTTCTTCTCAAAGGGGTTCACAGCCCATCATGGAGTGAAGAAATAGAAACACATAAACAGAGACACAAAAAGTGAATTAGAAGGGAAGGATAGGAAAGTGACTTTTGCAAGAAAGAAAAAGTTGTTCTTGTAAGTGGTGTATCAGTTTGCTAGGACTGCCAGAGCGAAGTATCACACATTGGGGTGAAGGGTGGCTTAAAACAACTGGAATTATATTGTCCCGTTCTGGAGACTGGAAGTTCAAGATCAAGGTGTCAGCATGGCTGGACTCCCTCTGAAGGTGCGAGGGCAGGGTCGGTTCGTGGCCTCTCTCATAGCATCTAGTGGTTCCCCGGCTTGTGCAGCACAGTTCCAATCATCACATGGAGCTGTCCCTACGTGGGTCTCTGTGCCCAGATTTCCCCTTTTTATCAGGACACCCGTCATGCTGAATTAGGGACCCGCCTACTTCAGTGTGATTTCATCTTAACATTTGCCATGACCCTATTTCCAAATAAGGTCAGATTCTGAGGTGCTAGGAGTTTGGACTTCAACAGATGAATTTTTTTGAGGGGGGACAAAATTGAACTCATAATGGGATAGAGGCCAGAACCCAAAGGACAGGGATGAGTGTGTAAGGCTAGAACCAAAGGGGCTGATTCAAGCTAAATTCGCCCATGTGAGAAAGACAGCTGGGTCAGAACAGGCGTGCGGGGAAAAGGCGGACACCGCTCATGGGGTTTAAAAACATAAACTATCTCTGTGTTGTATGCACTGTCAAATCTGTGTTCCCACAAAAGCTACTGCCCTATACAGTGGAGTGGGGAAGCAGATTGCAGATATGCTGGCCCAAAGCCAGGACATGGGCAACCAGTACTGTCCCCAGGAGGTCAGGGCGCCTGGGCAACACAGGCTAAATCCATGGCAAGGAGGAGATGGGTAGCTCTGGCTGAGGGAGAAGAGTGAGGAGGAATATGGGGCAGCAGCTTTGTGACAGAAGAAAGAAGCAGAGGTAATGTTGCATTTGGCATCAGACTGCTACATGTATTCATTTCCGCGGGCACAATGGATTCTCAGAAACACTTTGCATGGTAGAAAGTATTGTCTCTATTTTACTGCTAAATGTGACATGGGGCTTAAGGGTGTCTTGCTCGAGGTCCACCAGCAGGTACCACCCAAAGCAGGATGTGAACTCAGAAAGTCTGACAGCAAATCTCCTTCCAGAGCTCCTCAGGTGCACTCTGACCGCAGCCTCCCCTTCAACAACGTGAGCACCTCAGATGCCACTGAGCTCCAACAAGCCAAATGTACTGATGGATTAAGAAATGATTCTGTGCAGGCACCTCAGAAGCTATTGTCACAGCCAATGGCTCACGTCTGATTTCAGCCAAGATCACTTCACGTGGGCAGGCTTTTACCCCAAAGTTGAGCCATGAGTTTCTTCATGGGCTGCAGGCTCTTCAGCACCACAGGAGTTTGCTTGAGCCAGCACTGCTGCCAAGAGGTCTAAAAGCCCTTACCCGACAGGGTGAGAGACAACAGATGGACTCCCCGATGGGTGGACTTCCAGCTTTCCACCCTGCAGGTGGGCACTTCTGGGAGGTGTTTGTGGGCTTTGCAGGGTACTGTTGGAATGTAAGCCCTCTGTGTAGCTAGAAATAACACACCCTGGTATAGGCTTTTTTCCTTCCATGACTCACTCTCCCCACTCCCTTACTCCCCTTCCTGGGGTCACCTCCTCAGATGTGCACCAAGGCCTTGTGCCATACTTTGTTTTTGGAGGAACCCAAACTAGGAGCAATGCAGGTGCTGGTGACCATGAGGAAGACCCTTTCCAAGGGAACTATTCTGAATGGACTCAGAGCCACACGTGGAGAAGCTAGCATAGGCTAGTGGATGATGGACCATTGAATAGGATTTTGCTTTAGAGGTGAAGTTGGAGAGGGAGGCCTGGGTATATCACAGAGGTGAGCGAGTCACGGCTCCACTTACACACCAAAGAAGCATGCTTCTATTTCTATTTCTGAATGATCACTTTGGCTACTGGATCCATCCTCCAGATGGATTGGTGGGAGCAAGACCAGGGTCAGGGAGACCAGCGAGGAGGTCACTGCCGTTAATTGAGTGTAGATTCGAGGCCCAGAGTAAGGAAGTGGAGATGTCCTGGAGGGAAGATGACAGAGTCCAGGGCAGTCAAGAAAGTGAAACTTAGTGAGGACCTGGATAAGGTCAGGGGTTAGGGGCAGAGAGAAGAGGGAGACAGACCATCAGATACTGACTCTAAGCCTCTGGTGTCTTTCTCTGATGGAGGGGACATGGTGAGGAGTAAGAAGGAACATGTTAGGCATCTGTTCTCATGGCTCACAAAGGTCTCTGAAGCATGTGGGGGTCTGTGTGTGGTGCTCAGGAGGGAGGTTGGGCTTGAAGCAGATTTTAGAAGCATCTACCTAGTGACCTCAGTCATGTCCTTCCCTCCTGGGCCTGTTGTTGCTGCTGAATCAAGAGTGTTGCCTTGGGTGACTCCTAAGTGTTCTGCAGCTCATCAGGAAGAGCCTCTGTGGTTTCTCTCCCCCACCCCTTTGTCTCTGGTACCTCCTTCACCCCCAGCTTGGAGGTGGCCGCAGAAAAGTTTGATTCCAGACCACTGCTCTCCCAAGACCTACCACCCCTCTCCTAAGCAGGACACTGTGCTTCTTCTAGGAGCTGGGCCCAGGAGATCTAGCTTGTCTCAGGAGATGTGAGATGTGAAGGGGCACCTGATCCCAGCCTTTGGAAAGCCCCTTCTCATTGTCTTCATAGGAGCACCAGCCCCCAAACAATTCAGGAGGCCCAGGAGGAAGCAGACATCGCCGAATCACTGCCCTATCTCAGACAGGTGTGGATGGAGTGGGGTGGGGGCATCCCCCTGGATATGAGGACCAAGGCAGCAAGGTGGGAGGAGGGTCCAGCTCAGTACTGGCTAGGGTTCCAGCAGGAAACAGGACCACTCAGGGTGAGGGGCTGAGGAGAGATAAATGAAAAGATGGGCATGCTGAAGGAGCCGAGAGGGCGAGGAGCCCCCACACCAGCTATGGCAGGACACAGTTACCTGCCTAGGCCTGCAGGACCCAGAGGCAACAGTAGTGCTTTTGTTCCGGAGCCAGGTTGGTCCTTGGAGCCATAATCACAGAATACTGTGGCTGCCGGCACTGTGGCCACACAGGGAGAAGCAAGGGGACCAAATGCTTGGACCTCTCTCCCCTTTCTCACTGGTCTCCTGCCATAGCCTCCCATGGACCTAACAGAAAGGTGACGCATTGGTAGAAGTCAGCCTTCCAGGGTAATCCCTGGGGCAGATAGAGACCTGGGGCAGATGGAAGAGGGCCAGCATCCACATGAGATCTGGGTGAACGTGCCAGCTATGCTGCTTTCCAGATGTTCACGAAGTTGTTTCACCTCTCCTCTTCATTTTCCTCATCACTAAAGTGGAAACAACCCCTGAGTAGGTGCCCAGCACTCGAGAGCACTCAGCATCCCTCTCTCTCTCTCTGTCTGGTCGCACCACATATTTTATTCAGCAGCCGACTGCCCCCCCCCACACACACACACATGCACAGTGGCACACCCACAGCATCCCAATCTTCACATTGGATTGGCTGCATTTTGCGGCATTTCAGCGTGCCATGCTTGGAGTCTGAGGGCCTGGGTCAAGGTCTTGGCTCCACTACCCCCCCCCCTTTTACATATCTGAATCTTGATTTACTCACCTATTAAAAAACTCAGAAAATTTTTCATCTTTATTATTTTACCCATACCCCTTGGAACCTTTTCCCCACGTGCCTCGAGACGTTCCTTCAGGAAGGAGCTGGGTGCACTAATTCACATGAGCATGTACAGCTGACTGACTCTGAGCTCTTGCAAGGCATTGAAAGGACAAACAGATGCATCAGTCAGCGAGTTTACAGGGAGTATCTTATTCATATCTGCATCACTGGTTCCTAGCACAATCTCTTCAGCTTCATGGACAGAGGATAAATGTAGAATGGATAAGCTCTTGCCCTATGTCTCTCTCTGTTTTGGGTGCTCAAACTGAGCCTGGCAAACAGAAGGTGCTCGCATGTATGTGATCAGTACATGAAGGGACTACTAAATTGAGTGGGGTCCAAAGGCCACATCTGAGTGGGGAGTTCATGGCCTGAGGAGGCCAATAGCAGACCCCCGGGGCCAGGATCTCCCTCGCATGTAAGAAGTGAAGGCCTTGGCAACAGCTGCAGCCAGCTGGCACCAGGTCCCAGTGAGAGTCATTGTTTGGCCAAAACAGGAAGCCGCCCGAGGGGAAGTGTGGCCTCGCCTCAGTGAACCCCTGAAGAATGGCCCCCGAGAAACTTGGGGACGTGCGAACAGGCACAAACTGTGCTGCAGCTGCACCCACCCTCAGGCCAGGTAGTGGACCTCAATTGACCCGTGTGGCCTGGTGCAAAGAGGATGAGGCTGAGAGCCCAGGGGCTGGGTTCTAGTTTTATGTGGCTCTGGGCAGGTCACTGCCATCTCAGCACAGATCTCCTCATCTAGCAACAGATGGGTTTGCACTGTGTTTGTGGTTGAGTGGGTCCATGTCTGGCTGTCTCATTGAGCCCTCTGGCTGCCTGTTTCTTGTTGTCTTCCAGTGCTGATGAGGCTCTTGGAATGACTTGTCTCCACCAAGAGAAGGGAAACTTAATGGTTCCAGACCACTTCACAATTAGTAAAGCACCATCTCCTCATTTCATTTGAACCCACAACAGTTATGTCAAGGTTCATTTTTGAACCCACAACATTTATGTCATTTGAACCCACAACAGTTATGTCATGGTCCCATTTCACAGAGGAAGACACAAAAGCTCAAAGCCAGAATTCAAACCCACACCCTGGCCTTGGATCCTAAGGCTTTTGGACAGCCTCATTTGGTGAGTGACTGAGTACACGCTCAGGCTGCAGAGGCAGATGGCCATCCATCCACCCCTGCGAGGAGACCAGACAAAGCGTCGCTGGTTGGGCAGGTGCTCTGCAAGCCCAGGGGAGACAGCAGGCCCCTGCCTGAGGGACAGAGGTCAGGAGCCTGACTATGGGACTGGCAGCTTGACACCTGCTCAGTGTGTCTGCTGTGTGTTTATTTTTATCAATCCAGGCTGTGCTACTTACCTGCTATGTGACCCAAGCAGGCCACTCCACTTTATGCCCCAATGACCTTATTGGTTATCTGGAGATGACAGCTGTCCTCCTGACCTGACCCCTGGGCAGAGTGGAGATCTAATAAGATGATGGGGAATGGAAGCTCATGGTCTTGCGGTTGTGTTGGTTGCTCATCCTGCATCTTTTCACCTCTTTCTTCCTCATAGGACCCCAATTTCTGCTTGTTCTCTCTATCCTCAGCTTCAATACTGGATCCCAATCAGTAAGTCAATATACTGTTTGGAAATGGCTAAGTCATCCTACGTGAACTGAAGAACAATTTTTGGTTGGGAGAGAAGTCCTCTCTTACACTCTGCCCCTAGATGTTCCCATGGAAGCCTACATCTCCCTGAGGAGAGCAACAGCTATCATGGGGCCACAAGAGGAACCATCTAAGGACAAGAGAGAAATAAAAAAATCTGTGTTCCTGACGACATCAGGAGCTGCTAGTGGTGGAGCCACATTCTCTGGACTCACAGTGTTGCGAGATGATAGTTTTCAGTTGTATTTAGATGTTCAAGCCATGGTGTCCTCCTACTTGCAGCCAAAGGCATCATCAGTGCTCCTTGTCATCTTGCAGTTTCTGATACACAGAGAGGGAACGAGGCACCCTCCCCACACTGGCCCATTCTTGATACTCAAGCTGGGAGGGAGGACAGTTGCAGAAACTCTGGGCACCCAGCCAGAGCTGATGACTTGTTCACAGCCTTTTAGAAGTTTTGCAGTCTTTCCTCTGTTTCTTGAGCCAGACAATTCCACCCTCTCCGCAGTTGGACTGTGGCCTGCACTCAGGCCTCCTCACTGACATTAATGCTGCAAGATTGATGGGGAAGAAAGACAGAGAGCCTGGACTCTAAGGCCCCCAACCCAGATGCTCTCTTCACTAAGCCACTTTACAGTTTTAGGATTACATATTTCAGAACATTAGGGCTCTTGGAGATGATCTAGTAGAACCTCATCAGTATACAAAAGTGGAAACTGAGGCCCAGATGTAGACAAGAGACTGGGTCATGGGTCACATGGAGCTGGGACTAGAGCCCAAGTACCTTGACTCCCCATCCAGGACTCTTTCACACACACAACAGGAAGCTCGTAAATTGACATGATTTTTTCTGCTCTGATTACCTGCTCTGATACCTGGTGTCCCTTGTCTTGGTCCTTCTTTTCCATCCCTGTGGCCGCTGCACTGACTTGGGTTTCATGGTCTCTTGCTTGGGTGTTGGCCTCATTCTAACAGTCTGTCTATTCCCCATCTGTAATCCTGCCCCCACAAACAGCAGCCAGAGGGATTATCCTTAATATCGACCTGACCCTGTCCTTCGCCTCCTTCACCAACTATAGGATAAGGTCCAGGATCTGTAACCTAACTTACAGGGGCCCTCTTTTTTGGCAACTGTCCAATTTCACCTGTCAAATAAGACCTACCATATCTCCCCATGTATAAGACGCAACCTTTTTCAAAAAATTTGGGGTCTAAAAACTGGGTGCGTCTTATACAGTAGTTGTAGATTTTTTTACTTTTATTTCCCGCTTGAGAAGTTGCATGAATTTTATGATGAATAAAACTTGAGTTCAATAACTTTATACAATACATTTTTTTTTCATATTTTGGGCCCCAAAATTAAAGTGCATCTTATAGATGGGAGCGTCTTATACATGGGGAAATATGGTATATTCCTTACAACTAAACTCAATTGATGGCTCCTCCAGTCAGAGGCTTCCAAAGCAAAGATAACAACATCCACTCAGCATCGCTGCCTGCCAGCACCCTTCACCAGATGTGATCTTGCTCCTGTGCAGTTTCTTCTTGTTGGTTCCAGGTTATCTGTTCATGGCCCTGGGAAGGCAAGGAGCACAGGAGCGAATGACAGGAGTGTCTGTTCTTCGTCCTGAGTGAGTTCCATCTTTCCCAGCTGAGCCCATCTGCCGATCCGACTTGGGTGTGAGTGTATCTCTACTCAAGATCACAGACATCAAAAACCAGGCCAGGCCTGGGGCTCTGGGAGTCATGGGGATGAAGCTTAGCAAGCAGTCCTCTCTAAGTGCAGCCAAGAAAAACCCTGAACTTGGAACTCAGTGCTGAGATCCTAGGAGCTCCACTTCCAGGAATCAATCCTAAAGGGGCAAAACCCAGAATGTGAACAAAGATGAACATGGTGTAATTTATTTGTTATAGCAAAAATCTGGAAACAATCTAGAAGCCCAGTGGTAACAGAAGGGCTTAAATACACTAACGTATTTGAACCGTGAAATATTGTGCAGTTATTAAAATTATGTTTGTAAAAGTTGTTATTAACATATAAAAGTCTTAAATAAAAAAATATAAACCATATATGTAGTGTGATCAAAACTGAAAAAAATGCATAAAAACTGAGAGGACATAGATTGGAATCCTAAAAATGGTTGAATTGGGATAGAAAAATTAAAATATTTTTCTAGGTTGATACTTTCTTGTGCTTTCCAGATCTTCTACTATAAACTTCTATTCATTTTATAGTTAGAAAAAAATTCTACTATAAACTTGTTTATTTTATAGTTGGAAAAAAATTAATTAGACAAGTGGGGAGAAAGGAGAACAATTCTAGTTCCAATTCTAATTACTGAACATGTGGTGTTGAGCAAGTCAGTCATCCTCTTCAATTTTTATTTGTTTGTGCACCTGTTCTTTCTTTCATTATAGAAATCTCTCTTGGCCCTGGCCAATTGGCTCAGTAGATAGAGCATCGGCCTGCTGTATGGACATCCTAGGTTCAACTTCTGGTCAGGACACACAAGAGAAGCAATCATCTCCTTCTCTCCCTTTCCCTCTCTCCAATCTCTCTCTCTTTCCCTCCTGCAGCCAGTGGCTCAATTGGTTTGAGCATTAGCTCCAGGCGCTGAGGACAGCTTGGATGATCTGAGGGTCAGCCTCAGGTGCTAAAATCAGCTCCATTGATATAAGCATTGGACCCAGACAGGGGTTGCTGAGTGGATCCTGGTAGGGGTGCATGCGGGAGTCTGTCTCACTGTCTTCTCCTTGCACTTAAAAAAAACTCCCCTAAGGGCCTCATCTGTGCCAGCTGAAGGCTACAAGCCCAAAAGTGAGTCAAAATAAAAATAAATAAAAGATGGTCAACCTTATTTGTAGCCAGAGAAATACCAATTAAAACTAAGCCACAATACCATATCTCATCTATCAGATTGGCAGAAACCCCAAAATTTGACAATGTACTCTTCTGGCAGGAGTGTGGGAAAACATCCTAGTGGGGTTACAAAATGGTGCAAGCCCTATATAGAGGAGAATTTGACAATTGCTACAAAATTCCATAAGTGTTTACCTTTTGACCCAGCAATCCCACTTTTAGGAATCTATGCCAAAGATATGCTAGCTGAATAAGACAAGATGCATACGTAAAGCTATTCATGGAAGCACCCTCTGTAATAGTAAAAAAAAACCCAAAATCTAGAAAGCACTCAAATTTCCATCAATGGGAATTAGTTGCCCACACGAGGAATGACTTTGCAGCTAGAAAAGGGAAAAAGCAGTATCTCCAGATGCTGTGATGACATCATCTCCAGGGTGCAATGCTCAGTGAAAAGCAAAGTGGAATAAAATATCTATAGCAACCAATTATTTATTAAGTAAAGGGAATACATATTTAATTTTTAAAAATCAGCTAAAATAAAAAATAAGTATTTAAAATTATTATCTATTGGCAAAGGGAAGAAATAGGATAAAGACAGTAAGGGTAGAAGCTAGACTTCTCTGAATATACTTTGTTTTATAGATTAACTTTAGAACCAGATACGTGTTTTACATAAAAGTAAAACAAAGTTAAATCAAAATAAATGTCAGAAGCAATTCCAAAAAATAAAAAACAAACTTAAATAAATCAATCTATGTATTGAGTTTATGGCTTCACCATGAAGAGTTGAATTATTTGAAGCAATTTAGAAACCTGGCGACTTGACTGCACATCACTTATAGAACATAAATTCAAAAGAATTATAAATAAATTACAAAGTGTTTTCAGTCATTATATATTTTTATTCATACTACTGGTATTGTTACTCTGAGGTTTAAAGTAGGAGAAAACAGATCAGTCATGTTAACACATGGTAGAAAACAAGATTAGAGAAAAGAGATACAAATATAAAATCAAGAAGCTTAAATAAAAGCCCTGTAATCTTAGCTTCTATTTAAGATATCAGTATGAACTCTTGATATATATTTTTTAAGAAAAATAAAAGCATTTCCCAGCTCTGTACATTGAAAAGCTTAAATGCAATGACCAATCAAATAGCATTGAGCTTCCTAGCATCCAGATTTGTGGTATCTAAGTACTCTTCTCACTAAAAGAACTGGTCCTTCTTGAAGAAATAGCTGATGCCAGCTATAAATGAAGGAATGCTAAAAATAAAATAAAATATTACTGCTTTTCAAATAACCAATGAAATAGTGGATCTAGGAAATGAACTTCAAAGACTTCTAAAAGCACAAAAATCAGACAGCTAAGCCTTATGAGGAAAGTAAACACACCTTTGATGAAGTATTCTTGCCAAAACTTTGAAATTGAATTTAATCAAGTCTCTAGATCTCACTACTAATTTCTAGGAAAAGCAGGGGACAAAAGACTATGTTAAAAAACACCATGGGGGCCTGACCAGGTGGTGGTGCAGAGGATGAAGCTTTGACCTGGCACACTGAGGACCCAGGTTTGAAACACCAAGGTTGCTGGCTTGAGCGCGTGATCATCAACATGATCTAATCATCACTGACTTCAACCCAAAGGTTGCTGGTTTGAGCAAGGGGTCACTAGGTTGGCTGGTGGACCCCCCACCGCCGCCCTGATCAAGGCAGGTATGAGAAGCAATCAATGAGCAACTAAAGTGCTGCAGCTATGAGCTGATGTTTCTTACCTCTCTCCCTTCCTTTCTGTCTGTCCCTGTTTCTCTCTCTTTCTCTCTCCGGCTAAAAACAAACAAACACCATGGAGGTCATGGTAGGAGAAGCCCATAATGTGGATTACTACAGGGGACAAAAAACAAATAAATAGGATGAGGAGGAGAAACTTACTGATTGAGAGACATAAGAGCCCCAACAACCAAGTTAAATGTATGGACCTTGTCTGGATCCTGATTTTGAACAAACCAACTTTAAAAGACCATCTATGAGGTAATTGGAGAAATTTCAACACTACTAGATATTTGAAGATAACAAAAAATATTATTAAAATATAAATATGATAATGGTATCCTGGTTATGCTTTTATCTTTTAGAAATACATGCAAAAATATTTATGGATCAAACAATTTGATGTTTTGGAGTTGTTGCAAAACATCCAGTGGGGAGGGGGATGTAAATGAAAAGAGAGTGGCTTGAATTGGTGAGGGTTGAAGTTAGGTGAGGAATATGTGAGCTCCTTTGTACTGTACTGTTTTTGTATGTGCTTGAAATTTTGCACAACAGAATGTCCTTGATGCTTTCAAGGGGTGGGAAGGAGGACTTAGACATATCAACCAAAGAGAGTGATGGGGGCAAATCCCAGAGTTCTGTCCCTTGGATGGGAGTGAATTTAGGCAGGAATGTACATGTGGAGGCAGGAGTTTCCATTAGAAAGAAAGGCAAGTGCAAGAAGGTTCTACATTTGGAGATGGCAAGTAATCTCTGCATTGAGGGAAAAAGGGGGCATATCAGCGTTGTGGCTGAGAAGATGGAGAGTATGTTGAGGATCTCAAATTCTCAGCCAGGAAACCTCTGAGGGCTCTGTGTTTTAGCAATGTCACCCAGTCAGCTGGAAAGACTGGTGGAAGAGGTCTGGATGGATGTGGGGAGACCTGAGCAGAACCTGAGCAAGGGTTCTAGAGAGAGACTCAGAGGTCAGAGTCTCCTCCCAGTGACTCTGCAACATTTAGAATTGCCAAGCTTGTGCATGCCCATGTGGAGTGTGGTTTGGGGATAGACTGAAGGAGATGTGTAGTTGCAATGAGGAGGGGCTGGTAAGGGAGGAAACCATGCTGGGGCCATTTCCGACTTAGGCAGCTTGGTGGATGTTGATGTCACTATTATTAAGACAAGGTTGGAGGAGCAGGTTAAGCCCTTCCATCTGGAGCCCTGGCTGGGAGGCAGGTACCTGGGTTCTGGCCCTTGCTCTGGTATCTGGCTGTGGACCCCAGGGTGTGTCTTTGCATCTTTCTTGCCTCTGGGTCCCATCTCTGAAGCAAGGGAATTGAGTAAGAGCCTCAGATCAGAAGTTCCCAAAGTCCACTGCTGGATGGATTTGAACCCAGCCCATGCATGCAGTCTTTTTTTGCCAGCAGGATCACGAGTTCTTATCTGGCCTTGATGAAAATCCAGTTGTGTGATGTCAATGGCATTTCCCTTCAGAAAAAGGAAATGAGGTTAGCAAGCGTATTACCAGGAAAGGAAAGTTAGCTGGGCCCCACCCTCTACAAACCCATGCTTCCCTCTCAGAGCATGCTAGGCCCCTCTGCCTGGGGCTGGAAACAGGACCCAGAAACATCAGGGTTCACACAGAGACACCAACACAATATAAATGAGTGTTGACTCTTACAACTTTGCCTTCGAAATAGGTCTGCCTAACCCCCTAACAGAGGCTGCACCTTTTCAGTACCCATAGCCCAGACCCTGGCCCCACTGGGAGAGTGAGGTCACAAGAAGTTTCAGGGGTACCGTTAAATGTTAGAAGAGCCCTAAAGAGAGCTCATTTTCAGTGAGAAGTCTGAAGCCCGGCAAGGCAAAGGGACATGGCCAAGATCAAGAGCAATTTAGCCCCAGGTACAGGTCACGTGGCACCTGGGGGTCAGCAGTTCCAGAAAGCCTGTCATGTTGCAAGTTTCCCAGAATGCCCTGATTCTAATGTCCCCAGAAAGTCTTTTCTCCAGTTAAAAATATTAAGTGCCTTTATTAAGCCAAACCACCCCAACCCTTAGCTTTTGACCATCTGAACATTCCTTAAAATGCTATTATGAAAACAAATTCCAATCCATTCAATAAAATTGTTGTATACTTCTTTTTTTTAATTTCTTTTTATTGTATTCATTTTAGAGAGGAGACACAGAGTGAGAGAAAGAGAGAGAGAGAGAAAGGGGGGAGGAGCTGGAAGCATCAACTCCCATACGTGCCTTGACCAGACCATCGCAGGGTTTTGAACTGGCGACCTCAGTGTTCCCAGGTCAATGCTTTATCCACTGCGCCACCACAGGTCAGGCTGTTGTGTACTTTTTAAATGTATTTTTCTGAAGTGAGAAGCAGGGAGGCGGTGAGACAGACTCCCGCATGCACATGATCAGGATCCACCTGGCATGCCCACTAGGGGGCGATGCTCTGCCCATCTGGGGCACTGCTCCATTGCAACCAGAGCCATTCTAGCACCTGAGGCGGAGGCCATGGAGCCATCCTCAGTGCCTGGACCAACTCTTGCTCCAATGGAGCCTTGGCTGCAGAAGGGGAAAGAAGAGATAGAGAGAAAGGAGATGGAGAAGAGTGGAAAAGCAGATGGGCACTTCTCCTGTGTGCCCCGACTGGGAATTAAACCTGGGACATCCACACACCGGGCCAACGCTCTACCACTGAGCCAACTGGCTAAGGCAAATTGCTGTATACTTTTGAACTGAAAAAATATTAAGAATAAATTGATAAATTTAGTATGTGCAGCAAATCAGTCACTTGAAAGTTGAGCACTTGACAAATTGGGCATCAAGTGAATATATTTTTAGGGACTTGAGAAAAAACCTTTTACTTATGCCATCCTCTACCCTTCCCCTTGACTGTGCCCTCTGTGATAGAGAGCCCAGGTCCAGCTGCTCTCTCTATCCCTAACCCAGCCTAGTGCCTGGCACACAGACAGGTCGGGCATTGGTAGTTTATTGCTTAGTAAACTGATGTTAGACCTGAATGTCCTCAAGGGTTGGAGGGGCTAAAAGGATGTGGATTAACAATGGCGACCTTGATCACCCCTGACACAATGAAGTAACCCGGTGGAAAAAACCCTCACCTTTGCTTTTATTGCAAAAGTCCATTTGGGTCATACTTTCCACTGTGCCCCCTGCAGGGAGGGTGTCTGGTTCACCCTCCCACACATCCAGGGGCTGGGGGTTTTCAGGTGAAGCAGAACTAGGTATTTGTGCTTCTCTACCTTTGCAGGTTGGCTCAGCAACAGTGGAGCTGAAAAAGGCAGAGTGTACTTGCAACATTCAAAATTGCCGAGCTTGTGTGTGTCCATACAAGGGTGTGTGTGTGTGTGTGTGTGTGTGTGTGTGTGTGAGTGTGTGTGTGTGTGTGTGCGCTCTCGCGCACAAGGTGCATGTGCATGTGTGGGTAGCTGTGATGCGTGGCTTTGTTATAAATATACAGATATTTAAGTGTCTGTATTTATTGCTATTATGTATGACACTGAGTAAATTAAGTATAGATGGATATCCATGTTTATATAGGCATGTGTATGTGTGTGAACATGCATTTGTATACAAGCTTTCACAATGCAAGTATATTGAGTATATGTACTTGTTTATCCATGGAAGTGTATATATCTAGGTAGGTGTAAATATGCATTTGTTTGTGCTTTTTGCATAAATACATGTTGTGCATTTATGTTTATTCATAAGAGTATACAGAATATGTGTGCATATTGGTGTAAGGTGTGTGTGCATTCTATGAGTCCATCTTTTTTGCTGTTGATTAACAATATAATTTAATAGCAAGTTGTTTGAAATACTTAAATCTATCGGTCCATCTTACTGTAGGAATGTGGTGTGAGGTGTATGTATGGTGCCTGTGGAAATGAGTGTTGTGAGTGCCCATGCATGTGTGTATAGGTGAGTTTGTGTGTGACGTGTGCGTGTGTACACGTGAGATATGTGTGGTGTGGATGATGCGTATGCTTGCACGTACATGTGCACACTAACACCCTTCTTTCCCTCTTCTTTCTTTTTCTCTTGGGGAATTACAGGTCTTCTGAGTCCTGCTGTGCCTGTTTCTTCCAGGAACATGGTTTCCTGGACCTGAAAAGTAAGAACACCAGAGGTCCTAGATGAGTGTGCAAAGAGGGTGGCCTGAGGTTTGGGCTCCTCTGAGAACTGAGTAGAGGACCCCAGGGCCACTGCTGTCAGCCAGGCTGGTGATAGGGTTGGGACACAAGGACCTCAGACCCCACTGTGTGCCCTGGGAATGCCACTGCCACCTCTGGTCTTCAGTTCACACCTTAGTGGCTTTCAATGCCTTTTCTTTGTAGTAGTAGCAGTAGTAATAAAGCCAAAACAAAATCTTGCAAGGATCCTTCCCATGGAAAGCATATGAATAAAGGGAGGACTGCTGCTGAAGGCTGGGGTTGGGGAGGGATTGGGGAGGGGTCTCCATGGAATATAGTTCTAAGCTCTGAGTCTAGGGTGTTCTTGGGCCTTCTCAGTGTTCATTCTAGTTTACAATTAAAAAAACACAACCATTTCTATAATCTCAGCTAATTCTCATGAATTTCTAGTCTGCTTGGGGAGGCTGAAAGCAGAACGGAGAAAAGGATTGGTCCTCATCCCACTCCTGCCCCTCTTCTGGATGAGCAGCTTCTCCCCATCAGCTGCCCTCAAGGTCAGCATCATGTGAGATCAAGTGAATCAACACCATGAGCCGGCACACTGTAAGCAGCCCCAAAATGTGGGCTATTGTGTTTAGAGTTATCCCCATTTTGCAGATGAGGATTTTGAGACCTGATGAGGCTTTCAGACTTTGTGTGAAGTTAAAATAGAGATGCTGGGAAGGAGTGAGGACCATCCTGATCTCAGATGCCCACTCTCTTGTCATTGGAAGTGCTGTTTTATTTTTCTGGGCTTGGTCAGCCCGTGGTAAACCCCACATGTGGTTCTGTGGTTGCCCACACAGGCCTAAAAATAGCCAAAAGCAGACCGGGGACTCCCCTTTAGTGAGTGGCAAAAGCCCAGGGACTTGCTGTCTCACAGCTGAGCAAATCCTTTCTGGGGAGTGCTGGGCAGGGGGGGTCTGGTACCATGTGAAATGTGCTAGAGGCTGTGCCAAGCTTGTAACAGAGATTATTTTATTTCTTTGTTTTTTAAGTCTGCAATCTCCCATTGGGCAGATATGGAAATCGAGGTTTAGAGAAATTAAGTGACCTGCCTAAAGGCAAGGAGCTTCAGTCAGAACCTAGTTGTTACAATCCAAGACCCATGTTCTTAATCCCTTGCTCCTTCCTTATCTTGAGTGTGGGGACAGCTGGTACAGGGGTAAGAGAAGGATTTTTGGAATCTTATTGGCTTCAGATACTAGCCTCACTGGTGACTCCTTGTGGTCTTGATAAGGTCCTTATGTCTCTTGGCCTCAGTTTCTTCACCGATAACATGGGGGCCTCATTGCCTATTGTGTAAGATTGTGGTGGGGATTGAATGAAATAAGGCATTGAAGTGTTCGGGTAGAGCCTGGCATGCAACAGGTATTCAGTAAGTGGCCATTTACTGTCTCTTCCTGTTCCCACCACTTAGGAACATACTTTAAAGTTGGGGTGGGAAGGCAGTGTTGGTTGAACCTCTGGAAGTGCCTTGCTAGGTCAGGGAAGTTGAAATACTCATGAGGGCTCAGGAGAGGAGGTCCCAGTGGTAGGTAGGATGTGTTTTCTAAAAATGGCCTCAGGAGTATTTTCAGATCAGCATAGTGAAACCTTGTTGTTCTTCATCAAGAGATGAGTCTGTTGCCCTTCCCCTTGAAATTGGGCAGAACTTTGTGTCAGTTTCAACAAACAGAATGTGGCAGAAGTGACATTACATACTTCCCAGGCTAAATCTATAAAGGTGATACAGTTTCCACCTGTCTACCTATCTCTGTCTCTGTCTCTCTCTGGAATCCAGCAACCATATTGTGAGGAAGCCCAAGCCACAAGGAGAGACTATTAATAGGTGCTTTGGCCAACAAGCCCAGCTAAGGTCTCAGCCAATGGCCAACTTCAACCTCTGGACATATGTTTGGACAACTCCGTAAATGATTCCAGCTCCCAGACTGCAAATCATCCCAGGTAATGTCAAGCAGAGCAGAATGAACTATCCCCTCTGAGCCCTGCCCAAATGCAGATTTGAGAACACAATAATTGTCATTGTTGCAAGCACGAAGTTTTGGGCACACAATGCTAGGTAACAGAAACTTCCCTCCTTCTTACCCTGAGCCCTCTGAATCACCCAGCCAAAGTACAGGTAAGCTTCTCCTCATTTCCACTTCCACTCCAGCAGGCATAACCTGGAGTCAGTCCTCTGCTGGACTGCACAACCCTCTTTCAAAGCCCAGCTCTGTAGCTTTCAGTTGTGTGCCCTTGGGCAGGTCACCAACCCTCTCCAATGCTTAATGTCAAATGTGATTCAGATAGTGCCTCTCAGAAGTCTGGGATTCATTAAAGTGCCTGGCACATAGTGAGAACCCTCTAGGTGAAGGCAAGGATGTGACACCCAAAGCCTCTGACTTAAATAAGGATGTGGCCCCAGCCTCTGACTTAGTCAAGGGCGAGAGGAGGATTGGATTTCAGGAAGCCTGGAAAGTGATGGATTCTGGTGGACACTGGATATGAGAAACCCAGCTGTATACAGGCCGATGGGTCCTCAGAAGGCACTGACCTCAGCTTGCTCCCAAATTGATAGGACCTAGAAATAAGAGGGATGGGCTTGGGCAGGCCCTGGAAGGACCCAGGCAAGGGTGAATGGGTGAGGGAGTGCGGTGGAGGAGTGGAGGGACCAGCAGGCAAGGGCTGGAGGTAGGGGAGAGGGGTGACCATACCAGAGCCAGGTGGGCTCAGCCACACCTGAGCATGGGGCCTCTCAGAAATCGAAGCTGCCCTCCCTGTTCCAGACAGGGCCAGCCCAGCCCTATCAGGAGAGATATGTTACTGTGGGGATTCCCAGACCAGAGACATCCTTATCAGCTGCTGTTGTCTGGAGTACTTGGGAATGTAAACATGCCTGACACACCAGACACAGGATGACATAAAGCAGACATGCAGGCACATGGCTCCTTCTCCTGCAACCCCCCCCTCCCCCTTAACGTCCCTGCAGCACTGCAAGTGGGCACATGGGACACCAGCTTCACATAGCAGGAGGCAGGCCCTTCACTTTCTAGCCCTGGTGTCTTTTACTCTAACACCCGGATGTGTGTTTTTACCCCCAGCATGTCACACTTGGATTTGGAGGGGCCGCAAGGAACACTCTCTCTTAAGATCAGGCTGGCCAATATGTCCCATGTGAGCATAGCATGGTGCCCACCCAGCCGGCAGAACGGAGCAGAGCCCCCAGGCTGAAGTCCCTGTGAAACTTCAAGCAAGTCCCTTCACATGATCAATGAGCTCTCTCTACTCACACGGACATGCACCAAAACCACTGCCGGACCAGGTACAGCTCTGGGCACCGGAATAAAGAGGGACCCCGAAAACACAGCCCTCTAGTGGGCTGTCTGTGTCACTGTCTGATGGGAAAGATGGACAGATAGGTAATAATAATAATACTACCAAGCTTGTTTCTGAGCACTTACTACATGCCAGGCACAGTTGTGAGTGATTCACACATATGAACTCATTTGATTCACACACAGCCCCACAGTTTAACATTGGCAATATTTCCATTCACAGAGGAGGAAACCGAGGCACAGGGAGAGTGCAGGACAGGTTCCCAGAGCTGGGATTCAAGACCGAGAGGTCTGACTCTACAGAGACATAAGGAGAGTTGTGATGGGTAAGGTGACCAGACGTCCTGCTTTTGGCGGGACAGTCCCGATTTTTAACAATTTGTCCCACGTCCTGCGGCATTTTAAGAAAGTCCTGATTTTTGGAAAGAATGCATGAAAAGCTTGGGAATGGCAGGAGAACAGGAAGGAAATATACAGTTTTCTGCGGCGAGTTCCCACCTTGACCTGGAAGCGCCCGCACTGCCACAAGAGCTGGCTTCCCCGTGCGGGGCCCTGAAACAAAGAACTTCGGGCGGGACGTACCTGCTGGGGCGGCGGCTGTCAAGTCCCCTAACTACCCATAGGCCTGCGTCCTGGACACCGGCGTTCGTCTCCAGGCTCCGTGAGGCGCAAGCTGCTCGGTCTCTAGTGGGCGACGGGGCTGGACTCGGGGAGCACGGCCACCGCAAGGACGAGGCCAGGCGGGGAGTGTGTGTGACCACTCGTCCAGCTCCGGCATCGGTTTCGGAACTGTGTAACCTGATCCCTCTGACTCACTCAAAACTTCCCATATAGTAATATTTCAGAAAATGATGGTTTTAATGAGGTATCATTATTTAAAAAATATATTGATAAGGAAAAGGTGAAATCTTGGGCATCACCAAAAATCACAATAGAGAACAAATGCTTAGAAATATTTCATCATTTTAAAACAAACCATGTTCCATACAATAATGTACTAAAAATTGTGGAATACGCGCTGTCTTTACCAAAAACTAATGCTGCCACTGAATACATTTTTTCTACGCTAAATAAAGTGTGGACATCAGAAAAATCATAATTAAGTGTTGAGACTTTGAAAGACATTTTATGTGGGAAATATAATTTAACAAATTCTTATGAAAAATTTCATGACCTTTTAAATAACGACAGCAATCTACTAAAAAAAATTTACTCAAATGAGAAATATACCAAAGAATAAAATAATACTATAATAATTTTTAATGTATTATATTTGTAAATTGTACTTATGTTGAAATTTAAAAAATATATTACAATACTATTTTTGCATTCTATGAAAATTTTTTTTGCTCCATATAGACCAAATTTTTAATCAAGAACCCCCCCCCCCCCGCTCCACCCGTCAATGGTGTCCCACTTTACCAATTTTAAAATCTTATCACCTTAGTGATGGGGGTTCCAGTGATGAGTAGTCTCCTGGCTGAGCTCGAATGAGCTGGGAAGGGACAGGGAGAGGAAAGGGTCGGCACAGAGTGGAGGCCCCACAAGGCTCAGTCCCTGCTGCCTTTCTCCCCACACCCCTGCCCCACGCTACGCCCACCACCATCACCTACCCCACTGTGCTCCGCCTGTGACCTGAGGTTCTCAGTCCCGCTGAGGCCCCTCTGTGATGACGAGGATCCAGAGGTGCCACCATCAGGCAGCGGGAGCAAGGAAAGAAGGCAGGGTTTGGGGTCACAATCCTGGCTCTGCTCCACGCTGGTGGAATGATCTCAGCAGTGCCTTATTTCCCCATCTGTAGAACAAGGTGCAGCCTAAATGATCTTCCGGGGCTGAGAGTTCCACTGACTTTCCAGACTCCGTGTGGGAACGAGTAATGGTGACTGCACTGGCAAAGATGCAAGCAAGGGGCCCAGGTGGCCATAACAAGGAGATGCGGCCATCTGGAGGCCTCCCAGGGGAAAGAGGCACGGATCTGGCACCTGAAACAAAGTCCTTTCTTTCTCCTCCATCACTGCCTTCCTTCTACACTTTGCCCTGAGCCCAAGATCTGGTCCGCTCTGACCCTGGGACTGCAGCCGCAGGCACTGAAGTGGGAGGCAGGGTGGGGAGAGGGAAGACGGGTATAGGGTGGATGACTCAGACAAGGAATGGGACTTTGTGAAGGTACCAAGGAGTGCTCTTCTAGAGAGTCTGGAGAGGAAGCCTCAGGGGTCAGGATAGCAGAAACCTCGCGGGCAGCAGGGGCCACTAGGCCCATCCCTGTCTAGAGGCTGGTCTGTCGCGACCACTGTGGCTGGTCTGAACTTTATGGGCTCTAGTGTGGGAGCTGGACCAGGAAACCCCTAAAAGCCCCTTCCTTCTCTTTCTGACTTTTCCTGGATCCTTGGTTTTTCTCTGCTCCTTATTGACCATGTGGCCTTGTCTAAGGATTTCTCCACTCTGGCCTTACTCGCCCCCACAGATCCAGAGCCTGCACTGGACAGGAATGATCTCTAAGGTTGCACAGAAGGCCAGTGTTTGTTCAAAGAGCAAGCGAACAGATTTCAGCTGCCAAGGCCCTGACTTTGCTCCTCTCTGAGGAATCCACTCTCAGCGTTGCCTCGCCTGCAAGTCGGCCTACTCCTTGCCCTCAATTAGTCAGCTGTGAAGCTCTGGCTGCAGTCTGTCTGCCCCCAGCTCTCCCACTCCCTGATCCCCTGAGTACCCTGGAGCTGAGGAGGAAAAGCCTGCAGGCCAGAGGCTTTCCTTCCCATCTCAGGATTAGAGCCAGCTCCTCAGTGAAACCCATCACCGCCAGAGCGGGGGTGTGGCAGATCTCAGCAGACCCTGGAATTCAAAAAGAAGGCAGCTGGTGGCAGAGAGATAGTGACCTTTGTCTGGGATTTTTGAACTTTCTTTCTAAATTGCTGCATGCCTTCACATGGACACCATGCCTCAATACGGCCCTGTGAGGAAGGGAGAACCATTACTGCACAGATGCAGAAATCTGGGCTCTGAGAGTGGAAGTAACTTGCCCAGAGTCTCACAGCAAGGTAAAAAGCTGGGACTGTCCCCTTGGCTCTGCCACAAATTCCATCTTCTGCAGAGACTTTTGACTCTGATGATTCCTGCAGTTCCTCTGGAACTCATATCCTATTGTAGGGTCCCCCAGGCAGATGAGAGAGATCAGGAAGAGGGGAAGGGCAGGACAGCCTGAGCTTGGTGAGCTTCATGCCCTCACTTGTACCAGGTAAGAGCCTCACACTACTGTGCTTTCACATAGACTTGAGGCTCTGCCATAGCCCTTAAGGCCCTGGGTGGCCTGGCCCCACCGGTCCTCCAACCTCTTCTCTTCCCTCTTCCTTTTTTGCCCTAGAGGTTCCTGCTACATGGTTTTTTGTTTGTTTGTTTGTTTGTTTGTTTTACTTTCTTAAACATTCCAGGGTCCCAGCCACAGGGCCTTTGCATGACAATTCCCTTAGTTTATGTCCCAAGCCCCAGCCCCTTCCATGTCCATAGCTAATGCTTCTTCACCCTTCCATCTTTTAAAAATAACAAACTTTTTGAGATATAACTCATATTATACAATTCACCTGCTGAAAATATATAATTCGATGGTTTTTAGTACATCCACAGATTCAGGTAACTATCACACAGTCAATTTTAGAACATCTGTACCACTTTCCCCATAAATGTTACTCATTAGCAATCACTGTCCCCACCCTTAAATTGGCAACCACTAATTTAACTTCTGTCTCTATGGATTGGCCTATTCTAAGCATTTCATGTAGTATATAGAATCATACAATTAGTGGTCTTTTGTGACTGGCTCCTTTCACTTAGCATAACGTTTTCAAGGTTCATCTATGTTGTAGAAATGTATATGGACAGCATCCCTTTTTATTGCGAAACTATCTTTCATCGAATGGATGATACCACATTGTATTTATCCATCCATCAATTGAACATTTGGGTTGCATTCACTTTTTAGCTAGTATGAATA
Source organism: Rhynchonycteris naso (assembly GCA_037038555.1). NCBI lineage: Eukaryota > Metazoa > Chordata > Mammalia > Chiroptera > Emballonuridae > Rhynchonycteris > Rhynchonycteris naso. Next base: position 316,250,490 of record CM072995.1, read on the forward strand.
ATGTTTCTATGAATATTTGTTTACAAATTTTTGTGTGCACATATGTTTTTATTTCTCTTGAATATATTCCTAGAAGTAAAATTGCTGGATCATGTAGCAGCTTTATGTTTAACCTTTGAGGAGCTGCCAGACTCTTTTTCACAGAGGCTGTGTCATTTTTCATTGCAACCAGTAGTGTTTTAGGGTTTTAATTTCTCCACATCTTCAGCACTGCTTTTTGCTATCTGTCTTTTTTTTTTTCTTTTTATAATAGCCATTGTCAGTGGCTGTGGCTTTCGGTGGCATTTCTCTGATGGTTTACTTGTCAGAGCATTTATTCATGAACTTATTGGCCATTTGTATATCTTCTTTGCAGAAATGCTTATACAAATCTTTTGCCCATCTTTAAATTGGACCATTTATCACTTTATTATTGGTTTGTAAGTATTCTTTATATATTCCAGATATAAGTCCCTCATCAGATATGATTTAAAATTTTTTTCCTATTCTTCACTGTGTTCTTTGAAGCGTAAAAGTTTTTAATTTTGATGATATCCAATGTTTCTAATTTTCTTTTTGTTGCTTCTGCTTTTGGTGTCATTTCCAAGAAAACTGCTTAATACAAGGTCAAAAACATCTGCAACTATGTTTATCTTTTAAGAGTTCTATAGCTTGAGCCTGACCAGGCCATGGCTCAGTGGATAGAGCATCGAATTGGGACGTGGAGAACCCAGGTTCGAGACCCCGAGGTCACCAATTTGAGCGCAGGCTCATCTGGTTTGATCAAGGCTCACCAGCTTGAGCCCAAGGTCACTGGCTTGAGCAAGGGGTCACTTGGTCTGCTGTAGCCCCCCGTCAAGGCACATATGAGAAAGCAATCAATGAACAACTAAGGTGCCGCAACAAAGAATTTATGCTTTTCATCTCTCTCCCTTCCTTTCTGTCTGTCCCTATCTGTCTTCTTTGTCTCTGTCACACACACAAAAAAAGAATTGATGCTCTCATCTTTCTCCCTTCCTGTCTATCTGTTCATCTCTCTGTTTCTGACACACACACACACACACACACACACACACACACACACACAAGAGTTTTATAGCTTGACTTTTTATATTGAGGCCTTTGAATCATTTTGAGTTCATTTTTGTTTATGGTGTGAGGTTAAAGATCAACTTCATTCTTTTGCATGTGGATATTCAATGACCCTAGCACCATTGTTGAAAAGACTATTCTTTCTCTCATAAAGTATCCTTGACACCATTGTCAAAAACCAATTGCCTGTAAATGTCATCTTTCCTTTTTTTGTTTTTTAAGATTTTTATTTATTGATTTTACAGGGGTGGGGATGAGGCGGGGAATGAGTTGCTTCACTCTTAGCTGTTCATTGGTTGTTTGTTGTATGTGCCTTGACTACTGGGCAAGCCCAGGGTTTCAAACCAGTGACCTCAGCATTCCAGGTCTGCGTTCTATCCACTGTGCTACCACAGGCCAAGCATTATTCTTCCATCTTAACTCATGCATCACTTCCTCGGGGAAGCCTTTGCTGATGCCCTTCTCCACCTCAGCTTAACCAGGTTCCCGTGTGTGTGTGTGTGTTTGTGTGTGTATATGTGTGTGTGTGTGTGTGTGTGTGTAAAACATATAGCACCGTAGGTTATAAACTATATTTAGCTGCATGATGTAGGAATCATGAGTTCACACTCTGAAGCCAGATAGCTGAGGTACAAATCCCAGCTCTGCCACTTCCTAGCTGTCTGGTTTATTATTTCCCTTCCCTGTGCCTCAATTTCCTCATCTGTAAATGGAGGGTTTACTTACCTCACTGGCTTTGTCATGAGAGTTGGTGATGTGTAAAGTACATGACAGGTGGTAATAAAATTGAATGCATGAGATTTTAGTAATCAGGGTCATCTCCTTAGACTTTAAACTCCATGACAATAGGAATCCAGCCTATTTTGTTTCCCATGGAACCCCCATGGTCAGCACCAAGCCTGGCACAGGGAGGCATTTAATTCTGGCTTGTTGAATTAATTAGTGGATGAAGGCACACATACATGAATGAATGAGCCTGGCAAACAAGGTGCTGACCCCACCCTCACACTGTCTGGCTGTGTGACTTCTCTAGAACTCTAAAACCAGACTATTGGATATATGAATGGTTTACTTCCTTTCTTTCTTTGGGTGCAGTGCTCTCTCTGCACTTGAAATAAAAGCAACCCAGTAGATAAGACAGATAAAAGGAGTTTAGTTTCTGGGAGAGCAGCCAGGGCAGGGCCCAGAGCCCCCTCTCCTGGGCACCTCCAAGGTCCCACTGAGCCTGCAGGACACAATGTGAAAATCACCATCTGGTATGGGATCCTATGTGCTCCCCCCCCCCCCCCCCCCCCCGGCTCTGAGCAGCCTGTGATTCAGAGGCAGCTGACGTCTGGGGCTCTTAATTCAGCCCAAATGCTGGAGGTCTGTGTCTTTGCGGCATGGAAGAGGGGGAGGAGCACATTCCGAAGCTCTTTTGTCCTTGCCCCATGGGAGGGACAAGATTCACCCCGAAGTTGCCTAAGCCCAGATGAGTATGTCCTTACTCTCATGCCCTCCTTCCTCGGCTTCCTGACCCAGACCTGGAGTGACCTGGCCTCCTGGGCCAAATTTCCTCCTGCCTGCTTCTCCACCCTGATTTTGGACCCAGCTCACTTCCAGCAAGTCCCACTATATTCTTGCCCAAGTCACCTCCACACCCTGATTTCACCTGGGAGACAATCCCTCAGGCACTTAGAGAGGTGAGTGACTCAACTAAGGTCACAGCACAGCAAATACATGGCAGAGATTGAAAGCTCAGGTTCATGACTTCAAGTCCACACTCTCTCCTCCAATAGACTATCACGCGGCGGGCCCAGATCAGCAGGTGCGGGGTGGGGGTGGGGATCAGCCAAGTTCTGTGGCCTTTGGGAATAGGGGAAACCCCAAGAGAGGCCCCCTCCCAAGGCAGGTCCCTTGGCAAGAGGTCCCTGGCAACACTGGGAAGGCTCCCTTGGGAAAGGAGGGTCAAGGGTCTCTACTTGGCAGGTTGCGAACATGACTTTTGAGCCAGACAAATCTGTCAAAGTTACCACAAATCTCTCTGATCCTCAGTGTCCCCTCCACCCCATGACACAGGACAATAATACCCACATAGCTGGGTTGCTGTGAAGGTAAAATGAGACAAAGACCTTAGCCCTCTTAGACTGGTGTGAATGTAATCATTACTACTGCCCTTAGTGCTGGGGAAGCTGTGAGCTGAGCCCATGGTGGTTGCCTAGTGTCCCTGTAAGGAGGCAGATCCAGGCTCATAGAGGGGACACAGCTCTGCCTGTGTGAGTTCACTGAGAGTGTTTTGTTCTAGGAACTATGTTGGAAAATAAGAAACCTGAGAGAGTCATGGGTTAATTTGAGAATCACTTTGGGTTAATTTTTAAATTTTTTTCTTTCTTTTTTTTAGAGAAACAGACAAGGACAAACAGACAGAAAGGGAGAGAAATGAGAAGCATCAACTCATAGTTGCATCTCTTTAGTTGTTCACTGATTGCTTCTCATATGTGCCTTGACCAGGGGGCTCCAGCAGAGCCAGTGACCCCTTCCTTACTCAAGCCAGCGACCTTGGGTTTCAAGCCAGCAACCATGGGGTCATGTCTATGATCCCATGCTCAAACCAGCAACCCTGCAATGTAGTTGGTGATCCCACACTCAAGCTGGTGAGTTTGGGGTTCCAAACCTGGGTCCCCAGCATCCCAGGCCAATACTCTTATCCATTGCACCACCACCTGGTCAGGCAATTTTTAATTTTTTTTAAAGTTCAGCCTAACTTGTGGTGGCGCAGGATAAAGCATCGACCTGGAATGCTGAGGTCGCTGGTTCAAAACACTGGGCTTCCCTGGTCAAGGCACATATGGGAGTTGATGCTTCCTGCTCCTACCCCCTTCTCTCTCTCTCACTCTCTCTTCTCTCTCTAAAAATGAGTAAATAAAATGTAAAAAAAAATTTGTTAAGTTCAGATTTTCTTTGCTGCATCACCTTCATTTGTCTAGTGAAGACAATGGGGGTGCAGTTGTGAGGAGTTGGTGGGGGAGTCCAGGGGCTGCCGTACCACCTTGTATTGAGTCCTCCCTCTGCAGATTATCCAGGGCAAGTTACTCAACGTTCATGAACCTCAATTTCCTCCTCTGTAAAATAGAGAAAGGTGAGCTCCTGCTCTTGAAGGGCCCAGTCACTGCTCCAACCGATGATTTGGAGCTCCTATGTGGGGTCTTTAACGTGATGCTTACAAGGTGTTGAGGAAAAGATCCTTCTAGGTGGATCTTACTAGAGGGTGGTGGCTGAGCCTAGGAGAATGGAGCCGGCAGTCCAGGTAGAGGGAACAGCTTGAGCAAGAATCCACAAGCCCCACTGAGACCGTTGCCATAGAGATTGGGGGAGGACCAGGAAGGTGAGAATGGGGATGAGGATGTGGCAGGGAGCTCAGGCGACCTGCTTCGTGAGTCACTTGCAGAGGCAGGATTCTAATGGGCCTGTCAGCCTTTCTAGAACTCTGGGCTGCTTCTGGGAAGAGGTCTTGAGTCTATTCTCAGAGCTCCTGAGGGATAGGGAGGGCCGGGTAATTCAGGTCTGCTCTGTTGTTGACACAGCTTCCTGACTGCCATGTTGAGGGGCAGGTTCCCGGAGGGTGTGGCCTCCCATGCACCACCCTTGCCATCCTGAGCGACCCACAGAAGGGTCAAGTGGGGTCCGACCCACGCCTGAATTATTCATCCAACAACCCAAAAAAGCCAACAGGAGACACCCACTTGAATAATAAAAATAACAATTCCTTAAATGTGACCAGAAGTATGGGAGCGAACTGCCCTGTCACGCTTCTCTGTGAGGTCACTCTCATTACCTTCTTTCCACAGATGAGGAAACTGAGACTTGGGGAGGGAAGTGGCCTCACTGAGGCCCGTCATTAGGATACTGTGCCCTGATGTGGAGGTGGGGACATTTGTGTGTGTGTTGTGAAGGGTGGGGCATGGGCACAGCAGGAAAGGGACCACTACCTGGGGACATTGACCTAGTCCGGGGAAGGATGGAATGGTGGGGTGGTGGTTGGGCGCAGGGCCCCTCCTTGCTTTCAGCACAGAAGCCACAGTCAGAACAGTGACCTGGAACAGCATGGGCGTTAATGTGGTAGTGAGCCCCGGCTGGCACGGGCAGAGCTCGGTGTGAATGAAGTGGGATTTGTAGGGGCCAGATGAGAGAGACCAGCTCTGAGGAGGGAGAGGGAGCAGGTCTCCTGGGCAATCTGCTGACATACCATGGGGACTGAAGCCCAGGAAAAGGAGTTTTGTCTTTCCCAGGCTATACGAAAAATATTGCAGCCCAGTCTAAAGTGAGTTGCGTTTCCCCTGTGGCTATGAAGTGGTCCCCACTGGGAGTCCTGACGCATGGGCACCCCAGGCACATCACTGGCATAAGCGCACTAGCTTTCTAAGGGGACTGCTTCAAGAGGTGAGTTCTATTTGGAAGGATGCATCCTAGCTATGCTGGTTAACCCTCTGATATCCCATCTTGGGTGATAGACAGGGAACTTCTTTCCCCAACGGAGGATAGAACTTGATTTGCCTGCTGAGTGCAGTTTGTTAATGGACAGTAGATTGATACTTGAACGCCAATCCCTGATGGACTCAGTTCTCCCCTTTGACCAGCTGTTTTTCCCCTGGCCTGGCAGCCAGGGCCAAGCCAGACAATGGTCAGCCCTTGGACCACTTCCAGGCATGTCCAGATTTGGCCTGAAAGGCCTTCCAGGGATAGACAAGACCTTCCTGCATGGCAATGACTAACAGGCCCCTGGCCCTGTGTAGCATCACAACAGAGCCTGTTGTCAAAGCAACCGCTAGACCTGGTGATCTGGGACTAAGGGCTTTGGCCTCACTCCACTGGCTGCTGGCATTGACAAGTATGGAGCAGCCCTCCCTGGTTTTAAGGAGGCTGTGAGGGAGAATAAGGCAGAAGGAGGCCCTGTCTGGGCCTTTGGGGTCAGCCTGGAGGAGAACAGAGAGGAAGTAGAGTTCTTGGCTTCTCTCTCTGTGTCCCTGGGTCTTTGTCTCCCGATTTCTCCAGCAGGGACTCCATATGGCCACCTCATCACATGGACCAGGGTCCTGGGCAGCAGCATGGGCACCTCTTGAGCTCTCCTCACCCCCTCATCCCACCCCATCACCACAGCCTGCATTTCTGCCTTCTCCAAAACCTGTAGCTTCCTCTCCTTCCCAGACCTCCCTGCCCTCAGCCCCAGGCCCAATCAGGCCCTCTCCTGATCCCAGTCTGGATCACAGCCCAGCCTCTCCTCTGGAAACCTCAGACCTCCAGTTTCCACAGAGAGCTCACGTGGATGTGATTCTTCCCTCTGAAACCCTGCCCTAACTTCCCCATCACACTCAGTTATGAATCGATCTTACCTCCCCTCTAGTAGAAGTCAAGTTTGTGCAATCTAACCAGTGGTGTGTGTGTGTGTGTGTGTGTGTGTGTGTGTGTGTGTGTGTATACCATTGTACACATATTTTGGATAAATTATAAGACATATACCAAAAATAGAAACTGGAAAAAGAATGAAAGAGTAAATAAATAATATTATTTTTAAAGTTTTGTTTTCATTTTATTAAATGGCCTAAAAAAATTTCTCGCTCTGACTAAAGGCTTTATTTCTATAAATTGTGATTTTTTTTCTTATTTTTATTTATTTATTTATTTTATTCAGTGAGAGGAGGGAAAGCTGAGAGACAGACTTCCATATGTGCTCCAACTGGGAAACACCCAGCAAACCCACTAGGGGGCGATGCTCTGCCCATCTGGGGTGTTGCTCAGTGACTGAGCTCTTCTGCGCCTGAGGCGGAGGCCATGGAGCCATTCTTAGCACCTTGGGCCGACTAGCTCCAATTCACTCCAACCGAGCTATGGCTACAGGAGCAGAAGAGAAAGAAAGAGAGAAGCGAGAGGGCAAGGGATGGACAAGCAGATAAGTGCTTGTCCTGTGTGCCCTGATTGGGATTTGAACCCAGGACTTCCACATGCCAGGCCATCCATGTACCACTGAGTCAACCAGCCAGGGTTATTTTTAAATAACCTTGGTTTACAATGTGGTACACTTATTTGAGGATCTGGTTCTAAATTCCATTTACCTTTGCACTTGATTTAACGTCTGCTGTAGTTGAAAATATACCTCACAAAGAACCCAAGCACTGCATGGAAGAATTGTATTTCTAGCTGCGTTTACTAAATCACACAAGGCGATTTCCAGTCCTGTGCAGAGGTTGTGACACCAGTTGTTATTGAAAACTAATCAGAAAGTGATATATTTTAAAATTATTTTGACGGATGAGTTCAAAACCCGCTGAAACTCTTTATTGACATGTACTGCATAATGACTTTTCGGTCAACATGTATGAAGGAACTGGAAAATCTGTATTACCCAGTGATATCATAGCTGTCAAACTGTCATAACATACATATTCTTCACGTGTCTGTGGCGATGCTGGTGTAAACAAACCTACTGCACTGCCAGTCATGTAAAAGTATAGCACACACAGTTATGTACAGTACACGATATGTGATAGTGATGATAAATGACTGTTACCGGTTTCTGTATTTACTATACTATACTTTTATCCTTGTTTTAGAGTGTATTCTTTCTACTTACAAAAAAAGATTTGCTGCGAAACAGTGTGCTGTGTTACACCAGCAGCAGCTTCATGCATCTTGCATTTTTCAGAACTTATCCCTGACATTGAGTGGTGCCTGTCTGTACTTAGATTTTTAAATAGGTTATACTATTCTGTTTAATTCTATTTCCCTGTTGTTAAATGTGTAGATGCAACAGATAGGTAATGTTCTAACAGCAACTTCAGCAACAAAAATATTCCAAAATGTCCATCTGCAAAGTACTCTCTCTATAGCATAAGTTTCTTCTAAGGTAGTTACTTTCTTACTCAATTTCTTTTCTTGACAGAGACAGAGAGAGAGAGTCAGAGAGAGAGAGGGACAGATAGGGACAGTCAGACAGGAAGGGAGAGACATGAGAAGCAGTAATTCTTTGTTGCAGCACATTAGTTGTTCATTGATTGCTTTCTCATATGTGCCTTGACAGGGGTGGGGAGAGCTACAGCAGAGCGAGTGACCCCTTGCTCAAGTCAGCGACCTTGGGCTCAAGCCAGTGACCTTTGGGCTCATGCCAGAGACTATGGGGTCATGTCTATAATTCCACGCTCAACCCAGATGACCTGCACTCAAGCTGGCGACCTCGGGGTTTTGAACCTGGGTCCTCCATTTCCCAGTCTAATGCTCTATCCACTGAGCCACCACCTGGGCAGGCTTTCTTACTCAATTTTAAAACACATTTTTCACTGCTATTTGTTTTAGCATCTACTGGATGGTTATCCTTGTTGTCAAAGAAAGAGCCAGAACATTTGGGTAATTTGTCTTTTCATAAAAGCAAAAAAGGCCCTGGCTGGTTGGCTTAGTGGTAGAGCATTGGCCTGGCATGTAGAAGTCCCAGGTTTGATTCCCAGACAGGGCACACAGGAGAAGCGCCCATCTGCTTCGCCACCCTTCCTCCTCTCCTTCCTCTTTATCTCTCTCTTCCCCTCCCGCAACCAAGGCTCCATTGGAGCAAAGTTGGCCGGATGCTGAGAACTGCTCCACGGTCTCTGCCTCAGGCACTAGAATGGCTCCAGTTGCAATAGAGCAACGACCCAGATGGGCAGAGCATCGCCCCCTGGTGGGCATGCTGGCTGGATCTCAGTTGGACGCTTTGGAGAAATACAAAAAAAAAAAAAAAAAAGGAAATATAAAGCTCATCATCTTCATGGTGGTAACTCTTTTAGTAATTTGTTATGAGATAAATAGCACATTTCTACATGGTACAAAAAAATATTGTATCCCTACCTCAATAAGTTTTATAAAGATGCTACAAAACTTAAAGACTTTATTTTTATAAAATTAAGTGCCTGGATGAATCCTATAGCAGGCTAGCTGAAGGCATCACAGTAGGGTGGGGGCACTGTGTCAGCCAAGCCCATGGAGAGGACCCCACATTGCTTGCCTAAGGAGACCTGGGAAGTGGGACACATGACCTATCACAGTGTGGACATGGTGAGGGCACAGATGTCAGTCTAATTGTTAAATATTAGTAGAGTTTAAATGTTTCCTCCTTTTAAAAAAAAGGTAAAAATAAAAGTTACAGAATGTTCTGTCTACATGAACAAATCCCCTTGTGCACCCAATTTTGGACACTTCGTACAACAGGCTTCTTAGCCACGTGCACAGCCCCTCAAGATCTGTTTCAGTTTTCCTCCTACCTTGACTCCCATATAAAACTAGATCCAGCCTTCCTGAGTACATTACACATTTTTATGTCTTTCCAATGCAAGTCTTTCTGTCCGTATCTAGTGGACTGGCTTAAAAGTCCATTATTTCTTCAAGAGCCAGCCCCAGGCCACCCCAACATAAAGTCTGTTCTGATTCTCTGAGCAGAGTCATTTATTCAGCTATTCAACATGTATTTATTAAGCATATACTATATGCCAGCCACTGATCTATGGGTTGCTGGGAATATAGCAGTCAGTGGACCAAAAAGATAGAAATCTCTCCCTCTAGGAACTCACATTCTAGTGGGATAGCTGTTGATGTTCTAGGATCAGTCTTTATTTTGTTTACCCACAAAGTGGTTGGCCATTTACAAGTTTGTCTCCCCAGGAAACCATTTGCTCCGAAAAGCAGAGTCTCTAAGCCTGAGCTCCAAGCACAGATACTAGCCCAGAATAGGGACCAAATGGATACTGGTTAAAATTCAAGAATAATAATACAGGGGGTAATCCTTGTCACTATTGCAGCCACAGGCAAATATTTGACACCAAATTCAGACTGAGGTCCTCCAAGCACCTGAGTCCACCACAGGCTGGCCTGGCCCTCAGAGCTCGGTCTCACAAACACCATTCCTGAGAGCCTCATTCCTGCTCCTATGAGAAGGAACTCCTATGAATGGCTGGCCCCCTGTGGCTGGCAGGAAAGACTTCCACCTCTTAGTGATCCTATATTTAGCCATCTGCTGTGACCCTGCTGCCCTCTCTTCTCTGTGGTCAGAGGGAATTGCCCAGGCTGCTTTGATAGCCTGTTTTCCCAGGCCCTGCTCCTGCTTCCCAGACCCCCGGCTTCTCTGCAGGAGGTAGGGCCTCAAGCCCAGGTCTCTCTCAACTGGCAGGTTCTGAAACTTAAAATAGCATCAGCACCTGGCAAGGAGAGACACATACCTGTAGGGACAGTGTTGGGAGTTGGGGTGGAGGGAAGGTTGCTTGGACAGAAAACTCCCAGGTAGTACTCTGTTTCCTACTCCCTTCCAGGTGTGAAGTCCTTGGCCCCTAATTCCTCTACTGTGCATAGGTTACTGTTGATTGCCAAGCAAGGCCATGGCCTTCAGCTCCAACCACTCACCACCCTCACATAAGCTGGCCATGAGCCACACTATTCCACATGGGTCCCAAATGAGCTTTCTACCTCTGAACTTCTGAAACCTGGCTTAACCCAGCCACCCTCTAGCCCAAACCTTCAAGGAATGCCTTCACTATAGGTCAAAATCCTGTCAACCTATAGAAAGTTTGTTCAAATGCCACTTGGGCCCCGAGGCCGTCCAATGTCATGGGCTCAGGAGAGGTGGCCATGCTTTGGTGCTCTGTCCCTGGTCCCTCAGGCCTGCCCACCCTATAACTTCTGCTCCATTTAACACCTCCTGACTGATGGTTGTAGAATGCACGTTCTAGCCTCAGCTTGCTGTGTGACTCTGGGGCTGTTGCTCCCCTGTCTGGCCCTCAGTATTTCTACGTGTGAAATAGAGAAGTGTATTACCTGATCTCATGGACCCTCCTGGTACTCTGAGCCTGTGATTCACCCTCCGGAGGGAAGAGTCATTTTGGCAGAAAGAACTCACTCTGAACCCTCAAGTTATTGGAGGTTTGGTCCTCTCCTCTTTTCCCTTTCTTTTCCACAAAGCAGTCTCCCTGAGGCAAGTGTGGGCTGCTGAGGGGATTCTCTGGCTGCCGCCAGCAGGACAGAGCACCGTGGTGAGGTTGCCTTCCACACCAGTGAGGTGGCCTCCCACGTGAGGAGACCTCTCTCTCTCCCCAGCCATCTGGTTCAGGTTTCTCTGCTTCGTCTCAGCTGGAGCACTCAGCCCACAAGTCTTGTCAACTGGAATGAAGCATCCCAACCACAGCATTTCCATGTTGTTGACTCCAGCAGCGCATGAGCCCAAGGTTCTGCACAGACCGCTGGGGTCTCGGCAGGACCACAGGGAACTCCAGCTGAGGTGCTCTGGAATTTGGAGACGATGCCAGTTCTCACTGAGGTTCCAGTGAGGCGTCAAAGGTTCCAGAGGGTGTTCTGGTCTCACCAGGTCCTGAAACACGATGAATTTTCAGGTGTATCTCTGTCCTTTCAGTAAAGATTGGAGGCGGCTTCCAAGAACTTTACCATTTAAATAAATAAAAGTAAAGAAAACTGTAAGAATCCATCTAAACTAGACTTTATACTCCTTCAGAGCAAGTATACTAATTATTCAGCGGTATTTATTCAACAAATGTCCTCTTTGTGCAAAGCACTGTTCTAGGCCCTGGGAAACAACAGTGAGTAAAACTGACCCCGTCCCTGCCCTCACAGAATGGACATTCTAGCGGAACGTAGTAGAAAAATAAATAAATAATATTCCAGGTAGTCATAAGTGCTATGAAGGAAAATAAAGGGAATGACAGGGAAGCCAGAATGGGGTTTATTTCAAAAAAATATTTTTAAATTGATTTTAGTGAGAGAGGAAAGGAGAGAGAGAGAGAGAAAGGAACGTAGATATGTTCTCATATGTGCCCTGACTAGGGATCAAACTGGCAACCTCTGAGCTTTGGGACAATGCTCTAACCAACCAAACTATCCAGCCAGGGCAAGGGTCTGTTTTAAACAAGCCAGTCTGAAAGGCTGCTGTCTAGAGGCTGACATTGGAGTCAAGACCTGGAGGAAATGAGAGAAATCCATGGGGATATCTGGAGGAGTAAGGTCCCAGATAGAGAAAACAGCTTGTGCAAAGGCCCTGAGACAGGATTTTGCCAGGAATGACACAGGAACAGCAAGAAAGTCAGTGAGATCACAGTAGAATGAGTGAGGAAGGAAAGAGATAAAATAAGCAGATACCAGGGGCTGAGGAGCAGAGCATGCTGGGCAGTGTATTAATTTTGCTGATTATAATCCACAGCAAGAAATAAATTATATTTTGCAATTCAGTACAAACATACATACCCAAAAATACAACCAAAGTATGTAATCATTTCATGAAACATACCTTTACTAAAGGTATACACTCAAATAATTTATTTTATTCTATTTTATCTTTTAGAAATGCTGATCATGATCCTTAAATTGATTTCCTGACCTAGTGAAAGGTCATGGCCCACCGTTTGAAAAACACTAATATAGGGCTATAAAGACCATTGTAAAGAGTAAGCTGGAAGCTATTGGACACATTCATGCAGAGGAGTGATGTGGTGGTCAATTTTGGTTTTTTGTTCCACTTTTTTCTATACTAGTACATAATTCACATACAGTAAAATACACCCTTTCTAGTGTACCACTCTGAAAGGAGTCATACAGGCTGCTTAGTCAAGACAAGCTGGGAAGACAAAGGCGGCCTCAATGGGGATCAGCTAGAGGCTGCTGCAATAGCCCCTGTGAGAGATGGTAGTGGCCCAGAGCAAGGTTGTGGCTCAGACCCAATGCCAAGCTGATCAGACACGCTAACATGTGGATGTGGGCTGTGAGAAGACAAGCGAACTGAACAATGACTGCAAGTTTCCTGGCCTGAGCAATAGGAAGTGGGAGATAGAAGAGAAAAATATTTGGAGAGAAAAATCACGAGTTCTGGTTCAGACAAGCTAAGTGGGGAAGTCAAGGACATAACTAGTCGGGAATGATGAGGAGTCCTGAGGAGAGGACCAGCCTGGAGATTTGCATGGGGCCGTCTTTGGTATCTGGTGACACTGAGAGCCATGGGCCTGCCCCAGATGGCCACATGAAAGTGGTGGAAGGTAGCAGTCAGGAGTCTTAGCAGGCGAGGGAGAATAAGCTGCCAGTGGGAAGGGCAGAGGCCCACGCGCCTGTGGACAAAATGTTTCCATATCCAGGAGGGAGACCGGCTGTGCTAAGCAGAACAAGATGAGGGAAGCAAATTGATCTTTGTGGCATGCTTGGACTTACACAGTAGACCCTGAGGGGCATGGCAGGTTTCTGAGCAGGAAGTGGCTTGAGCTGAACTATGCTTTAAGAAGATTAATGATAATTACTGTTTATTATTATATTATTTATTATTTATCACTGATTGAACCTTTGTTCTGGCCAGGCCCTGTACTAGCACATTACACATGCTAACTCTCCCACCAACACTTTGTGACAGGTACTACTATTATCTCTGATTTACAGGTGAAGACACTGAGAGGTTCAGTGACTTGCCCAAGGTCACACAGCCAGGAAGAGGTAGAGCTGGGCCTAGAACCCAGACAGTCAGGTTCCAGAGTAAGAATAATTCAGTCCAGGGAGTAGAGCCTTGATTCAGACTCAAGCTTTGGGTCTATTGCCCAGATGCTAGTGACCTGTGAAGTTGGGGCAGGGCCACTTGCTTTCCAGTGGCCCTGCTCCTCTGCCATTTGCTGCTCCTGGTGCCCATGCCCTGGGCACCAGCACTACCCCTGTGTCTCCTGGCCCAGTAAACATGGCAACCCAAGAGGCTCCTGTGTGGGGAGTACAGGACTGTAGGTCTTTGCTCTTTGGCTGACTGGGCCTCCCTTGGGGCTTCTGCTCCCTTGCCCAAAGTGGTTAGTTTCTTGAGGAATCTGTTGCCGTCTGGTCCCTGTGTGCTGCCTGTGGGTCTGTCTGAGGCACTGGAGGATTCCATCCCAACCCAAAGTAATTGTTACCAGAGGTGGGCAAGTTCGGGTGGGAGAAGAGGGGGCGGGGTGGAGCGCTGCCCAGAGCAGCCAGCTGGACCTCTGGTGACTTGAGAAGAAGGAGCATGTGACAGGCAAAGAGGAAATCAGAGACAGAAGGTGACAGAGAGAGAGAAGGAGACACTGAGAGCAGAGCAAGACAGAGAATGAGTTAAAGCATATGTGATAGTGGGAGGCAATCAGATGAAGTGATGTTTGAACAAGACAGGTAGAGAAAGGCATTGAGAGATGTACCCTGGTGGTGGGGACAGAGAGAGTTGGGCAGACTCAACAGGGGAAGAAGAGATGGCAAGGGAGAAAAAGAGAAGGAGAAAGGAGGAGGGGAAGGAGAGGGACAGCCTCAAAAGAAACAAAACAAGGCTGGGAAATGCCAGGACAGCAGGAGCTGGCAAGACTAGTGGAATTTGGGAAGTCTCAGAGTAGCTGGAGCCCTCAAACCAGATGGCACCCGCTACAGCTAGTCCTGGGGCAGCCATGGTCACACCAGGCGAAGTCAGCTCTTGCCCACTGACCCATCAGAGCCCAGCCCCTGTGCTGTACAACCTATCCAAGGACACCCTCCCTCTTGCCTCTCTTCTGGGGCTATTTCCAAAATCACCTTCCCACTGGCTCTGGGAAACCATTTCTCTGGGGGTGATCTTGGCAGGTAGGCAGAGCACTGGACCATGAACCTTGGTACTGTCCCTGCCTCTACTCATTGCACAACCTCATGCATCTTCCCTCCCCTTCCTGTGCCTGCGGGAAGGGCTGGGCTTGCCGCCCCAGCTCTGCATTCTGAGTCAGCAGCAAAACCAGGCCACACAGATGATGGGTGCCTCAGAACGTGGCCTCTTCTCCCAGCCACTAGATAACTCGGTCTTCTCCTCCACTTCCTTACCTTGTCCCCTCTCTTTTCCTTTCCTTCCTTCCTCCCTTCATCTCCCTTTCTCATCTTATTCTTTCCTCTCTCCCTTTTCGCTCCCCATACTCCCTCCTTCCATTCCTCTCATTTCCCTCTCCTTCTTCCCTACTCACCGAGTTCCCTCTTTGTGCCAACAGAACCCTGGCTGGGCACCGATGCCTCAGAGGTAGATCCTACGGTGTCCCTGGATCTGGTGGGCTCAGCCTAGGATGAGGTACAAGGTGTGACAGATCAGACTCCAGGCATAAATGCTCCTGCCCAGGCCAGCTGGCCCCAGCTTGTGTCACTCGGCCCAACCCCCATGTCTACACAGTCCTGCTTTGGGCAATTCAACTCTGGATACTAATTCCAAGAGGCACAGAGGCTAACACTGACATAGTCATACATGTCCCATGTTGGAGTTAGGGGTGGCCAGAGAGCCCAGAGAAAGGCACAGACCTGCCCAAGGTAACACAAACAATCATAATCTGACTCACTTTCTACTTGGCATTGGTTCATTTTAGGAGGCTGGAGGCTATACAAACTTACCCCGGAGTGAGGGCAGCCTCAGCCAGACCTTTGCCAGGCCAGAGAGTCTAGTAATAGCTAGTCAGAGTGAGGTCACTGATGGGATCAACGTGTTCAGGACTTATCTCCCCTTCAGGTCTCCCCTCCCAGCCCCGAGAGGCCTGGGATCTAAAGGGGAGAGGACTGTGGTGTGTCAGTCCAGGCACTGAGCCCAGATGTGATGAACGCTGAGGCCAAGGCTGGGAAAAAGGAGAGAGAGTGACCCCCACCTTGGCCAGCATAGGTCTGCTGTCATGGGAGGCGAAAGAAGGGGAACCTCTGGAAGGATCTAACCCAGTGGTTCTTAACCTGGGTTCTATTGAACCCTAAGGGTTCGATGAGTCGGTCTCAGGGGTTCGGAGAAGCCTCTGCCCCGGAGGCCAAAATAAAGTAATACCGTAATTTGTTGTGAGTTCATGCACTTTGTTGGTTTTGTTCTTTGAGCAAGGTGATGTTCATGCACGGCTCATTTTGTGCACCAGTAAAAAATCATATACCTATGTCTTGAATTTGGAAAAAAAAATCATATTTTATTTATCACTAAAGAAGGGTTCGGTGAATGCACATATAAAACTGGTGGGTTCGGTACCTCAAAAAAGGTTAAGAACCACTGATCTAACCTCAGCTTAGAGCGGTAGCAGCCTGATGGAGCTCTGTGGCCTCAGGTAAGCGCAGACTGGTCCCAGACTGAGTTCTTCTAACCCACTTAGCCAGCCCCACACTCCATACGCCAGTTCCTGGCAATGTCTCTCAGTGTTCAGCTCCTATGGCTCCGCTTCTCTGACGGGGCCCTGACCGAGGCAATGTCCATGTGGGACTGTGTGCACTTGCCGCTTGCTACTCACCATTCCCTGCGAAGCACTTTTCCATGTTGGCTGCAGAATAGTCTATCTTGTTGATGCACCATGATTCACTAAGCCAATCCCCTCTTGCTGAATAGTCATGTTACTTCCAAATATCCACTATTATATACATATACTTTTGAAACTCTCATGACTATCATCACATAGTTTGAAAGTTTTTCTCAAGAGGACTCCCCAGCTGTGGGGCTGCAGCTGACCCCTGTGGACACGTGTCTCACAGCAGCCACTTCAGTTTCTCTCCTGACTCTATGCAGGAGCTCCCTCCACCACAGAGGACCCTGTGCAGCCTGTGCAGGGAAGTGCCAGAGATCCCGGGCCCCAAGGCTCCACCAGGGTGAAAGCCAGGCAAACACCAGTCTCCTGCATCCTGGTTCAAAAAACCTGGTGTTTGTTCTATGCTCCAGTTCAGAGGGTGCCCAGCGGGCTTGAGCCCAGGTGCCCACAGAGGTGACCTGCTCTTCAAAGCACTCTTTCTTCAGTTCTCTCCCTCTCTGTCTTGCTTCTGTGTTTCCTGGGTCACCTCCTGAATGAAGTACTTGCATTCGAGGTATTACTAGCTTATATTCTCTCAAACTCTCTTGAGTTCACTGCCCCCAGAGACTGGACTCAGATTTCATGATGCAGCGTGGTAGAGAGAGAACAGGCTTCGGAGACAGGCAGGCCCTGCACCAGCCTTGAGCACGTCACTTTACCTCCTAAGCCTTGATTTCCTCACCTGGAAATGGGCCAGAAAGGCTGTCTGTTGAACTTCATGCAAAATCTAAAGGGAACTACATCCTACCACCTCCCTCCTACTACGGGTCCTGCCTCCTTGGTACCTGCCTCCTCTTGATGGCTGACTGAGTAAAGCAATGGCCAAAAGCCACATCCTCTTTCTTGTCCTCTAACAACTGCCACTTACTATAAACCAGGTGCTGTGCCGTGGACCATGCACTGATGATGTCATTTAATCCCCAACAATTCTGTGAGGCAGGTTCAATGCTTGTGCCCATTTCATCAATGAAGAAATGGAGGAACAGGAGAGGGGACTCGCCTGTGTAGTTGGTGTGAGGCAGAGCCTGCTTTCATGGCCTGATTTCTCTGGCTCCTCAAGACATGCTTTTGAGCATCACGTGGCCTGCTTTTCATCCTCAGAACCCTCTTGAGGGAAGAGGGGATTCCTTGGAGCTGACTCAGGGCCTGGGGCAAGGCAAAGCTGCATCCCTAGGGCCTGTGGGGGGAGGGAGAAAGTGACACCATGGAAGTTCCCACACAACTTTGAGATTCTAACCAGCTGGGCAGCTCCAGTTTGAGCAGGGGGCTGCAGGCTTTGCTGGCTACACTTTTGTGATGACACATGAAAGGTCGCTTGGCTGGGACAGCTTCCTGGGAGGCTGCGTGACACACGAGGGGCTGGGGAGATGAGAGCAAACTCCCTGAGTGCGTTCCAGAGCCCAAAGGCCATCTGGGAAGCAGACATTCTTCAGAAGCTGAGGTTGAGTGAAATTCAAGTGAGAATTCCAAGGCAGCTTTTCCTGGGAGCCACCAGGAGAACGTCTTGGAAATGGCCTTTCTGAGACACATGCGCCCCATGTTCACTGCAGCACTATTCACAGTGGCCAAGACATGGAAACAACCCAAGTGTCCCTCAGTAGAGGACTGGATAAGGAAGATGTGGTACATATATATAATGGAATACCACTCAGCCATAAGAAATGATGACATCGGAGCATTTACCACAACATGAATGGACCTTGAGAACATCACACTGAGTGAAATAAGTAAATCAGAAAAAGCTAAGAACTGCATGATCTCACACATAGGGGGGATATAAAACTGAGACTCATGGACGTAGATAAAAGTGAAGTGGTTGCCAGAGGGAGGGGTGAGAGAGGGGAGTAAAGGGGCCAGATATCTGGTGGTGGACAGTGTTTTGACTTTGGGTGATGGGCACACAGCACAATGCATAGTTGACATGCTATAGAGATGTATACCTAAACCTATGTGTTCCTATGAACCAACATCATCCCATTAAATTTAATTTCTAAAAAAGAAAAATTAAAAGAAACAGCCTTTGAGTTCCAGAGCAGCATTATCCAGTAGAGTCTAATGTGAGCCACATACTTAGCTGTTTGTTGTGTTTCTCCAGTAGCCACATTATGAAAGTAAAAAGAAACAGGTGAACCTCATACATCAGATCCGCTCCCTGCCTCTCCCCAGCTCCTGTGGTTTGCTGGCAGTCTGTGGTGGCCCTTGGCATGGAGAAGCATCCCCTTAATCTGCCTCCCTCTTCACATGGCCCTTCCCTGTGCGTGTCTTCCCTTTATATAGGGACACTGTCATACTGGATTGGAACCCACCCTATGACCTCATTTTACCTTGACTGCCTCTGTAAAGACCTGCTCTCCAAATAAGATCATATTCTGAGGGACTAGGGAACAGGATTTCATATGAATTTGGCGGGGGAAGGGGGTTGGGGGTGATCTCAACCCATAACATGCGGTAATATAAACCGAGTTTGGCAGGAAGGTTTGCGGATAAGTGCGAGTTACCATCCAAATATGCAGCCTGCCATGACCATTAGGACTGAAGTACTGACCACCATGATGGGCCTGGCTGCCCATGGAATTCTGTAAGGTGCTTTTATAGAGTGCGGGTTCCTGGACACCACCCCTGATCCTGGTTCAATTTGCCTGGGCTGGGGCCCCGCCAGGGGGATTTTTTATAAGCTCGGGGTGATTCTGGTACAAAGGCGGGATGACAGCCTTTGTACTAAATCGTGGATACATGGACTTCGCTGCCTCATCAACAAACCCATGCTTGGTTGGAACAGCTGCCCCATGCCCTCCCCAAATCCAGGGCACTCAAGGCAGGGCCTCGTGGGGGAAGACAATGGAACAAAGAGGCTTTGTCCCCTGCCACACACCCCAGGGTGGAGCCTGTGTACCTGGGCTGTACCTGAACAACAGAGGACGCGCCCAGGCTATAGCTGTGGGAGGAGTGGGGATTACAAGGTTCCAGCTTTCCTGGGCATTGCACCCAGGAAGTCCCTGTCTGACAGCTCGTGATGAGCAAGGGGAGAGAGCCTTCCAACCAAACCTGAAGAATGGGCACGTGAAAAGGGAAGGAGGGGAAGGTGTGTACCCAGAGGGGAGAGAGAAAGACTGTCTCACAGGGGCATGGAGAGTGGTGGTGGCCTCTGATGTCATATGTATGGCACTCAAATCCTAATCTTGCCACCTACCAAACAGTGTGATCTTCAGCAAATAGAAAACTTTTCAAAGTCTCAGCTTCCACGTCTATAAAATGGTAATTGTAGATATAATGTCTAAATCGTGTGTGTGTGGTAGCGGTGGTAGTATTGTGAGAATAAACATCAGGACTGGCCACAGCAGTCCATTACCCCAGTTTCAATCTCTCCTCCATCCATGAACTGTCACTCCCACTGCTCCACACCTCCCACCCTTGCTGGGGGCACGTGCTGGGGCCATACCACCTGCCCCGCACCACACCGGGCAGGCCGCTTGCAGTTTCACACCTGTCTCCTCCTCATGAGACGGAAGATCTGGAGGGAGGGGCCTAGGTCTTGTGCTTCTGTGTTCCCGACCCAAGGCTTATGCTCAACCAACAGTAAGTCCCTTCTGAGAAATGCAGCTCGGTGGAGATAAGCATCTTTACGGTTCTCAAGAACTGCCTCGCAACACTGAGCAGCCCGTTTGGGCCGTGTGCAACACTGCACCTGAAACATGCTTGCACCTGAAAGGTGCTGAAGTGTTTGGCTGAGGGACGATGGACATATAATTGCAGCATTTGCCAGCAGGGTTCATCCCACCCACAGGCTGTTCCACTGAGACCGAGTGTTTGCTGAGCAGCTGTGCTCGCTCTTTTACCTGTACTTTCTCATCTGCTCCTCACAGCAGCCTTATGGGGCAGCTGCTGTTATTCACACCTGCTTTGCAGATGAGGAGACAGAGCTTAAAGGAGAGGAGCACTTGCTACAGCATGTCCACACCACAGGCCACTCCCCACCCTACCCCTCTTTAGGGCAGAGGGCTCCGGGATCTCATCTCGTCCCTGCAGGCCCAGTGAGGTGCTACCAAGTGTGTCTGGCTCTCACTGCCCGCCAGACCAGGAGCCCCTGGAAGGCAGGCACCAGGCTGCCCACAGCCAGCCCAGCACAGGGCCTGGCACAGGATCATTAAGTACACAAGTGAATGAATGAGTGAGTGAATAAATAAATGAATGGATGAGAGAAAGCCAGGATTCCTGTTCTTGAAGGTCTGGTGGACAAGCAAACAAGATATTCAGGGAGCAGAGGGCCTTGGGAAACACTGCTTCCCGCTTCTCACGCACAGGGAACTAACTGCTCAGGCAGCCTCTGCCCAGGGGAGGTGAGGACTGAGGTTGAAAACAGAAGAGAAGAAGCCTTGGGAACTGCGGGAGCAAGTCTCCCTCTGCACCCCGTCTTTATGCAAGAAGGAAGCTGAGGCCCAGAGGGAGAAGGACGAGGTCAGGCCCACAGTTCGTTCATAGCAGAGCAGGCTTAGGGGCCAAGTCTCCCCTCTCTTCACTGGCCAGAGTCCTGTCCTCAACACCTCACTCTTATGGTTTTGCTGTAATTATCATTATTATTATATGCCATATTGCCCTTTAGGAAGTGTCCTTGAGGGGTGACCTGTGCCAATGTGGGAACCATACCAGCCACTCTTGTGTGCATTGCACTTGATCCAGGAAACAAAAGATGAACTGATCGGGGATGAATAAGATGTTCAAAAATGCAGCAGCATGTGGCCAGGGCAGGAAGGACAGCTCAGTTGACCCCAGGACCTTAACTCTGTGAGAAAGAATGTGAGGGCCTTGATGAAACCTGGACCTCAGTGCAAGACCAGGAGCATAGGAGCAGGGGTCCCACAAACCCAGATTTGAGCTCAGCTCTGCCATTCCCCTTCTCCTCCAAGCGGCGGTTTCCTGGGCTGATACCAGCACTACCTTGGGCGTGTGAAGGTGTTATTCATACAAATAAATTGCCCAGCTCAAAACTGAATCTTTCCTCCACACTCTGCCCCTTGCCCTCACCTGAATCCTCTTAAATTCCTGTCCCTCCTCCTTGGCCCTGTCTTAGCTTCAAGACATCCCTGAGCAGAGGAGGGTCCCGGCCCCATGCTCCAGGGCTGACTGTGAGCTCCCCACCTCCCCGAGCTCTGGCTTAAGCTTCTCATAAGTGCCAGATTTGTTAAACACCTTTCCTGGTGTGCATTTATTTCCTCCCCTAGTGAGGTGAGGACTATTAACACCCATTCCACAAAGGAGGGAACCGGGGCTCGGAGAACAACTCCTGTAGTATGTCAGACCGCCTAACTCCCGAACTGTGACCTTCCCAATCCACCTTCTGTGTGGGTCGGCTGCAGTGAACCCTGCCCCTGTAGGCCATGCCCCTCATCCTTCACACTCCATTCTGGGAGCCAGACTCAGCCCTGCGTCTCGGCCTGCTGTCTGGGCTGTTATCTGCACGAGCTTCCCACAGCCCTCTTGTCTGTTCCTGCGAGGCTGGACCCACCACACACACCTGGAGGTCGCCCAGCTCACCTGCACATTGCTAGTGACTGGATGCTCCTGGGTCGTCTGCTCCCCACTCTGGAAAGTAAGCCTCAAGGTGGGAGCAACCTTTTCTGTCTTTGTTGTGCTGTATCCCCAGAGCATGGCTAATGCTCTGGGATCCATGAATGTTTGCATGAATAGAGAATGAATGAACCAGGGAAACAGCCCTGGTACCTAGAGCCAATGCTGTCTGTGCAGGACCAGGCCACCTCCAGAGCTGGAGCCAGGACCCTGCCCCAGAGCAGTGACCAGGACAGTATATGATGCTGAATTCCGCAGGTGGAGCAGAAAGTGGAGGTCTGGGGCAGATTCAGAAGGAGGAACAGGAGGAACAGAGGGCTATGGAATCCACAACCAGGGAGGATCCCTGGGATAGGTGGAATAGCAGAGTATTATCCTGGAGAAGGTGGAATAGCAGAGTATTATCCTGGAGCAGTGAGTGAGGGTTCTGCTCACTTATTCAATCATTCATTTGTTCAGTGAGATTTTCTGAGCCGTCTTCCCGTGCCCACACTCTGTGTGGGACACTGGGGCACAGAGATGAATCCACACTTCCCCAGCCCTGGAGAACCTGCAGTGAGTGAGAGATTGGCCTGGGCCAGACAAGAGCTCACCCCACACTGCCGTGAATGGGCTGGGGAGCCCAGACCAAGGTGGCTGGTTGACAGGCTACAGGGATTGGGCGGGGGGCACAGTGATGCCCTTAATTGAGACTGAGCAGCCAGATAGATGGTGATGGCACCACAGAGATGTGGAACATGAGGAACACCCAAAGGAACATGGTGAGCCCAGAGAAGGTCTTTGTGGGACACATGGGATTTGCGGTGCTGGTCAGACATCTTGGGGGACTTCCGAGAGAATGAGATAGATGGGTCAGCAGGTGATTCACAGGGGGCTCCAGGCTGGGGACAGAGCCTTGAGGTCTATCAGGGTAGAGATGGTTCTGATGCTGCCTGGAAACATGAGTGGGGACAAGAGTAGCCAACCCTAGCTGAGAGGAAGCCCTCCGCCTGGGAGCCCTGGCCACTTCCTCCTCTGCTTGGAGCTGGGTGGTGGATAACGGCTGGCCTCAAGCCTTGAGGCAGCGGGACCTTCCTGCTCAGCAGTGTAGCATATGAAGGAAATAACTTTATTAGCTCATGGATGAAAAACAGGAAATGAATGCTGTGACTCGGGCACCGGCCGAGTTTCACTCACATCTAGTTTCTAGGAAACAGTTATGCGGCCTCAGACTAGGTTGGGGTTTTCTCAGCCAAGTTTTTCTGGAAATGCCATGTTTTTCTCAGGAAAAACCATGTCCTGTTGGCCCTCCACAGTAAGGGGTAATAGTGAGAAGAGGCCCCCCCTTCTCTCCCATCTCCCCTACCCCCAGCAAGCCTCTAACAGATCCATGGTAGACACTGGCTGATTTCCTAAGCACCTACTATGTGCTATAGGTAGAAACAAATTAAACACATTAGTACTCACAATAACAAGAAGATTGTCAAAGTAAGTAAAAAGTTTTATTTTAAGGAATGCAGAAAAGTTGAAAGTCAAAAGATGGGACAAATATTAACCAAAAGAAATCTGGTATAGCCAGATTAATACCAGACAAAACAGACTTAAAGACTAAAGCATTACTAGAGATATAGTAAGCCATTACAAAAAACTGAAGATTGAATTAACCGGGAAGATATAAAATTGTTTAATTCATACATATATTATAACTTAATATATGTAATAAATATATATTATACATACATATAATGCATAATGGATATATACTATATATACATGTAATTGATATACATATATAATATATATATAGTGGAAGATCTATCAGGATTTGATAGATTATGTAAAAAAAAATATCAGTAAGGCATTAGCAATCTGATGCATAGATTTACATATGGCCTAATCAGGCAGTGGTGCAGTGGGTAGAGCATTGGACTGGGACGCAGAGGACCCAGGTTTGAAACACCAAGGTTGCCAGCTTGAGCGCGGGCCCATCTGGTTTGAGCAAGGCTCACCAGCTTGAGCCCAAGGTCGCTGGCTTGAGCAAGGGGTCACTTGGTCTGCTGTAGCCCCCCGGTCAAGGCACATATGAGAAAGCAATCAATGAAAAGCTAAGGTGCCGCAATGAAGAATTGATGCTTATCATCTCTCTTCCTTCCTATCTGTCCCTATCTGTCCCTCTCTCTGTCTCCCTCACACAAAATAAAATAAAATAAATAAAATAAAATAAAATAAAAAGCACTATGAACCAGCAAGGATCAACAAATTCCAAAGAATTGGTTTCATTACAAACCATGTTCTCTAACCACAGGGTTCAACATTAGACAAATCTATATATGAGTTGCTCTTTATTCACAGGTTAAAGGAGATAAAATAGAATTACTTCACTAAGTATATAGAAAACATAAAATTCAATATCCATTCATGATTAAAAATACAACTCTTAGCAAATTAGTAATATAAGCAAACATTCTACACCTAGTATCTACCCAAAAAAAGCAATTATACAGAAAACATTTTACAAAATTCTTTTTTTCTAAAATTTATTTATTGATTTTACAGAGAGAGGAAGGTAGAGAGAGACAGAAACGTTGATCTGTTTCTCTATGTGCCCTGAATGGGGATCGAACCCACAACCTTTGCATATGGGGATAATGTTCTAACCAATCAAGCTATCCAGTCAGGGCACATTTTACTAAATTCTGAAATGTTAAAAATATTTCTTTTAAAAACAGGAATGATATAAGGATGCTCCTCACTATTGCTACTTTTATTCAACATTGCACCAGAAGCTCCAGAAAACACAATGAGACAAAAAAGAAATAAAATTACAAGGACTGAAAAGGGAGAAACAAAACTGTGTTATGATTTGTATTGTGATTTAATATAATTTTTACATAGAAAAGCAAAATAATCTACAAGTTATTAGAGTTAAGAGAGTTTAGCAATTTGGTACAAAATCAATATACGATTGTACTTGTATATACCATATTTTTCCATTTTTTCAGTTAGAAAATGTACTTTTAAGAGATACAATTTGTACTAGCAATAAAAAGATACAATATAGTTTAACAAACCTAACAAAAATGTGCAAGACTTTTAATGAACTTCAATGAAAGACCTTAGAGGAGACCTAAATAAACAGTAAGGCGCACCACATTCATGAAGAGGAAGGCTTGCTATTTTAAAGACATCAGTTCTTCCCAAATCGACCTGAAGACTCAATGCAATCTCAAACAAAATTTCCAACAACCTTTCTCATTGGGAAGTAACTCAGTTTGGGTTTGTTTTCTCCTGTTTCCTCATAGTTAGATTCATATGGAAGAAAAAAATCTCCAAGACAGGCTCCCATTAGCCAAAGATGTGATTATTTGAACATTAATAACAATAATGATAAGGAGTGAAATGCATAAAAATTAACTAGTTTATAATAACATTTTCAAAACCCTTATTGATCACATTTAGAGGATGCTAGAAAACTAACTCATTATTATGAAAGCAAACATTTATCCTGACTTGCTATTAAATTGTACCTCAAGGAAATGAATCAGTGTAGTTGATGAAAAGGAAGTTTTTGTTTTCAAATAAAGGAATGCTAGCTAATAAACAAAGTAAGAATAATAGAATTAGAATATCACCATGTTACATTTCCTTAGAGAATGCCTGATTACAGGATAGGGAAAGAAAAAGTCCAAGATCCACTTGGAACATTTTGTCATGCCAGAAAGCAAGGAAGTAGTCAAAGAATGATGGGGACTTTTCAAAAGGGTACAGGAACCACCTTGAAGGGATTCCCCAGTAGCCAAATTGGGAGCAATTTGAGCATCAAAATAAATAATCATAGTAAGAGATTGTAACCTACTGAATAAAACAAAACCATAAGTTCATATTGATATAAACAAATGAATAAATTGAAATTTGATAAGAAATGAGATATTTGCTTCATTTCAAAGAATCTCTATAAAAAATCATCACCAGTAACAGGACTGATCAAAATCAAATGCCACCTGAAGGTGCAACAAGAAAAACACAGGGTCACTTCCATGACAAACAAACTGAGAGAGAGCTATGAAATAATTTTCAAGTTGTCAAGGCCTTAAAAAGTCAATTAATGTGGTGAGCACACAATGCAATATACATATTATGTTTTATAGAATTGTACACTTGAAATGTATATGCTATTAACTAATGTCACCCCAATAATTTTAATTTAAAAACTTTAAGTCATGTAAAAGTTGAGAAACTTTTCTAGACTGAAGGACTCTGAAGAGTCATGACAACCATATACAGTACAACTGGATCCTGAGGCTATAAAAGACAATATTGGGACAAGTGGTCACATGAATGGGGTCCAAGGAGTAAACAATAGCAATGATTCCATATTAAACTCCTGATTTTGATGGTCGTATTGCAGCTACAAAGAAAACAGTCCTTGTTTGCAGGAAATATTATAGATTTGGGGGTGATGGAAAACTAGGTTTACAACTCAAGCTCAAAAGATTCACAGAAAGGAAATTCCTTTGTATCGTATTTGCAACTTTTCACGTTTGTGATTGTTTCAAAATTAAAAAGAATTTTAAGAAACAATCAAAGCAGTGTCGAGTTCTTATTTTGGATCCTTATTCAAATTGAAAAGACAACCAGGGAAATTTAACACATTGGAGATCTGATTATATTAGAAAATCATCCATTTTTCCTGGTGTGAAAGTCCTTATTTCTTGGAAAGCAATAATATATACATCTTAAGGCTTATTGTGAAGCTCAAAGGGAATGACATTTGTGGAATTGCCAGGACTGTACCAGGCACATGGTTGGCTCTCAGTAAATACTAGTGTTCTCTTCTCCAGTTTCTAAGAGCTTCTCAGGCCCTGGTTGGTGACTCGATTAGTTTGAGCAATGGCCCAGGCACTAAGGATAGCTCAATTGGTCCAAGTGCATCAGCTTCAGGTGCTAAAAATAGCTCAGTACTTGAGCATCGGCCCTGACAGTGTTTGCCAGGTGGAATCCTGTCAGAACACATGCAGGAGTCTGTCTCACTATCTCCCCTTCTCTCACAGAGAAAGAAGGAAAGAAGGAAAGAAGGAAAGAAGGAAAGAAAGAAAGAAAGAAAGAAAGAAAGAAAGAAAGAAAGAAAGAAAGAAAGAAAGAAAGAAAGAAAGAAAGAAAGAAAGAGCTTCTCAGGGAGAGAGGAAGCTCAGCCCTGTTATCCAGTAATTTGGAAGCCTCTTGAGGGCAAAGTTGTGTCATTTATATCTTCATTTCTCCGTGGCGGTCCCTGCAGCTCTCCCATCATCGGCACCATGTCTGAGATGAGTGACCCCTGGAAAAGGGCAGCCTGACACCGAAAGCCAGTCATCACTGGGAAAGCCGTGGGAGTCTCTTCACTCATGTCATGAAGCAAAGTCTTGACCCTCAAGAAAGGAACTAAAAGGACAGAAGCCGGACTTCTCAGTGGGAGGCCGGGCATGTTCTGTTCCCTTTCCCTGTCTTTGGAGTCTGGCCCCATTGAGATTTGGAAATGTTTATTTATTTAATTTTTTTTGTGGGAAAACAGAGTAAGATAAAATATTTCCTTGCATCTGGAGAGCTATTTTGAGCCCAGCCAGCCGGGTGATGCTCCTGCTGATGGACGCTGGCTGACCCAGGCTGGACTCTGGCCTTCCGGCCTCTCTCCCTCCAGGCCCCAGTGTCCTGGCAGCAGTGCAGCCTCAGGGAGCCTGTGTTCCAACCCCAGTCCAGTGACTCATCCAGGGTGATCTTGGGGAGGCCTTTGGTGCTGCTGCTTAGACCTTATCTGCTAGAGGGGAAGCTTGGGCTGTTCCCTTCTGGGGATTTTGACAGGGAGACTCAAATTGTGGATATGAACATTCCGTAGAGGTGTTGAAGGAATAGACAAACAACAGAACTTCCACAGAGAGTGTCTAGCTCAAGCTCCCAGACGTGGAAGGGACATCACTGGAGGCTCCTTAGACCCCTGGAAGACTCCACATAAGCCATGCACCCTCCTGTCCATCTGCACTCAGTGGTAACACTGTGCTTCTGGAGAGCCAATTGGATTTGACTCCCAAACTTGCTTAATTCTTTACCAGACTTCCCCCCCCCCCCGCCCAATAAAAAGAGTCTAATTCTCTCTGAGGTCTGCAGGCCCAGCCTTAACTGGATGCCCCTCATCGGCCCACCCCAGCCTCTTCTCTCTTTGTGTTCTGAAGCCAGGCTGGCCTCTGTCTGCTCCTCAAACTGCTGGCCAGTCACCCAGGAGCTTCATATGCTTCGTCGTATTTCATCCTCACCATGACCTTCAAGGCAAGCATTCCTTCCAGGGCCAAGGGTTGGGCAGAAGTGATGTTTGCAAATGTGCCTGCCACACAATAGGACTGTAATAAATGTTGGTTTTCTTCCTTCCTTATGAGCACACACCCTCTTTTCTTTACAAAACCCCAATAGCATCCACATAAATCTCACTCCAGCAGCTGCTGTTGTGGGTGTGAGGGGGCAGGGGCAGGAAAGCCCAGGGGGTGCCACACCAGCCAGGGGGTCAGGCCTCCGTATGGGGTGCTCCTAAGAGCCCTGCTGTCACATGCTGCCCAACCTGCAGTGAAGAGCTGGGTAACTGTAATGAGCTCCCACGTCCTCAGTGGGGCTCTGTCTCCTGGAAGAGCTAGAAGAGGGTGCTCCTGAGGCAAGTCGCAGCAGGAGAAGGAGCAACTTGAGACTTCTTGGCCCTGGAGGTGCAGCAGGAGCTGATGGTGAGGCAGATCCCATGGGAGGAGAAAGCACTCCCAAGGAGGAGTTTTGAGAACCTCTGGACAGCTCCCGGGAGGGGGTTTGCTGGGATAAGGAAAAGGAGGCACCTCAGAGCCACAGCAGCCTGCAAGACCAGACCTAGAAGTCCTTAGGGCTCCTCCAGGCCATTGTTCTTAAAATGTGGTCCACGGGCCAGCAGCACCAGTGGGTTCTGGAGGCTGGTCAGAAATGCAGACTCCCAGGCCCTGTCCCAGACCTGCTAACCTAGAATTTGACTATTAACAAGATCCCAGTGATTCACGAGCACATGGAAATCTAAGAGGTACTGCTTGTGGCAATGTCATGAACCGAGGTCCTAAAAGAAGAAACTCTCTGCCCAATGTTTTTGCCACAGTGAGTGAGTGACAGCACTAAGCCTGGAGTCCAGCACTCCTGGCCCCATCCAGGGCCCTAGGACTAGAATCTGCCTCATCTGGTCCTCCGTCCAGGAAGCTGTCCTCCTTCTCTGGGTGTCTTTAGGATAGAAAGAACTGAAACTGGGGTAGAAGCGCCCTGATTGGAGAGAAAGAGGGCCTGGAGTCTGGTCCTAGCTCTGTGACCAGCTGAAGGTGTAGGTTGTGCTCTTGGGGCCTCAGGTGCTGCTGTAGCTCTCTGGGATGGATTGGAAGAGTCAATATAATCAGGCAGCACAAGCAAGCATATTTATTTTTCTCATGGCTGCCTGGTGAGGCAGGCAGGCCAAGAAATATCATCTGTATTCCACTGATGGGGAAACTGAGTCCTATTAGACAGCAGCTTACCTGAGGCAGCCATCCCAGCTGCCCTTTGCCATTCTGTGCAGCTCAGGCGACTCTGAAATGCTCCCTCAGCCCAGCCTTTCTCTCTAATGGTTCTTTGAGCTCTTGTCAGTTATCAGGGGCCCTGGCTCGGCTGATAGCCAGCGTCTCTGCTGCTGATGCTTGGATGCCCACATTCTTGGGCTGTGACAGGGAACACACCCGGAGCCCAGGCTGGGGCACCCGGAGGGGTTCCGCTTGGCTGCAACCCCCGGGGCCTGGCTGTCTGGAGAGTGTCAGGAAGCAAAGAACTTTCTCTTCTCACTGATGGGGGTAGGGGGAGATGTCTGCAGATGCTGATTTTGCAGGAGCTAAATAGGGTGCAGATTCAGCCAAGCCCTGCGGCAAGGCCTAGTTGGCTCTGTGGACTGAGGGTCAGAGACTGTGAGGGGGCAGGAACAGCCTAGGGATCAGTGGCTGATCAGAGGAAAGCGGTCTGAGCAGAAAGGCTGATTTTTACCCAAGCTCTGACATTTCTTAGTTGTGTGACTGGGGGCCAGTCGTCTACCATTTCTGACCCTCAGTTTCTTCCTCTGTAAAGTACTTACCACAGCCTGGTACATACATAATAAGCCTTCAGTGTAACCCTTATGAAGCCAGGGACACTCATGGTTCAATCTCAGAGTGGCATTGCAGTTAAGATGTGAACCTAAACAGAAAACGTCATAGACTAACTCATTCTTTACCTGATGCTCTTGAAGAGAAACGAAAATCGAAATGGGGGAAATGGGGTTCATGCAGTGCTCACAAGAGCCACATCTCTCCCCTCCAGTCCCCTTCTACCCTGTGCCTGGTTTGGCTTCGCTCTCCTCAAATTCTCTGAAAACTCCTCTAGTCTCAAACTATTTAGCTTTTTCTCATCTTCCTTCCTCCCTTCCCTCAACTCCAATACTTTATTATGAGGATCAACCTGGCTCCTCATCCAGTGATAGGTAGAACAATGGAGGAAACTGCAGGGCCCCTCATTGGATCAATTCCATTTGGCAGGATGGGGACCTTGCATAGTGACTTGTGTACATCCCAGTTACTGCTATTATTTAAAGCTGTGACAGGACAAACATTATTAACATATGAGTATTCAAGGCCTAAGCCTTGCCTACTAACAGAACTCTGCCTTTCTGCTTCAGTTTCTTCTGAAGCATCCTTGTCCTCTAAGGAGGGCCATGCACTATCAGGTAGACTCTTTAATTTGGAAATGGAGAATAGAGTTGCAGGGGAAGCAGAGAACTGGATCAGAGGGCAGCGGAGAAGGGGAAGGACTTGGCAAAAGAGATTAATCCTGTTTACTTTATTCTGAATAGAGGAGGGAGACCTGACCAGGTGGTGGTGCAGTGGATAGAGCATCAGCCTGGAACACTGAAGACCCAGAATCAAATCCCGAGGCGACAGGTTAAGCATGGGATCATAGACATGACCCATGGTTGCTGGCTTGAAGCACAAGGTCGCTGGCTTGAGCCCAAAGTCTTTGGCTCGGCTGGAGCTCCCTGGTCAAGACACATGTTAAGTGCAATCAATGAACAACTGAAGTGATACAACTACGAGTTGATGCTTCTCATCTCTCTCCCTTTCTGTCTGTTTCTGTCTGTCTATCTCTCTCTCCCTCTCACAAAAAAAAAAAAAAAAAAAAAAAAAAAAAGAATAGAGGAGGGAGTGTTTACTACTGCCTAAAATGGAGAAAGTTAGAAAGAGTGTTGCTCCCATCTCATAAGAAAAGGTTGGGTAAACTACAAACCAGAACTTGAACTTATCAGAGATCTGAGGTTGGAGGACTTTGAATCTCCAGGAGGGACAGGCACCTTCAAAAAGAGATGAAGCCAGGGATTGGCCCACCTGTGACAGAACTCAAGAGGGAGAGATACTGGCCACTATACAAGCAGATAAGAAAAAAACAACTAGGTTTAATGACTTAATTTAATAACTGCCAACAGCCAAATGTTGGTTAGCATGATAGTATAGAGTCCCAGACTCAGTAGAATCTTAACGCACTTTTAAGCTGTTTTTCATGCACCTCCAACCAGGTACCCATGAGAAAGACTGGAGAAAGGGTGGGAGGCTGTGAGGGGCTACCCTTAGGAGTGCAGATATGTAGGAAGGGGTTTGGTAACTACTAGAAGAAAGGCACACAGTGCTGTCACTCTGCCAAGATCCTTCTTTCATATGGAACAAAACCTTTAAGCTGCTTGGGCAGAGCATCAAACCTTGCCATCCCCAAGGGCACAGGCAAAATCCCACTACTGATGAAAGAAGGATGAAAGAAAAATAGCTCTACCCTGGTAAGGGCAGGAAGCTATCTCAGGCCTGGAATCCTAAACGAATATGACCACAGGTCTTTTACCATTGGAAGACAGAAGGAAATCCCATCTGGCACAAAGTGTACCCTCAATAGAAGGCAGACATTGGCTCTCATGGGGAGGAGGGGCATGAATGCTAAAAAGTTCCCAGCTCTAAGGCCCAGGCACACAGTGCCTGCCTAAGACCAAGGCTATAACACAACAGAAAGGACACTTCCCTACACTTACACCAACCTTCACAAGCACTGAGTAACAAGCAAGATCAGTCTACTGCTAGGGGAGGAGCAAGAATATGGGCAGTGAGTCCTTCTGTGGTGAAGGAGTATGGATAAAGAAAGAGGAGAAATTACTGAGAAAAATCCCCCAGCATCCTACTTCTAATTCTAAGCACACGGCAATTCTAGAGGAATTTGAAACCTGTGATGTACTGAAGATAACCATAGTTACAACAAAACCCAAACCTACTTCACTCCCAATTCAATCCTACATGCTAAAGGTCTGACAGGAGACATGTTTATTTGCAAGTGTAAATTCTATTTATCTCAGTCTACTATTCTATAGAAAATGGCTGATAGTCAAATAAATAAGTAAATATTACTCTGACCAGGTGGTAGCACAGTGGATAGAGTGCTGACCTGGGATGCTGAGGACTCAGGTTGATAACCCTGAGGTCACCAGCATGAGTGTGGAGTCACTGGCTTGAGTGTGGGATTATGACATGACACCAGGGTTACTGATTTGAGCCCAAAGTCATTGGCTTGAAGGCCAAGGTCACTAGCTTGAGCAAGGAGTCACTGGCTCAGCTGGAGCACTTGGGTCAAGGCACATATAAGAAAGCAATCAATGAAAAACTAAGATGCCACAATGAAGAATTGATGCTTCTCATCTCTCTCCCTTCTTGTTTGTCTGTCCTTGTCACTTTCTGTCTCTGTCTCTCTCTCTCTTTCTCTCTAAAAAAAAGAAAGAAAGAAATAATACAGATGTAAAACCACATATATAGGGACAAATAATCTTTGACAAAGGAGCCAACAACACACAATGGAGAAAAGAAAGCATCCTCAATAAATGGTGCTGGGAAAACTGGAAAGCCACAGGCAAAAGAATGAAACTTGACTACAATTTGTCTCCCTGTACAAAAATTAATCCAAAATGGATCAAAGACCTAAATATAAGATCTGAAACAATAAATTACTAAACTTATGGACCTTGGACATAGAGAACATTTTATGAATTTGACACCAAGGGCAAGGGATGTAAAGACAAAAATAAACGAATGGGACTATATCAAACCAAAAAAGCTTCTGCACAGCAAAAAAACCCTGACAATAAAACAAACAGATAGCCAACTAAATGAGAGATGATATTTACAAACAACAGCTCTGATAAGAGTTTAATATCCAAAATATATAAAGAACTCATAAAGCATAGTGACAAATAAGTAAACAGTCCAATTAAAAAAATGGGGAGAGAATCTGAACAGACACTTCTCCCAAGAAGACATACAAATGGCCAACAGATATATGAAAATATGCTTATCTTTGCTATTAGAGAAATGCAAACCAAAAATATAATGAGATACCACCTCAAATCTGTTAGATTGGTTATTATCAACAAGACAGTTAATAACAAGTGTTGGAAAGGCTGTGGAGAAAAAGGAATCCTCATTCATTGCTGGTGGGAATATAAGATGGTATAGCCATTATGGAAGACAGTATGGTGATTCATCAAAAAATTAAGAATACAACTACCATATGACCCAGCAACTGCTTTACTGGATATCTACCCACCAAAAAACTTGAAAACATTGGTACACAAAGACCCATGCACCCACTGTTCATTGCAGCATTGTTCACAGTACTCAAGACTTGGAAACTCAAGTGTCCCTCTATAGAAAGGTGACCAGATTTTAAAATTGGTAAAGTGAGACACCACTGACGGGGGGGGGGGGGTTCTTGATTAAAAATTTGGTCTATATGGAGCAAAAAAAAATTTTCATAGAATGCAAAAATAGTATTGTAATATGTTTTTTTAAAATTGGGACTATTTTAAAATGCTGCAGGACAAATTGTTAAAAATCAGGACTGTCCCGCCAAAAGCAGGACGTCTGGTCACCTTACTCTATAGAGGACTGGATAAAGAAGATGTGGTACATATACACAATGAAATACTATTCAGCCATGAGAAATGAAGACATAGTGCCATTTACAACAACATGGATGGGCCTTGAGAACATTATACTAAGTGAAACAAGTGAATCAGAAAAAGCTAAGAACTATATGATTTCACACATAGGTGGGATATAAAATCAAGACTCATAGACATAGATAAAAGTGAAGTGGTTACCAAGAGGTGAGGGGTAAAGAGGAACAAATATATGGTGACAGAAAATGATTTGACTTTGGGTGATGGGCATACAACACAATCAACAGTTCAAATGCTATAGAGATGTTCATCTGAAACCTATGTACTCTTATTGATCAATGTCACCCCATTGAGTTTAATTTCTATATAAAAATCTAAAAAGAAACTATAATAAGGGAACTTTAAAATGACTAAAAGTGATATGTTTTAGAATCTAGTTGAAAATATGGATAATATAAAAAAATAAATGGAGTTTTAGCAAAGAGATAGCAACTATGAGATTGAGTCTAATGAATATCCTAGAGCCTGACTAGTGGTGGCACAGTAGATAGAGCATTGACCTGGGATGTTGATGTCCTTGGTTTGAAGCCTCAAGTTGACTGGTTTTAGTGCAGGCTTGTTGGCTTGAGTGCAGGCTTACCAGCTGGGATCGTTGATATGATCCCAAGGTTGCTGGCTTGAGCCCAAGGTCACTGGCTTGAGAAAGGGGTCACTGGCCTGATTTGAGCTCCCTGGTCAAGGCACGTATGAGAAGCAATCAATGAACAACTAAACTGAAGCAACTACAAGTTGTTCTCATCTCTCTCCTTTCTCTCTCTCCCAAATCAGTTTTTTTTTTTAAAAATGTTAAAAGAAGTTCAGATAGAATAGGATACCAGACAAAAATTTAGATATACACAAAGAAATGAGAAGGTAAACATAAAAACTTTTTTGAATTGTTCTAAGAAATAATTGTCTATAGCAAAAATAGTAACAATGGATTGTGGGGTTTGTAATATAAATAAAAGCAAAATGTATGATAATAGAACAAAATATAAGCAAGAGGAATTGAAAGTATCCCATTATAAAGTTCTTATACCTTAGGTGAAGTTGTATAATACTACTTGAGGGTAGACTGTGACATATTAAAGTGCATATTTTAAAACCTAGGTAAACTACTAAGGGTTTAAATTTTAATAAGCATATAATTAATAATAATAAAAATGGAGTTAAAATTGAATCAAAAAGCAATCAAACTGAAGGTAGGAAAAGAAGTGAAACAAAGAGAAGATGGACAAACAAAAAACTGCTAATAAGATGGTAGATTTAAATTCAACTATATATCTACAGCCATACCACTCTGATGTGCACGATCTAGTCTGATCTAAATTCAACTGTATCATTATATATACAATATAGTATATTAAATGTTGATGATCTAAATATACCAATTAAAAGAAACTGTCATATTGCATAAAAAAGCAGATAACCACATGTTGTTTACAAGAAACCCACTCTAAATATAAAGATATTGACAGGTTAAAAGAAAAAGAATGGAAAAGAGCATACCGAGTATACCGTGAAAGCATTGATCAAAAGAAAGATAGAGTGGGCCCTGTCCTTGTGGCTCAGTCAATAGAGTGTTGGCACAGCGTATGAATGTCCTGGGATTGATTCCCAGTCAGGGCACACAGGCGAAGCAACCATCTGCTTCTCCACCCCTCCCTCTTTACCTTCTCTCCCTCTTTGCTTCCTACAGCCAGTGGCTCGATTGGTTTGAGCGTGGCCCCAGATGCTGAGGATAGCTCTGTTGGAGTGCATCAGTCACAGTAGCTAAAAATAGCTCAGTACTCAAGCAATGATCCCAGACAGGGAGTTGTGTGGATCCAGGTCAGGGTACATGTGGGAGTCTGCCTTACTGTCTCCCCTCTGAGTCTGCTACACTAGCTCCCTTCCTCTCACCTAAAAGAAAGAAAAGAAGGAAGGAAGGAAGGAAGGAAGGAAGGAAGGAAGGAAGGAAGGAAGGAAGGAAGGAAGGAAGGAAGGAAGGAAAGGGAGGGAGGGAAGGAAGGAAGGAAGGAAAGAGGGAGGGAGGGAGGGAGGGAGGGAAGGAAGGTAAAAGAGAGAGAGAGAGAGAAAGAAAGAAAGAAAGAAAGAAAGAAAGAAAGAAAGAAAGAAAGAAAGAGAAAAGAAAGGCTATATTACCATCTGACAAAGTAGATTCAGATCAAGGCAATAATCTGCAGCAAAAAGCTTCTACTCTCACAGTATAATGTTGAGCAAAAGCCAGGTACAGACAAGTATATACTGTATGATTGCATTCTTATAAGGTACAGAAGTAGGTAAAACTATGTTGTTAGAGGTCAAGATAGTAAAAATTTTGGCAAGGGATGGTGATGACTGGAAAGGAGCACAAGCTGGATTTCAAGGTGCTAATAATCTTCTCTTTCCTGATCTGATTCTACCTACATGGAGGTAGAAATTTATTTAGTAAAACTTTATTGAGTCAACATGTTTGCTAGGTGCAGTGCCCTGCATTATATTATACTACAAGAAAAAAGGTGGGTTTTTTTTAGGATAGCCTTAAAATATACAACAATAGCATGTATGTCAGGAGTGGAAGGTACATGTATTCTAAGGTCCTTTTATTGTTTAAGAAAAGGGTAAAATTATTAACTACATGAGATTTTGGTAAATTCAGGATGATCATTTTAATTTCCAAAGAAACCCTAAAACGACAAAAACAGAGTGTATTATACCTTTCAGACTAGTAGCAGGGAAAATGGAATGGTACCAAATAGAGTGGCACCTTGAGATACGAACAAACCATCTTTTCTTTTTAAGATACGAGCTGTGACTGGGTCCGTATTTTTGTTCCAGATCCGAGTGAAATTCCAAGATACCAGTCGTGATTTGGGAAGCTGCCGCTAGTTGGCGCGTTGGCGCACGGGTCCAGTATCAGCAGTTTGATATACGAGTTGACTGACTTACGAGCTCAGTTACAGAACAAATTAAATTCGTATCTCAAGGTGCCACTGTAATCCAAATGAAGGGGAGAAAGAGAAATAAAAAGAATGAAATAAACAGAAAGTTCTAATAAATGATAGATATACTATATTCAATGTATCTGTGTTTAAGTTAAATATAAATAGACTAAATGATCTAGTTCAAGCACAGAGGTTTTCTATCAAAAGGCATTTTAAAGAGTGAAACAGATGAATTTATATTGTATATAGAGAACCCTAAATATTTCACCAAAAATTTTCTAGAAGTAATACATGAATTCAGTAAAGTAGCAGGATACAAAATAAATATCCAGAAATCAGTTGCACTTCTATACACCAATAATAAACTATCAGAAAAGGAAACTAAAGAAACAATCCCATTTGCAATTGCATCAAAAAATACAATACCTAGAAATAAATTTAACCAAGGATGTAAGACTTGGACTCAGAAAATTATAAGACACTGAAGAAACTGAAGACAATAGAAATAAGTGGAAGCATGTACTGTGTTAGTGGATAAGAAGAATTAACATCATTAACATGTCAATCCTACCCAAAGCAATCTGTAGATTCAACACAATGACTGTCTAGATACCAACGGTGTATTTCACAGAACTAGAACAAATATCACAAAAACGTATATGAAATCACAAAAGAACCTGAATGAGCCACAGCAATCTTGAGAAAGAACAAAGGTGGAGGAATCATATTATCTGATATCAAACTATATACTACAAGACTATAGTAATCAAAACAGCATGGCACTGTCATAAAAACAGACATATACAGATCAATGAAACAAAATAGAGAACCCAGAAATAAACTCATGCCTTTATGGTCAATTAATATTTGACAAAGGAGGGAAGAATAAAGATAGTCTACCAGTGGTCGGCAAACTCCTTAGTCAACAGAGCCAAATATCAACAGTACAACGATTGAAATTTATTTTGAGAGCCAAATGTTTTAAACTTAAACTATATAGGCAGGTACATTCCTTATCGAGGTAGCGCCTACACATGGTATTTTGTGGAAGAGCCACACTCAAGGGGTCAAGAGCCACACGTGGTTCGCGAGCTGCAGTTTGTCGATCACTAGACTATTCAACAAATGATATTGGGGAAATTGGACAGATACATGCAAAAAAATGTCAGACTCAAAACTATAAAAATATGATAAGGGGTAATATCTAAAATTTTTAAAGAACTTATGAAACTCAATGCCAAAAAAACAAACAATCCAACTAAAAAATGGGCAAAGGACCAGAATAGATACTTCTCCAAAGAGGACATACAGATGACCAATAAGCATATGAAAAGATGCTCAACATCACTAATCATCAGAGAAATGCAAATTAAAACCACAACGAGATATTGCCTCACAACCTGTCAGAATGGCGCTCATCAGTAAATCCACAAATAACAAGTGCTGGCAAGGATGTGGAGAAAAGGATACCCTCATGCACCATTGGTGAGAATGCAGGCTGGTGCAGCCACTGTGGAAAGCAGTATGAAGTTACCTCAAAAAATTAAAAGTGGAACTGTTTTATGACCAATCTATTCCACGTCTGGGAATATATCTGGAGAAACCTAAAACACTAGTTTGAAAGAATATATACACCTCTATGTTCATTGCAGTGTTATTTACAATAGCCAAGATTTGGAAGCAGCTCAAGTGCCCATCAGTAGATGTGTGAATAGAAAGGCTGTGGTACCTTTACACAATGTAATAGAATACTACTCAGCCTTAAGAAGGAAATCTTACCTTCTGTGGCAGCACGGATGAACCTGGAGAGTATTATGCTAGGTAAAATAAGCCAATCCAAGAAAGACAAGTACCATATGATTTCACTTATATGTGGAATCTAATGAATAAAATAAACTAACAAAAAAGAAACAGACTCATAAATACAGAGAACAAATTGACAGCTGTCAGAGGGAAAGGGAGGCGGGAGACTGGGTAAAAAAGGTGAAGAAATTTTTTAAAATTCCATACTACAAACAGTATGGTGATTACAGAGGAAAAGGGGGGATTCGAGGAGCTAAAAGAGGGTAATGGGGGGATAAATGGTGATAGAAGGAGACTTGACTTGGAGCAATGAACACAAAATACAATATACAGATGATGTATTATAGAATTGTATACCTGAAACCTGTATAATTTTTTTGTGTGACAGAGACAGAGAGAGAGACAGAGAGAGGGACAGATAGGGACAGACAGACAGGAAAGGTGAGAGATGAGAAGCATCAATTCTTTGTTGTGGCTCCTTAGTTTTTCTTTAATTGCTTTCTCACATGTGCCTTGACTGAGGGGCTACAGCAGAGCAAGTGACCCTTTGTTCAAGCCAGTCACCTTTTGGGCTCAAGCCAGCGACCTTGGGGTCATGTCTATGATCCTATGCTCAAGTCAGAGACCCTGTGTTCAAGCTGGTGAGCCTGTGCTCAAGCCAGGTGAGCCTGTGCTCAAGCCGTCTACCTCGGGGTTTTGAACCTGGGTCATCTGCATCCCAGTCCGATGCTCTATCCACTGCACTACCGCCTGGTCAGGCTATTATTTTATTAATCAATGTTGCTTCAATAAAAAGAATAAAATACAACCAAACAAAAGGAGTGAAAATCAAGCCAAAATAGGAAATACATGAGCAATACATTCAACCAAAAAATAAATTATAAGCAGAATATATAAATAACTTCTAAGAAATAATAAGAAAAAGATAAGAATCAAATAAAAACGTGCAAAAATCTTTAACAGGCATTTCATAAAGAGAAAACTCAGATAGTCAATAAACACATAAAAGAAAATTCAACCTTAGTAATAATCAGAAAAGTAAAAATTAAAAATACAATTACACCCAAAATTATTTGTCATGAGGGAAATGCAAATCAAAACAATTGGATTCTACTACACAGTTATTAGAATAGCTAAAATCCAAAAACCTGACAATGAGGATGTGGTGCGACAGGGACTCTCATTCATCACTGGTGGGAATAAAACAAGATCTAGCTACTTTGGAAAAACAATTTGACAGTTTCTTATAAAGTTTAACATAGTATTTGGCTTATGCAATTGTTCTTTTTGAAGAATTAGTAGAAAGGTCTTCACAGCGAATGCAAAATGCTAAGATAGGAATCTGTTTGCCGTGTCCAGGAACAGAGAGAAGGCCGCTGTGGTTGAAGCATGGCGAATGAGAAGAATGGAGAGGTTGAGAATTTTATTTCCCTGCTGGCTAATGATGTTGAGCATCTTTTCATGTACTTATTGGCCATCTGTATATTGCCTTTGGGAAAATATCTATTTGGACTCTTTGCCCATTTTTAAAATGTAATTTTTACTTCTGAGTTCTTAGAGTTATTTCTATACAGGGGTCCTTGGGTTACGACACACTTCCGTTCCTACAACAGTGATGTAACCCAAATTTTGGTGTAAGTTGAAACGCACCCTAACCTAACACAAATGGAACACTTGCACTTTTAATGGTCCAAAATGCCATGTTACTGCATATTTTTCCACCACCAACAACCAAACTAGTTTGCCTGCATAGTCTGTAAGTATGATACTAAGGGCATAAGCCAAAACACTCACATCTCATTTTTTTTAGGTTTTTATGGGAGTGAGCATTGTAAACTTGAAATGTTGTATGTTGAGACTATCATATCCCAAGGACCCCTGTATTCTGGATATATTATTTGTAAGTATTTCCTCCTACTCTGTTAGTTATCTTTTTACTTTCTTGATAGTGTCCTTTGATGTACAAAAATTTCTTAATTTTGATGAAGTCCAATTTATTAAATTCTTTCTTTTAGATTTTTTTTGGTATCATATCTAAGAAACCATTGCATAATCCAAAGTCACAAAGATTTATACCTATCTTTCAAAAGTGACCTAAGCTTACTTAAGAAACTAGAAAAAAAGGAACAAATTGCCTGACCTGTGGTGGCGCAGTGGATAAAGCATCAACCTGGAACACTGAAGTCGCTGGTTCAGAACCCCAGGCTTGCCTGGTCAAGGCACATATAGAAATTGATGCTTCCTGCTCCTACCTCCATCTCTCTCTCTCTTTCTCCTCCCTCTCTAAAATGAATAAGTAAAATCTTAAAAAAAAATAATCTGTCAAAATAAAAAAGGAGATAAATTTAATCCAAAATAAACAGAAGAAGTAAAATGACAAAGATTAGAACAGAAATTAATAAAATAGAAAACAAAAACTAACAAAATAAGTGAAACAAAAAGCTAGTTTTTATGAAATTCATTAAAATTGACCAATCTCTACTCAAACTATTCAGGAAAAGTGGGGAAGAACACAATTACTAATATTAGAAATCAGAGTTGCTATCACTACAGATTCACTGCCTAGAACCTCCAACCCAATTTTGAATAAAAGTGGCAAGAGCAAATATCCTTGACTTGTTCCTGATCTTAAGGAGAAAGCATTCAATCTTACACTATGAATTACTATCTTAGCTGTGGGTTTTTGTAGTTTTCCTTTATCAGGAAGTTCCCTTCCATTTGCATGTGCTCAGAGACTGGGAATGAATGTTGGATTTTGTCAAATGTGTTCTGCATATAATCAGATAATCATACTTCTTTTTAAATCTGTTAACACGGTGAATTGGATTGGTTGGTTTTTAAATGTTAAACCAACCTTGCACTCTTAGGATAAATCCCACTTGATCTTGATGTTTTTTTTTTTTAAGTTAGATTTGACTTGTTAAAATTTGGTTTAAAATTTTTGCATCTATGGTAACGAGAGATATAAGGTTGCAATTTTTTATGGTGTTTTTGTCTGGTTTTGGTATCAAGAAAGTGCTGTCTTCATAGAATTAACTGGGAAGTATTTCCTTCTTTTCCGTTTTCTGCAAGAGTTTGTATAGGATTCACATTATTTCTTTCTCAAATAATTAATAGATTTCACCAGCGAATCTATCTGAGCCTGAGTAATCTGTGTGGGAATGATTTTAGCTACAAATTTAATGTTTTAAGTATATGTAAAACTATTTGTGTTCTCTCTCTTCTCAAGTGAGATATGGTAGTTTGTGTTTCAAGAAACGTGTCCAAGTCACCTCAGTTGTTGAATTTATTGGCATAAATCCATTTATGATATTCTCTTACTATCTTTTTAGTATCTTTGGAAACTGTAGTAATAGCAACTCTGATTTCTAGTATTAGTAATTGTGTCCTTCCCCCTCTTTTCCTGAATAATTTGACTAGAAATTGATCAATTTTAATGAATTTCATAAAAACTAGCTTTTTGTTTCACTTGTTTTGTTATTTTTTTTCCTATTTTATTAATTTCTGCTCTGATCTTTGTCATTTTATTTCTCCTGCTTACTTTGGATTTAATATATTCCTTTTTGACAGAAAATATTTTTAAAGATTTTATTTATTCATTTTAGAGAGGGGGAGAGAGAGAGAGAAGAAAGAGAGAGATGGGGGTGGAGAAGCAGGAAGCATCAACTCTCATATGTGCCTTGACCACCAGGCAAGCCCAGGGTTTTGAACTGGTGTCCTCAGCATTCCAAGTTGATGCTGTATCCACTGTGCCACCACAGGTCAGGCAATTTGTTCCTTTTTTTCTAGTTTCTTAAGAAGTAAGCTTAGGTCATTGATTTGAGACAACTTTTTCTTCTGTTATAAAATAGGTTTTCAGTGTCATCAATTTCCTTAAAGCATTAATTAATTAAGGTTATGTTGTGTTTTTATTCATTTAGTTAAAAATACTTTATAATTTAACTTTTAATTTATTCTTTGATTCTTGGATTATTTAGAACTGTGTTGTTTAGTTTTTAAATATTTGAGGACTTTATCAGAAGTGTTTCTGCTATTAATTTCTAATTTAATCCTTTGCTGTCAGAAAACATACTTTGTATAACTTGAATCCTTTCAGATTACCAAGAATTTGGTCTATGTTGGTAAATATTCCATGTGTACTTGAAAACAATGTATATTCAGCTGTTTTTGGGTGGTATGCTCTAAAATGACTATCCAATGGTCAAGTGGTCAAGTTGGTTGATAGCATTGCTCAAGTCCTCTTTATCTTTATTTTC
The DNA here is from genome assembly GCA_037038555.1 of Rhynchonycteris naso. Taxonomy (NCBI): domain Eukaryota; kingdom Metazoa; phylum Chordata; class Mammalia; order Chiroptera; family Emballonuridae; genus Rhynchonycteris; species Rhynchonycteris naso. Next base: position 316,293,424 of record CM072995.1, read on the forward strand.
TGTTTCTTCTATTAATTAATAAAAAATAGAGGTTGGAGTCTCTAGACATAACTGTGAATCTATTTCTCCTTGCAATTCTATCAGTCTTTTTAAATATAGTTTGAAATTTTGTTATTAGGGGCATATGCTTTTAATATTGTTCTCTTGATTATTTGACCCCTTTTTCATTAGAAAATGATATTCTTTATCCTTGATAATATTCTTTACTCTGAAATCTACTTTGTTTGACATTAATATAATTATTCCAACTTTCTTTGTGTTATTAATAGCATTGATATATATTTTTCCAATCCATTTAATCTATTTATTTTTAAAGTGTGTTTCTTATAGGCAGCATATAGTTGGGTCTTGCTTTTATATTTAATCTAACGATCTATGCCTTTTAGTTGGGGATATATTATTTACACTTAATGTAATTATATGGCTAGGTTTATATCCATCATCCTGCTATTTGATTTATATCTCTTCTTTGTTCCCAAGTATGCCCACCCACTTCCCTTAATGACATCCCAAATACTGAGAATCACTGTCCTTTGTTGCTTGATGTCTACCCAGTGTCTTGAAAACCATTGTTTCATATATTAGTTTGTTGTTATCTCAGGCAGAAAAGAAAGTCCAGTCCCTGCTATTCTGTATTGGCCAAAATCAGAAGACCAAGGCCTGAGGGGTCCTACTGAGGCATGTTTGTGGGTTAGAATGATCTAGAAGAGAAAAGAGAGGGAGAGAGAGAATGCCTCAGAGAAAGGGGATGATTGCAGGAGGGAAATCCTTGAGAGGCGGCGGGGATGCAATCCAGGTCCCTGGTAGGTGTGACCTTCCTGAGGAACTGGAATACTTTATGACTAGAGGAATGTCAGGTTTATGGGTCTAGATTTAAGTAAACCCGTAGAAATAGTGGTTGGGAGAGTGCCTTATGTGGGTTCCCCAGCAAATCCTGAGACAAGGAGCTTAAATTATTCACTTAGAAGGGAATCAATCCCAGTACACACTATTACAGGAGTGGGGAAGTGAGACAGGGAGGAGAAAGGCAGTAAATAAAGGCAACATTATTGAGCAAGTTGCTACTCTGGGTAACTGGACCTTAATATAGGGGAAATGCCTGTTACCCCAATTAAGAGGCAAGAGAGCTGGGTTATTTTTTATTTATTTTTACAGAGACAGTCAGAGAGAGGGATAGATAGGGACAGACAGACAGGAATGGAGAGAGATGAGAAGCATCAATCATCAGTTCCTCATTGCAACAACTTAGTTGTTCATTGATTGCTTTCTCATATGTGCCTTGACCGCGGGCCTTCAGCAGACCAAGTAACCCCTTGCTCGAGCCAGCGAACTTGGGTTCAAGATGGTGAGCTCTGCTCAAACCAGATGAGTTTGTGCTCAAGCTTGCGACCTTGGGGTCTTAAACCTGGGTCCTCTGCATCCCAGTCCGATGCCCTATCCACTGTGCCACCGCCTGGTCAGGAGAGCTGGATTATTTTTTACATCAACTCCCATAAGTCCTTGGTTGACTGAAGGGTGTAAATTTCCCAGCATTCAGTGCCTGCATAGGGCAGAGCAGGCCAGAGAAAGCTGTTAAGCAGATCAAGTCCAGCCAGCCTGCCCTCAAATGGAAAGGCTTAAAGGGATGATGGGTGGGGCACTGACTGCACCGTAGCATGTCATCTCTGTATCTCACCTTGCTGCTGTGGATCCAGTATGTAGTCTATACAACGCAAGACAAAATCACCTCAGGGTGGAGATTTGCGGAGAGGAAGTGTCATTCTCACTGAGGGTGTCCTAAGTGAGACTGCACGGACCCCATGTGCTTCGCTGTACAGCCCAATCTTTCATTTTAACACAGGCATACGCACGTGCATGCGCATGCAGCCTTTCCCCCAGCATTCTCTCGGCCCTAAGAGTCCACAGAAAGGTGGAAGGCACACAGATATGGAGGGAGGAAGAAGCAGTGAAAAGAGCACTAAATGTGGAACCATTGGCTCCGTTGTGGCCTTCCTGAGCTGTGGGACATCAGGAACTGGCTTTCTAGTTGGTAAAAGGGGTGCTAACTTACTTCCTGGGACAATCATGAGAATGCAGAGAAACAGGGAATGTGAGACCACTCTATTAACTTTACAGCACGGTGCACATGGAGGAATTATTACTAGAGGCCTGGTACTTTAAGATGCCTCAGAAAAAGCTGCTGAAGATAAGCTTCCCAATAAAACTGGTGCACAATCACAAGAAAACCTCTAGGAGGTCAACTAAGATTTGATGCTGAAATTATGGTTTGTGGTCCAGCAGCATCAGCACCTTCTGGGATCTTGTCAAAAATGCAAAACTCAAATCCTAGCTCAGAATTGAATCCAAATCAACAGAGTAAGAACCTGCGTTATAAACAGATGCCCTGGCAGTGTGAATGCACATTGAAGCTGGAGGTGCACGGCCTGTCATCAGGGTCAGGGTCTGCCTCTTTTCCCCAACTCACCCCTCAGATTTCTGTGTCAGCTCAGCTGCCTCCACCTTAGATTTTGGGCTTTAGGCAAATATGCTCTGGGGAGAAACAGCATAAATTACCCTGCTCTTACTCCTTTAACAAGGTTCTATATTCTCATTCTTGAGTTGGAAAATTATAAATATGCTTATAATAATAATACTGAAGAACTAAGAAATGGTAGAATCCTGCTCAGAAAAGCATGGCAATGAATTTCTGAAATTTAGCATCTAAAGTGATTAAAATGAAAAACAATATCCTATTGCTTAATTGATTTGAACTGTGGCAATCCAGAAAAGTTGTCAGCACAAAATGACTCATTCCCTAAGGATTTTTAATAAGACTCTAAAGTTACCTCCTATGGTTTTCCTGCACTTTGAAGTAACATAACAAATGACAGTAGTGATGGGCACTGTCCCCTAAGTCCAGAATGGCTGATACACAAACATCTCACAACAATAACATCCTCCTTCAAAAATAACCTGCGATAAAGATGCTATTTCTGGGAATTGCTTGTGCATTTTAGTTAACAAGCATTTGTGCACCTGCAGACAGAGCACCAGGACCAGGATGGTCTGGGGGAAGGGAGTTGTATAGTCAATCAGCAAACTTGTAGATGCTTCCTCCATAGGAGGTACTGTTCTACTGTTTTTAAAAGCATGGATCCAAAAAAAAAAAAGCATGGATCCAGAGCAAAACTCTCATGGAGCAAATATTGGGAGCCGTGATGAAGATATAGACAAGGCGCTAAGGGGGAAAGAGTCTGGGAAAGCATCCTAGAGGTGATTTTGGAAATGAAGGGTGAGAAGCGGGTTTGGTTAATATTCAGGGGTAAGTATAAGGTGAACAGCTTGCTCAAGGCCCAGAGACAGAAGGGGCTTGTGAGTGTTTTATCAGCAGGACAGCAATCTAATGCTGTGGAAGAAAAACTCAAGATAAGTGGCCCTTTGGAGCATATAACAAACTATGGACAAGTCCACAGTTGGCCTCTGGGTGTGTAACAGCCTCCAGGTAACTGCTCTGAGCAGTTCCTAGTCACCCCACACCCAAGCCGTTTCCCACACTGTGGGTGCTCTGCCTGTTTCATTCTAAACCCTTGCCTCTGGAAGATGTCTACTGGTCTTCCAGCTCCATCTCTGGGATTGCCTTTCTGTGGGCCTTTCACCCCACCCAAAAACCTGATTCTTTCTCTCCTCACCATTGACAGGTGGCAATACAGCAGAAAGTGTGAATTAGAAGAAAAGGAGTTGATCTTGGTTTGGGACTTGAGACTGATGTACTTGTAGGAAATCCACTTGAGGATGTCCCAGACAGTGGGTTTTGGGTCAGGGAAGAGATAATGATTGAGACTCATAAAATTGAAGCAAATGTATCTACCACCTACCTGCTTCAGCCTCTGCACATTTTCTCTCTTCTGTTGCAATGGATAAAACCCAGCACTTCTACAAATCCCATGGCCTCCCACTACTCAAGAACAGTGCACCAGCATTCTCCCCTCCTGCACGATAAACTTTCTTCTCTCCACTGGATCACTGCCACTGGGAATCCCATTTCTTTACATTATAAAAAAGAGCAAACCAGAAACATCTTCATTTTACTTGCCTTTCCAGCAACTGCTCCACATCTCTGCTCTTTATAGCCATTCATGGAATTACCTGTATTCTCCGTCTCTAATTCCTTCCTCACATTCTCCTCTAGCTTTTGTCCTTAACTCCACCAGAACTGCTCTTCCCAAGGTCACCAATGACTTCACTCGGAGAACTCCATAGTTCTCATCTTACTGATTTAGCAGCTTTACCTGTTTCCAAGACACTACACTCTCGGGCTCCACTCCCATTTCCCATCCTCTGGCTACTCCTTCTCAGTACTCTCCTGGCTCTGCCTCAACTTCCTGACCCTCATGTGCTGGATGGCCCAGGGAGGAGCTGTTGGACCTCTTTTCCCTTTTACCTATCTACTTCACTTCTCCACTTGATGTCTAATAGGAATCTTTAATTTATCCCAAACTGACCTTGATATTCTCCTTCAAAATTAATTTCCCTAGTCTTCCCCACCTCAGTTAATGGCTATTGTACTCTTCTGAGTTGCACAGGACAAAACCCTGGTGCTGAGAGTGATGTCAGCAAACTGCAGTGTAGGCAGCTCTAAGCTCCTATCTTCCCACAGAAACATTGAAAAACAGGCAGAAGCTGTCAGAATCAACTTTGTCAGAACTCTGGAACATAGTAAAATGTTTACAGCAATAACCAAATGCTGAATCAAGGAAATGGCAACTCCAAAAGTGTAAGATGGTTAATAGGGGTTGAGGGAGATGGGGATGGGAGCTTATTTATAATAGATAAGAGTTTCAGTTTGGGATGATGAAGTTTTTGAGATGGATAGTGGAGATGGTTGCATAACAATATGAATATACAGGTCACTAAACTGTACATTTAAAATGGTAAATTTCATGCTATGTATATTTTATCACAATAAAAGAAATGAGACAGAAAAAACTGTAGGAAAACCCGGTGGCATTTTTTACTAGCTTTTGCCCTACACTCTCCCTCAATTTGGCAGCCTTGAACATGTTATCCCATGTTGCCAGTGTGAGGTCCTGTTCCCTGGTTCTGGACGAAGCATAGCAGACCTTATATGCAAATTATTGTATACATCTGCTCTAACCTGTCTCAGGGCTAATGCAAGACACTTGTCTCTGTTCTCCCTAAATCAGAACTCGCCCAGGCTGGGAAAGCAGCAGACATTGCTTGAAAACATGTTAAGGCTAACAGCCTTCAGACACCTGAGGCAAAAGATTATAGTTAAGACATACAATAGACCAACTAAGGCCTGGGAGAAGAATCCAAGGAGAGAGTTTCTTTGGGAAACTGGGGCATTCAAAAGCACTTATATATAAAGAGGAATGTAGAAAGCCACACACATGCTTACAAAAGAACTGAGAAAACCTCAAGTTTTCACCTCAGGTTGGTTCCTAAGCTCAGAGGAAGTCTGGGTAAGTGTTGAAGAAGAGCCACAGCACAAAGCCAATCTACAAAGATGAGATGTGTTTGCTTATTTGTTTGCATATCTAGTGGGGTTCAAGAAAATCTCTGTCAAAACACTATTTAAACACATGCTGAGGAACAGAGACTTCAATGACCACACATAAAAAGGAATGTAGTCTCTGGAAAAAAATAGTTAAGAGAAGTCACTAGACAAATGAACTACTAAAGCCTTTAACAATAAAAACAAACCAAACCAAACCAAATCCCAGCAAATCCTGAGGAAAAGAGAAAATCTAATTTCTAGAGTTACCACATCATAATATTCAAATGTTTCACTTTTCAGAAACAGGAAAAAAATCACAAATATACAAATAAACAAGAATGTATGGCCCATTCAAAGAAAAAAAGTAGCTGAAACTGTCCCCAAGAAAACCGAGACATTAAACTTACTACACAAAGATTTTAAAGTAATTCTTAAATAAGCATAAAGAGCTAAAAGATAACATGGATTAAAAAAAAACTACAGGAATAAGGAAAGTAATGTATGAACAAAATGAGAATATTTAAAAGAGATAAAGTATAAAAAGGAACCAAATGGCTAGTCTGAAGATGCAAAGTACAATTACTGAAATAAAAACTTCATAAAAAACAGTATGGTGTTACTTCAAAAAATTAAAAATAGAACTATCATACGATCCAGCAATACCATTGCTGGAGATATATATATGAGATCAGTATCTCAAAGAGATATCTGCACTCCCAAGCTCAATATTAATAACAGTTAAGATACGAAACAACCTAAATGTCAACAGGTGAATGGATAAAGAAAATGACATACAGACACACACAGAGAATATTATTCAGCCTTTAAAAAAAGGAAATCCTGTCATTTACAACAACATAGATGAACCTGGAGGACAACATGAGAAGTAAAATAAGCTAGACACAGAAAGACAGATATCACTTAAAAGTAGAATTTAAAAATGTCAAACTAATACATGCAGAGAATAAAATGATGATTGCCAGGGGCTGGTGAAATGGGAAATATTGGTAAATAAAAATTTTAAAGCCACCATGAGGGGTCCAACAAAAATATGAACACAGAGAAGACAGAATCAGTGATCTTGAGATAGAACAACAGAAATTATCCACTCCAAGAAGCAGGGAAGAAAACTCAGAAAAGTGAACAGAGCCTATGGGACTTGCGGGACATCATCCAAAGAAATATATTCAGTTTGGGAGTCCAAGGAGGAAAAGAGAGGGAGAGGGGACAGAAAAAATATTTAAACAATAACTGAAAAGTTCCCAAATTTGATGAAAGACATGAATCTACACATTCAAGATATTCAAAGGAAGCCTTATTACATTAAATGTAAATGGATTAAACTCTTCAATCAAAATGCAGAGATTGGCAGAATGAATCTAAAAAATAAAAGATTCAAAATGCTACCCATGAGACTTATTTTATATCTAAAGATAGAAACAGGTTGGAAGTGAAAATATGGAGAAATATATTCTATGCAAATGGTAACCAAAAGAGAATTGAGATGACACAATTAGTATCAGACAAAATAGACTTTAAGTTAAAAATTTTTACTGGAGCCCTGGCCGGATAGCTCGGTTTGTTAGAGCATTGTCCCAAAGCACAGAGGTTGTTTCCAGTTCAATTTCTAGTCAGAGCACATACAGGAACAGATTGATGTTCCTCTCTTTCTAAAATCAATAAATAAAAATTTAAAGACAAAGGACAATAAAGGAGTTGACTCATCAAGAAGATGTAACAATTATAAACATATATGCATCAGTGCCTCCAAAATATCTGAGGCAAATATTAATAGAATTAAAGGAAGAAATAGGGAGTTCCACAATAATGGAGACTTGTGGAAACTTCACTACATCACTTTCAATTATGGATAGAATATTCACATAGAATAAAGATAGAAACCAATAATAGAAGTAAAACTGGAAAATTAAAAAAACATGTAGAAATTAAACATGCCCTTAACCAAAAATTGAAGAAATCATAAGAGAAACTAATTGAATGCCTAATTCAAAGCCTTGAATACCTAATTAGGAAAGAAGGATCTCAAATCAAAAATTTTATGCTTTAAGGAACTACTAGTAGAAAAACTAAACCCAAAGCTAACAAAAGGATGAAAATAATAAAGAACAGAATGGAGATAAATTAAATAAAGAGAAAAAACAATAGAGATCGTCAATGAAACAAAAAAGCAGTTCTTGGAAAAGATCAATAAAAACTGACAACCTTTTAGTGACTGACAAAGAAAATAAAAGACACAAATAACTAAAATCAGAAATGAAAGCAGGAACATGACTGCTTCCTTACAGAAATAAAATTATAAGAATACTATGCACAATTATACACCAACATACCAGATCATGGAGACTAAAGGGACAAATTCCTAGAAACATACATATTTAAACTGGCTTAAGAAGAAATAGAAAATCTCAACAGAATAACAAGAAAAAAGCTGAGTAACAAATCAAAAACCTCTCAACAAAGAAAATTCCAACCAAACATTTAAAGAATTAACACCAGATATGGGGGAGTGGTGGGGAGAAAGTAGTCAAGAGGGGCAAATATATAGTGACAGAAAATGATTTGACTTTGAGTGATGTGTACACAACACAATCAACAGTTCAAATGCTGTAGATATGCTTACCTAAAACCTATGTACTCTTATTGTCACCCCTTTCAATGTAATTTTTAAAATAAAAAATTTTTTAAAGGAATTAACACTAATCCTTCACAAACTCTTCCAAAAAATAAAAGAACACTTCCTAACTCATTTTATGAGGCCAGCTAACGACGTAAAAAGAAAATTACAGACCAACATTCTTCATGAATATAGATATGAGAATGCTCAACAAAATACTAGAAAATTGAATCTAACAGCGTATTAAAAAGATTACATACCAAAACCAAGTAGGATTTATAACAGGAATGTAAAAATAGTTCAACATAAGAAAATCCACTTACACATTAATAGAATGAAGGGGGGAAACCCAAATGATCTTCTCAATTGATGCATAAAAAGCATTTCATAAAATTCAACACTTTTTCATAATGAAAACATTTAGAAAACTAGAAATAGCTTCCAGTTCTCTCTCTGACCTATTCTACTGCTCCCTCTCTCCCCATGCACTCTGATCCTATCTCATATTCTCCTTATTGTTCTTTGAACATGCCAGATACACATCCGAGGGCCTTTGTTCTTGTTGTTCTCTCCTCACTCTTCCTAGAGACATCAACCTGGCTGATTCCCTCACTTCCTTCAAGTTTCTTTCTAGTCATCTTCATGCAAGTACTTCCTGTCTATTCTATCTAAAATTGTACATCTATAGATCCTGTCACTTCATTTTTTCCTATATTTTTGTTCTCATTACCACTAAGATAACTGTATTTTTAAATTTATATTTATAGCACATTTAGGATGTAAACTATATAGGGCAGCCTCCCCCCAACCCCCACTATTTTGTTCACTGCTATATCATTAGTGGCTAGAACAGTTCCTGGGACATAACTACTCAACAAAGATATATTCAATGATTTAACCCTCATATAGGTGGAGGTTGAGGCCATAGTATAAATGATAGCCTCAGGAAGACTGCACAGAGTGAGATGTAGGTTAAGCACAAACCCTGATAAACTCTACCATGTAGAGAAAAAGCAAACAGCACCAAATAGAATGTTATTGACTGAATATAAAAGTGAATCCTACCAAGATTACCAATGCTCTCATTAAATTCTAAAAGACTTAAATATTAAGCCTTGTGATTGAAGGTCAGAAGAGAAAAATAATGGAGAAAGCTCAGCACCTCTCACTTTAGGCTGAAATAATTTTTCACAATAACTCCCTAGCATGTTGCATTTCAAGGACTCACTGAGAAGCACGTTGTGGGGAATTACAAAGGAACCCTCACATTGTGTAATGGTGCACACCTGGAATTCCTAAAGGTGTTACACAAGAAATTGGGTGACTTAAAAAATAAATGTGAATCCCTGCTTACAAAGGGAACCATTAGGCAATACAAACAATTCACAGTAGGTAATTAATGGTAAGTCTTACGTGTTTCTCCCCAGATGCTAGAGGAACCTAACAGTGGGGAGGAATGAGTCCTGTTTGAAAAGATCTTTCTAGTCTTGGTGAAGAAGGGAGAATTCAACCTGGGCTTTGAGGAATAAAATGTTCAAATACAGAGCAAGAAATGTGTGTGTGCTGGGGGGGAGGTAGGCAGTAGGTCAGAATAATGAAATGGGTTTTTAATCTAGAACCATAAACTGAAGCTTTGGCTGAGACCCCTGTATGCCAGATTCACGGTAGTGTTGGGGAAACCACAGAGGATGTTTGAGAAAAGGACAAGTTGAGATTGGCACCAAAAAACGAAATATCAACTATATTTTTCTGTTCTAACGGACCAGCATAACTCTAAGTAATTTGTAAATGTAATAATTCATTTTGCCAATTCCAATGGCTAGAAACTTTTCAATGACCTCTCATTGTTCTTAAGATGCCAAACCATTTTCATAACCCACAGGATACATATAGTTCAGTCTGTACTTTCTGCTCCCACCACACTGGCTGCCCTTGCTCTCCAAGTTGCTGACACACTGGCCTACACGAAGTTCCCCTCCCACCACAGGGCTTTTGTACCTGCTGTCCATCTGCCTGGAAAGCTGTCCCCACTCTCCTCTCTGCCTAGTCAAATCTTCTTCCATCATCTCACAGAGTAAGCATTCCATCCTGAGGGAAGCGCTCTCCCCTCCCCCACCCCCACCGCCATTTTCATGCTGTCATGGCATTCACTGCCTATTTCTCCAGCACAGCACTCAGTGTATCCAGTAATACACTTATTTGTGATCTTAGATGAACATATCTTCTTTATTGGGCTGAAGCTTTATCAGGGTAGGGGCTTTTGCCCCTGGATGACAATTATATCCCCAATGTTTACACATGAAAAGCACCCAATAACTAGTTGTTAGAAGAGAAAGAAGTCAAGATGCCAGAAAGAACCATTCAAGGTGGGGGTGTGGGAGATTATTACTTTTTTAAAAAAATGGGAATTAGATAAAAATTAGATAAATTTGATAAAATTCTTTCCATCTTCTGTTTTAAGTCTCTTAGAGTTTGTCTAACTTCACATGGCTTGTCAGGATTCAAATCAAGGCTAGCCCTGGCCAGGTAGCTCAATTGGTTACAGCATCATCCCAATAAGCCAAGGTTGTGGTTTGATCCCATCAGGGCACATGCAAGAATCAACCAATGATGGCATGAATGAGTAAAATAACATATCAATGTCTCTCTCTCAAATCAATCAATAAATTAAAAAATTAAAACAAGCAAGCATGAATTTTCAGTTATAGTGTGTATATGTGAGCAAGACGGAAAAAGGTGGAGTGAGCCTTCTCACAAGCACAAAATCTGATCCTATTGTGTTTCTTCTTTTTTCAATATAGGTCATCAAGCCTTGCTTACTTAAAGGCTTATACACCTACAAGCAGACACAGCAAACTGTTTTTTCATGATCCTTTCTTGGAAAGGCCTTGCTTATATGGTGCTTTTTCACTCTACTTCCTCTTATCTGGGATTTGTGACACATATTTGAACTCAAAAAACAAACTTGAATTTAGCACCTGTGTAAAATCACCCAAAGCTGGTAAAGAGCTGATGTTATACACCAACGCCAAGTTCCTCTACCCTTCCAAAGGCCAGTCCTGTTTGGTAGAACACACTTCTCTACAGAAAGTAGCAATTTGTGGCTCAACATGATGCCTATTAATCTGTGAGTTTTGGTCATCATTTGTCTCCGAGTTTTCTATTTATTTAGTGGGAGTGATATAAATACCAGACTTTAAAAATAGAGCACCTACCTAACTCTGTGCTGGCTATTCACATGTTCTGTTTCATTTAGTTTTCACAATATAATCTTGTGGGGTCAGAAATATGTGAAATTATGGGTAATTTGTCTTGTTCAAGGTCACATGAGCAATAAGGAGGAGCCTGGGACTCAAATCCAGACCACCTGATCACTATTTTCTTTGTACTATGTCTCTCATCCCAGCAGCTTTGAGAAAACCACCTCACAAAAAAATGTATTTAAGTCTTTTCAACTATAAGCAATTTGTTACACTAAAGAGGAATACCTAGAACCTAAGATCTTAAGGATGTCGAATTAATTACCAGAGAGCAGCTTACTTTTCTCTTAGAGCTGTAATATTGTATTTTCTGTGCTTCAAAAGTTTCCAATTTCAATAACAAAATGGAAAATAATTCAACTGAAAAATGGGCAAAGGACAGGAACAGACATTTCTCCAAAGATATGTGAATGGCCAATAAGCAAATGAAAAGATGCCCAACATTAACCATCAGGGAAATGTAAATCAGAACCACAATGAGGTAATACTTCACACAGTAGGATGGCTATAAGTAAAAAGACAATAGCATGTGTTGCCAAGGACTTAAGAGAAATTAGAACTTTCTTACACAGCTGGTAAGTGTAAAATGTGCAGTCACTGTGGAAAACAGGCAGTTTCTCAAATTATTAAACATAGCTACCATTTGACCCTTTAATTGCACTCCTAGCTCTTTACCCAAGAGAACTGAAAACATAGGTAAAACTTGTACATAAATTTTCATAGCAGCATTATTCATAATAGCCCCAAACTGGAAAAAAAACAAATGTCCATCAACTGATGAATGGATAAATATGGTACACACACACACCCCTATCTATCTATCTATCTATCTATCTATCTATCTATCTATCTATCTATCATCTCTCCATGCAATTGAGCCATAAAAAGGGCTGGAGGCCCTGGCCAGTTGGCTCAGTGGTAGAGAGTCAGCCCAGAGTGTGAAAGTTCCGAGTTTGATTCCTGGCCAGGGCACACAGGAGAAGTGCCCACCTGCTTCTCCACCCTTCCTTCTCTTTCTCTCTCTCTCTTCCCCTCCGGCAGCCAAGGCTCCATTGGAGCAAAGTTGGCCCAGGTGCTGAGGATGGCTCCATGGCCTCCGCCTCAGGCACTAGAATGGCTCCTGTTGAAATGGAGCAACACAAAAGATGGGCAGAGCATCGCCCCCTAGTGGGCATGCCAGGTGGATCCCACTTGGGAACATGTGGGAGTCTCTCTCTGCCTCCCTGCTTTGCACTTCAGAAAAATACAAATAAACAAATAAATAAAATAAAATGGATTGGAGTACTGATACATGATATAACATGAATATACCTTGAAAATACTATGCTAACTGAAAGAAGCCAGTCACAAAAGACCACATATTGTGTGATTCCATTTATATGAAATGTCCAGAATAGGCCAAATCCAGAGATGAAAAGTAGTTTAATGGTTGCCTAGAGCTGAGGTAGTGGTAAGAGTTTCAGGAGTGATGGTTAAGGGCACAGGGTTTCTTCTGGGGATTATACAAATGTTCTAAAATTGATTGTAATGATGGTTACTTAACTCTGTTACTTAATATTATGTAAATCCACTGAACTGCACACTTTAAATGGGTAAATTGTATAACATGTGAATTAATCTCAATAAAGTTATTTTTTTTTTAAAAGTTCTCCAAGTTCACCATAAATTGCATTTACAATATGAAGTATTTATCAAAGTTTACTTTAAACCAAATGCATTTTTCTTATTACTACCTTAACAAAGGTAGCAATTAGGATTCTAATTATTTTGCAGCATTATCTCTAAATATCTTTCACAGGGATGACTTAACATTACATTTACTTCATGGACTTAAACATGAATTACTAATGCTAAGACTAAGTACAAAGGATGCATGGAGATCCATATGTCATCACCATCCACTTAATGAAGAAACCAAAGAGTCATTCATTCTAGTTTCCTCCTTCCTTTAGCCCTCACATCCATATCACAGCAGGGAGTCTTGTCTGTAAACTCCGTAAGGGTAGAATTTTCTGTTTATTCATTATAGTAACCCTGGTGCTTAGAATAGCACCTGGCACATATTAGATACTTAATTAATATCTGTTGAATAAAAGAATTCATGTTGTCCTCAAAATCAACACTTTAAGAGAAATAAATTTAAATCCCTCATTTGATAATTTGTTAATATGTATATTCACTAATATTTTAAAATGTAGACTATGGCTAAGTGGCTCAGTGGATAAAGCATCGACCTGGCACACCAGAGGTGATGGGTTTGACCCCAGTCAGGGCATGTATGACTAGCACAATGAGCACATAACTAGGTGAAGCAACAAGTTAGTGCTTCTCCTCTCTCGCCCTCCTCCCCCTTTCCCCACCCCAAATCAATGGAAGAAAGCTTTTTTAAAATGTAGACTATGGAAGTTTTATTTACTGTCTGGTTGCTAAAACATATTAAGGTTAAATTCTCAAAGAGACACAGGTATGCTGTGCTGCCAGAATACACAGAAGTAGAAAGTAATGATTTTATTCATCTTTGCTCTTGTTACCTGATCCACAAATATTTAAAAGATATTTTATTTTATAAAATACTTACATCTGTAAGTAATGAACTGATCATAACAGAGGTTTTACCTGGAATACAGGATAGGCTGAGGGGCCCATGAATCCCTAAAATTGTATGCAAAATCTAACATGTATATTGGCATGTGTATCTTTTTGGTGAGAGAGTTCACTGTATGTATAATCAGATTTCAAAGAAGTCTATGACTGGAGAGGTTAAAAATTTTACTTAACTATAAACAGTCACAAAGTCTTTTAAACATGAATTTGTACAATAAAATAATATCCAACAGCTCCATCTATGGGTGAGTCATTATCATCTAACAGAAATAATGACAACTACAGAGATCAGTGCATCTTACGAATGCTTGTGTTTAAATCTTCAGTGTCACTCTAGTGGGAATTTGTTAACTATAGTATCACAGTTTTTCTTTCCAGATATAGATGCAAAAATTAGGAGACTGTCGATGAATTCTACTTACAGTACTTCAGCACCAAAAAACTGGGCAGTTATGCTGATATATGTATGTACAGTTCAACATTTGTCAGTCTTAAAATGCTTAAAGTGAAATCCATATAAAACCGTTAAAAACTTTTCTATTTACATTTTTTAAAAAATGAGAAGTATAGTTTCCTTTGCCACAACGTGTCAAAACTGCCTCTTTACCCTCCCACCCTCACACCCCTCACACTACTTGTGACAGATAATAATCACAAGACCCAAACATATTGCTTAAACAAACTGTGTCCTAAAAAGGTTGAATGCTTAAAAACATTACATTTAAAACTGTAAATGAACTTTTTATACATTTCAAAGGGAGTTAAACAAAGGTACATAAAAGATTTTTCAAAGTCTCAGTCCAACATGAATGTGCAATTTCAATGTAAAGATAGCATCATATGAATAATTTGTTTTCCTGAACATAACTGAACATTTTCTTTGGGTCAGAAAATGTTTCTTTTTCCTGCTTCACAATCAAAAATTTTCTCCTAAGTTTTCTTAAAAAGGGGAGAGGGAAGGTGGACAGGTAGGCAATCCTGGTTTACAGGAAATTTGTCGGAAGGAATATAGTCTGCTTTGAAGTGTTTACATTTAAATAAATAGAAGGCAAGTGTGGGTCTGGAGCACAAAAGAACAATAACACAATAAATTAGCACACAACTGGTGAGAATGTACAAGCCAAAAGCACTTCCCATTGGTGAGGGATCTGATTTTCACCATCCAAGGCTTCCTTAATGCCAGTATTTTTCTAGTTATTTTAGAAACTATGATCTGAGCAAATGTCAAGTGTTAACCAATCCAACACTTCCAGGGATTTGCAAAAACATACAAGATAAAAAAAAACCTGTTCCTGAAACACTGTTTCAAAGTACAAACTATTCACAGTCTCCCTTTCCCATGGTGTTTTGCTCAGCAGAAACCAGCTGAGGAACATTCACAGAAAAAGTCTCTTCCCACTGCAAGACACACTTTCCATCAGCCACCGTCCAGCAGAGGAAGAATATAGATCTATGCCACTGTAGATGTGCATCTTTTTCTTTTTTCCTTTTTTAAGTACATTCCCCTATGAGTTTTACCTTGTTTTAAAATGCTGCTCCTGCAGCAATTCCTGTTGAAACACTGTGGCTGCAGGGTCCACAGCCTAAGTCTGGGAAAAGTGCTCTCTTTAGACAACAAAATACAAGGGTTTCTCTGGACACTTGGTAACGAAGTAGGTTTTAAAGTGCACTCCTGTGTCCAAAAGACTAGGACCGTTCAGCAGAACTCTGAGAGGGGCTGGGCTCAGTTCCATCCTCTGTGCTACTGTCTATGTCCTGCTCCATTCCTGTTTCGTCGTCATCCAATTGTTGACTGGTGAAGTTGTTTAGCTCAAGAAGCCCGCTGGGCTCTACCACCACATTGGAACTGGAGTGACAAGGAATAGCATACTGGGGAATGGCCTGGAAGAGAAGACAGGAGAGAAGCTTTATGGTAAGAAAAGATAACAGAAAGATTTCTCCAACACTAAAGAAGGAAAAAGGAATTAGGCATTTATTGGACAACCACTACACACTAGGCACTGTGCTAGGTACTTTCACATGACAATTCTACTAAATCTCCATAGTAACACAGTAACACTAATAAGGACATTATTCCCAATTTACAAATGAGGAAATTTAGAGGATCAGTGACTTAATCAAGGTCACACAGTTGGTCAGTGTTAATGTCAGGATTCAAAGTCAAGTCCTATAAAATTGAAAGTTATCTTTCTATACCTTGATGGCTCCTCTTCTAATAAAGGCTGAAGTCTGTGCCTAATTTAAGAGACATACTTGGAAGGACATTATCATTTGATCACTAACATTTTAAAATGTAAATATAGTCAGATTTTTTTGTTTGTCTCCCCCACCTCTGTTTCATATAGCAAATAATTGTGAAAAAGACTCAGAGTCAGGACACCAATATTTTTGTTCGGCTCTGGCTTTAATTTGTGGACCTCTGAAAAAGTTACTTCACTTCCCTGAGTTTTAGTTTGATCTTGTATAAGATAGTTAGAGAAGATATTCTCTAAAGATCCTTACAGTTCTAAAATTCTATGAATGTCAAATATATAGATTCCTTCAGGATAGTAGATGTATTCAACTTGTTCACTACTCTATCCTCGGCACCTAGCATAGTGCCTGGAACATGGAGGTTAAATAATACATGTGGAATGAATGAACAAATGAATGAAATACATATTATCTCTGTCCACAAAGAACAATGCTTTGCATTCAAAGCTTTTAACATTAATTAACTTCTGCAGACTTCTTCCACTCATCCCCATACTGAATCAGCAAAATCAGTATTTTAGGTCAAAACTAAGTATAACTAATAAGATCTGAAAATGTTCTAACAATGTATTGATGACTATTAAAACAGGAGATATCTTTATTATTACTTTCTATCAGACACCTGACCAGCTGCTTTACATATATCTTCTCACTTAATCCTCAAAATAACCCTGTGAGGCAAATATTATCGTTTCTATTTCATAGATAACGAAACTGAGGTATAGAGGTTAACTCTTACTCAAGGCCAAAATGCTGGAAGGAGTACAGGTGATATTCAAATCTAGGTATTCCTGTTTCCAAAAGGTTAATTCTTAATCATTATGCTATCCTTCCCTGTGACACAGCAAACTAGCACATGGTAAAAGTTAGCTGAACATTCTGTAGAGAAACTATTAATTCATTTTCCATGATTCACGAAACAAATTGTATTTTTACCTCTGTTCATAAAGTGCAGAAAATAATTTCCAATTACTGTATTTTTATTAAGTATTTTAACAAACCATTTGGTTCAGAATATTTTTTCTTATTTTTCTCCTTAAAACCCTAGATATGTCTTATGGTCAGGTGCGTCTTATGGAGTGAAAAATACGGTAAGCTATCCAAAAATTATTTTCAATTTAGTGAGTACAGTATTTTAAACCTTCAGGAGCCACAGTAAATTTGAGTGAAAACAGTAATAGCTATCATTTATTGGGCAATAACTACGAGTCAGATACTGTGCTAGGTGCTTCATCTGAATTGCACGTAATCTTTACATCCATCATGTAAAGTTGGCATCCTTATTCCCATTTCACTGATGAGGAGACTAAGGTACAATGAGGTACTTTAAGTAGCCTTGCTCAAAGTCACACAGCAAATAGAACTATATCCTACCTTTTCAGAGGGGGGAAAGATCTCTTTGTCAAAGACTATTTAATTCACTAACATTTGTTTTAACAGGGAGAAACAAATTATTTGAATAATTCAATGGTCAGTTCTATTTGTCTTTAAGCATTTCCCCCCAACTTATTTATATAATATTTGGGTAAATATTGTTAATTTGCATTCTCCCATATCTTGGCATCACGGAAAAGGGAAAGTTTACCACAGAAACTTCCAAGTCTGAATCTATGGTAAATCCCAGACTATCCACATTTCATAAATTCAAAAATTCTCAATTAACTAGAATGTGCTGCATGACTGGTGGTGGCGCAACAGATAGAGTGTCAGCCTGGGATACTGAGGACCCAGGTTAAAAACCCCAAGTCTCACTGGCTTGAGTGTGGGGTCACTGGTTGATCATAGATATGATCCCATGGTCACCGACTTGAGCCCAAGGTTGCTGGCTTGAGCAAGGGGTCACTGGCTCTGCTGGAGCTCCCTGGTCTGGGCACATGTGAGAAGCAATCAATTAACAACTAAGGTTCTGCTACTATGAGTAGATGCTTCTCATCTCTCTTCCTTTAGGTCTCTCTCTCGCGCTAATAAAAAAAAAACAAAAATAAAAAGTAAAACATGCTACTCTGATACCTTCTAAGACATGTATCAGTTTATCAAAAAATGACAACTGTCAAGAAAACAGCCTGGTACCCTGCAAGGGGAGAGGAAAATAAAACACAACTTCTAAGGGCTAGTCTGAACCACACAGTTCTTCAGTCTTGATCTAGTGTGCAGGATGAGAGATGAGTGCAGAATGGAGTACGAGACATCACGTTCACTAGCCTGTACTTACCAAGGCAGGACAGTAACTATGACAAGATTTCTCAATAACAATGATTGAAATAAAAAGCAAAGCCTTGTGGTTAATCTCAAGTTAGATATAAAGTTAAATTACTTAGAAAATTCTCTTACAACATGTTTCTCCAGACATTTCAGTTAATTTAGATTTTAGGACCATAAATTTGGATCAAGATCAAGAACTGTGTTTATCCAAGGAAAGGGTCCCTGAAATATACTTTAAATAGAAATACAACCCAATTATATCCTAGGAGTGTTTGAGCATAGGTTAGGGAGACCCAAAATCGACCCCAGGAAGTTGCCAATCTGCTGGGTGACTTACTGAATCAACACTGGGAAGTGTGGCTTGCATCTATACATTAAGCTGACATACGAGCTCAGGGCCCTTGACTGCTTCTAAGGTGTGCTGTGTCACAATGTCCACCAGTTTTCTAGAACTCACTTCCAAAACATAAATATAAAATTGTATATTTGAGTATTACACCAAATTTGTCAAACACCGTCTCAAGATAATCTCTATCTTTTTCCCATCTTCGCTTGACTTCCTGTGACATCCCCAAACACCAAACCCACCACCCCCAAAATGCCCAAGAGTTCTCATGTTCCTTCTAATTCTTACCTGGATGATAATTTCTGCTGGGCTCTCTTCAGCTTTCTTTTGGACTACATTCTGAATACGCATGAATTGGCCTGTCGTAGGCACTCCTGGTGTATCGATTTTCCTTGTTGTTAGGGAAGGGCCAACAGCAGATGGACTTGAACAGGACTCTCTACATTTCTGTTGCTGGGGAGTGCAATTCGCCATCCCTGTCACCACTACGTGGGTGGAGGATAATGATCCTGGTTCACCAGTGAACATACTAGTGGTAAAAGCCTTCTTTGGGGGATCCACTACTATATGCTCTACATTTGTATCAATCTGAGCTTCCATCAAAGACATTTTCAAAATGTCTGACACTGCTGTCTTCTCAGAGGCCTGAATGGGAGATATGCTTGTAATTGGTGATGTCAGCTTAGGCACAGAACTGCCACCAGTTATCTTTGTAACTGTAGGTGGCTGACGCCCCTCAAAAGTTATCTTTGTAACAGAGGATCCTTGGGTTATAATTGGCTGCTCCACCTGAAAACAAATTGGGGTTGTGTGTGTTACAGCTACATTTCTTTGAGAAAACCTATCAAACACCCAGACAATATGGCAAAAGAAATATCTGTGCGGTATACGAGGAAGACATTTTTGAAGCTTGGTGTTTTGACAAGAGGGCTGGGTGGGAAAGTACTGGTTACTTTTAAGGAAAGAGGAGGGGCTGAACGAACCTTTATCCAGTCAGCCCAGGTTCATAGCAGTAAAGGAAAAAGAAGTCACAGCAGCCTGTTTTCCTTTGGGATTTATATTCCCACACAGTATACCTTAAACCTGTCTCAAATTATTTTATATAATCTTTGACTTTTTAAAATAAAAATATTTTTAATAATATTTTGCTTCAAAATACATTTATACAAACATATTCTGTACATATTTATAATTTACACATACACACGTCACTCCAAAGCCACTGATTTCCCAAATATTGATTTTCTTTCAAATATCCATAGATAATTCCTCTGCATTCTAGAAGATAAATCTAGAAGACAATTTATTAACTAGACGGTAATGATGTAAACTACAAAGGACGATGTCCAATGAAGCCCCTTAAAAGACTGTAGCTTACTTAGCATTATTGCCAAAAAAATAAGAGTTTATAGGCATGGAAATAAGTATTTTATACCTAAAGCATAAAAATAATTTTAGGGATATCGCTTCTATGCACTGTTTATCAATGCTGAAGTGATGTCATATAAAAAAATGCCTGGAAAATCAAGTTTTGAGTGCTATGACGTTTTTTCCTTCCTATATAAATATGTGCATTTCTTCCCTAATGTCAACCTTCTGCTGGGGTAAACTAACAACAGCGTAATGAGGCTTTCGAGTTTCCTCTTGCCGGGAGAAAGCACTGCTAATCACGATAGGGTCGTGATGGTCTCATTTTTTTCCGTGAACAGAGAAGTTTAACTTTGCATGCTATCAATATTCCGTTACCTGGCTTGTCGGCTGTTTCTCTGACGAGGCTGGGAGCGCCATTTGGCTCTGGGGGGTTTGGGGTTGCACGTAGATTTTTGGTTGGTTCGGAGCCTGCTGCAATTTAGGGAGCTGCTGTGTGGTTTTCACTGCAAGCACCTGTACTACAGTCTGTGGGGGCTGTGCCATTAGGGTAGGAAGCTGCCTGTCTTTGGCCACGATAGGATGCTGTGTGTGCTGTACATCAGGCTTGGGCTGTGCTTGTTCTTGCTGGAGAGGGGTGAGTTTCTGATGCCTGATGGAAAGCTGGGGCATTTGCGGAAGTTTGTGCTGCAGCTGGTCTGCCTGCAGGTGGATGGTCTGCTTCTGTTTAGTCTGGAAGCACTGCAGAGTTTTCACTTGCAGCTGAGTCTGTTCCAGCTGGGGCTGGCTAAGTTTCTGCTGTTTAGCGGACTGTGACTGAGTCAGGGCAGATCGGTAAAACAGACCTGTCTGAGGGTCTAAAGTGTCCATTTCTTCAACCTCGCCCTCCTCAGTTCCAAGTTCCTCGCTGTGTTTGGTAAAAGCAGTGTGACTGCTTAATGCCTAAGTAAAAAAGGCACAAAGTAAGAATGAAATAAGAAAAACACCTATATTGCTACATTTTCCTCAAAATGGAAAAGACTTGGTTATGAAATTCATGCAAAAATTTTTAGAGGGAAGAGCCTAAAAAGACCAAGAAACCTCAATGTTTCCAAATCGAAAGGGAGCTTTACATTGAGACTCTTGTAATTTCAACTCTCAGACATTAAGTACTATAAAAACTGGACTACTCACTTGTATATGAAAAGTTCTAGAGGGCCCAGAAATTATAGGTAAGAAGAGTAAAGTTGCTCTGCAGCTACGATCCAACATGGAAAAAGAAGAAAAGATTCCCTGGCTACAGAAACAGCTCTCCGGCCTGGTCATTAGAGATGTTAACTATCTACAGAAAGTCGCAGCAACCGAAGAATGAGGCGTCCAGAGAAAAGCCAAGGTTCAGAGAAGACCACTTGGGTCGTGTGCATGTCCAACACTGTCCAGAAGGTAAGAATTGTTGTCTGAGGAACGTGCCCATCCCAGTACCCACAGAGGGCCTCTCTGATCAGAGTGAAGATGGTTTATCAGGCTTCATAAAGGTCTGCAAAAACAGCCCTCTGCTCAGATTCCAGGCTTACTGGGCAATGATTTCCCAGAGACCTGGCTCCCAGGAGGGAAGGAGAGGCGGCAGGGGACAAGAGCACTCCAGTCAGTGGAAAAGGAGACTGCCTGGTATCAGTCATAATAGTGTTGAGAGGGACACTGATCTTGAGTGACATGGTTAGAGCCAGCCTGTCTGACTTTTGTGCCTGTCTTGAAAAAAATCAATGTCAGGACTGGCCAGAGGAGGGCCAGTCCTCCAGGCAAAGATCAGATACCCAGCAAAACCTCTGGTCATCTCAGTGACATAAGATCCACCCCAATCCCACCCTTTTTGCTACTTTGTCATATGCTATACCTCCACTCAATCTCATAATGAAACCCTCCCCTATCTCATAATGAACTTACACAGATAGGCTTTTAACTCAACAATTTCTTCACTGCCTTTTGGGTAGTTTACCTACCATTAGGGTCAACTGCTACCAATTGAGTGACAGTGATTTATGTGAATACTAGTAAGTCACACAAAAATCTGACATCTATGATGCCACTTTATAATAAAGGCAGGGTACTTTGGGTGTAAATCCTGGTTCTGCCACCCAGGATAAGTTACTCAACTTCTGTGAGCATAGCATGCATTTCCTCATTCGTAAGTGGGACAGTGCACCCACATTACAGGAACATAGTGAGAATCAAACAATTTAGTGCATTTAAAGCTCAAAGCACAGTATCTGACACAAAATCAACTTATCAACATGTTGCCTTTCCTCATTATCCATGAAACCAGATTTTCCATTTTATATTAATTCTTTCTCCTTACTGTTGAATCTTTTCCTTCTTAATTGGTCACATATGGTAAAGAGCAGTTAAATATTTAGTTACCTATTTACTCATAATGTTCCCATGAGGATTCATTATAAAAGCAAAAAGTAAAGCAAATAAAAAAAACAAAGCAACAAACAGTGAAACAAGCCAACTTCTATTTCATTTGAAAATATTACCTAAGTGATAAATTCTTTCCTAACAATAAAATTTATAGAAGCAGTGACCAATTCTGATGTCATAGATGTATCTATAAAGATAGCCCTACCCTGTCGAAATAGTATGAATTTACAGAAAAGCCAAGGATACAATTTCTTAATAACTTTCTGTTAAGACTCCGAATTCATTTCCTCTATTCATTCCTCATAGATAAAGGAACTATACATTCTTTGATTCAGTTATCTCTCCTCTTATAATAGGAGATGGAACTGAACCTTATTTCAGGGAAAATGCGGCTACAAAAGGTAGGAAGAAAAGGAAGAGACACAACCTGCTGCATAATGTGGGTGATGGCTCCTGGGGAAGACGCCGGGATGGACTTCACCACCACTGAAGTCTGTGTTGCGGTCTGGGACTGAGCCACATGCTGGAGTAGTGTCCGCTGGGGCTGGGAGGGTTGTTGGGGCTGGGAGCGATGGCTGACTGAAAATAGAGGAGGTGATAATATTTCTACAGAAATCACTATAGCATCTGTAATCAGTAGTTATTTTAAACAAATGTCTGTGATATTGCATCACAGAAAGTGTGATATTATGAAACAGGAGGCAGGAGACCAGAGTCTGCCCATCTATAAGCTGTGTGACTGAGAAAGTCACTTATCTTCTCTGAGACTCTGTGTCCTCATCTGTAAAATGGGAATAACAGAGCTATTATAAGGATGAGATGAGAAATGTATGGAAGCACAATGAAAGATATCACAAAGGAGGAACAAACCACTTCGAGTTACATCCTCCTATGAGTTGCACTCACTTTCTCCAATGACCTTTACCCCACTAAGGTAACAAAACAATAATCACATTCTGTAATCAAATCCCAGATTAACTTACGGATAATAGGACAATATAAATTTATTTAATCTCCTGACCCAGTTTCAAATGCAACAGAAACCAGAAGCATGTACTCCTTTATATGAGGTGACACTGTATCACAGTCTTATAGTTTCTAAAGATGTAAGAGGTCAAGATAATACTGCAGAGAGAAAACTGGACCAAGAGTTTCACCTGGATTCTGTCCCACTCTGTCACCAACCAAGAGGTCACTAAAATTCTATCTAGCCTCTAAACTTTAGAGGTTTTATTTGTTTGATATTTTTTTTTTAATGGGATAATAAAAATGTGTTTCTAACCTAGAAGGGAACCAAATGAAGTAATGGATTGAAAATGGTCCTTATATTGTCAAGAACTAAAACATAAAGTTAACAGAATAATAGAAAAATCAGTGTTCTTCAAATTTAGCTCTTCTGACACAAATGGATAGGAGTATAGACTGAAATAACTCCATTTCTTACTCGGCTGCTATAAAGGTTCCATGGAGTCAACTATTCATCTATACTGATGTCAAGTGATCACATTTTACCAGCCTGAATTTCAATGTTTTAATCAGTATAACTATACACCACTTCTTATTCTACAGAGCTCTAGTTTTTTTTTCCATCTGAACTGGATTTTTTTAGTAATTTAATGGAATGAGATTGATTGTAAAGAGTACTTAGGTTTCAGCTAAACATCTCTATAGCATTTGAAATGTTGATTGTGTTGTGTGCCCACCACCCAATTTGTTCCTCTTTACTCGCCTCCCCTGGTAACCACTTCACTTTTATCTATGTCCACGAGTCTCAGTTTTATATCCTATCTATGTGTGAAATCACACAGTTCTTAGCTTTCTCTAATTTACTTATTTCACTGAGTATAATGTTCTCAAGGTCCATCCATGTTGTCGTAAATGGCACTATGTCATTTCTTATGGCTGAGTAGTACTTTATTCTACAGAGCTTTAAAAAGGCTTATGTTTACTGAGAAACCAACGTTTTGAATCAGGAACAGTAAAAAAATCTAGAAAACTAGCTAAAGATTTTGAGAATAACAGAACTCTCTCAATCATCTATAATTCTAATGTTCATATACCTTGATCTATAATTTCAGGTAGTAATGGTTCCATTTTCAGAAAAGTCATTAGTGGGGTGTCCAAGGGTAAGATGACCACTACAGAAATCAATGTAATAGTGCCATTTATATGTTCTAAGTTCAGAGCTTTAAAACTATCCAGTGTTAATATAAATAAACTTTATTTCTGTAACACATCCTATCTATATTCACAAATGCAGTTTTTCTACTGTTGCTATAAATATGCCTACACCTCATATAAGAGATTATAGGCAGCGTCACCAGTCCTCTCTTATAAATGTACTACAGTATCACAGTTAGCTTTATATTTACATTTTAAATTATATGAATTAATAAAATCTCCCATTTATGTGCTCGACCAAACTGGAAAAAAAGGGAGTTGGGATTTATATCAAAGCAGCTATTGAAATAATTTACAATACGACTAAGAGAAAAACAAATCATACTAATATTAAAATTAAGCAAGCAAATTAAGGAAGTTTTTATTGATGTAAGCATCATCAGAAATGAATGACATCTGAACAATAAAGATAATTTCTGATGAAATTATCAGATTATATGGAACATTTCTGCTGTCCATACTAATCTTTATAATTATCACATTTTTTAAATTAAGAAATAAAATGGATTTAATAGATCAATTAAAACCACTTAAAAATAATCTTTATTCAAGATACTACAAATCTCTTCCCCAGAGAGCAGGAAAGTTAAGAGAAAACTAACACCCTCTGTACAATAATATAAGAGGCCAGGGCCAGGAAACTGAATTAGAAGAAAATGCTCCATATACTTGAGGATATGATGGGAGGAGATTATGGAAGGAGGTCACAGAGTGAACATTTGAAGTGACCATAACTGAGCCAAATAAATACCTTAAAATAGTCACTTATTTCTTTAAAGAACTCTTATCTTTTCCTATGTCAAACTGCTCAGTTCTGAAAAAGAATACCACTATTTTGTAAAAGAAAAATCTCTCTTCTTTCACTGATTGGAGCTTCCTTTTTCTCTAACAGATCAGAGTAGAATGCATCCATTTAAGGGGTTTTCCCTCCAATAACATTTTACCTTTGGTTATAGGGTTATACTACAAATGGATGCGCACCACTTACCTAGAAGGGGAAAAGCAACCTCTGTGCCCTCATCAATGCATTCTGAAAATGATAGTATGGGAAGAAATCATAGGTCTCTTCATCTATTTATGATAATCTAGTCTATCCCCAGAGGTCAATACGGAGTTCCCTAACATACTGCTCTTTGCTTTATTTAGGTTTCTGCTAAATATCTCTAAAGACAAATGTTAGACAGCTTTCCATAATTTTTATGTGGGTTTTCCCATTTGACAATTTTAACCTATTAGTCTCCTAAAATGATGCCAAAAAATTCCTTTTCTGCTTTGGTGTTTATATCCTTCAAATATTTATTTACTTTATGTTCTCTTTGAATTACTGTAAGATAGGTGTTCTTTACATAGTACCTCATAAGTCCTCTCTCCTAACCCCTAGTTATTCTTATTGCTACTCTCTGAACTATTTCAAATCTCAAGTAATGAAGTGTCCAAAACAGAAAGCAGTATTCCAGGTGTGGTCTCACCAGAATACGAGAAAAAAATCTATTATCCATCCTGCTCCATTCTTTATATATGCCATCCACAAATCTCATTAGTGTTTTGTTGCCAGTCTATATTTTAAACAAATACCTAATTCACTGTTCACTAGAACTCCTAAGTATTTTAAAAAATTTACAATTTTCTACATTTTTTTCTTTACATTAAAAAAAAAAGGGTTGGCTTTTATACCTTCTTTCTCCCTTGATCCATCTCCCCTCCCTCCAAATTAAAAAATTCAGATGCATAAACATGTTTATTCTTAGATAAAAAGTATTTTATCCTCTCTGCAAACACTGCCCTATATTCACAGATTTTATGGCCAAAACTGCAGTTTTATATTGCTTGCAAACTTTGTAACACTCTATTTTTTCCCCTACTTATAGAAGAGTAAATCCTTAGGACAAAGTGAATTTGCTCTTAGAGCAAGCTAGAAAAGATCTAGAAGTATAAAAAATATATTCTCCCCTAAACAACTATCCATGAAATCCAGAAAGGTAGCTCTCCTACCTTAATATTACTTTTTAAGAGGGCACATACCAGTAGTGATGTATTCAGCAACTAGTTCTGACTCTACCACAGCAATTGATGGACTCTCAGGAGAATGTCTCTTTTCCTGGGTCATCTGAATAGGCACTGCCATTTGACTCAAGTCAATAGTGGGTTGTCTCGGTTTAGATTCCAATTTTTCCTTTACTGCATAAAAAAGTCAGGGAAAAGTTAATTTTTATTACAAACAGCTACCCAAACCAGAGTTGTCCACGAGAATAACGAACCAGACCACTCGGGTGTCATAGTGGCAGGAACTAAGGAAACAATGAGTTGAAAAGAAAAAAGCAGATTGCTATGCAGGGCTATAGAATTCACAACTTATGCAATCACCCAGAAGCCTAGCAAAAAGTACTCATATGAAATCAGTAAAATCCCCCCCTATTATCACTAGGCCAGACAACTGATTCTGTTTTCCTTGTAAAAAATTCCCCTTACAATATCTCTTTTACCCTTCTTCAAAGTAGTCCCTGGTATCCCTGAGTGCACCAACCTGAAAACAAAGGGTGAGTAAGCAGTACAAAGCATCATTTCCTCCCAGGCATACCTATCTAGAATAGTACAACACTGTGATCAGTTTAATTTGATCTATTAAAAATTGATATAATCTCTAAAGAAATGTTACATGTTTACAATGACTCTTAAAAAATAAAAATTTTCAATGTTTGGAAAAAATGGCCTCTCTGTTCCTGCAAAAAATATCTTACAGAATGGTCTAAAATCAGAAACGTTTCCATGGATAGATTTACTTTTCTATCATCACTTTTTCTACAAAATCTATTCATTCAGTTTCTATCCTCTATAAAGCATTAATGGAAATGGCTGAGTATGTCAAAACCAAGCAGCTGAGGAAATGACTAAGGACAAAAATAATACCAATATGTAAAAATGTTAACCAAAGACTTACATTAAATGCTAGTGTTCTTTGGGTAGTACAGAGCGAATGTTAGACAAACAGTAGTAATTCAACCCACTGACTGATCATTTAGATTGTACCCACAAAGCATATAATGTGACAAAATCCAAAGAATCACTTAAACAAAGAAAACCAAAAGAATATAAAAGTCACTTCACAAGTAGAGAGGACACTGAACTAAGAATCAAGAAATGGAGTCTCAACTCTGCCACTAACCAACTGAATTTCCTCTCCAGGTCTGTTTATTTATCCATAAAATGCAGGGGGTGGATGAGATCATCGCTAAGGTCCCTGAAATACTCCGACAATCTCTCAAAATAGTAAAGTCAGTATTTGTAACACAGGTTTTGCCTAGAGTTCATTGAAGATATTTAGTAACTAGAAATGCTTACAGGATCTTGTTACATGAGGATAGCTTTGCATGGAAGCTCAAGTGGTTAAATTATACAAAGAAATATGAAGATAAAATTAAAACAATTTAGAATACTAGAAAGGGCCATTATGGTGTTTTATGAACACAGAACTGCTCCACCAATATCAAGGAGGATGGCGAGGGCCCTTTGATCAGCTCCCTATTAGTCTTGAATAGATACAACTGGCATCTGTACTGCATCTATCTTTCCACTTAGAAGTGACAGACCTACTCCTTTCTGATGGTAAGAGGTAACAGGATTGATTGTCCATTCTAATCAGGAGAAAGAAAAAGCTCTGTCATTTTTCCACCTTTCTACTGACTATATCTGTCCCTCATATTCCTGTGCTCAACTTAATGAACTGACAAGTAAACAGATTGAACCAATGATTATACACAAGTCCAGAGGGGGGAAATGTGCTCAAATAATAACAAAGAAAATAAAACAGTGGTAGTGGTAGTATTTTAGCACAACCCATCTCTAGAGAAAACATGCTTCATTCAACTGAGCATGTGAATTCATACCTGTTGTCTGTTGGAGTTCTAAAAGAGCTTTGATTGTTGAAGTAGCTGATTGTGATTCACTGGATACATCCTGATAAATAATGGTGGGGCTAGTCTCCATTGCAATCTCATGTTCTGACCAATCCTGACGCCGGGAAGCAATTACATGAACTACAGGCTGGGAATCTGTTTTATATTAGTTAAAAAAAAACAAACCCTATAAACAAAGTTTCTCTTAAAATAAACAATTTGTTTTTTATTTTAATTCTTGTATTTATTGTAAACAATGTTTTATCTCCCCAAGAAGACTATAAGCCCCCAGAGGACATACTGTCTTTTGTGTTTGTGTTCCCTTAATAATTCATTCACTGATTCAACAAACTGGGCATCTATGTGCCAGAGTCCATATTTGGCATTGAGGATACAAAAGAGCTCATAGAATAATCAGAGGATTCTCAAGAAGCACACAATCTGGTTGGGGAGACAGACGTGTAATATGACAAATTACAATTCACTGTGATCATTGCTGTAATAAATAAGTGTGGATTTGTGTGTGTGGGGGGGTGCATATTTGTGTAGAGTAAGAACAAAATGCTGTAGGAGCCTTATTTTCCCCAATGCACCTGAAAATGTGCTCTGCATTACAACCTCAGCATTCAGTCAACACTTATTGAATGACTGATTTACTGAAAGGAAATCCTGTCCACTAACAAGAATGGGCAGATAATCTAGAAGCAGCATGATATAACAGGACACATATAACATTTGGAGTTCGAAGTCTTAGGTTATAGCCCCAGCTCTATCAATTATTAGCAAGTTGATTCTTTAGGTCTTAGTATTTGGGTCTTAGTGTTATCCCTAAAATGGGAACAATAAAATCAACTCTCTACCTCATGGAAGTTCTGAGGATATAAATAGTTTATGTAGAAGAGTTTTATAATCTATAAAGGACAACAGAAATGTTATTATTGTTGTGGTGGCAGTGGCCTGAAAGTCATCAATTCTAAGACTTCTGTTAGTTTCAAAATAAATTACACCCTAATTCAAGATTTATTATGTTCATGCCATACAGGTGTGCATGTAAATACTACATGTACATCAAATTGAGCAACAAAATATTTACAAATTTTCCATCTACAGAATAAGCAGGTTGGATTCGTTGTTCAGTTCTTAAACTCCTTTGTCCAAGATACCACACTGAAAATTATGCAGGATATATAAAGGCATGATCACTACTCCCAAGTTTAGATTAAATGAAAGAGACATAAAATATATACATATAGCTTTGCATTTGGGGGTAAAATCAAATGATTAGGGCAAATAAATAAACATATAAGAAGGAAAAGACTGCTTTGAATTGGCATGGTCACTGAAAGCATCAAAGAAGAATAAAAAGAATTCATGTAGCCCCCAAAATAAGGATAAATACAACATAAGTTCAACCTTCTATGACCATTATATTTTTGAAAACCACAAAGTTGTCCAAAAAAGTTGGGACAGGAGAAACAACTCTTCAAAAGTAATAACAGCCTTGCCCCCCAAACCACCAAAATCAGTATTCACTAGATCTGAAATTTTAATTACCATTAACAAACTGTATCTCTGCCCTGCCCCCCAAAAAACACTAGGTAAGATAAACGCTATACAATGAATGTATAATATCAATTAAACTTCCCCCAAAATATAGAAAATTGAAGGACACTATCCTGCAACACCAAATGCCATGTGAAACATATAACAATTTTTCTTTACTCATCCTCAGTAGATATATAGAAAAACTTAATTTTTTTTTTAACTGAGAGGAGGGGAGACAATGAGACAGAGTCCTGCATGCACCCCAACTGGGATCTACCCAGCAACCCCTGTCTGGGGTCAATGCTCAAATCAACTGAATTATCCTCAGCATCTGAGGCCAAGACTCGAACCAACTGAGTCACTGGATGTGGGAGGGGAAGAGAGAGAGAATGGGGAGAGGGTGGGGGAGAAAAGCAGATGGTCACTTCTCATGTGTGCCCTGACCATGGATTAAACCCAGGACGTCTGCACACGAGGCTGACAGTCTATCCACTGAGTCAACTGGCCAGGGCCACTATATAGAATTTAAAGAGAATTATACTAGGGAATCATTCTTTTTATATAACCTAAGTTCTCAAATTTAAAAAATTCTGTTGATGATACAAGTACTCCATGGTTAGATAGGAGAAAGGACATATAGGCAAAGAATGACTTGGTAACCCTACTCTGTATACAGTAACTATCTAAAAGAAAGCAAGGATTACATTTGTAGAAAGATAAGATAGAGACTAGAAAAGGAACATAAATTTCCAGATGCAAGAACCTATCAGAGACATCACAAATAATATTATCCCATATAGACTGGGGAGATTTCTCACTCTTTTTCTGCCCAAACTCAGAAAAAGCAAATGAGTATCAGAAAGTATTAACTACAACAACTGTGACACAGAATGAGAGAGTGAACCTAGATGTGAAAACCATTTCTTGAGTGATTTTCATTTCTACTTTTGGCTTATGCTTAGTCTGGATAAATCTACTGTCTATCAAGTCTGACGCTGGGGTCAAAAAGTAATGACTGAGATGCCAGGAGTGAGATCTCATTTTCTACATTTTTTGGGAAGTTTAATGAAAATTATATACCCCTGGTGTAGCATATATTCTACCCAGTATTGTTTTTGGATTTTTTGGGTGGTGGGGTAGAGAGAGAAAAACAGTTTGTACACAGTAATTAAATATTTTATTTTCTTTAGAAAGAAAACATTTTTTGAACGACTTCCCTATCTCTCTTGAAGATGGTGGCCTGCTGACCTTCAAATTTCTTTCTCCACAAGACACTTCACAAATATTTATTAAATACTTACCACATGTTAGGTACTAAAGATATACAATGTACTGTTACATCCAAAGGTAGACTCAGGCATCTCTATGGAAGAATTTCTCCTATGTCTTTACTATAAAATGCCTATTTCATAAAATCATTAAGATCTGTAAGCTAAAAAAGTCTGCCCTGGTCAGTTGGCTCAGTAGATAGAGTGTCAGCCTGGCATACAAATGTCCCAGGTTTGATTCCTAGTCAAGGCACACAAGAGAAGTGATCATCTGCTTTTCACCGCATCTCTCTACCCCTCCTACAGCCAGTGGCTGAGTGTTGGCCCCAGGTGCTGAAGATAGCTTCGTTCATCTGACTTCGTCAGTCTCAGGCATTAAAAATAGCTCGGTTGATTTGAGCACTGGCCTCAGATGGGGTTGATGGGTGGATCCCGGTTGGGGCACATGAGGAAGTCTGTCTCACTATCTTCCCTCCTCTCACTTAGATTAGAAAGGAAAGAAAAGAAGGGGAAGAGAGGGGAGGGGAGGCGAGGGGAGGGAGGGAGGACTAAAAGTTCATTTAACTCTGTCATCAATCCTATGCTAAAATCTTCACAAACTATCACCACCTGCACAGAACTCCAGCACCAGAGAACTCATCATTTTCCTAAGAATATCCTTCCATGTCTGCATAGTTATGACAATTAGCAGAATTACCTTAAACAAAATGGAAGCAGGTTTTCCTGTGACTTCTATCTACCCAATGGTTCTAGCTTCCATTCATGTATACAAAAAGACCAATTATTTTCCCTCTTCCACATCACAGTCCTCAGGATAACTAACGACAGCTCCCACGTCCCCCCAGCCCAACCTTAATCTTCTCTTCTCTATGATAAATGTTCAGTATTCACTAAACATCCATCATATCAAGTGATTCCCAGATACCGTCTAAACCTTCTCTTCAAAACTAAACCCAACATGTCTACGTCCCTTCTATTATGTAACATGTACCTGCCCTTTGAAGTATTTCATAAATCCTGAGGCCTCCACAGGATTTAAATGTCTACACAGCATAGCCCAAAGTATTCCAGAGAACATTAATTCCTCTACAAAAGAAGGGATCCGTGGTCAGAAAAATTGGGAAACATTTTACATTATACACTCCACTCTTCATCTTTCATAATATATATTAGTACTTAAGAGCTCTGAAAAGTTCTGTAATAAGTATGTTTTGCTTAACTTAGCAAATAATAAGAATAAGAATGTATCCCCCACCCTCATCATGACTGCCTAGATCATGAAGCTGCTGGGAAAATCATCCTAGAAACCAAGCTGTGACCTACATAAAGCAATGTCTTGACAGGATGAATTTTTGCATTTGCCTCATGCCTTATTCCATCTTAAATCCCCAGCCCCCTTGTTCTCTTCCATTTTACTTCACATAATCTTGTATTCTATCCAACCTACCTTAAAACTTTTTGGAAGTAAACAGAATATAAGAATAGGAATCATTAATATTTTTTCTTTTTTAAAAATATGAAACCAGTAAGTCTAGCCTATTTCCAAGTAAGAAAGGGAAAAAAAAGATCCAATTAGGAAGAAAATATCAGGAGCTGTGGAAGGCATATGGTCCAATCTTCAGTTAGTGACCTACACAAGTAAGGTCTTGATCCATTAGGCTTGGTCCCTAACTGTCTAACAAGATCTAAAAATACTCCCTATGTGTACCACTTAAAAGGCTCACTCACAAGGTGTAGAGAGAACCCCAAAAAGGAAAAAAAAACCCACTTTGGACAAAAATAAGTTTATAAGGCTGAAGTTTAACACTATACCACAGATACTATGGTTGCTGTTTTGCTATTTGTTCATTCAGTATAAGTTTTACTGTGAGTGCACTTAGTACTAGTTAACCTGTTGCTAATTACTGGATATACAGAGAAGCTAGTAGCCTTGTGGATAACAATTATTATAAACTAACAAAAAGCATAAAATAATAATCAATGATAAAATAACCAGCAGTACAAAGCAATTCTGGAAGCACAGCGTAGAAGGAATGACAAACCCTCCCAGGGGGGATCTAAAAAAGTGGTGCAACAAGGTGAAAATGAAAGTCTCTATTCTAGCCCGTGAGGGAACAGTTCAGGAATAAGGTATAACGCCTACGCTGCTCATCCTTGGGGATGGGAGATGATGTGGAAAGTTTAGAAACCTTAAGTAGAATCAAGAAATTCCCCTGGCAAAGAGACATCTGTATTTCCAGGATTTGTATAGAGAAAGTAATCAGAAAAAGAGATCTGAAGTCAATAACAGGTTGATTCATTTTTATAGTAGAATGCCAATTATCAAATATATAAATAATGCACTTTAGAAAATCACCAGTAGATGCTAAAATTAGGAGATAAATGTTTAATGAAGAACATGACATTTATATAGTTTCAAAGTTATCTCCCCAGAAATTAATATAAATCTCAAAAGAAAATAAGTAACTTCATAATGCAAAAAAAGTAAAGACATCACCTTAGCCAAGTGATCATTAACATCATCAATATTGGGACAAGCTGACATCATGTGTCTATTGATGAAATAAAACTAAGGGCACATCACATCTATGGAATTACTGCTCAACCTAATCAAGAGGAAACAGACAGAAACAAACTGAATATTCTACAGTGATGGGCAATCTTTTGAGCTTGGTGTGTCAAAATTCGCCAAAAAACTGAGCATATCTTGGGTGGTGTGTCACTTCGAGAAAAACAGCCTAAATGTAAGTCCCAGAACTAGACGCTCTGTGCCAGAGTTCTGTTGTTTTGGCCTACAGACCTCCCGCACAGAGTGTCTACACTAGAGCAAATGTTTTATCCTCGGCTACTGCACCTGGCCGTGCAGGAGCAGAGGATGAAACGTCCTTCTTGGCATGCGGCCCCATACTTCTCTGGTATGCAGCCGCGTGTCATTGAAAATGGCTATGCATATCAGTGCTGACACATGTCATAGGCTCGCCATCATGGTTTTACAAAGTAACTGATCTATATACTCTTTAAAAAAATGACAAGGTTAAGAAACACAAAGAAAGACTGAAGAATTATCCAAAGTAAAAGGAAAATAAAGAACCATGACAATTAAATGAAACTAAATGCAATGCATGGTCCTGAGTTAGACTGGACTTAGAAAAGGAATATGAAGAACATTATTGGACAGTTGACATTTGAATGAACTGTAGATTATAGAATCACAGCATTAAATTTCTTGATTTTGAAATTGCATTTCAGTTATGAAGAGACTAACACTTAAGAAATAGAAACCTACAAATGTAAGTATTTAGAGGAAAAGAACATGATATCTAAAACTTGCTTTCAAATAGTTAAGAAATTTAAATATTGTAAACACAATGGGTTTGTGGTAGGTAGAAAGAGAATTAACAACAAAGCCAAAAGACAAGATGTAAACTAGTGGTGAATCTAGGTAAAGAGTAAACAGAGTTCTTTTTACTCTTCCCGCTACTATTTTCTAAGTTTGAAATTACATTAAAATAAAAAAAGTTGCTATAAGGGAGGGGCTAAAACTCAGAAAAACAATATAAAAAAAGGAACTGCTATGTAGTGCTTATTATTCCTAGTAGTTACAACCTTCATATACCCTGAAAAACAGCATGATTTTAGACTGACTCAAATCTTTAAATCAAAGCATATATATATTCCCAAGCCCCTTTTCGTTGTGAGAATGTACTAAGAAGCTATACAAATATGTGGGGAAAGGGGCAAATGCGGATGATAAAAACTGGTTTTATAGTCAATTATATTAGATATGCTTATTCTTAATTATAAAATGTCTGTATTACAGAATACTTTTAAAATACACAGTGAAAGATAGAGAACTAATAAATATAGATGATGCCTATATTAAAACAGATCAAAGAGCAAAAAGCCATATAATTAATCACTCCCAAAAAGAGTCAAACTCTTGTACCATTCTAAGAATGAAACTGAAGACTCAGTAATGAAATGACATGTTTGGGAAGTACAACTGGCCTACAGCTCCCTTAGGAAAAGAAGAGCAATTTCAAAAGATAATCTGATATATATATATGGACATCTACTGTTCATATCCCCCTTTCAGCATCAACTCATAAGCTAAATATTTTTCATATTTTATAAAATGAGTGACATTCTGCTATTTGTCAAAATCAACTTTTTTATTTTCTTTGAATTGATGAATTTTCAAAAGCCATTCCCTTGCCTCACTGGAGTGTGAGCTTCCACCCTTTGGCATTTTTTCATTACTAATAAAATTCTTATACTGAAGTTGTACATGTAGTATTCTTTATCCCTTATTCTAGAATTTAAGCTCCTAGGGAGCAGGGACTATATTTTACTCAGCTTTTGTAGGTTCTAGCACAATGCTTAGCGCACAGTATAAACTAATAAATAATTCTCAAATTGAATTAATGGAATAGTTAGCAATTTGAACCATGTAAGACTAATTTGGGAAGACTCTACCGAAGAGTTAAAATAATAAAGTGCTTGCACAATATGAAGAATCTATATTAGAAAAATGCTAACAAAGCACTCCAGAAAAGAAAATAGGGAGGCAAGGAGAGGGAACAGAGTGAATGAGGAATGATCAAGGGAAGATAAACAGCTTTGCTTAGATGCATCAGAGTGCCATAAACATAGGCATAATAAATACCCTGACAATAAGGGTGGTTCAAGGTAACTGACAGACAGGAGTACTAGATTTGTATAAGGTCTCAAAGACTATGATCATGAGTTAATTTCAAGAGACTTCCTAGAAGAACAACATAATTAAAACAGCACTGGGGACAAAGAGCTTCCTTACTATGAAGTTTGACTTCATAGTCCTTTCCTTATAATTTCGAGAGCCATACAATTATTATCTAAACTGGTATACTTTTCATAGTGAAAGGGAATGCTATTAATAATTATTCTAGAACAGACATAAACTAGTACTTGTCCCGTGCAAACTGCAATGTATGGTCACCCTACTTATAAGCCCACTCTGTCCACCTTGGTTCTTTCTCAAGATTCGGCAACAACCATTTCAAAAGGCATATTCACTTTCTTGCATACCTCTACTTATCCAAAGAAAACAGGAGGAATCACAGCTCTAAGCAGTTTGATAATACCTACCTGTCAAAATCATCATCTACAGTTTATCAATTAGTTGATGAATATATGCCATGCAGCAAAGAATGGTAAGCCTTACCAAACATAAAACTTCAGCTCACTAATTACGTATCAAAGAAAAGAAAATCAAATCAAAATAATAGACAAATAAAGCATACATGTTGGTTAGAAATCCCTAGTGCAACTATTTTGGAACTAGGGCACTATGTCAGCAGTAATTATATAAAATGGATCTTACCTTGGGAACTTTGGGAGGACTCTGTAGAAGAAGAACTACTATCTGTATAACCCTGTGGTTCTTCTTTTCCCTCCTGAATAGAAGAATTACTGGCCTCTGCCACCCTGGATGCTTGCTGTAACGTTTCTGTGACCAGCTGCCTTGTTTGTTCACTAACAACTGTGGCTTGAAATGTCACTGGTTTGGGTTTAATAAGAACCTAGAAATAAAGCAGAAATATACCCAGTTTAAGTTTTAGAGCACTATTTAAAATGTTAAACATCTATGTCATAAACAGTAATATTTTCCTGATCAGCATTCCATATATTTACTATACTTTGGGCGCAACATTGTTTATAAAAGACTAATTGAATCTATGAACAAATTATAATCAACCCACACACATTTTAAATGGTACATGCCAGATTACAACAGCCATGATTCTGACAAGAGCCTTTGCCTCTGTATTTTCTTGCTTGTAATGTCTTTGGGAAGTCATTTTACAATTTGTAGGTTATATGGTAGAATGATAATCACAAGCTAAGAATAACAGAATAGAATGACAAAAGGAGTCTATTCCCAGTGGAATTTTTGTGCTAGGGTAACAGTCCCGGATTTTCCCAGTCTGATCATTAATTAATATAATAAAACCCTACTTTGTTTAAATCACTGCTCTTCAGGTTTCTACCATTAGCAACCAAATAAAAATTCTCATTGACACTTGCACAAAGTAAACTTGCTTGGGATCTAAATCCTCTTTGAAGAAATCTCCAGAGCAACAATGATATAGACAACTATTAGAAGCAATATGCAACATGTGGTAGGATCAACTCTTGGAAAAGGTAAAAACCAGACACTAAAAAAAGAGGAATGGGAAAAAGGTTTCAAACTGAACCAATTCCACTTCCGAATTTAAACTCTAGGAGTTGACTCCAATTGGGTATATGAAATAAAAATGTTAACTCACCACCATTTATTTTTTTACTTCTCCCACATACAAGATTCTGAACTTTTTCAGATGCTATTAAGTCACCCATTTCTAAGAATTCAAAAATGAAAACATACTACAATTCAGATGATGGAGCAAATAAAATTGTTCCAGTTGAATCTTAAAGGTAATTTGGACGTATTTTTAATCACCAAACTTACTTGTTTAGATAGTAAAGTATTTGGCTATAATTCTGAAGGAATCATCCCAAAGACAAATTATTAGTTCATAGGTAAATTACCAACTTTTACAAAAATTCTAGGATAGCATTTCTGAACCAAAGCTGACTTTGCTTCCTTTATATTTTCAGATGTCATGTAAAATAAACAGTAGCCCAGCAATGTAAGATTAAATCCTGGGCCTCAATTTCCTAGGCAAATTTCCAGAAAAGTTCCCTTAGTGGTTAAAAAATATTCCATTATTTAGGTTTCAAGTACAGCAAATTTTGTAAGTAAATAAAGGGCTTTTGTGGCTATAATAACTTATAAAAAGTAAATACTTTTTTCTGAGAGATTCTGAATAACTACCATTCTTTCTTGACAATGTACTCCTCAAATAATGATTTGCATCTTCAACAAATTTTATTCCAAGGGGATTCTTTTCTCCAATCTTTGCTCATAATATGACACAAATATTTAGATTAAAAAAAAGTACTGAAGAGTGAGACACAGGTTTTGAAAATAGAGGGGTAATTATACACATTCAGTCATAACTTTTAATAATTTGATTTTTTAAATATTACTGATCTTTTCATTCAATTTTCTACTTCAGAATTTTAGGAATTTAAAATATACACGAGCCAATAAAAATCACCATATCGTATAGCATACCTGTGTTTTCCCTTGCTGCCCATAAACAATTTTTGTTGGGATGATTTTAGCTGCTGGTTGAACTGTGGAGCCTATTCCTTTTGGCTGAGTTACAATCATTTTGGTGATGGGTCTCGTAGCAGTGATGATAGCTGGCTTTGCTCCTGTTGGCACTGTCTGAATAGTCTTTTCTCCCTAAATTGAAGTCAGTAATACATGAAATTTATGAGCATTAAAATAATAAAAACTGTCCTTTTACTGAAAAATCACAGAAAGATTTTACCAAGATGATGGAAAAAAGAACTATAATTGTGTAATAAAGCACACTGTTTTCACGTGATCAAAAATCCTAGAATTAGTTGAAATGACCTTAGAAGAAATCTGACTTTCTATAAAAAAACTGCTGTCATAAGGAAACATACTATATACTGTCTCATTTATAGAATGCACATATTAAAAGTCAGAAAGTTATAGAATATATACTATGTTAACAATTATCTAAGAGTTGCGATTATAGGTCTTGTCCCACCCCCACACTTACATTTATTTTCTAGTTTATCTAAAATAAACATTTATGTAATAAAAAAATTACTGTGCATCATACTAATAGCTAAACATACAGATACGAAATGAACTGCCTAAGCTTCCAAATATAAATTAGAAGGATAAATAACAAAATGTCTATGTGGAAAAGTATGGGCAAAAGATTAAATCAGCAAAAATTTAACATTCTGTCTGAGGTTATATGAGAAAATACAAAGAAAAAACTTAGGGTATTTCCCATGTTTTATTACTAGTATATTACTAATATCACTTTAGTCAATATTGACTAGATAGATAGCTTAAGCCCGTTAACTTTTCACCATTTTGTAATTTTCATCTGTTTTACTCTTAAGTACCATTTTCTGGTCATTTATGAAGTCAATAGTTAAACTTAAATAATTTAAATTCAAATACAGTGATTTTACTAAATCACTAAAATTTTAAAAATTAAAATCCCCAAATAAAAAGGAATGGATCTGAAAATTTTCATCTTATCGTTTTTTTAGGTTTTTAGTCATTAAATGTGGGTCTATCTAAACTTAACAGCCCATAAAAACAAAGCACCCAGGTGAGCTGGCAAAAGGGTAATCTATGGATTTAAAGCTAAAATTACAAAATTACAAAAATCACAAGATTACCTATCTGTTATAATTACCTTAGGAGAACATGAAGTGTCTGCCAACTGTGTGCTTATTTATTTTAACATGCATACCCCCTTCACAGTAGTATCTCTGTAAAGAGCTCTAGTTCATTTGCCAAGAACTGTGGTTTGCAAGTAGGCATGCACATCTATTAAATGCTTGATGGGTCCTAAGTATAATGACCCATTCAAAGTCAATTCAAAACCAACTAGCAGGCTGTTTTTTGAAAAAACTCCTCTGATGTGTGTTTGCGAGCATGCACAGGAGAGCAAGTGGTTAATGTACAGGTGCATGTACATGTATGACAAAGAGGATGGTCTTATAGTCTTTTCTGCTGTAACTATCATTCCCTATGTCAAACTGTTGCTATTAGATAAATCTAGCAGCTAGGATTCACAAATAACTCAAATCTACATGACCATAGGATTTAGGTTACATGGTAGCCCCTTTTATATATATAGTTCTATGAAACTGCAAACCAGATTATAAAGGATTCTGAAAATCTATTCTAATCCTGGCTTTACTTTTGGCTATGAGAACTCAGGCTAGGAACAAACTATGTCTTCCTACATGATGAAAAATCTAATGCTGGACCCCTATCAACACTGTAAAGACTAAGATGCCCAGCCAGGAATCTATTAAATATCCACTATCATGAAGTACAGCATTCTTTTTCTAGCAAAGTAGGAAAATTACCAAGCCTAAATAGTTAAGTACCAAGAGTAATAACAATTAAAAAGAAAAAACTTATTTATTAAGGACTTCCTACATGCCAGGCACTGTTCTAAACACTTACAAACTGCTACCAGTTAGTGAAAAAACTCACTGGTAGAGATAATCATCCCCAACATACAAATGAGGAAATTAAGGATAAGAGAAGTTGAATTAAGTTAGCTAGTGGTGGGATTCAGCTGGTTCTCACTGGTTCAGCAGAATCAATACCTAATTTTTTGTTGAGTTTGGCAAACTGGTTCTTAAAATGGCACTTGTAATCAGTTCTCTCTAAGGTGGGCGCCTGGGCAGCTAGCTGCCCAATGTGGAAATCACAAATTTACATTCCTTACTCTTTTTTAACGTTCATCTGCACAACAGCATATTCTAAGTGCCTGTAGTAATGTTCATTCAGTCCATAGGTGAAAAACTTTGATGGAACTATGCTTGTAATATTTCTTTATTCATTTCATAAAATTCATTTTACCTTCGATGAAATACTACGTTTTTAATTCCCTTGCATTTCATACTTCAATAGGAAGCAAGGACGCCAATCAAGAAGCAATATGGGCCTGACCAGGTGGTGGCGCAGTGGATGGAGTGTCGGACTGGGACGCGGAGGACCCAGGTTCGAGACCCCGAGCTCGCCAGCTTACGCGTGGGCCCATCTGGCTTGAGCAAAAAAGCTCACCAACATGGACCCAGGGTTGCTAGCTCCAGTGGGGGGTTGCTCAGTCTGCTGAGGGCCCACGGTCAAGGCATATGTGAGAAAGCAATCAATGAACAACTATGGTGTTGCAATGGCAATGAGAAACTAATGATTGATGCTTCTCACTTCTCTCCGTTCCTGTCTGTCTGTCCCTATCTATCCCTCTCTCTGTCCCTGAAAAAAAAAGTAGGAAAAAAAAATAAAAGAAGCAATATGGAAATGGAAATATCTTAAATAACAATATTATTGTTTTTTGTCAGGTACTATTTAATATTTTTTCATTAATATTTTAAAACTTTCTTATAACAATCTAGTTTTGTGTACCTCTTTTATTGTTCTTATTTAAGCATTAAATGCATAAAATAATAAACTACCTTTTGTTACATCGTTTTTTTATACTTAAAACAGTCATTAGGGCAGAGAACCTTTTGTTAAATTATTTGAATTCCACCCCTGAAGTTAACTAAGGTCAAACAACTATAATATTGAGAGAACCAATGTTTATATAAATCCAAACCTCTTAGTAACTGCCTATAAATGAAACTATAAATGAATCTGTTATTTGATTTTTATTACTCCAAGGTAAAAATGCTAGTAACAAATCCCTGTCAATTAATTTAGTCTTAATCCCAAATACCTCTCTTTGCCAAGCCTAAGCCAAACAGTAGGTTGCTATCTATTGACCACATGCAGGAATAAAATTATCCCCTAAAAAAGGTCTGCTTGTAGTTAAGCCAGTGAAATCTGCCAGATGGACCAAGCTAAGCATCTAAATCATGGTTATAAGCAACCTGGCTATAAGTAACATGTTTTAGAAGCTACTGTGGAAAATAGCATTAGTAGATGGTGTTTTAAGTTATTATATCACAGTGGTGTTAAAACAAGCCATTCTGGCCATTGTGGGGTTCTGAAGTTCTTAAGCAAATAATTGTATAGCTGGTCTTTCAAGTCCTCAGTGGATTACTGAGTTTGCAGTTCAAGCTCTTACTTACTCCAGCATTTAGCAATGTTGTGACAACGTTTTTGCCTGGGAGGCCTTGAATGGTCGTTCCTTTTCCTGTAGTCTTTTGTACAACAATCACATTGGGCTTGGAAGTCATTGGGATTGTAGTGATTTTGGTAGTTGTTCCTTAGAGAAGGGGGGAGAAAAGGAGGACTGAGTTAAGGACTAGTGATATTTGATTATTTCTGTTTATGTTGAACACAATTAAATCATGTAATCAAAGTTGTCCCAAGATGACATGAGGACTGCCATGAAGATGCAAATGAAAGTCTGGAACAGTAAATTTCAAGTTGTCCTAGAATGAGAGAATATTAAGAACTGCTCTTAAAAGTCATCTTTTTGGAATCTGAGAAAACTACCTACATACCAAACACAGAACCTAAAAATATCAGATCAGTGTCTCCATCAATATTCCTCTCTTGACCAGTTTAAGTAAAACAAATCCGAAATCTCTATTCCATAACGTGTATTTTCTCCAAACCCAGTATTATACATCTATGTGACTAGTGTGCTTGGAAAACTTCAAAAGGGTCATAAAAAAGAGGTAGTTAAATGCTTATCAAAATTCACATAACACTAGTCTAGAGAAAACTTATTAAAAGAAAATAAGTCATATATTTTTGTGATCAAAAAAGACAAAACAAACACTAACTCACAGACCAAGTCACAGATTAAATATGTGCTTTTATAATCTGCATCACTCTCAAGAGTGAAAATGAAACTCTATTTTACATATATATATATATATATATATATATATATATATATAAATTTATACTTCCAACTACACTGCTCACAAAAATTAGGGGACATTTTATCACTTCATATTCATTTTGAAATATCCCTTAATTTCTGTGAGCAGTATATTAAGATCTATTTAGTAGACCTATAGCTACTGACCCAAACATTATATTATCTTGCCCTCTCCCCCATTCTTACAGATCTGCTTCTATTCTACCTATGAAATCTATCTACCTATCAAATTTGTAACCGATATTCTTCTAACTGTCCAAGTTGGAAATCTGGTGCAAATCTTTGATTCACACCTTGTCTTCACTCCATGTATCCCCCAACAAAATGAAAGCCTCTTGAGGTCCACACTATCTCTTTTCATGGCACTGATTTCTCAGTGCCTAGCACACAGTGTAGGGCAATTACTCAGTAATGAACTCAATTTGTTACCAACATGTCTTATTTCAAAATTTTATCAATATCAGCTCAACAGACAAGCCCTGAGCTCTTCTAGTTTCCCATTTTATCCCTATTTCAATTTTCTCTATCATGCAGACAGCTCTGAACATCCCTGTCATTTCAAGCATACTAAAAACAACTAATTTCATCATGTCAAGAACCAGAACATGTGAAACTAGTTAAAAACCTTCCTAATTCCTCTTTTATCTAGTTCCAACTTCCCATTTTGATATTGAAATTCCTATATGCTCTGGCCCTGAATCTACCAATTTGATCTTATTTGTTCCTCCTCCAAAATACACTTCATAAACTATAGTTTAAAGTGTAAGTTTTTCACTACGGCTTCCTATTACCTACCACACAAAGCCCAAACTCCTCCTCTTAGTTTTCCAAATTCCGTTAGATTTTAATTTTCAGGATTATCCAATATATACCTCTCCTTTAGTACTGGTTTCCACATTGGTCCTTGAACATACCAATCCCAATGCAACTTGTGCACTTGTAATTTCCTCTGCCTATGTAAACAGCAAGTCATATTTTTCTTCTATATGCTTATATATCAGTTATTAAGTGACTAAGCACAGGACAGGTACTCATTAAATATGACTGATTAAAATATTCTCATAAGAATATATTAAAAAAATTAAACAAAACTTTATTATTTTCTACTGAAAAACCTTAGCATTCCTTACTACAGATTTAGAAATAAGACTGCACTAAGATTAAGAATATTCCAGTTATATATCAATTTTTGGTAATCTTGTTACAATGTCTTTATACTTTATAATATACTTGCCATCATCTAATATCTTATCAGTCCAAGGTAACACACTTAGGATACACAAAAATGCACTTTTATCTATGCACCTCAGCTTCACAAAGCTTCTTCCTTTACCTGCAGTATCTAAATAATAGGCTCAGAGCCATGAAACCAAACTGCCCACTTATATCAACTTTAACTCTCAATTTATTCCAACTCCTGTGTGACTGATTATGATGCCTCCTCTAACAATGAAGCCTCACCAAATTTTGGCTAATAAAAAACTTTTTAGAAAGTATGCATTGTAAACCAAGCTTTATCTCTACACCAAAATACAAACCACCAGCTTAACAAAATGGGGATGGGAGGAACACGAAAAAACAGAAGAAAAATGTATAGCATAATGCAAGCAAGTATAGCATTATATTAAAATTGAATCAATTTATGACTAAAATTATGAAATTATAAAACTCTAATATT
The DNA here is from genome assembly GCA_037038555.1 of Rhynchonycteris naso. Taxonomy (NCBI): domain Eukaryota; kingdom Metazoa; phylum Chordata; class Mammalia; order Chiroptera; family Emballonuridae; genus Rhynchonycteris; species Rhynchonycteris naso. The sequence continues at coordinate 316,338,052 of CM072995.1, forward strand.
TCAGTAAGCATGATCCTATCTCAGGTGATACCTATGTTGTATTGAAGAAAATATCAGCACTCATTTTTTTAAGAAGGTCTTCCTCTATGCTTTCACAGAATTCAGTCAATAGCTCTCATGTTATAGCAGAATGTATATAAGTTTAGTATTCTTTAGGGCAGAGAATGCACCTCAAGTACATCCCTATGTATCATAGCACCCTGCCAGGCATCTGGTTCATACTGTATAAGAGAATCCATTTATATGTGGTATTTACATATAAAAAATTAACATACAGTGGGTGCAAATAACTGTGAATCACATTTGGATCATAGGCTATGATACTGATGCATTTCCGGGATTCCTATTTAAATATAAGGTACCTATAAAAGTTTAAGTACTGATGTTGTCAGAGTAATGGCAACTGAGAGATACTCCTGATTTCTTCCCTTGAAATTTCAACAACTTGAACAACTATAACGCAGCAAAAAAACCCAACAGGACTCACAGGCGTACCGGACAAATCTATGCACCCACTGCACTAAAGGTGGGATGGGATGGGTTGAAAAGGGTCAGAAGATAAAACACTTTCACGGCTGGCTCTGGGGAGGATATAAATCTGTACTGACTGGGATTTATTTTCTCTGCTAAATTACCGGGAAGAAGGAAGCTTGGGCTGTCTGGATTCTGTCTGAGAGGTACAGTAAACTTGGAGTAACTGGGTCTCCTCTTGCCGGGAAGAGTGGTGAGACAGATGGGCAGAGAAAGAGATAAACCAAGGCAGGCAGAGCGCAGGGTCATGGCCAGTGTTCCCACAGTCTGCCTGCAGCCTGTACTCGGCAGAGACAGAGAAAGGTAAAGTATGGCCCCAGCCTCCCAGATCCCGCCTCCCTCACCTTGCAGTATGGAGAGTGGCAGAGACAGACCACACAGCTGGCTCTCCAGAATCACTCTCTCCCCTGAGAAACAGATGTACTCCATGTCTGATTCTGGGGTCTGCTGAGATATGAAGAGGAGTACCTAGAGGCCTGAGATCGTAATTGCTAGAGCCGTAAAGCCAAAACCCTAAAACCCTCATAACACATCCCACCCACCAACACAACTGCAGTCTGCCTACATCACTGAGACAGCAACATCTCAGCAGAGGACAGCCCAAGAACTTCAAAAAGCTAAAACTTTTAATAAAGCAATACCTACTGGAAGAAACCTCTGAAAACCAAAATTTATTTTTCCTCTTTATTTCTTCATATTTTCCTTTACCTCATTTTTTTCTCTTTTGAATTTTACTTTAATTTTTACATATTTTTTCTTATTTCTTTGGGGTGTTTTGGATATTTCTTTTATTTTGTTTTTTAATCATTATTGTCTATCGTTTTTCTTCTGGTCACAATTTTTAAACCTCTATAATTTTTATTGTATTCCTTTAATATTTCATTTATTTGTTTATTTTTGTTAGGGTTCTTAACAACCACTCTCAAAAGCCATAAAGAAAGAAGAAATAAAATACCATGGCTACACAAGAGAGAGATGTAGTTCAAAAAAAAGATTTAAGGATCTCCAGAAGAAATATCTCAATCACATGGAAGCCTTGGAGTTAAATGATAGAGAATTCAAAATTGAAGTTCTAAAATACTCAACAAGATGCAAAAAGACCAAAAGGCAACTTAATGAGCTCAGAAAACAAAACGAACACCTCACCAAGGAGACTGAAACTTGAAAAACAAAGATGAAGAACTCAATACATAAACTGAAAGCTGAGTTAGCAAGTTTGGCTAATGGAACAAGTCAGATAGAGGAAAGAATCAGTGACATCGAAGGCAGGAAACTAGAGATGCTACGGAGAGAAGAGACTCATGAATTTAAAAACTTAAGATGGCTCCACAAGACTTGTCTGGCTCCATCAGAAAGAGCAATATAAAAATAATGGCTATATCAGAAGAAGAAGAGAAGGAGAAGGGAATGGAGAAACTATTCAAACAAATATAGTGCTCACAAAAATGAGGGGATATTATAAAATGAATATGAAGCAATAAAAAGCATTTGATTTCTTTTCATTAAACAAGAACATCAGAAAAGGAAACAAGCAAAGAAAGTTGTTCAATTATGCAAATGAGGTGTAAAACCAACTTTTATTTCATTGGTGAAAATGCACAATATAAAAGGCTAAAAGCAATAGAGTATCTGCTTATTCTCTAATCCCCTAATTTTTGTGAGCAGGGTAATTGATGAGAATTTCCCAAGCCTATGGAAAGAGTTAGATCCTTAAATCTAATAAGCAAACAAAACACTGAGCTACCGTATCCAAATAGGCCTACTCCAAGGCACAGCATAATAAAATTGTCAAAAGTCAATGACAAAGAAAAGCAGCTAGGGAAAAGAAGACCATAACATATAAAGGAAAGCCCATCAGGTTATCATCGGACATTATAGCAGAAACTCTACAAGTGAGAAGAGAGTGGACCCAGAGGACTAAAAGAGAGGAATTACCAGCCAAGAATACTATGTCCAACAAAGTTATCCTTCAAAGATGGAGAAATAAAAACTTTTACAGACATACAGAAGCTGAGGGAATTTATCACCAAAAAACCCTGACTGCAGGAAATACTCAAGGGGTTATTCGACCAGACACAAAGAACAAAACAAATCAAAACTACAAGTAAAAGCTACAAGGTCACAATAAAAACAAGGATAATCTGTGACAACAATAACAGAAAAGGGGAAAGGATAAAGATCTGCAGTAGCAAAGGAGGATGAAGTGCAGAAGCACTCATAAGACATAGGAATCTTCTACATTTGAACACTTTTCTCTTAATAACCTGATGGTAACCACCCACGAAAAAGCCACTACTGAAACAGTTTAAAAAAAGAAGGGTTCTAGCCAGCTGGCTCAGTGGTAGAGCATTGGCCTGGTATGTGGAAATCCTGAGTTTGAGTCCTGGCCAGGACACACAGGAGAAGCGCCCATCTGTTTCTTCACCGTTCCCCGTCTCCTTCCTCTCTGTCTCTCTCTTCCCCTCCAGCAGCCAAGGCTCCACTGGAGCAACGATGACCCAGGTGCTGAGGACAGCTCCATGGCCTCTGCCTCAGGCGCTAGAATAGCTCCAGCCATAACAGAGCAACGCCCAGGTAGGCAGAGCATTGGTCCCTAGTGGGCATGCCAGGTAGGTTCCAGTTGGGTGCATGCGGGAGTCTGTCTCTGCCTCCCCGCTTCTCACTTCAGAAAAATACAAAAGAAAAGAAATAGAGGAAAGAAGTATAGAATATCAATCACCAAATAAAAACAACAGACAGAAACAAAAAAAGAGAAGAACCAAACAAGACACAGAACTACAAGAAAACAAAACATAAAATGGCTATAAAAAATCCTCCAGTGTCAATAATTACCCTAAATGTAAATGGACTGAACTCACCAATAAAGAGGCACAGAGTAGCAGATTGGATCAAAAGACAAAACCCAATCATATGCTGCCTTCAAGAGACACATCGAAGCTGCAATGACAAAAGTAGACTCAAAGTGAAAGGTTGAAAAACAACTCTACAAGCAAATAATATCCAAAGAAAAGCAGGTGTAGAAATACCCATGTGATAAAGCTGAATTCAAAACAAAGGTGACCAGAGATAAAGATGGATATTTCATAATGATAAAGGGGACATTGTATCAAGAAGACATAACACTTTTTATTATATATATGCATCAAACCAGGGAGCACCAAAATATATAGCACAACTACTAACTGATCTAAAAACAGAAACAGGCAAAAAACACAATTATACTTGGAGATTTCAACACACTATCGATGGCTTTAGATAGATCATCTAAACAGAAAATCAATAAAGAAATATTGGCCTTAAATGACACACTGCACCAAATAAACATAATAGACATTGATAGGACATTTTATGTCAAACCGTCAGATTATACATTTTTCTCCAGTGTGCATGGAACATTCTCTAGGATAGATCATATATTGGGCCACAAAACTAACATCAACAAATTCAGGAAGATTAAAATTAAACCCAGCAAATTTTCTAATCATAGGTTTTGCAATTAGAATTTACCCGCAAAAAACAAAGTAAAGAAACCCACAAAAATGTGGCAATTAAACACCATACTTCTAAAAAATGACTGGGTCAAAAAAGCAATAAAAAAATAGATCAAAAGATATACACAGGCAAATGAAATGATAATATGCAATATCAAAATTTCTGGGAGGCAGCAAAGCAGTAATAAGAGGAAAGTTTATATCATTAAAGGCTTATATCAAGAAACAAGAGATATTCTAAGTAAACAACCTAATATAACACCTTAAGGAACTAGAAAAAAGTAGAACAAAGGCAATCCAAAGTCAGCAGAAACAAGGAAATAGTAAAAATTAGAGCAGAACTAAATGAAATAGAGAACAAAAATCTATAGAAAAAATTAATATAACAAAGGGCTGGTTCTTTTAAAAGATCAATAAACTCAACAAACCACTGGCTAGACTCACTAAGAAAAAAAGAGGAAGGACTCATATAAACAAAATCCAAAATGAAAGAGGAGATATTACCACAGACATCATAGATATACAAAAGATCATAGTCAAATATTATGAAAGATTATATACCACCAAATTCAACAACCTAGAGGAAATGGATAAATTCCTAGAACTATACAATGTTCCTAGACTGAGTCACAAAGAAGTGGAAAATCTAACTAGACCTATAAGCAGGGAGGAAATAGAAACAACTACCAAAAACCTCCCCCAAAACAAAAGTCCACAACTAGATGACTACAATAGTGAAGTCCACCAAACATTCAAAGAAGATGTGGTACCTATCTTTCTCAAAGTCTTCCAAAAAATAAAAGCATTACTCCCCAACACATTTTATAAGGCCCGCGTAACCCTCATACCAAAACCTGGCAAGAACAACACAAAAAGAAAACTACAGACCAATATCTCTATGAATACAGATGCAAAAATCCTAAAACAAAATACTAGCAAATCGAATACAACAACACATTAAAAAAATAATACATCACAATCAAGTGGGTTTCATACCAGGAGCACAAAGATCATTCAACATTTGGAAACCGACCAATGTAATACACCACATCAACAAATCAAAGAACAAATATCATATGATCCTATCTATAGATCCAGAAAAAGCATTGAAGAAGATACAACATCCCTTTATGTTTCTTTCGCTTTTTCGTTTTGTTTTGTTTTTGCATTTTTCTGAAGTTAGAAGTGAGGAGGCAGTCAGACAGATTCCCCACTCTGGCCATCTGGGGCGTTGCTCCCTTGCAGCTAGAGCCATTCTGCGCCTGAGGCGGAGGCCATGGAGCCATCCTAAGTGCCTGGGACAACTTTGCTCCAATGGAGCCTTGGCTGTGGGAGGGGAAGAGAGAGATAAAGAGGAAGAAGAGGGGGAAGGGTGGAGAAGCAGACGGCACTTCTCCTGTGTGCCCTGACTGGGAATCAAACCCAGGACGTCCACAAGCGAGGCTGATGCTCTACTGCTGAGCCAACCGCCCAGGGCCTCATCCCTTTGTTTAAAACACTCAATAAAATTGGAATAGAAACAAAATACCTCAACATAATAAAGGCCATATATGACAAACCATCAGCTAATATCATACTAAAAAGTAAAAAATATGAAGGCTTTTCCTCTAAAATCGAGAACATGACAGGGTTGTCCACTTTCTCCACGCTTTTTCAACATAGTTCTGGAAGTCTTAGCCAGAGCAATCACTGAAGAGAAAGAAATAAATGGCATCCATATCAGGAAAGAAGAAGTAAAAGTATCACTTTTTGCAGATGACATGATCCTGTATATAGAAAACCCCAGACTCCACCAAAACACTATTAGAAACAATAAATCAATACAGTCAAGTTGCAGGACACAAAATCAATATTCAAAAAAGCCTACTGCTTACCTATATGCCAACAATGACACTTCAGAAAATGAACTTATAAAAACAATTCCTTTTATAATTGCAACAAAAAATAAAATAAAATACCTAGGAATAACATTAACAAAGAATATGGAGTACCTATATATTGAAAACTACAAAACATTATTGAAAGAAATTGAAAAAGACACAATGAAATGAAAAACTATTCCATGTTCATGGATTAGATGAATAAACATAGTTAAAATGGCCATATTACCTAAAGCAATATACAAATTTAATGCAATCCCCATTAAAATCCCAATGTCTTTTTTTAAAGAAATAGAACAAAAAATTACCAGGTTTGTATGGAACCATGAAAACTCCAAATAGCCAAAGCAATCCTGAGAATAAAGAATGAAGCCAAAGGCATCACACTACCTGACTTCAAATTATACTACAGAGCCACCACGATTGTCAAAACAGCATGGTATTGGCAGAAAAACAAGACATACAGATCAGTGGAACAGAATGGAGATCCCATAAATAAAATCACGTATATATGTACAGATAATCTTCAACAAAGGAGCCAAAAACCACACAATGGAGAAAAGAAAGCCTCTCAATAAATGGTGCTGGGAAAATTGGAAAGCCACAGGCAAAAGAATAAAACTTGACTACAGTTTGTCCCCCTGCACAAAAATTAATTCAAAATGAATCAAAGACCTAAATATAAGACCTGAAACTATAAATTACATAGAAGAAAACATAGGTACTAAACTCATGGACCTTAGCCATAAAGAATAATTTATGAATTTGATCCCAAAGACAAGTAAAGGCAAAAATAAGTAAGTGGGACTATATCAAACTAAAAAGCTTCTGCACAGCAAAATAAACTGACAACAAAACAAATAGGCAACCAACGAAATGGGAGATGATATCTAAAAACAACAGGTCTGATAAGTGCTTAATATCCAAAATATACAAAGAACTCACAAAGGATAGCAAAAACAAGCAAACAATCCAATTAAAAAATGGGAAGAGGACCTGAACAGACACTTCTCCCAAGACATACAAATGGCCAACAGATATATGAGAAGATGCTCATCTTCACTAGCTATCAAGAAATGCAAATCAAAACTACCATGAGATACCACCTCACATCTGTTAGATGGACTTATCAACAAGACAGGTAATAACAGTGTTGGAGAGGCTATGGAGAAAAAGGAACCCTCATTCACTGCTGGTGGGAATGTGAACTGGTACAGCCATTATGGAAGCAAGTATGGTGGTACCTCAAAAAATTAAGAATAGAACTACCACATAACCCAGCAATCCCTCTACTGCGTACCTACCCACAAAACTCTAAAACATTGGTACGTAAAGACACAAACACTCCCATTCTTCACAGTGGCCAAGACATGGAAACAAACCAAGTGTCTCTTATTAGAGGATTGGATAAAGAAGATGTGGTACATATATACAATGGAATACTACTCAGCCATAAGAAATGATGACACAGTGACATTTATGACAACAAGGATGGACCTTAAGAACATTATACTGAGTGAAATAAGTAAATCAGAAAAAGCTAAGAACTGTATGATTTCACACATCAATGGGATATAAAACTGAGACTCGTGGACATAGATAAAAGTGAAATGTTTGGGGGGAGAAAGGTGTAAAGAGGGACAAATATAAGGTGATAGAAAATGATTTGACTTTGGGAAATGGGCACACAACATAATCAACAGTTCAAATGTTATAGAAATGTTTACCTGAAACCTATGTACTCTTACGGATCAAAGTCAACCTGTTAAATTTGATTTTCTAAATAAAACTTTTTTTAAAAAATACTATGGTAGACAGCTTAGAGAACATTAATTTACTGGACCAGATTTTACTATTCACAGGTTTTGTTTTTCAGTGTCTACAATCAATTTTATTTAATATCTAAACATACACACTTCTAAATCCCTTCAACTTTTCACCCAGTTCCCCAAACCCCTTCCCCTCTGGTAATCATCAGTCTGTTCTCTGTATCTGTAAGTCCATTTCTTTTTTGTTTGTATATATTGTTCTTCAGATACTACATATAAGTAAAATCATATGGTATTTGTCTTTCTGTGACTTATTTAGCATAATACCTTCTAGGTCCATTCATGATATCACAAATAGTAAGATTTCATTCTTTTTTATGACCTATTATTATTCCATTGCATAAATGTACCAGAGTTTTATCAGATTCTTAAGTCACCCTAACAATTTTGACCTCTTGGGTCATTTTTACCCGCAACTACAGCTTATATACAATATCATTCTGTACCAGTTTCAGACATAAAGCTAAAAGTGTCCAGAAAATCATACATGCTACAGAGTGGTCCTCCCAGTGCCCCAAGCACTCACCTGGCCCCATACCCAGTTATCTTGACATTACTGAATATATTACCTTGGGTAATATTTTATGTTATTTTGCTCAAAGAGTAAGAAAATTAATAAAGGAATTAAAAAGTATGTAAACACTTGTTCCTTGCCTGGACATTGTACTAAAGATTAAGAGAATCAAAATCAAGTTTTGCCATTATCAAGTCTTCTCAAAATGTCCTCAAAGAGTTCACCTCTGAAGGATCCAAACATCTGCATAAAATATGCATGATTCTTCAACCAACCCTCAAAAAAGCTTATAAAAAAAACTTACATATCTGACAGTGTCTCTATGTATACACATATAAATATTTGACTTTATTAAGATGTGAATTAAATAACTGCAAAAAAGTTAAGCCTTTTGTTTAATTGCTTATTCTAAAAAAACATAAAACAAAAATCTGACCTTTTCAGAATGTATTTTGGAGGTGTAAACTTGCTTTTTAGGATACTATATAAAGAAAGACCTTCACATAATAATATATGTATAATGATGTTCACCATAGGATTATTAATAATGATCCAAAAATTGAAAATAATCTAAAATATTCAACAAGAAAATGGCTAAATTACAGTACATCATTTGAGGGAACACTGTGTAGCCATTAAGTGGGGGCAGGAGAGTTGTCAAAATACATTTAATGGAATAAAAAAATAGTATTACCATACAAAAAAGATAAAAATTGATATTAGCTCTCATTTAAATATATATATATATTCACACACAATCTCATTTAAATATATATATATATTCACACACACATTTATACAAAAAATAAACAGAAATATAACACTTAAATTTTAGTACATTTCTCTGGATGGTGAGAATTATGTTAATTTTCTTCATACCTTTCTATTTTTCAAATTCCCTACAATGAGGAAGAAAGTATCATTTTTAAAAGTCTTCTATTCTTACAGCTAGATTTTTAGTGTAGTTTAAGAAAAGCATTCTTTTTTATTCTTGGCAACCAGGGGTGGCACAGGGGTGAGATGGGTACGGACTCTAGAATCCAGCATCTGCTTGTGGATGAAAGCACAGAACTGTGCACAGTCATCCAACCAGGCTTTCCAGTTTACAATAAACAGTTACCTGGGATTGGAAATGACTAATAAACTAGACTATAATCCTTGTATCAAGGAGAACAAGAATATTATAAAAGAACTGTCTTTATAAAGAATATTGATATGTAACCTAAGGAACAGTCAGAAATTTAGAGCTGAGCAGTTCTTCAGAATGCAAGTGCCAAAGGGTAAGGCAGAGGCAGAAAGAAATGAGCTCCACACAATGAATAAAGTTGTTTTAAAAGTATGCCAAGTATATCCTGTAGTGGTGAAAAATTTATGAGTTTTCTTCATGTATGCCCATACACTTGAAATAGCAACTATGAGATTCTAAACAAAAAGGTGGATAAAATAAATGTATATATGATAAAATTCATAAATATTATATCTGATCACCTCTGCTTCAGGAAAAAATGCGCTTGCTTTTCATTGCTCTAACCTGGTATAAAGTAGCTAAATCATAAATAATATCTGAAAATAAAGGCCTCATAACATCTAAACATTCCTTCAAGCTATATAGTACCATGAATTCATATACAAGTTAATAAAAAACACCTTATAGTCATAATAAGCTACATACCAATGAAAAACATAATTTTTTTTTAGGTGAGAAGGGGGGCGATAGTGAGGCAGACTCCTGAATGCACCCCAACCAGGATCCAGCCAGCAACCTCTATCTGGGGCAAATACTCAAAGTAATCAAGCTATTTTCAGTATCTGAAGTTGACATGCTCAAATCAAACAAGCTATCCTGAGTGCTCGGGGCTGTGCTCGAACCAATCGAGCTACTGGCTGTTTGAGAGGAAGAAAGAAAGAAGGGGGAGGAGGAGAGAATACAAGACAATCTATATAAAGAGACAATGGTCTATCCATTGAGCTACTGGCCAGGGCCAACATGATCATTTTTTGAGAAATGTTTATTTCACTATATGTGTTCTATACTATTTAAAGATATTGTCAGGTAATACGTTATAATTTGTTTTAGCTGTGTTATTTTAAAATATCCTCTTAAAATCTAGAGTATGATCATTCTTTCCCTACTGGTTTCACCCTCCTCGGTTTGGCAAACATTGGATTTTCTCACTTATACTTAAAAGCAGAGCCAAAATTAACAGCTTTAAATACAGTGCTTTATGCCAATACCATTCCCTGCTTTGCTTTTTTTCACTCCCCGAGTTATCAGCAACATCGTATTACTGCCAGGAACTTCAATCCCTTCACTTAAAAATGTTAGAACAACTCACCTGGGGCATACAAAATATGGCTAGTCTACAGAAATGGTAGACTGTTAAAGTCCACAGGGCTTGCTTGATCAAAGATTATTTACATCATTTTAATTAAAAAATAATAATCAATGAAAACAAATGCCATGTTAACATTCCATCAGGATCCATAACCCAAATACTTCAGGAATTAATGAGCCAATAAAAACCAGGTATGGTTCCAAAATATCAATAAATATTAGCCTTTACTAAGTAAAATATTTTTAAAAAGTAAACAGTCAATACAAATGGTGAAAAGCAAATACAGATATTCAAGTATTTCTAACTAAATTTAATAAGCTTAAATGACATTAGTAATTGAAATCATGAGTTATGGTTCCTCAAACATATTTAAACAAATTCTAATTCTTCCAGTATCTAGTTTGTGCAGTCTCAGACAGGTCAATTTCATCTATGTAACCTTAAATCTGTCTGTATCAGCAAACTGGGGATAATATCAACTATCTCAGAGTTATGAAGTCTGACTAGATTAAAAATAGAAGAATATTTTATAAATGAAAAATCTCTATGCAAATGGAAGTCATAATCTTCCATTCTGTTTAAGCAACATTTATTTTAAAACTATCAAAAACTTAATATGTTAAAATTTAATACTAGAATTAAAAAAACTATAAACACTAGACATCAGGACTTTAAAAAAAAGCTCAAGCCTGACCAGGCAGTGGCGCAGTGGATAGAGCATCGGACTGGGATCCGGAAGACCCAGGTTCGAGACCCCGAGCTCGCCAGCTTGAGCGCGGGCCCATCTGGCTTGAGCAAAAGCTTGCCAGCTTGGACTCAAGGTCGCTGGCTCCAGCAAGGGGTTGCTCCATTGCTGATGGCCCGCGGTCAAGGCACGTGTGAGAAAGCAATCAATGAACAACTATGGTGTCGCAACTGCAAGGAAAAACTAATGATTGATGCTTCTCATCTCTCTCCGTTCTTGTCTGTCTGTCCCTATCTATCCCTCTCTCTGTCCCTGTTAAAATAAAGAAAAAGCTCAAGATTTCTAAGCAGAAAACAATCCTTCAACAGTTAAAATATCCTTTTACTAATCACCTTATACCTTTTACGTGTTTCAGATACCTACCAGAAACTATATTACTGCTAATTATCTTGCCTCCCAAGGTAGCCAATGATTTGGGTACTACGGTAATGATGCTACCACTGGTAGTTTTCACATAAGTTGCAGCTCCAGGGGTTGCAGCCATCCGACCTATGGATGGGCTCACTGTTGGCCGCGTATAGGTTGCCTGTGTCCCTATAAAAAGAAAAAAGCCAAAAGAAAACCTTGTCACTACTTATAGAAGAATGACAATTTATACAGTTTAATTATACATCGTTTTAACTTGAAAATGGAATTTCACATGTCAAAACTTAACTAACAATTTATAGTCAGTTTTCAACACACATAGCTGGAACTATAGCCAGGTTGATTTGAATCAATTTTACACATAAAATATTGTGATGTGCTACATCAAATTACTAACCCCAAGAAAATGCATAACAACTCTGTTTCCTTTTCTACTACCCTTCTTCCATTAGTTTCATGCCAAATGAAACTTAAATTTAATCATCTTTCCTGCCAGCATATTTCAGCTATAGATTTTAAGGTCTTTGCATCTGTTTTATGCTGTCTCAGTGCCAAACCCAATGTCAGCATTCAGCAAATAAGGCAATATTGTTTGCCTAAAATGTGTAAATTTTTACTGTTTTGTACTCTGCTATCCTATGTATTTCTATCTTTTTAAGAGTTATGCCATCATTTCACTAGATATTAAAATTGAAGCTGCCAAGAGTTGCCAGGAATATTTCTTTTTAGCCTCAAAAGTTCACTATTTACATATTCCATCAGCTTCAACTGACCTGTTAAGATATTTTTCTTCATATCTCTCAAAGGATTTTAAACTCTTCACCACTATTTCCAGGACTTTTATCTTTTCCCAAAGAGAAATTAAAAACTGAACAGATGAGCCTGTTACAGTTTCTTACAAATCAAGTAACTCAGAAATACCATTCCTACGCTAAGAACTACTACTAGTCTTGGGGAAAATGAAAATGACTGAGATAACACCTTCTTCAACTGAGAAAATTTTTTTCACAATAGTTAGATTCAGAGGTCATTGTGATAATCATTTTCAACAATTCTTCCTCCCAAATATGCTTTTGCCAAGTAACTCACCATTTAAAAATACAATCCCTATGCAAAAAAGGAAGAATATTAAAGAAAACTAATTTAAATTGGTTACAAACATATATCTGAATCAGAAAAATAAAAATCTAGTGCAAAGTAAATGTTATATACATAGTTTGAATCAGTTAAATGATAGCCAGAAAATTTTTTCTACTTAAGCTTTTCTTTTTCAAATAAAAGAAACTTATTCTAATACAGATACAAAAATACAGACACGCCATTTTTTTCTACTTTTCCCTAACACGAGGAATCATCTATACATAACACTAAAATCTTTGTACCAAATGGTGAGAAGTTTTAGGGGAAGTATGATAGAGTTAATACAAGAATGACATTTTTTCTAAAGCACAGGCTTTGCACAGAGACAGAAAGTAGAATGGTGGTTTCCAAAGCCTGAGAGAAGGTGAGACTACAGAGCTACTATTTAATGCATACAGTTTCATTTTGAAAAGATGAAAAGGTTCTGGAGCTAGGTGGTGGTAATGGTTGCAAAATATTGTAAATGTGCTTAACACTAATAAACTGTACACTTAAAAATGGTGAAAAAAGTAAATTTCATGTTACATATATTTTGCCACAATTATTTTTAAAGCACTGGTTTTGGGGTCAAATAGATCTGGGTTTAAATCCCAGTTCTGCCTTTTATTGACTTGAGCAAGTTGCTTAACCTAAGTTATCTGTTTTGTTGCTGAAAATGGAGATAATGACACTAAGAAAGATTAAGTGGATACAGACCTTTATATATTGGCCAATAGGTGATAGCTTATAAACTTCTGACAGATACCATTTTACACTATTTAGATTCTATCATCTAAATACTGGCCATCCTCAAAAAAATTGGTAAGAGTTAAACAAATTTAAAATAATAGCAATGACTAATTCTAATTCAGTATTAATAGTAACATATATTGAGCACTCTGTTGGAGACTTTGCATACTTGATTTCATTTAATACAATAACCATATGGCACTGGTATTATTACCTCATTTTAAATAGACAAGGAAAAACACTGAGGGATTAAGTAACTGTTCAGCGTTACAAAGGGTGGTACTATTTAAAATATTCTACATTGCCACATCATAGCATAGTTGCTCTCATATCTAGAAAAAATGTAATCCTGTGCCTTCCTCAGTCTGAGTAATGTTTATTTACTATACTGTAATATAGTGATTCTCAAAGTGTGTGCCAGGGCGCACGGGTGTGCCCTAGAAGATTTCCAGGTGCGCCCTATGGAATTCCAGAGAAATATGTGCCTGTTGGGGACCAGAAAACCAACAGGAGTTTTGGAGTTTAGATTTTTGGGGGACAGAGGTGTGGGGAATTGGCTGTAAGCTGACACTCTGCCCAACCCCCCACCTCACTTGCCTGATTAGGTTGCAAAAGGCTGTTAAGCTGTGGTGCTGGATTGTTTATACTACCCACCATATTCCCTGGAAAGACTGGAGGCAAGTTTCTTCTATCCTTTGTTTGGTGTAAAGTTAAGATGATATGTATGGTGGGGTTTTCTACACTCAAGACAATTAAGAGTAAAAAGAGAAGAATTCTTCAATGTATTGACAAGGAAATGAGAGTTTGCCTTTCAAATATATGCCCAAACATTGAAGAAATCACTAGGACACATCAGGCTCATGTTTCTCATAAACACAAGAATGAAAAAACTTAACACATTCGTGCCGAGACCTACCGAATTTACTAAATCTTACTAAGAATGTATCTATATATATAAAAAGATAACATTTTTGTCGTTTTATTATTTTTTAACCCCTCCTTTTTATGAATTCTATAAAGCATAACTCAAAAAATGCAACATAAAAATGTTTTTTAATATCAAAATAAATTTAATTTTGTTGTATTTATTTTGTTTAATTACCATAAAAGCACGCTTGGACTTTATATTTTTTTCTTTAATATTTGACTTAATCATTATAACATATTTCTCAGAAATCTGTATATAGTACGCCTACAATTATTTGTAGGATTTTAAATGCACCCCAACTTTCAAAAAGTTTGAGAACCACTGCTGTAATATAATTGAGACTCTCAACCTCATTAAAGTGAGTTCCTTGTTGGCTGGGACTTTGTTTTCATTCACTCAAAAAATTATTACTACACACTTACAAACTCAATCTCTCTCTCTCTAAAAAAAAAATTATACATATACACAGTGAAACTGATATGGTCACTTAATCTTATGGGAGTTTATGGTCTAATAAGGTCAATAACATTAAACAAATCAATAAAGAATAGCGAAGTAATTAGAAATTGCTTATATGCTATGAAGGAAAAGAATAGAGGACCGTACAACAATAATAGAGAACTATACTGCTCACAAAAAATTGGGAATATTGTGAGCAGTATATTTTTAATTGGAGGGACGTGGGAAGTCTAGAAAGGCATCTTTGAAGAATTGTCTCAATAATCTCTGCAACCCCAATGTCACACATTGCCAGTACAGAGAAATTACTCAATGAATATATGATGAATGAATGAACTGATGCTCAAGAAAACTTACCAGTAGGAGTGGTTACCAGTTTAGTTGTCATTATTGCACCATTACTGCTAACCACCATAATAGGGGAATTGCTACTTGTGGGCAGAGTTGCTGTCACTGGTTTGGGTAAGATTTTACTTGGTTGAACTTGTTGTGTAATGATTTTAACACCTTTGAAAGAAGAAAGATAAATATCAGTACATATTAAATACATGTGCCTTATACCAACCCAAGAGGGCAGTAGTTACACACATTTACTGCATCTTGCCTAAAAAGAAACTTTCTGAATATTGATAAAAATTCTTTACCAGATTTTATTTCCCAAATTCCTCTTTCCTAATTTCTCTCATTCAAGAATACAATTAAAACTATAGAAGCTATTAAATTATTAAAGAAAAAACAATTTTTTTCCCTCTATGATCATGTTATACAAGAACTTCCAAACCAAATTAGTCATTGACCTGAACTTTTCCAGACAAATAATCTGTTCCATGAAGATAAGGGTAAAACAATTAGAATAAGAAGTCAAAAACATATGTTAATGTAGCTTTTATATATTCCCAACTACACCAAATAGTTCTCTAACCTCTTACATTATAAAGGCTGTTGAAACTATAAAGGAGCAAGAACATTTTCTTTTTGAACCTTTAATTTTAAACTGACGGCCTTTAAAAGTATTTTTAAAAGCTCAGTTTGTCAACTACAAAATAAAGGATACAGTATTTTGGGGCCTACAAAAATACACACGTGGACAAGAATCTGAAGGCAATATGTAAAAACAAAATAAAAATATTAGGGTGGTGAGGTTATAATTATTTTTACATTTTTAGAAAATTTTATTTAAATGTTATAATGGTTACACTGACTATCCAAATGTAAAATATCCATTTAAAAGAAATAGTTCATGCTACCTACAAATTTAAGTATTAACAATTGTTAACTGAGGAAGAAAAAATTTGGTAACTCTTTTTTCCCATTAACTTCACTGAAATAATTCATGGAATTGAATGTATTGTACCAGAACCTTACTTTCATGGAATTGAATATATTGCCATAGGTAGCTAAAAATGTTATTTTTTTGTATAGAGATTAGGTTGAGACATTAGAAAGCCAACAAATCTGTTTATTTAACAGCCTTAAATAATTTTAAATTTCTTCTAGTCAACAGTTAAAATTATGACATCTAAGCATAATTAGGCAAATTATTTAATCTCTATGACTCATTTTGCTCATCCATAATAAAGATACTAATAGTACATACCTTTCAGAGCTATTACAAAGATTAAATAAATTGAAATTGTAAATTGCCTAGTACCTAACAAGATTCAGTAAATGGAATATTGTTATCATAGAAATTAAAGAAATCCTGATTATAATAAATCATAAACAGTGAAATTGTAGGGGAAATTTATTTCCAGATTATCATTAGTAAATTACAATAACAATGCTTAAGGCACATAGAAAGTCAGCCCCAAAGAAATAATTGCAAACAGAGAAAAATTTAAGAGAATCATAACAGTCTACTTTTTTTAGCTCTACAAATAAGTTGAAAATTTGGATGAAATAATTTCTAGAAAAATATTATTTATCAAAACTGATCTCAGAAAAGAAAGATGTCTAAATAAACAAATTTACTTAAAATAAATTTTAAGAGCTCCTTCTTCTTCACCAAAAAATAGCAGGCCCAGCCTAACCTGTGGTGGCACAGTGGATAAAGCGTCGACCTGGGAACACTGAGGTCGCCAGTTCAAAACCCTGCACTGGTCTGGTCAAGGCACATATGGGAGTTGATGCTTCTAGCTCCTCCCCCCTTTCTCTCTCTCTCTCTCACTCTGTGTCTCCTCTCTAAAATAAATAAATAAAAAGAAATAAAAAAAAAATAGCAGGCCCAGATTGTTTCACAGGATAATCTTACAATCCTTTAAAAAGAAGATAATTACAATGTATTTAAAACCATTCCTCTTAAAAGTTCTCATCACACACACACAAAATTTGTAACCGTGTGGTGATGGATGTCAAATGATGTTAACTAAACCGATATCATTATGTTGTACACCTAAAATAAACACAATATTATGTGTTCATTATATCTCAATTAAAAAACAAACAAAAAATATTCCAGAGATCAATTTCTAGAGAGTATGATGAAACTGTTAAAAATAATAAAACAACCACTGAAAAGCTATGGAAATGGTTCAGACAATTGAAGAAACATCTAGTCAAGAAGACAAATGAAGAAATATCTAGTCAAGAGAAATATCTAGTTAAGAAAATGAAGAAAAATTCAGTGAGAAAGGCAAGATCTGTGGTATTTAAACCAAGACCTGCTCCCCAACCCCGCTATAAGCAGGCAGACTCCTCTCCAGACTGCTACAGTCAAGAACATGGAGTTTCCTCTTCTTACCAGCTCCCAGATGGAGGGCTTTCTTCTCAGGAGCAACAGGACTTCAGCTTATCTCACACTGTCCCCAGGTACCCAAGTGCAGTCAAGAGGTGCGTGCTCCCTTCTTCTTCCCAGCCCTCAATTCATGAGTCAAAGGCTCTACTTTGGGCAAGGTGCTGCTGAGAATCCTGGGGCCCTGATCAGCGTTGCCATGGCTTCTGAGGAGGCAGCCCCACTGCCAGGAAAAGGAAGCTGAGAGGATCTGAGGCAGCTACGCACCCTTCCTCCTTGGCCTTCACTGAGTGCTCAGCTCCTAGGGTAGGAGTGTCATTAAGAGGAGCATGCCACTGACCTTACCCCCAGAGCTCAGAGCTTTGTGAAGGTAGAAATAGGTCATAAAACAGGTATCTTTTAATTTCTTCTCAAAGGAACTGACTTCATTTGTAACAGAGAATGGAGAAATTAAAGTCTAAGGGCGTTCTCAAGAACAGTGGAAGATGTGATAAAAGGCAACTAGAAGGAGATTCATAGATTTAATGAAGATATGTTCTAGAATATAGGCCACACAGTTTGCAGGAGAAAACTGAGGAATAAGGAACCTCAGAGAAATCCTCTTGTGGTCAGAACAAAATCAAAAATAGACCTCTGTAACTATTCCTTCAAAGAAACTATAGTTTGCATTAGTTTGTAGAGAGCAACTTAAGCTTCAGGGCATTACTGAAATCAATAGAGCAATCAAGTAGTAGAGTTGAACAGCTGAGTGTGGTCATGGAAAGAAAGGACTGTGGGCATACCCAGGCTGTACCTCCCAGAGAAACAACATCAGATGCTTAACTTCATTAAAATAACTGATCTATTCAATAACAACAAATAACCATGCAAATAAATATAATTACCACAGGGTAAGAGAGGATAGGGGAAAACCAGTACCCAACTATATCTAATATCTAAAATATCAATATAAACATCGAAAATTTCTAGTTTCCAACAAAAAAACATTAGGATGCATGCAAAATAACAGGAAAATATGACCCATACACTAAAATAATCAGGCAACAGAAACTGCCTGTGAGAAAAACCAGATGTCATATTTAACAACAAAGAAACATCAAAGTAGTCATTATAAATATGTTCACAAAACTAAAGGAAAGTATGATTACAGAAATAAGAGTATAGTGGCATCAAATAGAGAATATTAATAAAGCTATTAAATTACAAAAGAATCAAATGAAAAATCTGGAGCTGAAGAGTACAATAACTAAAATAAAAAATTCATTACAGAGGCTCACAAATAGATTTGAACTGGCCGAAAAGGTAATTAGCAAATTTGAAAACAGCATCAGCAAAGATTATGCAAGTACAGAGAAGACAAAGAAAAATGAACCGAACCTCAGAAAAATGTGAAACACCATTAGATGCACCAACATACATATAATGGAACTACTAAAAAGGAACAGAGAGAAAAAAGAAAAAGAAATACTCAAAGAAAAAATGGCTGAAATGTCCCAAATTTATTCAAAAGCACTAACATACATATCTAGGAAGCTCAGTAAACTACAAATAGGATATATACAAAAAGATCCACAAACAGATAAATCATACTAAAAATGCTGAAAGTCAAAGGCAAAGAAAAAATCATGAACACAGCAAGAGAAAAACAACTTAATACTTACAAGGGGACTTCATTAAGGTTAACAATGACTTCTCAGCATAAACAATGAGGGTGAGTAGTCAGTAAGATAATGTACTCAAAGTTCTCAACGAAAAAAAAGTTCAACAAGAATCAAATATCCAGCAAATAAAGTTTAGCAGATAAACAAAAACAAAATCTGTTGATAAGTGACCACCTTAAACCAGACACTAACAGAGAACAGTAAACAAAACAATGATGTCAATTCTTACCAGTAATATTCAACATTTTGCTAGAGGTTCTAGTCAGGGGAATTAGGCAAGAAAAGAAATACAAGACATCCAGAATGTAACAGAAGAAATTATCTCTATTTGCAGATGACATGATCTTTTACATTTAAAATCCTAAGAAATTTACTAAAAATTATTACAACTAAAAAAATGACTTCAACAACATTGTAGGGTACAAAATCAACACCCAAAAATAAGTTGCATTTCTATAACATTAGCAAAAGACAATCCAAAAGATGAAATTAGTAATTCCATTTACAATAGCTTCATAAATAAATACTTAGAATTTATCAAAAGAAGTGCCAAATTTATACTCTGAAAACCATACAACATTGTTTAAATAAATGATAGAAAATCTAAATAAATGGGGAAACTTCCCATGACCCGAGATCCAAAGATTAAACATCATTACGATATTAACACTTCTCAACTGATATACAGAGTTAACAATTCCTATCTGAATTTCAGCTGACTTCTTTGTAGAACTGACAAGCTGACTGCAAACTTCATATAGAAGTGCAAGTGACCCAGAATAGCCAAAATAATCATTAAAAAAAGAAAAACAAAATAGGAGTACTCACATTTCCTGATTTCAAGGCTTACTATAAATCAATTACAATCAAAACAGAGTGGTATTGGCATACAAACAGACATGTAAATTAGTGGGCTAGAATTAAGAGTCCAGAAATAAACTCACATATTTGGTCAACTACTTTTTCAATAAGTGTGCCAAGACAATTCAATGAAGGAAAATGTTCTTTTTAACAAACAGTATTGAAATAACTGTATTACCACATGCAGTAAATAAAGTACCATACAAAATTAACTCTAAATGGTGTAACTATGTTGTACACCTGAACCTAATACAAAATAGTACTGAATGTAAACTGTAATTTCAAAAAATCATTTCAACCTGGGATTTGGCAACAGATTCTTAATATGTGACACTGAAAAAAGGAGCAACAAAAGAAAAAATAAATTGGATATCATCAAGATTAAACACTTTGGCACTTCAAAAGATATCATCAAAAAAGTGAAAAGTTGGATGTGAGGGCGATCTAGCTGCGACATCTGTCACCCCATTGATCGCCAGGGTTGATTCGGCTGATCTGGCTGGTTAGGCGGGTATCCCCTTCCTCCCTCACCGCTCCATATGCGTCCCTCCCGAAGCTGCGCGCGCTCGGTCGAAGAGGACGACCTTCCCCAACAGAGGAGAGGACCGTTCTTCGGTCAAGGGTATACGAGTAGCTGCACTCCCCTGCCAGAACCTCCAAACAAGTCTGAAGAAAGTGAAAAGACAACCTACAGAATAGAAGCAAATATTTGCAAATTGTATATTTCATAAGAGCTTAATATCCAAAATGTGTGATTAGAAATAAATTCGTACAACTCAATGATAAAAAAGACAATGCAATTAAAAAGTAGTCAAAATATATAAATAGGCATTTCTCCAAGGAAGATTATAAAGGGCCAATAAAGCACAGAAAGATGCTCAACATCATTAGTCCTAAGAGAAATGTAAATCAAAACCAAAATTAAATACCACTTCATACAAAGTAGGATAGAGAGAATCCAAAAGTCAGATAATAACAGGTATTGGAAAGGATGTAAAGAAACTGAAAATCTCATATACTGCTGGTGGGAATATAAAATGATACAGCCACTTTGGAAACCAGTCTAGCTTTTTCTCAAACAATTAAACATAAAATTACCACATAACTCAACAATTCCATTCCTATGTATGTACACAAGAAAACTGAATAGCCCACACTTACACACGAATATTTTCCACAGAACTATTCATAACAGTCAACAATAGAAATACCGTATTTCCCCATGTATAAGATACTCTCATGTATAAGACGCACCTGAATTTTGGGGTCCAAAATTGGGAAAAAAATGTATTACATAAAGCTATTGAACTCAAATTTTATCCATCATAAAATTCATACAACTCCTCATCACTGTCAAAGCTCCCATCTATTAGCTTGTCCTCATCTGTGTCTGATGATGAATCATGTTCTTCAACAATGAGCACAAACAAAGCGAGAAAAAATGGAAAATGCAAGTAAAAAATCTACAACCACTGTATAAGATGCACCCAGTTATTAGACCCCAAGTTTTTTTAAAAATGGTGTGTCTTATACGTGGTGAAATACAGTAATCCAAATGCACATTAATGGACAAGTGGATAAAGAAAATGTAAAATACTACTTGGTCATAAAAAGGAATAAAGTACAACAAAGATGAACCTTGAAAACACTGTTAAGTGAAAGAAGCCAGTCACAAAAGACCCCGTATTGTATTACTCCATTCACACAAAAATTTAGATAATTGAAATCTAGAGACAAAGTATATCATTGGTTGCTTAGGGCTAGAGAGGTTTTCATAAGGAGTAGAGAGAGAATAGCTAAAGGTAACAGGTTTCCTTTCCTTTATTAAAAAAAAATTTTGACAGAGACAGAGCGAGGGACAGATAGGGACAGACAGACAGGAAAGGAGAGAGATAAGAAGCATCAATTCTTCTTTGAGGCACCTTAGATGTTCATTGATTGCTTTCTCATATGTGCCTTGACTGGGGGGCTATAGTAGAGTGAGTGACCCCTTGCTTAAGCCTTGGGCTCAAACCAGCGACCATGGGGTCATGTCTATGATCCCATGATCAAGCCAGAGACCCTGCACTGAAGCTGAATAAGCCCTCACTCAAGCCGGCAACCTCAAGGTTTTGAACTAGGCCCCCCGCGTCCCAGTCGAATGCTCTAACCACTGCGCAACTGCCTAGTCTGGCACTTGTCCATGTTTGATGAATGCATTTTCTATTCAAAAATAAAATAATTCATTCACAAATAAAGTGCCTCCAAAGCAGACCTCAGAAACTTGGAACACCGAAGTGTTATTGTTAACCAACATTAGAGATACAAAAGTCTCCCTTCCTTACTAGCAAGATAAAATTATTCCAAATATAGAGCAACATGTGGTGAAAAAGTCAAGACTGTGGTTATACACACATATTATATTGAAATATCAAGACAAACACTAAGAAAACAGAATAAATCAATATTTAAATCTTTCTCATAAAACCACAAGAAAATAAATTTAGTCATCTCCCACCCCTGCTATTCCAAAGACATGATTAAAAATCCATTTTCAGAACAAGACAAGGATGTCCATGTGTCCATGCTCACCACTTATTCAACATAGCATTGGACTTCTTAGCCATAGCAATTAGGCAAGGAAAAAAGAAATCCAAATTTGAAAGAAAAAAGTAAAACTATCTCTATTTTCAGATGACATGTAATGTATGGAAAACCCTAAAAACACAACCTAAAGAATGTTAGAAAAAACAAATTTAAGAAAGTTGTAGGATACAAAAATCAGTTGTGTTATCACCTCCAACAAGATAAAAAGGCAATCTTATGAAATGAGAGGAAATATCTGCAAATCATGTACCTAATAAGGGGCTAATGTTCAAAATATAAAAGGAATTCATACAACTCAACAACAAAGAAACACAAACAACTTGATTAAAAAATAGGCAGAGTTTCTGAATAGACATTTTTCCAAAGACCTACTAATAACCAACATGTACATAAACTGGTACTCAACATTCCTAACCATCATTATGTCATATTACTACACACATGCTAAGAATGTCTATCGTCAAGAAGACAAGAAATAAAAAGTGTTGGTGAGGAAGTGTAAGAAAGGGAACCCTTTTGCACTCTTACTGGGAATATAAATTGGTACACCCACTATGAAAATCAGTGTGGAAGTTTCTCAAAAACTTAAAAATGTAATTTTCATGTGATCCAGCAATGCCATTTCTGGATATTTATTAGAAGAAAATGAAAACACTAACTTTAAAAGATCTGCATCCCCAGGTTCATGGCAGCATTATTTACAATAGCCAATATGAGATGACGTCAGAGTAATGGCAGCATAAGAGGTACGCCTGATCTCTCCCCTAAAAATTTCAACAAATTGAACAACTATAACACAGAGAAGGAACCCCAGCTGAGCTTGCAGGTATGCCCGAAAAATCCATGCACCAAATGGACTAAAGGTGGGACAGAGTAAAATGGGGGGCGGAAAATAAAATGCAATAGTGGTGGGCTTTGGAAAGGAGAGGAAACAAACCAGGAGTGACTGGGTTGTTTTATTTTTTCTCTGCCGGACTATGGGAGGAGGGAAGCTCAGGCTCTCTGGATTTTGTCTGAGGGGTAGAGTGGGAAATCCAGAGTGACTGGTTCTCCTTCTGCCTGGAGGAGCAGTGAGACTGAGGGGCAGAGGGGAAGATAAACCAAAATGGTGGCAGAGCACAGGGTCACGGCCAGTGTTCCCATTGTTTGCCTAAAGTGCGCACTCGGCAGAGACAGAGGAAGTTAAAGTGAGATCAACCAGCCTCCCAGATCCTGCCTCCCTCACCTGATGATACTGAGAGGGGCAGAGACAAACCCCATAGCTACCTCTCCAAGGCCATTCTCTCCTCTGAAGAATGGAGGTGTTCCATGTCTGATCTCAAGGTTTGTTGAGAAGTGGGAAGGAAAGGCTGGAAGCCTGAGATTGCCATTGTTAGAGCTGTAAAGTTTGAAAGCTGAAGAAGTAAAGCCAAAGCCAAAAAGCCCTCACAACATGCCCCACATACCAATGTCACTGTGGCCCAGTCTACAACATTGCGACAGTAACATCTGTCATCAGCAGACAGCCCAGGAACTTCACAGAACTAAAAAATTGTCATACAGCGACATCTACTGGAAGAAACCTCTCAAAACTGAAATTTATTTTTTCTTTATTTTCTTCTTATCCTTTTCTCTCTTTATCATTTTTCTTTTTTACAGGGACAGAGAGAGCGAGTCAGACAGAGGGATAAATAGGGACAGACAGGAACGAAGAGAGATGAGAAGCATCAATCATTAGTTTTTTGTTGCCGCTGTGACACCATAGTTGTTCATTGATTGCTTTCTCACAGGTGCCTTGACCATGGACTTTCAGCAGACTGAGCCACCCTTGCTGGAGCCAGCAACCTTGGGTCTAAGCTGGCGAGCTTTTGCTCAAGCCAGATAGGCCTGCACTCAAGCTGGTGACCTCGGGGTCTCAAACCTGGGTCTTCCACATCCCGGTCCTATCCACTCTATCTACTGTGCCACCGCCTGCTCAGGCTCTCTTTATCATTTTTTTAAAGTTTTATATTTATATTCTTATTTTTCCATGAGTGCTTTGATTTTTTTGTTTGCTTTTGATCCTTTTCCAATTTATTTTCTTGTCATAATTTTAAAAAATTTTGCTTTTCATTGAATTTATTAAAATTTTCAATATTTTTAGTTGTTTTTTTGTTAGAGTTCTTAACAATACCACT
This sequence comes from Rhynchonycteris naso, assembly GCA_037038555.1. Classification (NCBI taxonomy): domain Eukaryota; kingdom Metazoa; phylum Chordata; class Mammalia; order Chiroptera; family Emballonuridae; genus Rhynchonycteris; species Rhynchonycteris naso. The sequence goes on from CM072995.1 coordinate 316,362,995, forward strand.
CTCAAATGCCATCAAGGAAGAAGAAATCAAATACCATGACTATACAAGACAGAGATGTGTTTCAGAAAGAAAATTAATATCTCCAGAAAGAAATCTCAATCACTTAAAAGCCTTAGAGTTAAATGATAGAGAATTCAAACCTGAATTTCTGAAAATACTCAAATAGTTGCAAGAAGACACCAATAGGCAACTTAATAAGCTCAGAAAACAAATTCATAAACAAAACAAATACCTCACGAAGGAGACTGAAACTTGAAAAACACAAATGAAGCCTGACCAGGCGGTGGTGCAGTGGATAGAGCGTTGGACTAGGATGTGGAAGACCCAGGTTCAAGACCCCCGGCTCGCCAGCTTGAGCGCAGGCCCATCTGGCTTGAGCAAAGAGCTCAACTGGCTTGAGCAAAAGCTCGTCTGCTTGGACCCAAGGTCGCTGGCTCCAGCAAGGGGTTGCTCGATCTGCTGAAGGCCCGTGGTCAAGGCACATGTGAGAAAGTAGTCAATGAACAACTATGTGCCACAATGGCAACGAAAAACTAATGATTGATGCTTCTCATCTCTCTCCATTCCTGTCTGTCTGTCCCTATCTATCCCTCTCTCTGACCCTCTCTCTGTCCCTGTAAAAAAAAATTAAAACAAACACAAATGAAGAACTCAATATGTGAATTAAAGACGAAAGTGGCAAATATAGCTAACAGAACAAGCCAGATAAAGAATCAGCAACATCAAAGACAGGCAACTAGAGATGCAACAGAGAGAAGAAGAGCGAGACTCACGAATTAAAAGAACTGAAAGAGCTCTACAAAAATTGTCTGACACCAACAGAAAGAGCAATATAAGAACAATAGGTATATCAGAAAAAGAATGGAGGGAAAAGGAAATGGAGAGCCTAGTCAAACAAATAATTGATGAGAATTTCCCAAGCCTATGGAAAGAGTTACAGCCTTGCATCCAAGAAGCAAATAGAATGCCGAGTTACTGCACCCCAAACATATCTACTCCAAGGCACATCATAATAAAATTGTCAAAAATCAATGACAAAGAATGAATCCTCAAGGCAGCTGGGAAAAAGAACATAACATATAAAGGAAAGCCCATCAGGTTATCATCAGACTTCTCAGCAGAAACTCTACAAACCAAAAGAGAGTAGACCCAAACTACCAAAGTACTGAATGAGAGGAATTACCAGTCAAGAATACTATATCCACCAAAGTATCCTTCAAATGTGAAGGAGAAATAAAAACCTTTATAGATATACAGAATCTGAGGGAATTTATCACCAGAAAACACCCACTACATGAAATACTCAAAGGGGTTATTCAACCAGACACAAATAACAAAACAAATCAAAACTTTAAGTAAAAGCTCCAACAAGGTCACAATAAAAACAAGGATAATTTGTGACAACATTAACATAAAAGGGGAGAGGATAAGGAACTGCAGTAGCAAAGGAGGATGGAGTGCAGAGGACATAGGAATCTTCTAAATATGAACATTTTTCTCTTAATAACCTGATGATAACCAGCCACAAAATAGCCACTCCAGAAACAAACAGCTTAAAAAAGAAGAAACAGGAAAGAAGTATGAAATATCATCAAATAAAAACAACAGATAGAAACAAAAAAGAGAAGAACCAAACAAGACACAGAACTACAAGAAAATAAAACATAAAATGGCTATAGGAAATCCTCCAGTGTCAATAATTACTTTAAATGTAAATGGACTGAACTCACCAATAAAGAGGCACCAAGTAGCAGATTGAAACAAAAGACAAAACCCAATCATATGCTGCCTTCAAGAGACACATCTAAGCTGCAAAGACAAAAGTAGACTCAAAGTAAAAGGTTGGAAAACGATTCTACAAGCAAATAATATCCAAAGAAAAGCAGCTGTAGCCATATTCATATGTGACAATGCTGACTTAAAGACAGCAAAGGTAACCAGAGACAAAGATGGACATTTCATAAGAAAGGGGACATTGTATCAAGAAGACATAACACTTCTTTCTAAGCCCCAAACCAGGGAACACCAAAAAACATAACACAGCTACAAACTGATCTAAAAATAGAAGCAGACAAAAATACAATCACACTTGGAGATTTCAACACACCATTGACAGCTTTAGATAGACCACTCAAACAAAAAAAATATTTGCCTTACATGACACTCTGGACCAAATGGACATAATAGATGTTACAGGGCATTTCATCCTAAAATGTCATATTATATGTACATTCTTCTCCAGTGTGCATATAACATTCTCAAAGACAGATACATCACATGTTGAGTCACAAAACTAACATCAACATACTCAGGAAGATTGAAATTATACCAAGCATATTTTTGGATCATAAGGCTTTAAAACTAGAATTCAACTATAAAAAGGAAGTAAAGAAACTCACAAAAATGTGGAAATTAAACACCATACTTCTAAAAAATGACTCAGTGAAAGAAGAAATAAAAGCAGAGATCAAAAGATATACACAGACAAATGAAAATGACAACACATCAAAATTTCTAGAATGCAGCGAAAGCAGTAAAAGGGAAGTTTATATCATTAAAGGCTTATATCAAGAAACAAGAGAGATCCCAAGTAAACAACCTAACATAATACCGTAAGGAAATACAATAAAAAAAAAAAAAAAGGCAACTCAAATCAGCAGAAAACAAGAACTAGTAAAAATTAGAGCAGAACCAAATGAAATAAAAAAGAAAAAATCTATAGGAAAAATTAATACCACAAAGAACTGACTCTTTTAAAAGATCAAGAAAATCAACCAACCACTGGCTAGACTCACAAAGAAAAGAAGAGGAAGGACTTATATAAACACAATCCAAAATGAAAGAGGAGATATTACCACAGATATCAGAGATACACAAAAGATCATAGTCAAATATTATGAAAGATTATTTGCCACCAAATTCAACAACCTAGAGGAAATGGATAAATTCTTAGAACTATACAATGTTCCTAGACTAACAAAGAAGTGGGAAACCTAACTAGACCTATAAGCAGGTAGGAAATAGAAACAACTATCAAAAACCTTCCCAAAAACAAAAGTCCAGGACCAGTTGGCTATACTAGTGAATTCTACCAAACATTCAAAGAAGATCTGGTACCTATCCTTCCCAAAGTCTTCCAAAACAGAGAAGAAGAAGCAATATTCCCCAACACATTTTATGAGGTCAACGTCACCATCATACCAAAATCTGGCAAGGACAACACAAAAAAAGAAAACTATAAACCAATATTTCTAATGAATACAGATGCAAAAATCCTAAACAAAATACTAGCAAATCAAATACAACAACACCTTAAAACAATAATACAACACGATCAAGTGGGATTCATTCCAGAAGCACTAGGATAATTCAACATACAGAAACCAATCAATGTTAATACAACACATCAACAAAACAAAGAGCAAAAATCATATGATCCTATCAATAGATGCAGAAAAGGCATTCAATAACATGCAACATCCCTTTATGTTGAAAACACTCAATAAAATCAGAAGAGAAACAAAGTACCTCAACATAATAAAGGCCATACATGACAAACAATAAGCTAATATCATACTAAATGGTGAAAAAATGTAGTCTTTTCCTCTAAAATTAGGAATGAGACAAAGATACCTATTCTCTCCATTCTTATTCAACATAGTTCTGGAAGTTTTAGCCAGACTGATAGGGCAAGAGAAGGAAATAAATGGCATCCATATCAGGAAAGAAGAAGTAAAGGTATCACTTTTTGCAGATGACATGATCCTGTATATAGAAAACCCCAAAGACTCCACCAAAAAAACTCTTAGAAACAATAAACCAATACAGTAAAAATCGCAGGATACAAAGTCAATATACACAAGTCTACTACTTTCCTATATGCCAACAATGAAACTTCAAAAAATGAATTCAAAAGAACAATTCCTTTTATAATTGCTATGACAAAAAAAAAAAAAGTACCTAGGAATAACATTAACAAAGGATATGAAGGACCTACATACTGAAAACTATAAAATATTAATGAAAGAAATTGAAAAAGACACAATAAAATGGAAATATATTTCATGTTCATGGATTGGACGAATAAACATAGTTAAAATAGCCATAACCCAAAGCAATATACAAATTTAATGTAATCCCCATCAAAATCCCAATGTTTTTTAAATAAATATAACAAAAAATTACCAGGTTTTTATGGAACCATGAAAACCCCAAATAGCCAAAGTAATCCTGAGAAAAAGAATGAAGGTGAAGGCATCACACTACCTGACTTCAAATTACAGAGCCAAGATCATCAAAACAGCATGATATTGGCAGAAAAACAGACATACAGACCAGTGGAACAGAATTGAGAGCCCAGAAATAAAACCACGTATATATGGACATAATCTTCAACAAAGGAGCCAAAAAACACACAATGGAGAAAGGAAAGCCTCTCAATAAATGGTGCTGGGAAAATTGGAAAGCCACAGGCAAAAGAATAAAACTTGACTACAGTTTGTCCCCCTGCTTGCACAAAAATTAATTCAAAATAAATCAGACCTAAATATGAGACCTGAAATAATAAATTACACTGAAGAAAACACAGGAACTAAATTCATGGACCTTAACCATAGAGAATAATTTATGAATTTGACCCCAAAAGCAAGGGAAGTAAAGGCAAAAATAAATTAATGGGACTATATCAAACTAAAAAAACTTCTGCACAGCAAAAGAAACTGACAACAAAACAAATAGGCAACCAACTAAATGAGAGATGATATTTGCAAACAACAGCTTCAATAAAACATTAATATCCAAAATATATGAAGAATTCACAAAGCTCAGTAATGAAAAAGCAAACAATCCAATTAAAAAATGGAAAAAGGACCTGAACAGACACTTTTCCCAAGAGGACATATAAATAGCCAACAGGTATATGAAAAGATGCTCATCTTCACTAGCTATTCAAGAAATGTAGATCAAAGCTACCATGAGATACCACCTCACACCTGTCAGATTGGCTATTATCAACAAGACAGGTAATGACAAGTGTTGGGAGAGGCTGTGGAGAAAAAGGAAATCTCATTCACTGCTGGTGGGAATGCAAATTAGTAAAACTATTATGGAAGAAAGTATGATGGTGCCTCATAAATTAAAAATAGAATTACCAATGACCCAGCAATACCTCTACTGGGTACCTACCCCCAAAACTCTAAAACACTGGTACATAAAGACATGCACCCCTATATTCATCGCAGCATTATTCAGTGGTCAAGACATGGAAACAACCCAAGTGTCCCTTAATAGAGGACTGGATAAAGAAGATGTGGTACATATATACAATGGGATACTATTCAGCTATAAGAAACGATGACATAGTGACATTTATGACAATATGGATGGACCTTGAGAACATTATACTGAGTGAAATAAGTAAATCAGAAAAAGTTAAGAACTGTATGATTTCACACATGGGTGAGATATAAAACTGAGACTTATGGACATAGATAAAAGTGAAGTGGTTACCAAGTGGAAGAGAATGTGGGGGAGGAGATTTGAGTAAATGGAGAGGGGGGTGGGGGGGAAGGTTGCAAAGGGGACCAATATAAGGTGATGGAAAATTATTTAACTTTGAGTGATGGGTATACCACATAATCAACAGTTCAAATGCTATAGAAAAGTTCACCTGAAACCTATGTATTCTTATTGATCAATGTCAATCTGTTAGTTAATTTCCTATATAAAATTTATATAAAATTTAAAAATACAAAATAAAATTAAGTAATTAATTAAGTAAATAAAACTGATAGCCAACAACTTAAATTTCCTTCAAAAGATAAATGAATAAACAAAATATGGGGCCATCCGCCTCCCTCTGCTTGTGGTATCCCCCTTTCTTTCCCTCACTTGTCCCCTGACCCTGCCGCCTGTAGCCACAAAACCTAGTCAGCTTGCCATGTTTAGTGTTTCTGACAAAACTGGCCTTGTGGAATTTGCCAGAAACCTAACTTCTCTTTGTTTGAATCAGATCGCTTCTGGAGGGATTGCAAAAGCTGTCAGGGATGCTGATCTGGCAGTAAGAGATATCTCTCTCTGAGTTGACAGGGTTTCCTAAAATGTTAGAGGGGGGCATGTGAAAACCTTTCTTCCTGAAGTCCATGCTGGAATCTTGGCTCATAATATTTCAGAAGATAATGGTGACATGGCCAGACTTGATTTCAATCTTATAAATTGATTGTAATCTGCATCCCTTTATGAAGACAGTGGCTTCTCCAGATGTAACTGTTGAAGAGGCTATTGAGCAAATTGATATTGGTGAAGTAACCCTGCTAGGAGCAGCAGCCAAAAACCATGCTCAAGTGATCATAGAGTGTGAACCAGAGGACTACATTCCCATGTCCACAGAGATGCAGAGTTCTAACAGTAAAGACATCTCCTTGGAAACTGGATGCCAGTTAGCCCTGAAGGCTTTCACTCATATGGCACAATATGAAGAAGCAATTTCAGATTACTGCAGGAAACATTATATTGTAGTAAAGGAGTATCTTGATGCCCATGAGGTATGGAATGAACCCTCATCAAACACCAGCCCAGTTATACACACTAAGCCTAAGCTTCCTGTCATAGCGCTAAATGGAGACCCTGAATTTATAAACTTGTATGATGCTTTGAATGCCTGCCAGCTGGTGGAGGAACTCAAAGAAGCTTTAGGTTTTCCACCTGCAGCGTCTTGCAAACATGTTAGCCCAACAAGCATTGTTGTTGGAATTCCACTTAAGTGAAGATGAAGCCAAACTCTATAGGGTCTATGACATGTATAAAAACCCTTATACCTGTATCAACTGCATATGCATGAGCAAGAGGGAACATAGGATGTCTTCATTTGGTGACTTTGTTGCATTATCTAATATATGTGATGTCCCTACTGCCAAATTTATCTCCAGAAAGGTACCTGACGGTACTGCTGCCCTGGAATATGAAGAAGTGTTCAAAATACTCTCTAAAATGAAAAATGGAAATTACTGTGTTCTTCAGATAGATCAGTCTTATAATACAATGAAAATGAAGTTTGAACTCTCTTTGGTCTTTGTTTAAGCCAGAAGAGAAATGATGGTGTTATCCACAGGTCATTATTTAGCAACGCTGTTACCAAGACTCAAGATTTACAGGAATTGCCTGACCAGGCAGTGGCGCAGTGGATAGAGTGTAGGACTGGGATGCGGAAGACCCAGGTTCGAGACCCCAAGCTCACCAGCTTGAACGCGGGCCCATCTGGCTTAAGCAAAAGCTCGCCAGCTTGGATCCAAGGTCGCTGGCTCCAGCAAGGGGTTGCTTGGTCTGCTGAAGGCCCATGGTCAAGGCACATATGAGAAAGCAATCAATGAACAACTAAGGTGTCACAACAACAATGAAAAACTAATGATTGATGCATCTCATCTCTCTCCGTTCCTGTCTGTCTGTCCCTATCTATCCCTCTCTCTGACTCTCTCTCTCCCTGTAAAAAAAAAAAAAAAAAGATTTACAGGAATCTGTGCTCAGAGGCCTCAGCATGGCCACCATTGCTATCAAGTACATTTGATCTAACTGCATGTGCTATGCCAAGACTGGTCAGGTTATTGGCATTGGAGCAGGACAGCATCTCAGGTACATTGCACATGCCTTGCAGGAGATAAGGCAAACTTTTGCTGATGTAGACATCACCCATGAATGCTCTCAATGAAGTTTAAAACCACAGTGAAGAGGGCAGAAATCTCTAGTGCCATCAATCAGCATGTTACTGGAACCACTGGTGAGGATGAAGATTTAGTAAAGAAGGCACTATTTGAGGAAGTCCCTGAACTATTAACCGAGGTTGAGAAGGAATAGTTTGACAAACTTAGTTAAGTTCCTATCAGCTCTAATGCCTTCTTTCCTTTCAGGGCTAATGCAGACAGAGCTAAAAGGTGTGGTGCTGTGGCGTGTATTATTGCTCTACCCAGTTCTGCTGCTGACAAAGTTGATTGAGGCTTGTGATTCACTGGGAATAATCCTCACTGATCTAAATCTTAGTTTCTTTCACCACTGATTTTATCACACATTAAGATTTGCTTATATATGAGTGAAAAATCAGGTGGGAAATTTGGAAAACACTTGAAAAAAACCCAAAACATGAAATCTTAACAATACAGAAAAAGAAAATGTGCCCTGGCCAGTTGGCTCAGTGGATGGAGTGTTGGCCTGGTGTGCAGATGTCCCAGGTTTGATTCCTGGTCAGGGCACACATGAGAAGTGCTCATCTGCCTCTTTCCCCCGCACCTCTCTCCCTTTCCTCTCTCATCACCTCCCACAGCCAGTGGCTCAACTGGTATGAGTGTAGGTCCCGGGGCACTAAGGACAGCTTGGCTGGTCCAAGCATCAGCCTCAGGAGCTAAGAACAGCTCAGTTGATTTGAGCATCAGCCCCAGACAGGGGATGCTAGGTGGATCTCAGTCAAGGTGCATACAGGAGTCTGTCTCTCTATCTTCTCTCCACTCACACAAAAAAATAAAATAAAAATAAAGAAAGAAAAAGAAAATGTGGTATACAGATACAATGGAATATGATTCAGTCATGAGAAAGAAGGAAATCCTGACATTTACAACATAAATGACGCTATGCTAAGTAAAGTAAGGCAGAGAAAAATTAATACTGTATGATCTCACTTCTGTGTAAAAATCTAAAAAAAAAAAATAGAAACCAACAAAAAACTCACAAGAAAACTCATACAGACAAAAGAACAAACAAGAGGTGAGAGGTTGGCTGAAATGGGTAAAGGCAGAAAAAAGGTACAAACTTCAAGTTGTAAGATAATTAAATCCTGGGGATGTAATGTACAGCATGGTGACTATAGCTGACAATTCTGCACTGTATATTTGAAAATTGCTAGACAGTAGATCTTAACAGTACTTATCACAAGAAAAAAGTTTGTAGCTATGTGTGGTGATGTTAACTAAACTTATTAAGGTAATCACTTTGCAATATACAGGGGTGGACGAAAGGAGGTTTACATTTATTCATATGGAAAATAAACTAATAATTAATAATAAAAAAATAAACTGTTTTGTGTACTTACAACTGTAAACCTCTTTGCTTACTTCTGTATACATATATCAAATCATTATGTTGTACACCTAAAACTAATATGTCATATGGCAATTATATTTCAAAAAAATAAATGTTCCTATCCAAAAAAACAAAATAAATTGAAAATGTCAGCATTTTCCAAGTTCCTGTTCTACCACCAAAAAAAGTCCAGATTCACTGGAGAAAAAAACATCCATTTTCTTTTCTTAAAAATATTAAGTATGGGCCCTGGCTGGGTAGCTTAGCTGGTTAGTGTCATCCTGTATGCCAAGGTTGTGGGTTTAATCCCTGGTCAGGGCACATATAAGAATCAATGCAGCACCTGACCAGGCGGTGGCGCAGTGGATAGAGCATTGGATTGGGATACGGAGAACCCAGGTTCGAGACCCTGAGGTCGCCAGCTTGAGCGCGGGCTCATCTGAGCAAAAAAAAGCTCACCAGCTTGGACCCAAGGTCACTGGCTCGAGCAAGGGGTTAGTCGGTCTGCTTAAGGCCTATAGTCAAGGCACATATGAGAAAGCAATCAATGAACTAAGGTGTCACAACAAAAAACTGATGATTGATGTTTCTCATCTCTCTTCATTCCTGTCTGTCTGTCCCTCTCTCTCTCTCTGTCCCTGTAAAAAAAAAAAAAATCAATCCAGCCCTGGCTGGTTGGCTCCATTGTAGAGCGTCAGCCTGGTGTATGGATGTCTCAGGCTCGATTGCCAGTCAGGGCTTACAGGAGAAACACCCATCTGCTTCTCTACCCCTACCCCTCTCACTTCTCTCTCTCTCACACACACTCTCCTCCACCCCTCCTGCAGCCAAGGCTCATTAGAGCAAGTTGGCCCTGGACGCTGAATCGCTTCAGGGCCTCTGCCCCAGGTGCTAAAAAAAATGGCTCCATCACAACAGAGCAAGGGCCCCAGATGGGCAGAGCATTGCCTCCTAGTGGGCTTGCATGGTGGATCTCAGTTGGGACACAGGCAGGAGTCTGTCCCTGTCTCCCCTCTGCTCACTCAATTAAAAAAAAAGAAGCAATCAATGAATACATAAATAAGTGGAATATGATTCAATGTTTCTCTCTCACTAAAAATCAATCTCTATAAAAATTTTTTTTTAAGATATTAACTATGTTAAGAGGCTTTTCAATTTCCCTCTGACTCAGCCTCCATCCTACCTGCCTTTCTACTTAATACTTTTATGATTTGATAACATAATAGAAATTGACTCCTGCCTCTGAATTCCCACTGTGCTGGATGGAGATGCTTTCAATAAACTGCTAAATGGTTAATCCACAAACCACAAACTTCTTCATTATACACAGTGTCCTATATAACCTTTGCACCTCTTCTGCTCATGACAATTTTATTTCATATTTATAAATACAAACTGCCCTCTAACATAAGACTCCCTTGAGTAATTTTTCTACTACCCACTTCCTATAACCCCAAAGGTCCTCAGAAGACAATTCTAAAATTTGGGTTTATTTCCTCAGCTTCATCTCTATTAGGATTTCACTTGGAGGGGTTGGGGGGCTCTTTCTACTGTGTAAACTGCCTTTTATTCCCAAGCTCCAGTTCTCTCTATATAGGTATTTCTAACAAGAGGGCCAAAAATTTTAGAATTTAAAAATCTGATGCTTGAGGAAACTATATCTGGAAGTAAATCGATATATGTTAGCAGCCTTCAGAGAGCTGGTGATTGGAGGATTACCATATATTATAAACATTTCCCAGTTACCTGACTCCTGTTTGATTTGAATGGTAGGCTTGATGCCAGGTGGCAAAGGAGACTGTTGAGGTTGTTGTGGATGAGATACTGAAGAAGTCTGGGCCACTTGCTGCTGTGTCTGTTGCTGCACTTGATGTAACTGTTGCTTAGGAGACTGTTGATGCTGTTTAGGAAACTGTGCAAGAATCTGAGTTGGGGCACCCACTAAGCTTTTGGGGGAAGGAAGTCTGGTTGTTGCCATTTTGATTGCTGATGTAGATACACCTGCAAGAGTGAGGGGAAAGAAAATTCAATAGTAAAGCATAATTAAAATTACTTCTGGTTATTGTAGTAGATAACAGAGACTAGGTAAATCAATAGAAGCAGTAATTTATTAAGCACCTAGTAAGTGTCATATATAATGTGTGGAATTTTACATATTTGATATCTAATCGTCAAATTCTGTACATCACCCCTACAAATAAACCTGATTTTCCCTGATGAAGAGTTAACACAAAAGAAAGTATCAAGCATGTCTCTCAACAGATTTTCAGTTAGAAAATATAGGTTCTCAGTGTAATATAAGAACAAAGTAAACTAAGCTTTGAATCTTGTTTCTCACACATTTTTTCAAAAATTACTTTTTAGGTTCTAGGAAGCCAATTAAACATGGCATGAAATAAAATAATTCACACTAGAACATTCATCTTTTGAACTATTTAGCTTGCAAAGTAACTTTTCTGTATCTCATTTCCAATAATCTATAAATTAAAGTCCTTTCTTGAGAAATCTAACTGGGTCATTAAACAATCATATGAAAAGTTATAAGTGAGCATACTCAATGTATCCACAGCAAAGCATTTGTGATGAAAAAGGTTGTAAGACATTTCTTTTCAGTGCAATACTTGTATTATTAGCAAGCATGTATAGGTAAGGAGTACTAATAACTTCCATTAAAGATTTATGTGTATGAGAGAAATTCTTACCTCTCCAAGATTTTTCCTTAGTAATCTTATAATTCATTACCTTACTGCTACAAAGATTCTTCCCCCTCTACCAACTGCCCCTCCAAGAATAACCAGATATAGATACATTAGCTCTACAACAGCCTGCCCTTAATTTACAACAAAGCAGACACAGAATGCATCTGCCTGCCAGGTACCCACACAGGAGCTGCCACAGAAGCTCTGTGGTTGGGATCATACCTATAGTCTGTACATTACCACTGGCACTAAACTTTACAAAAAAAAGAAAAAAGCCTTAATTTTTTAGCGCTTATGATACCTAAATTAAATATCTCAAACAGAAACTGAAAATAATCACACAATTTATTTTAGTAAGTATATTCAGATACTTTTACATCTCTCATACTCTACTGAATTCCAGTGAACTTATGAGAAATCTCTTAGAGCCGTCTTGTCCAGCTGCCCTATAACTACTTAAGGCTCAAATAGATACAGGATGTAAGAAGTAAAGATGAAAACAGATATGTTGTAAGTTCCCAAGAGCATCAGAAGGTACCTGGAGAAAATTAAGAATTAAAAACAGAAGCATGAAATACAGTGGTCCCTTGCCTATCGCGGGGGTTAGGTTCCAAACTCCACACCCCAACACCGCCATAGGCAAAAAATCCACAAAGTAGCGACCTTGTATTTAATTATTTATATATTTTTTAAGGCTTTATAAACCCTCCCCACACTCTTATGAATCTTTCTCATACTGTTATTAACCTCTCCCACACTTATTCTGCTTATTTTACTGCAAAGATAATTAAAATAATATATAAAAATAGCTATATACTGCAATATAGCAAAAAATCCGTGATACAAAATTAGATATATACAATTTAAAAATCTGTGCCTGACCAGGTGGTGGCGCAGTGGATAGATCGTCAGACTGGGATGTGGAGGACCCAGGTTCGAACCCATGAAGTCACTGGCTTGAGCACGGGTTCATCTGGTTTAAGCAAGGCTCACCAGCTTAATTAAGCCCAAGGTTGCTGGCTTGAGCAAAAGGTCACTCGCTCTTCTGTCCCCCCACCCCACTGTCGAGGCACAATGAACAACCGAGGAGATACAATGAAGAATTGATGCTTCTCATCTCTTTCCCTTCCTGCCTGTCTGTCCCTCTCTCTGTCTCTTTCTTCTGTAACAAAACAAAACAAAAAATCCGTGATACAGTAAGACCACAAAAAGTAACCACAATATGGTGAGGGATGACTGTATTCATTTTGTCTAAAGACATTTCATTAGCAACTAAGAAGAATACCCCTCTTATCTCAGGTAATAATTTAGAAGAACAATACAGTGTGTCCGTAAAGTCATGGTGCACTTTTGACCGGTCACATGGTCAAAAGTACACCATGACTTTACGGACACACTGTAACCTTTCTAAAATAGTAAAACTTCAGCAAACTGTGTAATGAGGACTGGAAAGGAAAAACAACTTCAATGAATGATAGTTTTGATACGGGGATCAGTCAGGGGAGGAGACAGGTGGCCATTCCTTTTCTCACCTTCAAATTTTTAAACAATAAATTTAGATCATGTTTGCAACCAGCATTTTAAACAGACTTTCTGTATAAAAATTATTTCTATTTTCAATAACTATATGAAGTTCCTCGGGTCACGACAGTCTTGACATATGACATTTCGAGTTTACGATGCTCATTCCCATAAAAACTTTAAAAAACTGAGACATGAGTGTTTTGGCTTACGCCATTAGAGTTGTACTTACAGACCACATGGGCAAACTAGTTTGGTTGTGTGCGGAGGAAAAATACACAGTAACATGGCATATGAGTGAGGGGGTTGGCATCCCCAGTACGCTTACCTACGCCATTTTGGACTATTAAAAGTGCAATTGTTCCATTTGTGTTAGGCTAGGGTGTGTTTCGACTTATACCAAAATTTGGGTTATGTCACTGTCGTAGGAACAAAACTGTGTCATAATTCGAGGGTCTCTTGTGATATAGTTTATTGCTGCACAAACAGAAAATCTGGAATGATTTTTAAATAATTAGTTAAGGTAACAAATAAAAGAAAGTTCAAGCCTGCTATTTCCTGTTTTTAATTGAATCAATTAAATGGGTATTAGAGCCAGATAATGACAGATGCTCTCACATTCCACCATTAGGGTTCTAAAAAAGAAATACTGACCACATCCCATCTATAGTATGTAACCTCTTCCTTACTAACACAATTATACAAAACAAACTAAACATAACTAAAGCAATTATGAAAAACAGTTTTCCTATTCAATTGCTTGCTTTTGCTACTAGTTCATAAACTAAGATATTTCTAAGTCTCAGTCTATCTTGAGCTATTCTTTGTTCAAGTAAAAATCAATGAAAACTAATATTAAGTACTGTTCCACATTGTCTCTATGCTCCCTTTGATAGACTATACATACCATGGGTACAAATTCTTTAAAATAAATACTTCCCTCTAATCCCTATCCCTAACAATGCAAACAGAAAATTTATGACAGTGTGCAATATGCCTTCATGTAGGAGGAACACAAAAACAAAGACATCTAAACTAATTTAAGCTAACAAAGGACTGAGATTTCCACATTTCCTTTCCTCTGCTATAAAGAAGCAATATGCATATCCTGGGTTTAATTCCCAATCAGGGTACACAGGAGAAATTGCCATCTGCTTCTCCACCCCTCCCCCTTCTCTTTCTCTCTTCCTTTTCCTCCCAAAGCCAAAGCACAAATGGCTTGAGAGAGTTGGCCTCAGGCAATGAGGATGGCTCCATGATCCGCCTCAGGCACTAAAAATGGCTCCAGCTGCAACAGAGCAACAACCCCAGATGGGCAGAGCATCACCCCCTAGTGGGCTCGCCAGGTGGCTCCCAGTCCAGCCACATGCAGGAGTCTGTCTCTCTGCCTCCCCTTCTCTCACTAGAATAAAAAAAAATAAGAAAAAGGCAAATGACATGTCCTTGAAATGACCCTCTTCGCCCTACGTCTCATCATTGTATAACTTACTTTTAAGAGGTTATATACTTGATGTCTCTGCTGAAGAACTTACAGTAAAATAATTTCCAGTACCTCATTAAAAAATCTCATTATAGCCTAACCAGGCGGTGGCGCAGTGGATAGAGAGCTGTCCTGGAATGGAGAGGATCCAGGTTCGAAACCCCGAGGTCGCTGGCTTGAGTGCAGGCTAATCTGCTCGTGGGGTCACTGGCTTAAGTATGGGATCATAGAAATGACCCCATAGTCACTGGCTTGAACCCAGAGGTTGCTGGCTTGAGCCCAAGGTCACTGACTTGAGCAAGGGGTCACTCACTCTGCTGTAGCCCCCCCACTTCTCCACCCCGGTCAAGGCACATGAGAAAGCAATCAATGAACAACTGAGGAGCAGCAACAAGGAACTGATTGATGCTTCTCACCTCTCTCCCTTCCTGTCTGTCTGTCCCTATCTGTATCTCTCTGTCTCTGTCACACACACACACACACACACACAAAATATTCCCACTATATTAAAGATATTTGTTTACACCTTTAAATTTGTTGTGACAAGATTTAACCTACATTTCAGGAATGTTAATTGCCTATAGGACTAGATACTATGTATGTGAATAAAATGTCTTGGAGTAAGCATATTAATATAAGAAAATTGAGTAACCCACTATCTCAATACTCTCAAACATGGGTCCCCAAACTTTTTACACAGGGGGCCAGTTCATTGTCCCTCAGACCGTTGGAGGGCCGGACTATAAAAAAAACTATGAACAAATCCCTATGCACACTGCACATATCTTAAAGTAAAAAAACAAAACAGGAACAAATACAATATTTAAAATAAAGAACAAGTAAATTTAAATCAACAAACTGACCAGTATTTCAATGGGAACTATGGGTGCAGATGCATCCTGTGCTCCTCTCACTGACCACCAATGAAAGAGGTGCCCCTTCCGGAAGTGCGGCGGGGGCCGGATAAATGGCCTCAGAGGGCCGCATGCGGCCTGTGGGCCATAGTTTGGGGACCCCTGCTCTCAAACTAAGAGAAGGAGAGTGGTAATCTATAACAAAACAGGAGGGACCTCCAGACCCAAAGCATGAAAACACACCCACAGAGTTTTCCTCAAAATTCCCATATACTACAGGGACAGAATTACATGTTGAATCACCACTCACCTTGTGCTACTGTTGACATGACCACAGATGGTGTGGAAGATACCACGGCTGTTACTGCAACTGTATTAGGAATAGGTGATGGTGTAGAACTGCTGCTACCACTGCTGCTGCTACTGACCAGAGAAGACTGTGAAGCAGTTATAACCACCGGTGGCTTCTGGGTTGTGGAAGCAATTACTGATGTTGGTACAAGCTTAGTTACTGCTGCATAGTTATGGGATTTGGAGAGAATGTTGGGCACGAAGGTTGAGCTTGGTGATGTGGTCACTATAATAACCTAAGAAAGGAAAAATAAGTTATTTTTATATACCTACTATACTACTAATGTACCTAGACTCAAAGTTAGTTATATATACTTCAAAAATAGCTTATGAAACATAAACAATTCAAGAGACAAATATACACCTAAAAATATTTAAATGAAAAATTTTTACCAACCAAGTATTTTAAAAGACAACATTAATGTTGTTCAAGACATAGTGAAGTAAGCATTTTAATATATACTGCTTCGAGAATATATATTGGCATAATCTTTCTAGAAAGTTATTTGAACATTCATTTATAAATATTTGTTGGGCATACACTATGTGCCAAGCATGATTCTAGATGCTGGGGAAAGTAGAATGAACAAAAAGAAAGTTTGTTCTTTCACAGAACTACATTCTACTAGGGCAGGGGTTCTCAAACTTTTTGAACTTGGGGTGCATTTAAAATCCTATAAATAATTGTAGGTGCACTATATACAAATTTCTGAAAAATATGTTATAATAATTAAGTCAAATATTAAAGAAAAATAATGTAAAATCCAAGCATGCTTTTATTGTAATTAAACGAAATAAATACGACAAAATTAAATTTATTCTGACATTAAAAAACATTTTTATGTTACATTTCTTGAGTTATGCTTTTTAGAATTCGTAAAAAGGAGAGGTTAAAAAATAAAAAAAAGCGACAAAAATGTTATCTTTATATATATATAGGTACAGTCTTAGTAAGATTTAGTAAATTCAGCAGGTCTCAGTGCGAATGTGTTGTTTTTTCATTCTTGTGTTTATGAGAAACATGAGCCTGATGTGTCCTGGGGATTTCTTCAATGTTTGGGCATATATTTGAAAGGCAAACTCTCATTTCCTTGTCAATACATTGAAGAATTCCTCTCTTTTTATTCTTAATTGTCTTGAGTGTAGAAAACCCACCATACATATCATCTTAACTTTAAACCAAACAAAGGATAGAAGAAACCTGCCTCCAGTCTTTCCAGGGAACATGGTAGGTAGTGTAAACAATCCAGCACCACAGCTTAGCAGCCTTTTGCAACCTTATCAGGCAAGTGAGGTGGGGGTTGGGCAGACTGTCAGCTTACAGCCAATTCCCCACACCTCTGTCCCTCAAAAATCTAAACTCCAAAACCTCTGTTGTTTTTTTGGTCCCCAACAGGCACATATTTCTCTGGAATACCATAGTCCGCACCTGTAAATCTTCTAGGGTGCACCAGTGCGCCCTGGCACACACTTTGAGAACCACTGTACTAGGGGGAGAGTAACAATAAACAAAAAAAGTAAATACATGTCATATTGGAAAAGACAAAGCAGGGTAGGACATAGAGATAATGGGAGTGTTCTATGACTTTTTATACAGTATTTAATGAAGATCTCTGATAAGGTGACAACTGAGCAAAAAAGCAACCATGGGTATGAACCATGTTGCTACCTGGAGGAAAAGCATCCAATGGCACAGGCAGTAGTAAACACAAGGGCCCTAAGGCAGAAGCAAGCTTGGTATATTAAAGAAATTTCAAGGACCTTATAAACAGGACTGGAATATAAGTTAAAGAGTAGTAGTAGCCAAAAGAGTCAGAAAAGTAATGGAGGATTAGATGATGTAGGATCATGCTGACAGTATGTACCCTAGATCTGATATGATGAAAATGGCACTTTATTTCTGTGGTATTCCTTCTGAAAATCTGTAACCTTTATCTAATTATGAAAAAACATTAGACAAATTCCAACAGTGGGACAACCTACAAAATATTTGACTATTACTCCTCAAAACTGGCAAGGTCATCAAACATAAGGAAAGTCTGAGAAACTTTCACAGCGAAGAGGAGCCTAAGAAGACATAAGTAAATGTAATATGGTAGACCGGAACAGATAATGACAGTAGGTTAAAAACTTTAAAAAAAAGCTTGCTTGACCAGGTAGTAGCACGGTAGATAGAGCATCAGACTGGGACACAAAGGATCCAGGTTCAAAACCCCGAGGTCGCCAATTTGAGCACAGGTTCACCAGCTTGAGCACAAGGTCGCTGGCTTGAGTGTGGGATCATAGACATGAGTACATTAAAGTAGCTTGACCCCATGGTCGCTGAATTGAGCCCAAAGGTCACTGGCCTGAAGCCCAAGGTCACTGGCTTGAGCCCAAAGTTGCTGCCTTGAGCAAGGGGTCACTTGGTCTGCTGTATACCCCAGTCAAGGCACATATGAGAAAGCAATCAATGAACAACTAAGGTACAGCAAAAAAGAACTGATGCTTCTCATCTCTCACCCTTCCTGCCTGTTCCTATCTGTCCCTCTCTTATCCCTCTGTCTCTCTCGCTAAAAAAAAAAAAAAACTAAAAGAAAATCTGAATAAATCATGGAGTCCAGTTAATATGAATTCATCAATATTGGCTCATTAACTATAATAAACGTACCATAATAATATAAAATGTTAAAAATAATTGAAACAGTGTAAGGTATGAGAACTCTCCATACTATTGTCTCAAGTGTTCTCTAAATCTAAAACTGTTCAAAAAATAGTGGGTTTTTTTTAATTACTCTGTTAGGTAAAAAGTATGGTAGAGCAGAGACTGTAGAAACATAGAAACATGGAGACAAATTAGGAGGCTCCTGCAATAACAGAAGCAGAAATCATGGTGACTAAAGTGTTTGTGGTAGAAGTAGCAAAAAGTGAACAGATTTTAAATATATTTAAAGATAAAACCAACAGGATTTGCTCACAGGTTGATACAGAGAAAGGGGTTGGGAGGGTAGGGGAGTGGAATGAGACTTCAAGTTTAGCCAGTATGGCTAAAAAACTACAAATGTCATAGAAACAGAGCATTTCAAAGAGAACAGGATGGAACAAAGGTCCTAAGGTGGGAATCAGCTCATTGTACTTAAAAACAGAAAGCAAGCCAGTATAGCAAAAACATATAGAGCAAAGAGGGGATGTAAAAGCAAGTAGATACCAGATCAAATTTGTAAGCCAGAGTAAAGAATTTCAATTTTTCACTAAGTAAGTATAATGGGAAGCCATGGGATAAGTTTAAGTAGGGAAACAACAAAATCTGATTTTTATTTTAAAACATCACTCTAGCTGCTATGTAACAAGAGGCAAGAGTGGAGGCAGTAAAACTAATAAAGAAGCTATTACAACAGACCAGGGAATAATAGAGGCTGCTTGGACTGGGGTATTAGCAGAAATAGAGAGAAATAAGCAATTTCAGATTATTTTGAAAGGCAGTCAATAGAAATTGATGTATGAAAATGGCAGGGTTAAGAAAAAGAGACAAGGACTAGATTAGCTCCTAGAGCTAATATGCATTGGCTTATTTAAATCCCCCAACAATCCTATAACACAGATAATAATATTATCCCTAACAGATGAGAACACAAAAATCATTTACAAATCTGTAGTATCAAGTTTTAATCTGGGTGAATATAATGGTGGTACATATAGTAATACCCAAAACAGAGCAGAGTGACTTTTTCTTCTTTCACCAAAATTTTTTGTATCAAGAGCAGAACATTGTTTTGAAAAATCCAAAGAATTTAAAATGTTTTTTATTTATTTATTCATTTTAGAGAGGAGAGAGTATGAGAGAGAGAAAGAAGGAAGGAGCAGGAAGCATCAACTCCCGTATGTGCCTTGACCAGACATGTGCAGGGTTTCGAACCAGCGACCTCAGCGTTCCAGGTCGGCGCTTTATCCACTGCGCCACCACAGGTCAGGCGAAAAATCCAAAGAATTTAAAGAAATTCTTTTTCATTTTTATATCAGCCCTAAAGAAGGCCTGAAATTAAATCAGTCAGTCAAACTTTTCTGAGTATGTCTTTACTCAGTACTTACATCTCAAAGGTTTGACTATATCATTATTATATATATTCCAAGTGTTACAAAGCATTAATTAGTACATGTCCATCACATTAAAGAGTTTAATTATTTTTTAAAAAAATGTTTTTTTTAACTATTTTCTTCTCTTTTTTTATTTTGTTTTTATTTTATTCATTTTAGAGAAGAGACACAGAGTGTGAGAGAGAGAGAAAGGGGGGAGGAGCTGGAAGCATCAACTCCCATGTGTGCCTTGACCAGACCAGTGCAGGGTTTTGAACTGGCGACCTCAGAGTTTAATTATTTGAGGAGTCAAGAGAGATGGACAAGTCTCAACTATCAAACAACTATAGAGAGTTGACCAGCATACTTCTATATAGACTCAATCAGCAAATACCTATAAAATATTATTACAAAAACAACTATCAGCCATCAAATAAACTGAGAATAAGTAGACCAACACAGTAAAAAGATCAAAATTTGAGAGTCAAAAGAACCAGAGCTTACTCCTGCCTCTGCCACTGGTAACTGACAAATGGCAAGACCCTGGATATGTTTCAAATTTCTGAGCTCCAACTTTAATCTATAAAATAAGGATAATAATATCTACCCCGCTGCCTGACCTGTGGTGGCGCAGTGGATAAAGCGTCAATCTGGAATGCTGAGGTTGCCGGTTCAAAACCCTGGGCTTGCCCGGTCAAGGCACATATGGGAGTTGAAGCTTCCTGCTCCTCCCCCCTTCTCTCTCTCTCTCTCTCTCTCTCTCCCTTTCCTCTAAAATGAATAAATAAATAAAAATAAAAATAAAAAAATTAAAAAAATAATAATAATAACATCTACCCCGCAAATAATTACAAGAATTAAATGAATGTTGTGAAGCATCTAACATACTGCTAGGCACATAATAGGTGGTCAATACTTGACAATCAACAAGTAGTACTTATTAGTAGCTTACTATTACTACTTAATAAATGTTAAAAGGGTATCAGTAAAGGTGTTATACACCAAATTTATCTGAAAATATATTTTAATGTACTCTATTTTCGTTTCATTAAAAAATTTTAGATACCTTTTCCCAAGATTCTGATACCCCTGAGAATCCAAGGAATTCCCACAGCTAATACCACAATCAAACTAATTAGAATAACAGTGGCAATTAGATTTCACATTTGCTAATTCTGGACTAAAAGCAGTAGCCTTCTGGAGCACAGTTTTTATGAGAACTCTGTGGCGTGGGTGAGAATTTGCCAAGGCTTGGCAAGAAAGTATGACACAGTTGATTAGAAGTGTCTGCCACGGGCAAGGGAAGGGGAAGCATTCACATTTGCATCAATTTGCAATTTCAGAACTGGAGAATACATGTAGATTTCTAACACTGAGACATCAAAATTTCAGCAAAATAAATCTAGAGTCTTTAAGACCATGTTTTAGGTTATAGATG
Source organism: Rhynchonycteris naso (assembly GCA_037038555.1). Lineage (NCBI taxonomy): Eukaryota > Metazoa > Chordata > Mammalia > Chiroptera > Emballonuridae > Rhynchonycteris > Rhynchonycteris naso. Next base: position 316,384,454 of record CM072995.1, read on the forward strand.
CAAAGATAAAACGTATTTTGAAATTTCAGTCTGCAAATTTATTTTTAATCTGAAAAGGGTTTATTTGAAATTAGAGGTCCACCTTGAAAAAAATTTACTTGTGCTTTAAAGTTACTTTTAAAATCAAGGAAAATAAAGGGACCTTGAAACCAAGTGAACCAAACAGTGTTTATTCAGGCCATAATTCAAATTACTGACCTTCTAGCACTCACAAAAACTCCTTAAGAGTGCTGAGACTTGCACCCTAAGGATAAAATGAAAAATATCAATCAAGCACATGAAAGTATAAAGCTATATCCTGTTGCTTTGTTTATATAAGTGCTACACCAATGTTATACTTAAAATGATAGTACCACATTAACATAGGTGGAAATTTGTCTACCCTGAAAATATATAACCTTTTTGACTTATTTGAATCAAGTCCACAAAATCATAAATAATTATTTTAAAGTAAAAGTCACTTTTCCTAACATAATTTTTAAGTTGTCTTATACAGAACTTTTGAGAAACCCAAGCTGAATGCAATAATGTCAACAGCCTTACAAAGATGGCAAAAAAATACAACTATGCAGCAAAAGGAAAACAAAACAAACAAAAACCCCAGAGAACATCTATTAGTCCTATCCATACTCAGCTTGTCCAGGAAATAATAAAACTAATGGCAATGAGCATACATGAAGTAAGAGTAGTTCTGCATCTGGAACACAGTAGATAATAAACATTCATGAAAGGAATGGGTCTCATTTTTAACACAATTTGTCATAAACATTTATTTTTTAAACATAGCAAGATAAAACCAAGGTTCTGAGTCTGAAATCTCATGGAAAGGTTCGTGGACAACTATGGAGATAAATATTCCCTCCTATAAGCATCACAAATGTAACAACCTCTACTATCCATTCTCACTTAACAGGTCAGAAGGAAAAAAAAAACAAAAAGATATGGTAAAGTCACCAAACTAAAATAAGAAGTTCAGCAACTTCGCTTGTAAGTGAACTGCCATCTACTTCAAGTATCTTTGTATAGGTCTACCAAAGAAGATTGAAAAATTAGTAATATTAGGTGACATTTACTGAGAATCTGGCATATGCACTATGTAAAGCACTTTTCATGAATCATTTCATTTAATTATCCTGGTAACTCTAAGAACTAAGTACTGTCTTAGATAGATTTGTCTTTTTTTTATAAGCGAACTTAGGCAGAAAAAAGGTGGTAGAGCCAGTATTAAAACCAAATCTATATTCATTCATTCATTCATTCATTCACTCACTCACTTACTCACTCAACAAATATTAACTAACACCTATTACATTCCAGACACTATTCTGAGCACAAAGGAATACAGTGATGAATAAGATGAAGTCTCTACCCATGGTAACTTCCACTCTAATAGTAAATAAACAAATATGTAATATAATGCCAACTAGATATAAGGATAACAAATAAAAATAAAACAGAGTAAGGGAATAGAAAGACATGGATGGAAAGTGGGTCCTCTTTAGCTATAACTTTGCTACACTATTTCTTAAATACCAAATTTAAAAAGTAGATAAAAAGGGGAGGGGAATAAATTGCTAATAAAACAATATCCAGCAAAGAAGGCAGTAAAAAAATTACAATATAATCACTTAAAAACTCACATAATATATATAGTATGTGATGTCACATAATATAGGGCTAGCCTACAAGGCAATAACTATATTATAATATGTAAAAAGTGATATTCAGAAAGATTACCTTGGAGTCATCAAATACAAATGCAAAAATTCTTTTCACTATAACATTTAAGAAGTCATCAAAAATAGTCAATTTCTATATATTAAGAGGTAAGCTTCAGTTAATTGATCAATTTAGATTTTTGGAACAGTTCAATCCAACAGTGCGAATAAATAAACTACTGCTTTCCACAAAATAACTGCAAGGAAAAGGAGCTAACCTTTTTTTGAGTATATATATTATTTTGTACTTTAAATTATCAAATCTCATTTAATCCTCACTATACCTTATAAGATTGGCATTATTCTCAACTCATAGGTAAAAAGATTTAGAAAGACTAATTTATCTTAGGTCAGATTAGAAGAGCTAGAGTTCCAACCCAAGCCTCTTTAACTAAAAAGAGTCTTGCTTGATTCTAACACTACACCATAATGTCTCATCCCAAGACTAAAAATAGAATTATATTCAACAGATCAACTCATTATAATTTCTAGTTTATTAAGAAAATAACTTTTTATCTAATGACATCTTTCTAGGAAACTCAAGAAGGTTCTTTAAATAAAGTTATCATGAATCTGAAGATTCAAAGTGTGGAAGACCACACACTGAACACAAATCCCTCTAAAAGTATGAAGGGATTTTTTTAAAGGAAGAGGCACATAAACCTGTAAGGTCAAAATGGAAAGGAGATTAACAGCTATAGTTTCTGGAAACTGGAAACAGAGACAAGCAGTAACCAACTGATCAACATTTCCAAGAAAGTGAAAACCTAAGACAGCAAACACAAACAGAAAAACTAAAACAATACAAACTTACATCAAATAACCCCAGAAAACCTCAGGAACTAAGAGAACGAGATACTTCAGAAATGGGGATAGAAGTGGAACTAGAGAGAAGAAAATTAGTTGAAAGTCTGTGTAAATAGCATTTAGATCCCCAGTTATCCTCCCACATCCTCAAGAAAGACTAAATCCAAGGGAATTTGATGACACCAGGCTGAGTGGGGTGGGTGCTATGCTGAAACCAGAGAAGTAAAGTGTATATACTGAATCGTAGAATTATCGAGCCCTCTCTCTCCATTTACTCTCAAAATAATGGCAGAAAGACTCATTGCTCTAGGTAGGAAACTGGAAGATTCTCCTATGAAACTGACCAATCCATAAAAAAAGCCCTAGTGAGTGTGACAGAATGGTGGAGGTAAAGGGATAGTGGGTGTTTCTCAACAAACTATCCCAGTGAGGTCAACCTGCATTAAAAATCACCAGCAAACATATCCTACCTTACACATGAAACTTTCTGTCAGCTTTTTATTAATGCCCACTTTCATATATAAACAAAGAGCCAGCATTTAAGGAAACTCTGACACAAGAAAGAAGAAAACGAATAGATAAAAGGAACATACAGATAAAAAAACATCAAAGAAGAAAACATTGCCTGGTGGCGCAGTGGATAGAGCGTCGGACTGGGATGCGGAGGACCCAGGTTTGAGACCCCGAGGTCGCCAGCTTGAGCGTGGGCCCATCTGGTTTGAGCAAAAGCTCACCAGCTTGGACCCAAGGTCGCTGGCTCCAGCAAGGGGTTGCTCAGTCTGCTGAAGGCCAGCGGTCAAGGCACATGTGAGAAAGCAATCAATGAACAACTAAGGTGTCGCAACGGCAACAAAAAACTGATGATTGATGCTTCTCACCTCTCTCCGTTCCTGTCTGTCTGTCCCTATCTATCCCTCTTTCTGACTCTCTCTCTGTCCCTGTAAAAAAAAAAAGAAAACAAAAAAAATATCCTGAATTATCAGAAAAGAGAATACAACAATTATAGGAAAGAGGAGGAAGCTATTAAAAAAAAAAAAGGAACCTTCATAGAACAAAAGAGAACTACTAGAAATTTAACGTATGATAGGAAAAATAAAAAATTCCATAAAGTAGTGAAGGATAAAGTTAAAGCATAAAGAAAAATAATACTTATAAAGCTTTGATTATGTGCTACACTCTATTCTAACAGTTTTACTTTTTTTTTTTTTTTTTTACAGGGACAGAGAGAGTCAGAGAGAGAGATAGATAGGGACAGACAGACAGGAACGGAGAGAGGTGAGAAGCATCAATCATCAGTTTTTCGTTGCCGTTGTGACACCATGGTTGTTCATTGATTGCTTTCTCACATGTGCCTTGACCGCGGGCCTTCAGCAGACTGAGCGACCCCTTGCTGGAGCCAGCGACCTTGGGTCCAAGCTGACGAGCTTTTTTCTTTATTCAAGCCAGATGGGCCCGCGCTCAAGCTGGGGAGCTCGGGGTCTCGAACCCGGGTCCTCTGCATCCCAGTCCAATGCTCTATCCACTGCGCCACCGCCTGGTCAGGCTCTAACAGTTTTATATTTATTATCTTATTTATTTATACCCCAAACCCCTAGAAAATAGATATATTGTTTTTCTTATTTTACAAATGAGAAAAGTTAGGTCTAGAGTTATTTTTCCCATAGTCATACAGATAGTAAGTGGCAAATACTGGAATTTGAATTCAGGAAGTCTAATTCCAAAATCCAGGCTTTTAACCATTATACTATAGTAGTAAGAAAAAGCAAACATGGAAAACAGGAGTAAGAAAGGATAAGAAAAACTAAAGGATCAACCCAGGTAGTTCAACATCCTGAATAATAGATGATCCAAAAAGAGAGAACAGAGAAAAATCGAAGAAATAAACGAAAGAGGCCACAGAGTACACAACCCAATGGATAAAATAAGGACTCACACTAAGGAAAATTACCTTGAAATTTTAGAACTCTGAGTTACTGAGTTTTCATAAAAGAAAAAGAGGATCTGAAATTAGAATGGCATTGGGCTTCTCAAAAGCAATACTGGAAGCCAAAAGCAAATGGAGCAGTATCTTCAAAATTCTTAGGGAAAGGCCACCATCCTAGAATACTTCCCCATTAAAAAAGTGGAAGGGTAGAATAAAGAAAATTTCAGTTTACCATGAAAGGTCTCAAAAATGTACTCTCCATCCAACTATACACCAAGAAGCTACTACAGGATATGCTCTAGCAAACGAGTAAATAAACCAAGAAAGAAGAAAATCATAACGTGGTGAAGTCAGCAATGGTGTTCAACAAACCTAGGATGCCATCAGCAGCCAGATCACTGTGGGAAGTTAGAGGGTTATAACAACACGAAATTGACAGAATACTGATGATTCGAACATACTGAGAATAGTTTAGGAATAAACTCATGATAGTAACAACAAAAAAAAGACAACAATTATTCACTTAATCATATGCTTCCTCCTTCTATGAAACACTTAACTCTGACAACTTTGTTACTCTGACAAAGTAAAAACTAAGTTCCTGAAGGCAAAGTTAGCCTATTTCCTACTTCAAATTAAAAAAATCTTTTACATTTTAATTTTTTTCCAAATGGCATCACAATAATAAAATAGAATGAAAATCTTCAAAGTAGGGGATTGGCCAGCTGTGGCGTATTAGTCAAGTCATTTGGCATCTCTGAGACTCATCCCGAAAAAGCGAAATACAGTACTAATACCTATCCCCAAGTGTTCTGTGCAAAATTAAAGATGAACATTCCCAGCATAATGCCAAGCACATAGTAAGCACTCAGTGCATGTTTGTTAAATCTGACTCACGCTGATTGAGACAAACAGCAATTGGCAAGCTGAGACTCCCTCCATCACATCACATACCTTCTGTGTTGTGGTGTTTGTCGTCTGTGTTGATGGTTTGGTGAAGGTTATTTTCACAGGAGACATGTGGGGTGGTAAGGAGTTGGCAATGCTCTGCATGATATTGCTCATCTTGGGACTCCCGCTAACAGGCACAGTGATCGTCTTTGAGACGGGAACAGCCTTTGGAACTTCCTTTAGGACAACGGGAGAGGAACTAGAAGAGTTCGTTCGCCTTCGTTTTCTGGGTTTTTCATCTTCGTCTGAACAGCTAACACCTGAAAGGCAAAGACACTCCTGCTATATTTACATCAATCTAACATTGCATTTTATACTTTATTTTTAAATCTTTGGGTCATTAAATCATCCCTGACCTGTCCCTTTGCTTCATGCCCAATCAGACATAAGTCCTGTCAATCCTCCCTCAGAGAAGTTGTCTCTGAATGCCTTCCTCCTTTCTTTAACCCTGTGACCATCTCAAGGCCTTCTTATTACCTGCCTGTATTTTAGTAACACCCTAAAAAGTTTTCATGTTTTTAATATCTCCACTTCTTTTCCATCCTCCAACCTACTACCAGTTTAAAATATCACATCTAATTCATGGCACTGCCCTGCTTCAAATTCTTAAATAGTTTTTTTCTCTTTACAAGATGAGGCACAAAATCATTGCTATAGCATTCAAATTCCCATATCTTTACAAGAACACAATACCCTGTTCCACTCAACTCTGTGTACCTCTATAATCCTGGCACATTAAAGTGCTTGCCATCCCCAAAGCCTTACCACATTCTATCCATCTGAAGTCTCTATATACTATTGTTCTTTGGGGAATGCCACCTCCCATTAATGACCACTTCGCCATCCTGCAATCATCATCCTGAAAGCCATCTACTCACTGAATTCACGTCTCCTCTGAGCTTATAAAGCACTTTGTATATTCTCTCCTGTATCACTTACCACACGGCAATGTGACTGGCAGTCTCCATATCTCCCATAATTCAGGGGCTCCCAGAAGGCAATGACTAAGTCTTATTGGTTTGTTTCCCTGGTATAGTGCCTTTGCACATACAAAGTTAGGTGAATGAATGATTATATTCCAAACAATTGTTGCCTATGTTACTTCTGAGAATAAAGCAATAAACGTTCTGTCACTTCAAACTACATGCTATATAAAATGGTTTCCTCATGTTTGAGACTCATTTTCAAGGTTTTAAAAAATGATTAAAAAGTAGATCTCTAAAGTTATTTTAAAAGCCCACGTTTGCTTAATCCACTGAAATCATATATAAACTAAACAGTTCCAAATTCTTAGTTTATTTTTATGCACTAAGGCCTCTTTACAATTTGTAGACTTTAAAAATAATCAAGTGAAAAACATAAAAACTTGCAACACACATACAATATCTCTACAGAGTAGACACTTAAAAAGTACATAGCATAGCCTGACCAGACGGTGGCGCAGTGGCTAGAGCGTCGGACTGGGATGCAGAAGACCCAGGTTCGAGACCCCGAGGTCACCAGCTTGAGCGCGGGCCCATCTGGTTTGAGCAAAAGCTCGTCAGTTTGGACCCAAAGTCGCTGGCTCCAGCAAGGGGTTGCTCGGTCAGCTGAAGGCCCGTGGTCAAGGCACATGTGAGAAAGCAATCAATGAACAACTAAGGTGTCGCAATGGCAACGAGAAACTAATGATTGATGCTTCTCACCTCTCTCCATTCCTGTCTGTCTGTCCCTATCTATCCCTCTCTCTGACTCTCTCTCTGTCCCTGTAAAAAAAAAAAAGAAAAAAAGTATATAGCATATACTATGGAATACTACTCAGCCATAAGAAATGATGACATTGGATCATTTACAACAACATGGATGGACCTTGATAACATTATACTGAGTGAAATAAGTAAAACAGAAAAAACTAAGAACTATATGATTCCATACATAGGTAGGACATAAAAAATGAGACTCAGGGATATGGACAAGAGTGTGGTGGTTATGGGGGGAGGGGGACACAAAGAAAACCAGATAGAAGGTGACAAAAGACAATCTGACTTTGAGTGATGGGTACGCAATATAATCAAATGTCAAAATAACCTGGAGGTGTTTTCTCTGAACCTATGTACCCTGATTGATCAATGTCACCCCATTAAAATTAATAAAAAAATAAAATAAAAAGTATATAGCATGACTCATGAAACTGGTAAGAAAATAAAACTTCTTACACATTCAATTTTTAAACTCTAATTTAAATAAGGTTGACAATAACACTAAAATCATTCCCATCTAAAACAGCAAACTCCACCTCGCAAAGTTACAAAGAAATAAAGTTTATAACTACTATATTGAAAAAATAAGAATCAAATATTAATGCTCTCTGGTTGATATCAATAGCGAAAGCATAAACAAAGACATGAAAAACAAAACATACTGAACTAGACACCAAACTGCTTTAAGGGGTAGAATCAAGGGGTTAAACCTTGCAAATAAACTTCAAAAACTTATAGTCAATTAGAAATATGAAAGATGGGCTCTCTAGAATGCTTCACTGAATCTAACAGATGTTATATAAATAATTTTATAAAACACTACAAAGATTATAATTACAGGAGTAAACACTGAATAAATCACATAAACACATTCCTTATTTCTACTCACATTTCTATTCCATGACAAACTAAACAGGTAAATATCTGAAAGATAGCACTATTCAAGGCAGATTCCCCCACAGAGAACAAAACAGAAGTAATTTCTCAACCCCCAGAACTGATTAAAAAGCAATATATACCTTGTCATATATAAAGAAAAGAATTCTTTAGAAAGTTCAGAAACTAACCACTGCTAATAGCCAGTGGACCAGGAAGGCAGATCTAATCAGAACCTATACTGCAGCATTTAGCCAAGAAAGCCCTAATAACACTGAGAATATCACTTACTTTTGACATAAACAGTACTTCCACTTGGCAAGACAACTACATTGGAGGCAGGACTGGCAGGTCTTGGAGACTTAACCGTTGCTATGCTGCCACTTGGAACAGGGGTAGAGGTTGGGGTTGACGTGGTACTTGTGTAGGAATAGCAAACCACTACTGAAGGAACGATAAAAAAGTTCGCTGTTAACTTTCACCAAAACTGTCCGCTCATACAGAAAAATTAGTTTTTACTGCAGGCCAATGTTAACATTTTCATGTGATCAGAAGATAGAAGCCAGTGCTAGGTATTAGCCTACAAGTTAACAGGTATTAACCTTTCCTAAAAATCTTCCTTTAAATGGGTTTCCCCCAAGTATTTAATAGCTGTCTACAGGTAACGCTGCCAATGGAGAAGAGTGCAGTTACAAAGAAATCAAGTGTAAAACTATATTGAGAAAAATGAAAATTGTTTCTCATTCATGGCAAGAGTACTTGTATTTCCTTTTAATATTAAGAGCAGCACCAACAATGGAGTAATGGATAATTTTTTCCTAACCATAGCAATTTCCAATTTGACTATGAGGAGGGAACCAAGGCAAGGTTCCTTAATTATAAACCAACTCACTAGTCACTTGCCATCCAAGCAACGCAACAATAATTCAACTAAAGTAATGAGAATGTAATATTTCAATATATTGAATAACAACAAGCAAAAATAGTTTATAAGTACTATTTACTGAGTACCATGTACTATGCTAAATCCTTGTCATGTATTACTACTAATTGTCACAACACCACACCTGCATTTTAAAGATGAGAAACCCAAGGTTCACAGAAGCCAAAAAACATTCTGGAGGTCACATAGCTAGGAAACAGCAAAACTAGAATTCAAATATAAATTTGACTATTGGAAGTCCTATATTCTTTCCACTCTACCCAAGAGTTGGTGGGTAGAAAAGATTAAGTGGGAAGAAAAGATACCTCTCCTACAACCAACAAAACAAACTCAATGGAGGTCATGTTTGCACACTGGAAACTCTCTCTCTGAAGAAGAGCCTGGAAATCATGTCTCACTCTGCTCGACAGCCCACTGCTAACACAAAAAAGACAACTCCCCAAAGTCAGCTGACAACTACATTATTTTAAGGGTCATTTTCATACAAAACCAAAGTAAGCTACTAAAGTCAATCCAAATGTGTATTCTCAAAACTCTTGGTGACTTCAGGAGAATTCAAAGATTTTTAAAGTATGTGTCAATTACTAGATTTAATAATATTAAGAAAGCTTTCTCCATCTGCCAGGTAATCCCTAATGAATTTGGCACACTGACCAGAACAGAGAAGCAGCATTTACCATTGATTCCAAAAGACAAAAACAGCTTTTTATTTTAAAGTATAAGTTCAGCATCTTTCCCCAGCAGCTAAATGACTTCTATCATCTTATTATTTTCCATATCACCCATTAAAACCTTTTATTCACTCCTAACAAAATACACTGCTATCAAAAATTCATTCCAAGAGGGCTTTTTGCAATTTTGTGATTATTTCACACTTTGAACAAAAGGGAGGTTTAATTCTGGCTGAGACTAAAAACCAGCAGTTTCTAGTTTCAGAATAAGAAATGCTCACTGTTTTACAACCTTTAAACTCTGGATAAAAGCAGATGAAAAAGAAGATAACTTTTCCTGAAGAATCTAGGAAAAGTCATCTCTATACACAAATATTCTTCTACTCACCTTCCTTGCTTCCTGTTTCTGCAGGCACTGGAAGAGAGGCATTGTGCTGGACAGCTGCATTGGCAACAGCATTAGCTGTTACAGTGAAGGCAGTTTGGGGAACCAGCCGGGGCATCAGTGGTACCAATCGACGACCTTCAATGGACCACTCTGAAGAGCTATTAGGTCCAGACATACTGAACAGAAAAGAAAATGCTGCTACAAGGGTTCTCAATTACTAAAAGTGAGTCAAATATGTTTTCACAAACAAATACAACTTTTAAAATTTTTTAAGTACCCTAGGTGAATAGGAGAGGGTTTACTTTAAGCAAGCAAGATCAAAATTATGAATAATGATCAGAATTTTAGGAATTTCACATACACTTAGCTTCTTACATATTTTATTCTATAATGTTTCTTATAATGAACATAATTGAAACTACAAAAAATTTTCCTCTGCCTTCTAAGTATACAAATGTCGGTATTATTTTCAATAGTTTAAATCCAGTACTGCTAATGAAAACCAGTATTTCTACCAACTTTTAGAATTTAATTTTGTAATTAAATTAGAAAGGTAAAAAGCACTCACAATTTTAAAAATCAGATTTTCCTTAATAAGTAAGGATAGAATTCAGTGAACCTTTGCAAAACTATCTCACTGCTTGCATGGCCAGAGGTTCTAGGCTTTCAAAGATAGGAAACTGAGGCAGTAAACGAGGGAGACTCGAGGGACAGAAGAGGGTTGCATGTTTCACTGGCAATATATTATATTATTATCTTTACTGTTAAAAAATAGACTAGATCTGAGGACACTGGAAGAAACCTGCCACTACTTTAATTATGTGTTTATACCATTCATCACTATAAGCATTTGAGGCTTTGAAATCTATCCTCAAGCAGACACTAATCTCAAGTTTCTCTATTCTAAACTTCTAGAGCAAATTTTATCCCAGGAATCCAAACCTAAGGTGAAATATGAGAGAGTTGCATTACCTCTCTTTACTTGGCTCCATAAAATGTAGTTGTGTCACTTCTCCTGACTAATAATTAGGGCTGAGATTTGAAATCCACTAAGATTCAATCTCTTCACTAAATTAGAAATCTTTCTGCACTATTTTCAAAACCAAAGATTCTACAACCCAACCTAGAGTTTAAGACTATGTCCACTGATTCTTCATATTTAGAGTACCCTTATTAGGTAGGGCTAGTGGAATAATAATGATGATGATGGTAATAATGATAGCTAACATCAATTAAGCATTTACTGTATGTCAGTCATTTTTCTAAACATTTTACATGTATTATTAACTCATGTAATTCTTTCAAAAATCCTATGTAACTGGTAATATTATCTTCATTTTATAGACGGGGAACCTGAGAGTTTAACTAACTTACCTAAGGTCACACAGCTACCACAGGTTTCCTTCAACAAGCATATATCATGCTGCTGAAATTATTTATCACATTGTAAGCAGAGAGTATAAAAATCTCCAAATGTGTTTTACATCTAACTTTTACCTTTGATTTATACTAATTGAGCTCTGCTATTTAATTGCTACCAACTTTCACTGAACAGAACAAATAACACTTTACAACTTGAGAACTATTTACATTCAATTTAGAAAAGACTTTCTAAAAAATAAAACCCAGAAAGGAATTTCTAGGAGTTGATGAATTCAATTAGGTTACTGTGAGAAATCTGCAAATTCCATCATGGTTTAACAGTCCTACCTAAGACAAGAGAAAGAAGAGTTCCTAAGATCCCAGTAAACCTCAGATTTATTACATTATCTTCAAGTTGATGCTAGTTCTGAAATAGCATATAAACAAGAAAGAGACAGAAAACATCTATAGCTCAATGTCAAAGGAAAAAAATCTAAAAGCTCTCCAGCATTTTCTTGGTTAACTCCTATTTTGCTATCATTTTATTAAAATATCACTAATAAATTTGTTTGGTGAGAGTTTACCACACAAATAGAGTAGTACCTACACTTACCTGGTGCATTGTTTAAATGGTGGCAGAAATTATGGAAGATTAATTTGAAACCCATGAATAAGTACTACTGAAAAGACAAAATTTGCAGTGTAGAAGGCACAACTGCAACTTTTAATCCTTAAATCTTCCAAATTTCTACTCATGCAAACATGCTCAAATTTTTTTAAGTGATAAAAAAATAAACATCATGCTAGAATTAGATAAAAAAATTCCTATCTGCTTAGTAATAAGGGTGTAAATATGCATTAGTTGTACAAATCATCTAAAGTAAATTTTAGAAATTTTTGTCAACAGCTCACTCCAAGGCTTCCCTGGCACACCTAAGTTATACTAAGATGGCAAAAGATGGTGGAAACCTTGCTGCAGCCCCTTTTCTGAGAAATCTAACATAATACAAGTAAAACTATAGCACTCTGGCCCTCTCACATCCTTTGGTGTACAGGACCTCAGCAAGAAATCCTTACCCTCACATACTCACAAAGTATCCTATGACATACATAGGGCTGATGAAGAAGCAGTTAAGAGAACAGTAATTCCAGATTGCCACTTTCTTTGAATTCAAGAGGCAATGTGGACAAGAGTGGCCCAATCAAAAACTCTGAATCCCCTTGACATTCCAGGTTTTAATACTGTAATATTCTGACATGTTTCAAAACCAAATAAGAGTATCAAACTGAATAAATGGTCTGGTGCCAAATAATAAGCAAGTGTGAAACCACAGGCAAGGTTTTTCTTTGATCCCAGACTTCCCACTCCTTTTTGTTTCTACCTCCTTTGTGCTCAGTCTTCTCAGTTTTCTCTGAACCTTTCAACCACATTCCTTGGGCCTAAACTGCTGTTCTCAGTGGGGGAAGGAAGGGAGGGCTAAAGGGAATGCAGTCAGTTCAGACACATTCTTCCTTGGCTGGAGTTGCTTTTCTCAGGCTCAGAGTAAGAAGCCTTCCTATAGATAATCTTTGAAACTAGGTTCTGTTACCATTTCTGCAGGAAAGGCAAAGAAGATGGAGAGAGTGAGGGACCTGTGCCTTCCTCACCATTCCCATTCACTGACCTATGGGCTCAACAAGTAAATGTGATGTCTGGTCAAACTAAAATCACAATATAAAATATTAAAACAGGAATATGGAAAGACCTAAGAAGCTTAAAATTATACACTGAAGAAAAGTCTTTTCAAAAAATTAAATTTATGTATTAAAGAAATCAGAAAGAAGAGGGTAAAAAAAAAAAGGAAACACAGGCAGATAAAAGCCAACTCTCAATTATCCATGCTGATAGATAGAGGAGGGAAAGGGAGAGGTCAAACAGCTTAAAGAAACCCACATATTATCTAAAAATACTTTGGCAAATGCTTGAAAATTCTTTCACCAAACTTTTTCCAGGACAACTAATAAGTAGTAAAATGACTAATTAAAATTTTCACCTCCTCTCCCTTCCCACCCTCAGACTAGAGGTACTCCCAAGCAGCAAAATGGCTAAAGGGTGGGCAGTATTAGGTGGGGGGAGGAGGGGAAGAGAAGGAAAAGCAAGGGGCATGGTTAATTTGTAAATGGAATATGCGCCCCTGAATAATTGAGAGCTTCGATTTTGAAATAAATACAAGAAAAAGCCTGAAATAATAATAACCTATTTGCATACCTGTAACTTGGTCTTTCACCCAAATATAAGGATAAATTCATTCTTTAAAGGGGAAAAAAGGAAAAGGAGACTAAATAAATGTTATCCTTTAAGTATGACACTGATGCATCAACTTACAACTAATTGCCCCACCACATTGTTTCAATGGTTTTAAGGTACTAATTTTGTATCTAAGTGCCTCTGAATGCAAGCTATTGTTAACTATTTTATTATGTAGCACACATTTCCTATTACCAGTTCTAAAATTAGAATCTAGGCTCAGTTATTATTTTTAGAGCATCCAATTCAAGAGTTTATAGCAAATTAAAGAACACAAATATTTTAATGTTTCAACCATGTTGGCCTGACAACTAAATCCTTAACGTCTCTAATGAAAAATTCCCAAATTTCTACAATGCAGACATATCTAACAATGAAAACTCTCAAAATTCAAATAGTTAAAATTTCAAACTATGCAGTTAAAAAGGTAGTACCCCATTTTATAGGTTAAGTAAAATGGGGAATGGTGGAGCACATGAAGCTAATGTATCTTTGGGGTCAATTAGCTTAAATACACTATCACATTATAAAAACACTGAATTTTTTCCTTTAGTTTTATTTCACATTAAAGCATAAAAATAAAAACAAATGAATTATACTATAACATTGTATGAAGTGTTCCTGTCATCTTGCACTAACATTAGAAGGTCATTTCTGTTCCTTTCCATTCTTTAGGAGGCACCATCTCCATACGTGCTCTAATGTTGACCCCTGCCCTAGTCCTTTCCCACCCTCCCCCCACCTGTCAAATAGTTATGATCTAAAAACAATTTGATAAGAATCCTTTATAATTTTTCTTTGTTAGCTTTTTAAAAATAGTGTATTCATATTTCTTAAAAGCAGAACATATATTTTACAATCTTCTTGTGTGTCTTAAAACACATGAAATATTAAAGTCAATTATCAAAAAATTCCCAAAGCCTATTTATAAAGCAACATACACATCAAATACCATTACAAAGCACCTCTAAGGGGATGTCAAATTTAGGGATCATACTAGTTTGTTACTGAACTTTGCTTCAAGTGAATCATCTGTTAAACTGTGGTGGCCTTTAGGTACAGAGATTACATTGTAATGGGATTTGACCTAAGTACTGAGAGCTTGCCTAATTCAATGCAAAAACAAAACCAACTGAATAAACAGTTAATACCATTATGATCAGTATCCCTGAGTATAGACAGTTAAGATAAAAAAAAACTCAGGAATCTGGTACACAATAGAAAGACTGTGTCAAAACTATATTATACTGTGTCATAAAAAAATCAGGGGTGGTATGACTAATAGCTTACTTATGTGCAATTGTTGTTAACCGTTCATCGTTTACTGCTCTCCGAACTTCAGCACGGTGGCGTTCTGTTGAGATGCTATGAAAAAAAATAGCCATTATAGAACTCTGCCAAGCAGGCAGCTCTTTTCTATACTTGTATTGTTTAAGTCAACATTTGCTTGGGGGGAAGGGGGTGGGGAAGAAGGCTGATTTGTGAAAAGATATAGCTGGAACCTAACATATCTTCAAATGCTTTATTTAATTAAAGTCACTGAAAAGGATCCATACTGATTCTGTGTAACTGCAGCGAGAATAAGTTTCAAATTAGAAATCACAGGAAGACAAATTCGGCTTGATATCAAGTCATTAGCTCCAAAACTCAATAATGTCAGACCATGTTCAAGATTAGCAGAGGTTCCTGTTCTCTAAATATGCAAACAGCCACTAATGACCCCTAATCACTCAGGAGAAAGTCTTCTGAAGTCCCTTCTAAAGCTCAAGAGTCTATAATTTTACGTTCAATGACAATAAAGAATGAAAGTGACAAGATAATCTGTTTCTGGTGTCTATATGCTATGAAACTTAACACTAAGATATTATTCCTCTATTACTCCACATTTCAGCTGTGTGTCTTCTACATCATGTAACCACTACAATAAAATTTGCTTATATTGATCCTGATTAAATACATGCAAAGTTAATACTAAACAATTGAAAGAATTTTTCAATTGTTTAATTCCATTTATAAATTTATTTATAAATACCCAATAAAACAAATACTAGTCTTCAAATTATAATCTTTAGTGTATATGCTAAAACTATACCCTAGACTAAAATAAAATTTAAGGGTCTAGAAAGCAGAATTTATGAAAAGTATAAACAAACAAAAAATATAAATTGTTAAATATGAAGAGAAAAAGGTTGAAGATTTTGGCTTAAGAATGTTAATTAAATACAAGAAAAGTTTCTTTCCTATCTTCTTTTTTTTGGGTGGTGGGGACAGACAGGCTGGAAGAGAAAGAGATGAGAAGCATCAATTCTTCATTGTGGCATCTTAGTTGTTCATGATTGCTTTCTCATATGTGCATTGACCAGGGGGCTACAGCAGAGCAAGTGACCCCTTACTCAAGCCAGCAACCTTGAACTCAAGACAGTGACAAGAGTCCTTGGGTTTCAAGCCAGCAACCACGAGGTCATGTCTATGATCCCATGCTCAAACTGGCGACCCAGCACTCAAACTTGTGAGCCCATGCTCAAGCCAGATGAACCCATGCTCAAGCCTGAAACCTCGGGGTATCGAACCTGGGTGCTCAGCATTCCAGGCCAATGCTCATTCCACTGTGCCACAACTTGGTCAGGCCTATTTTCTCTTTTTAAAAAATGGTTTTAAAGATAGAATAGAAACCAGTTAGTTAATATAGGACATCTTCTGAGAAAGTTCAAGATGTTAGAACAGATTAATCAAAATATTAAAGAACCCCTTTTACCAGAACTTTTCAATGGAGTCAGGTGCCACTCTAGTAGGATGAGTAGGAGATAAACTATCCTTAAGATTATGACTATACAATCACCATCCATTTCTATAAATTAAGACAACTTCCTAGTGTTAGGTTTAAATTGACTCCTTTAAAACTCAAATTGCCCTCACACAACTCCCATTAGGTCAACTTCTTCAGTAAACATTTCCCTTACCCAACCTCCCCCTCCCCTTGAACAACTCCCCCCACCCTGGTAAGGTTCTGAAAAATGTCCTTGAGACAAGACCAGCATGAGAGACCTGAGCATTGGGAAAGTGAGACAGTCTGCAACCAAGGCAAAAAACCCTGATAGGTTAATCTAAGTATGTCCAGGTGCAGACAACCCCATGCCAGCAAATGCTTGCAGCAACCCCTATATCTACCTGCTCCCTCCAGCAGCTCACTGCTGACACCCTTTTGCTGGTCTCAGCCCACTTATACCCAGGCGCTTTTAAAATAAACTTTTCTTTTGGAACACACTAGCCTCGTGTTTTCAGTTCATCCTACGGTTTCTGCCTTTCACCCAGTATCTCCTTCTTCCCTTCAAAAAGTATAACTGCCACCTGACCAGGTCGCTGGCTCCAGCAAGGGGTGGCTAGGTCTGCTGAAGGCCCGTGGTCAAGGCACATGTGAGAAAGCAATCAATGAACAACTATGGTGTCGCAAAGGCAACGAAAACTAATGACTGATGCTTCTCACCTCTCTCCGTTCCTGTCTGTCTGTCCCTATCTATCCCTCTCTCTGACTCTCTCTCTGTCCCTGTAAAAAAAAAAAAAGTATTACTGGGCCACTCTAGATCTTCATATCATATCCACTCTTCTTCCCCATACCCATGTCAAAAATATGTCCCACCTGACCGGTGGTGGCCCAGTGGCCAGAGCATCAACCCAAGATGCTGAGGACCCTGGTTTAAAACCCCGAAGTCACCATCTTGAGTGTGGTTGTGCCTGCTTGAGTGCAGGGTTGCTGGCTTGAGTGCAGGATCACTGACATGATCCCAAGTTTGCTAGCTTGAGCAAGGGGTCACTAGCTCAGCCTGAGCATCACACCTCACCCCTGCCCCATCAAGGCACATACGAGAAGCAATCAATGAACAACTGAAGTGAAGCAATTACAAATGGATGCTTCTTACTCTCTATCTTTCCTCTCTCCCTTCCTGGATCTCTCTCTCTTTAAACAAACAAACAAAATCCTCCCTTTCCTAAATGGTTAAACCCTTTCTGTCTACATTACAGTGCAAGTGGTAAATGGCATAATTTTCTGTAACAAAGCAGATGGGATCCTTTGTTTGTTTGTTTGTATTTTTCTGAAGTGAGAAGCAGGAAGGCAGAGAGACAGACTCCCACATGCGCCTGACCAGGTTTCCCCCCCAACCCCCCGGCATGCCCACCAGGGGGGCAATGCTCTGCCCATCTGGGCCATTGCTCCTTTGCAACCAGAGCCATTCTAGTGCCTGAGGTGGAGGCCATGAAGCCATCCTCAGCACCCGGGCCAACTTTGCTCCAATGGAGCGTTGGCTGCCGGAGGGGAGAGAGAAAAAAAGGAGAGGGGGAAGGGTGGAGAAGCGGATAGGTGCTTCTCCTGTGTGCCCTGGCCGGGAATCGAACATGGGACTTCCACATACCAGGCCAACGCTCTACCACTGAGCCAAACAGCCAGGGCCAGCAGATGGGATCTTTAAGCATAAACAACTTGAAGACCTGTCTTCAACCTGAGTGTGAAAAGTATTGCAACCCCTCAAAATAAAAATTCTAAAGTTATGTCTCACAAACTTTTATGATAATTTACCTAAGAACTTTTGAGAGTTCTCCAAGAAGATCTTTCTTTTCCTTGGTGAGATCTCCCTGTGCCCGAAGTGCACTGATAACTCCAGCATATGCCTCCAATTCTAGAAGAAAAAAATTATTTTATCAAGAAAGGCCTTCAATATTTTAATACTATGGCTACATATAATAAAACTTCAGGGAATAAAACCTAAAAATCAATATATAAATACTTTTTTAAAATTCCTCTAATAACATAGATTAAAATGTGGCTTTTATAATTTTACTACTATCATTTTTCTTTTTATTGCCTCAAGAAGTCATGTATTTAAAATGTGTAAATAGAGCCTGACCTGTGGTGGCATGGTGGATAAAGCAATGATCTGGAATGCTGAAGTCACCGGTTTAAAACCCCAGGTACAATGCCCAGTCAAGGCACATACAAGAAGCAACTACTACAAATTGATGCTTCTTGTTCCTCTCCCTGCCTTTCTCACTATGTCTTCTCTCTAAAATCAATAAATAAAATCTTTAAAAAATAAAATAAATAAGTAAATAAATTAAAATGTGTAGGTAGAGAAAGCTAATGGAAATACTTTGTCTCACACATTATCACTAAAGAACATTTAACTCAGATGCTACCTACAAGTGGAAACAGGCTCTATATAATAAGGCTAATAAAAAAAGTTCTTATTATTACTGAAAGGCACCTTCTCTACCAATCCTGGAAATAATTCCTAGGTTTGCTTAAAAAGTCAAACAACTTCCACAATACCTCCTGGGTATTGAGAGTACTGAGTACTGTACAACTGAAAAACTATTGGAATTAGAGTCAAAGACCAGATTCTGGTTCCAGGACTGCCAATTACTAGTTGTATGACCTTGGGCAAGTCCTTTCTCATCTCTGAGTCTCAGTTTCTTTACATAGAAGAGAATTTGAAGGTACTTTCCAGATTTAAGATCTTCTGTATCTATAAAAACCATCATCAAAATGATAAGGCAGATCAGGGAACATGAACTGCTCTTAGAGCAACCAGGACTCAATATGCTGAACCCTAATGCCAGACAGTTTCATTTCACTACCTTTCCATAGCAACAACATGAAAAGGAACCGTCAATCTCTAGCACAAAAAAATCCTCAATGGCTCTCAATGAACCATGCCTGTCTTCCAGTGCACTCCTTGTGCACTACCTTTGTATGAAGTTTCCTCCAACACTGACTTAGCATGTGACTTGCTTTCACCTAGGAAACATCAGCATACATGAGGCAAACAGATGAGCACTTGCACTCAGGGATTGGCTCTCTTGGAACCCTGAAATTACCAAGCTGTGAAAAAGCCTGGAATGAAAGGCCACATAGACAGAGGCCCAGCCACCTCAGCTGAGCCCAGTCAACCAGCTAAACTATCAACTGAACACAGCCAAATGAGGGAGCTCAGGCAAGACCAGCAAACCACAGAATCTTGAGAAATGATAAAACAGTTGTTGTTTTAAATCATTACTACTATGAGACAGCTATATCTGAGTAAAATAAAATGATTGGAAATAAAGTGTCCAGACTAGTTATCTTATTAAATTCAAGTTGCTACCAGTATTTGCTTTTAGCCAGTGTCTGACACTCAACAGATACTCGATGTTAGCCAATGATAATATAAACAATGATACCTGCATCTTAAGTGCTATATCAATAATAAACTAATAGCCTCATTTAGTTCGAATCATTCACAGTTCTGTCAAAAAAAAAAAAAAAGGCTTTGTGTGGAAAGCTTTTAATACAGTGAGTTGACTATATTAAATAAAAATATCTAGTCCAACTGAATTATACCAGATGTAAACATCGTGCATGTCCAATCTGTGCAAGATACAGGTCAGCATTTCACAGGATGTCTCCGAAAGGACAAAGGTCTGCTGCTTTGCAACAGTGAAGGAAATACTTAGCTATAGAAAACATATGCACTGCTCACAAAAATTAGGGGATCAGGGAATGTGCAGGTACTCCAGTACTTTCTTTCAGCCTTTTGTATAGTGCATTTTCACCAATGAAATAAAAGTTGGTCTTGCATCTCATTTGCATAATTAAACAACTTCCTTTGATTTGCTTTTCTGATGTTCTTGTTTAACAAAAATAATAATAAAATGCTTCTTTTTTTAATCACTTCATATTCATTTTGAAATATCCCCTAATTTTTGTGAGTATATTTCAGCTATTATCAGGAATCAAAGTGGAGCTCAGAAAAGCTCAGGGGATCGCCAACTAAGAAATGTTTATGCCCCATTTATGAAGTATTTTATTCAACAAGTAAGTATTGAGTCCTATAATATATATACCAGATAGTATTCTAAATCCTGCCCTCAAGAAGTTAACTCTAGAATAAAGCTACAACGAAACAAGTCATCAGACAATTATGATAGTTTACAATGCAGTGGTAAAGGCATAGAGGAGAAACACATCATTTAGTCTGAAGCATTAGAGAACTGTGCCCCAGGCAGGCAGAGGAAGAAAAGGCACACACGTACAAAAGAAACAGAGAATAAAAGAGCAGATAATGTTTCATATATACATCAAACTTCCAGTAATAGTGACTATTTTGAGAGTTTTCCACGAGGGAATGTAAAAATATGTCTGTACTTGGATAGCCACTAATTCAAATCAAACTGCTAGTTGAGCATCACTATTACAAGGTACTATGAAGAATATTTATATAAACAAAACAAAGTCCCTGTCCTCAAATCGATTAAAATCCAACATGGGAAGCTACTATAAGTGAATAGAGAAGGACAAAAATGGAAAAGTAGTTGGTGCCAGACTAAGGAAAGCCTCTATTCCAGTCTAAAATGTTTTTATTTGATAGGACTCGGTGAGTGAACGTGGAAGGAGCAGCAGAATGAAAGGGATCAGATTTTGCAGTTTACAAGATACTTAAGAGGATGTTAGTATCATAAAAGAAATAGGTCAGAGAGAAAAGTGGTTTGAGGGAAAAGAAAAACTAGTTGACTTTTGGTATTTGGAATTTACGGTGATCAAGACACTATTTCAAAAAAGTGAAATTAACTAAAGAAATATGACAAAGACTTTTGACATAAGACTCACTCCAAGTTTAACTAAAAAGTCAAGCACAAAAGAGGCGGCAACCTCACAGGATACTGCAATTCAGAACAGTTATCATACCTACAAAATCCAAGGCACTTCCTCCCCTACTCCAGAAATTCACTCATTGAAAAGAACCTTTAACAGCTTCCCAACCTCCTTCACATTTGTTGCTTTCCATTTTGATGGTATCCTCAGATTCTGACAAATATCAATTCCTAATAATAATTTGGGTGCCATTATAGTATTAATTCTAATGATAGAGAAGTATAATGAAATCATCAACATATGCAAACACTACAAAAAATAAATGATTTCCAAAAGCATTTTTACAAAACCCTCAACCCATTCCATTTAAACAAATCAGCTATTCAATTATACTAGATTCCATAAAGCCCCCTGCTCTCAAGAGTTATAGCTCAAGAATCCTCATTTTAAAAAATATATAGGGCAGGGCTGAGGCAGGATAAAAGAAAGATTTAACTATAACTGGTATGTTTAGTACATCATTAAAAAATTCTGTCCCAATTTCTTATAGTTTAGTAAAATTTAAATGGTTAGCATCTTACCTTACAATGACTTATAACTATATGTAAAAGGACAAAGTTAATTCTTAAAAATGTTCTAAACTAATTCTTTTTTTTTACAGGGACAGAGAGAGTCAGGGAGAGAGATAGATAGACAGGAATGGAGAGAGGTGAGAAGCATCAATCATCAGTTTTTCGTTGCCGTTGTGACATCTTAGTTGTTCACTGATTGCTTTCTCGTATGTGCCTTGACCACGGGCCTTCAGCAGACCGAGCAACTCCTTGTTGGAGCCAGCGACCTTGGTTCCAAGCTGGTGAGCTTTTTGCTCAAGCCAGATGGGCCCGCGCTCAAGCCAGATGGGCCCGCGCTCAAGCTGGCAACCTCAAGGTCTCGAACCTGGGTCTTCCGCATCCCAGTGCGACCCTCTATCCACTGCGCCACCACCTGGTCAGGCCTAAACTAATTCTTAAATACAGTACCTTCTCTAACTTTCAAACCTGGAGCTAGTGTTTGAAGGAAAGGTTTCATTATTATGGTAATTAGCCAAAAAGGTGGAGAGGAAGTCTTTCTGCAAATCACCAAGGCTCACCTCCCCAAGTAAAGGGTTACTGAAGATACATTATCCTGTACGAAGGCTGTTTTCTTTTGTATAGAGCAGTTTGCCAGTAGTATTACCCACACAGCTCTGACTAAAATTAAGGACAGATTTAGACTTAAAGGTTACCATTTTTTATATTTAAACATAATGTCTTGATTCAAGGCCCCAATAGCCCAGAAGCCTTAATCAATCTACTGTAGTTGTGATCTGTTACTCTGTAATTTATTTCACCTATAAAATAAATAGAAGTCCACTTTATAGTTAGTAGCTACCAAGCTATAGCAATTGTATTTAAGTATGTAGAAAACCATCCTCAAACTAAAATTAGTACTAAAAGTTTGGAAATAAGGTTAAAAAAGAACTCTGGTTGTGCTAAAATACAATGCTAAGAATAATTTAAAATAGAGAAATCCTCACAGTAGCCTGAAGAGAAATAAAAATGGCCAAAGTTATTAGCAAGGAGGGCCAGAAAAGCCATGACCAGATTTATACACAGGAATTCTCAACAAACATTTCCTTTGAAGATAAGATTCATCTGCAAAAAAATAAATTAAGAAAGCAACTGCTTTAAAATACTATACATACACACACAGATGTCAGACACTGTGATAGGCCCTTTTTATATACAGTTAATCCACATAAAAACTTATGCAACAAATATTGTTATCCTTCCTTTACAAAAGTGTTAACAGGTTTAGGGAAAATAATTTGTCCTTGATTATATGGGTCATTAGTAATAGAAGCAAGACCCCAAGTCTGTCTGAATTCAAAGCCCACACTTTCCCCTTCAAAATCATAGATATCTAAACAATTATCTACTTACAAAAAACATTTAATGACCTTTTCAAATATATTTTCACTTACTGAGCACCTACTATATAGTATGTTCTAGCTGGAGACTACCCTGGTAAGACTATATATATAGTAAGACAATGTCCTTGGACCTTATAGTCTAAGGCAGCTTAGCTTTTCTCAACCAAGGATCCTCATTTGAACCACAGAATACAGAAAATAATTTGAGTAACTCTTTTTCTCAAAATTTTCCCACACTAATATCACTCTAGATGATGCATGAGGAGAAGTTAGTTCATTACATACAACAGATACCATCGAATTAGGCTGCTCTAAAGGAAAAGAAATACTACATAATTCATCACAACCATAAAAGATGTTTTATTACTGGCAATAAATATAATTTGGGAAAGTCAGCATAGTTTACATTAACATAATTCAGAAACAATATGTAATTCATACATATATTCAAGAAGGTTAAAAGTATGCTAAAGTGAGGCAGGAATCATATTCCCTGGGTTGAAATCCTGATTCCAGAACTTACTATCAACATTAACTTGAGTTCTAAGCTTCAGTTTTGTCATCTGTAAAATGAGAACAAAAAAAAAAAAGAAAGAAAGAAAGAAAAGAAAAATATCTACCTTTTGGGTTTGAGGATTAAAGGTGAATGTAAAGGACTCAGGATAGCCTAGTGTTCATCTTATTGCTATAATTATGATTCATGCACCTACTACATACAAAGTACTATGGTAGGCACTGGGGAAATAATGAGTAAGATGGAAACAACACCACTAAAAAAATTCTAACACAGGAACAGATATATTACCATGATCCAAACAGAAGAGGTATCATAGAGGCATAAAAAACATAAAATAAAAAGCATACCCAATTTTCGAAGAATCCTTTTGCATTCATCCCTGCTGAGATCCAAAAGGGTTGGCCACACAACAGGCATTGCTGCTTTTTTTTAGTAGCCCCAAAGAGCTTGTCTTCTCTACCAAAACAAAAAATCAAATTACCAAAAGTACATTCAAAAGACCACTTACCTGGAGATCCACAGGCTAAGGAAAATCAGTAAGAATATCTCACAACCCTATTTCACCACCGCACTTTTCAACTTCTGATAAATGAAGAACTAAACAAACATTTGGAGAGCTGACTATTCCAGCCTACGACAGTGGAATAAAACACAGGCTATGGAGTCAGACACCTCTGGATTCTAGTTCCAGGTTTCAACTTACTGGCTGTGTGATCCTGGGAAAACTGGTCTATCTGAACATACATTTTACGCATCTTTAAAACAGAGGTATCATCACCCAGTTTGTTATGATAATTAGTTAACTGTGTATGTGAAGTTCTTATCATAGCTGCGAGTACGTTGTTTAATAAACAGGCAATACTACCTCTGTAACCTTGGGCATAAGATAACGTATGTACACTTCCTAACATAATAAATACATGGGTTGATGGAATTTAAGAATTCTCGCCTCAATTCTAATAATGTAAGAAGAATGTACACCCTGTAGTCTTGAAACAACCACTTACCCAAAGTTTAGATACCAGGAACTTATTTAGTAATGGGAATTCCCTAATCTGGAGGATAAAAAGACAACAGAGGTGGACACTTGCAGGATACCTGCTTAGCACACAATAGGTCCGCTGTAAATATGTTAAATAGATAAATGCCTGAGAAGAGTAAAATGAATGAGTGAATGAATGAACGAACGAGCGAGTTCACTGTCTAAGCTAGAAGTCAGGTACCGAACTCTAACAACTGCTATATCCCGTTCCAGGCTCTAGGACTGCTAACTCCCAACTCCTCGCCAGGAGTTGAGTCCCCTTCCCCCTACATCCCATAGTCCTCTCAGCTAAGAACCAACCCAGAGCAAGGAGAAGTGGACTGCGCGCCCCCGCCGGCAGGATGACTTAAAGAAAATGGGTGGGGAGGAGGAAGAAGGGGCAGAGCCAAAGGAATCCGCTCCCTCCACAAGCCAGTCCCCGCCTCCCAACAGGATCTTGGAGGCGCCTGGCGACCGCCGAATCAAGCACCACGTCACGGCATCCCGACGCGCCCAGCCAGCGGACCCCATCGCGAGGCCGCATCGCATTGGAAACCTGGGCAGCACTGGCCGGAGCCTCATCCCGGAACCCGGATCTCGCATAATCTTTCCCCCACTCCGAGTGTCAAGGAGACAAGCCCGCCCCGCCCCCTCCTCAAACAAGCACTCGCGCAGCACCACAACCAGAGCAGCCAGCCCTCCCTCCTCACCGCTACCACTCGGTACCGACCCCAGTGTCAAGCCCGCGACCCAAGCCCTTCGGGAACAGTAGTTGGTGTCAGGGTCCCCGGCCAACATCAGCGCTTCGCTCCCTCCTCTGCAAAGAGGACAACGAAAAGAGAGAGGCGCGTGGACAGCCAGGCAGACGACCGAGGCTCAACGGGAGGCTTCCTGAGCTGGACCCCGGGGATCCCAACACGAGGCCTGCCAGAGTCACCCTCAACCCACCTCGGGAGCCCAACGATCCCGTTAGGAGACAACAGAGGATGGGGCTGGACGCCCCAAGCCAGGCTCCGAATGCTTGGCCCAATGCTCCTCCAGCCTGGCTACTCTGCCAGCTCTCCCTAGCACCCTGTCTTAGAGTCACCCACCTGCCCGGCCTTTCGGGGCTCATCTAAAAGGCTCCTCCGCCAAGACTAGGGGACACCAGGAATTGGGTTTGTTTGCGGTGCCTCAGAAGGGGCAAGATGGCGACAAATCCCAGGGCGCAGGCGCAGCTGCGCGCTGCCAGTCGGGATGTGTAGTTCGCCTTTCCCGCCTTTAGGAGAACAGAACAGCAGAAGACCTCCATTCTCCCAGCCCCTCTTTTCCTCCGCGTTTTGAAAGGAAACTAGAGGTATCGCGAGGGGTGCTGGGAGTTGTGGTCCGAACCCAAACTTCTCTTTCACGGTCCGCAGTCGTACGCGCAAAGAAGACTGGGATTGTAGTCCTTTTAGCTTCTCCTCTTTCCCCCACCCCTCTCCGGCTTCGCGCGCCTCGCCTCCGGGCTGCATCTCCCAGCCAATCAGCTGTGCTCTCTGCTACGTGTGTCGTCACACGTAGCGGCCAAAATGGCCACTGTATGTGGAGCTGAGTTTTTGTCGAGACCTTTATTCTAAGCGAGGTTAGGGACGCTAGGAAAGCAGCGTCTTTCCTGAATTGACGCGAATTAGGGCCGTATTCATCAAAGTCATGAGAGCAATTATCGGCGGCTTCCAAACCCACCAGACGCTTACTCGGGAAGAGAAAATCTGCGCTGCGAGAACTGATGTAAAGAACATCGCAGTTGGCCCGAGAAGGGAAACCCGAGCGTCCTTGACAGTGGGTTTCTTCAGGTGTGAAATGGGAATGTTAGTGATATCTCTGTGCTATATCCGTCCAAGGCAAGGAAAAGGGATTTATTTGATGCCCAGTGACGTGGTAGGTTCACCCTTTAGCCCTTGTTCTTACTTACAGAACGATTGTGTGAGGATGTTATTATCGGCACTTGTTCACAGATGAGAAAAGGGGCCCAATATATATAGTGACTCGCGGCTATGAAATCGAAGCCAATGCCTGATACTGAAGAGTCGGTCAAATTTTGTGATTGCAAAAATGCTCAAGTCAAAGTGGTTTTGATATGCTTTGCTATACAACAAAGTTTTCCTTTAAAAAAAAAAAAAAAGGGGCCTGACCTGTGGTGGCGCAGTGGATAAAGTGTCGACCTGGGAGCACTGAGGTCGCCAGTTCAAAAACCCTGCACTGGTTCGGTCAAGGCACATATGGGAGTTGATGCTTCCAGCTCCTCCCCCCTTTCTCTCTCTCTCTCTCTCTCTCTCTCTCTCTCACTGTGTGTCTCCTCTCTAAAATGAATAAAATAAAATAAAAAGTTTAAAACCTTTAAAAAAAATGGGTCTATACTACCCTACCCTGTGGGGATGTTGTGATACACAACACAGAAAAAAGTATTATGTAAATTGTGGACTACCATACAAACGTGTGAGACTGTTCATGTTCTTGAATGGTACTGTAGGTTAGAAAGAGAAAATACATAACAGCATTTAAGTTTCCTACTGTCTAGCCATTAACTGAAAATCCTCTCTTCAGTCCAGGAAAATTATTACTGTTTAAAACCCAAGGATGCCCCTTCAGAGAATAGGACCACTAATCTCCAGCTCTCCCTCTTTTCCCTCCATGGTCTTCTATTGCATTCTCTTCCATCTATTTTTCACTAATTTGAGGTACCACCTGTTTTCAGTCCAGTTACTTAAGAACTCTTGGAAAGATGGTAAATGAAACCTTAATACATTGTGTAGTTTAAAGTACATCCCTTGTTTTGGTGGGCTGAGAATGAAACTTCATCACCTGTGTGGAATGGACCTTTTTACCAACCCTTTTCTTCCAAAGGTACTCTTCTGAACTCCTTGCCCAGTGCATCCACCAACTGCCAATGCTGTTATGGTGAGCTTTCTAAAAGTCAAAGCTCATGTCATTCCCCTACATAAAACTTTCTGGTGGCTGCTGGTTGCGAACAGAATAAAGTTCCTGCTTTTTTATAACCCAAACCATGCTAATGAAAAGAAACTAACAGCCCTGGCCAGTTGGTTCAGTGGTAAAGTGTTGGTCCTTGTATGGATGTCTCAGGTTCGATTCTCCATCGGGGCACACGGGATAAGCGACTGTCTGCTTCTCCACCCTTCCCCCTCCTCGCTCTCTCTCTCTCTCTCTCTCTTCTCCCCTTTTTATCCACAGCCATGGCTCAATTGGTTTGAGCAAGTTGGCCTCAGACGCCAGAAATTGGCTCAGTTGCCACACAATGAAGCAGCCGCCCCAGATGGGCAGAGCATCACTCCCTAGTGGGCTTGCCAGGTGGATCTCGGTCGGGATATATTCAGGAGTCTGTCTCTCTGTCTCCCCTCCTCTCACTAAAATCAGAAATTTTTTTTAAAAAACTTCCTTACACATCTAACCTTTTCCTAGAGACTGCTGTCACCCCTTTATCTTAACTGCTTCCCTTGATGCTCTTGTAATAAAGTTCTTTCTCCCCTCATCTTCAATATCTTGAGTCAGAAGTAGAGTTTGGCATTTTCCTAACTCATAAGTATAATTTCCAGATCAACTTCCCTGCATTGAGGCTTTCACCATCAAGCCGTGCAAACTCCAACCCTCATTCCATCACTAGGAAAGAAGGGCTCTTGGGAAGAAAATTCAGCTTAGGTTGTCCCATTGTCTGCAGTGCCTTTGTACTCAAAGAGGTATAAAAACCTTTCCCTAGCATTACCATTTGAGCCTCCACCTGTGACTGTATCCTGCACTTTGTTCTCCTGAACTGTTTTACCTCTGAAACCAGTAATGAAATTATTCTACATTCTAAACAAAACTTTCTGGCTCTGGATGGTTAGGTCAATGGATAGAGCATCAGCCCAGCATATGGACATGAACCCAGTCAGGGGACCATCTGCTTCTCTCCCTCTCCCACTTCCCCTTCTCCCCCCTTCTTTTCCTCCCCCACTCCCCCTTCTCTCCTCCCACTCCCCTACTCTCCCCTTTCTCTTCCCCCTTCTTTCCCTCTTCTCCTCCCGCAGCCAATGGCTCGATTGATTCTAGCATAGGCCCAGGCACTATAGCTCATTTTATTAGAGCATCAGCCCTAGATGGGGTTGCTGGGTGGGTCCCAGTTGGGGTGCATGTGGGAGTCTGTATCACTGTCTCCCTTCCTCTCACTTAAAAAAATTTTTTTTCTTTTATTCCAGATTTCTTACTCCTTCACTCTCACCAGTTCTGCTCTTCAACTTCAATGAATTCTGCAGTTTACAGTCTCCCAGTTCCAAGTCTGTTCCCCTCCTCTGGCTTTACTTTACTTTCAACCGGGAACCCCATTGTCATTTAATTCAAACTCAGCCTCATCAGCACTTTAAAGTTTGTTCATTCAGCCACCTCTGTGCTGTTACATAGACCCTAAAACAGCCCACAATCTTGTATCATTTTCTCCCCTACATCCCTTCCCATGTTGGCTATTAGTGTATAATAAATGATTCCAAACTATAGTGGTTTAAAAGAACAATGAAATATTTTATGGAGCTTTTGCAGTTTCTTTGGGCATCAGGAGTGGCTTACTTGGGTGGTTCTGGCTTGGGATCTTTAAGAGGTATCAGTCATGTCAGCGGAGTCTGCAGACTGAAGGTGACTGGAGCTGGCGGATCAGCTTCCAAGGGTTGGTAAGTTAGTGAGTGAAGAGGTCTGTTGTTGACTGTCTGGATCTTCCTGTAAGGCTGCCTGAGCATCTTCAGTATTACACGGTAGCTGACTTCCTTAAGAGCCAATGATCTGAGCGAGCATATAGAAGCTACCCTCTTGCAACCCTGCTGCGGTAACTCAGAGTGTCAATCGATATGCCAAGGTTGAAGGTTTGATCCTCATCAAGGCACATACAAGAATTAAGTAATGAATGCATATATAAATGGAACAACAAATCTGTGTTTCTCTGCCTATCTCCCTCTCTCTCTGAAATCAGTAAATTTTAAAATTTTTTAAAAAGAATCTACCCTGTTGCAATGTGCCTCTGTGTGTGTGTACAAAATCAGGTTTTATATTTGTGGATATAAGAAGTAAATTTAGAACAACTTGATGGAAATAAATTGAAATAATATTAGGTACCATTTATTAAAGTCCCATTATAAAAAAAATCTCATGTACATTATCACATTTAAACTTCACAACATTCCCAATGACATAGTAATTATTGTTCTATTTTACAAGGAAACCAAGTCCTACAGAGAAAAATAACTTGTCCAGAGTCAAATATCACCAGAAGACTTTTTCCAAGAACGCACTGATATTATGGGATCTGGTTATCTGCTTGCATAATAAACCATTGCTGTGTCTTAAAGTATTTTGCTCATGAATCTCCATTTCGGTAGGGCTCAGTGGGGACAGTTCATTTCTACTCCTCCAGGCATCACCTCTGGCAGCTTGAAGGCTAAGATCAGGAATCATGTGAGGGCTCATTCATTCATATGACCAGCAGTCATTGTTGGCTAATGCCTGGAATTTTTGCTGGGGTTATCAGTGAGAACATCTGTATGTGACAGTTCCATGTGACGGAGGCTTCCTTACAACATGTGACCACATTCCAAGGACAAGTGACTAGAGAGAGACAAGAGGAAACTATTTTTAATAATCAAGCTATGGAAATCCTAGCATTATTTCTGCTGTACTCTTGATTAGAACAGTCAAGCCCACTCAGGTTCAAAGCAAAGGGAAATAGATTCTATTTCAAGATGAAAGAACAGTAGAGTTACAAAAGAATATATGAGACTAGAAATATTGTGGCCATTTTTCAAAAGCATCTGCCACAGTCCTCTGTCTAAAACAATTCCTGTTCCTCTCACATGTAAAACACTCATCCTTTCCCCTAAAGCCTCCCAAACTCTCTTCCCGTTGTGACAAAGGTTGCAATCATACCATGAGACTCCATTTATATAAAGTTTAAAATCAATCAAAAACTAGTGATAGAAGTCTGAATAGTACATACCATTAGGGGAGCAGCTATTTGGATGGAGTATGTAGGAACCTACCAGGGTGCTAGAAATGTTCTATATCTTGATATTGATAGGGGATTATAGAAATATATATGCACATATAAAAGTTTATCCAACTGTACATATGAGATTGTGTCCTTTATGTCAGTTATACCTCAATAAAAAGTAAAAAGACACTGCAATGATGGATACATGTCAGTACACATTTGTCAGAACCTGTAGAATGCATCCCTGGCCGGTTGGCTCAGTGGTAGAGCATCAGCCCAGTGTGTAGATGTCCCAGATTTGATTCCCAGCTAGGGCACACAGGAGAAGAGCCTATCTGCTTTTCTACCCCTCCCTCTTTCCCTTCCTTCTATCTCTTCCCTTCCCCCAGCCATGGCTCAACTGGAACAAGTTGGTACTGGGCGCTTAGGATGACTCCATGGCCTCACCTCAGGTGCTAAAATAGCTTGGTTGCCAAGCAAAGGAGCAATGCCCCAGATGATCAGAGCATCACCTGGTAGGGGGCTTGCCAGGTGGATCCCAGTCAGGGACACATGTGGGAGTCTGTGTCTCTGCCTCTCTGCTTTTCACTTAAGAAAAAAACAAAACATAGAGTGTACGACATCAAGAGATCCCTAATGTAAACTATATATAGACCTCAGGTGATAATAAGTTATGTGGGTTCACCAGTTGTAACAAATGTACCACTCGGTGGTATAAGATATTGATGGTGGGGGTGGGGGGGACAGGGCAAGGGGAACTTTCCACTCATCTTGCTGTGAACCTAAAACTGCTCTAAAAAAGTTTATTAATTTTAAAGAAGAGATTAAAACAAAAACCTACATCTTCCAGGTAGGGATGTGTGTGAACAACAAATGATAGAGTGAATGAATTAATGAAAGAATGGGTTTAAGGAAGAATGGAAAATTTTGGTTCAATTAAAATTAAGTCCTGGCTTCAGGCATTACTCAATCCAGAAATTCAAAGA
This sequence comes from Rhynchonycteris naso, assembly GCA_037038555.1. Lineage (NCBI taxonomy): Eukaryota > Metazoa > Chordata > Mammalia > Chiroptera > Emballonuridae > Rhynchonycteris > Rhynchonycteris naso. Next base: position 316,416,205 of record CM072995.1, read on the forward strand.
GGGCCAGTCTTAGTAGCTCTCCATCCCCCAGCTCTGTCTTCTACTGAGTTGACTTCATTCTCAGGTTCCATGTGTTGGCTCCTAGAAGTTCTAGGTTTATATCATCCTCCCTGCTCATAGTCTTGACAAAGAGCACTTACCATTTCTTCCAATGGTCTTATCAAAAGTCTTCTTGCTCTGTTGCTGTTAGTCCCTTCTGAGTCACATACCTATCCCTGAACTGTGGCCAGAGGAATAAAATGCCCTGATTTACCAGGTGTGAACCATATGTTACTCTCTGAAAAGGGGGGGAGGAGTTGGGTAAAGTCAATTATTCCCAAAGCAGGTAGAGTGGGTGTGAAGGTGGGCTGGCTTGGTTTTTCATAGGAAAATTAGCATACCGTTTATCAGAGGAAGGTAACAGAATGCTGCACAGCAAAATCATAGATGCTTACTAAAATAAACCACAGCGATATGTGATGAGTCATAAAAAGGTTCATACCCTTTGATACAGGATTCCCATTTGTGGGAATAATAACAAAATATGGGAAAACGTATATTTATAGAAATTTTCATTTCAATGCTGTAAAAAAATTGCAGCCTAATTAGCTTACAATAAAAAGTATTTATGTATTCCACACACTTCATTTTGCATTCATTTAAAATAAAAATTACAGCCTGACCTGTGGTGGTGCAGTGGATAAAGCGTCGACCTGGGAACACTGAGGTCGCCAGTTCAAAACCCTGCACTGGTCTGGTCAAGGCACATATGGGAGTTGATGCTTCTAGCTCCTCCCCCCTTTCTCTCTCTCTCTCTCTCTCTCTCTCTCTCTCTTTCTCTCACTCTGTGTCTTCTCTAAAATAAATAAATAAAAAGAAAAAAATTTTTAAATAAAAATTACAAATAATATCATGAAATATGCTCAGAATAAGTGGAAAAAGCATATATATGTAAATACCAAAAGAATATAATGGAAGGAAACATGCAAAAACAATAATGTATAACAGTGATACAACTGTGAGTGATTCTTTTTCCTTTATTCTATTTTACAAATTTTCTTTTAGGTATTTATATTATTGTTATGATTTAGTAACATTTTATAAAACTCTCCTAAGCATGGAATAGATAGAGCCTAGTAGAAATGACTGCATTAGTTGACTAATGATTCTGGTTAAAGTCATAGAACCTCAGAGGTAATCAGTTTAACCTCCCATTTTACAGAAGATGTGTCTGAGATCCAGGGAGATGAAGTAATTTATACAAAGTCACACAGGAACCAGGGGGCAAGTCTCATTTTTAGGCTAACATTGCCTACACTGATTTAACCATCAATTAAGATTTGGATTTTCGTGAGATTGTTTGATTTCCTTGAAAATACTTCTTCAAGTTCAAGTTTCTATTACTAATTTAGATCAAAGTAGTTATTACTGGTTTTATTGGGAAAATGATATTTTTAAAAGAATATTAAAAACAGATACCATGGCCTTTTAGATTGTTCCTTTTCACATCCTTGCACATCTTTCTTTGTAAGCAACTTAGTGGATAGATGCAGAGCAAGCCCAAATCTGGCTAAATTAAATGGACCAAAGTAGGGTTTCTCCTTCTTTTGGGTATCGACCTCCTCATTTATTTAGTGAATAAGTGTCAGGTCCCATGTCAAGCCCTGAAGATAGGAAGATGAATAAAGTACAACCATTATCATCCTGGAGCTCACAGTTGAATGGAGAAGTCAGTCACATGTAAATAGCTCTATATACCATGGGAAACCTGGTACAGTAACACAGAAAGTTCATAAAGGTGTTTAGGAAGTGCTCTGGGATCAGGGAGAAAGGATGATTTCCATCACAGAAGGCTTCACAGCAGAGGGTAACATTTGGGCTGGGCCTCATAGGGTGAACTAGATTTGACCAGGCAGAGAAGTGAGGAGAGGATGGGGTATCATGGCAGAGGAAGTAAAAAAAACAAAGGAGTGGAAGCATAAGGGGATGCATAGAATGTCTACCTCAGGGAATGAAATGAAGGATGTTGAACTCTTAGTGGTCCATAACAGGAGTGCTTGTCAAAAACTTGGGGAGTTTTATCAAATTTCAGAAAATGGTGATGTACAGCCCTGGCCAGCATAGTGGATAGAGTGTCATCCCAGAACCCCAAAGTCATTAGTTCGATCCCGGGGTCACTGGCTTGATCCCAGAGTTTCTGGTTTGAGCCCCAGTCAGGGCACGTATGAGAAGCAATCAGTGGGTGCAAACTAAGAGGAAAAAGTTGATGCTTCTCTCTCTCTATCTCTCTTTCTCCTTCCCTTACTGTTTCTCAAATCAATGGAGGTGGGGGGAGATGGTGATGTACATACACCCTTAGCTAAAAACCATAGATAGCCACTGAGATCTTGACTATAACCTAAAAGTCTCTGGGTTCATGATTACCACATTAACTCACAAAAGAGCACCAAACCTAGTAACACAAGTTACTACCATTTAACCTGCATTGGAACCCAAGTGGCAAAAGTATTGTCTGCGCTCTGGAAGGTGATTTGACACTGATTAATGACTTGATCATTAGAAAGCCAAAGGGAATTGCAAATGAAAATAAAAATACATAATCTCACACATGAACTTTCCCTAGTTCATTCTGGGGGGAAATTTTTTTATAGGTTCACCCCAGGGCTAAGCCACCTCAGGTGTGGAGTTGATGATAATCAGTAATTATCCAAGGTAAGATCCAAGATATTTCATAAAGATGGAAATAATAACGTGGTCAGAAATAGAAATCAGCTATCTTGGGGGAGGGGGCTATAAATCCAAACATAATATCCAGCTTGTCTTCACCTCAGAGAGTTTCCAGCTGTTTATGACGTTCTGCTGTGATTTGCCAGAGACAAAATGCATTTTTTAAAACTGCTCCAGCCCGCTGAATGAAAGACTTGGAGCCATATTCTCTTTACAAGTGTTGAACAGTTGTGAAGTCTGCAGGGAAATGGTAGAAGGTGTCCATTTTCTTGTCAGTTCCAATGAAGATCTTTTCCTTGAATCTCTACGGTTGATCATTATTTTTTAAGTGAGCTAGTAAAACTATGTCAGGTCTCTCTTAGGTTGAAAGGGCACTTGCTGAGATGCTGTGGACTTAAAAATTATCACATCAAGGCCTAGCCTTGCTAAAGGCAGATGCAATAAAAGAATACACATTTATGGAGAGCCTGGGGAATATATGTCTTGAGAAATGACTGTGGGAAGGAAATGGTCCAAACAACACTTGTGTGAGTATGCACACTTGCACATGCAAACACATACACACATACCCTGAGCTGAAGTGTACAAGATCAATGGTGATAGCAGTTATCTCACCAGACTCTAATTAAATTGGAGACTCCTTGAGAGCAAGGATGAGGTTTTTTGAGCTCTAAATCCCCAGCACTGTTTAGTGAATTACAGAACGGTATTGGACCCAAGGAAATGGTGGTATGAGCATGTGACAAACTCTTCCCACAGTCACCCCAGACTGGTTAAAATGCCCAGACAAGACTTGCACCTTCACACCCTGGGCTAGTGCTGCCCTCCTCCTGCAATGCTTTTACCCCATTCTTTCTTCTACCCCCTTGCCTTTTGAAGTCTGTGGAAAATCCTCAGGTTTTTTTTTAATTATTTTTATTTATTCACTTTAGAGGAAAGGGAGAGAGAGAGAGAGAGAAGGGGAGGAGCAGGAAGCTTCAACTCCCATATGTGCCTTGACCGGGCAAGCCCAGGGTTTTGAACCGGCAACCTCAGCATTCCAGGTCAACGTTTTATCCACTGCGCCACCACAGGTCAGGTGGAAAATCCTCAGTTTTTATAGTCCATTTCAAATGTCTTTTGAGAATACTACTAATTTTCTAAGCACAGATGGGAGCAGAGCATATTCTTGGAAGTCAGAGAGATCTGGGTTTGAATCCCAGTTCTGCCACTCTCAAGATCTTATTTTTCTTTTTTTCTCTCTTTTTAAAAAAATTTTAGTGAGAGGAGAGGAGACAGAGGCAGATTCCATATGCACCCCAGGATCCACCCAGCAAGCCCACTAGGGGGTGATGCTCTGTGCATCTGGGGCCCTTGCTCTGTTGCAGCTGGAACCATTTTATTGGCTCCTGAGGTGGAGGTCATGGAGCCATCCGCAGCACCCTGGGGCCAGCTCGCTCTAATCAAGCCATAGTTGCAGGATGGGATGAGAGAGAGAGAAAGGGAAGGAGGAGGGGTGGAAAAGCAGATGGGCGCTTCTCCTGGGTGTGCTGACTGGGAATCGAACCCAGGCCATCCACAAGCCAGGCCAGTGCTCTACCACTGAACCAACCATCCACAGCTGCTGCTTTTTCTCTTAAGTGAGAGGAGGGGAGATATTGAGGCAGACTCTTGCATGCACTCTGAACAGGATCACCCAGCAACCCCTGTCTGGGGCCAATGCTTGAGTACCGAGCTATTTTTAGCACTTGAGGCTGCTGCGCTCAGACCAATTGAGTTATCCTCAGCACCCTGGGCCATGCTTAAACCAATCAAGCCACTGGCTATGGGAGGGGAAAAGGGAGAAAAGGGAAAGAGGGCGGGGGAGGGAAGTAGATGGTCACTTCTATGTACCCTGACCAGGAATTGAACCCTGGACATCCATATGCTGGGTTAACACTCTATACACAGAGCTACCAGCCAGGGCCTCAGTGAGTAATTAATTCTCTCCCCTGGTTAACCTTCCTCTGTGAAACCCAGCTTCATGCTTAGTAAATGTTAGCTTCCCCTGGCCTATATATTCTTTAACACTTTTCTTACACTTCTTTCCCCTACCACACCACTCCCTTAACAGGTATAATTGCTTCCTCCTCTGCTCCATGGTGCTTTGTTTATGACTCTTCAGCATTTATTACAGGCTGACTTGAGCTATACCGCACTGATTCACACCCTTTCGGCCCAAAAATGCTTCAAGGGTAGTAACCTTAGCCACTAGCGTAGGGACTAGTTTAGGACAGACATTCCATAAATAGTTGCCTAATTGAAAAAACATTTAATACAGCCTTCCAGGAGGTAAAGTGAATACATAACATGTCTTCTCCCAAGAAGTGCTGAATGGTCTAACTAGCAAGAAGGAAATTCCCTGGCAATTAAGTGGTTCAGAGTTGATTGCTGTCCATCCAGCCCAACTGAACTGAGTCTCCACTTCCAGATGTCTTTGTTTCTCTCTCTTCCAACCCAGCCCAGCCAGAGGAACATTCCCATAACAGTAACCCAATATATCTTCTTTTGCTGATCTAAATAGAATATGAAATACTTTCTTTGGAGAAAATGCACAAGAGGGTTTTTTTTTCTCTGTTTTTGCAAGCAATGGAAGGTGAGGGAGAGAGAGCAGAAAATTGAAAGGAGCAGAAAATCTATCATATCCCCAGGATATGAAGAATACATGTAGCCAACACAATGGATATTGTCCTGGGTAAAAACTTTGGAACCTGACCAGGCGGTAGCGCAGTGGATAGAGTGTTGGACTGGGACCGAAGTCACTGGCTTAAGCACGGGCTTATCTGGTCTGAGCACAGCTCACCAGCTTGAACCCAAGGTCTCTGACTTGAGCAAGGGGTCACTTGATCTGCTGTAGCCCCCCAGTCAAGGCGCATATGAAAAAGCAATGAATGAACAACTAAGGGGCCGCAATGAAGATTTGATGCTTCTCATCTCTCTCCCTTCCTGTCTGTCCCTCTGTCTCTCTCACAAATAAATAAATAAATAAATAAATAAATAAATAAAATAAAAAGCAACTGGAACCCGAGCCAAAACGGACTCGAATACCCTTGCACTGATCTTAGGAAAAGAATTAAACAGAAGCGAAAGAAACCAAAGCTAAAAGCAAACAAAAATAACCCACCTCTTCCCTGGAAGCTATTTTATGCAGTGATATCTGTACTAAAGAAGTGGAAACAATGTAACAATTCAATGCAATTCATCAGTTATTCACTAAAATAAGTGCAGAGGCACTAGAGCAGGGGTCCCCAAACTCAGGGGCCACATGCGGCCTCCTGAGGCCATTTATCCGGCCCCCCGCTGCACTTCCGGAAGGGGCACCTCTTTCATTGGTGGTCAGTGAGAGGAGCACAGGATGCATTCGCACCCATAGTTCCCATTGAAATACTGGTCAGTTTGTTGATTTAAATTTACTTGTCCTTTAATTTAAATATTGTATTTGTTCCCGTTTTGGTTTTTTACTTTAAAATAAGATATGTGCAGTATGCATAGGGATTTGTTCATAGTTTTTTTTATAGTCCGGCCCTCCAACGGTCTGAGGGACAGTGAACTGGCCCCTGTGTAAAAAGTTTGGGGACCCCTGCACTAGAGTTATGGAGATATCGGTGAAGCTGACTTCTAATTTTAGTCTATTCTATCCATTCAGTTATTTTCATCCTTGGGAAAAGCATAGTATTTCATTCACTGTTCAACAAAGGAATCAGAACTACCATGCATTTATGGGATAAGTGATTTCCTATAGAAATTAGAACTTACATAATTGTGGGAGGAGCTGGGACAGTACAGTTCTGAAAGTAAAGGGAGTGGGTATCAGTGGAGTCACCAATCAGTCAATCGCAGAAAAAGCCAAGCACATCAGCTTCTATGAAGGAGGAGCTGAGGGAGAAATCTGTGGGCCCATAGCCAAATGTCTGGAGGTGGGCGTAGAGCTGCTATTGGCCAGGAGAGTCAGCAGTGGAGAAGAGCTGAACGTGGGGTGCAGGAGAGTGAAGACAAGCTAGGTCTACTGGCATCTCCATGTCTGTTGTGCTGTAACTAATCCCGTGATCTTCAGAGGCCAAGGGCTGCTGATTCTCTCCTGCTTCTTAAATCCCAAGCAACTATCATTTTTAATCAAGTTTAATCTAGATCCATAGAATTGCAATTTAACCAAGCTGACACATAAATTCCCTTTTTCACCATAAAGTCATTCCTGTCTTCTCCCAACTTTCTACAATGGAGAAAAGGGTGGGCTTTTAAGTCTGAGAGGCCTCATCCTGGTTCTGTTCTTTCCTATATGACCTCAGATAAATTACCATTTCTGACCTTACTAGATTTGGAGGCCTTCCTCTGTGCTACCATAGCTCCCTGTGCTTCCCTCTGTAATAACATTTATTTCATTTGTTTGTCATTATTTATATGTCCATTTTCTTCATCAGACCACAAGCTCAAGTACAAGGATTGTTTGTGTCCAATTCCTCTCTATAGATATGGTGCCTAACGATGTCTGGCACACAATAGATGCCCAACAGATGTTTGCTGAAATAATAAAACCTTCTAATGGAGAACAGAAGTTCATCAGGCTAAGCTGATAGTGGAGTCCAGTGCTGAGACATTAAGGCAATGAGCCCCATCTCTCTCCCTGTCACATCTCAGCACCCTGTAAAACAGGTTCCAGATACATTTCCCTCATGCATAACTTCTATCTTAAATCATTCCACTTCCCAACCTGTTGTAATCATCCTGATTCCTGAATCCCGGGCGTGTCTTCTGTTTCTCACCTACTATCATCTTTTTCGATATATTACTTGAAATGTTCAGGCCCTCTATCTTGTTTGAATTTCCATTTTTTCACTGTGATGAAACTATTTTTAGTTTCTTTGTGTGTTTATCACTGTTCTACCCTTGGTTCTCAGGTCAGAGACATGAAGTCCCACCCTCAGGGAGTTCTCAAGCTTGGGCACAACAGACAAGGAAGCCAGAAATTTCGGGACAGTGTGGTAGGAGGTTGGATTGAAGTATGTTCAGTATACTGTGGGAGCATAGAAAGAATGAAGAGCACTTAATCTTACAAAGAAATGGGTAGCTTTCAGAGAAAAGTATAGTTTGATATGAATCTTAAAAAGTTGCTCAAAAGATTTCAGAGCAGAGAAAGGAGGATATGCATTGCAGACAGAGACCAGCAATGCAGAGGTGTGAAAACCAGAGATCAGGGTCTGGGGCACTGTGTGCGTTTTGGTGTGGTGGGAAGAGCATGGAAGCACAGCTGGGAATTGGAGTAAAATGAGCCAAAGTCAGGTCATAAATGGCTTGAGTTCCAAACTAAGGAACTTAGACCTGACCTTGTAGGACTGAGGTGGTAAATAGGGTAGTTAGGATGATCTGGCCCAGAGATATGCTTTCCTTGTCTCACAATATTTTCTTTCTAAATTGTTTTACCAACATTTTTTTTCTTTCTTTTTTAATTTTTTTAAATTAAGTGAGGTGGGGAGGCAGACAGACAGGCTCCTACATATGCCCCGACCAGGATCCACCCGGCAAGCCCCCTACCTGTCAATGCTCTGCCTATTTGGGGCTGCGGCTCTATTGCTCGGCAGCCAAGCTATTTTGGCACCTGAGGCAAGGCCATGGAGCCATCCTCAGTGCCCAGGGCCAAGTTGCTCAAACCATTTGAGCCATGGCTGCAGGAGGAAAAAAGAGAGCAGGAAGAGAAGAGAAAGAGAGAGAGAAACAGAGAGTAGGAGGAGGAGTGGGGAAGCAGATGCTTCTCCTGTGTGCCCTGACCAGGAATCAAACCCGGGACTTCCACATTCCAGGCTGATGCTCTACTGCTGAGCCAACTGGCCAAAACCTGTTTTGCCAACATTTTAAAATTAGGAGATTTCAGGTAAAATTCTGAATCTACAGCTTCTGTTGGAAGATCAGACGATCTAGCCCCTCTAGGCTCTCGTTCCCACATGAGCTAAGCGTTGTTTATCCTTCTCAGATGCCATATGTGTTTTGTAAATTGCTCATCTGCACTAGTCCCTTTTGTCATCACACTTGCATTATTGTCTTTTAAAGGGAGAAATATTTCTTAGTACTGTGTCTCTGTGGAAACTTGGGGAACAGAGGTTAGACCACAAGAGCCAGACATTCCAAAAAATGGGGAATAACATATGTCTTTGTGAAAGTGAAGAACCAGTGTATCTGGTGAAGAACTGCAAATTTCTCTGAACTCATCCCTTTCCCTTGTTTGTGTTACCTGCAGTTTGCTTTATAAAGAGCGATGCCTTCATGTGGCCACCCTACATTTTATAAAATCTAATGGCAGTGCTCACAGACCATCAAGAAGAAATGTGCCAGGAATGCTAGTCTTAAAGAAGGTGTGAAAAGGAAACGTGAACCTGTCTGGCCAGAGATTGGCAGAGAAGGGCCAACGCCAACTATAAAGAAATTGAGAGGACTCAGAAAAGGGTTTGTTCATGACCCAAAAGCAGCTAATGGCAGTCGTTCTCTGCAGCCAGTGACAGCATGGAGGAAATGCAGTGCAACCCCCACTTCCAGATCCAGGGCCAAATGACTGAGCTGCTCCCAGAAATCATGCAGAACTGGCCCAGCTTCTCAGTAAGAGGGTTACTGGATCCTTCAGGAACCTCCTTGGTCTTTACATCCTGGGACTACACTGCTCTTCCAAGCATCTAAGGCCTCCTCCCCTCCCAGAGCCTGGAGCTCCTACTCTGAGCTCCTCGCAGCTGGCTGAGAAGAAGCTGCTTTGGGCTCCTTTGGGACCTCTTGTCTTCAGTGATGATTCTCTGCGCTCGGCTTTGGCAGTCTTACCTCCTCTCTGTGTGTAACTGATCCCAGTCCACTGACTCTGTCAGCACCTCTAAGGTGTACACCATGATGTGTGTGAGCCGTTAGCCAGGCAGGAACCCTCAAAGTGAGATGTGAGTTTCTTCCCAGGCCACTGAAGCTGCCTTTCTGTAGTAGGCCAGATACTTGGGCTCCACTGCTTGGAAAGCAGTGCCTTCACTAGGTGATCAGGGAGAAGGGATTCCTTAAGACTTCAAATTCATCTCCCTGCTTTCCATCTCTTCCCACATCTATTCTGCTTGTACCTGTTGAATAAACATACAGTATAAGCATAATGCTAAGTGTGTTAAGTTTCTGATCAAGTCTCATTGGCTCCTCATTTGCTACCAAATTCAAACCAAGTCACCTGCCCTGTGTCTTCTTAAGGACAACTCCAAATACCTTTTCTAGGCTTGTCTTTTACTATAAATACCCCATACTCCATCCAGCCAGAAGGATGCTTGCCATTCTCTGCAGGCAGGGAGTTTTCTTGTCTTTATTTTTCCATGCCCATTCTCACTGTCCACAACCTAAACATTCTACAAATTGCATTTCAAAGCTACCTTCTGTCTCCCTAATGGCTCCAGTCATATGTCACCTCTTCTTGCTTGACATTCTTGCCACGTGGTATTTTCCTTGTTAAATTTGGGCATAGTTTCCTCCTTATTTTAATTATGTGACCCCATGCCTCAGCCTTCTCTCTAGACTGAGCTTAGACAATGGTGGTCATATATGTTCATCTATATCACCATGTCCCAGACAGAGCCTGGAGAAAACAAGATGCTCAGAAATATTTGAGTTAATGGTGTTCCTTGTTACTGCCATATTTTTTTGGTAGATTAAGGGATGGGGGGAAGCCCTCCTGATACCTCTCACGTAATCCTAGACTCTTCAGCAAAAGAATGGATCTTAGCTGCCATTTTGTGCACTTCTGCATTTGATGATAGGCATCTCTCTTCCTGACACCTCTAGCAGGGGACAATGCCATGTAATTTTCTATTGGGAAGTTGGAAAAGTGGGACTAAATACCTGGGGCGAGACAGAAATTTTATGTACAAAAGCACCAGAGTTAGTTCAGTTGTATCTCATTGGACAGCAGTTAGTCCCTTTCAGTAGATGTTCCCAAGCCTAAGTAGCGGGAAAAGTCAAGCCTGCTAGTAATGGGGTACTAAGGCCAAAGCAACTTATCTGTCTGGCTCCCTCTCACTTGTAATCATTCTGCCCTGCGTCCTCATCCTAATAGGGGCCATCACATCTTAAGTGCCAAACATCATGGACTCAAGTTTCTTGGAATTTTATCCCAGAAATTGGGTGTCAATGAAGTATGGAAGAAGCAGCATGGTCTTTGGAGCCAGCCAGACCAAGTTCAATTTTCATTGTCTTGCTTAGTGTGATATGATTAAGAACTCTGGCTCTGGAGTTAGGCCAAACTAGGTCCAAATACTATTCCGCCATTTCCCATCTCTGTGACTTCAGACAAATTACCTAACTTCCCTGAGCCTAATATGTAAAATAAGAACAATAACACCCTCCTCACTGATTTCTCATCACAATTAAAAGAGGAAGTATCAGTTAGAATGTCTTCAGCTACAAGTAACAAAAACTCAAAATGGATGAAACAATAAGCAAAATTTATTATCTAACATAACGAGAAGGCCAGAAATAGGGAAGTTTCAAGATTGGCTAATTAATTCATTAAGGATCTTTATGCTCATTCAATCTCAACTTAGAGGCTTTCCTAGGGCCCAAGTGTCCCTGTATGTCCTTTTTGAGTGTCCTTGTTGAGTGTGCCAAACTGCAGGGCCTAACCATGTTCTAATCCTGAGTCATTTGTGTAACTAGTCAAAAGCAATTAAGTAGGTCAAGATGACCACAATGTGACTACTGTATAACCAATTACTCCCCAGGGCAAGGAGACTGGTTTATTGACTGCTTGTCAGAAAAGGTTCTGAGCCCCTGGTACAGGGTTCTTCAGTGACAGATAACCCCACTGTATGTGTAGCTGCCATTTAGGCCCAATGTATTGCTCCATGGAGTTGGACGACACAGAAGTCAACTGTCCCATGCTATAGCTCCTGCTGTTTGTAGTGCTGTGAAATGGACTCTCTTTCTCTGATCCACTGAGTCTCCTTGTCTACTTTCAGCACCTATGGAATGGGGCAAGCCAACCTGGAGTCCTGTTACTCTTTGCCATATTCTATAAGCTTGGAGTTATTCCATTACACAGTATCTCATTTTCTACTGGCAATGAGGTCATCACTGAATTCAAGGCCAATCAAGTCATACAGCAATCCCAGATTCTCATCTTTAAGGGTCAGTTCCCAGGACCACTTATGTATCAACTACCATATCAGCCAGTGTCCTGTCAATAAAGTAAATCATTCTACATCTGTGCTGTTCAATACAGTAGTCATTAACCACATGTGGCTATTTGTATTTAAATTTTTTTAATTAAACAAAATTAAAAATTCAAAACCCTGGCCCGGTTTCTCAGTTGGTTAGAATATCATCCTGACATGCCAAGGTTGTGGGTTCAATCCCTGATCAGGGCACAGACATAAATCAATCAATGAATACATAAATAAGTGGAACAACAAATATATGTTTCTCTGTTTCTAAAAATTAATTTAATTAAAAAAAATCAGTTCCTCAGTCATACTAGCCATATTTCAAAAGCTCAGTAGTTGCATCCAACTGATAGATACTATATCGGTCAACAGAATTAAACCATTTCTATCCTCATAGAACATTCTATGGGATAACACTACTCTAGATCAAGCAGAAAAGTATTTTTTTTATTATTCAGTGAGAGGAGGAGAGGCAGAGACAGATTCCCTCCTGTGACAACCCAGCAAGCCCACTAGGGGGACGATGCTCTGCCCATCAGGGCGTTGCTCCATTGCTCAATAACTGAACTCTTCTTAGTGCCTGAGGATAAAACATTTGCTGTAGTGTAGACACTCTGTGCCGGAGGTCTGTAGGCCAAAACAACAGAACTCCAGCACAGAGCGTCTAGTTCTGGGACTTCCAGTTAGGCCATTTTTCTCGAAGTGACACACCACCCGGGTTATGCTCAGTTTTTTGGTGAATTTTGACACACCAAGCTCAAAAAATTGCCCATCACTTCCCTAGGCTGCTGCTGCCACTGGAGACACCACCAAAAAGCAGGACGAAACAATGAATGACTTCTTCCCTCCACGTGCCTTCAGTCTCCTGTCAACACCTTCCATCTGGCAAGGGAGTCTACAAAAATGGAACTTGCAAGTTTCCACACTTCTGTAATACCAAAAAGGAAAAAGACTGGGATGTGTCTTAGAACAAATAGACAGGTAATGTTATCAATAATAATGTTATCAGGAGGTGACAGGGCTCCCGACCTGCAGGTTACAACCATTTCATGATTTCAAGCAACCGCCCTCTACCCTTTCTGTTCCAGCCATACGGAGTTGCTCTCAATTCTGTAAAGCCTCAGATTCTGGCTCCTCCTCAGATTTGGCACATAATGTACCCTCTGCTTGAAATACTGTTTCCTCTGCTCTTCACATAGCTGACTATTCTAGAACATTTTTTTTTACAGAGACAGAGAGTCAGAGAGAGGGATAGATAGGAGCAGACAGACAGGAATGGAGAGAGATGAGAAGCATCAATCATCAATTTTTTGTTGCCATTGCGACATCTTAGTTGTTCATTGATTGCTTTCTCATATGTGCCTTGATCACGGGCCTTCAGCAGACCGAGCAACCCCTTGCTGGAGCCAGCGACCTTGGATCCAAGCTGGTGAGCTTTTTGCTCAAACCAGATGAGCCCGCGCTCAAGCTGGCGACCCCGGGGTCTCAAACCTGGTTCTTCTGCATCCCAGTCCGACGCTCTATCCACTGCGCCACTGCCTGGTCAGGCCACATAGCTGACTATTTTCATTCTCCAGAGATCAAGTCAGATGTCACCTCTTCAGAAACACCTTCTGTGACCTTGCCAACCTGCTGAAAACAGCCTCACCCCCACCACCACCTCCTGCCCTACAATTCCCCATTATGCCACCCCATTTATTTTGTTTTTTATTGAAAATTATCTTCTGTGTTTATTATCTGCCTCCCCTTACTAGAATGTAAGTTCCAGGAAGGCAAAAGCCTTGTCCAAGTTGTCCAGTGCTGTGTTCTCAGCCTTTAGAACAGTGCCCAGCAAGAAAGAGGCACTCAGTAAATATATATTGTCTGAATAAATAGTTTCTATTTATCCTTCTGCCTGAAATCTTTCCTGTCTCTCTAGTTGGGTGAGATATTTCTGCTATGTGTTCCCATAGAAGCCATACTTCTCTCATTGTAACACTTAACGCAATTATAATTACTTGTATCTGATCTCTTGCTAAACTATAAAATTGATGAAAGCAAGTACCTATTTACCTTGTTCACAGTTGAGTCCCCAGTACTTAGCACAGTGCCTAGTACATAGTTGGAAGTGAGAAGTTACCTGACTTGGTCATGATATTGTTCTATCAAAGAGTTTGGAAGAAGATTTAGTGATGGGTATATAGAAACTAAACCAAAGAAAACAACAAGGCAACTTTTAATTCTAGGAAAAACTAAAATCTTACCAAGAATATAGATATAACCCTAAAGCTCTATACAGGTTGTCTGTGAATTATACTTATGTAGTCATAATACTTAAGAACTGTGTTCATTCTTGTAGACTATATTAGTTGTTAAAGTATTGAAATTTTTTTATAGTGGTTAGTGAATAGTAGCTACCCTGAAGCTCCCTGAGTACCACTCCTCCCACTGCCTTACTCCATGCCTTAAAGCTCCCTGAACCTTCCTAGAATCAGTCAACTAAAGAAATAATACCTTTAGCCAGGGATAATAGCTAGGGGTTCCAGAACCCTGCTAGAAAAGACAACAGCTGTTTGGCTCAGTCAGTGCTGTGCCAATCAGCAGCCTCTAGCCCCTCTGGGCACTGCCTTTGGCTCCCCCAGAAGACTTATCTCAGTCTTGCTTGCTATACCTACCTGAGTCCAACGAGCCCTGCATGGGAACCATCTGGAGACTTTTCCAGTGACCACCACCTGCTAGCCAATGGCCGGCCTGACCCACTTCCCACACATCAGCTGTTGTCCCTCAGTGTTCTACACTCTGCCAGCAAACTCAGACCTCAGCAGGAAGGACAGTGGTCCTAGAGGGGATGCTGGCATCTTAGAGAGCAAATCATTTTAATGATACTCCTGGTCATGATATGTAAATACCATGTAACAATTTAACCAAAAATTGTGATACAGTTATATTGAAGGATGGGGCAGGGAAGTGGTGTTAGAGAAATCTTCCATTGTTCGGGTTCAGATCCCGCCCTCGTCACCAAAAAAAAAATCTTCCATTGTTCAAAGTCAGTAGATGATTTCTGAACTTAAAAATCAAGAACAACAGTATAGGTATATTGCTTGGAAAACAGAAGTAAATACCAAAACAAACAGCTGAAAGAGTTGAAAGTGCCTAGTTTTCTCATAAGAGCAGGGCTTAGGGTAAGAACATATGGAGCAGAAATCAACTGTTATTTATTAAAAGCCTTAGAGAAAATTTTGACTTTTAAACTATGTACATATTACTCTTATTTATTTCTTTTTTAGGAGACTATTTCTGGAATCCCAATGAGAGATGATGGTCAAGGGTGATGGTAATGAAATAGAGGTAAGTGGGACCCAAGAATATTTTGGATGTGAATTGGTATAACTTGGGAATTGCCTTATGCAAAGAGTTAGGGAAGGTCAGAGGGAGGAATCACAAAGATTTGAGTGTGTAGCTCAGGGTAGAGGATGACGGTATCTGGAACCACGTGGATTCCAAGGGTCCCTCCAGGCACCACTCATAGCAAGAGTGACTAACTCTGCTTGGGAGAATTAGAACCAGTTCACAGAGGAAGGGTATGTGAGCTGGGTCTTGAAAAGAGTATAGAAATTCCCAGTTTCGCAGAGGGTGAACTCTAAGGTGAGAGGATGCGTTAAGGGAAGGATATTCTTATGCAAGGGTGGTGGAAAGTAATAGGAAGTACAAAGGCACAAAAGCATGGTAGCATCGCTTTGAGGGGAAAATAGTGAGTTGTCCCATATGGCTGCAGTGTGGGAGGCATGTTGGGGGAGAAAACAGTGGAAAACAAAGCAAGAAGGGGAGTTTGTGGCCAGAGCCTACAATGTAGTTATTCCAAGTGGTCCTCTCCCTCTAGCTGGTGGCAGAATAATAGGTACACACTGCTGAAAAACCATTTGGAAATATACATCAGGAGCCATTAAGATGTTTGTAATCTTTCACCTAGTGGTTCTATTCTTGGGGATTGTTCCTAAGGAAATGCATATTTAAAGAATGGAATGAGCAATAAACATTAAGATATTTATTGCACCATTATTAGAAATAGTAAAAAATTGGAAAACAACTAACATTTCCATCAGAGGAGAATACTTAAGTAAAAGATGGTACATTTATCCAATGAATAATACATATGCAGATTGGTATATCAGAATTTAGGTGGGGTTAACTGGGAGGCCTGCCAGACCCAGGGGAGGAAAGAAAGTCCAAGATGGATAAGAAGGGAAGGGTGGAAGCAGACTATATCCTAGCTTGGCCCAGCAAGGGAACAGGAAGGGGAGCAACCATTATTTATTGGGCATTTACCTTTTGATATTTGATTTAATCTTCACAGCAATCCCATGAGGGTGGCACTAATACCATACCCATTTTATAGGCAAGGACTTGAGGCTCAAAGAGATAGAGTGACTTTCCCAGGGCCAAGCTGAGATTCTAAGCCAAGTCTATGTCATGGCAGAGCTGTCAGTGCTTTTCCTCTGCACCTGGATGCCAACTGTCAGTGATGAACATGTTATCTATTGAGTTCCTGACCCTGGCATCTCTTCAGTCATGCCTGTGTGGAGAAGGGGTTGGCAGTAGCTAAATGGAAAAGGCTGTATCCTGTACTATGCACTTCTCAGCAATAAAATAGAATATATAATTATATCAGTGATGAAAGCATCCAAAAAACTTATGCTCATGGTCAGCAGCAGGAAGGGGCAAGGAGAAATGGAAACATCTGTATGAGCAGGTGTTCTTTTTCCTTTCTCTAATTTTTTGGGGTTTATGTTCTTTTTACTGTATTATTCGCACAGTAATTAACAATCTACAATAAAAAATAGAAAGACTGAGAAAACATGAGCCTCTGGGGTGGCCCATGGCCATGCTGGAGTCGCTACTGCTCCTAGCCTTCAAAGCTGTTCTGATGGCAGTACTCAAAGTTGGCTTCTAGGCAAAGCAGGGAAGGAGAGAAACCTAGTATATGACCCATGCCATGAGACTTCAGTTGTTTGTTGTCATGCTCCAGACATTGATGTCACCGCTGCATTCCTGTGAAGCTCTTACCTGGGCTGGGGAGGTGTGCCTGTGACTGGCACTTTTCAGCCCAGGGCTGCTTTGTATCTAATGTTTGTTGCTTTTCCAAGGTTCATTCACTGTTGGCTTTCCAGCCTGGGGCATGGGTTCAGCCCTGCTGGGGGAAAGATCAGTATGGGTTTCTCTCTGATTGAGGGACAGGGGCCAAGGTTACCCCAGCCAGTGATGAGAGATCGGTTTCAGAGCTAAGATCCAGTGATTTTTTCCTTTGTGGGTGCTCACATCCTATACCTCACTGGATTTTATTCTGACCACTCCTTTTAGGATTCCGTGCATTTGCCTGAGCTATTCCCTCAGTCTGGAGCCACCCTTTCTCCTGCTTCCTGACAGAGCTAAACTTGTCCATCCTTTAATACAATTTTCTTGAGGAAACATTTTCCATTCTCCTCTGGCTCCCATTGCACTCGATTTGTATCTTTCTTATGACGATTATACTTTATGCACTATGTTATAGTTATTTATTTCCATGTCTGTTTCTCCCACTAACTGGTGAGCTCCTCATGGTGGCCAAGGAACATGTCTTATACAACTCTTGATTCCCCACACAGCGTGCCCAATGTCTGGCATATGGTAGGTGCTCAGTATATGGAATAAGATTAAATCACTGTGACTGAATTCTTCCTCTTTCTGTGTCATGGACTCTCCGGGGAAGCTGTTAAAATTGTAGGCAGATGACCAACTGGTTCTATATCTATTTCTTTCCTGTATATTTTGAAGAGGCAGGAAGAGGCAAGGAGAAATGGAAACATCTGTATGCAGGAAGAGGAAGAGAATTAAATCTAGCTGTGGATTCTTATTCCAGAGCTTTCAGCCAGGGCTTCTTAAAGGCTATAATAATATGGATAATAACTAACATGTGCAAAGATTCTTACTTACACATTCACACACATTAACTCTGCTGGGTCTCACCAGGACTCTAGGCAGTAGTAATGGGCTCATCCCAGTGTTATAGCTCCGGAAACCAAGGCTTAGAAAAAATGAAGTGATTTGCTCAAGATTACATCAACTTAAAGTATAGTTGGGACTCAAACCTGAATCTGTTGACTCTAAATCCCATGCTTTGGGGGATTGCAGGGGTGACAAGAACACACACCTCCTCCCCTTCATAATAAATATTTGCAGAATGCAGGAAGGAAATCATGATTTAACCCTTGATAAAGTGCATTTCCATCAGGCCCCAGTTGTTACTCTCTTGAGCATCAATATATTCCTTAAGGGGTCTACCTCTTCAAGGATAAGAACCATCCTTTTCCATTATTTCTCTCCCCAAAGCTCAGGTGTCTATCTAGCCTCACACTTTTTCTGGATCTTGGTTTCTATGTCTAGAAAACAAGGAGGCTGAGCTAGAAATTTAAATTGGGTCACATTTCTTCCAGCGCCCAGTATAGAACCGGGCCCACAGTTTCCATCACTCTCCCAGTGGATGACTCCCAGCTCCAACACTAGAGGCCTCTGGGACTCCAGTTGACATGATGGAGTGTGTACCATGCACGGTGCAGCCTTGTTTGAGGCTGGCTGCGGAAACTGAGCCTCCTCCAGACAGCAGGGCTGCTCCGCTCACGCGGATCAAGTTGGGAGCCTCATTAGTCATGTCAGATGACATAGTTAACACTTGGGGCCAGCACAGCCAGTTCATCAAAAGCGCCTATGTGCCTGGCTCCATGGCTGCAGCTGAGGAACTACTGTATGTGGAGCAGGCAGCACATCAGAGGAGCAGCGTCAGAGTGCTTCCAAATTGGTTTTGATTAATTGCATAGACATGTCTTTAATTGGTGCCAGGGCAGCGGCCAGAGAACTTATGGGAAAGCAGGATGTTATGCTTTCATTCCCTGAAGTCCCATAAAGCATGAAAGATGAGGAACAGAATCACTGTTCGTTGAAAATTTATCAACCATGTAGACCCAGAAAACACAAATAACTATCTGAATCAAAACCTAACCTCATTTTCCCAAATCATTGAAAACATGCATGTTCCCCTGAGATGTACAACTGAGCAAAAGGTGTGATTTCTAAGAAATGAGTGTTTTACTGTGGAGATGGCACACTCACTTACCTAGACCAGAGAAGAGGTATTTGGGAAGTCCCCTTCCCTCAAAAACATTTCTCCCTCTAGCCCATCACCATCCCTTAAACAGATATCAGAGGCTGATTCACTTTGGTGGGAGCATCCATTTACATGTTTATACTTTCCACTCCTTGGATGTTTAAGACACATGTACTGAATGTGTACAAATACAAAGCACAGTTTGGGTGTTGTGTGGATATAGAATGGAGCGAAGTTCAGACCCTTGCTTCAGGAAAATGATTATCTAGGAGAAAAGAGAGGACAGGTCCACAGATTAATTAATGCAGAATGGGTGCATAACATAGAAGATGAAGCATTGGGGTTTTTTTTAAGGCTAAAACCAGGCATACTAAATGCCGAATTGAGGAGGAGAATTTTGATTTAATTTTTTGTTCCATTTTTTAAAATTAAGTTTTAATATGTTAACATGGATTCAAGTGTCTTACTCAATATAACACCCTCACTCCCCAACAATGTGCCCCCATTATACCTCATTTGTCCCCCACCCTTCCCCCTGGGATTTGCTGTCCTGTTATCTGTATCTCTGTGTTATGTGTATATAATTTCACTAATCCCTTCACCTTTTCTGATCCCGTCCCCGTATCCCCCTTCCCTCTGACAGGTGTCCCTCTGTTCCCTCTGACCCCACCTCTGCCTCTATTCTGTTCCTCAGTTCACTGTGTTCATTAGATTACACATATAAGTGAGATCCTATGATATTTGTCTTTCTCTGCCTGGCTTATTTCACTTAGCATAATAATCTCCAGATCCATCCATGCAATCGCAAAAGGTAAGATTTTCTTCTTTTTCACAGCCATGTAGTATTCCATTGTGTAAATGTACCACAGCTTTTTTATCCATTCATCCACTGATGGCCACTTGGGTGGTTTCCAGATCTTGGTTATTGTAAACAAAACAATCCTACAATAAACATAAGGGTACATATCTTCTTTTGAATCAGTGTTTTGGGATTCTTAGGATATATTCCTGTCTACGGCCATACCACCCTGAACACACTCAATCTCATCTGATCTCAGAAGGATATATTTCTAAAAGTAGGATAGCTGGGTCAAAAGGCAGTTCCATTTTTAATTTTTTCAGGAAACACCATACTGTTTTCCACAGTGGCTGCACAAGTCTGCATTCCCACCAGCAGTGGAGGAGGGTTCCTTCTTCTCCATATCCTCGCCAGCACTTGTGTGTTGATTTGTTAATGAGCACCATTCTGACAAGTGTGAAGTGGTATCTCATTGTGGTTTTAATTTGCATTTCTCTAGTGATTAGTGATGTTGAGCATTTTTTCATATGCCTATTGGCCATCTGTATGTCCTCTTTGGAGAAATTTCTATTCATTTCCTTTGCCCATTTTTTGATTGGTGTTGAGTTTTATAAGTTCTTTATAAATTTTGGTTATTAACCCCTTATCAGACGTGCTGTCGAATATGTTCTCCCATTGTGTGGTTTGTCTTTTTATTCTGTTCTTATTGTCTTTAGCTGTGCAAAAACTTTTTAGTTTGATATAGTCCCATTTGTTTATCTTGCTTTTTATATCATTTGCCCGTGGAGATAAATCGGCAAATATATTGCTGCTACAGATGTCGGAAAGCTTGCTGCCTATGTTTTCTTCTAAGATGCTTAGAGTTTCACGGCTTATGTTTAACTCTTTAATCCATTTTGAATTTGTTTTTGTGAATGGTGTAAGTTGATGGTCAAGTTTCATTTTTTTGCAGGTAGATGTCCAATTTTCCCAGCACCATTTGTTAAAGAGGCTGTCTTTACTCCACTGTATGTTCTTTCCTCCTTTGTCAAATATCAGTTGTCCATAAAGCTGTAGGTTTATTTCTGGGTTCTCTGTTCTGTTCCATTGATCAATGTGCCTGTTCTTATGCCAGTACCAGGCTGTCTTGAGTATAATGGCCTTGTAGTAAACCTTGATATCTAGAAGAGTGATACCTCCTGCTTTATTTTTTCTTTTTAAGATTGCTGAGACTATTCGTGTTCTTTTTTGGTTCCATATAAATTTTTGGAATATGTTTTCTATATCTTTGAAGTATGTCATTGGTATTTTAATTGGTATTGCATTGAATTTATAAATTGCTTTGGGTAATATAGACATTTTAATGATGTTTATTCTTCCTAGCCATGAGCACGGTATATGCTTCCACTTGTTTGTATCTTCCTTGATTTCTTTTATCAATGTTTTATAATTTTCCGAGTACAAGTCCTTAACCTCCTTGGTTAAATTAATTCCTAGGTATTTTATTGTTTTGGCTGCAATAGTGAAGGGTATTGTTTCCTTAATTTCTTTTGCTGACAGGTCATTGTTGGTATATAGAAATGCCTCTGATTTCTGTGTATTAATTTTATATCCTGCCACCTTGTTGAATTCATTTATAGGTCCAGTAGTTTTTGACTGAGACTTTAGGGTTTTCTATATACAATATCATATCATCTGCAAATAGTGACAGTTTTACTTCTTCTTTTCCAATTTGGATGCCTTTTATTTCTTCTTCTTGTCTGATTGCTATAGCTAGGACTTCCAGAACTATGTTGAATAAGAGTGTTGAAAGTGGACAACCCTGCCTGGTTCCTGATCTTAAGTGGATTGCTTTTAATTTTTGTCATTTAGTATGATGTTTGCTGTGGGTTTGTCATAGATGGCCTTGATCATGTTAAGGAATGTTCCCTGTATTCCCACTTTACTGAGAGTTTTGAGCATGAATGGGTGCTGGATTTTATCAAATGCCTTTTCTGCATCTATTGAAATTATCATGTGATTTTTGTCCTTCCTTTTGTTTATGTGATGAATCACATTGATTGATTTGCAAATATTGAACCAGCCTTGCCTCTCCAGAATAAATCCCACTTGATCATGGAATATGATTTTTTTCATATATTGCTGGATCCGGTTGGCTAATATTTTGTTGAGAATTTTAGCGTCTAAATTCATCAGGGATATAGGCCTATAATTTTCTTTCTTTGTGTTGTCTTTGCCCGGTTTTGGGATCAGAATTATGCTCGCCTCATAAAAGGAGTTTGGAAGTCTTCCTTCCTCTTGAATTTTTTGGAATAGCTCGAGGAGGATAGGATTTAGTTCTTCTTTGAATTTTTGATAGAATTCACTTGTGAAGCCATCAGGCCCAGGACATTTCTTTTTTGGGAGTTTTTTGATAACTGTTTCGATCTCATTTGTTGTAATTGGTCTGTTTAGGTATTCTGATTCTTCCAGATTGATTTTTGGAAGTTTATATGATTGAAGAAATGTGTCCATTTCACCTAGATTGTCTAATTTTTTGGCATAGAGTTCTTCATAGTATTTTCTTACAATGCTTTGTATTTCTGTTGTGTCAGTTGTTATTTCTCCACTGTCCTTTCTAATTTTATTTATTTGAGTCCTCTCTCTTTTTTTCTTGGTGAGTCTAGTTAAAGGTTCATCAATCTTGTTTACCTTTTCAAAGAACCAGCTTCTGGTGTCATTGATCCTCTGTATTGTTTCTTTAACCTCTATGTCATTTATTTCTGCTCTGCTCTTTATTATTTCCTTCCTTCTACTTGTCCTGAGTTTTATTTGTTGTTGTTTTTCTAGTTCTTTTAGCTGCAGGGTCAGGATGCTTATTTGAGCTTTTTCTAGCTTCTTATGATATGCCTGTAGTGCAATGAACTTCCCTCTCAGAACTGCTTTTGCTGTGTCCCATAAATTTTGAGTTGATGTATGCTCATTATCATTTGTTTCTAGAAACATTTTTATTTCTTCTTTGATCTCATTGTTAATCCATTCATTATTTAATATCATGCTATTTAGTTTCCATGTGTTTGAGTATTTTTCAGTTTTTCTTTTGTGGTTAATTTCTAGTTTCATGGCATTGTGATCAGAGAAAATGCTTGATATGATTTCAATCTTTTTAAATTTATTGAGACCATTTTTGTGTCCTAACATGTGGTATATCCTAGAAAACATACCATGAGTGCTTGAGAAGAATGTATATTCTACTGCTTTAGGGTAAAAAGTTCTGAAGATATTTGTTAAATCAAGTTGATCTAGTGTATCCTTTAAGTCTGCTGTTTTTTTTATTAATTTTCTTTCTTGTGGATCTATCCAGTGTTGTTTGTGGGGTATTGAAATCCCCTACTATGATAGTATTGCTGTTAATCTCGCCCTTTATATCCATCAAAGTCTGCTTTATGTATGTCGGGGCTCCTATATTTGTTGCGTAGATATTTATAATAGTTATATCTTCCTGTTGAATTGTTCCCTTTATCATTATGTAGTGTTCTTTATCTCTTACTACAGCCTTTGTTTTAAAGTCCATTTTGTCAGATATAAGTACTGCTTCCCCGGCTTTTTTTCATTTCCATTTGCATGAAATATTTTTTTCCATTCTTTTACCTTCAGTCTATGTGCATCTTTTGTTTTAAGGTGTGTTTCTTGTAGACAGCATATGTATGGGTCCTGTTTCTTTATCCACGCAGCTACCCTATGTCTTTTGATTGGATCATTTAATCCATTTACATTTAAGGTTATTATTGATATGTAGTTGTTTATTGCCATTTTATTCTTTAAAGCTGTATATATATATTTTTGCTATATTCTTTCCTCCCTTTGAACTGTTCACAACAGGCCCCTTGGCATCTCCTGCAAAATTGAGAATTGGCTTGGTTTTCATGAATTCCCTGAGGTTTTCTTTGTCTGGGAAGCTTTTTATTTCTCCTTCTATTTTAAACGTTAGCCTTGCTGGATAGAGTAGTCCTCTTGGTTGTAGGTTCTTGTTCTGCATTACTTTGATTATATCTTGCCATTCCCTTCTAGCCTCAAGTGTTTCTGTTGAGAAGTCCGATGTCATCCTTGTGGGGGCTCCTTTGTAGGTGATAGCCTTTTTTTCTCTAGCAGCTTTTAAGATTTTTTCTTTATCCATTAGCTTTGGTATTTTCACTATGATGTGTCTTGGTGTAGATCTTTTTGGGTTTCTCTTTAATGGAGTTCTGTGTGCTTCTTGAACATGTGGAATGTTTCCCAGCCTTAATTTAGGGAAGTTTTCTGCTATGATTTGAATGAACAAAGTTTCCATTTCCTGTCCTCTTTCCTCTTTTTCAGGCACCCCTATGATGTGAATGTTGTTTCTCTTCATGTTGTCACAGAGCTCCTTTAGAGTTTCCTCACATTTTTTGAGTCTCTTTTCCTTTTCCTTCTCTGCTTCTGTGCCTTTGTTTATTGTGTCCCTTAACTCGCTTGTTCGATCCTCAGCATGATTCATCCTGCTTTTAATTCCTTCCATTGTGGTCTTCAGTTCTGATACTGTATTTGTCATTTCTGTCTGATTCTTTTTTATTATTTCAATTTCATTTTTTATACTTGTTATCTCTTTATTTAGGTGTTCATAATGACTATCCATTTTTGCTCTAATTTCTTTGAACATCCTAACTATCATTATTCTAAATTCTGCTTCTGGTAGTTGGGTTATATCTGGTTCATTCAGGTCCTTCTCTGGGGATTTCTCTTGACTCATTTGGTTTGCATTTCTCTGCCTGCCCATTTTATTGTGTATAAGCAAGTTGTGGCCACTGAAGTCCAGTAGGTGTTGCCTTTGTGTTCTCTAGGTGTGGTCTATCTGCAGGCCCGCCACCCCCTCTGCCACTGCCTAGGATGGTTGGGTATGGACATTGCCAGCGTCAGCCTACTGCAGCTGTTGCTGTGATTTGCACCTCTCCTCCACGGGAGGGGCTGTCATTCAAGCCACAAGCCTCAGCACCAAGGGCAGAGGTGAGCGCCTTTGCTCAGCTGTGGACCCAGCCTGTTTCCAGAAGGCTTACGCCCAGCACCCGCAGTCAGAGCCTGCTTGCCACAGTTTTGCGGGTTGGGCGGGGCTTTTGACGTGCTCTCAGCTGTGAGCCTTTGCCCGTCCAGAATTTAGCCCCGCCCTTGAGGCCAGGGCCCTCCTGCGCAGGGTCGCAAACCGCAGTTTATTGGTCCGGGCGTGTTTGCTGGCGTGAGCTCAGCTGCTAGCTTCCGATCATCCGGGACTCTACCCTGCCCCCGGAGCCCGCTCGTGCACATAGGATGTCAAACCGCGGTTTCTCTGGCCGGGCAGGGCTGGCAGCGTGAGCTCAGACACGAGCCCCTCCTTTCCCCTGGTCCTAGCCCCGTCCCCGCGGTCAGGGCTGGTTTGTGCAGGGTCGCAGAGCAGATCTCTGCCGGTACCTGGCCTCCCGTTTTTTTCCCACAGGTGGGGTTACAGGTGGGCCCGCAGCTGCCAGACCGCTTTCGCGCGTCCCCTCCACCCCTGCTGGGCTAGACTGAGCTCACATTGGTTGTGCCTCTGCCCACGCCGACAGGACCGCGTTTCAGTGTCCTGCCGCCACCATCCCTTCAGCAACCCTCAGAGAAATGGAAGTGCCCTAAGTCTCCACACTGTAGACAGTCCTGGGAGCTCCCTCCCTCTAAGCGGCTTCTGCTCTAATTGCCGCGGGAGAGCTTGTTTGGCTAGTGTCCTGTCTCCCTTTGCTGGTATTGCTAGTTCCAGGGGAAATATTCGTTTTCAATTAGGGAAATGACTTAGTCCAGGGGTCAAGGTGGCTGTCCCTCAGAGTGTCCCCGTGCCTTCAGTCCACACTCTGTTCCCGCTGCTCTGTTCCTCTCCTCTGTCCCCATTCCCCGGAGCCCCGGGTGCGTGGTTGTGAGAGAGGTTTTCTGCGCTGTCCCTTTAAAAAGAATCTTGGGTCTGAGAAAACTGTCTCTTTTTCACAAACAGTATCCTCACTTGTTTCACAGCTCAATTCTGTCCAAACGCCTCTTCTAGGCTCTGGGACTGAAGATTGGGGCTTGGTTCCTGGGACCCAGGTCCCTCCCTCTCCGCCAAACTGTCCTCCCATCACGCGGGTCTCTCTGGGTTGCCGTTTGCTCCGGGGAGCTGGGCAGCCCTCTTCGCGTTTTCGCTATTCCTACCAGTCTCAATGTGGCTTCTGCAGTGTTCCTTGGTTGAAGAGTCCACTTCGTTTAGTTCAAAGTTGGTTTATCCAGATGATGGTTCTTAAAATTGAGTTATAATCCACTTTGGTTCTGGGAGTTGAAAGTTGGTACGTCTGCCTACTCCATCGCCATCTTCGTTCCCCCTAGTTTTAAAGTTTTTTATAAATTTTTGCTATTAACCCCTTATCAGACATATCAGTGAATATGTTCTCCCATTGTGTGGGTTGTCTTTTAATTTTGTTAAAGGTATCTTTTGCTGTGCAAAAGCTTTGTAACTTGATATAGTCCCATTTGTTTATTTTGTCCTATATTTCACTTGCCTGTGGAGATAATATTGGCAAAAATATTGCTACAAGAGATATCAGAGAGTTTACTGCCTATGTTTTCTTCCAAGATTTGTATGGTTTTGCAACTTATATTTAAGTCTTTATCCATTTTGAGTTTATTTTTCTTAATGGTGTAAGTTGGTGCTCTAGTTTAATTTTTTTGCATGTATGTACCTGTACAATTTTACCAACACCATTTATTAAAGAGACTGTCTTAACTCAATTGTATACTCTTGCCTCCTTTGTCAAAACAAATATATATCAATTAACCATAAAGGCATGGGTTTATTTCTGAGTTCTATGTTCTGTTCCATTGATCTGTATGATGTTCTTATGCCAATACCAAGCTGTTTTGATTACAATGGCTTTCTAGTATAACTTAATATCAGGAAGTGTGATACCTCCCACTTTGTTCTTCGTTTTCAAGATTGCTGAGGCTACTTGTGTTCTTTTTTGGTTTCATCTAAATATCTTGAATATTTTTTCTAGATCTGTGAAAGTATACCATTATTATTTTAATAAAAATTGCATTGATTCAATAGATTGCTTTGGATAGTATAGACATTTTAATGATGTTCATTCTTCTTATCCATGAACATGGTATATGCTTCCATTTGTTTGTATCTTCCTTAATTTCTTTTTCCAATATCTTATAATTTTCTGAGTACAAGTCTTTTACCTCCTTGGTTAAGTTTATTCCTTGGTGCTTTATTATTTTTTTTTGTTGCAATAGTGAAAGGGATTGTTTCCTTAATTTCTCTTTCTGACAGTTTATTGTTGGTGTATAAAAATTCAACTGATTTCTGAATATTAATTTTATATCCTGCCACCTTGCCAAATTCATTTATCAGGTCTAGTAGTTTTTTGACTGAGACTTTAGGGCCGTGATGGCGAACCTATGACACGCATGTCAGAACTGACACGTGTAGTCATTTTCAATCACATATGCCGCATACCAGAGAAATTTGGGGCCTCATGCCGAGAAGGATGTTTCATCCTCGGCTCCTGCATGGCCAGGTGCAGTAGCCGAGGATAAAACATTTGCTGTAGTGTAGACATTCTGTGCCAGAGGTCTGTAGGCCAAAACAACAGAACTCCGGCACAGAGCGTCTAGTTCTGGGACTTCCGGTTAGGTCGTTTTTCTCGAAGTGACACACCACCCAAGTTATGTTCAGTTTTTTGGTGACTTTTGACACACCAAGCTCAAAAGATTGCCCATCACTGCTTTAGGGTTTTCTATGTATTTTGTCATCAGCAAATAATGACAGTTTTACTTCTTTCCTAATTTGAATGCCTTTTATTTCTTTTTGTTATTTGATTGCTGTGGCTAGGACTTCCAGAACTATGTTGAATAAGAGGGGTTAAAGGGGGCACCCCAGCTTGTTTCTGATCTTAAAGGGGTTGTTTTTAATTTTTGCCCATTGAGTATAATGTTGGCTGTTGATTTGTCATACATGGCCCTTATTAGGTATGTTCCCTCTATTCCCACTTTGCTCAGAGTTTTTATTATAAATGGGTGTTGGATTTTATCAAATGCTTTTTCTGTATCTATTGATACAACCATGTGACTTTTATCCTTCATTTTGTTTTCTGGTTTTTGTTTAAAGGAAGTTTTATATATATAAAGATTTTATTTATTCATTTTTTTAGAGAGAAGAGCAAGAATACTCGTGCGAGAGAAAGACAGAGGGGGGGGGAGCAGGAAGCATCAACTCCTATATGTGCCTTGACCAGGTATTCCCAGGGTTTCTATCCTTCATTTTGTTTATGTGATGAATCATATTTATTGACTTGTGAATATTTTACCAGCCTTGCCTTCCCGAGGTAAATCCCACTTGATCATGATGTATGATCTTTCTAATGTATTGCTGGATCTGGTTTGCTAATATTTTGTTGAGAATTTTAGTATCTATGTTCATCAGGGATATTGGTCTATAGTTTTTTTTCTTTGTAGTGTCTTTACCTGGTTTTGGAATGAGGATAATGCTTGCATCATAAAATGAGCTTGGAGTTGTCCCTCCCCTTGAATATTTTGGAATAGCTTGACAAGAATAACTGTTAGTTCTTTTTTGAACATTTGGTAAAATTTGCCTGTTAAGTCATCCAGTCCAGGACTTTTGTTTGCTGGGAGTTTTTTGGTAAGTGTTTCTATTTCACTAGTAATCCGTCTGTTTAGGTTTTCTGATTCTTTCAGATTGAGTTTTGGAGGATTGTATATTTCTAGAAATTTATCCATTTCACTTAGGTTGTCCAATTTTTTGGCACATAGATCTTTATGGTATAGTATTTTCTTACAATTCTTTGTATTTCTGTGGTGTCAGTTGTTACTTCTCCATTTTCATTTCTAATTTTATTTAGTTGGGTCCTCTCTCTTTTTTTTTTTTCTTGATGAGTCTGGTTAAAAGTTCATCAATCTTATTTGCCTTTTCTAAGAACCAACTCTTAGTTTCATTGATCTTTTGTAGTGGTTTTTTTTAAGCCTCTATGTCATTTATTTCCACTATAATCTTTATTATTTTCTTCTACTTCCTCTGGGCTTTATTTGTTGTTCTTTTTCTAGGTCCTTTAGGTGCAGGGTTAGGTTGTTTTTGAGCCTTTTCTTGCTACTTAAGGTATGCCTGTAATGCTATAAACTTCCCTCTCATGATTGCTTTTGCTGTGTCCCATAGATTTTGAATTGTTGTACTTTCACTTACATTTTTTTCAAAGAAATTTTTTATTTCTTACTTGATCTCATTGTTAACTCATTTGTTATTTAATGACATGCTGTTTAGCCTCCAAGTGTTTGAATGTTTTTTAATTTTTCTATTGTAGTTGATTTCTAGTTTCATGCCATTGTGATCAGAGAAGATGCTTGATTTGATTTCAATCTTCTTAAATTTATTGAGACCTGTTTTGTGTCCCAACGTGGGCTATCCTAAAAAGGGTACCATGAGCACTTGAAAAATAAAATATATTCTGCTGCTTTGGGGAGAAATGTACTGAAGATATCAATTTAAATCCAGTTGGTCTAGTGTGTCATTTAAGGCCACTGTTTCTTTGTTAATTTTCTGTTTGGAGGATCTATCCTATCCATTGATGTTAATAGGGTATTAAAATCCCCTACTATTATAGTATTGCTGTCAATCACACCTGTTATTTCCATGAAAATCTGCTTTATATATTTAGATGATCCTATATTAGGTGCATAAATATTTACAATGGTTATATCCTCCTGTTGGATTGTTCCCTTTATCATTATGTAGTGACCTTCTTTATCCTTTACTATAGCCTTTGTTTGAAAGGCTACTTTGTCAGATATAAGTACTGCTACCCCAGCTTTCTTCTTTTCATTTCCATTTGCATGAAATACTTTTTTCTATCCCTTCACTTTCAGTCTATGTGTATCTTTTGTTCTGAGATGGATCTCTTATAGACAGCATATATATGGGTCCTGTTTTATCCACACAGCTACCCTGTATTTTGATTGAAGCATTCAATCCATTTACGTTTAAGGTTATTATTGATACGTACTTATTTATTGCCATTTTATTCTTTAAACCTATAATTCTCTTTCTCTTGATTTCTTTTTTTCTTTGCTTTTTTTTAATAGCAGGCCCTTTAACATTTCTTGCAGTACTGGTTTGTTTTTAATTAATTCCTTGAGTCGTTTTTGTCTGAGAAACATTTTATTTCTCTTTTAATTTTAAATGATAGCCTGACCAAGTGGTGGCGCAGTGAATAGAGCGTCGGACTGGGACGTGGAGAACCCAGGTTGGAGACCCCAATGTTGCCAGCTTGAGCACAGGCCCATCTGGCTTGTGCAAAAGCTCATCAGCTTGGACCCAAGGTTGCTGCCTCAAGCAAGGAGTTGCTCAGTCTGACTGAAGGCCCACGGTCAAGGCACATATGAGAAAGCAATCAATGAACAACTAAAGTGTCACAACAAAAAACTGATGATTGATGCTTCTCATCTCTCTCCATTCCTGTCTGTCCCTGTCTATCCCTTTCTCTGACTCTCTCTCTCTCTGTCCCTGTAAAAAAAAAAAAAAAAAAAAAATTAAATGATAGTTTTCTGGATAAAATAGTCTTGGTTGTAGGTTCTTGTTTGCATCACTTTGAATATTTCTTGCCAATCCCTCTGGCCTGAAATGTTTCTATTGAGAACTTAGAAGTCATCCTTATAGGGGATCCTCTATAGGTAATTAACTGCTTTTCTCAAAGTTTTTAGTATTTTTTCTTTGTCTTTTAACTTTGCATTTTAATTTTGATGTGTCTTGGTGTAGACCTCATTGAGTTCATCTTTAATGGGACTCTCTGTGCTTCTTGAACTTGTGTGACTTTTTCCATCATCAATTTAGGGAAATTTTCAGCTATGATTTCTTTAAACAGGTTCTCTATCCCTTGTTCATTCTGTTCTCCTTCAGGAACCCCTATGATGTTGATATTGTTTCTCTTCATGTTGTCACAGAGGTCTCTTAGAGTTTCTTCAGTCTTTTTGAGCCTCTTTTCTTTTTGTTGCTCTGCTTCTGTGCTTATATTTATCTTGTCTTCTAAATTGCTGATTCTATCCTCTACTTCATCCACCCTGCTATTAATTTCTTCTAGTGCAGTCTTCATTTCTGATATTATATTTGTCATTTCTGACTGGTTCTTTTTTATTATTTCAATATCCTTTTTGATTCTTGCTATCTCTTTGTTAAGTTCTCATTATGATCATTCATTGTTGCTCTAAGATCCTTGAGCATCCTAATAATCATTATTTTAAACTCTGCATCTGGTAGTTTGGTTACTTCCATTTCATTTAATTCTTTAACTGGAAATTTCTCTTGTTGATTTATTTGGGTCATATTTCTTTGTCTTCCCATTTTTTTCTGTGTATTAGGTATTGCTGTCTGACTTTGAAATTTGTTGTGGTATCTTTATGAAGAAGATGGGTTCAGTGATACTGACCTCTAGGCCACCTGAGTTCCTTGCTCTAGGAATGCTTCTCAAGGGTAATATTTACCCTTCTGTTGTATGTGAGTATTGAATGCAGTTGGTCTTTCTTGAGTGCAGTTATGCCTTCAGGTTGGCTGGCTCTAAGGGTCAACCTTGGTCATGTGTATTATATACTGTGCAGTGTCAGTCCTGTTGGGCATATTTATTCTCTAGTGTCTGGTGCCTGCTGGACTCCTCCTTTGGGTGTGCTGCTTGTGTGGATAGTTGAACCTGTTACAGGAAGCGACCCGATGGAGGATGGACACTTAGATAACTCAATCAATAAAGGAAGGAGAATTTATTAAGCTGGTGGAGCACATAGGATTTGTAGCTCCAAAACATGGGCTCCCCAAAGTTGATTTTCTTACAGGTTATATACCTTTACAGTATCTAAGCAATGTGCATGTGATTTCTTTGTTTTAGGTTTCCCAGGACTCAAGGAGAGGGGAGGGAAAGTTTCAGTGGGGTAAACAAGGGGAAAGGGGTTTTCAGATCACTGGTCATAGTTACATACAGATCCTGCTATTTTTGTTTTGTATTGTAACTATGGGATATAGAGAATTTATCACTGGCTGACTCAGTTAACCCAGCTGGCTCCTTTCCCTTGTATTCTTTTCATTTCTTCCTTGTCAGGGAAGAGGGGGTCTTCCTCTCCTTCCACAAGCCTAGTGTAGGTGCTATCTGGCACCCACTACTGGTTTTGTTGGTTCTGGGTCTTCTTGGGTGGGCATCAGCTGTTTTTTGTAATCTGCCCTGGGCTGCCTGTATGCATCTACTGCTCATTTAGCTGTTTGTATCTGTGTTTTCCGTGCCTGGGCAGTGTGGGCGGGGCTAACCTGTATCTAAGGATCAGCTTTCTCTTGCTTAGAGATGACCATAGCTCCATAAAAGCTCTAAGCTTCATAAGATTTGCCTCCACTTTTCAGCTGCTCCACCTCCTCTTGAAGCTGCCTGGTATTGCCACAGAGTCTTCTGTAGAAAGACTGTAGTGTTGGCTCAGACTGGCTTCACCCTACCAACCCCTCTACAGGTTTCAACCTTGAGGTATTAAGGCAGCTGAGGTTGGGAATACAATGTTAGTAGCACCCCCTATTTCCAGGGTCTCTTGGTCAGAAGCTTAGAATGGAAAAGTGGCCCTTACTCCAGAGGCTAATCCCTCAGACACTGCTAAATACTCCAATTCTATTTCTCCCCAGTGAGGTGAGCAGCAGGTTCAGATTGGGTGGGGCCAACAGTCCCCCCTACAGAAGTTCTTCTAGCTGTGGAGCCCCTGGTCTCAGGGAAGAAGACTGAGAGAGTCCTTCCTGGGGGCTGACTATGCTACCCCAGAAAGTGTATAAACCTCTCAACTGATCCCAACAATAAGCTCATGGGGACCCACACTTTAAATGTCCATGCTCCAAACCTCTTTCCTTTCTCCCTGTGGAACCTAGCCCAGCGGGGCAGGATATCCAGCACCTGGGCTGGCCAACTGTGAAGCTCCACCTTGTCCAATGCACATGAGCTGCTGTGCCAGTGCTGACCACAGAGAGCGGAACTCACCTCAACTGGGCCTGGTGTCGAATGAGCCTTCTCTTAGGACACACCGCCAGCAAGGGTTGTTAGGTCCTAAACTGATGCTCTCTGCAGCTAGCTGCTGAATGTGCCAGCCCTTGGCCTCCCTGGAGGAAACATAGTTCAGACCAGTGCCTGTGACTGGCCCTCAGCACCCCTCTTAGAGCTACAAGCAATCCAGAGTTTGTGGCTGCCTTTGCTGGACCCAAGTGCATATGCAAATACCAAACTGCACACCTAGGCTGGCTTTTACCCACTCTGGCCTGGAAGAAAGCCCACAAAAGGCCAAGGTTCTCTGAGCTCTGCCTATATAGCCTCTGTCTGTATGTTGGTTGCTTATTGGACTTGGACTATGAAAAAAACCTCTGGTAGAGTCTACAGCCTAGGGCAATTAAGGGATAAGGAAGGGTGGTGGGTGTGGCTCCCCTCCTAGGCCCCAGGTGTATGTCTGTCCAGACTTTTTTCACAGACCTCAGTAAGGTGTGGCCCCTAGGAGTCCAGTGGGTGTGACCTCTGAAACCCAGAAATGTAGTCTGCCCTCCCTCTGGACAGTTTCTACTGAATCTCCTGTGAGGCAAAAGCACCAGTCATAGACCCAGTAGCCTGAAGGGGGAAAGCTCCAGCCTTAACACCAGAAAACTGAGTCCCTCATGCCCCCCTGCTTCGTGGCTTCTCAGACTGGCCCAGTCTCCATAAGGTGGGGCAAGAGAGATTCCTAGGGTGTGGCAGTTGCTTTCCCCTAGGCTTCGTGGCTTCTCAGACTGGCCCAGTCTCCATAAGGTGGGGCAAGAGAGATTCCTAGGGTGTGGCAGTTGCTTTCCCCTTCATGGAAGGGACTGCTCCACACAAGAAAGGTGGCAGCTGCAGTATTGGAGAATGACTCAGCACAGAGGTTCTGGTGGCTGTCCCCACGGTGTCTCTCCCTGGGCCTCCAACTTCACACTCCCCTCATGCAACTCTCAGCTTTCCCCTGGATAAGTGGCTGTGAACAAGATTTTCTGTGCTGACCCTTTAAGATGGAGTTTGTATTTCAAGAGCTCTTGTCATTTTTTTGCAGACAGAAAACTGGCTCTTTTTTTTGCCATCAAGTGCTATGTGGATACCTCTTTTAGGTTCTGGGGCTCTAGGCTGGAGTGCCTGGCCTGGGACATAGGACCCACACCTCTCAGGGCAAACCGCCATGCAGTGAGAGTCCCAGCCACCCCTCGCTCCTGGGAGCGGGGCAACCCTTTTTGCATCTCTGCCCTTCCTACCAGTCTCAGTGAGTCTCGGTGTGGCTTCTTCTGTGATTTTTGGTTAGGTTATAGACTCCTCTTCATTGAATCCAAAGTTGGTTTTTCAAGATGATTGTTCTTAAGTTATAATCCAATTTGGTCCTGGGAGGTGGCAGTTGGAACGTCCACCTTCTCTGTCACCATCTTGGGATTTGTGTCAAGAGAACCTGGGTTCAAATCCAGCTCTGATTCTCATTACTGAGACATCTCAGAAGTCACTTTGATTCTCTAAGCTTTAACTACAGAATAAGATAACACTGCCACGGTGGTCAAGAGGCCTACTGTTGTAAAGTACCATACCCCAGATTCTGCAAAGTACCGTACTTCACTTCAGCGGATTTACGTAGAGACACCAAGTCCAGATGAGTTTTGAAAGGTTTTATTAAAGGAGGAGATTTATTAAATATGCCGGCCACATATGGCTGACATGGGGCATTTGCAGATCCAAATCGTGCGCGCCAAGTATATTTCAGAGGCTGGTTATATACCCTTTGACTACATACAGGTTGGGGGGGGGGCATGACAGCATGACACAATCATTAACGAGATTATAACATTTGTCTAGGGGATTTACAAAAAAGGTCAAAACCTTCAAGGTAATACAATCAGAGACATTCATAAACCTTTTAGTATCTATTTCTCCTCCTTTGCCTAAAAGTACACATTAATCTCAAGATTCCAGGAAGGGAGGGAGAGCTAAAATCAGTGTAGGGTGGTATGTAAATTTTGTCTCTTATTGAAAGGGAAGGGAGTTCTTCAGATAACCTTAATCCTTTCAGAGAAATAAAATCAAATGACCCTAGTTGTCCTTGTAAGTCAGGAGACTTCTATATTCTTTTTCCTCCATTTTCCAAAGAAAGGACAAGACAGAAAGACTGACTTTTTCTTTTAAAATAGCATTTCCAGCCTGACCTGTGGTGGCGCAGTGGATAAAGCGTCGACCTGGGAACACTGAGGTCGCCGGTTCAAAACCCTGCACTGGTCTGGTCAAGGCACATATGGGAGTTGATGCTTCCAGCTCCTCCCCCCTTTCTCTCTTTCTCTCTCACTCTGTGTCTCCTCTCTAAAATGAATAAAATAAAAAAAAAGAAATTAAAAAAAAAATAGCATTTCCAATACTAAGTTTTACAGTTCTCTGGCACCTTACCACACTATAAGAGTTAGCAGAGTTGAAAGTACCCACACAAGATCTGGCTCTGATTAATAAATGGTTGCTAATTCTGAATAAGTATTACCAAGGAGATTCTGATAGAGTGATATGTGAGTTCATATAGTCCATATAGTGAAAGAACAAACGTTTACAATCCCAGACTCCATGCCAGGTGTTGGGCAGATAAAATATATTATGCTCACTTTGTTAAAGATGGTGCTGCCCACATGGAAGTTCGTTGATATTAATGTGTATTCTGGAACAGGCTGTGGGCAGGCCGGGTTGTTATAGCCTAAGGCTTAGTTTAAGAGTAAGCTCTTCCCCACACCCTTGACTGATTGGATGATGTAGGGTGGTGCACTCTCCTGAGGAATCCCATTATACAGAGACTTCCTTGTTTGTATAATTGGATTAAAGGTTTTGATTCTACAGTATAAAGTGGGGAGACCAGTGGCTTGATCTCGCGCTCTTGGTTCCTGAGGTATTAGAGAGGAGAGCAGATTAATTCCACGTGGAGGAGAGAAGCAGCCAAGATGGCAGAGTGCTGATAAAGAAGCCAGTTTGTTAAGAGTTTGTGCAGGAGGAGATGGGGAATAGAGGTGAATAAGTCTGGTGCGCTAGAAAGCTTTGATTCTAGGAAACTCAGATAAGTCAGTAGCTTTGTGAGCACTGAATGAGTGGGTTTTGGAGCCCAGTGTGTGTTTTTGCTTGCCCGCCGGGTGCAAGCTAGAATTAAAGTTGATGGTTCACCAGTTCTTGGCTCCGTTGTTTCACTACCGACTGTTCGAATCTAATGTGAACCTGCATGGGTCAGGCGGCTGTGATCCTGACCGCGACTACTGGCTTTACACCAGGTTTTGTGCTGGGCATTAGAGATTGAGTTAGGAAGCTCTGCCCTGAGTTCTACTAGGAAGTAACAATACTATGATAAGAATAGCAAATTGTTACATGTGTGTCTACAGAAGCCTACTCAGAATCAATGGTGAGAAAAAGGAGACAGTGGTCACTTCTACCTAGAGAAAGCAGGCAAGATTTGCCTGAAGAGGCAATGTTTAAACCCAGTCCTAAAACATGAGATTTTCATTTGTAGATAAAGCAAGAAAGTGTATCCTGGACAAGATGCCAGTGTAAAGCCAGTAGCCAAGGCCACCTTCACAGCCACCTGGCCCATGCAGGTTCGCATTTGATTTGGACAGTTGGTAATGTCCAACGGAGCCAAGAACTGGTAGGCCATCATCTTTAATCCTAGCTTGCACCCGGTAGGCAAGTAAAAACACACACACATTGGGCTCCAAACCCACTCATTCAGTGCTCACAAAGCTACTGACTTATCCGAGTTTCCTAGAATCAAAGGTTTCTAGCTCACCAGCCTTATTCACCTCTGTTCCTCATCTCCTTCTGCAAAGCCAGTAGTCATGACCGTTATCACAGCCGCCTGGTGTAAAGCCAGTAGTCGCCTTGCCAGTGTACGTTCGCATTTGATTCGAACAGTCGGTAATGAACCAACGGAGCCAAAAACTGGTGAGCCATCAGTTTAATTCTAGCTTGCACCCAGCGGGCAGCAAAAACACACACTGGGCTCCAAAACCCAAACATTCAGTGCTCACAAAGTGTAAAGCCTGTGGCCGAGGTCAGGATCACAGCCACCTGACCCATGCAGGTTCACATTAGATTCGAACAGTCGGTAATGAAACACAGGAGCCACGAACTGGTGAGCCATCAGCTTTAATTCTAGCTTGCACCCAGCGGGCAAGCAAAAACACACACTGGGCTCCCAAACCCACACATTCAGTGCTCACAAAGCTACTGACTTATCCGAGTTTCCTAGCATCAAAGGTTTCTAGCTCACCAGACTTATTCACCTCTGTTCCCCATCTCCTCCAGCACAAACTCTTAACAAACTGGCTTCTTCCTCAGCACTCTGCCATCTTGGCTACTTCTCCTCCACACGTGGCCTTAATCTGCTCTCCTCTCTAATACTAACCTCAGGAACTCAGGAACCAAGAGAGAGAGATCAAGCTACTGCTCTCTCCCACTTTATAGCATAGACTCAAAACCTTTAATCCAATTATACAAACAAGGAAGTCTCTGATACAAAGTCACCCATCTGAGGCATAATGGGATTCCTCCCTACATCACCACCCTACATCATCCAATCAGTCAAGGGTGTGGAGAAGAGCTTACTCTTAAACTAAGCCTTAGGCTATGACCTGGCCTGCCTACATTACTGCTTTTCCCCCACAGCCGTCCCAAGCATAAGGGCTAATAATATCACCTGGGTGACGGGCTTCCATGTGGGCAGCACCATCTTTAACAAAGTGAGCATAATATATTTTATCTGCCGAACAATACTTGCTGTTCTTTTTCTATTTGTTTTAGGTACAGGGTTAAGTTTTTCATTTGAGCTTTTTCATGCTTCTTAAGGTATGGCTCTAATGCTATGAACTTCCTCCTCAGGACTGCTTTTGTTGTGTTTCATAAATTTTGAGTTGTTGTATGTTCATTTACATTTGTTTCAAGGAAGTTTTGGATTTGTTCCTTGATCTCATTGTTAACTGTTGGGCAGATAAAATATATTATGCTCACTTTGTTGAAGATGGAGCTGCCCACATGGAAGTCCGTCATCCAGGTGATATTATTTGCCCTTATGCTTGGAATGGGTGTGTGGGAAAGGCTGTATTATAAGCAGGCCGGGTCGTTATGGCCTAAGGCTTGGTTTTAAGAGTAAGCTCTTCTCCACGCCCTTGACTGATTGGATGATGTAGGGTGGTGATGTAGGGAGGAATCCCATTAAGCCTCAGATGGGTGGCTTTGTATCAGAGACTTTCTTGAATGTATAATTGGATTAAGGGTTTGGATTATCTATGCTATAAACTGGGGCAGTCCGGGAGCTTTATCTCTCTCTCTTGGTTCCTGAGTTCCTGAGGTAGGTATTAGAGAGTAGAGCAGAGTAAGGCCACGTGAAGGCCAGGAGAAGCAGCCCAGATGGCGGAGTGCTGAGTGAGAAGGCAGTTTGTTAAGAGTTTGTGCAGGAGGAGATGGGAAACAGAGGTGAATAAGTCTGGTGAGCTAGAAACCTTTGATTCTAGGAAACTCGGATAAGTCAGTAGCTTTATGAGCACTGAATGAGTGGGTTTGGAGCCCAATGTGTGTGTGTTTTTACTTGCCTACCGGGTGCAAGCTAGGATTAAAGATGATGGCTCACCAGTTCTTGGCTCCAGTGTTTCATTACCGACTGCTCGAATCTAATGCGAACCTGCACGGGTCAGGCAGCTGTGATCCTGACCCTGACTACTGGCTTTACATGAACCCATTCAGTTCTTGGCTCCATTGTTTCATTACTGACTGTTCGAATCCAATGCGAACCTGTGTGGGTCAGGCGGCTGTGATCCCGGCCCCGGCTACTGGCTTTACACAAAGCTACTGACTTATCCGAGTTTCCTAGAATCAAAGGTTTCTAGCTCACCAGACTTATTCACCTCTGTAAAGCCAGTAGTCGAGGCCACTATCACAGCAGCCTGACCCAAGCAGGTTCACGTTAGATTCGAACAGTCGGTAATGAAACAGCAGAGCCAAGAACTGGTGAGCCATCAGCTTTAATTCTAGCTTGCACCCGGCGGGCAAGCAAAAACACACTGGGCTCCAATACCCACACATTCAGTGCTCACAAAGCTACTGACTTATCCGAGTTTCCTAGAATCAAAGGTTTCTAGCTCACCAGACTTATTCACTTCTGTTTCCCATCTCCTCCTGCACAAACTCTTAACAAACTGGCTTCTTCCTCAGCACTCTGCCATCTTGGCTACTTCTCCTCCACATGGCCTTAATCTGCTCTCCTCTCTAATACCAACCTCAGGAACTCAGGAACCAAGAGAGAGAGCTAGCTACCGGTCTGCCCACTTTATAGGATAGATAATCCAAACCTTTAATCCAATTATACACACAAGAAAGTCTCTGATACAAAGCCACCCATCTGAGGCTTAATGGGATTCCTCAGGAGAGTGCACCACCCTACATAATCCAATCAGTCAAGGGTGTGGGGAAGAGCTTACTCTTAAACTAAGCCTTAGGCTATAATGACCCGGCCTGCTTACATTACAGCCTTTCCCGCACACCCATCCCAAGCATAAGGGCAAATAATATCACCTGGGTAATGGGCTTCCATGTGGGCAGCACCATCTTTAACAAAGTGAGCATATTATATTTTATCTGCCCAACAACCTCTGTTCCCCATCTCCTCCAGCACAAACTCTTAACAAACTGGCTTCTCCCTCAGCATTCTGCCATCTTGACTGCTTCTCCTAGTCTCCATGTGGTCTTAATCTGCTCTCCTCTCTAATACTAACCTCAGGAACTCAGGAACCAAGAGAGAGAGATCAAGCTACTGGTCTCTCCCACTTTATAATGTAGAATCAAAACCTTTAATCCAATTATACAAACAAGGAAGTCTCTGTATAATGGGATTCCTCAGAAGACTGCACCACCCTACATAATCCAATCAGTCAAGAGTGTGGAGAAAAATTTACTCTTAAAACCAAGCCTTAGGCCATAACGACCTGGCCTGTTTACATTACAGCCTTTCCCCCACACCCATCCCAAGCATAAGGGCAAATAATATCACCTGGGTGACGGGCTTCCATGTGGGCAGCGCCATCTTTAACAAAGTGAGCATAATATATTTTATCTGCCCAACACCTTCCTTCTCCCTGCACAAACTGGCTTCTCCCTCAGCACTCCACCATCTTGACAGCTTCTCCTGGCCTCCTCTGCTCTCCTCTCTAATGCTAATCTCAGGAACTGAGAGAGAGCAAGCTCTCGGTCTGCCCCACTTTATAGTGTAGAAATCCAAACCTTTAATCCAATCTACAAACAAGGAAGTCTCTGATACAAGGTCACTTATCTGAGGCATAATGGGAGAATTCCTCATGAGAGTGCACCACCCCACATCATCCAATCAGTCAAGGGTGTGGGGAAAAGCTTACTCTTAAAACTAAGCCCTAGGCTATAACAACCCAGCCTGCCCACAGCCTGTCCCCCAAGACACATTAATATCAACAAACTTGCATGTGGGCAGCACCATCTTTAACAAAGTGAGCATAATATATTTTATCTGCCCAACAGCCAGTTTCCTTCTGTAAAGCCAGTAGCCAGGGCCACCATCACAGCAGCCTGGCCCATGCAGGTTCGCATTAGATTCGGACAGTCGGTAATGAAACAACGGAGCCAAAAACTGGTGAGCCATCAGCTTTAATTCTAGCTTGCACCCGGTGGGCAAGTAAAAACACACAGTGGGCTCCAAAACCCACTCATTCAGTGCTCACAAAGCTACTGACTTATCCGAGTTTCCTAGAATCAAAGGTTTCTAGCTCACCAGACTTATCACTTCTGTTTTCCGTCTCCTTCTCCAGCACAAACTCTGCACAAACTGGCTTCTTCCTCAGCATTCTGCCATCTTGGCTGCTTCTCCTGGCCTCCACGTGGCCTTAATCTGCTCTCCTGTCTAATACCTCAGGAACCAAGAGAGAGCAAGCTCCCGGCCTGCCCCACTTTATAGCGTATATTCAAAGCCTTTAATTCAATCTACAAACAAGGAAGTCTCTGATACAAAGTCACTTATCTGAGGCATAATGGGAAGATTCCTCATGAGAGTGCACCACCCTACATCATCCAATCAGTCAAGGGTGTGGGGAAAAGCTTACTTTTAAAACTTGCACGTGGGCAGCGCCATCTTTAACAAAAGGAGCATAATATATTTCATCTGCCCAACACCTTCTTTTTTTGTTCTTAGCTCAAGCAAAGGTTATCCTCTAAAATCTTGGAATCAGCTGCTCTCCTTGTATGGAAAGTTCTTCCCCTAGATTTTCCTAAAGCTGACTCCTTGACATTTATAACCTGTTATTTTCTTATTTGTTCCTTTGTTTATTGTATGTCTTCCCCACTACAATGAATGCTCCATGAGAACCATGGTTCAAATGACGGGTCTGTGAGGACATGAGACCTTGGCTGTCTTTTTCTATTGCAACAACTAGAACATTGTAGGGTATAGTGTAGATATTCAATATATGTTTGTTGCTTGAATAAATAAATAAACAACAAGAGGACATACTCGCTATTTTTTTCTCATAAAATTGAACAATGAGAAATGCCTGAAGCATAGGAATTGAGGTGGGAGGTGGACTCTGAGCTGCACTTTGAAGGCAGAGAAGGATGACAACATGATAAGAATTTTGGGGGAGAGGAGGGGAGAGAGTTAGTAGGATTAAGTCAGACAACATTTAAATCCTTTCTAAACCTGAGCTTCTAATGATTTCTTACAAACAAATCATCTCTTGCCACCCTTCCTAGTCTTCTCTTTCACACTCCTCCTTTCCACTCCACCCTGTCTGGAGGCTGTAAGGACATCTTACACACCATTTCCTGCCAATGTAAATCATGGACTAATGCGTGATGCAGTTTTTACCATCCCCCAAGTGGAGAAGGCCCTATAAGTCAGGGAGGAGACCCCGAGCAAAGCCAGCCTTTCCACAGGGTAGCAAATAAGGGGGAACTGTTTACCCACCAGTACCTTCCTGGCCCTGCTCCCAGATAACTTTATGTCCTCTGGTCCTGGATCTGCTAGTTGGATGCACCTCAGTTCACCTGCTTGAGTACTGGTGTGTGACTGTATAACTGCCGCTGCTTCCTGTCCCAGGACCCTGGGTCTTAGGAAGCATGGGGAAGAGACAAGAAAGAGAGCTTTATATGAGGTAAACTTTGACAGTAATAATAAAGCCCCCAAACTAACGTACACTTACATAATGCTTAACAATTTATAAAGCCCTAGAGAACTCTTATTTATTCTTCAAGACCCTGCATAAATGTTACCTGTTTTCACAAACCCTCAGCTCTCTCAGGAAGAGCCAAT
The DNA here is from genome assembly GCA_037038555.1 of Rhynchonycteris naso. Taxonomy (NCBI): domain Eukaryota; kingdom Metazoa; phylum Chordata; class Mammalia; order Chiroptera; family Emballonuridae; genus Rhynchonycteris; species Rhynchonycteris naso. The sequence continues at coordinate 316,458,359 of CM072995.1, forward strand.
CTTTTCCTCCACACTTTGTAAAATCTCCATTAGAACCCTTATTACCTTTTAATAAACTTATTTGTGTACATATCCCACACTTCCTCCATTAAACTGTCAGCTTCTTGAGGGCAGATCTTTTCTTTTCCAGTAAAATATGTTTATTCTTTCTTAAAAAGTAATTTTTATTATACATATTTTTCTAATTATAAAAATAATATTTATAATTATGATGATCAAAAGTTTAAATAAAACTTGAAGGAAAAAAAATTTTAATCACCTAAAATTTTATCACCAAGATAAAACTACTGGTAAGATTTTGAGTCTATTTTGAGCCTTTTTTTAACATATAGAAAGTAAAAATGGGACTATATAAGGCATGTAGTTTTATAGTCCTATTTTATCACCTGTTCTATTGTGAACATCTTCAAACATTATTGAAAATTCTTCAAAAACATCATTTTAAATGGATGCACGTAAAGCCAGTATTCACGACCACCAACAGGGCCGCCTGGCCAGTGCAGGTTCACATTAGATTTGGACAGTCGGTAATGAAACAATGGAGCCAAGAACTGATGAACCATCAGCTTTAATTCTACCTTGCTCCTGGCGGGCAAGTAAAAACACACACAGGGCTCCAAAACCCACTCATTCAGTGCTTACAAAGCTACTGACTTATCCGAGTTTCCTAGAATCAAAGGTTTCTAGTTCACCAGACTTATTCACCTCTGCTCCCTCTCTCTGCACAAACTCTGCCCAAACTGGCTTCTTTCTCAGCACTCCACCATCTTGGTTGCTTCTCCTAGCCTCCTCCATGTGGCCTTCATCTGCTCTCCTTTCTCTGCTCTCCTTTCTCTGCTCTCCTCTCTAATGCTAATCTCAGGAACCAAGAGAGAGCAAGCTCCTGGTCTACCCCATTTAATAGCGTAGAAATCCAAACCTTTAATCCAATCTACAAACAGGGAAGTCTCTGATACAAAGTCACTTATCTGAGGCATAATGGGAGGATTCCTCATGAGTGCACCACCCCACATCATCCAATCAGTCAAAGGTGTGGGGAAAAGCTTACTCTTAAAACTAAGCCTTAGGCTATACCTATCCGGCCTGCCCACAGCCTGTCCCCCAACGCACACTAATATCAACGGACTTGCATGTGGGCAGTGCCATCTTTAACAAAGTGAGCATAATATATTTTATCTGCCCAACAATGCATTATTTTATTTAATGAATACACTAAAATTTACCTGAAAGGTTCACCATTGTGGGATTTGAGTTTTTTATTTTTTTTAATATTTTGAAAATAAAATTAAGGGTTGTGTACATAAATCTTTGTCTACCTCTTTGTTTCCTTAAGAATAATTCCTATGAGTAGAATTCCTAGGTCAACTGATTTAAACTCTTTAAAAGTTTTTGCTGCTTATTGCCAAATTGCTCTGAGGAAGAGATACCAATTTACAATTCTACCAATGCGTGAGTGGACCCCTCTTACAGCAGACCTGCATTATTTATTATCTCATTGGAATCTTTACTAATTCCAGTGTTCTTTTCACAAGGCCCCTCAAGGTGAGTAATTTTTCTTAAACAGCAGAAATCATGCAACAAAATTGAGAGCTGTCTTCTTCCAAAATATCAACCTGGGATGGTATATTTATTTCAACAGTGCTTTTCTTACTTTAAACATTTCTATAATCTTGGTTTAAAAATTGCCTGCAGAGCAAGCAACCCATTCTTTTGCATCTAAATTACAATACAATTCTGTCTCTGGAGAATGATTTTTTATTTTTGGCAACAGTCAAAAGCCATTTGGAACTCCCGGTAAATGAGATGAGGAGCTGCAGCTGGGTTTAGGATCAGAAATGAGGTGTAACTTTATAGGAATGGGATTGAGGTCTTTTCATGACTTGTAAGGGAAAAAAAGTCCCCCAGGAGTTCTGGGCAGTAGTGGTATTATCAGAACAAGTGCCAAGCCTCCCAGTGTGACTATTCCAAAGTGACTACACTCATGTGGAGGCACAAATCTAGCACGTGTAATTATGAAATCTCTTCTCATGACTTCATCGTTACTCCATGTGTAGCCCCAGGGACAGGCATCAACTTATTTCATAGCTGATTCCTTTCCACCTTTTCTTTTCATTTGGGCATGATTTGATTCTAAGACTAAGACCTAAGAGGGCCAGTTTAAAGGGAGGGCGAGTCATAGCAGAGCAATGGAAAGAGCCCTTGGACTATAGTCAGAAGGAACTGGGTCTGAGGCCTGGTTCTTCCTTTTACCAGCTGTGTATTAGGCCTCATTTGTAGAGCACCCTACTTCAAAGGATAGTTAGAAGAAACGGAGTACATTTATAACCATACACAAACACCCACACACACAGAGGCATGCAAAATAGCTAACATGTGTTGAGCACTTACTCTGTGCCAAGTACTCTGCTTTATATGCACATGGCATACCCCATTGGTTGGCCACCCAGAAGCCATTTCTCCCTTGCTACCTCCCATTAAAGCTCCATTGTAGTTAGGGTGACTGTGTAGCTCAGTACTGGCCAATGAGATTCAGGTAGAGCTCTCTGCTGGGGGTTACTGGAGAGCTTCTGATTTCCTTTTAAACCAGAACTACTAAGTTTGAACTGTATTCCCTTCCCCACCTCTTCTTCCCTTGAACTTGGAGGTAATGACTGGATATCACAACAATCTTTTCTTTTTTTAATTTTTATTTGTTCATTTAGAGAGAGAAAGAGAGAAGAAACATCAATTTGTTGTTCTATTTATGCATTCACTGGTTGCTTTTTGTATGTGCCCTTACTGGGGATCAAACACACAATCTTGGCTTATTGGGATGATACTTTAACCAACTGAGCTACCTGGCCAAGGTGTCACAGCCATCTTTTAATCAAGATGGAAAAGCCAAAGGAGCATCTCTGGAATTATTGGTATGTCAGAAAGTAGCTACCTATTTGCTTAAGTCATGTTTACTTGTCATTACTTTCAGCTGAAAATATTCCAATACACATGCACACAGTATCCACACATAATAGATGCTCAATAAAGGGTTTATATCTACACTCATATTCACATACAATTCCTCTCTCTAAATAACTAATAACATTAATGATGGTTATTTCATATTTATGTGGCACTTGGCAGTTTTCAAAAGATTTTCACATCCGTTTTAAAATTTGATCCTCACATCTCTGCAAGGAAGGCAACTTTTTATCCTAAAACTCTTTTTAGTTGCAAAAGGACATATAAAAGTGTTTTAGAATGCTTATATGTTCATATAGGCTTGTCTTCAATCCTCTATTTCCTCCCTCCCTCCTTCTCTCCCTTCCTTTCTTCCTTCCTTCTTTACTTCCTTTCTTCCACACCAGCCCTGAGCCTATTTTTCTCAGACCCATCCCCTAGCTCTCTTCTTCTCTCTGTAACACCGGGAAGTTAATCCACTCAGCTTTCAAATTCAAGCTCTAAGACATCTATCTGACTTCCAGCTGAGTTTGACCAAAGGGAGGTACTAGCAAGGGACTGTGGATAGGTGGATGGGGGAAAAAGAAGCCAGGGTGTTTCTTCTCCTCCCCATCTGCCTTGGTGGCATCTCTGGTTACACATTCTTTATAGCTCCTGCTCCCCACTGTCAGGCCTGATAGGGTTCAAGCTTCTGGTCACCTAGGTCCTGGTGACATACCCTCCCCACCTCTACCTCTTTGCCTTATGGGTGGCAGTGGTTTCCTGCTCTTGCTAAGCTCTGGGATGCCTCTCTGTCGCCTATACCATCACTTGTGTAACCAGTCCACAGCATTAAGATCCCTCTAATGTTAATACTTGAAGTATTTTTATTTCTCTCATACCCGAACTGATCCCTATCAATCCACCACATCTTTGCAGGGTACCCACTCAGGGCCAGGCTCCGTGCAAGATGCACTGGGCAAGAGGTGTGTGGAAAAGCTGGTCTCCTCAGAATTGGTAAACAGCCTGCACAAGATAGAGTCAGTGTGGATAGGTCTGCTACATCAGATCTGGCCATGCATGACTAAGGGGGACAAGCAGGGACAATACGCATGCATGCCCACTTTATGTAAACTTCGCTTATGTAACCTCTCTGTAATCATGGCTTGGTGCCACTTCTGTGTGATTTACTATAAAATTCCTGTGCACTACATCTAGCCAGTACCGCCATACTGCGTCTGGCTGCCACCAGTGCCCAATAAAGCACGTATCATCTGCTTATGACTCAGTGTGTCTTCCAGCTCCTGGCCCCTTGCATCCCTCTGTCCCTTGCTTCTGAACTTGTACCCAACAATTGGCATAGTTGGCAGGATGAGGTCAGTGTCCCCACCAGCCTGCCAGAGGACATGTGGCCTCATACTGGGTTTTGGTACTCTGCGGCTGCGGTCCTAACATCTTGGACCCCTCCTGAAGAGTGGGGGGAGGTAGATGGGAACCCAAAAGCTTTGGAGAAGGCTCTTCAAGTCCTTGAAAACATGATTCCTGAGAAGTCTCGGGTTGCAGCTGGCTGAGTTGGCTGGCTGTTACTCATGGCCTTGAAGCAGCAGCATGAAAGCACTCTGGCTTGTGAAGTCCAAATGTCAGACTTACAGCTTGAGGAGGAATGGCTGAAAGCCTGTATACAAACTCTCAAGTGAGAGAGCTTGCTCATCCAGGGAAGAACCTGGACTCTGTAGACACTGATGAGCTTGGGAACGAGGTATGGGGGAAGGTTCCATCCCCAGTTCAGAAGAGCATGCATGCCCAGTGTTGAAGCAGAAGCTGGACCATGACCAGCCTCTAGCCCAGGAGAGTGGTTTGCAGGGCCCCTGGTGATGACAGAATTTACTACGTATGTATTACACTCCCACTGAGCTGCGGGAGCTTGGAAAGCAGAGCCAGCAGAGTCTGGGGGAGCCTATCCCAGCTTGGCTCCTTCGCTTATAGGACAAAGGAGCAGACAGTCTGCAGTTATCACCTGATGAAATGGAGAAGCTGGCCTCCATCACCATCCATCTGTCCTTAAGACAGCGACTGCAGGTCAGCTGGTGCTTGGGAGATGCCCAGGATGATTAGCTTGGGAGATGCCCAGGATGATTACTCACTGAGGTACTGGCTGATGGCTGTGGCCCTTATGGTTTGCCATGATGCCAGAGAACTCCCCAAGGGTATGACTAAGTGGACCACCTATGTTGACCTGGTGCATAGATCCAGGAGATGGCTATGAACCAGACAATGTTTAATTTGAATACTTGGGAGCTGAATGATGAGCCGTTTCACAACCTGCATTGAAGAACTTAATCCTGGCTTCTTTGCTACCTGCGGCATTTGGATCTCTGGCAGCCATCCTCACTCCATACATGGATTGATGCATGCATGAGGTAACAATGGCCATGGTAGACTTTGATGATGTGGAAATCAAATGACAGGGTCATAGTACGGCGTATCCCATACAGCAGAAGGTGAAAACAAAGGTAGCTCAAGTAAGCCTTAACGGGGAGGGCTCCCAGAAAATCTCCCACCTGCAAATGTAAATTGATTTATTAGCAACCAGGGTAGACAAAGACAAAATAGGTCAACAGCCTAATAATGTCCTGTTGGCTTTGTGGTGACAGTTACCAAAGGACCAGAGGTTCCGGGAGGCCACCAAGATTGGAGCCAGAAAGGCTCTGCATGCCCTATATGGCTCCAAGACTTTCTGAGCACCCCTGGGGAGGATTGTGCCCTCCTCAACTAGGGGTCAGGCCAAGGCATCTGGCTAGGGGGACCCCAGAAGACTGGAGGCCACATGTTGAACTAACGATTCACTGGTCCCCCCCAGAATATTCAGCATGCCTGGCTTTGGTAGACACCGGGACAGACCATTGTCTGTTGTACAGGAACCCAGAAAGGTTTTCAGGGCCCACAATGCACATTGATGGTTATGGTGGCCAGACAGTTCAAATATGACAAGCCAAGCTCATGTTGGGCATTGGACATTTGCTGCTGTGAGCATAAATGGTGTGTTTCCCCGATACCAGAGTATATTTTGAGGATGGACAGTTTGAAGGGGCTTACTATTGCCACCATGAAAAGACAGTTCTGCTTGCAGGTGTAAGCCATGAAGCCAGCCCTAAGAAGCCACCCACATCACAAGGCTGTGGTGCTCCCCACCCACAAATGAATAGTGAAGGTGTGTCAATATCATTTGCCTGGGGGACGTGTTATCTTGCTGCAGGGCTATTTGCACAGCCCAACCATTTGCCACAGTTTGGTGGCCTCATGGGCCAAGCCACCCACGGTGGCCCTCTTTTATTACATTGATGATATAATGCTAACATCTGATTCTCTTACAGATCTAGAGACAGCAGAAAAGAGTGTGAAGGGTGCCCTAGAAACATGGGGCTGGGCCATCAATTCCCGCAAAGTACGAAGACCTGGCTTATCTATCTGTCAAATTCTTAGTTACCTCGTTGGGTAAGACCAAAGTACTCCCTGAAGCGGTAAAAAAGTCCAAGCATATCTCCAACCACAGATGGTCAAACAGTTACTACATACCTTTGTAGGTCTCTCAGGGTATTGTCATGTATTCATTCCCCATGTAGCCCATACCATTCGCTCTCTGTACCAGCTGTGTTGGAAGGGGACAGTTTGGAATTGAACTTCAGTAGCACAGGGGACCTTTAAGAATGCCAGCGGGCAGTGGCTGAGGCACAGGCTCTATAAGGAGTTGATTCCACTAAGCCTTGTCAGTAAGATGTTACTGTAACCCCTTATGGATTTGGGTGGGGCCTATGGCAGAAGACCCTGCAATGGCACACCCCGATGGGCTTCTGGTCCCAATTATGGAAAGGTGCTGAGAATCACTACTCTGGTGGAGAAATAGCTAGCATTTCCCTATGTGGCCTTGCAAACCTGTGAATCCATTAACTTGCAGGGTCAGGTGCAAGTCCACACTACTTACCCCATGACTGGATGGGTGCACTCATGGGTGTCCACACCTAAGTCAGGTATAATGCAAACCCCTACTCTGGCTATACGGAGTGCCTATCTGGAACAAAGAGATATATTAAGTACTAGCCCTCTGACTCAGGAGCTGCAACAAGTGTTGGGCCCCATTACCTTTGTAGAGTTGCCAGATGCTATGCAGAAGGTTAATGTTGCCATCAGAGTCTATCGTGAAGAGATGCCTCCCTTACTGCCAAATGCTTGGTATACAGATAGGTCTAGCCATGGGAATCCTAGCAGTTGGACCACAGTGTCTTTCCACTTGGGTATGGATGAAATGTGGGTCGAATCAGGCACAGGGCAAAGCCAGTGGGCTGAGCTACAGGCTGCATGGATAGTTATCACTAGGGAAAGTGGGCCCCTACATTTTGGTATAGACAGCTGGACTGTGTACTGGGGTCTTAAATTGTGGCTCCTGCAGTGGGAGCAACAAAAGTGACTTATAGGGTACCACCCAGTCTGGGGACAAGCTATGTAGCAGGAGTTGTGGGGTTTGGTCCCCACAAAACAGGTGTTTATTTACCACTTGAGTGGGCATTGTCCCCTCCTAATCCCAGGAAATGACGATGTCAACACCCTGGCACAGGTACATAGACTCCGTTTCCCCACAACAGGCACTGCCATATGGTTGCATCAGCACTGGAGGCAGACTAGTCCCAAAATCATGTTGCATGTAGCCAGCCACTGGGGACTCGAGGTAGCCTCCTTGGACACACTACAAGTGGCACAACAGTGCCCAGCCTCTGCATGGACGCACCCCAAGAGGTTTTGGGTTGCAGCTGAAGTGTGGGCAGGTAGCCCGTGGGATGGCTCCTTTGCAACATTGGCAGGTAAAGGACCCCTACCCACAAATGAAGGCTGTATGTATGCCTTAATGGCCGTGGACACGACCACTGGCCTCCTGTTTGTACCTTGCCAAGGCCACACAGGAGACAACCATATGGGCTTTGGAACACCTATGTGCCCTGTTTGTGCCCTTGAGCATCGCTAGTGACTGAGGAACCCACTTTGATTGACGCTTGATACAAGCCCGGGCTGAGGCGATGGATGTGGCCTGGCAGCTCCACGTCCCTTATACGACCCAAGCAGCAGGAACGATTGAATGGTATAATGGATTGTTGAAGAAAATGCTAAGATTGGGTTGTAATCCCCCCAGCCTGAAGGGGTGGGCACAGTGCTTAGATTCTGCTGTGTACCTCCTCATAAGCAGCCCAGATAAATAGGATTGTCCCCATAGACAAAGTGCTACAGGGGTGACCCCAAGCTCTGCATTTGAAAGTAAATAGAGAGTGATTGTTGAAGCCAAGAAATGGCCCTGTGGGTACTCTGCTCCTTCTAGCCCCCCTCCCTCTGGAAGAGGGAGGGGAGGCCCTGCTGTCATGGCTGTGGATAGCCATTGAGTCTGATGCTCCCTGGATTACTTTAGTAACTCCCTGGAGGATGGGGCTAGAGTATCATTTACAAGTCTCCTCCACTCTTGTCATTTGGCCTCCAATGCTGACAGTTTCTGCCCCACAGCATGGGAAGGGTACCCTTTTATGGCTGTTTGGCCCATCCCCCATATACCAGTTTTGTTCCCTGCTCCCACAACAGAAATCTCTAAGGGAAACTTCAGTGGTATCACTAACCATAATGTCCCCTACTGCCTGCTACCATCTTATCTTGTGATGAGAAAGTAGCTTGCATCCTGCCTGAGGGGCGCGACCTTCTTATTGTGATGTCTGTTTCCTTATTGTCTCTCTGGCCAGGATGATTTCAGCCAACAACATCATGTCTTGGGCACACACCTATACTCAAGTGTACAATGTGTCTCATTTCTGAGTGTGCACTGAACTACCTACTGGTACTGCCGGTGAATTCCCATGGCACATCCAACCGGCAACCGTGGACAACTGGTCCTGGCTAGCTACTCAAGATCCATCCAACAGGTGGCCTGAGACATAGCATGCCATTGAAACACTGCTACAGCGTGACTACCACAATCTTCGGTCATTTATGGGATATGCAATCTGGAATGGGTGGGTTGACTTCTGGGAGAACAAGTAGAAAGAACTCTGGGAAAAAGCTCCCCATTGCATAGAGCAGCAATGGGAAGCATGACACCGCACAGTGAGGTAAATCCCCAAAGAGCCATGTACTAATATCACCCTTATATAGAAAAGCCTGGCCACTGGAGGAATTGTTAAAAGCACACCAACACCAAAACAGTGGACGTGGTACCCCAAGGTTACATGTGGATTTAAGCAGAGGTAGATTAAGGTTGGTTGATGCCTCAGGAGCAGAAGTAAATATTGGGACCCTTAACTTGGTGTCATTAGAGAAAAGTGTAAAGTTGGGGTTTTGTGGGACCCTTCAGAAGTCAGGTCCCAGGGCGTGTGCCCGGTGCACCCGCCGTTAAATCTGCCTCTGGGTTTATGGGGGATACAGACTGTCATATCTCCCTGTCAGTTGGACTGGAAGGTACACTTGGGGAAGACCCTATATTGCAGGGCATGTCCTGAAGGCCCTGTAGGAAGTCCCATACAATTGGGACATGGTATACCACTACTGGCATAAAGAGAAACATACTGCTCAGTGGTTTTACACTTTAGCTGTCTTTTTTCCCCATAAGGTGGGGTATTAAAGTAGAGTAAGAGGTGATGGCTTTAGCTGAGCACACGGCCTGGCCTTTGAATCAAACCCAGCAGGTCCTAACTCTAATGATGGATGAAACTACTCAAATGCATAAAATGATGTTACAAAGCAGGATGGCCTTGAATCTGTTGACAGCTACCCAAGGAGGTACGTGTGCTGTCCTCCATGTAGTGTTGTGTGGATACCAGATAATCAAAGAAACATAACCCACACTCTGTAAGAAATAGACATTGAGGTGCAAGCTATACAGGCCCTCTCCCATGACTTTCTTCAGAAGTGGAGAAACAACTAACATCCACCTGGAGGTGGACTATATATAGTTTCTCTGGCTCTTATGGTTGGCCTCTCACTAGTAGACTGCTGCTCCCTACACTGTTGTTGTGGCCTATGGGCTCAAAGAGCAGAACTCTGGGCCCATTACCCTCCTAAGTGCAGATTGTTTAAGGGGTGGAATGTGGGGATGCTGGTCTCTCCAGACTTGGTAAACATTTTGCACAAGATAGAGTCAGTGTGGAGAGGTCCGCTATGCCAGATCTGGCCATGCGTGACTAAGGGAGACAGGCAGGAACTGTACACATGCATGCCTACCTTATGTAACCTTCACTTATGTAACCTCTCCATAATCATAGTTTGGTGCCTCTTTTGTGTGATTCACTATAAAACTCTTGCGCACTGCATCAAGCCGGTGCCACCATACTGCATCTGACTGCCACCACTGCCCAATAAAGCATGTATCATCTGCCTATGGCTCTATGCATCTTCTTCCAGCTCCCAGCCCCTCACACCCCTCTGTCCCTTGCCTCTGAACTCGGACCCAACAAGGTACCCAAGGCTAAGGAGTGAAGTAGAAAACCTCAGAACATGCCAATCTCCACTGAGGCTTTTCTAAACGCCACAAAATTTACAGGTAAATCCTGCCATAGCCCTGGGCTTACTCCTCCTTCTAGAGGCAAGCCAAAAACAATGCATAGGACCCTTGGTATGTCCCCTGCATTGCCCACTGCACAAGTGGGGGATGCTTCTGAATGGTGCCAGAAATGCCTATTGGCTTTCACATCCTCCCAGCCTCCCAGCCTCCCAGCCAAATGCTCCTACCTGCAGCTCTCAGGTTCAGGCTTCAATGGCTTACTTTCTGTTCCCTCTCCTTACCTCCCAAACAGCCTTACCTAGTATTAGGAGGAGTCTTTTTCAGAGTATTTGCTTTAGCAAAATTCCGGGGGAGAATTGTCCTTAAAGACTAACAATGGAGAGAAGTCAGAGGTACAGAGCTACCTTTAAGGTAACTATGTATCTTGCATGGAATTTTGTAGACCCAACAGACTGAACAGAAAATCCATTTCCCCATTAAAGTTCATGGCTTTGGCAATTTAGACAACCATTCTTAGTTTCAGTTTCTTTCTCAATAAAATGGAGACAATAAATGTCTTTCTCACAAAATTAGTGTTTCTAGTCTGGCAACTTCCAGAAACAGGACCAATTATTCTTGTGTAGATGGGTCTCTCATCCCTTCCATTGCTACAGACACAGAGAGATGATGGATGAGCTATGCCAGAAATGTTATATCTTTATTGCTAAATTTGAAAACTATAAAGCGAAGTCCCAGATGTCAGAATTAAAAAAAAGAAATGGAAAACATGCCACAGGTAATGTGCCTTAGCAGCACACAGGGAATTCACACTTAGCTATATAGATCCTGAGAGCTTTAGGTCAGTTCCATTGTACACTAAGGAGTAGGACATAGGGCTTAGGTCCCAGCCAGGTGAGAAAGTGTGAGCTGAGCCCCCTGCATGAAGCCCTGACACTGGAAGCTCTACTCTCTTCATGAAAAGGAGACTGGAAAAACTACTCCAGGTCAAGAAAACTTGCAAGCAACCTTGATGTCCAAAGGCCTTTGGTGGGGGCAAAATAGCACTCATGAGAAATAGAATCCCTGATCTCTGCCAAATGCATATGGGTGACTAAATGTTCTCTGCCCGTATATGTGGGCACCTACTGAGATGACTTAACATAAAAATTGGTCTAGACCATTAAAATTCTTAGGTTAAGGCTGAAATTAGACCTATTAAAATTCTTAGGTTAGGGCTGAAACAAATTCAAAATAGCTCTGTAGGGCTACCTAACAATCCAAGGCTTGTGGAATCCACTAGAAAAAACAATCCTTGAGAAAGATGCTCACAAAAAATAACAAATTACATGACAAAAGAAATAAACAAGATGGAGAGTCTACAAACACAACCAACTAGAGAGAAGAAGAGTAAAAAGAGAACTATCGGAAGAGACTGGGAATTAGGACGATTAAAATAGAAATATATGTAAGTAATAGAAGCCATAATAAAAGAACAGAATAGTATGAGCGGAAAGAGTTGGGAGATTTAAAAAAGAATCATATAGAACATCCAGAAAGGAAAAACATTGTCACTAAAATTAAAATCATTGAAGAATGGCCTGACCAGGGGGTGGCACAGTAAATAGAGCATCAGACTGGGATGCAAAAGATCCAGGTTCAAAACCCAAGGTCACTGGCTTAAGCATGGGCTCACAAGGTTGAGCATGGGGTCACTAGCTTGAGCAGGGAATCATAGACATGACCCCATGGTCATTGGCTCGAGCCCAAAGGTTACTGGCTTGAAGCCCAAGGTCATTGGCTTGAGCAAGGGATCACTTGCTCTGCTGTAGCCCCCACCCACCCATCAAGACGCATATGAGAAAGCAATCAATGAACAACTAAGGAGCCACAATAAAGAATTGATGCTTCTCATTTCTCTCCCTTCCTGTCTGTCTGTCCTTATCTGTCCCTTTCTCTGACTTGTTCTCTGTCTGTCAAAAATAAACAAACAAAGAAACAACCCTCGAAGAATGAGTTAAACTATATATTAGATCTAGCTGAAGAGAGATTTAAAAGAAATATTGGAAGAAATCAAAATGGAGTAAAGAAACAAAAAGAAATAGAAAAACTAAGGAGTTTAAGAAATATAAATGATAAAATGAAAAAGTCAAGCATATGTTTAGTAGAAATTGATTTAATACGTAGAATTTAATACGTGGGAAATTATTATTTAAAATAGTATAGTTGTATTAGTCAGGGTTCTCCAGAGAAAAAGAACTAACACATGTGTATGAAAAAAAAGATCTATCTTATATCTATACCATATATGTATGTGTATATATTTATTTATTATAAGAAATTGACTCACATAATTTCAGAGGCTGACAAGTCCTAAGATTTACAGTTGGCAAGCTGAAGACCCAAGATTCCCAGTGGTCTTCCAGTCTGAATCTAAAGGCCTGGGAACCAGGAGAGCCAATGGTATAAGACTGCAGTCTGAAAGCCAGCAGACTCAAGACGCAAGAGAAGCTGATTCAGTTTGAATCTGAAGGCAGGAGGCAGGAAAAGACTGATGTCCCAGCTCTAACATCCAGGGAGCATAAGTTCCTTCTTACTCCTGGGAGGGTCAACCTTTTTGTTCTTCTCAGGTGTGATTAGATTAAGGCCACCCACATTATGGAGGGCAACCTGCTAAACTCTCTCTACTGGTGAGTCTACTTAAAAGTTCATCGATCTTGTTTACCTTTTCAAAGAACCAGCTCCTGGTTTCATTGATCCTCTGTATTGTTTCCTTGGCCTCTATGTCATTTATTTCCCCTCTGATCTTTATTATTTCCTTCCTTCTACTAGTCCTGGGCTTTATTTGCTGTTGTTTTTCTAGTTCTTTTAGATCAGTGGTTTTTAACCTTTTTTGAGGTATCGTACCCACCAGTTTCATATGCGCATTCACCAAATCCTTCTTTAGTGATAAATAAAATATGAATTTTTTTCCAAATTTAAGACATAGGTACGTTTATTTACTAGTGCACAAAATGAGCCGTGCATGAACATCACCTTGCTCAAAGAACAAAACCAACAAAGTGCATGAACTCACAACAAATTACGGTATTACTTTATTCTGGCCTCCGCGGCAGAGGCTTCTCCGAACCCCTGAGACCAACTCATCGAACCCCTAGGGTTCGATAGAACCCAGGTTAAGAGCCACTGTTTTAGATGCAGGGTCAAGTTGCTTACTTGAATTTTTTCTAGCTTCTCATGGTATGCTTTTAGTGCTATGAACTACCCTCTCAGTACTGCTTTTGCTGTGTTCCATAAATTTTGAGTTGATGTATGCTCATTATCACTCGTTTCTAGAAACTTTTTTATTTCTCCTTTGATCTCATTGTTAATTCATTCTTTATTTAATTGCATGCTATTTAGTTTCCAAGTGTTTGAGTATTTTTCAGTTTTTCTTTTGTGGTTAATTTCTAGTTTCATGCCATTGTGATCAGAGAAAATGCTTGATATACCTTCAATCTTCTTAAATTTGTTGAGACTGCTTTTGTGTCCTAACATGTGGTCTATCCTAGAGAATGTACCATGAATGCTTGAAAAGAATGTATATTCTACTGCTTTAGGGTAAAAAGTTCTGAAGATATTTATTAAATCAAGTTGATCTAGTGTATTCTTTAAGTCTGCTGTTTCTTTGTTAATTTACTTTCTTGAGGATCTATCCAGTGATGTTAGAGGGGTATTGAAATCCCCTACTATTATAGTATTGCTATTAATCTCGCTCTTTATATCCATCAAAGTCTGCTTTATGTATGTCGGGGCTCCTATGTTTGGTGCGTAGATATTTATAATTGTTATATCTTCATGTTGAATTGTTCCCTTTATCATTATGTAGTGTCCTTCTTTATCTTTTACTACAGCCTTTGTTTTAGAGTCCATTGCTACCCCGGCTTTTTTTTCATTTCCATTTGCATGAAATATTTTTTTCCATCCTTTTACCTTCAGTTTATGTGCATCTTTTGTTTTAAGGTGTGTCTCTTGTAGACAGCATATGTATAGGTCCTGTTTCTTTATCTACGCAGCTACCCTATGTCTTATGATTGGATCATTTAATCCATTAACATTTAAGGTTATTATTGATATGTAATTGTTTATTGCCATTTTATTCTTTAAAGCTTTACTCTTCTTTTGCTATATTCTTTTCCCCTTTGAACTGTTCACAACAGGCCCCTTAGAATCTCTTGCAGAATTGGTTTGGTTTTAATGAATTCCTTGAGGGTTTTTTTGTCTGGGAAGCTCTTTATTTCTCCTTCAATTTTAAACGTTAGCCTTGCTGGATAAAGTAGACTTGGTTATAGGTTCTTGTTCTGCATTACTTTGAATATATCTTGCCATTCCCTTCTGGCCTCAAGTGTTTCTGTTGAGAAGTCTGATGCCATCCTTATGGGGGCTCCTTTGTAGGTGATAGCCTTTTTTTCTCTAGCAGCTTTTAAAATTTTCTCTTTATCACTTAGTTTTGGTATTTTAACTATGATGTGTCTTGGTGTAGATTTCTTTGGGTTTCTCTTTAACGGAGTTCTCTGTGTTTTTGAATGTGTTAAACGTTTTCCAGTCTTCATTTAGGGAAGTTTTCAGCTATGATTTGATTGAACAAAGTTTCTATCCCTTGTTCTTTCTCTTCTTCTTCAGGAACCCCTATGATGCGGATGTTATTTCTCTTCATGTTGTCACAGAGCTCCCTTAGAGTTTCCTCAGATTTTTTGAGTCTCTTTTCTTTTTTTCTGCTCTGCTTCTGTGCCTTTGTTTATTTTGTCCTCTAACTCGCTGATTCGATCCTCAGCTTCATCCATCCTGCTTTTAATTTTTTCCGTTGTGGTCTTCAGTTTTGATACTGTATTTGTCATTTCTGTCTGATTGTTTTTTATTATTTCAATATCCTTTTTTATACTTGCTATCTCTTTATTTAGGTGTTCGTAATGACTATTCATTGTTGCTCTAAGCTCTCTGAACATCCTAACTATCATTATTTTAAACTCTGCATCAGGTAGTTTGGTTATATCTGATTCATTCAGGTTCTTCTCTGGGGATTTCTCTTGATTCATTTGGGTTGCATTTCTCTACCTGCCCATTTTGTCTGTGTGTAAGAAGGGTTTGGCTACTAGAGTCCAATGGGTATTGCCTCTGTGTTCCCTAGGTGTGGTCTGTCTGCAGGCCCACCACCCCCTCTGCTGCTGCCTATGGCAGTTGGATATGCGTATTGCCAGCGCCGGCTGCTGTGGCTGTTGCTGCTGTTTCCGCCTTGCCTCCGTAGGAGGGGCTGTGTTCTCGTGCCAGGCTCTATAAGCCTCAGCTGGTCTCGGCCTTTGCCCCTCTCCCATGGGTGGGATTGCAAACCACACTCAGCCACAAGCCTGGACATCAAGGACAAGGGTGAGCACTTTTCCTCAGCTGCGGGTCCCTGTCAGCCGGTTCCTCCGGCCGGGATGGGCTACTGCTACACACTCAGCCACACGTCAGGCTTCCGCCCCGCCCCTGCCAACCTTGGCTCCTCGGTTGGGCTGCTGGTGTGTGCTCAACTGTGAGCCCGGGCTTCCACCCCACCTCCGGGGGCAAAGCCAGTCCGTGCAGGGCTTTAAGCCTCGGAGGCAGGATGAGGCTGCATGCCCGCTTTTCTCTGCCCAGTGGCGGATCTCTTACCATTCCGGGATCCCGCTTTTCCCCCACTGGTGGGGTTGTAGCCGGACCACTTTCTCGCGCATCCCCTTCATCCCTGCTGGGCTAGACTGAGCTCACGCCAGCCGGGTTGGCCTCTGCTCCTGCTTCCACTTCCCTCCGCTGCCCACCCTCCAGCAAGCCCTCATCAGTGTGGGTGGGGGTGCTGCAGCTCAGACCCTAACACTCCATATTGTATTCCTAAAAGCTCCTTTCTTCTAAGTGACTGTGCTCTGATTGCCGCAGGGGACCTGTTGCATTCACCGGGTGCAGAAACATCGGAGACTTTCAGGAGTTCAAAGAATATTTATGGCCAAAAATGCAAACCTGCGCAGGGGTGAGCTCCTACAGCACTCAAAAAGGCTGTCCGCAGAGTCACCCCAAGCGCTTACAGACTATGGCTTATATAGCTGAGCAAGCAAGCATCAGATCCAGAAGCAAACTTGGCAGTTAGCTATAGGTGGGCAGAAGATTACACACAGTCACATGGCGTAGTAACAAGCGGTCAGTGGACAATTTTTAAAAACAGTTCATGCAATTATTGCTTAAACCTTCTATAACGGTTTTGCTATCTTAGCTAAACATAACATGACGTGGGTGCGGTTAACCGTGCCTAACTCCTATGGTCTACGCCTTTTATCTTCCCTGTTCCTTCTCTGGATCATGCTGTCCTAGACATGAATTCTTAACGCCCCCATGATCCCAACAAGCTGCAGGGCCTGTAAAGACTTGAGGAAATTATGATTAGACATTTCTATTACTTCTCTTGTAAGCTGTGGTACCAGTGGAGTGGGTTGCCCGAACATAAGCTCATAAGGGGTCCATTTATTTGTGTAGGGGGTATTCATAGTTCTAAACAAGGCAAAGGGGAGTAACTCTACCCAATTTTCGCCGGTCTCCTCCCGTAACTTACTGATAGTCTCTTTTAGGGTTCTATTCATCCTCTCTACTTGCCCTGAGCTTTGAGGCCTATAAATGCAATGCAATTTCCAATTAATTCCTAATCTCCTAGCTAGTTCCTGTGAAATTCTGGATACAAAAGCTGGTCCATTATCTGACCCTATTGCTATGGGGATCCCATATCTGGGAATGATCTCTCTTAATAAGATCTTGCATACCGTGGAGGCTGTCTCCCCTCGGGTTGGAAAGGCTTCCGTCCACCCTGTAAAGGTGTCTACCAATACTAAAAGGTATTTGTACCCTGCTTTGCCCGAAGTCATTTCAGTGAAATCTATTTCCTACAATTCTCCTGGACTTTTTCCTTTATATAGTGTTAATGGAGGAATTCTTTTGTTTATGGCATTCACTTTAGCGCAAGCTTGGCACCTGGAAACAATAGAATGTACAGTTTCTTTAACTCCTGGTCTTTCATAATATTTCCTAATTAATTGCTCTATTTTGTTTTGTCCTAAGTGGGAGCTTTCTTGAATTTCTTTCAAAATTTCCCTAATTACCCCGTGAGGTAAGTAAAGTCTTGTGTCTGGGAGCTCAATCTACCCGTTGCTGTTCCTTTTTCCCCTTAGTTGCTTCCCTTTTTCCTCCTCTTCTTGAGTATATTTAGGCTTTGGAGGCAAAGACAGGTGAGACAAAAGAGGGAGCACGTTAGAGACTTCTTGTTCTGCGGCTTCCCTTGCCGCTGTGTCAACAAAGCGGTTTCCTTTTTCTATTGGAGAGTTCCCCTCTTGGTGCCCTTTGCAATGGATTATGGCTACCTTTAATGGCAACCAAATGGCATCAAGTAAGGCCATGATCTCAGTCTTATTTTTGATTTCTTTCCCTCTAGTAGTTAGCAAGCCTCTTTCCCTGTAAATAGCCCCATGGATGTGGGCTGTGGCAAAAGCGTACCTGCTATCCCTGTAGATGTTGGCCACCTTGTCTTTTGCTATTTGGAGGGCTTGCGTAAGTCCAATTAATTCTGCCCGCTGTGCAGACATACCTTTTGGCAACGCTTTTTGCCATAAGACACTGTCCTGGGTGGTTACCGCTGCTCCAGCATATCTTTGTCCTATTAGTCCATTCTCAGGGTCATTCCACTCGAAGGCAAACATGTCCTGACTCTTTGCAGCTGCAGACTTCCTTTTTTCTTGGTCACCGCCTTGCTTGAAGGTGATTGTGGCATGAAGCTTCTGCAAGAGATCTCGACCCAGGAGTGGGTAAGGACAATCTGGAATGACTAGAAACGAGTGAGTGATGGTGCCCCGACCTAGGTCCGTTATTCAAGCGACTGCCCGCGGGTAGGACATTGTTTTGCCAGTCACCCCTATTACTTTGGTAGTCTCTTTTTGTAATTTCCCTTGTGGACTTTTTAAAACTGAATAAGTGGCTCCCGTGTCGACTAGGAAGTTTGTCGGCCTTCCTTCAACAGTCAAGGTGACCATGGGCTCTTGGGAGCTAACAGGAATAGAGAGCCCTGGCCCCCTCAGTCAAGTTATAGGAGCACCTGCGACTCCCTTTCAGGCTGCCCAGCTCTTAGCTTTGGGCAGTCTTTCTTCCAATGTCCTTTTTCCTTACAATAAGAACACTGATCTTTACCAACTTTTCCTTGGAAGGGATTCTTTCCTTTCCCACGGTTGGGTGGTTCCCCTTTTCCCTTTCTTTTCCCTTCTTGAGCTGCTAGGAGGATTTTTACTGCAGCTTTTCCAAGTTCCGGGTCATCTCGGTTCACATTTACTTTCTGGGCTATTTCTAGAAGCTTGCTCCTATTCTCTCCTTCAAATCCCTCTAGCTTCTGCAACTTCTTCCTAATATCTGCAGCTGCCTGGGTTACAAAAGCTATGTTAACCAACCTGCGGTTTTCTTCCGCTTCTGGATCTATTGGGGTATAAACCCGGTAGGCCTCTATTACCTCTCTGGTATGTGGCCGCATGTCATCGACAATGGCTACGCGTGTCAGTGCTGACACGTGTGTCATAGGTTTGCCATCACAGACCTAAACCCTTGCTGAAAGAACACTGACAAATAGCCTGTCCTGTATGGCACAGTGGATGGAGCATTGACCTGGAACATTGAGGTCACTGGTTCAAAAACCCGGTCTTTCCCACTCAAGGCCCACACAAACATTCAATCAATGAACAGCTAGAGTGAAGCAACTATGTACTTCTCATTCTCTGCAACCTCCTCCTCTCTCTCTAAAATCTTAAAAAAAAAAAAACAAATCAATATACTTCAGTAAGAAGAAAATTCAACTCAGAATTGAAATGCAAGGATTGCAATGCAGGTGAAGTACTAGAGCTAGCTCACATCAGTCCAGAGTGCTATTAAAATTTCAGGAATTTGCCTGACCTGTGGTGGCACAGTGGATAAAGTGTCAACCTGGAATGCTGAGGTCACTGGTTCAAAACCCTGGGCTTGCCTGGTCAAGGCACACATGGGAGTTGATGCTTCCTGCTCTTCTCCCCCCTCTGTCTTCCTCTTCTCTCTCTAAAATGAATAAATAAAAAAAATTTTTTTAATTTCAGGAATTTGTCCCTGGCCTGTTGGTTCAGGAGTAGAGGGTTGGCCCAGTGTGTGGAAGTTCCAGGTTCAATTTCTGGTAAGGGCACACAGGAAAAATGACTATCTGCTTTTTCCCCTTCTATCCTTGTCTCTCCCTCTCTTCTCCACCCACAGCCATGGCTTGATTGGTTTAAGCACATTGGCCCCAGGCACTGAGGATGGCTCCATGGCCTCACCTCAGGTGCTAAAATAGCTTGGTTGCTGAGCAATGGAGTAGCAGCCCAGACAGGCAGAGCATCACCTGGTAGGGGGTTTGCCTGGTGAATCCCATTAAGGGTACATGTGGGAGTCTCTCTCTGCCTCCCTACCTCTTGCTTAATAAAAACATATTATTTTCCAGGAATTTTATGAACTAGTTGTTAAACATGCCCATTAGAAGAAATTACATAAACTTAAAATTAAATGAATTATTTTAAAAATAAAGGTAAAAACCCTCACCATGCATTACTTCTTAATTATTTTACTATAAACTTGCTGTTTATCTATGCTCTTGGGGCTATTTATATCTTCTGTATCTATATGGTACAACTACTGTACAATGGTGTGGTACTGTGCATCTCCTCCCATCTCTGCATTTGGTGATGTCACATTGGTAACTTGAGTATTTATATCCCAGAGACCAAAGAATGTTACGATCAGGTCTCCATCACCACCTACCACATGAGAGCTGGTTGTTAAATAGTTATTAACACACCACTGAATACAAGAAATTGGTTTCCACTCCTAGGTATATATGCAAGAAAACTGAAAACATATGTCCAAAATAAAAAGCTTGTTATGATAGTTCATAGCAGCAGTATGCATAATAGCTAAACGGTGAACACAACCCAAATGTCCATCAACTAATAAGTAGATAAATAAATAGCTATAGCCATAGAATGGAATAGTATTCAGGCATAAAAAGGAATGAGGTGCTGATATCTGCTCCAACATGGATGAAACTTATAATCATTATGCTAAGTGAGAGAAACCAGACAGACACAAAAGACCATATATTGTAAGATTCCATTTAAATGAAATATCCAAAATAGGCAAATCCACAGAAACTGAAAATAGATTAATAGTTTCCAGTGCTTGGGGTAGGGAGAAATAGAGAGGTAATGGGTATGGGATTTCTTTTGGGATGATAAAAATGTTCTAAGATTAGTAGTGATGGTTGCATAATTTTGTGAATCTACCCAAAATGATTGAATTGTACACTCTAAAAGGGTGAATTTAATTGCATGTAAAATGTATTTTAATAAAAGGAAAAATAAGCAAATATATTGGTATACAAGTTTGTAAATCTAAATAAATACTAGCTGTTTAAACATGTAATGGAGGGATTAGTGGTTAAAATAGCTTGGAACTAAAATACTAAAAACCAAATTATTTTTAAGTAAGAAGAGGTAGAGATCAGAATTAAAGAATTCTAAGGCTCCTGAAATCTTCACAATGGGCTAGAGATGTTTATTAACAATGGTAAGTAAAATATGCATATTGATAATGTAAGAACACCCATTAAAAGAATAGAATTAGAATATATAACTTTCAAAGCACTAGTGAGTATAAAAAGGGAGTTAAAAAAAGAGAGAGAAAGTAAGAAACAGGTCAAAAGATGCCAGAATAAGAGAATAAAGAAAAGAAAACATGGCAAATAGACAAAACAAAATAATGGGAAAAATAGTCCCAGTATATCATAATAATAAGAAATATAAACATGGCTAGGAAAAGACAAAGATTCTCAGGTTAGATTTTTTAAAAATCCAGCTGTATACCAATTACAAGAATAAATTTAGCATGGCCTATGGTGGCACAGTGGATAAATTATTGACCTGGAACGCTGAGAACATTGGTTCCAAACCCTGGGCTTGCCCAGTCAAGGCACATATGAGTAGCAGCCAATGAACAACTAAAGTGAAGCAACTATGAGTTGATAACGTCTTTCTTCCCACCCCCTCTTTCTGTAAAATCAATTAATAAAATTTTTCTTTTAAAAAAAGAATAAATTTATAAGGTAAAGACACAGAAATGTTAAAAAGAGAAAACATACTGGGAAAATTCTAAGCAAAATAATGCAATAATAATAGATTGTAAAGCAAAAGAAATATTAGGGAGAGGGTCATATTTAATGATAAAAGGGACAGTTCACCAAGAAGATATAATGATCCAAAACATCTTTATACCAATTGGAAACATTGCCTCCAAATATATAAGCAAAAATTATAAGGAGAAATGGACAAATTTACACAGGGGAGGTTTTTTAAAAGCAGGAATAAACAAAATTAAATGTTCTTTTTTTGGTTAATACTTAAATATTAAGAAAGCTAAATTTTAAAATATGCTTGACTAGGATTCTATAACTTATACTTACATACTGATTCTGGTTTTACCTTCTTAAGAGAAGTTGCCCAGAGAAAGGAAAGGTAGAGAGTGTCTGGGGCTCACATTGCCTCCTTAGCTAGGGGTTCCCTGGCAGAGCAGAGAATTGAAATGCAGAAGCAAGTGTCTTTCCCCCACCCATCTCCCCTGCTCCCTTTGTTATTTGAAGCATTTCTGAATAACAAATGCGAAATTAGGTTTCACTATTAAAATACTAGGTGACAGCTTGACCTGTGATGGCGCAGTCGGTAAAGCTCCGACCTAGTACGCCAAGGTTGCCGGTTCAAAACCCTGAGCTTGCCCAGTCAAGGCACATATGGGAGTCGATGCTTCCTGCTCCTTCCCTGCCCTTCTCTCTCTCACTCTCTATCCTCTCTAAAATGAATAAATAAAAAAATATTTTAAAAGTAGTAAAAATAAAAATAAAAATCTAGGTGACCATCCCAATTCAGGATTGTGTTTCATTAGAGGAGACCTGGCACATAAAGGATGTGAATTATCCCTCATCACAAGGACACGGTGACAGATGGCAAAGATTACGCATAAGTCATTTGTGATCACTGACCAAAAGCATGTGAGCATAAATTCATCCATAAAATGAGGGGACTTGACCAGATGGCCTTTCATGTCATAATTGGAGATTATATAGCTGATAGATTGACAAATACTTGTAAGGCTATAGAAGATTCAAACAACACAAACACAACAGTCAAGCATTTTTCTTTCCACTTTTTCTGCTTACGTTCTTAAGCCTCGAAAGTTCCACCTCCTCGTGGTTGTACACTGAGTCAGCTGCAAAGCCTTGTGGATTCTCACGGTAAAGTGGGTTGGCTCTGTGTCAATACTCTTTCATCCAATAGCTAGTTCTTTGAGTCAGGTTTCAGTTGCCTCTTGCCTGAACCATTGTAATTGTCTCCTAATTGACCGTCCTATGTTATAGAGAATTGCTCAAATGGTATGTTCAGTAATTGAATTTTGATGTTGTAAATTTTATCTTTGGATTAAGCCAGACCAAAGGTAATGCAATATTTCAGTCACAGTGGGATCACTTTTACTGAATTGAGCTCTGGTGTGAAGCTATTGACTATTTGCAGAGATGGAAAATACAAAATCCTGGGAAACTCCCTTTGGCTGGTATATTATTCCAATTACAAACAATATCTTCTTTATGAGGAATGTTGTGGAAAAGGGGGCAATGCAGAAATCTGAACTTCTCCTGAACAAGCAGTTTATGTCTGTTTTATGGACAATAAATCATGTAACTTATATTTCCACTTTGCTGGGGTCACCAGAAAACTCACAGACAAATCGACTGGACTTTATACAAGGATGTGGAATAATAACAGTTAACATTTATTGAGTACTTGCTCTGAATCAAGCACTATTCCAAATGCTTTTTATGTATTAATTTATTTAACACCCATATCACCCCAATGAGTTAGGACCACTATGATCCTCATTTTAAGATGAGAAACTGAGGCTCAAAAAGGTTATATAACTGACTCAGGTATATAGCTAGTAAGACGGAGAGTTAGGCCTGACCAAGTGGTGGCACAGTGGATAGAGCATCGAACTGGGATGCGGAAGACCCAGGTTCAAGACCCCGAGGTCGCCAGCTTGAGCACAGGCTCATCTGGTTTGGACCCAAGGTCACTGGCTCCAGCAAGGGGTTACTCAGTCTGCTGAAGGCCCGCGGACAAGGCACATATGAGAAAACAATCAATGAACAACTAAGATGTCACAACGGCAACAAAAAACTGATAATTGATGCCTCTCCCCTCTCTTCGTTCCTGTCTGTCTGTCCCTATTTATCCCTCTCTCTGACTCTCTCTCTGTCTCTGTTAAAAAAAAATAATGGAGAGTCAGAATTTGAACCAAGGCAGTCTGGTTCCATAATCCATACTCTTAATCCCTATATGATATTACCTCCTTAAATCTTACGATACGCATGCCTGTGCAGTAATCATAATCTCTGGTTTTATTAATTCCCTATGTTTATACTGTTGCTTCTGGCCAAGATATAGTAATAAGGACTGAATTTACCTTCCCATGGAAGCAGCTAAAAATCTAGTTAGACATAATACATATAACACAGTTTTTAAGACATTAGATATCAGGCAACTAAAGACAGGAATCCCTGAGAGACGGAAAACAAGTGAAGTAAGCCTGCTTACCTCCTAAAGAGAGTTTCTAGGCTGTGGAGCCGAGGGATTAAACCAAGGCAGAACCTGATATTTTACCTGAGTTGAGACGGAATTAAGAATCTGGGGAGGTCAAGGTAGCAAGAGTTCATATGGAAGAATATCAAAGAGAAGAGAGCTCTGGCTATCCCTGAGTCTTGAGCATGCATATGAAGAAACTATCTGAGGCCAGAGAGAGAACCATCTGAAAGGACTAGAAGGAACAATTCTTGGAGGTCACATAAGTCTAGTTTCTATATAGATGAGCTTTGCCATTATAGGGGGGCAAAGTTAGCCTAAACTAATGTTGCTCTGGTCCCATCTAACAAAGATTAAAAGCTATTAAGCCAAAAGCTATTTCCAAAAAGCTAAAGAACCCATACAGAAGGACCCATATAAGGAGAAAAACCAGTCAACTGAAACTAGCCAAGATAGCTATAAAGAATAGACGAGGACATAAAAAACAGTTAAAACTGTATTCCATGTGATGAAGATGTTAGAGAAAAGACTGAGCTTGTTAAGTGGATAAATGGAAATATAAAATGACCCCAAATCCCAGAAACAGCTAACATACTCAGTATCCATGTCTTGGTTTATAAATACCATTTTCCAGTAAAAGGAACCATGACTTTTTAGAGAAATTGTTGGTTGCAGATAAGGAACAGGGAAAATATGAGATGATTCTGGAGCGTGTTGTAGTACCAGAAAGTAAACATGTGCTAAAAAAAAAAAAGAAAGAAAAAAGAAAAAAAGAAAGGGGAGGGAAGATGTCAAAGAGACACAGAAGCTAACCACAAAGAGCATTCAATGGCCAAACCTAGCACAATTTGAGCAATAAAATAAATAACATAGAATTAGATTACAACCCAAAATATAAAATATACATGTCCAAATTGATATTAAATGATTGAACAAATAAATAAGGGAGAAAAAACAATTCTTCCATATGGAAGGATTCCAAATAATATATGTAGATACAATCCGTTCTGCAGGCAAAACTCAATCACTCCCTTCCCCCCCCCCCCGAGTATGGGCTATACTTAATGACTTACTTCCAAAGAACAGTGGAAAGGGGAAAATAGTAGCTTCACAGTAGGAAAATCTAGCAGAACTACCTTAACCAAGTGATTAAAGTTTACATCACCAATGATGTTATATAGATATCATGTGCCCTCTAATTCATTGTAATAAGAAAGACATTTTACCTCTATGTTATCCTTTTCTAAAACCCATAACTCTAGTCTAAAAATCATGAGGACATCAAACAACCCAAAAATTAGTGGGTATTCTATAAAACACATGACTAGTACTCATCAAAACTTTCAAGGTCATGAAAAACAAGAAAAGACTGAGAAACGGTCATGGGTCAGAAGAGACTAAAGAGACATAACAACTAAATGAAATGTGATGTCCTTGAATGGTTCCTGGAACAAAAAAAAAGAGACATTAATGGGAAAACTGTTGAATCTGAAAAAAAGTGTGGGGTTTGGCTAATAGCAATGTACCGATGGTGGTATCTCAGTTTTTATAAGTACATCATAGTAATGTAAGATAATAACATTAGGGGAAACTGAAACTGGATGAGACACATATGGGAATGCTCTGTACTATCTTTGCAAATTTTCTGTAAATCTAAAATTATTCCCAAGTAAAAATTCTATCAAAAAACCCAAATTTAACGTCTAGAGATGGGGAATACTGTATTGGAGACAAAAAATATACAAAATGGAGTAAAACTAGATTAACTATTTCAGAAGAAAAAAATTAGTGAATAGAAACTCAGCAATAGAAACTGTACAAGGACACAAAGAGAAAAAAAAGGAAAAATTGGACAGAGCATAATAAACTGTAAGACAGCTTCAAGCAGCCTAATTTACACGTAATTAGAGTCTTAAAGGAGAAAGGGGTCAAAAATGTTTGAAGAAATAATGGCCATGTTACCCAAATTTGATGAAAACTTTAGGTCCACAAATTCAAGGTCAATGAACCCAAGCACAAGAAACATGAAGAAAACTATACCAGAGCATTTCTTTCTTTCTTTTTTTTTTTTTTTTTTGTGTGTGTGTGTGTGACAGAGACAGAGAGAGGGACAGACAGACAGGAAGGGAGAGAGATGGGAAGCATCAATTTTTTTGCTGTGGCACATTAGTTGTTCATTGGTTGCTTTCTCATATATGCCTTGACCAGGGAGCTACAGCAGACTGAGTGACACCTTGCTCAAGCCAGCGACCTTAGGCTCAAGCTGGTGAGCCTGTTCCAATCAGATGATCCCGCGCTCAAGCTGTGGTTTCAAACCTGGGTCCGCCATGTCCCAGTCCAACATTCTATTCACTGTGCCACCTCCTGGTCAGGTTTCTTCTTCTTTTTTTAAAAAAAAATTTTAAAAATTGAATTTAGAGAGAAGAGAGAGAGAAAGGAGATGGGAGGAGGAATGGAAAGCATTAACAAACAGTTGCTTCTCATATGTAAAAGGCACATATGAGGCAAGCCTGGGGTTTTGAACCAGCAAACTTAGTGTTCTAGGCCGATGCTTTATCCACTGAACCACCACAGGTCAAGTTACCAGAGCATTTCTTAATCAAATTACTAAAGTTAGTGATAAAAAGTTTTAAGAACACCAAGAGAGGAAATAGTATATACAAAGAACAAAGATAAGAATTATAGCAGGCTTGCCTAACCTGTGGTGGCGCAGTGGATAGAGCGTTGACCTGGGAACACTGAGGTCGCCGGTTCAAAACCCTGCGATGGTCTGGTCAAGGCACGTATGGGAGTTGATGCTTCCAGCTCCTCCCCCCTTTCTCTCTCTCTCTCTCTCTCTCTCTCTCTCTCACTCTGTGTCTCCTCTCTAAAATGAATACAATAAAAAGAAATTTTTAAAAAATGAATTATAGCAGGCTTTTCATCAGAAACAATGCAAGACAGAAGATAGTGGAGCAAAAGATTCAAGGTACAGAAAGAAATAATTGTCAACTTAAAATTGAAAATATATTTCAAAAGCAAATGTAGCAATGGGGAAAGAATAGTCTTTTCGACAAATGGTGCAGAGACAACTGGATATCTGCATGCAAATAATGAAGTGGAACACTTTCTTCACACCATATAGAAAATAAACTCAAAATGGATCAAAAACTTAAATATAATAGTTCAAACTGTGAAACTCTTGGAAGAAAACAGGAATAAATCTTCATGACTTTGGATTTGGCAATGGTTTCTTAGCATAAGCAACCAAAGGAAAAAAAATAGATAAATTGGACTTCATCAAAATTTAAAACTTTTGTGCATCAAAGGACACTATCAAGAAGGTGAAAAGACAATCCAAAAAATGGCAGAAAATATTTGCAAATAATATATCTGATAAGGGCCTTGTATCCAGAATACATAAATAACTATTACCACTCAGCAACAAAGATACAAACAACTAAATAAGAAGACAAAGGAATAGACATTTCCAGATATGCACAGGGCTAAAAAGCACATGAAAACATGCTCATCATCATTAGTCAATAGGGAAGTGCAAGTCAAAACCACAATGACATACTGCTTAACACTCACCAGGATGGATATAATTTAAAAATATTTTTTAAAGTGAAAATATGTGTTGGCCGGAATCTGAAGAAGTTGGAGCCCTCACTTCATACATTGCTGGAGGGAATGTAAAATTGTGCAACCACTGTGGAAAACAGTTTGGTTATTACTCAGTAAGTTAAACAGAATTACTATGGGATCCAGCAATTCCACTTGTAGGTATATACACAACAGAATTAAAAACAAGTGTTCAAACAAAACTTGTACATACATGTTCATAGCATTCATTCATATTATTCATTATAGTCAAAATGAGGAATCACAAATGTCCATCAATGGAGAAATGAACAAAAGAAAAGTAGTATATCAATACAACAGAATATTGTTTAGCCCTAAAAAGGAATGAAGTACTGATATCTTCTACAACATGGATGAATCTTGAAAACATTATGCTAAGTGAAAGAAGCCAGACTCAACAGGCCACATATTGCATGATTCCATTTATGTGTAATTTCCATAATAGGCAAATTCACAGAGACAGAAAATTGATTAGCAGTGTCCAGGAACTGGGGGTAGAAAGAGAATGGGGAGTGACTGCTTAATGGATATAGATTTCCTTTTTTTGGAGTGAAGAAAATATTCTGAGACTAAATAGTGGTGATGGTTACACACTGTGAGTGGAGTAAGTGCCACTGATATACAGTTTAAAATGGTTAAAAGGGTGACTGTGTGAATTTTACCACAATAATAAAAGCAATTACTGTAAAAAGTCTGTTCTTTCATTCACCAATCAAATATGTATTAAGCAGTTCCTGGCAAGTGTATTCTGGATGCAGGGAATATAGAGAATTGTCAAATATGGTCTTGGCTTTTGAGGAGTTTATGGGTTGTGAGGGGAGGAAAAATATTCTGCAGACAAGTTCAGTTGAATGTTAGCTTCCTTGAATGCACATTGTACACTGGGTGGCTGCTTTAGGGATGAAGAAAAGCAACGGTAAGGCTGAGTCTCGAGTGATGAATAGGAGTTTGCCTGGTGGACAGCAGCAGGAAGATTTTAGGCAGAAAGTGTGATCTGAACCAGCTCAAAAAGTCAATGTCAAAAAGCTCCTGGCTTTCAGCAATCGCCAAACCAAATAGCACGTGTGCAGCCGTGTAGAGGATGGACTTCAGGACAATGAGGTGACAAGTGGATGACCACCCACCCTTGTCTGGTTGCAGTAGGTGACACCAAGAAACGTTAGAGGAGTGAAATGGACCTGACTGGATGTGAGGCTCAAAAAAAGTGTGACTCCAAGACTTGGCCACTTGGTGGGTGGTGTGTACTGCCGGATCCAAAGGTGGGCCTTAGGGGGACATCAAACTAGCATTAACATCCCCCCTTCTGTTCTCAGGGGGACATCAAACTAGCATTAACACCTCCCCTTCTTATGTATTTTACTATTTTTAATAAATACACATTTAAAATTTTTTTTTGCATTTAAAACCTACTTCCCTTTTCCTTGGGTTTCCTCTGTTTTCCTGTTTGAAGTATATGTTACTATGGAAATGTCATGGCACAGTAAAGTGGCATTTACAAGTGAGGTGTAAAAACTTTTCAGAGCATCTAGAAACACAAGTCTAGGGTTTAGGAATATAAGCCCTAATGATGTGATAGTATTCATGCCTTCAGACACTGTGTTATACATATAAACACACCCGGAAATTTTAGACAGCATAGAGGAGATAGTTGAGAACTTTATTAGGATTTATGTGCCCAAATTTTTTAAATGTATGTGAGAAATATTAAAAACACAAAACGTAACACACCACTTGGGAAGAACATCTGGAAAAAATGAACAACAGAATGCCAACATTTACTTATGAATACACACCTCTGGAAGAAGGACCAGGGGGGCTGGATACTCCATGGAAACTTGGAAAAACCTCTGTAGCACCTTCTATGCCATAAATATGTTCCCTAAAAGTTGCATGTAAATCAACTGCTGGTAAATCATATTTATCAAATGTAAGGGTGACTATTATTTTAAAGATATCTTAAGAATGTACACTTTAGTAGAGGAAATTATTACCAACGGAGTAACGGAAAAAACTCACTGGACTGAGTGAAATTCAAGGTCCTTCATTATTATCCTGGCTCTGCCACCAATTGGATGTGTGATTCAAGAAAAGTCACTCAACCTCCTTGGGCCAATTTCCTCATCTAATCTGGGTTGTAATTCTGAGTTTTCACTTATTAGTTTCTTAAAGCAAGGTACAGGGAGGGTTATTGGCCCACAGCCTAATGTCCAGTTTCTTCTGGGAGGTAAAACTGCACACTGAATCCTTGCGGACAGAACTCAGGTTCCTTTTACATTAAAGGACCTCAGGCTGGTACAGCCAGCAGGCCAGTTTCCATTGTTCTGTGTGTTTTGCATCTTTATTACTCACTTTCTCATTCTACAATCACCCTAAGTATAATCATTACATTTAAAAAAAATTTTTTTAGAGAGAGGGGGAGAGAAATGAGAAACATCAACTCTTAGTTGCTTCACTTTATTTGTTTATTGATTGCTTCTCATGTGTGCCTTGACCCGGAGTAGGGGGTGGTTCAAGTGGAGTGAGGGACCCCTTGCTCAAGCCAGCAACCTTTGGGCTCAAGCCAACAACCTTGGGACCATGTCCATGATCCTATGCTCAAGCCTATAACCCTGCACTCAAGCTGGTACACTGCACTTTAGCCAGTGACCTCGTGCTCAAGCTGCCAAGCCTGCACTCAAACCAATGAGTCCATGCTCTGCCCTGTGACCTTGGGGTTTTGAACTAGCCCCTCAGCACCCCAAGTTGAACTTTTATCCACCATACCACTACCGGTTAGACCAGGGGTCCCCAAACTTTTTACACAGGGGGCCAGTTCACTGTCCCTCAGACCATTGGAGGGCCAAACTATAAAAAAAACTATGAAATTCCTATGCACACTGCACATATCTTATTTTAAAGTAAAAAAACAAAACGGGAACAAATACAATATTTAAAATAAAGAACAAGTAAATTTAAATCAACAAACTGACCAGTATTTCAATGGGAACTATGGATGTGGATGTATCCTGTGCTCTTCTCACTGACCACCAATGAAAGAGGTGCCCCTTCCGGAAGTGCGGTGGGGACCAGATAAATGGCTTCAGGGGGCCGCATGCGGCCCGTAGTTTGGGAACCCTTGGGTTAGACAATCATTCCAAATTCCTTACAAAAGTTTGCTCTTTAGAGCGTCCTCTGGGAAAAATTGACAGTCCAAGGTAGGAGCCCATTCTTGGTGGTCTTTCCACCTCTGGTCCTGTTCCTATCCCACAAAACAGGGCACTACCGCCTGACCTGTGGTGGCGCAGTGGATAAAGCGTCGACCTGGGAACACTGAGGTCACCAGTTCAAAACTTTGTACTGGTCTGGTCAAGGCACATATGGGAGTTGATGCTTCTAGCTCCTCCCCCCTTTCTCTCTCTCTCTCTCTCTCTCCTCTCTATAATGAATAAATAAAAAAATTAAAAACAAAACAGGGCACTATCAAGGGTAAGGGCTGTATTTTCTATGCCCAGTACAGAGCCAGACCCAAAGAGAGAGTTCAGTAAATAACAGTTCACTGGGTGCTCCTGAAGGAGAAAGCTGAGGCAGAGAGATGGGTCTGGTGAAATACCTAAACCCAAGGGGTGAAGTTTTGGCAGCTGCTTTAAACATTTCTGAACTTTCCAAATTTTCTACAGTGGGCAGAAATATAAACATGCACAAGCATTAAACTCTCCTTTTCCTGAAATTTTTGTCAATGCCCTGGTTTCCCAAATAATTTAAACTTTGCCCAGTTCTCCAATGTTTGGAAACAGGACATAGGGCACCTATCTTTTCTTTAAGAGAAATAGCAGTCACAGACTCTTACTCAGTTTTGCTTAAACAGCAATGACACTATGCATTTGTTTTTGTGAACCTGCCATCTAGTCTTAGGCAAGGACCCCTGCCAATTGGTTTTGGAAAAGCCATTTACCCACACTGTTTAGGCGCCACCTTTATTAATCTGCCATACAGGAAGTACAAAACACACTGTTCGAATTCTTTTGTCTCCTTAAACCAAAACAGGTTTAAGCCTTATTAACTGGCAAGAGATAGAAGGCAATTGACCAGGCTTTTTGCCAGTTTACTACCATCTTGTAGAATAATTTAGTAGCTGTTAGGAAGACTAACAAAGAAAATGCCAGGTCTTGTGCTGGGTCCCTAATATATATATTATTTAATGTAAGCCTCACATCTAATAATCACTCTCCGACATACTCTATTTTTACTCATTTACCTTTTTGTCCATCTCCCCCACTTAAATGTTTGCTCATTAGGAGCAAACTTTTGCGTCTTGTTTATTGTTACATCCTCAGTGTCTAGAACAGTGTCAGATACAGATAAGCACTCAATAAGTATTTGTTGAATGAACAAACTGAACACCTCGAGACAAAGTGTCATCATTCTCCTTTTAGAGGTGAATAAGTGAAAAGTGTTCCAGTGGTGCAAATGAACTGCCCCAAATCACATGCTTGATAAGGAGCAGAACTAAAACCCAAGCCTCGCTATTTTGTTCTACGACCAAAAGACTTTATTAGACTTAGTCTTAGATCTTGAACAACTCTTTCAGCTTGAGAAATCAGCATTCTATAGCTATAAAACTTTTATGTATCTTGGGTATTCATTTGAAAGTTTGAATTTCTACCAAGGAGATATATTTGGCATTTTATTGATAAATATTTTGCTAAAGCAACAATGATGGACACAATTTTCCAGCATAATAACAATTTAATCTATGGATAGACATTATATATATCATTTCTCACTTTAAAATCCCATAACATGATTACTCTTTAGACATAAATAAAAAACACAGTAATTCTGAACATGAACAAAATAACATTTGCAAACCTTAGAGTTTTATAACTTACAGCATGATATGCCTGTGGTATTCAGTGTGGAATACCAACTATTCCAGTGTACATTTGTGTTGTGTGAGTGTCCTTGTACAGGAGAAGGTAGACTTGGCACATTGAAAGCCATTCCCATCATAAAGAAATTATACGAAAGGTTCAATGGTTCTTCAGTGAGTCAGCTATAACAAAATCCATCTCGAGAATACCCATTTTTTATGAGAGAATGTAAAAACAAATTCAAACAAAGTTAATTTTACCCAGGAAAGTATTTCAGATCCTTCTCCATTTGTCAGAATATACTTGATCCCTACAATGCTCCTTTACCTATCAAGGATTATGTAATAGGAGCATGACACTTGTGGTGTCTTCTCATACCACTTTGGTTTTCTGTAGGGATTCTGATCATATCCCCTTCTTCTCTGGGCAGGCCCTTTCCCTTCTGTCACACTACTGCTACCAACACAGTATTATACAGCCTCTGTGTCCACTCAGCCAATTAATTGTTCATAATCCAAACTAGTGGTTTGGCTTCACTCGCTCCATTCCCAACTTTTGTGCTACTATTTTATTTTGATAATATAAGTAATAATACTTTGGAAATATTTTTTAAAAGATAAGAAACAGGAAAATTTAGAAAATACACTCCAATAACACGAGTCATTAAAAGATTTTTTTGGATTTATATGTACAATTTTGTATATCACTCTTTTCATTTAACATTGCAAACATTTTGCCATGCAGTGTTAACTCTTCATAAACATTAATTATAATGTACATAATAGTCTACTGTAGAGTTATACCATAATTTATTCAACCAATTTTTTTTACTGTTGGACTTCTGGATAGTTAAGCATAAATTCCACCCACATTATAAACTATTTCTTTAGGACAGATTCCCAGAATTGGAATTAGAGGATCAGAAGATTTTTAAAGTTCCTGATAGATACTGCCAAATTGCTTTTCAGAAAGTTGTTGCCAATTTACACTTCCAACATTGCCAGCGTGTTTCTCTACCAACATAGATCTGTCTAAAGGATAATAAAATTTAAGTGGAACATACAGAGGCCTGTGGCAAAGGTCATACCTATTTCCAGGTACGCAATTAACAATGAGTTAGTGTGAGTTCATGGAACATGTTTCGCAGAAGTGGAGTAATATAATTAGATTTCAGACTGCCAGATATAAAGGCCGGCTGTGATCTGGCTGAACCCCTGCACACAGGACAGCACCTAACACATATAGACACTCAATAAAATTTTGTTGAATTAACACAGAATCTTCTTTCAGATGAAGTTTTTCAGCAGCCATAGGATTTAGGCACTATTGGAGTCAAGGGAAAGATGACTAGCTGTATTATCATTGCAAAGGTCTATTCAATCCTGAGACTCTATTTCAGCTTTGGACAATCAGTTTAAATGAAGGTGACACAATATAACTTGCTTTAGGGGAGAAAAAGTGAACCCAACCAAAAGGACATACCTTGGCATGTCCTTGGCATGCAAATATATATATTAAAAGCATGCAAAAAAATGTAATTCAGGGAGTTCTGTCACCTCCATAGTAGTCACTTTCATAGGTGACAAACTTATTCAATGCTGCCCAAGGTCAAGTATTTTGGAACCCTTCAGTTCAGTTCGTTATCGCTGGTTGCAACTTGGTACCATTTCCAATACTGACAAAATTGTTTTTGAGATATTACAAGGGCATCGATAGGTAGTAGCCTGTGTGATATCATTTTTAGTTTAAAAAAAAAAGAGCACAAAACCTCACTCTGTGAACCAGAATAGGGTCAAGGTAAAATAGTCAATCATTAAGCCCTAGTTCAC
The DNA here is from genome assembly GCA_037038555.1 of Rhynchonycteris naso. Lineage (NCBI taxonomy): Eukaryota > Metazoa > Chordata > Mammalia > Chiroptera > Emballonuridae > Rhynchonycteris > Rhynchonycteris naso. The sequence goes on from CM072995.1 coordinate 316,492,782, forward strand.
GCTGCTGGCACCATAAAGATTTCCTTCAGTATTCCACAATTTCTATATAGTAAATTGTCAGACACTGCAAGGTCAATTTGACATTAACAAGGTTATTGATGGAAAAGAAGCAATCATCTGTCATTTTATATATACATATTATATACACAAGACCAAGAGTCGGCAAACTATAGTCTGTGGGCCAGATCTGGCCCACCATCTGTTTTTATACAGTGTGTGGCTAAGGAGTGTAAAAATGATTTTTTTACCCTTTTAAATGGTTGATAAAATCAAAATAATATTTTGTGACATGTGGAAATTATGTGAAATTCAAATTTCAGTATCCATAAAGTTTTTTTAAGGACACAGTCATGCTCATGTTTCCTTGTTAGCTGTCTACTTTTGCAGTGAAATGTTGAGTAGGTACAACAGAGACTGCATGGCCCACATATCCTAAGACATTTCCTTTATGACCTCTTCACTACACTCAAGTGGCTCCTTGGAGGTACTGACGTTTCCCAGTAGATTTTTTGTTTCTGAATATCAACACACTGGGAGAAGGATGACGCAGCAATAACAATATTTGCAAGGACCTAATAAGGCAGAGAGTAGAGAAGATAAATATGTGAAGGTTGGACAGGATGTAAAGTATAATCTGAGCATTCTGATCCAACTAAGAAGCACTAGAACACAGGGTTCCATACACAGTTTCTGCTGCAAAAGAAGGTCTTACTAATTGAGCCATATGGGACTCTTGTGAGATGCAATCCAAACACTAGGGAGACTTGCTCGCAATGGTGTCTGCAAACAGCAGGCTGGTTGATCTGTGGTCACTGTGATACAGTGAGATAGTTCCCCAACAGTACCACACTTATTGACTGGATGTCCTCAAATCATTTAATATCCAGAATTCATCTGGGCATCTCCAATGGCAAGTGTGAATTCTAAGAAATGCATCTGAAAGGAGGACTCTGGAAAGCAGGTCCCAGGTACATATTCTTCCCAAACAATCACATTTCAATGAGGACTCAAAGCCAGGGGCAGAATTCAGAAGACTGCAGAACTATCCATGTTTTTCAAAATTAATGATTGGTGAACATTTTATTCTTTGTTTTTGATTATTACCAGTGTGACAAGTGGAGTAAGGTAGAGCCAGGTAATGGCGGCTACAGGTGAGAAAGGGAGCTTTCTTCTTTCTCTGTATGCCTCTTATCAAAAACAAGAACACAACCCCATGTTGTCCACCCCACTTCATAAGAATAGGAAAGCAACCTCAGGCCAAGGCTGAAACAGACAATTTCCTTACTGAGGACTAGAAGGCTGAAGTAGGAGCAGGAAGAGGGACCCAAAAATCAGAGGACAGTGGAGTTAATTGTGACTTAAGTGAAAAACCAAGACAAAAGGGCAATTCAGGGTCAGCACAGCAAAGTGACCAAAAGCAGTTACTGGAGGGAGGTATGGTCCAGAACCAGAAAATAAAGCACCAGAGAAACAGAGGAGCAAGAGCAAACTGGCGAAAAATAAACTGAGAGATGGTTGAGGAAAAGCCAAGGACAAGAGTCTGGGGCATGATGGATCCTTTAGACTCTAGGTTCAGGAGCTCAAGAGCCCTGGGCAGCAACTGTGCAGGCCAGGGCAAAATTCATGTCAATAATAAAACAGATTTGGTGGGTAGGCATATACAGGGTACTGTTAAATATGAACTCTCCCATCTGGGGATACTCCTAGATCATGTTCTAGCCTGGGGTTTAGTGATTCTGAGCAGCCATGTGTGGTTTGCTCTGGGTGAGCGGGCAGTGATTTTACTTTCCCCAAATCTGAGGTACATCTGGATTATCATTTCATTGAATATTTTCTGGGAAACCTTGCAAATGGGCATTGGGTACAAGTAGTCATTTGACATGATTCCTACTTGGGATAGGACCTAAGATAATAAATTAAGTCCTTTTCATTATAGCTTAGAAAAATTTGAGTTCACATTCCTGATTACTTGCTTCAGTTGCTGTGTCCAAACCCTGTATGGGTCAACATTGTTCTTGGTACCCTATATGCCAGCATGGCCTTGGTTCATCACCTTTGGAAAGGTCACTCTAGCCCTGTGCTCAGGAGGGGAAAGGTCCAGAAGTAAGTTTTCTCAGGACTTGTGTGTTATAATAGGTTGAAGACAATGCCTGTAGGTAGTGTTGTGGGATCCTGGACCTGGCTCAGGAGCACACAATTCTGCAATAATTACCCACAAGGTTGAGCAAGGATTAATATGAGGCTCATTAACCAATGTCACCTCAATAAATTCAATAAAAATTACATATATATATGAGGTTGTCACACAGTTGTAGTAGGTAGCCACAGGGGCTTTGTTCCAGACTGCAGTATAGAGTGCTTATGGGGAAACTGGGGCCTTCTCTGATGTATAAAGGTGTAATAATTCTGAAATGAAATATCTAGAAATTACTAAGTACGTGGAAGTCTATAAATTGTTGCTTGTTTGAGTTTCTTATGCGATATCTTTTATTTGTGGGATAAGGCCTAGGTTTCAGGATGCCTCAAAACTGACAGGTTAAAAAAAAAACAAAAACTGACAGGTTAAATTAGTGGGAAACCTGTAATTTTTTGAAGGGGATGCAGTGAAAGAACAGAACTAAAAATAACTGTTGAACAAATAACTGTTGGGCCTCTACTATCAACCAATATTAACTTACTAGTTAAATAATAGGTGCTGTTATGTGTAAAAATCCTTGGTAAAACAGACATTGGACAATCCTATGAAATGCTAATAATCACCCCCCTTCCTACACCTTCACCAGGCATTTTGAGATGTTTCCAGTATATGTGGTATACTTGGAACCCACTTGGGGAAAGTTCCATCTGTAAATCCTGGCAGAGAGGCAGGAAGACATAAAGGAGTTTTAATTTGTATAGACTGTTTTTATTTGGGGGGTGGTGGAAAATTTAGATAATCAAGTAAGTGGGTTATTATAAACCTATCCATAATTTATAAACTGGCATAGAGTTGGGGGCAGAGGAGAGGAAGCAAATGATCACAAATTGTTGATCCTTTGTAACACCATTATCTACCTCTTAGGATTTTGCTATTTCAGCCAGAAGTGCCATCATTTTCTTACTAATGCAGCTTCAGAGCCTCATGTTCTACCTGCCTAGTAATCTTTCCTTTATTTCCTAGCTTCTTTTATCATCTTTCCTTATGGATCCAGTTCAAGAAACACCTCATCCATGATGTCCACCCAGCCCTTGATTTTGTTTTATAACTTCACACTATCAATGCCCACTAGTGTTCTAAAAACTACAGGTACTCAAAAAGCACTTGATAATGTTGATGAGTTACTAAAATCAGGTTGCTGGGGGAATCAGCAGACTCACTTAATGCAGGGTCTAGAATGTCACCTGGTTTTCCTCCTCACACAGCACTGCCTGTGTCTGATTCCCCTGGTTTATATTTTCAAGAACCAGATTCTCCTCTCTCAGCATAGAAGATACTCATATAAGTGAAGGGGGAAGAGGGTCCAAAGCACAAGGCTAGAATGAAACAAACCCAGCTCTTTTGTGAGAGGTCAGTCTGTGAGCTCAGTATGAGTTGGCCAACCAAGTTCTGAGAAGATCCCACTATTTGGGTTGGACTTGACCTTAGCATTGCTCACTATGTCAGCATGCCACTGCCTTCTGTAACATACTTCTGGTCTTCCCAGAAGAGTAATAATGCTTCCCTGGGAACAGAGATATAGACTGTAGGAGATCCTGTTCCCACCTCTCACTGGTATGATCCCCTGAAGCAGAATGTTGAGAGTATAGGAACAGGATAGCCACAATAATCTAAGGCCTAGCAGTGAAAAGATCCAAACTTGTTAGGCAAAAGAACTCAAGAATAAGCAAGAACCAGAAGTCAACAGCCAAAGGTTCTTCAAAGTTGTGGAGAACAGCAAGGAAGATGGCCCAACAGTCCAGCAGAGAAACTAGGAGAGCCACCACAGGTAGGGAGGAGTGGTAGACAAAGTTGAAATAGGTAAGCAGCAAATGAAAGTGTGGCGACCTTTCGGTCCTTTCACCACAGTGTGAACCAATCCTGAGCTGCTGGGAAGGCTCAATGAAGATGAGGCCTGCAGAAGCTGGCTGGCTGGCAGGATAGTGGATTCTGGGATGGGATACACGCAAAGGCATTTCCCCACTAGTTTCACAATGGAGTTGGCTCCATGTTTCAGACTTTGTTACCTTTTTCTTCACCCACAAGCTATTTTCTCTAGTTTCTTTGAAATGATCAAAATTAAAGTCAAGTTTTTGAGGTTTCGGGCCATCCTTCAAAATACCTGATAGAACTTCGGCAGAAACTGTTCTCATGTTCAAGTTTTCTTTCAGAATGAGTCTAACAGTTTCTTTATCTAAATTTAATTCTTCAGCCATCATCCTCACTGTTAATTGCCTGTTTGAACAAACCAAGTCCTTGACCTTCTGGATATTTTCATCTGTCCGTGGGTAACTGGACGGCCACTTCAGGCATCATCCCGAACATCTTCCCGCCCTTCTTTAAACCTTTTGTACCAGTCAGAAACTCTGGCCCTCGACATGACTTCATTCCCATACGCTTCTTTTAAAAGACGGTGGGTCTCACTCGCTGACCTGTTCAGTTTCACGCAAAATATTATACTAATCCTTTGTTCTAGATAGTGGTCACTCATTTTGGCACTTAATACAGGAACGTTAACAGGCCATGATTGTGAAGGGGAAACAGGGTGATCTCCGGCTGCAAAGGAATCAGGTCGCTTGCTATTTTTGATCCTCTGGAAGCCTCACCAGGAAGAAGTAATTGCTTTTCTAAGTTTTCGCCCCTTAGCAAGTCGCTTTGAGTCGAGGCTGGGGAAGCCCGTTCCAACAGTTAATGCGGTCAAAGAGGAGCTACAAAGCCGGGGATAATAAAATCTCCTGTGCAACCCACGTCTCTCCGTCCAATCGTGCAATGCAGATAGATCTTCCGAGAATGCACAAACCAGTCACCAAGGTCGTCCCGATTCCGCGGCCCTAAAAAGTCTATGGTGAGGTCTGAGTCGTGGCATCATTAGCAAGCAAGCAGAAAAGCACTAGTGATGTAATGTGCAACCTCGCCTCAGATCTGCAGAATCCCGCGCACGCCAAACCTACCGGAGCGGCCCTGTGCTCACCAGTTCTAGAGTCCCAGGAGCCGCGCCCGCATGCGCAATTGTCTTCCCTCGCGGGGAAGGCCTGAGCAGGCGCGAGGCAACAGCGCACGCGAAGCCCCGCCTCCACATCGCCATACTTTGGCAGGCGCGCTTCCTTGCGTGTACCCGCCTGCGAAGAAGTAGGCGGAAAGGAAGGGGCGGGAGAAGAAGGCTAAGGGAAGAGAGGGCACCCCCGGGCGCCGGGGTGCATTGTGGGAAGGTGGCGGCAGCGTCCCGGGCGGGCGGGAGGTGCACCAGCGGCGGCGGCGGCGGTAAATCCTCCCGGCCGCTCACAGCACTGTGGAGCCGCGTCCCCAGCTCGGACTCGGACCGCGGCGCCCCTCCTGCCCCTCGCGGCTTCTTCCTCGCCCGCCCCTCCCCCCCGGCGCGCCGGCCCTGCAGAGCCGGCCGGCCTGCCGGCCTGGCTCCCCTCCCCGGCCCCGACGGGCGTGCGGGCTGCCCTGAGGAGGCGGGGAGGGGAGCGCTGGGCCGGCCCGCGGGCGGGCGACGATGCCGAACTTCTGCGCCGCCCCCAACTGTACGCGGAAGAGCACGCAGTCCGACCTGGCCTTCTTCAGGTTCCCGCGGGATCCGGCCAGGTAAGCGGCGGGCGCGCAGCCGGCAGCTGGGGCCCACCGCCGCGGTGCGCGCGGCCAAAGGGCCCGGGAATGAGAGGGGTGTGTGTGTAGAGGTGACACAGCCTCGGACCCAGGTGGAGAACGGGCCGCGAGCAGTGGGCGGGCAGGCACCCGGGGACCTCGGAGCACGTGCGCCGGCGGGGGTTCTGCGCCGCGGCATCACCTGAAATAGGCAACTAGGGCGGCACGCGGGCGGGATCAGGTAGAGTCTAGCCTTGGATAGCATGCTGTGTGACATTGGGCAAGTCGCTTTCTTCTCTGGGCTTTAGTTTCTCCACCTGTGAAAAGAGGGACTTGGCGTCTATGGTGTGGTCACCAGTGTCCTTTCTTCATGTCACAACACTCCGGAACAGTGTTTCTCTTCAGAGTCTGGACACCTTTTCTGATCTCAAGTCAAGTCACAATGCTCCCTCCTTCGGACTTTCTCCTGGTACAAATTCTGGCTCTGGCCGTTACTCCGTATCTCGCTTGGTTATGTGGAGCTAACAGGAGTGGAGAGGTGGAGGTGGGAAGAGGGTGAGGAAAGTGAAATCTTCCTTGAGGTAATTTTAGCTCTGTAACTTACAGAGAGGGGATAGCATAGGGACTGTGTTTGAAAGGCTGAGGAGTTTTCCTTGACCTCTCATTTATTTAGTCATTTCAAATAAGCACACCTACTGTGCCTTAGGTGCTGGAAATTCACAAGTGAATGAGTGTTGCCTGCAGAAAGCTCACAGCCCACTAAAGACACGATTGTAATATAACGTGCTACTTATTTATTCCACAAATATTTATTGAAGGCCTACTATGTGCTGGGCATTGTTCTGAGCACTGGGAGTGTACAGATGAACAATTTACAAATTCACTGCTCTTATGGAATTTACGTTGTAGTGGGGCAAAATAGACACATGTAGTATGTCAGATGGTGATAATTACAGTACTATGGAGTCAAAGCACATGTTGTGTGGGGCAGGGGAATAAGGAGTAGCAGGGAGGCACAATTGCTATTTTTTTATTACTACTGTTTTATTGAGAGAGGGAGATAAGGGAGAGAAAGGTAGGAGAAAGAGTGAGAAGCATGAACTCATAGTTGCTTCACTTTAGTTGTTCATTGATTGTTTCTCATGTGTCTTGACCAGAGTGCTCAAGCCAAGCTAATGACCCTTTGTTCAAGCCAGTAAACTTGGGATCCTGTTGATGATCCCACACTGAAGCTGGAACGCCCACTCTCAAGTGACCCTGGAGTTTTGAACCAGAGTCCTCAGTGTCCCAGGTGGACACTATCCACTGTGCCACCACCAGTCAGGCTACAATTGCTGTTTTAAATAGGGCAAAGAGGGTCTCACCCAGAAGGTGAATTTGAGCAAAGATCGACTATAGATAAGGAAGTTAACCATGAAAACAATCTAGGGGAAGAGCATTCCAGTCTGTGGAAACAGTAAATGTGGGGGCAGGTCATGGACTGCTGGAGCTGGTTTAAGGAAGGAAGGAGAGGGAAAAAATGAGACCTGAAAATGTGTGTGTGTGGGGGGAGCAAATTACAGGACCTTGTAGGCCATGGGGAGCACTTTGGGCATTTCTTCTGAATGAGGTACAAAGCCGTCAAAGAGTAAACTTATATAAGCAGAGACTTATACTTCAAAACAGGATCAGTGGCTGCTTGTGAAATAGATTTTGGGGAAGCAAAGGTGAGAGCAGGAAGACCAGTTAAAGGCAATTGCAATAATTCAGATTAGTAGAGGAGGTGGTAAATTGTTAAATTTGAGATATGTTTGCAAGGTGAAGCCAACAGTATTTGTTAATGGTATAAATGTAAGTTGTAAGAGAAGTCGAGAATGATTTTAAGATTTTAAATCTGACCTTTTGATGAGCTATGGAAGACTGGGAGGAGCAGGTTTGGTGGAAGCTGACAGTATTTATTAATATAGATGTAGGTTGTAAGAGAAATTGAGAATGACTATGAGATTTTTAATCTTAGCTTTTGCTGAGCTATGGAAGACTGGGAGGAACAGGTTTGGTGGAGGAATATCAAAGATTTGGTTTGAGACATGTTAGTTGAAGAGACCTAATAGATGTTCAAGAATAGATGTCTTTCTTCAAATCATACCCAGAAATAAACTCAAAATGTTCCATATTTAGATCAATACTCAAGAGCTAGAATCTGCCTGACCAGGCGGTGCGCAGTGGATAGAGGGTCTGGCTGGGATGCTGGAGGGCCCGGGTTCGAGACCCCTAGCTCACCGGCTTGAGCAAGGGCTCCTCAGCTTGGACCCAAGGTCATGACCTTGAGCAAGGGGTTGCTCGTTTGCTGGGGGCCTGCGGTCAAGGCACATGTGAGAAAGCAATCAGTGAACAACTATGGTGTCGCAAGGGCAACGAGAAACTAATGATTGGTGCTTCTCACCTCTCTCTGTTCCTGTCTGTCTATCCCTCTCTCACACTCTCTCTCTGACCTGTTAAAAAAAAAAAAAAAAAAACCTAGAATCATAAAAAGATATTCAAGTCTGGGATTTAGAGGCTTCCAGACTGGAGATAGTAAATATGGGTGTTCTCAGTTTATAGAGGGTATTTAAAGCCATGGTGTCAGGTAAATAAAGCAGAGTAAGTCTGAGGGTTGTGTCCTGGTGAGTTCCTAAAGTTTTAAAGTTCAGGGGGATGAGTAGGAACTAGCTCAAGAGAGTGAGGACTAGCTTTTGGGTTATGGGAGCAGAGAAGAAAAGCATTTTAATCTAACTAGAAGAAAAGCATTCTAATCTTACCCCAATAAGCAGTATCTTCATTTTATTTAAATTTTAGCCTGAGACTCTTTTTGCCTAACGAGGGCACCACTAATCAGTTCTGGACTGCATGTCATTTGTGTAGTTGAATGCTCTTTTCATTACACTCCTTAGTGGGGAGTATGGCCTGTAGGGGCTTTACAGTCTCAGAATTGAAAGGTTTTAGATCTAGTGCAGTATCCCTTGAAGCTGAATCTCCTCAGCAGTAGTGACTTTTTAAATCCACTTTTTGGATCACTGTCCCCTTTGAGAATCAACATAGGGACTTGAGAAAAGACAAAGACACAAACTTTTGCATAAGGTATTCATGAATCTTTAGGGGCCCTGTGTATTTCTGATAGGTGGGCCTTTAATTAAAAAAAAAAAAAAAAGGCCACCAGTGATGGTTCTCCGCTTAGTGAGAGGACATTTGAGAATTCTGGACAGCTTTGGCTGTTGTTTTCTTGAGGTATATTCATACACCAAGCAGTTCACCCATTGAAAGTGTACAATTCAGTGGATTTTGGTATATTATTAATTTTAAAAATATTTTGGCAAAATATAAAATTTGTCATCTTAAGTGTATAAAATAAATCATTGGCATTAATTACATTTACAATGTTGTGTGACCAGTCACCACTATATATCTATACAAAGCCTTTTCATTACCCCAAGCAAACACTCTGTGACTTTTAAGCACTAATTCCCCCCTCCCATCCTTTCTGATACACTTTCAGTCTCCATGAATCTGTTTAACATATATCATTTGAGTGGAATGATACAATAATTGTCCTTTATGTCTGACTTATTTTACTTAACATATGTCTTCAAGGTCTTAACTTTTTATCCAAATCATATCTCCTCATACTATAGGATTTCAGATTCTACTGTATTTGATAGTTTTTTTTTACAATGGCCAGAGTTAATTAGAATAAAGAGGTAGTTTGCAGAGGTGTTTATTGAATTAATGACAGTATTTTTAGGATTATTGGTTATAACTTTTTTTTCTGTAAATGAGTTCTAGAGAAGAAGGTTCATAAAAAGTGACATTGCTAACGTAGCTATTCTTCAAGAGTTAAGTAACATTTTTAACTAACAATAAACGTAAATTATTTAATGCTATTAAATAGTACATTTCCCATTCATCGTATTATAAATTCCATGTACACTTTTAGAAACAGGTATTTAGAAGTAATCTAAAATTCAAGAGTATAATTAATAAAGGACACAATGTGGAATTTCATACCATAATAGCTCTAACTGATTTAGAAAAAGTGGCATTGGTGTGTTTTTTTCTCTCTTTTAATATAAAATAATAGAATTAATTCACTTAGGGCAGTGCCAGGGAAGTCATAGATCACCTAAAATTAAAGTAAAAAAAAAAAAAGCCTAAATTTTGATTGCTTTAGAATGTCTTGACTAATGCCAAGGCAGGGCAGGAACCTGTGGGCTGTTCACAGTGGGTCATCTCCAGACTGGGTGAAAAGGTACTAGTAGACCTAATAAACTGCTCCTGTTAGAGTTGGACATATTTGAAGCCCTTCCTCCTTCTCAGGCAGTTAGTACTAATTCACCCCTGAAGTGGTGAGTGAGGTCTTCCAAGATTGTTTTAGCAATTTAATTAAAGGTAATTGATAGTTGATGTACTCTACCTTGTAAAATGTCGAACAGTTATTTTTCCAGACACTCAGTGATAGTCCTCAAGATCCTTTCAAAGAATCCACAAGGTAAAAACTATTTTTATAGTTATACTCTGAGATTATTCGCTTTTTTCATGCTCATCCTCTTAAAAGTATACAGTAGAGCAGGGGTCCCCAAATTTTTTACACAGGGGGCCAGTTCACTGTCCCTCAGACCGTTAGAGGGCCGGACTATTAAAAAAACTATGAACAAATCCCTATGCACACTGCACATATCTTATTTTAAAGTAAAAACAAAACAAAACAGGAACAAATACAATATTTAAAATAAGAACAAGTAAATTTGAATCAACAAACTGACCAGTATTTCAATGGGAACTATGGGTGCGATGCATCCTGTGCTCCTCTCACTGACCACCAGTGAAAGAGGTGCCCCTTCCGGAAGTGCGGCCGGGGCCGGATAAATGGCCTCAGAGGGTTGCATGCGCCCATGGGCTGTAGTTTGGGGACCCCTGCAGTAGAGCCTGGCTGGTGGTAGTGCAGTTGATAGACTGTAGACCTGGGATGCGGAGGTACCAGGTTCCAAACCTCAAGGTTGCCAACTTGAGCACAGACTTACAGTATCTGCCTTTGAGCATGGGATCATCAACATGATCCCATGGTCACTGACTTGAGACCAAAGTTTGCTGGCTTGAAGCACAAGGTTCGCTAGCTGGAGCAAGGGATCACTGACTAACCGTAACCAGCCCACATAAGGCACATAGAGAAGCAGTCAATGAACAACAACTAAAGTGCTGCAACTACGAGTTAATGCTTCTCATCACTCTACCTTCCTATCTCTCTCTCTCAAAAAAAAGTATACTGTATTTAAGGGACTGTATACCATGTAATAACATCATTGTCTCTGTTAAGTTATATGTTGTGTTTTCTAAAATTTTCTAAGTATGAGTGTTCAGATATAGGTATTTAGTAGATGTTTTCTCAGAAATAATAAGAAAATAAGCCTGTCACTCCAAGGAAAACAACTGACATCAAGCATTCAAGCAAAAATGAGAATTTTGGAAAATATATATGGACCATCTTGAACTTGACAGATCTCTAAATACTTACAGACTTTTCTGGTGATATTGATAACTGACTTTAAATATATTGTATAATGAAATGTGTTACCATTTAGATGGTCTGCATAACACATTGAATGACCATTTTCCAAATTTAAAAAAGACATGTATGGATAAAAACTATTCATAGTGCAAGATAACCAGTGGACTTTAATATAACCACTAGAGCGTGAAAAAGCTCATTGGTCTGGTTTCAGATTCCACATTACAACTAATATTTATGAAAGTTTTTAAGTGGAGTTTTGGTGTAGTATCAAAGAAAAATATCTTTGATTAAAAAAATGTTGTTTTTTTTAAGATTTTATTTATTGGTTTTAGAGAGAGAGAAAAAGGGGGAGGAACGGGAAGCATTAACTCGTAGCAGTTGCTTCTCGTATGTACCTTGACCAGGCAAGCCTGGAGTTTCAAACTAGCTACCTGAATATTCTAGGTCGACCCTTTATCCACTGTGCCACCCCAGGTTAGGCAAGAACAACACAATTTTGTAGGAAAGGAATATTTTAATAACTTTTTAAGCTGCATGTCAATGTGATGCCAGATTTTCTTCATATATTCAACAAAAACAATGTATGGCAACAGATTAAATATAAAAGCTGGTGTGAAAATCTAGTTGTCTTCTATTAAGCTAGACATTAAAGAGTTTTGGAGAAATGGAAAATGGTGCCATTCTCACTAAACTAAGCATTTTCAGTAAATGTCTTTTGTTTATTTTGGAAAGTATAGTTATTTTTCATTAAAATGTTATCTATGTTAACATTTAATGGGATTACTGTTTTTAAAGTTAATATTCAAAATTTTTCTCAGTTTTAATTTCTATAATTAAAGTATTGGTAGATAAAACTCATGTAAACAAAATAGCTCCAATACGTTAAGAATGTAAAAGGTTCCTGGAGACAATATTAAGTTTGATAATTGCTTATATAAAAATATAATCTTGCTTGACCTGTGGTGGCGCAGTGGATAAAGCATCAACCTGGGAACACTGAGGTCGCCAGTTCAAAACCCTGCACTGGTCTGGTCAAGGCACATATGGGAGTTGATGTTTCTAGCTCCTCCCCCCTTTCTCTCTCTCTCTCTCTCACACTCTGTGTCTCCTCTCTAAAATAAATAAATAAAAAGAAATAAAAAAAATATCTTAAAGTACTTTCTATCGTCTCATTTTGTCCTGTAAAAATGCTATGAATTATAATAATAATATTTCTTGCAGCATACTTTATATTCTGTATGCTAGGCTCTATTCTATATATTTTATGTTCATTATTTCATATAATACTTGTAATAATTTTTGAGATAGTCCTTGTTTTTGGGTAACCAATGCAGGCACAAAGAGGTTAGCTAATTTATTCAAGTTCCCACAGAAATATCTAAAACCCCAAGAGTAGGATAACTATGTAATATTACCCAAACTTATTTGACCATAAAACCTTTTAAAATAATAGTCTTTGGAATATGGTTTTAGAAATGCTGCATATTCGTAGGATACCATTGAAGGAAAAAATTAAAAAACAAAACTTAAGGAGTGGTCAATGTTGGTTGAATAGTACTGTTAGTGTGAGTAAGAGGAGTATAGAAGGTGAGCATTGGAAGGATGGAAGTCATTAATAATCTTGAGCAGTTTCAGTGGAAAAGGGATAAAGCAGAAGACTCTTTGAATCAAGGATGTGAGATAAGAAAGTAGATACAGTGAAAGTGGACTCTTAACTAGGTTTCCTATGTAGAGGATGAAGGTTAAAGAAGTTTTTAAGATGGGAGATATTAGGACATGTTCATACTGGTGGTAATAAAGTGGTAGGATATATATAGTATGTTGAGAGACCATATACTGAGAAGTTTTTGGGGATGCTTAACTACCTGGGTGTGTGTATATACATACTCATACACACACATGTATGTATATAGATCTGAATCAGGAAAAGTTTCCCTCAAGAAATGACATTTGAGCTAAGATCAGAAAAGCATAGGCTTTTCTGTACAAAAGTGAAAAAACAACAAGAAGAGGATACTAGGCTGAATAAACAGCATGGGGAACAACCATAGAATAGAAATGACCACAGTGCATTCATAAAACTGAAGTAAGACCTGTGAGGAAGGCAGAGTGTGTAGAAGGGTGGTATGATACGAAGGTGGAATGGTGGACAAGGTCCAGAATATTCAGGGTCATCTAAGACGTGGGGAGTTGATTTTTTATCCTAAAAGTAATAAGATACCACAAAGGATCATAGCAGGGATACACATTCTCAGATTGGCTTTTTAAAATACTTACTCTGCAGCAAGGATAAAAGGGATTAGAGAAGGGCAAGAGCTCAATTTGGAAGTAGAGGAATTTGGGGAGTCACTTCACTCTGCTAAGGGAAAAGGCTACAGAGTCTGGAGTACAGGGCACAGAACAGTGACAGGGAGAGTAGGAATGGAGCGACATTGGTAAAAAGAATAATTGAGATAATTATAAAGCATGTAAATACTTGATTGTGTGTATAAGTATATATGCATGTACATAAATATATATGTATGTGTAAAAAGACTTGTGGTCATATATAGTATAATTTTTATAACTTAATATAAAACATATATATATATATATATATATACACAGAAGATCACAAATTATAGGTGTATAGTTTATTGGAATTCTTTTTCCTGGCTTAAAAAAATATATAGAATATTATTACCATCCCACCCTGGCCTGTTTGCTCAGTGGTAGAGCATCAGCCCAGCATGTGGAAGTCCCAGGTTCTATTCCCAGTCAGGGCACACAGAAGTGACCATCTGCTTCCCTACCTCTCTCCCTTCTCTCTTTCTCTCTTCTCTGTCTCTCTTTAAAAAAACAAAATAATATTACCATCTCAGACTCCTTCCTGGTGGTATGATTTTACTGTCAGATTTCAAACAGATTATTTGGTTATTAAGAGAAGGGGAGGAATGAATGTTCCATTGCTCTGTGCCATACATAGAGAAAAATGCAAAAATGGTAGCCTTAGGATTTGATGAATTTTTACAGAATGAACATAGCCAAGTAATGTTTGAAATATAGAACAGTACCAGCATCTCAGAAGTCTCCTTTGTGTACACTCCTTCTTGTTACCCCTCCCCAAATGTATCCACTATTCTGACTATCATTACTATGTTGGGGGTCTCCAAGGCCACCCCCATATTCAGAGATTGACTAGGACTCATGGGACTCAGCATATAGTTGTACTCACAGCTAAGACTTACATATTACAGCAATGTACATGTAAGAACCCATAAGGGGAGAAAGACAGAGGTGGAGGATGGAGGCATTCATTTGTAGGCTGCTTTATGTTCTCTCACTCCCGTAGGGTGGTCACACAGAACCCAGTTCTCTCAGCAATGAAAATGTAGTAACATGTGTGCCATGTTTTTGCCTGGAGAAGCACATTAGAGAGCCAGTGCCTGAAGATTTTATTGGAGTCAAGTCACATAGATACTCTCTGCATTTGTACTGGCCATTGAATAATTGCAAATAGCCTTTTCAAGTCTCTTACCCATTTTTACATTGGGATGTCAAGTTTATTTTTAGGAGTATTTCATATATATTTCAGCTATGAATCCATTGTTGGATATATGTATTACAGATACCTTCTTTCATTTTGTGGGTTGTCATTTCACTTAAATGGCTTCTTTTAGTGAAGAAAATTTACTAATTTTCAACTAGCTTAAATAATTTATCTTTTCCTCTTAAGTTTGTGCTCTCTGTTGCCTTTCAGAGATCTTTGTTTATTCCAGATAAAGAAGGTAGTCTCCTATGTTGTCTTTTATTTTGTTGTACCTTTCCTATCTATATTTAAAGTTCATTTGGAACTTATTTTTGTATATATATATGGTTTAAAAGTATGGGTCAAGATTTTTTATTTCATATGAATATTCAACTAACTCAGCACTGTTAAAATCTTGTCTATTGCTGTGCAACGGTACCTTTGTCTTAAGTATCCATAGCTGTTCATTTTGTTCCATTGTTTTATCCTGTGCCATACCACACTATCTTAAAGCTCTTTAATACATCTTAGTGTCTGGTAGTGGAGGTCTTTCAACTTTCTTTTTTCAAGATTGTTTTGACCATTCTTGGTCCTTTAAATTTCTTTATAAAAACTTTTAGAATCATCTTGTGATTTCTCTCTCTCTCTCTCCCTCTCATGCGTGCATGTACACACACAAATATACACAAAAAACTTGTTGTGATTGTGATTGTAATGAATCAGTAAATCAGTGTGTGGAAAATTGATAACTTCAGGATTTAGTATACCAATCTATGAACTTGTATATTCTTCCATTTAAGTTATTTAAAATTTTGTTTTCTATTAAGAGTTCTTGTATTAGATTTATTTCTAGATATTTGATATGTAAGACAAAAGTGTAGTGAATTTGAGTGCTTTTGTTATCAGAAAGCTGTTTCAACATAGTTCAGAGAAAGCTGTTTCAACATAGTTCAGGGTTCTTTGCAGGTCTTCACAGATTTAAGAATTATAAAACAAATTTAATGGGAACACCTAATACAAATATATAGATGATGTATTATAGAACTGTACATTGTTAACCATTGTCACCCCAATAAATTCAATTAAAAAAAAGAATCTGAATAAAAGAAACTTAACTATGAGAATGGCAAATTGTCTTAAAGTGGGACAGATTTTATTTTATTTTTTTATTTTTTTACAGGGACAGAGAGAGTCAGACAGAGGGATAGATAGGGACAGACAGACAGGAACGGAGAGAGGTGAGAAGCATCTATCATTAGTTTCTCGTTGCCCTTGCACCACCATAGTTGTTCATTGATTGCTTTCTCACGTGTGCCTTGCCCGCAGGTCTTCAGCAGACCGAGCAACCCCTTGCTGAAGCCAGCGACCTTGGGTCCAAGCTGGTGAGCTTTTGCTCAAGCTAGATGGGCCCGTGCTCAAGCTGGCGACCTTAGGGTCTCGAACCTGAGTCTTCTGCATCCCAGTCCGACGCTCTATCCACTGCGCCACCGCCTGATCATGCTAGTGGGACAGATTTTATACCAAATTCTTGGGTGTGGAAAATGAAATGCTTATAATCATAATCCACAACTGTGTAAATAGAACACATTAACCATCATTACTGTATGTAATGCTTTTTGGCCTAATGAAATGCTGTACAATTTAGGTATAGTTTTACTTGAGGTTAGATAACCAACATTTCACCATGGTTTTAAGTCACATACATATTGAGAGTGGAGGGAATTATTGTTAGAGAGCGTGTGTGGAGGGGTGAAGTATAATGTTGAGACATACGAAAATATACTATGATAGAATTATAAAATGAATAAGTTTTCAAATTTGTGGCACAATTCATGACAGATTTTATTCTTAGAAACTTGAGGAATGAGAGAAAGATCTAGTTGTAACCTTTAGCAAACATTTCTATGCTTTCATTTCTTCATCTGCACAAAAGGGATAATAGTACCCTTTTTGGAAAGGGTTTAGAACAGTGTCTGGCTCATAATAAGTGCATAATATTTGTTTGTCTACAGATAATTAAGCATCAAGATAGCATGGACCTTGTCTTGTTCACTATATTCAATGCCTGTGTACTAGATTGTATACTAGATTGTGCATTCATGGAGCTTGAAATCTAGTCTGTACATATCATTATAAATAATAAATCATGTTCGTAATAATACTGTCATGGTTTCATAAGAAACTCTGGTTAATTTATAGAACATCTACTTACTAAGTTTTTACAATGACAGTGTTGCTCTCTATACTTGTTTAAATTGAAATCTTGAGGGGAATGTTAGGCTGTTTGTTGACCTTATGGTTGTGCAACTTTTTACTTCTAGCACTGATGATTGAGTTCTCTCTGATGCTTGGAGTCCTGGGAGCTGAAAGACTTAGGTTTAAATTCTAATTTTGTTGCTGATTTTGTATATGACTCTGAGCAAATTACTTTTTTTTTTTTTAGCTGTGTGTGAGTGTGTGTGTGTGTGTGTGTGTGAGAGAGAGAGAGAGAGGCGTGCGTGGGGAGTGAAGAAGGGAGAAAGATTAGAAGCATCAGCTTTGCCTGACCTGTGGTTGTGCAGTGCTTAAAGCGTCGACCTGAAACGCTGAGGTCGCTGGTTCAAAACCTTAGGCTTTCCCAGTCATGGCATGTAAAGGAAGCAACTACTATGAGTTGATGCTTTCAGTTTCTTTCTCTCTCTCTTTCTTTCTATCTCTCTCTCTCCCTCTCCCTCTCCTCTCTCTAAAAATTAATAAATAAAATTTTAAAAAGCATCAACTTGTAGTTGTATCTATCACTTTAATGTTCCTTGATTGCTTCTTATATGTGCCTTGACTGGGGGGCTCCAGCAGAGCCAGTGACCCCTTGCTCAAGCCAGCTACCATGGGATCATGATGATTTCATCCTCAAGCTGGTGACCTCAGGGTTTCTAACCTGGGCCCTCAGCATACAGCTAGTGCTCAACTTATGACCACGATTGGTTCCGACAGACCGGTCATAACACGATTTGGTCGTAAGTTGAGTAGGCTATATGTACAGTACTGTGAAATGATGTTATAAAAATCTTTAAGTCATTTCATCACAATTTTCTTTCATTGTTATATATCATAATTTTTTTGTTCATTTTATGCCATTTGTATCATCTCTACATCTTGTTTCTTATTTTTACATTCGTCAGGTTTAAGTAAAACACTGCATTACCAGTACAACTGGTTTAATATTTGCAAAACATACAAAATTACAAAATACAGGTGCATACAAAAATACAAAGTACAGGTGTAAAAAAAATACCATAGGAAACATTTTCCCAATTGCAAAGTGTCATATGCCCAGCTGGGCAACGTTTGAGCTGCCAGACGTGGAGCAGTCCTGGCTAGCGATTGTAAAGTCGAATGGTCGTTAAGTTGCATAGGTCGTAAGTCAATCAATACCTGTACTAGGTTGACACTATCCACTGCACTACCAACAGCCAGGTACAAGTTACTTCTTAATCTTCTCTGTAATTGAATGTAGTAAATGATATCTTAGGTTTCTTCCAGTTTTTATTTTCTTATTAATCAACTTCACTGAATTATGTTCTGTTCTGTGGGTAGAGGGGTGCAGAAATCCATGCTCCATAATATGTATTTGCCTTGAAACTAAATGCTGAAATTTAAATGTTGAGTTCATACTACATAATTGTATTTTGGCTTTATTTATAGGTGCCAGAAGTGGGTGGAGAATTGTAGGAGAGCAGACTTAGAAGATAAAACACCTGACCAACTAAATAAACATTATCGATTATGTGCCAAACACTTTGAGACCTCTATGATCTGTAGAACTGTAAGTAATAGGAGGGCATGTTTCTTTTGGTTTTCTCTCTCACTCACTACTGGTTGGAAGTATAAATCTTTCCCTATTAATGTTGGAGGGTATTCTTATACCCCATCATAATTTTTTTAAAGAGGAAGACAAATTTGGAGCTGAATAGTACCTGTTTCGTTCTGAAAAAACTGTTGGTGTTTTTTTTTTTTTTTTACCCCCGTTTCTGATGTCCCATTCCTACTCACCAGAGGTAGCCACTTTTAGACTTTCTGAGTAGCCTTCAGAAAATTTAGTTTATTATAAAAGTGTATATTTAAGATAAAGTTGGTGTTTTTACTTGAAGCACTTTCTCTAGAGTTTTTGTGTGTGTGAAATCTTCATCGAGGAATGGAGGTCTTTGTTTTCATGTTTTGTTAGAACCAGCCCTTAATTTTTATGTGTTAGATAAAACAGGAAGCAGATTCATGCCATTAATGTAAAAAAATTTCCATTAATAATTTGCAATTTCATATTAAGACCTGATCTCTCTCACTACTAACAGTCTTACTACTATTAACTGTTAATTTGCTCAAGTCACTTCTCCTATTGGGCCCCTGTTTCTAATTAGATTAGACATGATAATTCCTGAGGCCTAACATTTTTAACACTTTTTGTTTCTGTTATTGCTAGGATTCATAAAAGGCATACATGGGTCAGATTTTATTGAAATGGAGAGAACTTGAAACACTGAAAATTAGTCAGAAAGACAGTTTTGTTAAATAATACATATATTTTTGTTTAGGTATAACTAACATTATCCCAGATATCTGAATAGATTTAAACGTACACTATTATTGTTATGCAGCACTTTATTTTGATACTTTTTCAAATACATTTTGCAGAGGCATCAGAAAACTAAAGAATGATTAGGTTATTTTATTTCTCAAAATTAATTGAAGCATATACTTGTGAAGATATTGGGAGGTGAGCCAATTCTGGTTCAACAGTTTAATCACAAATATTTGAGGGATAATTTTGACTTGCTTTGTTAAGAGTGAAATAATGATCAACTAAAATAAGAGAATTCATATTTTAAAAGCCAAACTACTATTATGTTTTTGACAGTAAGTACAAATATCCCAAATTACTATTTTAAATACACAGGCCATATACGTGTTTATGTTTTTATTTTAGTAATCAATATGGTCTCTTAAATAGATAATTCCAATAAGATTAATAGCATTTAAAAAATAGTTCATATTCTTCTTTAGTCAGAGGATAGAACAGAAAGAAAAGCTATTTTTGCTTTTTAAAAATTTTCCACACAATTCTTCGATTTTGAATAAATTGATGCAAATGTGAGAAAATGTTATTTCTACTAATGGAGAAGACATTGCTATTAAAAGCTGGATTACCTAATATCTGTATCCAAATGTTTAAGAGTATAACTTTATTAATTTGACATTTAAAATCAAATCAGTAAACATTTGTGGCTAGTTCAAGCAGAGCCAGATACCTTAATTCAGCAGTTAAAGATTAACCTTTTTTGTGTGTGTGTGAGAAAGAGGGAGAGAGAGAGGAAAGGGAGAGAGATGAGACGCATCAGCTTGTAGTTGTGGCACTTTAGTTGTCCATTGATTGCTTCTCATGTGCCTTTTTTTTTTTTTTTTTTTGGTATATTTCTGAAGTTAGAAGTGGGGAGGCGGTCAGACTCCCACACGCGCCGGACCTGGATCGACCCGGCATGCCCACCAGGGGGCGATGCTCTGCCCATCTGGGGCATTGCTCCGTTGCAGCTGGAGCCATTCTTGCACCTGAGGTGGAGGCCATCGAGCTGTCCTCAGCACCCGGGCCAACTTTTGCTCCTATGGAGCCTTGGCTGCAGGAGGAGAATAGAGAGATAGAGAGGAAGGAGAGGGGGAAGGGTGGAGAAGCAGATGGGCACTTCTTCTGTGTGCCCTGACCGGAAATTGAACCCGGGACTTCCACACGCCAGGCCAATGCTGTACTGCTGAGCCAACCAGCCAGGGCTCTTCTCATGTGCCTTGATTGGGGGACTTCAGTTGAGCCAGTGACCCCTTGCTCAAGCCAGCGACCTTGGGCTTCAAGCTAGTGACTTTTGGGCTCAGGCTGGTGACTCTGGGATCATGTCAGTGATCTCATGTTTAACCAGTGACCCTACACGCAAGCTGGTGAGCTTTTACTCAAGCCAGGTGAGTTCATTTGCGCTCAAGTCAGTGACCTCAGAGTTTTGAACCTGGGACTTCAACGTCCCAGGTTGACACTTTTATCTGCTGTGCCACCACCGGTCAGGCAAGATTAACTCTTAATACTGAGTTAAAATGATCATTTACATGAATTGAATATAGCCCCTTTTGGCATGCATACTTACAAATAAATATTTATAAAAAGTTGCATGTTTTTCATTCATTTATTTTGTTTTCTGTCCTGTCGTTTGTTGTTTTTTTTTATTTTACAGAGACAGCGAGCGAGAGAGAGAGGGATAGATAGGGACAAACAGGAACGGAGAGTGATGAGAAGCATCAATCATTAGTTTTTCGTTGCCGTTGATTGTGGGCCTTCAGCAAACCGAGCTACCCCTTGCTGGAGCCACGACCTTGGATCCAAGCTTGTGAGCTTTTGCTCAAGCCATATATATGGGCTTGCGCTTAAGCTGGCGACCTTTGGGTCTCGAACGTGGGTCTTCCGCATCCCAGTCTGATGCTCTATCCACTGCGCCACTGCCTGGTCAGGCTGTCCTGTAGTATTTTTGAGAGCAAATTAACTTGATTTGAATTTAAAAAATTTATTAGAATAGTTTATCTCTTTTCTCCTTATTTTATAATTGGTAGGATACCAAGAGTTGACTGTGTATGTTTGCCTTTTGAGATGATTGCTAAATGGGAAAGATGAAACACTTTGGATATTGTATAGTTTTTGCTCTATTCAGTGATTGTGTCCTGCATCAACGTCTGATTCAGACTTCCTAGTAGTGCCAGGATTACTGGTTCAGCAAAGTGCTCTCTCTCTCTCTCTCAATATTTGCCGGCCTTCCACTTCCCCACAGCTTCAGCCCCACCCCAGATGTGTTACCTTTGCCTTTCCCTCTCCTAAGCTCCAAGGACCTGTCTTTTCTTCTGTAACTTGTTTCCTGAGCCTACACAGCCCAGCTGGGTCGCTTCTACCTCTGTATCTTTTTAAATCAGTGGTTCTTAACCTGGGTTCTATCGAACCCTAGGGGTTCCATGAGTCGGTCTCAGGGGTTCAGAGAAGCCTCTGCCCCGGAGGCCAGAATAAAGTAATACCGTAATTTGTTGTGAGTTCATGCACTTTGTTGGTTTTGTTCTTTGAGCAAGGCGATGTTCATGCACGGCTCATTTTGTGCACCAGTAAAGAAAACATATACCTATGTCTTGAATTTGGGAAAAAAAAATCCTATTTTATTTATCACTAAAGAAGGGTTCGGTGAATGCGCATATGAAACTGGTGGGTTCAGTACCTCAAAAAAGGTTAAGAACCACTGTTCTAAATGAACTTTGAAAAAATCGAATTTTTCTTTGTGTTTTCTATGAGGCATAGGATTGATTAGAAAATATTAACTCTAAAAATAGAAATTCTTCTCAGATGTGTTTAACAACTCTGGATAAAACCTAAAGTAGTGTGTTTTCTTTAGTTATATGGAGGTTAAGGATGTTGACACTCCATGAAGTTGAAAATCTATAAAACTTGGATGCTCCAAAAACTTAACTTCTAAAATAGCCTACTGTTGACCAGAATCCTTTTTGATAACATAAACAGTCAATTGACACATATTTTGTGTGTTCTATGTATTATGTACTGGATTCTTACAATAAAGTAAGCTAGAGAAAATAAAGTGTATTTAAAAAATCATAAGAGAAAATACATTATTTCTTAAAAATATCCACATATGTAAGTAAGTGTACTTGTGCAGTTCAATTTGGTATTTATTGTTCAAGGGTAAACTGTATTTTTCCTTCATGTCTTTCTAACCTTCCTTCCCTGGGTGAAAAAATATATAGACATTGTTATTTTTGTTTAGCATATATTTTGACCAGTTTTAATAGTCAGCTTTGAAACAATCACTTCTCTGAGAAAGCTTTTAAAAATAAAGCATAGGGTATGGGAGGGAAGTAAAGAGGGACAAATACAGGTATGCGGTAATGGAGAGTGATATGACTTGGGGTGATGGGCACACAACATAATCAACAGTTCAAATGCTATAGAGATGTCTATCTAAAACCTATATACTTTTATTGATCCATGTCACCCTGCTAAATTTAATTTTCTAAAAAACAACAACAAAACCAAGCGTGGTTTGTCTTTATCAGTGCAAATTTGGGAAGAATTTAATGGCACTACTTTTTTTGATGAGCTGGGGGTGATATAGTATCTGTTATTTATCTGCTTTTCTGCTTTTTTATTGATTGATTTTTAGAGAGAGAGAGGGAGGGAAACATTGTTTTATTGTTCCAGTTATTTGTGCATTTATGGTTGATTCTTGTATGTGCCCTGACTGGAAATTGAACCCACAACTGTGGGGTATTGAGATGACACTAACCAACTGAGCTACCTGGCCAGGGCAACTGTTCTACCTCTTAATAAACTTGTCTCTACTTGACTTCCTCTGGGCTGGCTGTGGAAACTGTCACCATCTAAGAACACATCTAGCTGTTAGCCAGATTGGATTGGATTAACAGGAATTAGGATAGAGCATAGACATTTTTCAGTGATAGGAACATTAGAATTAGAATGGGATTTAGAAATACCTAGTTGAGTGTTTGCAAAAATGTGTTCATGTATATCTCTTGTGGTATGAGTGATTTTAGGTGGCACATGAATCAATTTTTAGTTTAGAAGTTTTGTAAAATGTGTTAATCTAATCAGCCCACCAGAGCATTATTTTGTAGTTTTTATTGCTTAGGATAGTGTTAACTAAAAAAGTGAGTGAATTGTTTAAAAGTACAGGTGGAATAACTATATGGCAAGAATTATTATCATTAGTATGAGAATAATTTCATTTTGGGGAAATGTTGATCTAGTTTAATACCTGAAGTTTATTCAGAAGAGGAACTGAGGTCCAAAAAGTGAAAGTATTTGACTAGGGTCCTTACAGTGAGTCGCTGGTGGAGTTTGGACTAGTTTCTAGGTCTCATGTTTCCTAGTTCCATATTATTTCATTGTGTCTTGATGCTTCTCAGAAATAATAGCAAAAGTGGATTGAACAGGTAAAGGAGGGAAGAATTTTATAGAGCATAGAAGAGGATACATTACTTGAGAAAACTGTGCCTGCTGTTGATTTGGTGGGATCATGGAAAGGCAGAAGAGATAAAGTACTGTACCTGGGAATCTGGATTAGAAATATATACGCAAAGTGCAAATACAACTTATTTTTTATACCTATCATTAGTTCAGTTCCTTAATTTATAATAGTAAGATTGCCAAAAGGGCAAATACAGAAAAAGTTAGAAATAATAAGCTGATCTGGATTGACACCATCAATTCTTCAAGTCTCTCTCTACACTTAAGAGCTAGAGTTTAAAGGAATACTGGGGAAATCATTAACATAGAATTTTATTTATGTGTAATACATTCTTAAGGACTAGCTCTGAATTAACACATTTTTCTTTTTCAGAGTCCTTATAGGACAGTTCTTCGAGATAATGCAATACCAACAATATTTGATCTTACCAGTCATTTGAACAATCCACATAGTAGACACAGAAAACGAATAAAAGAATTGGTATGTCAATGTGCTTCCCACCCCCACTCCCCAAGTATACTATGAAATCACATAGATGTATTCATGTTAAAATTGAACTAAGCTGCTATTTCAAAGGTCCCAATACAGGCAGTGCATGCTATGTTTATTATTGAAGTAGCCAGAATGTAAAATAATTTTCGCTTCATAAAATGCACTGTTTTTCCCCCAAAAGTGGAGGGGCAAATGCCCGTGGGTCTTATGGAGCGAAAAATACAGTATTTTATTAAATGATTTAACACACCATTTGGTTCAGAATATTTTTTTCTTATTTTCCTCCTTAAAACCCTAGGTGTATCTTATGGTCAGGTGCGTCTGTCTTATGGAGTGAAAAATAGGTAGTTTTTTTTAATTGGAAAATCTCTCTCAAATTTAGCCAGTTGATACTCATTAACTTGGACCAACGTGTTTACAGGCTGCTAGCTCATTCCCTTCCTGGGAAGGGAAAAAACAAAACGGAAAAACACACTACATTTTCTTTTACAATAAAGAAAGTGGAACTGAGGTATATTTCCAGAATTCAGCACAAATGGATACAGAAAGAAAAAGTATTAAAGTTAAGACATGAATAGTTTTGCCTAAGGGTCCTATTGCTGTTAGCTATCGGCAAGGTTTAGAAAGAGCTTCTAAATCTCTGTATATGGTGTCATTTATGCATGTCTTTATATTCCTTTTTATATTCGTTAGTTCTGATGATCGAAACCTACCTGCTTTTTGTTGACCGTAGGCCAACAAAATTAAATTACTCAGACTCAGTCCATGGCTTTCTCTTATCATTACCACCAGCAAAGGCCTTATTTTGTTATTTTTCTTCTTCCACTATTACCGTTCCCCCCTTCACTGTTGGTGTCCATGCTAGTGTCTTTAATATACAATGTGTCATTTCAGTCTACCTATTATTTGCTTTTTGTAAGACAACATTTATGTGATTTTACTCTATGTTTACCTTTCATATTTAGATCTTTAATCCATTTGGAGTTGTATTGTATGTATGGTGTCCAATAGAGATATAATTTTATTTTCCTCCTTATAGAGAAAAACCAGTTTTCCCAATCTGGTCTATTAATCCATCCTTTCTTTCGCTAGTGTAATATTCCATCTCAGTCATATACAAGTTTACATATATGCATATGCAGGGCTGTTTCTGAGTGCCCTCTGTCCTTTTGGAATATTTATTTGTAGCTATATCACACTGATTTTATTACTGTGGCTTGAAAGTATATCATACATATAGGGCAGTTTCTTAACTCTCCTTTTTCAAAATTGTGGTCCTAGCCATAAATAGGATATAAAATACACACACACACAAAATAAAATGGCTATCAAGTAACAGAAATCACTAACAAACAACTAAATATTAGTTCTTTTAAAAGATTTACTAAAATACTTTTAGGAATACAGTAAAAAATTTGAAAAAAATTTTAGGGATTTTGTTCCAGTTCTGTAAAAGAAAATACGCACATTCTTCCTTAGATGACTTTCTAAAGACATTATGGTTTTTGTTGGTATCAATTGTGTATTCTGGATGAGATTGTTTCTAACAGCTTTGAAGACCCTTTTTTATTAATACTAATAGTCCACTGGGTTTCTATGTAATTGATTATATCATCTACAAAGAAGGACAGATTTGTCTCTTGTTCCAGTTTATAATTTTAATTGTTTTCTGTTGTCTGTTTATTGTTTAGTCAAGATCTCTGCTACTGTGTTGAACAGTCCAGTTTCATCACACCTGGTACACTGTCCTTGTTCCATTAAGTCTGATGTTTGCTGTTTGTATTAAGATAGTTTCTGTCAAGCTAAGAAGATCTTCATTCCTTTCTAGTACTCATATTCAGAGTTTTTGTCTTGTTGAATTTATTAAATGCTTTAATTGCATCTATTCAGTAGAAAGTTCACGATTTTTTCATTTTTTAACGTGGTAAATAGACATTGATGGGTTTTCTAATGTTGAACCATCTTTACATTCCCCTGCTTCAACCCTACTTGATTGCAATATATCTCTGTTTTTATACAGTATTGGAATTAGTTGGTCAATATTTTATTTAGGATTTTGCATTTGTTAGTGTTGGCCTGTAATTTTTTAATGCAATTCTTTTATCCAGTTATGATACCAAGGTTCTGTTAACCTCATAAAATGAGTTGGAAAGCTTTTCTTTTATTTTTAGAACAACTTATATAGGTTTTCTACAAAGTTAGATTGAACGTGGTAATACCATCAGAGGGCTTGGGTGGGTGAGGAAATATTTTAATTGCCATTTCAATTTATTTATTGGTTTTCTTTTCTGTGTGTTTCATATGTTGCCACAAGTTTATGAACTTCATCTAGGATTTGGAATGCTTGCCAAATAATCCTAAAATTATTTTAATAGTCTTCAAGAAAATGATGGTTAGTTTTTTCAATGATTGCATTACTAGTGAGGTACTTTATTGGTTTCTTGAGTTGGAGATTTACTTTTTTTCTAATAGCTCTTGAATATTTAGTTCATATTTATGTGTATTCAAAGTTATAAATGTCTCTAAGTAGGTTTTTGCTATATCTCACTGTTTTAGACATGTAGTGCTTTCCTTGGTCAGCTTTGAGTATTTTGTAATTTTCCCTCTTTAACATAGTATAATTCTTGTTTTTAGTTTCTAGATACGCGTTTATTTTTAAAACCATTTTGTATTTTTTATTTCAGATGTTATTGGTACATAGAGTATGAATACAGTCTGTGTGATGCTGATTCTAGTTTTTTGCATTCATTATTGCTGTTGAAGTCTTTGCCAGCCTGATTCTTTCTTTCTTTTTTTTTTTTTTTTTTAAGTGAGAGGCAGGGAGGCAGAGAGACAAACTCCCACATGTACCCCAGACCAGGATCCACCTGGCAAGCCGCCTAAGGGGTAATGCTCTGCCCATCTGGTGCCATTGCTTCATTGCTCTGCAACTGAGCTATTAGCACCTAAGGTGAAACCATGGAGCCATCCTCAGTGCCCCAGGCTAACCTGCTCCAACTGAGCCACTGACTTTGAGAAGGAAAGAGAGAGAGAAAAAGAAAGGGGAGGGAGAGGGATGGAGAAGCAGATGGTTGCTTCTTCTTTATGTCCTGATCCAGAATTGAACCCAGGACTGCCACATGCCAGGCCAACGACTACCACTGAGCCAACCAGGCAGGGCCTGATTCTTGATTATTTTTTAGGTGATCTGCCTTTTCTCCCTCAAAATCTTCAGATACACACACATACACACACACACACACACACATAATATACATACATACATATTTAGCATTTTAAGTTTTGCTAAAATATATCTAGATATGAGGTTTTTTCTTATCCAGACTTAAACATTTTTAAGTTCTGAGAAATGCTCAGTTATTTCTTCATGCTTTTCTTTCTTTTTTTTTTTTAATTGGTTTGAGGGAAAGAGGGAGGAAGAGAGAAAGAAACATTGATTTGTTGTTCCACTTATTTGTGCATTCATTAGTTGATTCTTGTATGTGCCCTGACAGGAATTGAACCTGCAACGTTGGCCTATTAGGACAGTGCTCTAATCGATTGAGCTTCCTGGCGAGGGCCTTCTTGCTTCACCTCTTATTTATTTGTTTTTCTGGGACTTCTCATAGATGAATGCTGATACTACACAATAGTACTTTAAGTCAGCTTTCTCCGTAGTAATGTATGTGTACCAAGGGTGAGGAGCTCAGCACTTCCTATCCTATAGCTAGTACTTCCCTGTAGTCTGCCCCCCAGGGAATTTCAAACACCTTACACCAGGCACACTGTTCCAGACCTGCCATTCTCATAATTCTGTAGTCCACAGGCTAAGGAGGGATAGTTTCAGGCTGGCTAGCCTGCTGACATTTCTTCATATCAGTATCATATCCAGTGCTGCCCAACAGGTACCCTACTGTCTCCAGCTGCCACTGGTGCCGCTGTTTTCCTGCCCTGGAATAATGGGGTGGTAGTGGGTTAGAGGAAGAGATCTGATTGTTGTAGTGGGTTAGAGGAAGAGAAAAAGACACAACTGGAAAGTTCTTCCTCAACCCAACCCTGTATATGCCACCTGGTGCCATCTATGTTGTGTGCATTAATTTCTTTTCCATATTGCCACTGTGTCACTTCTCCTTCTCAGGGGTTTCTCATAACTCTTATAGTACGTTGTAGAATCCAACAATTCTCTCTTATGTATCAACTCCCTAAGTTGGAGTTGGGGGTGGGGCATGATTTGTGTCCCTTTGGATTTAATCTCAAGTGCTATGGTATAATTTCATGCCTTTTATGAGCCAATAAACATAACCCAAACTTATGACTTAGGTATAAAGTAAGTTAAAAGATATAGTCCTTCCTCTCTAGTATTTTATTATAAGCTTGGAATCATTAGCAAATTAAATTTTCTGGTTTTTCCATCATCTCTGTTTAAAGAATGTATGTCTTCCAAAGAATTTATGCTCTTAAAAGAATTAAATTTGACTCCAAATATACTTTTTACTTCTGAGTCTCATGATATACTGGAGTTTCTTAAAGTTTTTTTTCTCTTGTCATTTAGAGTGAAGATGAAATCAGGACACTGAAACAGAAAAAAAGTAAGTGCTAATGTTAATGACTCAACTTCTGAAGGCCTTTTTAAAAGGCCTTGAGGTGGTTAAGGACAAATAATAGGTTTTATGTCCAAAACCCACTGTGAGAATGATGTAAGAGTATGGTAAGCATTGTCCTGCGGCTTGGAATGCTTTGTGCAACTAAAACCTTAGATTATCTTTATTGAGTGCCAGTATGCCATACACTTTGCCCACTAGCTGCTCTCAGTGTGGTGGGGGTGGCAGGCACACAGATAGTGTCCCAATATAGTGAAGGAAATGTAGCAGTAAGGACAGAAGTGGAATCTCTCTCTATCCAATGTGTAATTGTTTAGGCATAAATGCTTTGGGGATACTTAGCCTTATTGAGGGTAGGAGTCCAATAATATTACTACGGGTATTGATGCCTGAGCCATGTCACTAAAGGATGAAGGCTAAAAATTGTTTTTGTTCTAATCAGTTACTACTATTACTCCTCCTCCTTCTATTATTAACATAACTTTTTATTGAGTGCTTACTGTGCCAAGTCATTATTCTAAGTGCCTTTCTTTATATCAATTCATTTAGTTCTCATAATATCCCTAAAGTAACTACTGAATTTCCCCCCTTTATAGATGAGGAGACATGGACTCAGGCAAAGAAAGGAGGGAATGGTATTCTCTACAGAAGTAGAGTGGCTTGATTTGTGCCAAGATTTGGGAACTACATTCATTTTGTTGTTGAAGTTTCTAATAACCTGTGATGGTTAGACATGAACCCAGAGGGGACCACAGTGGCCAGGATTTGCGGGGTTATGCGTATGACTGTGGGCAGGACACTTAACTACTGGGTCTTAGTTTTCTGATCCAAATATGAAGAAATTACACTAAGATTTCTAATAGTCTATTATTAACCCTGAAAATTGCATGAATATACTCTATATTATATTGGGTTTTATAGGTTTCTTATCTCCCATATAAAAGTATAGATTTAACGGTTTTATAGAAACAGCATCAGCATGGACCTCGGAGCCA
This sequence comes from Rhynchonycteris naso, assembly GCA_037038555.1. Lineage (NCBI taxonomy): Eukaryota > Metazoa > Chordata > Mammalia > Chiroptera > Emballonuridae > Rhynchonycteris > Rhynchonycteris naso. Next base: position 316,522,686 of record CM072995.1, read on the forward strand.
GACAAGCTTGGATTTAAATTTTACCTCCATCTTCTATAACTGCATCTGTGACCTTGAGCAGTTATTTACTGTCATTTGTCAAATGGGGTTGTTACCACCTTCCTGTAGAAGAAGTAATTGGATACATATAGAATGTTAACACTGTACCTCATAAGTATTCTCTTCTTCTTTTCTGAGGGTATGGACTGTCTTATTACTCTTATGTGTGATGTGCCTGTTGTTAAGTTTATAAGAAATTGTTCCTCTGTTACAAGAGCATTTACATGTAGTAGCATGTAGGATTAAATGATCTGTTCAGAGTTTGTCTCCCCCACTATAATCTGTTTTATTTTAATCTTGATCCTAGTCTGTAGTCCAGTAGATGCTCTGTGAACATTGAATAAATGAGTTTGTAGATTTTAAATGTTTAACCAATCAAGAATGTATTGTTTTTTGTTTGTATGGTTCCTCATAAGCCTGTTTATAAAATTAATTATCTGTTTTCCAGTTGACGAAACTTCTGAACAGGAACAAAAACATAAAGAAATAAACAACAGCAATGCTCAGAATCCCAGTGCAGAAGAAGGGGTTGAGGAACAGGATGAAGACATTTTACCTTTAACCCTTGAAGAAAAAGAAAACAAAGAATACTTAAAATCTTTATTTGAAATTTTGATTCTTATGGGAAAACAAAATATACCTCTAGATGGACATGAAGCTGATGAAATCCCAGAAGGTCTCTTTACTCCTGATAACTTTCAAGCGCTGCTGGAGTGCCGGATAAATTCTGGTGAAGAGGTTCTGAGAAAGCGCTTTGAGACAACAGCAGTCAACACATTGTTCTGTTCTAAAACACAGCAGAAACAGATGCTAGAGATCTGTGAGAGCTGCATTCGGGAAGAAACCCTGAGGGAAGTGAGAGACTCTCACTTCTTTTCGATTATCACTGACGATGTAGTGGACATAGCAGGGGAAGAGCACTTGCCCGTGCTGGTGAGGTTTGTTGATGAGGCTCATAACCTGAGAGAAGAATTTGTGGGCTTCTTGCCTTATGAAGCTGATGCCGAAATTCTGGCTATGAAATTTCACACTACGATAACTGAGAAGTGGGGATTAAACATGGAATATTGTCGAGGCCAGGCTTACATTGTATCCAGTGGATTTTCTTCTAAAATGAAAGTTGTTGCTTCTAGACTTTTAGAGAAATATCCCCAAGCTGTCTATACACTCTGCTCTTCCTGTGCCTTAAATATGTGGTTGGCAAAATCAGTGCCTGTTATGGGAGTGTCTGTTGCATTAGGAATAATTGAGGAAGTTTGTTCTTTTTTCCATCGATCACCACAACTGCTTTTAGAGCTTGATAATGTAATTGCTGTCCTCTTTCAAAACAATGAAGGAAAGGGTAAAGAACTAAAAGAAATTTGCCATTCTCAGTGGACAGGCAGGCATGATGCTTTTGAAATTTTAGTAGACCTCCTACAAGCACTTGTTTTATGTTTAGATGGTATAAATAATGACACAAATATTAGATGGAATAACTGTATAGCAGGCCGAGCATTTGTACTCTGTAGTGCAGTAACAGATTTTGATTTTATTGTTACTATTGTCGTTCTTAAAAATGTTCTATCTTTTACAAGAGCCTTTGGGAAAAATCTCCAGGGGCAAACTTCTGATGTCTTCTTTGCAGCCAGTAGCTTGACTGCAGTGCTGCACTCACTAAATGAAGTGATGGAAAATATTGAAGTTTATCATGAATTTTGGTTTGAGGAAGCCACCAATTTGGCAACCAAACTTGATATTCAGATGAAGCTCCCTGGGAAATTCCGCAGGGCTCAGCAAGGGAACTTAGAATCTCAGATGACTTCTGAGAGTTACTATAAAGAAGCTCTAAGTGTTCCAACAGTGGAACACATTATCCAGGAACTAAAAGATATCTTCTCAGAACAGCACCTCAAAGCTCTCAAATGCTTATCTCTGGTACCCTCTGTCATGGGACAGCTCAAATTCAATACATCGGAGGAGCACCATGCTGACATGTACAGAAGCGACTTACCCAATCCTGATACCCTCTCAGCTGAGCTGCATTGTTGGAGAATCAAGTGGAAACATAGAGGGAAAGATATAGAGCTTCCATCCACCATTTATGAAGCACTCCACCTGCCAGATATCAAGTTTTTTCCTAATGTTTATGCATTGCTGAAAGTCCTATGTATTCTTCCTGTGATGAAGATTGAGAATGAACGCCATGAAAATGGGCGAAAGCGTCTCAAAGCCTACCTGAGGAATACGTTGACAGACCAAAGGTCAAGTAACTTAGCTTTGCTTAACATAAATTTTGATATAAAACATGATTTGGATTTAATGGTGGACACATATATCAAACTCTATACAGCTAAGTCAGAGCTTCCTACAGATAATTCCGAAACCATTGAAAATACCTGAGAGACTTTCAAGATACATTTTCTCTTATATTTGACATTGAAAAAAATCTGTAAGAAATTTGAAAACATCTTATAGAAAAGCTATAAGGTGTATGTAGGCCACTTAATCACTGAATCTCTTGAGTACATTAGCTATTGATAATCTGCCTGTTTAAATGGCCTGTTTGAACTCTCATGCTTTGGAGAACTAACTGTTCCTCCAGAAGACAGCATCAAAAGTGCCATGTGGCACTTCTGCGTGATCTCTGCTGATGGCACTTTGGAATTGTTTTAGTTGAGTCATTTTAGACATAACATTTATTATCACTGTAGATTCAGTTGTTGGGTATTGAGTTATCAGTTCTTTGAAGAAATAAATTTTGAGAAGGTGTGAGAGAAAAGAATACATTTTATGGAATCTTAACAATGATGCTTACGACTAACCTTTGAATAGCAGGAGTTTTAAGTATGCTATTAAAAATCTGTGATGGACAGTTAAGGGAATTACCAGACAATGAAAGAAACGTGAGCTTGCCAAGCAAGAATTTCAGTGTAGATTTTGTCTTTATTCAATGATCTTAAAGGATCAAGTTACTGTTTGAATGGAAGAACCTGCCATTGTTGTTGCACATCTGGTGGTTGCTGTTTACATTCCTTTGTTGAGCCTCTATCTTCATAAGCTTTTTAGCAGGTATATGTCAAACACTTCTGTTTCATGGTTAAGACTGGATCAGAGGCCATGGATGCTGACAACTGATTTGTCTGTTTTATTCTTTTTCCATGACTGAATCTACTGCCTCGTCTTGATTTATAAGCAAAACCTAGAAAAACCTACAAAAATGTGTTTTGTGGTTATCTAGGAATAATACAAAAAATATTGCTGTTATTTTTGGTGAGGAAAATAAATTTTGTATAGTTTATTTCAACTTAAATAAAATGTGAATTTTCTTTAAAGTTCAGGTACCTTATTTTTGGTGTGAACAAAATAGATTCTTCTGGTAAATTCCCTTTTCAAAAATATTTATCTTCACAATTGAAGATGTTTTAAATTTTTTTGGTTTATGATTTACTTTATATATTTGGGTTATGTAAAGACATTTTAATTAAGAAGTTATTCAATGTAGCCTGACCTGTGGTGGCACAGTGGATAAAACGTTGACCTGGAACGCTGAGGTTGCTGGTTCAAAGCCCTGGCCTTGCCTGGTCAAGGCAAATATGGGAGTTGATGCTTCCTGCTCCTCCCCTCTTTCTCTCCCCCCCTCCGCCTCTAAAAATGAATAAATAAAAACCTAAAATAAATAAATAAAAAGAAATTTTAGAAAAAGAAATTGTTAAATGTAATGTTTAGCCTGACCAGGCAGTGGCGCAGTGGATAGAGCGTTGGACTGGGATGCGGAAGACCCAGGTTTCGAGACCCCGAGCTCACCAGCTTGAGCGTGGGCCCATCTGGCTTGAGCAAAAGCTTGCCAGCTTGGACCCAAGGTCGCTGGCTCCAGCAAGGGGTTGTTCGGTCTGCTGAAGGCCTGCGGTCAAGGCACATGTGAGAAAGCAATCAATGAACAACTAAGGTGTTGCGATGGCAACGAAAAACTAATGATTGATGCTTCTCACCTCTCTCTGTTCCTGTCTGTCTGTCTGTTCCTATCTATCCTTCTCTCTGACTCTCTGTCCCTGTAAAAAAAAAAAAGTAATGTGTAACTGATTTTTTAAATAATAAACCCTGACAGATACAAATGGTCAGGGTTTGTGTAACTGTTGCTGGCAAAATGTATATGAATGACTATAATTGCATTATATTATTATTGAATTATTTTATGTTGGTATAAGTTAGGGTTACTTGAGTTTCAGAAAACAGAATGAGGCATATTTGTGGAGTATTGGGTACTTCCCTGTTGCTGATCATTCTGGCAGACTGTTAAATCGGAACACGTGACCTATGCAGGTTATAAAGAAAGTGTCAGAGTTGACCTTACATCCAGAGCTCTAAGGTACCACTGTCATTTTCAGAAAGTACTGTTCAGGTTCATGGTGGCAGTGAAGGAGACACAGCTGGCCATTTAATACCTGCATCCAGTTCTTAGGGCACTTAAGAGGGGTATGACTTTGGCAGATCATTTAACCCAGCTATGTTTCTTAAACTGTAAAACCACACTTATAGTTGTACTATGAGGGTTAAATAATTTATCATCAGTTACCTATGACTGCTTAATAACATCCCAAAACTTAGTGACTTAAAAAAAACCAGTTTTTATTTTTCAGTTTTGTGACTTGCTTGGTTCAGTGGTTCTTTTGCAAGTCCCCTCTGGGCTGTCTGCATTTAGCAGGCTGACTGCTGCAGGCTGGATAAAACACCTGGGCCTCCATGTGGCCCTTTATCTTGGGCTTATGGCATGGTCTCAGAGTACCAAGAGGGCAGTGGCAGTAGTGTCAAAGCCTGGGCTTGAACTGACAGAACATTGCTTTCACCACATTATTTGGTCAAAGCAAGTCACAATGGGGGCCCAGAATCAAAGCATGAAGAAATAGGTTCTGCGTCTTGATGAGAGGAGCTGCAAAATATGGCCCCTTTCAGTCTGCTGTAATAATGTCTAAAATATTCATGCAACAAGCACCTTTTAAGGTGTGCCCATCATTTGTTTTTATAATCCCTGTATGTACTCTAAATTAATTTGAGAATTTATTGAAAGCTTAAAAACCCTAATTTGTTAAGAGGCATTTTCACAAACTCTTGATTTTTGAAGGTAGATTGAGTCAATGATAGTCTCCCCACAATGAATCAGATTGTCATTTTTTAAAAACTAGACAGTGTGGTAGGTGTAGTGACTATGTGTAGTGACTATTTATTCCATAAATATTAGTTGGATGCTTGCTGTGTGCCAGGCTTCCTGATTAAGTGCTAGCAATAACTGATGCACTTTCTTATGGAGCTTATGACCTAGAGTTGGCCCACAGTTGCTATTTAAAGCTACCACACACACATTTTATAAAGTTAAGTGAATCAGATAATTGAAATGAAAAGAAAATAGTGTATAGGTATCCATAAAATGCATTGTGCATTTATTTATTTATTTATATTAATTTTAATGGGGTGGCATTGATAAATCAGGGCACATATGTTCAGAGGAAATATTTCCAGGTTATTTTGACGTTTGATTATGTTGTGTACCCATCACCCAAAGTCAAATTGTCCTCCGTCACCTTCTATCTGGTTTTATTTGTGCCCCTCCCCTCTCCCTACCTCCTCTTTCACCTCCCCCTACCCCCAGGTAGCCAGTACTTGTTCAGTTTTTTAAAATTCTATATCATCTAAATAGCTTGCAAAATAAACTAGGAAATATATTCAAGGTTTCACCTACCTAATTGGAAGAACTTTTGCTTTTGACAAACCACTCATTTTTTGGGAAAGTTAACACAGTTGAAGCCTGACATAGAATTTGTTACTTGTAAAGTAAATGAGAACAAATGTTTTATTAATAATTTTATATAATTTTCACTTAATTCTTAACAATGTCTGTGTAAGGTAAATAGTGGATTGAGTTGAAAGAGACCCCTCCTGAGGCACTTCCTCTGGAGTAACATTTGGGCCTGGTTTTCATTTCATATTAGGGACAGCCACTTTTTAAGTGCTATTTAAAATGATAAAGTCATAAAACAGGAAAATTGTACTTGCAGTGTTTATTAACAGTTATACTTGAGAGCTTATACAGCACTTTGGATCTATCATTCAAGTTGTCAGTGAAACTCAGGCCAGTATTATCCTTATTTTTCAGTTGAGAAATCAAGCTTGCAGAGATAAATGAATTGCCCCAAATTATATAGCTAATAGATGCCAGAGCCAGGTACTTCAGTCCTTCAATCTTAAAATTGATTGTGAAAGCCCCTTCATTCTTAAGGTTTGTAAAAGAAATATTTGCTTTAGGAATAGGCTCCTTTTATGTTCTTGCTTTATCCGTTGCCAGCTTTCAGCACAACATCTCTAAAATGTGGTCATTATAGTTCACGTGGGTTCCTTGAAAAAAAAATTACAAAATTGAAGCCTGAAACTTCTGAGACTTTACAAACTGGATATAGAAATGTTGCCACCTTTGTTTGCCTGCCAAGAACCACCACAAAGGACTGTACATCCAGGTCCATTTATTTCACGAGAGTGGGTGCAGCTGTCTTTGCTGTAATCAAATGCTCCTCTGTAGCCAGCTTTTTTGTGGCCAGAAAAAGCAAAGTAATTTTTAGTACAGATTAGCATAAAAATCTACTAGATCGGTTTCAGGAAACAATTACTAGCTTAGAAACAACAATAAGTGTGATCTACAGGTTGGCTAAAGTGGTAGCTAATTTCTAGACCTTTTTTAAATGCCCCTTATTTCTCACCATGAATACTATATAAATAGAGTACACGACCAGCCACTGTATTTGGTTTCATAAATTATTTGGACAGGGTGAACAACAGACTTCAAAACTAAGTAGAGGTAGTAAATCTGACCTTTTTAATGAGTTTGAATTTACAGTAGTAGTTTAAACATCTGGAAGTCTTAATTCATTCCAAATGTTCAACAAGGATATACTGCAAAGAGGATATTGTAATTGGGGGATCAAAATACCGTTGACTCAATATGAAGACTTTATAATTTTCTCTATATATATTAATCATGTAAAACGTAAGAAGCTGACAGTTCAAAAAGAGAAGAGATGGACCCAAACATCAAGGTGGCATGCTTACAGAAGAGTAACTTTTAAAAGAGAATACAGTTATGACAAGGATGAGGTTTAAAGGCTGTAAATAACACATCTAGGATGCTGCCAGATAATGCGATTGTGGGGTTTTTTGTGTTTTTTACTTAAAGATACGAGGTGGGTGTTGTTTTTTTTAAAATATTATTAAAACTGGATTTACAGGAGTCAGGTGTTGACTTCTAAATTGTAATTTTGATTAATGCATCTGTAATCCAAGAATCTGGTCTGTAGCCAGCATATGGCATGAGACCAAGCATTCATGTAGTGCACACTTATTGAGTCCCTACTGGATACTTGTTAGGTGTTCGTTTATTTTCTTTCAGCAAAGCAGGTTTGCGGCAGCAAGAGTGGTCATCACTGCAGAGCAGCTGCTGCTAACAGTGCACAATGTGTGCCAGGTGCTATGTTAAAGCACTTCACCTGAATTATCTAACTGAAACTTCTCCACCCTGTGAGAAGGTGCTATTATCTCCATTTCTTTTATTTTCAGGTAAAAACCTAAGAATTAGAAGGTCACAGAGCTAGTGAGAGGTGGAACCATGATTCTAACATGGTGTAATGACTTACAAGTCTAATTTCTTATCTCATGTTTGCTTTTCATTCTAATTTTAAATAGTGTATTGAACACCTCTGGTGCTCAGTCAAAATTTAGCCTCAGGCATGAGGCTAAGTGTCATAGATACAAAGAGAGATGAAGCCTATACCATGGATGCAAAGGTAAGATTGAGCCCGTACTCTCAGTGAACTGAGTCACGTGGAGCAAGCTGGGATCTCCCAGGAAGGGGGCTAAAGATACGGTAACATGTAATTGATTGTTTCAGTCAGAGTCACTATGTCAGCACAGCAGATAAGCCAGGACTTTATGGTCACCCTAATTAGAGGGAACCCACAATGTGAAGGAAGCATGGAGAGGAGAGCCCTAACTGACTAGAGGAGATATTTCCCTAGCTACACCTAGAGTTGCAAAGGGAGACATGCCCTCATTCCCAGTCATCACCCTTATACCCTTGCTGTTCACCCTTTAGACCTCAGGTTAGATCTCAAATTCTCTAGGGGCTTCCCGATGCCTGACATCGGAGTCAAGTGGCTTTTAATGTGCTCCCAGGTTTGCCTGGCTCTTCTATTACATATAAGCCCTATGACAACCTGTGCGATTCTGACATGTCTCCCAGTTTGTAGCTGAAATAATCAGTGTTGAAAATTGGAAGCCAAAGGCTGGGCAACAGCGTTTGAGGAAACTTATAATATAGTAATATTTGTATTTACCTTGTTTAATGAATGACAGTAATACCGTATTTCCCCATGTATAAGATGCTCTCATGTATAAAACGCACCTTAATTTTGGGGCCCAAAATTTGTAACAAAAAAATATTACATAAAGTTATTAAACTCAAGTTTTATTCATAAAATTCATACGACTCATCATTGTCAAAACTCCCATCCATTAGCTTGTCCTCATCTGTGTCTGATGATGAACGAATCATTGTCATTTTATATTGCCTCAGCCTTAGTCCCAACAATGGCATTTGAAATGCCACACTAATACAATCACTGTATAAGATGCACCAGTTTTTTTTTTTTTTAATTTTATTTTATTTTATTTATTTATTTATTTTTAATATATATTTTATTATTATTAATTCTAATGGGGTGACATCAATAAATCAGGGTACATATGTACAATGAAAACATCTCCAGGTTATCTTATCATTCAATTGTGTTGCATACCCATCACCAAAAGTCAAATTGTCCTCTGTCACCTTCTATCTGGTTTTCCCTGCGTCCCTCCCCTCCTCCCTATCCCACTCTTCCCTCCCTCCCCCCATCCCATAACCACCACTCTCTTGTCCATGTCTCATACCCTCACTTTCATGTCCCACCTATGTATGTAATCGTGCTGTTTTCAGTTTTTCTTTTTTTCTGATTTACTTATTTCACTCCGTATAATGTTATCAAGGTACATCCATTTTGTTATAAATGCTCCGATGTCATCGTTTCTTATGGCTGAGTAGTATTCCATAGTATATATGTACCATAGCTTTTTAATCCACTCGTCTTCTGACGGACACTTGGGCTGGTTCCAGATCTTCGCTATTGTGAACAATGCTGCCACGAACATGGGGGCGCATTTCTTCTTTTCGAACAGTGCTATGGTGTTCTTAGGGTATATTCCTAAAAGTGGGATAGCTGGGTCAAAAGGCAGTTCGATTTTTAATTTTCTGAGGAATCTGCAAACTGTTTTCCACAGTGGCTGCACCAGTCTGCATTCCCACCAGCAGTGCAGAAGGGTTCCCTTTTCTCCACATCCTCGCCAGCACTTATTCTGTGTTGTTTTGCTGATAAGTGCCATTCTGACTGGTGTGAGGTGATATCTCATTGTGGTTTTAATTTGCATTTCTCTAATGATTAGTGATGTTGAGCATTTTTTCATATGCCTATTGGCCATCTGTATGTCCTCTTTGGAGAAATTTCTATTCATTTCTTTTGCCCATTTTTTGATTGGGTTGTTTGTCTTCCTGGTGTTGCGTTTTATAAGTTCTTTATAAATTTTAGTTATTAACCCCTTATCAGATGTGCTGCCGAATATGTTCTCCCATTGTGTGGTTTGTCTTTTTATTCTGTTCCTATTGTCTTTAGCTGTGCAAAAACTTTTTAGTTTGATATAGTCCCATTTGTTTATCTTGCCTTTTATTTCAGTTGCCCATGAAGATAAATCGGCAAATATACCGCTGCTACAGATGTCGGAGAGCTTGCTGCCTATGTTTTCTTCTAAGATGCTTATGGTTTCACGGCTTACATTTAAGTCTTTTATCCATTTTGAGTTTGTTTTTGTGAATGGTGTAAGTTGATGGTCTAGTTTCATTTTTTTGCAGGTAGATGTCCAATTTTCCCAACACCATTTGTTAAAGAGGCTGTCTTTACTCCATTGTATGTTCTTTCCTCCTTTGTCAAATATCAGTTGTCCATAAAGCTGTTGGTTTATTTCTGGGTTCTCTGTTCTGTTCCATTGATCTATGTGCCTGTTCTTATGCCAGTACCAGGCTGTCTTGAGTATAATGGCCTTGTAGTAAACCTTGATATCAGGAAGAGTGATACCTCCTGCTTTATTTTTTCTTTTTAAGATTGCTGAGGCTATTCGTGTTCTTTTTTGGTTCCATATAAATTTTTGGAATATGTGTTCTATATCTTTGAAGTATGTCATTGGTATTTTAATTGGTATTGCATTGAATTTATAAATTGCTTTGGGTAATATAGACATTTTAATGATGTTTATTCTTCCTAGCCATGAGCACGGTATGTGCTTCCACTTGTTTGTATGTTCCTTGATTTCTTTTATCAATGTTCTATAATTTTCCGAGTACAAGTCCTTAACCTCCTTGGTTAAATTTACTCCTAGGTACTTTATTTTTTTGGCTGCAATAGTGAAGGGGATTGTTTCCTTAATTTCTTTTGCTGATATTTCATTGTTGGTGTATAGAAATGCCTCTGATTTCTGAGTATTAATTTTATATCCTGTCACCTTGCTGAAATCATTTATAAGGTCCAGTAGTTTTTTGACTGAGACTTTAGGGTTTTCAATATACAATATCATATCATCTGCAAATAATGACAGTTTTACTTCTTCTTTTCCAATTTGTATGCCTTTTATTTCTTCTTCTTGTCTGATTGCTGTAGCTAGGACTTCCAGAACTATGTTGAATAAGAGTGGTGAAAGTGGGCAACCCTGCCTGGTTCCTGATCTTAAGGGGATTGCTTTTAATCTTTGTCCATTTAGTATGATGTTTGCTGTCGGTTTATCGTAGATGGCCTTTATCATGTTAAAGAATGATCCCTGTATTCCCACTTTACTGAGAGTTTTGAGCATGAATGGGTGCTGGATTTTATCAAATGCCTTTTCTGCATCTATTGAAATTATCATGTGATTTTTGTCCTTCCTTTTGTTTATGTGGTGAATCACATTGATTGATTTGCGAATATTGAACCAGCCTTGCCTCTCCAGAATAAATCCCACTTGATCGTGGTGTATGATTTTTTTCATATATTGATGGATCCGGTTGGCTAATATTTTGTTGAGAATTTTAGCGTCTAAATTCATCAGGGATATAGGCCTATAATTTTCTTTCTTTGTGTTGTCTTTGCCCGGTTTTGGGATCAGAATTATGCTCGCCTCATAAAAGGAGTTTGGAAGTCTTCCTTCCTCTTGAATTTTTTGAAATAGCTTGAGGAGAATAGGAGTTAGTTCTTCTTTGAATTTTTGATAGAATTCACTTGTGAAGCCATCAGGCCCAGGACTTTTCTTTTTTGGGAGTTTTTTGATAACTGTTTCGATCTCATTTGCTGTAATTGGTCTGTTTAGGTGTTCTGATTCTTCCAGATTGATTTTTGGAAGGTTATATGATTCAAGAAATTTGTCCATTTCACCAAGATTGTCTAATTTTTTGGCATATAGTTCTTCATAGTATTTTCTTACAATGCTTTGTATTTCTGTTGTGTCAGTTGTTATTTCTCCACTGTCCTTTCTAATTTTATTTATTTGAGTCCTCTCTCTTTTTTTCTTGGTGAGTCTAGTTAAAGGTTCATCAATCTTGTTTACCTTTTCAAAGAACCAGCTTCTTGTTTCATTGATGCTCTGTATTGTTTTCTTAGCCTCTATGTCATTTATTTCTGCTCTGACCTTTATTATTTCCTTCCTTCTACTTGTCTTGGGTTTTATTTGTTGTTGTTTTTCTAGTTCTTTTAGATGCAGGGTCAGGTTGCTTATTTGAGCTTTTTCTAGCTTCTTATGATATGCCTGTAGTGCAATAAACTTCCCTCTCAGAACTGCTTTTGCTGTGTCCCATAAATTTTGAGTTGATGTATGCTCATTATCATTTGTTTCTAGAAACTTTTTTATTTCTTCTTTGATCTCATTGTTAATCCATTCATTATTTAATAACATGCTATTTAGTTTCCAAGAGTTTGAGTATTTTTCATTTTTTCTTTTGTGGTTAATTTCTAGTTTCATAGCATTGTGATCAGAGAAAATGCTTGATATGATTTCAATCTTCTTAAATTTATTGAGACCATTTTTGTGTCCTAACATGTGGTCTATCCTAGAAAACGTACCATGAGCGCTTGAGAAGAATGTATATTCTACTGCTTTAGGGTGAAAAGTTCTGAAGATATCTATTAAATCAAGTTGATCTAGTGTATCCTTTAAGTCTGTTGTTTCTTTATTAATTTTCTTTCTTGAGGATCTATCCAGTGTTGTTAGAGGGGTATTGAAATCCCCTACTATGATAGTATTGCTGTTAATCTCGCCCTTTATATCCATCAAAGTCTGCTTTATGTATGTCGGGGCTCCTATATTTGGTGCGTAGATATTTACAATAGTTATATCTTCCTGTTGAATTGTTCCCTTTATCATTATGTAGTGTCCTCCTTTATCTCTTACTACAGCCTTTGTTTTAAAGTCCATTTTGTCTGATATAAGTATTGCTACCCCTGCTTTTTTTTCATTTCCATTTGCATGAAATATTTTTTTCCATCCTTTTACCTTCAGTCTATGAGCATCTTTTGTTTTAAGGTGTGTCTCTTGTAGACAGCATATGTATGGGTCCTGTTTCTTTATCCATGCAGCTACCCTATGTCTTTTGATTGGATCATTTAATCCATTTACATTTAAGGTTATTATTGATATGTAGTTGTTTATTGCCATTTTATTCTTTAAAGCTGTATTCTTCTTTTGCTCTATTCATTCCTCCCTTTAAACTGTTCACAAGAGGCCCCTTAGTATCTCTTGCAGGATTGGTTTGGTTTTTATGAATTCCTTCAGGCTTTCTTTTTCTGGGAAGCTCTTTATTTCTCCTTCAATTTTAAACGTTAGCCTTGCTGGATAAAGTAGTCTTGGTTGTAGGTTCTTGTTCTGCATTACTTTGATTATTTCTTGCCATTCCCTTCTGGCCTCAAGTGTTTCTGTTGAGAAGTCCGATGTCATCCTTATGGGGGCTCCTTTGTAGGTGATAGTCTTATTTTCTCTAGCAGCTTTTAAAATTTTTTCTTTATCCATTAGCTTTGGTATTTTAACTATGATGTGTCTTGGTGTAGATTTTTTTGGGTTTCTCCTTAATGGAGTTCTGTGTGCTTCTTGAATGTGTGGAGTGTTTCCCAGCCTTAATTTAGGAAAGTTTTCAGCTATGATTTGATTGAACAAAGTTTCCATTTCCTGTCCTCTCCCCTCTTCTTCAGGCACCCCTATGATGCGAATGTTGTTTCTCTTCATGTTGTCACAAAGCTCCCTTAGAGTTTCCTCACATTTTTTAAGTCTCTTTTCCTTTTTCTTCTCTGCTTCTGTGCCTTTGTTTATTGTGTCCTCTAACTCGCTTATTCGATCCTCAGCGTCATCCATCCTGCTTTTAATTCCTTCCATTGTGGTCTTCAGTTCTGATACTGTATTTGTCATTTCTGTCTGATTCTTTTTTATTATTTCAATTTCATTTTTTATACTTGTTATCTCTTTATTTAGGTGTTCATAATGACTATCCATTGTTGCTCTAATTTCTTTGAACATCCTAACTATCATTATTCTAAATTCTGCTTCTGGTAATTTGGTTATATCTGGTTCATTCAGGTCCTTCTCTGGGGATTTCTCTTTATTCATTTGGTTTGCATTCCTCTGCCTGCCCATTTTTTCTGTGTATAAGCGAGTTGTGGCCACTGGAGTCCAGTAGGTGTTGCCTTTGTGTTCTCTAGGTGTGGTCTATCTGCAGGCCCCCCACCTCCTCTGCCGATGCCTAGGGTGGTTGGGTATGAGCGTTGCCAGCGCCGGCCCACTGTGGCTTTTGCTATGATTTCTGCCTCTCCTCCGTGGGAGGGGCTGTGACTGAAGCCACAAGATTAGCACCAAGGGTAGAGGTGAGCACCTTTGCTCAGCTGCGGACCCAGCCTATTTCTGGACTTCCGCCCAGAACCAGCAGTCGGAGCCTGCTCGCTACAGTTCCGCGGGTTAGGCGGGGCTTTTGACGTGCTCTCAGCTGTAAGCTTTTGCCCGTCGGGAGCTTTAGCCCCGCCCTCGAGGCCAAGGCCCTACTGCGCAGGGTCGGAAACCAAGGTTTATTGGGGCGGGCGTGTTTGCTGGCTTCCGCCGAGCTGCGTACTTCCGCTCGTCCCGGACTCTACCCCGCCCCCGCGTTCGGAGCCCGCTCCTGCACGTATGAATGGTATCCGGGGTTTCTCCGGCCGGGCGGGGATAATAGCGTGGGCTCAGCTGCGAGCCTCCACTTGTCTCTGGGTCCACCCCGTTCCCGCGCTCGGAGCCCGCTCGCGCACGTATACTGGCCAACCGCGGTTTCTCCGGCCCAGGGGGGTTGGGTTGGGGGAGTGGGGGACTGGTAACGTCAGCTCAGCCACAGCCCCTGCCCGTCCCTGGTCCTAGCCCGGTCCCCGCGGTCAGGGCCGGCTTGCGCAGGGCCTGCCCGTTCCTGGCCTCCCGCTTTGTCCCCGTAAGTGGGATTAAAGGCGGGCCCGCAGCTTCTGGACCGCTTTCGCGGTCCCCTCTGACCCTCTGGGCTAGACCGATCTCCCACCGGCTTGGTCTCTGCCCATGCCGACAGAACCGCCTTTCAGCGTCCTGCCGCCCCAAAACCTTAAGCAGCCCTCAGCAGAGTAGGAAGGGACCTAACACTCCACACTGTAGGCCTGGGAGCTCCCTCACTTGTTTCACAGCTCAAAACTGTCCAAACGCCTTTCTAGGCTCTGAGACTGCAGGCTGGGGCTTGGTTTCTGGGACCCAGGTCCCTCCCTCTCCGCCAAACTCTCCTCCCGCCACACGGGTCTCTCCGGGCTGCCGTTTGCTCCGGGGAGCTGGGCAGCCCTCTTCGCGTTTTCGCTATTCCTACCAGTCTCAATGTGGCTTCTTCTGTGTTCCTTGGTTGAAGAGTCCACTTAGTTTTGTTGAAAGTTGGTTTATCCAGGTGATGGTTCTTAAAATTGAGTTATAATCCACTTTGGTTCTGGGAGTTGGAAGTTGGTACGTCCGCCTACTCCGTCGCCATCTTGCTCCCCTCGATGCACCAGTTTTTAAACCCCAAATTTTTCGGGGGAAAAGTGCGTCTTACGCATGGGGAAATAACAGCATATGAAACAGCCAAATTTGCCACAAGCATTGCAATAAGGTCTAGTAAAATAGTTTTGAAGCCGTTGAAAAATTGACATCTTTGGAAATGCTGTATGCTGTGAGATTTTGTAATACCATATGTTTTAAAATTAGTCTCACTTCTCAATAAAAACATAACTATTAGATGAGAGATATCCATATAATGTAATTCATCATCCCCACCCCACCCCCCAAAAAAAAAGCCACACCAGATGATCATTACAACATTCAGTACATTTAAATGTTTCTAAGGTAGGTTCTTCAAATGTAATACTTTTTCAAACCAGTATTACATTAAACTGTAAAATCTGCATGGTAGAGTCTTAGGGCAGTCAAGTTATATGGGTAAGCCTTCATTTTAAAGGATGGTGGGACAGCTTGCTTAGGAATCAAACCACTTGTTGGTGGCAGAGGCCGGGGGAGAACAGAAGTGTCCCAACAGTGCTCTGTCATACATTACAAATGAATCATTTCTTGGCAAGTGAGCAGTGTTCACCCTTAAAACTTATTAATGTAAATGGTAATCCCATAACTTTGTCAGCTTTATGGAAGAGATATATTAAACAGGCTAGGATCTGGGGTTAGTTCTTGGCACATTTTTGTTTTGGGTTACTGTACATTTTGGTTTTAAAAATATTTGGTATTACTTACATCTTATTTGGTGAATTCCTACTCTTAGTATGATTATTATTATTATTTTTATTTTGGAAGAGTACATGTGGTTGGATTGTGGATTTGCAAAGTTGTTTTTCTAAAAAATGAGATGTTGAAAGCTTTCCATATAATTGCATCTTGTGGGATTTAGGCTTCCTTTTATTAAAAGCAGCTACTATATATTGAGCACTTTGTGCCAAGTGTCATATTGGGTATTTTGTATGAATCATTTTATTTAGGCTCACAATAACATGATGCAGTAGGTGTGGTTATCCTCATTTTGTAGATCCAAAAATGATTTGTCCAAGGCCCTTCTGTGGCAGAATGGAATTTAAACCCTGGCAGATGATTCCAGTAGAACAGGCTGCTTCTTGGAGTAGAAATACTTGCTTTTTAAACAGTGTGTATGAAAAGGGGAGAAAGTATACCAAAACACTGTTTGTCTCTAAGTAATGGGGGTATGGGGAGTTATAAATTCCTTTGACATTTTTCAAATTTTCTATAATGTATATTCTTGCTATTAAGTAACATCTTGATACAGAAAATTCAAGATTAGTTCCATGAAAACATTTTTCTTCCAGAATATTTGTTCCTTTTTCATTTCCACTTAGTCATGCCAGACATTATCCCATATGTTTTTGGCTACAGAGATAAGCCATTGACCCTGGTAGCAAGTTGTTAGGTTGCTAATTCTTCGAACCCAGTTCAAGTGAGCCCCATTCCTCTTGCCCCAGTTACTGCTCACCACCTCTGTGGTATAAAGCACTATCATATCTCACTTTATCTTTCCCTCCAAGTTATTTTCCACCTAACAAGCAGACTGATCATGAACCTCCTCTTCTCAGACCCCTTCAATGGCCTTAGACCAGAATCCAAGTTCTGACCACGACTCTTCAGGCCCTACGTGATCTGGTGCATGCCACCCTCTGGCCTTATCTGCTAGTTGGATTCTTGTTAACTCTGACCAGTTATTATGGTCTTTTAGTTTTTTCCACTCACCACGTTCATCCAGTGTTCAAGACCTTTATACTTGTTGTTCCTTGAAAGCTATTAACCCAGGTAGCTCCTAGCTTATTTTTTGTATCACTGAGATTTTTGTTTAAACATTATAGCCACAGAGAAGCTTCTCTGACTACCCTTTCAAAACGTCTTGTACTACCCTTACTAGAAATCACTTGTCTTTCTGCACTAGTATACAAGTTCCACAAGGGCTGGGGCCTTGTCACGTTCACTTAGGTAGTATCCCACTGCCTTAACAGTGCCTGGCATGTAATAGGTGCTCTGTCTTTGTTGAATGAATGGACAAATGATGTATTCTAAGAGAGTGGGAAATTCAAAGTGACTGGATGATTGGGAAGGGAAAACAACTGGAGATGAGGATGGAAAGGTATTTGGGGGCCAACCCATGCAAACACTTTAAATTCTGGTTCAAGAGTTGGCCATCACCCCTGGTTGGGGGGATGTGTGAACTGGCCATAGGAGGAGAGCTCTTCATAAGTGAGATATGTATGACGAAGTCCATTTGAAGTTTCTGGGCTTATTAAGAAAAAGGAACATGGTTGAACTAAAAAAGCAAAACCCACATTGCTCACTATTAATTATAATTAATAACATCTGTGATTGGTATTCTCTTTTTTTCAAAAGTGTTCCAAGTCTTGAGACGTGATCTCTTTGCCCCCCCCCCCAGACGCTGCCACAGTCACAACCTTGGCATGTGACTCTCCTGCCATATAGTACTTCCTTTTTATCACCATCTTCTTCCTTTCCAAGTCTAATTCTGCCTCTTTTTTATATTTTCTTCCTTTCTCAAACCACAACCCATATAATTTTCATTGCCCTCTTTGGAACCTGCTTGTGTCTCAGCTCCAGCCTTTTTATAGAGAAAGGAAGCAGACCTGAAACTGTGGAGACAGGGATGTGCGCTTTATATTATAGGTGCACCTCTGTTACATAGTGGCATTTCCCCCTGGACTGCAATTCCTTTTCCAGCTTTGCAGTCTCCCAGAAAGTAGGTGACTAAACACAAAGGTGGCTGCTGGTACTTTAAAATAATCAGTGATCTCAGTGCTTATTTGAGATTAAAGTCCCTACCCATAGCACAAAGTTTATCAGTGTGTTTAAATAATAGGATTAAGATCTTGATATCCGCTATGCTTCTTGTAATGATGCTTATACTTGGGAAGGAATTTAATATTTATCAAGTGCCTTCTCTCTACCAGGCATTGTGTGAGATGCTTTATGTGTATAATCTCATTTAAGACTCATATTTTGCCTGACCAGGCGGTGGCTCAGTGGATAGAGCATCGGACCGGGATGCGGAAGACCCAGGCTTGAGACTCCGAGGTCTCCAGCTTGAGCGTGGGCCCATCTGGCTTGAGCAAAAGCTCACCAACTTGGACCCAAGGTCGCTGGCTCCAGCAAGGGGTTGCTCGGTCTGCTGAAGGCCCGCGGTCAGGGCACATGTGAGAAAGCAATCAATGAACAACTATGGTGTCGCAACAGCAACGAAAAACTAATGATTGATGCTTCTCACCTCTCTCCGTTCCTGTCTGTCCATATCTATCCCTCTCTCTGACTCTCTCTCTGTCCCTGGGGGCGGGGGGAGGAATAAAAAAAGACCCACATTTTGATGAGGTCGATATATTATTTCCATGAGAACTGAGTTTCCAAGAAATTACTTGCCAGAGCCTGTGTCTTTGCATTACACTGCACAGCCAGTCACCCTCGCCACAGAACCAAGGGTCTCCACAGACATTACGTCATTTCAGTCTTTGTTACAAGCTGTGAGATTGGTGGTGTCATCCCCCATTGACTTGCCAAAATGTAGCACCTGCTGGGGCAGAATCCTGTGTGAGTCACATGCTAAATGAGGGATTTGAGTCTTCTCTAGAAGAGTTAGAACATTTGATGGGCTACCCTGGAGGGGCCAGACCACAACCCCTGTGACACCAGTGAGAGCAAGGACATGGGAGGTCTTTCAGGAATCCCAGAAGAGGCTGCTGTTCCTTTCCTGCTATTGAGAGTGGAGGCAGGCCTGGCAGGACCCAGAAGCTTTGGAGAGAACAGGTGGGGTTGGAGAGACCAGCAGTAGGGAGTAGGGAAAGAGCAGAACCTTGGTGTCAGGAGACCTGGTCTTAGCGCTGTCACTTCGGAGTTGTGGGGCCTTGGGTGAAGCACTTTATCTCTCTGAGCTTAGATGTCAGTGTTCATTGTGCAACCATGGGTAAACCTCACCACAGCTTGGAATGCCACTTTCTCCAAGGTTATGGTTATGATTATGGTTATGGTTAATTATCCCAACCAAGCATGAAGTACTGATGTGAAGACCCTGGAGACTCACTTCTTTTTCCTGTCCTGGAAAAAGAGGTTAGGCAAGTTGTTACCTCTCTCTGGGCTTCTATCTTTTCATCTGCAAAGCAAGGATGCTAATATCTTCCATGATTAAGGAGAATGTGTTAGTTGACTACATATTATGTTATAACTCTATCATGTCACTGAAATGCTCTGGTAGGAAAAACCTCAATAAAATGAGAAAAGGGTGACCTTCACACCGAAGGACCTGGAAAGACCCGTGGAGGAGTGTGGTGTGAGCTGGGTCAGGAGGGCTGGATAGTGGTCAGCACTGGGAAAGAATACAGTTTGAGTGGATGGCTGGGGCAGAGGACAGGCATCCTTCCGAAACAGAGAGGGCTGCTGCTCTTTCCTTCCCATCTGACTCCATCAGCATCTCCCATATTCAGAGCTCCAGCCCTCAATTCATAATTCTAAGAGACTGTTATGAGACACACTTTTAGTTAAATAGCAGCTTTTGGAGGAATTAAATGTATTTCTACTATTAGCATACAGTGGTTTTAATTTGCATCTCAATTTCAAAATAATTGTGCATAGAAAGTGTATCGTAGAATTGAGAAAATACAGACTATGTCACTTCAGAATGAATACTACCCAAAAAAGCTCATCATATGGATCTTGAGACCAATGTTCATGTTCCTATTCTGCCACATTCTAGCTTTGTTATTCTGTGCAAGTCACTTGATTTCCCTAAGCATCAACTCAGTTTTTTGAAATAGTCTATAAATTGCCCAGGCACAGGAGGTGAGCAGTTCAGGTAGTTTGCATTTGAATGTTGACTCGTTTTGTAAAGAGGTTGACAATATATTTTGTCTAAAATTAGGGGTTTCCATAATTTAAAAACAAACAAACTATATATTGTCATTTTAGGATTATATAATAGAGCAATGGTTCGCAACCAGGGTTGATTTTAACATCCACATGACATTTGGTGGTCTTTTTGATTCTTACAACTGTTGGGGGGTGAGAGTGGAAGCTACTGGCTTCTGGTATGCAGGGGCCAGTGATTTGCTAAACCTCCCACAGTGCACGGGGCAGCCTTCCAGACCAAGGATTTTCTGGCCCCAAATGTCCATAGTTTGAGGTTAAAAACCCTGACAAAAATGAAGATGATTAATTATAGATCCCAGCTATCTGGATTTGAACCCTAGCTGTGTATCTTGGGTCTATCACTTGACCTCTGACGTCTGGGACAGGGATAATAGCGTTTCTGCCACATAGGGTGGAAGTGAGAGTTACTAGAACTTAATGTAGGCAGATCATTTCGAATGGAGGTTGGCTTCCAGGAGCCACCTAATAAGTGTCAGATTTTAAGTAATTGAATAAGCGCTAGACTTCATGAACATATCTGATAACGGGTACCAGGAACTCAGATAAATTACTTGACTCCTTGTGCCTCAGTTTCTCCATCAAATAAAGTCAAGGATAGGAGAGCACAATGGAAACAGTGAGAAAATCTTACAAGCACACTTGTATTACTGTTATTGCCTCAAACCTAGTAAGAGAATGTTCTGGGGTGAAGCAATAAACTCCCCTGAGCCAAGCTATATAACTCAGCAGAAGAGACAGCCAGAGAGAGATGGCACTCAAAGCAGCATGTTGCAGGCCCAGCACTGGATTGTGCCTTAAGTATATCCTCAGCTGTGAGTCCAGGAAGTTGCTTTTATTGCACTGTTATATGCAAACTGCACCCCAGCCTCACATATCACTTCCCCCAGAGGAGCGGTTGGCGATTCAGCATACACGCCTGCTCTGCAGGCTCGAAACACCAGGAAGAACAGTTTAGATGTAAAGACAGTGCTTGCCTCTACCTCTGTCTTCTCTGGTCCCTGTATTCTTAGCTCTCAGGTGAAAAACCTGAATTGCTGGCCCACACACCAAGGCCCGCTAAAGAGATGAGGCAATTTGCTAAAGTTTCCAGAGTCAATTGCTTATAAGGATCCACAGGTCAAACGACCCCTTTCCATTCTGGATCCCTGTGCAGGTCCACTTGGTACAGCCCCTGAGAGGGGTAGCGCTGGGGTGTCCATTTAGCTGTAGAGTTCAGTGGCGGAGTGAGAACAGTCCAGTTTCTGCAGACCCCCACGGGCTCTTTAGTTAAAACAAGTCAGGGGTTGCTCACTTCCCCTGGAGTGCCTGTGGGGGCAGCATAAAGGGCAAAGATGGGTAAAGTGGCAAGACATACCCAGATCCACATTCAGAAGTGGGCATTTTGGGGAGTGGGGCTTCAGAAAGGAATGAGAGCCCAAGGGAGAGGCTTAGGAGAGAAGAATTTCTGCACCCTGGGACTGCCCTAGAGTGAGCCTACAAGCTGCTCTGGGAGCTGAAGTCCTGCCTGCACCACCCATGATGACTAGAATGGTGGACATATCATACCAGCTCCTGTGTCGCCTGATCACCAACCCGATCACAACCATCCGTTAATCTGACCCTTCACCCACCATCTCTCTATCGCTTCCTCCTCCCTCTTTCCCTCAGTCATTCCTCTAGGGCACTCAGGAATTTTTTCTTTCTTTCAACAAATGTCTGGTGACACTTGTCAGGCATCTCTAGAATTTGGCCAGTATCTAAGAAGACTTCATCATGGTGTGGAAGCATGAGTCCCAAGCCTTGACAGACGAGCTAGAACTTGGGCAGACAGAAATGGGCTAAAACACAGATCAGTCCAAGTGGAAGGAATGGTGTGAGCTAAGGCAGAGAAGCCGTAACGTCTGGGAGAAGTATGAGCAATAATTTGTCATCCACTATGGCAGGACAGTGTCTCCCAAGAATATTTTACCATGGAACATCTCATGAAGTCAGTGACCTGAGAAATGCACCTCAGGAAATGCTGTGATGTAACGTGAGTGTGTGTGTACAAGTGTGTGTAGGATCGTGAAGATGCATTTGCACTTGTTCCTAGAGGTGGTGATGCCAGAACACGAGTCTTCAGGAGTGCTCTGTGGGAAGCGTCACGTACAGTGTCTTCCTTGGGACTCACGAGGCACAGCAGCGTATTAAAGTTCCCAAATCCTGCAGCAAAGGCACTTTAACTTTGCTTAACCTTGCATGGACCAAACTTATTTCACTACAAACCCCGTTGTTTCAGGGAACATCTTTATTTGGGGAACTAGGGAACTAATTCTTTTTAAGTTAGCATGTGCTTACAGTATGAATACATTTCCAATATGGCAATGGGGTATGCTTTGAAGAGTTTTCCTTCCACTCTTGGCTCCCTTAGACCCGTTTTCTTCCACAGGTAGTCATTTGTGGTTCTCCGGTACCCTCCCAGGGAATTCTAGGCTACACAGAATATACGGGTGTGCTTTCTTTTCAAAATGCAGATGGAAGCAACTGATGAGCACATCTCTTGTGCAGGTAGGTATATTCCATCCTGGGGACATGTTCGATGTATTTAGCCATTCCTCCAGTGATGGGCATTGAGATGCTTTCTTGTCTTTTGTTAACCTAAACCAGAGGCTGGCAAAACTGGCTAAATCTAGCCCATTACCTGTTTTAGTAGTGATTAATCTGTATGGTCCTCAAACTTAAAATAGTTATGGTTTGGGCCTTTATAGTTCTAAACAATGCTGCAGTGGATATACTTACTCATTATAGCAAACACATACAGGTTGATCACTCATAAATATTCTGTTTGATCTAAGGCAATCTGAGGGGCATAGTTCAAAAAGTAAATTTCACTGTTATTTTAATTTATCTTTCTTTTTATTATTATTATTATTATTGAGAGGAAGGGAAGCAGAGACAGACTCCCAGTAGTACCCCAACTGTGTTCCACCTGGCAAGCCCTTCCAGGGCAATGCTCTGCCTATCTGGGGTGTTGCTTCGTTGCTCAGCAACTGAGCTATTCTTAGCACCTGAGGCAGAGGCCACAGAGCCATTCTCAGCACCTGGGGCCAACTTGCTCCAATCGAGCCCTGGCTGCAAGAGGAGAAGAGTGAAAGAGAGAGGGAGGAGAGAGAGAGGAAAAAAAGGGGGAGGAGTAGAAAAGCAGATAGTCACTTTTCCTGTGTGCCCTGACTGGGAATTGAACCCAGGTCATCCACAGGCCGGGCCAATGTTCTACCATTGAGCCAATAGGCCAGGGCCTCTTTGCTTTTTCTTAACTGAATTTATTAGGGTACCATTGATTAATAAAATTATATGAGTTTCAGGTGTACAATTCTATAATGTATTATTTGTATATTATATTATGTGATCACCACCCCAAATCAAGACTCCTTCCATTACCATTTATCCCCCTTTTACCCTTTCCTACAAATTGATCTTTCTTTTGTTTTAAATGAGGTTAAGCATTTTTTCACAGGTATAAAAATGTTTATTTTTCTCTCTTTTTTGTAAATTTTATTTTTTTCCAATTGGATAAAGAATGAGCAAAAGTATTTTTATTGCTTTATAAAAATATTAAGGGAATTAGTATTTTGAGTGTATTGTGTATAAATGTTGCCTTCATTTGTCATTGTCTGATTTTGGTGGGGGACCCAAGTCAGTTCTTGTTTTGGGAGCCTCTACCTTGTTCCAGACCCCAGGCAGGCACTGGGACCCTAATGGTGGATGAGGTAAGCAGGGATGTTGTCATAGTAGCAGTGACGGGGGAGTGGGGCTGTGCTCAGTGAGCATGTCACAGGGCCATCTCACCCAGATGAACTTGAGGGAAGAGGAGGGGCTACCTAGAGGTCGGGCCTGCAATGGGAGAGTTCTGAGTAGTGACTCATACAAGGCTAGACCTCAGAGAGACGGAGGTTTCAGAGTTCAGGTCCCCGGAGCCCAAGCTGTCCTGAGTGGTGATGAGGCACCTGGTACAGAACCACCTGGGTATGGTGGGGCAAGGACAGGGTCCAAAGAGTCTCCTTTAATCCCTGAGTAAACAGAATGTTGCCCTACTAGGGCCTTCCCAAGGCAGCAATGTCTTCTCTAAATGGAGGAAGAAAGTGACTCTCAGGGGTGAAGCCATAAGGCTGTGGAGACTCAGAGTTCTGAGTGCTTGGGGCTGGCCAGGATGGCTGTGAGGTTTTGCTCTGGCAGAGGTTGAGAAGGCAATGCTGACCTCTCCTGGATCGAAGGCCTCTCCTGGCTCTTCTGCAGCCCTGGTCCTTTTCACACCTCTCCAGAGAATCAAAGGGACCTAGAACCACATGTAAAGATGGGGAAGAGGAGGCTGGAGGGAGATGTGATTGGAAATAGGGGCTGAGACCAGACGCTTGGGCTTTAAATGCTAGGCTAAGGCATCTAGAGATTGCTGAAGGTGATGGGGGCCAAGGAGCCTGGGAGCTGCTTCCCAGCCTAAAGCCCCACCCAAGCACTGCTTGCAGGCAATGGCAGGGATGATGGGGGAGCAGTGCTGCAAGCCAAGAGCTCACAAAGGTCCCGCTGTGCTTGGCCGAGCCTCCACCAAGGCCTGCTTGCTTGCTTGCTTGGAGGTAAGGATCTGATTTAGAAAGGTGGCTGCCTGAGGCTCAGGGCCAGGCTCGCTGGCTGCCAGCCCAGCCTAGCACCCACTACTCCAAGCTTCTCACCCCACGGCCTCCTCATTCCTCTTTATTTTGGTGCTTCCGGTTAGACCCAAGTAGGATTCCAAAGTCTTGAACTGAAGACTTACTAAACACCAGGGGCCAGTGCTCTCCTGAGGACCAGCAGAGAGCCACAGGATTGGCCCAGTGGGCACTTAGTGGGGGAAGAAATTTGCATGGAGGCTGCGGTTCACTGAGCAGCTACCATATGCCAAGCACTGGGCATTTACAGGCTTCACATTTAATCCTCCCAGCCAGATAGGTATTATCATCTCCATTTTAAAGAAAAGAGAGTCCTACAAAAGCCTAAGTGACTTGCCCAGGGCCACATAGTGAGTCAATGGTAGGGTCAGGATTCTAACACAGGTCAGCCCTGCCTGTGAGTCTGATCACTATTCAACCCTATATTGCTTGCACAGGAAATGGCCCTGTGTCATACATGTGCCTGGTGGAGTACAGGTCCCATAAATGTTGACCACATCATGCACTTTCTGTGCTAGATCTTGTGACCTCACAGCAAGCCTTGAGGGTAAGTAAGGTTCCTCTCACTTTAATAATGCAAGCCCAGAGAAGCCTGCCCAAAGTCACACAGCTTACAGCAGAGGGTAGAATAGATTGGGGGAAATTTAAAAGAAGGGGGTGGGATGGAGGGAGCTAGCCCAAGGAGTGACAGGAATTTTCAAGAAGCCCAGGGCGCTGGACTGAAGATTGGGAATACCCCTGGAAGCTACAGACTTGAGGGCTGAGTAGAGGGTGGCCAGGAATTATTCAGCCCTGACCTCCCAGTGGCCTCTGACCCATCAGAAGAGCAGCTCTCAGAGGCTGGGCTCAGGCCTCTAGCCAGGTGTGTTCCGTGTGTGACCTTCAGCAAGAAAAGGTCTTTGCTGGGCCTGTTTCCTCTTCTGTCAGATGAAGGCAGCTAGACTAAGTCTTTGGTTTTCTTTTCTAAGCAGTGGCACCTTTCTTTAATCATAAGCTGAAACTAAATAGTCTTTCATCCACTCAACAAATATTTATTGAGACCTTCTAGGTGCCTGGAACATATGGTTGACTGAATTTTTCCGTCTGCTTTAAGGTACTCTGACATGTGGCAGAGAAATTAAGGGTCCCTAACCCTCTGCTCAGGGTAGGACTTGCTCACCTGGGCTGCCAGCGCTCCATGTTCTCGCCTGGAGCCCAGAGGCTGACCTGAGAGGCTCTGCATCTGTGCTGACACCGACCTTAGACACACATACTCACAAACAGCCATTTCTCAGATTAGGTGGCAAACTCCCAAAGAGTGGACCAGACCACAGGTTCCCAAAGTAGCCTCTTTCTGGAGTATTAATCAGAGAGGCTTTGTGGAATCTGTGGAGACTGGACCTGTCTATGAGGAGAGAAGAAGAGGGGAGGTAACCTGACAGCCCTCCAGGCGGGAAAGAAGCCTCTTACAGAGGCCAATCCCACCCCCTCCTCTCCTGCCAAGTACAGCCTTCCAGACAACCACGCCTCTACCCGCCTTCTCCATCCTCTGCCCAGAGCCAGGGTGTCAGCCTGGGTTTGGTGACAGCCGCCTTAAAGGAGGTGTTAGATGGCTGAAGCCCTCCATTATAGAAGCTCTGGCATCCTCCATGAGCCCAGCCTTGCCAAGTTGTCCTCCTGCCAAGCTGTATAGTGGCTGGCTTCTGAGGGGCCCTGTTCAGGCAGGTACCTTGATCCGGTGCAGCCTGTACCCACGAGCTCTGGCCACCAGAGTGGGAACTCTGGAGAGTATGGTAACATAGCAAGGCCAGTGAGCAGCTCTCAGAGACAGAAGAGGTGGCCACCAGGAGCTGGAGAGCCAGGGCAGGTGGAAGAAAACATGGCTGACAAGCCAGAGACCCAGGTTCTAGCCCCAACTATTCATTAACTTGCCATGTGACTTTGGGTAAATCACCTCCTCTTGGTCCTCGGTTTTTACAGAAAGGAATTTGGCAGAGGTGTGGTCCCCACAAGCTTGTGGATGGACTGACTCTGACAAAAGTCTCCTTCGTCTGAAGCATTCCTTTTAGGCAAAGGTCTGACTGCTCTGTGTTGGGTGACCAGGGTGCCCGGTGGCTCTGAGTCCCACCATGGGGCAGGTGAGAGCAGGGGCTGGTGGCTGCTGTCTTCGTCCTCAGCCTCTCAGTTCTCACAGAACATTCCAAATTCAGTGACTTTAAGTTGTGTGTGGCTTCCATTTTCCTCAAGATAACCAAGTGAAACAGCTTTTTCCTTAACAACTATGACAAAGCTTAAGAACAGGCTGGCTACAGAACTCTACTCAACATCTGAATCCCTAAATTGACAACAAGGTGTGAGTAATGTGAAATAAAGCTTTGATTTCTCCTCTGGAATTTTATTTTCACATGTAAAGTATGCTTTAGTAAATTCACCAGGGATCTTTTTTTAGAAGGACTGACTTTCTTTTATTGAGACTTCTTTTCCCATTCTATAGTATTAAAATATCTTTTTCAATGCATTTCCACTTAGTGAATACACAGTGTAACCACTTCCCAATTCAAGAAACAGGACATCATGATGGGTTTTTTTAATGTTCTTTTCCAAGCAAAACAAAAAGATGGCAACATTTTGTCTCCCCCGTTTATTTAAATATATCCATTATAGAAACTAAAACATGGGGACCGTCAGGGTTAGAGGATCTAATGCCCCGTGTAAGTGTGAGCACTCTGAGCTTCTGCAGAGCCCTTGGAACTGGTGTCTTCAGTGATGCACCAACCAGAAGGAGGCAGGCCTGGCCACCTGCCTAAACCCAGGAGATAGGGCGAATCTGGCCAAATGTCCCTCCAGATGCTGGACTCAGCTCAGCAACACCAGCCACTGGAAGCCCGGGCCAAGCAAAAGTGAGGAGGAGTGGCTTTGGGCAAAAGATGCTGGGAGTATGAATCATCCCTCCCATCCAGGTCTCTCTCCAGCTGCTTTTCATTAGCCACTACTCTTCCCTCCACCCGTCCTCCTGGACACCTAAGGCTCCTTGGGGACTCTCGTGTACCATCATCACCACCCCCTCTCCCAGTACTCAACATCCAGGTCATGCCTCCCAGACCCAGGAGATCATTCTCTACCTCTTTTTTCTCTTTGTTGATAGATGAGGGAATCCTGGCACCTTTCTGAAGGGTTAAGAAATTTGTTCAAAATCACACAGTAGGCTGGGAGCCCAGGAGGCCATATTCACCCATCAAGGCAATGCACATCTATCAGGGACTTGCTTTGTATCAAAAACATAGGTGAGGGTGATCCTAAGGAAGAAGATCCTTACTGTTCAATAAGTTTATGCCCAGCTCTCACTAGGTAGGAGTGACCATTAATGCATTCAGCAAATGTCACTACCCTTGGAGAGTGCACAGCCTGCTGGGAGAGATGAGGTTAGAGATCTACAGTTAAAGTCAGACAGTGATTACAGTAATGAAGAGTGGGGCAAGGGGAAGGAGGAAGGAAACATCACAGGAGGTTGCAGAGACCACGGGAAGGCAGGGTGTTTGAATTTGCCCTCAGAAGATGAACTGCATTCAGTTTATTCGGCTTAGCTCCTTAGAGTCCTCTGGAATGTTCCTTTCCTGCTAGCATTTTAGAGTTTGTCAGTTTTCAGCTAAGCCTTCTACTAAAAATGACTGCCCTTCTACCACTAGTGGCCTTGGCTTAGGGGCTTGCTACTACTTAAGAAAAAACTTTAGTTGTGCATGCATAGTTTCAAAAGTCTACAAGGCTTGCCTGACCAGGCAGTGGTGCAATGGATAGAGCATTGGACTGGGATGCGGAAGACCCAGGTTCGAGACCCCGAGGTCTCCACCTTGAGTGCGGGCCCATCTGGCTTGAGCAAAAGCTCACCAACTTGGACCCAAGGTCGCTGGCTCCAGCAAGGGGTGGCTCGGTCTGCTGAAGACCCGCGGTCGGGGCACATATGAGAAAGCAATCAATGAACAACTATGGTGTTGCAATGGCAATGAAAAACTAATGATTGATGCTTCTCACCTCTCTCCATTCCTGTCTGTCCCTATCTATCCTTCTCTCTGACTCTCTCTCTCTGTCCCTGTAAAAAACAAACAAACAGAAAAACAAAACAAAAGTCTACAAGGCTTGTAGGAAAGCAGCAATTCTCCACTCCTCAAAACACACACACACACACACGCACACACACACACACTCTACAGAGGGAATTGCTTTCAACTCTAAATTATTTGCTCATTTTTCTACCTTTTGATTTTTTAATTTTAGACCTCTCTCTCTCTCTCTCTCTTTCCTTGCTCTTTCCACAACCATATGTCCATTTTGTGTCTCCCACCATCTTCCCAGTATAGTTACATCAAAAGTTTAGTTGAAAGAGCACTAACTGTTTGCATTATTAGGCCATATAAATGCTGTTCACAAATGAGCCATGTAGCATTCTCTGATTACTTTTGCTTTGCTGCATAACAATTACAATTATGTAATCTCTTTAATATGTTTAAATAAATTGGATGGTCTATTAATTTCATCTTCTTTAAAGAGTCTTTTCCAGAGTCTCCCATCCTGTTCCAATCAGGATTAATTGCTTTCTATTGCACAACCATTGGCCTAGGAATTGAGGATCCCCTTTGTGGTAACGTCTCTTCCTTAGATGACGTATCTTCCTCTTTCTTGGTTTACTCACTTATTTCTGCTGAAACACATCCTCTAGCAGCTTTCTGAGAAAGTATGCAAAGAGACATTACATGACTCAATACGTCTTTATTCTATTTTCACCCTTGATAATCATTTGGCTGGGTATAAGATTCTCAGATGGAAATAACATTTCTCAGAATTTTAAAGGCACTTGGCCACTGTCTTCTAGTTCTCAACTTGCTATTGAGAAATCCAATACCACTGTGATTCTTAATCCTTTCTATGAAGCCTGCTTCTTTTTTCTTCTATCTAGAAGCTTTTGTGATCTCTTTGCTTTTAGGGTTCAGAAGTGTTGATGTCATGGTATCAGTCTATTTTCATCCATTGTGCTGCATCTTCAGTGGGTCATTTCAATACGGAACTTGACAGTGGTGGGATTCAAATAATTTAACAGTCGGTTCTCTGCCCTAATGACTGTTGTAAGTATAAAAAACAATATACCGAAAGGTAGTTTACTATTACATGCATTTAATACTTAAATAAGAACAATAACAGAGGTACACAAAACTAGATTATGTTATAAGTTTTAAAATATTAGTGGAAAAGTATTAAATAATACCTGACAAAAAAACAATAAAACTGTTAGATATTGTCATACTGCTTCTTGATTGGTGTGCTCACTTGCAATTTTTTTCACCTATGGACGGAATGAACATTACTACGGGCACTTAGAATATGCTGTTGCATAGATGAGCATTAAAAAAGAATAAAAAATGTAAATTTGTGATGCCACACAGGCGCCCCCTTAAGAGACAACCCTGATTACAAGTGCCATTTTATCAACTGGTTTGCAGAACTCAACAAAAAATTTGGTATCAGTTCTGCTGAACTGGTGTGAACCGTCTGAATCCTAGCACTGGAACTTGAGTATTTCAGTTTGGAGACATTTTCTCTAATCCCACTTTCCAGAATTCCTGTTATTGAGATATCAAGTTCCCTTGACTAGCTTTCTAATTATCTTGTCTTTTCTGTTTCCCATCTCTTAGCCTTCTTGCTCTATTTCCTCAAGTTTATATTCTGACCATGCTTTTGAGTTTTTCATTTTCTGCTTTCATGTTTTTAATTTCCTAGAGTTTATTTTTGGAGCATCCCATTCTTGTTCATAGATGTAATGCTTTATCTCTTACTTTTCTCTTTAAAGTCTTCTTTTTGCGTAGACACTATCTTCTAAGTTCCTTTTCTCCCCCTGATGTTTGTTTTAACCTATGTCTTTCTAGAGGTTTTCCTCAAATGTTTACTATCTTCTGCTGTCTGTTCATATTTAAGAATGTGACACTAAAACACAGACCTGATAACCTATGTGTACATGGATCTGGTTGGATCATTCCATGTCTTATCTGTTGAACTGGTCAGGAGAAAAGTTCCTCCTCTCTCCTGCCTGGAGGGTACTATCCTGGCAGCCAGAATTTGGGTAGCTGAGTGGAGAGAAAAGGCTAGAGGCCTTCAAATTAAGTACCTAAGCATACACTTGATTCTTGTTGTCAGAGTGCCCATAGAGTAGAGATCCTTTCCAAACTCCTTGAGAGTAAACTATTAGTATTCTACTAGGTGGGACAGTGTCTGGGAATTTGATCACTTCTTAAATAGGTTTTCAACCAATTTTCCTGTTCATAAACCTCTCCACCCACCCAATCTCCAAACTTGATATAGCCAATTTCTGAACCATTTGTGGGGGGTGGGGGGGTGTCCACTGAGCTGCTCTTCAACTCTCTTTATTGTCTGTTTAGTATTCAGTCAGTTACCATTCTCTGTTGTCTGTGTTTACCTTCAAATATTTTGATAAATGCCTCTACTGTTGTTTTAGTTGGTTTCAGGAAAGAGCACCTTGTGTGCTTAACTTATTATCTTTATCTTATTTCAAGTTTTGAATGAGCACAACACATTTCAGAACAGAAATTCTCTGCTGCCAATTTATACAAAGAAACAGAGAGCCTACAGGGTCCTTCCCCAGCAGTTCTTTACCTGTTGTGACCTTTCCTGATGCTAAAAGCCCAGGTCAAAAGCCACCTCTGTGATGCCTTCCTCAGTCTCCCAAGCTTGCATCTTGTTTTACCTAAGTTTGGCCTACTGAGTGATAGACATTACAGAACCTTATAGGCATTGTTCCATTTTAACATACATTTATTTATTTATTTATTTATTTATTTATTTATTTATTTATTTATTTATTTACCGGGACAGAGAGAGAGTCAGAGAGAGGGATAGATAGGAACAGACAGACAGGAACAAAGAGAGGTGAGAAACATCAATCATTAGTTCTTTTTATTGCAGTTCTGACACCTTAGTTGTTTATTGATTGCTTTCTCACATGTGCCTTGACCGTGGGCCTTCAGCAGACCGAGCCACCCCTTGCTGGAGCCAGTGACTTTGGGTCCAAGTTGGCGAGCTTTTGCTCAAGCCAGATGGGCCTGCGCTCAAGCTGGCGAGCTCAGGGTCTTGAACCTGGGTATTCCGCATCCCAGTTCGACGCTCTATCCACTGCGCCACCGCCTGGTCAGGCTCATTTTAACTTTTATACTTGACAGCTATAGAGGCTCAGAGAGGTGGATCCACAGACCAAGATCCCACAGTTAATGACAGATGGAACTGAGGTTTGAACTTAGGTCTGTCTCCACCCCCCAGACTCTCTGACATTATCACTAAGTCTGAGGAGTGCCAAAGGAAGAGCTCACATTCTGGTGAAAAAAATGGCACGTGCACTACCTAGTCAGCCCCAGGCAGAGCAAAGGGTACCAATAGGGGTAAAGAAGTTGAGCGGTGTGCAGTCCAGATGAAGGAGGGCTTCATCCCAAGTGACTGAACCAGGGCTGGCTTTATAGAGAGCAGGTGGCACCTGAGCTCATCGCCACTTCAGGCCAGCGTCTCTCTTTGCCTAGAGCAGTGGTTCTTAACCTGGGTCCTATCGAACCCTAGGGGTTCCATGAGTCGGTTTCAGGGGTTCGGAGAAGCCTCTGCTGCGGAGGCCAGAATAAAGTAATACCGTAATTTGTTGTGAGTTCATGCACTTTGTTGGTTTTGTTCTTTGAGCAAGGTGATGTTCATGTACAGCTCATTTTGTGCACCAGTAAAAAAACATATACCTATGTCTTAAATTTGGGAGAAAAAATCATATTTTACTTATCACTAAAGAAGGGTTCGGTGAATGCGCATATGAAACTAGTGGGTTTGATACCTCAAAAAAGGTTAAGAACCACTGACCTAGAGGATTGGCAGTGGCAGCAAATAATAATGATGGTGGTGGTTTAGTTTGCAAAGGACTGTTATACAGATCTCTTTGATATTACAGACCCTGTGGGATAAAGGTTAGGCAAGAAAAAATCAAGGCACAGAAAGGTTAATCACCAGCTCCTGGTTACCCAGCAGTAAATGTTGGTTTCAGCATGCAAATCCATCCCCTCCAGGTCAAGGCTCTCTGCTTCCCCACCCTGTTCCCACTTGTTTCATCCTGGCGCTCAGTTGAGGAGAGACCTCCTATTCCAAAATAACTCCACATCAATGTTTCACAATGTGTAGTGTGTGCCCTGCCTGTTTGTGGGAGGTTTTCCCTAATTTTTTTCTTTTTTAATTACAGATGACATACAGTATCATACTAGGTGTACAACTTAGTAATTAGACATCTATAAAACTTACAGAGTGATCACCCTGGTAAATCTAGTCCCCATTACACCATAGATAGTTATTACAATATTCCTTAGGCTGTATTTTACAATCCCATGATTATTGTGTAACTACCAATTTGTACTTCTTAATTTCTTCCTCTTTCTGCCTGCTTGTTTTTAAAAGCCGAATACTGTATCATACCTGGCCTAGACCTACCTGATCTCTGGAAGATGGGGCTTTGTAATCTGCATTTTAACTGTTCCCATGATTCTTGTGCTCACCTAACAGGACGCTGCCCCCTACAGTGATGCCAAATGGTGCAGTTAGCAGAACGGGGACCCCGGAGTCTGCACCACCTTTCCTGCCTTGGTTTTGGGATAGCCTCAGTTTTCTGCTGTGAAGTACACCAAGTCTTACGAAAGCAGGAATGCATGGGTGTAGCATGGGTGAGCTCCACACCTGCCTCCTCCCCAAGGCTCCTTCCCGCCTCCATCCTACCCGCCCGGCAGCGAATGGATGGAACCTCCCTGAAGCGCTCTCTCAGCTTTCTGGTTTAGCGGCGCCCAGAGGTTGGAGTAACGGTGCAGCTTTCTGCACGCGCCAACCCCTTCCCACCCTCCTCCCTGCGGCGCACCGCAGGGAACCCAAGTGCACTTGGGGGCGGGGCGGCCCCGCCTACCTCCTCCCTATCTCCCGGCAGCCCATAAATATTCCCTGAGCCTGGAGGGGTTGGGAACGGACTTTCCAGAGCGCCTCTGGCCTTGACCCACCTTTTCCTGCGTTGAACCGCACACGGAAAAGCCTGGACGCGAGTTAGCACCTTAGCCTAAGCCGTCTGAAGGGTGCTTGTGTGGCCTGGGACTGGCGCTCCGGGTACAAGGGGCTTGTGCCGCGGATGTGAACTGACCCACCGGGAAGTGGTGGTGGTAGTGTGTGTGCGCGTGCGCGCGGGTGTGTGTGTGTGTGTGTGTGTGTGTGTGTGTGTGTGTGTGTGAGAGAGAGAGAGATGGTGGGGGGTGATCTGCAGGTGTGTGTGTGTGTCTGGGGGGGGGGGTGATCTACAGGTAGTTCCCCACCTGACCGAGGTGTCAGAGAAAGCTTCCTGGAGGTATTTAAGCTAAGTTCTGAAAGATGAAATAGCACCACAGACAGAGGGAACAGAACATGCAAAGGCCAAGAAGGTGGCATTTGAAGAAATTACGAGTATTGTATCACTGAAGTATTAAGTTCAAGGTGAAGCATCACAAGACAGGGCTGTAGAGAGTAGTAAGGGCCAAACCAATCAGGGCCTTGTAGGAGGCATTGTAGTGTTCTAGGACTTGGCTGGATTATTTGCTTATAAGAAAGAACACTGTGGGTTGTTCTGGAGTTGCAGCAGAGGTTGCAGTTTCTGGACCAAGGTAGCCACGGTGGGAATGGAGAAAATGGGATGGACTAAAGAATTTTCTGAGTGATATAGGTAGGGCTTCGTGGGAGATCGGATGTGGGGGTCAGGAAATGGGTGATGGGTAGATGGCCCAGCATTTCCCAAGTAGGAAGCAAGGGGGAAGATGGTGCTTTGGTGCTTCCTCTCATTGTGTCCCTTCTGGAAAATCTTCCTTCCATCCAGCAAGGTTCCAAGTTGCACATAGTGCCCCACTCTACCATCTCTAGGAACCCTTTCCTGCTTCCATAGGAATCTTCAATGTCAAAGCTTCTGTTTGGTTATTTGCTGTCTTGTACTGTTCTATGATTCATTTGTGTGCTTCAGCCTTCAAGGGAGCCCAGTATGGTGGTTAGATCATATGTAGAATCCTAGCTCCACTACTACTTGCTCTATGACCTGGAAAAGTCATTCATTGCTCTGAGTCTCGCTTGTGTCATCTGTACTATGGGGATAATCATCTCCCCCTTGAAGGATTTTATATGCCTTGGCATAATGTGTGAGTTTCTTCCCATTAGTGTTGGTCAGCCTGGAAACTAAACAAGGGCCTCTAGAGTATCTTCTGAAACTTCTTCTCTGGGGCTTTTGAATAGAGTAACAGGGTAGGAAAACAAAGATTTTTAAGGCCAGGAATTGGATGGTATGGGTCTGCTGTGGATTTCTTTGTGACTTCAGGCAAATCAGGATCCCTTTGTCCTTGGACATGCAGTTCCAAGTGACATTCCATAGCTCCCAGAAAGCCCTGACCACTGTGGAATAGCAGTGCCCACACCCAGGCTATCATGACCTCCTCCCTCTAGCCTGTGAGTCTGGCTCCCCCCTAGGGCCACCCTAATGGAGAGCAAGAGTATTGACCTGCTACAGACCTCCAGGGACCAGACCTGGGGCTCATCTTCCAGTGAGGCTTGGAGTCCAGTGGGTGTGGGTCTGGCTTTCCTTAGGAGGCAGAGGCACCCTGAAGACAAGTACAGAGAAGCAGATCTAATATGAAACACTGGCAAGAGCCTGGATTGGAGCAGTTGCAGCAGGAGCCAGGGGATGGGAGGCAGGCTTCTCGGAACCAGCAAGATGAGACATGTGAACAGAGCCATGGGATTTGGGTGGGTCCCAGCTGAGCAGTGTATCACACCCTCCTCTTGGCTCAGATGAAAATCAAGTGAGCCACCCATGGTCATGCAGCAGGCTAGTAGCGGGGACTTTGGGCTGGCAGGAAGAGCCAGAACAAAGTGGTCAAGGCTACTGTGTTCATCACAAGTGAACTGAGTCACTGTAATGAGGTAAGGTGTAAGAAAGCATTTAGCCCAATGGCACATAGTAGATGCTTAATAAATGCTAGTTAATTTAACACCTGACCCTATGTTTAGAAGCAATGGGTCACACACAGTCTCTTTCCTCAAGGAGTTCAAAGCCAGGAAAAAACAAGAGATGGACACAAACATTCCTGACCTATGCAGGGATAAAGGGCAGCCCAGGGACTCTGTGCCACCCCCCCCCCAAAAGATGGACTTTAATCCCTGGGATAGGCTTGGTGCTTGATGAAGAACTTGTGGAGAAAGGTATATTAGAGAAGGCTTCATAGAGAAGGTGACATTTGCACTGGTCTCTGATAGGTATGCAGGAGTTTTCCAAGCCAAGAAAGCAGGGTCAGAAAAGGGTGTTTCAAGAAGAAACAAGAGCATATGCATGAGGGAGGGGAAAATTCAGGGTTTTTAGGGTGCTGTGCATATTTTTCTGTATAGGAAATAAAGCTGCAGTAGTCAGCAGAGGCCAGAAAGGGAAGGGCCTTGAATGCCAGGCTAAAGAGTATGCATGGAATCTAAGTGCAGGGGGGGAGCCATGAAACGTTTCTGAGCAAGAGAATGATGTGGTCAGAATCCGTTGGAGAAAGGAACATTCTGTGTTGGGTAAGCCACCTGGGGAGGAATAGGGGAGGGTAAACCAGGGCAGAGGATCCAGTAGAAACCCCTTATCAATCCACTGGGACTTCCTTACTTAGGTCTGAGCCAGGCTCCTGGGACTGGCAGCCTCTTCCCAGGTGGACAGTAGGTGGCGCTGCAGCTCTGTACATCCAGCCTCGTTGGCGGGGCTACCTGCCCCTTACCTAGGTGGGTAAGACCCCATGTACTTGGCCTTGGGCTACCTGCCCCTTACCTAGGTGGGTAAGACCCCATCCATGTACTTGGCCTTGGTACTTGGTCCCTTCCCTGTCCTACTTATTTTTGATGATGAGGCTCCAAGAAGGGCTGGGTGAAATGGGCTGTGCCCCTTCTCCAGAAGCCCAGAAGGCCACTTGCTTTGCTTGACAGAGCCATAGGATGTGTGCGCAGGGAGTACCTCCAGGGCTCTTCTGGTTCATTTCATCTTTGGGAAAAGAAAGGCTGAGAGAGGAAGGGGCTTGACTGAGTCAGGCAGTGGGTTAAAACTCAGGGGTAGTTCCAATGTGCCAGGCCTAGGAGGTCCTCCTGCCCCCCCCCCCCGCGCCCCTGAGTTGCTCCTCAGCTCACTTCTTCCTTGTCAAACCCGCCATCCTTTACCCATCCAGTCTTCAACCAGCTGTCTGGCCTGGACCATTGTCCCAGGTTCCTCACAGGTTCCTGCCTTGTGGATCTCTTCCATGCCTGCCCGTGCCTCCCCCACTCCACCCAGCCCCTACACAGACAAAGGGTTTTTCTCACACACAGATCTAGCC
This sequence comes from Rhynchonycteris naso, assembly GCA_037038555.1. Lineage (NCBI taxonomy): Eukaryota > Metazoa > Chordata > Mammalia > Chiroptera > Emballonuridae > Rhynchonycteris > Rhynchonycteris naso. The sequence goes on from CM072995.1 coordinate 316,559,836, forward strand.
GTGCCTCTCCCCGGCTGAAGCCCTTCCCTGCCCATCACGTCGTGGGGCACCTTAGCCTGGCATGCAGGCCCTAAGAACAAGACCCTGCTCCCTCTCACAGGCCTCAATCATGTGGATCTGCTCCGGCCCCTCATGCCTTTGCCCATGCTGATCCTCCCTCCCTGGGCCTACTCTCAAATTCCTGCTCATTGTCTGTGACTCAGTGGGGCCTCTGAGATGTGGGGGTTCAGGTGCCCCACCTGGACTCCCATAGCTGTGACTGCACTGTGTTACTGGGCACCCCTGTGCCTGCATCCTCTGTTGAGTGACCTGGAGAGCCTCTGGCTAGGGACCCTAGCACATGCTTGGCCCCCAGTTGGAGCTCACTACAGCCTTTCTGGGTGGATGACCGAAGGACAGATACACTCTGGGAGGAGTGCTACCAAATCATTACACACTGCTATGGGCCGGGCATCGCACAGCCTCCCGGTGTCACCCCAATCTGGACAGGTCGGAGGCTGCAGCTATCACCCTTGTTTTGCAGAAGAGGAGATGGAAGTGCAGAAGGGCACACAGCCAGTGAGTAAGTGGGGACCCAGCTTATCAGGCTGCGGATACAACAAGGCCTTAGGCCACCACTAAGGGGGTGGCAGGGGAGCAGAGCCACATGTACCCGAGGGTCTAGTAGGGCTAGTGAGGGGCTTTCAGGGGCCACTTGGGATACCTGGGGCAGAGGCTCTCAAAAAGTAAGGCTCCCTTCCTGTTTTGGAACATGGGGAATCCCCAGCTGTTCTGAACCAGGCAGGAACCTGGGACAGGAGTACCAGAGTGTTCATTTGGTGACTGAGTCAGAGACAGCAGCTGGAAGGCAGGGAAGAGGCTGACCTGGTGATCCAGGGAGAGGAAAGGTCCAGCTGGGTGGGTGGCTCCTGTGTGGAAACAGGCTGGGCCAAAATACCAAAGGCTTTCCAAGGAGCCCTGTAGTCAGCAGGCTGGATGCGGGAAGCCAGAGGTAAGGCTGCCCACATGAGACAGGCGGGCAGGACGTGGTAATGAGCTGCAAATATTTGCTGCAGAGAAACCCAAGGCTGGGATGGGCAAAAGGAGGGACCCACAGAGTGTCTCAGGCTTCTGGACCACAGTATCAATGATTAGAGTCTTCAACTCTGCACAACCTTGGCCCGGTCTAGGCACCAATAAGGAAAATTCTAGCCTCTGTGTCTGGGTGCCTAATCTTGAACTTTACACAGAAATCTGAGATAAAAGAACCCTTAGTGACCAAGCCTGTGCCCTTCATTTTCTGAAGGAGGAACTGAGGTCCAGAGAGGGACTGTACCTGCCAGTCACCCAAGCCACATCCAGAGCCCAGGTCTCCTGATTGCCAGTCTGGTTTGGTGATGATGACTCAAAGCACACTGCCTGCTGTTCTTCCAAGACTTGTGTTCAGATTCTTTGGGGTCACACTTTTAGAGGTCGTTTGGTGTAGCCCCTTTTGCTATTCAACCCCACCTTAATCCTCACCCCCTAAGAGGGAGTGTTCACAATGCCTTCCTGGTCTAAATCCAGACCAGACAGTGCTGGGAAACTTCTTTGAGTCTACTTTGCTCTCTCCAGCTGCAACCGTCTTGCTTGGGGCTATGTTTGGGGCAGGCATTGTGAAGAGTTGCTGGTGAGGAGAGGGGTGTCTGCCTGGTGGTGAGGCCTTTTCAGCCTGATGCCTGTGTGCCTACCAGCATCCCTTGGAGGCTTGCTCCTAGCCAGGTCTTCTCCAGCAAAGGGTCCAGCCAATTTTGGAAGGCAACTCTTTCCCTGGGTCAGCAATCTCAGGTTCTCAGAGTGGGTACCTCTTCCAACCACCCAGCTCTGCATGGTGGGGCCTCTGGTCCCTTCTTCCCAGCTGAGGGCTTCAGGGAAAGTCTCTGCTGGTGTCCTGGTGGGAAAAGTCAGATCAGTTTCTGAGATGGTGCTACCAGTTTGCCTCTGAGAACAAGAGGGGTAAAGCATCAGTCTACCCCACGTGGGGAAATCAGGCAAGTCTTAGTGTGACCCCAAGCCTCTGCTCCAGGCCCTCCCTCATCCCTGAAACATCCTTGCCGCTCCCAGAAAGGGCACACGGAGGATGCGCCCCACTGGTCAAGATAAGGGACAAAACTTTACTGAGCTTTTGTTGGTGCTCAATGTAAATGTCTCCTGTGTCAGTCCTCAGAGTCACTTTGTGCAGTGTGGGTGTCAGCACTCCCAGTGAATAGCTGAGAACACCCTAAATTGCAAAGTCATTAAGTGGGATACCAGGACTTGAATGCATATGTCTTTCTGAATCCAGATTCACTCCTTCTCCCAGGCTGTCACCATTTGTGGATAGGGAAAGGCCATTGTTTTTCCTTAAAAAGATTGTAACTGGTGAGAAAAACTATATATTTCTGCTAGTGTGTAATAGGGATTCGGTAAATATTTGTGAATGAATGGGTAAATGAGCTAGTTCTCGGGGCTGGATGAGAAGACCTGGCATTCAACCTCAGCCCAGAGAGGAGGTGCGCCTCGGGTAGCTGAGGGCAGAGCCACCCTTGTTCCTTGTAGCCAGGTGGGATGTCGTTTCCTTTCCCTCGCTTCCCACCACTGAGAGATAGGCAAGGCAAGTCTGATGTGGGGAAGACAATCAGGGTTTGGCGAGGGGCTGAATTAATTGTGGGATGTTCCTTCCGTGGGTTCCTGGGTCTTGTCCTTCCTGGTGACCTTTAATTCTTGGTGCTCTTTGCTTGGCTGGGGATATAGCCCGGGAAGCCCCTCTTCTACAGGCTCCAGGAAGTCTCCTTGCACCTGAGCCTGGACTGGGCCTGGCTCTGGGTTCCTCCACCCTTGGGAATTGTTGTCACACAAGTTCCATGTTGTCATTGACTAATTATGTGGTTGTTTTCTCCTATAAACAATGAGTTCCCTAAGGGAGGGCTTGTCTAATTCTTTCTTGAGTCTGCTGCTCCCATGACATAGCCATGAAGGAAGGTTGTTGAACAAGTGAATGAATGAATGAACAAATGAATGAATGAAAGAGACAGTACAGTTACCCCCAGATGGCAAGCTTTGGGCCTCAGTTTTGCCATCTGTTAGCTGGGTGACTGGGCAAATCCCTGTTCTGCTCTGGTTTCAAATATCCCATCTGTCCACTGGGGTTATGGAACCCTCCAGTTGCCCTTTAGAAACTGGGAGTGAGGGCCTTGTCTGCTCAGCGCTAAGTCCCACCAAGGGAGGGTGGGGGGAGGGCCCATCAAGTTGCTTTAGCCCTGCGCAGCTTCACATGACGCCATCTCAGAGATGCTCCATCTCAGCTCTGATCTCTCTGCCCCAAGCAAGACTGCTTGGCCAGCAATTGCACTGACATCAGCCAGGCTTGCTAGGGAGAGGTCCTTCAATCCACCCTCAGGGTCAGACAGCGTCCAGCAATGCTCTGCAGGTTAGCAAGCCTGCGCCACTCCCCACCATCTCCCCACACTCGGGGGGGGGGGGGGTGGCTGGGCTCTCCATCTTCATTTGGTCACCAAAGGAAGTGGGACCTACAGTGAGAGGGGCCAGACTGGTCCTGAGCACTTCAGTGATCATTAGCTCAACTGGAAATCTGAAATCAGACCTTAAATTCCAAACTACTTTATCTTCATCCCCAGTGCTGTCTGAAGTATGAATTTGAACAAGTGGGTGATTTCCTCTGGGCCTCATGTCTTTATCTGTTTCAGGAAGCTAACTGTTGCCCAGTATTCCTTAAGGTGATTAGAGCAGTGGTTCTTAACCTTTTTTGAGGTATCGAACCCACCAGTTTCATATGCACATTCACCGAACCCTTCTTTAGTGATAAATAAAATATGATTTCCTTTTCCAAATTCAAGACATAGGTATATGTTGTTTTACTGGTGCACAAAATGAGCCGTGCATGAACATCACCTTGCTTAAAGAACAAAACCAACAAAGTGCATGAACTCACAACAAATTACGGTATTACTTTATTCTGGCCTCTGCGGCAGAGCTTTCTCCGAACCCCTGAGACCGACTCATCGAACCCCTAGGGTTTGATAGAACCCAGGTTAAGAACCACTGGACTAGAGGAATGGGGGGGCTGCTTGGCCCTGTGGACATAGTGTTAGACTGGGAGCCCAGCTCAGCTCTGCCCTCCTCTGGGCTTCAGCAATCTGTCTGTAAAAAGGGGCACCCTGGCTGATCTGTTTTTCTCCCTTCCCTCACTTTCACTCCAGCTTCCCAGGGAGGGCGGTGGCTACAGTAACATCATATGTTACTTTTCAGGCCTTAGCTGAGCTGTGGGCATCAAGAGAGGGTTCAGCTCCCATCCCCAGGGCCTGGGTTTCTCCAGGAAAAAACATCTCTCAATCCATCCATCCACCCATCCATCCAGTGAATGTTTACCCAGCAGGGTCACTGTCCCAGGGACAAAGGAGGTCTCCAAGTTGTCCCCACATCTCTGTTCTAGCAAGGATTTCTTCCTGGATCCAGATTCTCATATTTCACAAATGCTTGAACCTCACCCTTTGGATGTCTCCTCAAACTACAACGCTTGAGCACCCCCCCACACACACACACCCCTAACCTCTTTCTGTTCCAGTTTCCCCCAGGTCAGTGAATGACCCCTCAAATCTCAGCATCTTTCCAGACTCCTCTTTCTCCCTCGCTCACTCTGACACCCAAACAAGCGAGCAGGAAACTCAGAGGATAACCATTAAATAAGTTCCTGCTATTCCCAGCTTCCTCCGTCTCCACCGTCACGGTGCTCATCGAGCCCTCATCACTCGTCTTACCTGGAGCATGGCTGTCGCCCAGCTGTCTCTTTCACCCCCCTCCATGTGGCAGCAGGCCTCTTCCCAAAGCACAACTCTCTCTCTCTCTCTGCTTAAAACCATTTTTCTCTTTATTGCCCACAGTTTAAACATATACCTGTGGGTCAGTGTCCAGCCATGCCCATCTTTCTGGCCTCGTCCTGTGCCCCCCACCCCTTTACACAGGGCCTTCGTTCAGCACCTCAAGCTCCTGCCTCAGAGCCTTTGCCTGTGCTGTCTTTCTGCCTCCTCTACTCCCTTCTCCTGCATTTGCTACTGGCCAGTCTCCTTCCTCCCTGAGCACTCCGTGTGGGCCGCTTCCCTGGAGATGTCTTAGCTGACCTCGTGCATCTAGTTAGGTTCCCCTGTGTACCCTGGGACCATCTCCCCCTGCCCCCAAGGCCACTCCACCTTCTCCATGTCTACCTTCCTTCTCTCTGCCTGTTTTTATCAGTACCCACTACATGCCACGCATAGAAATACAGTGAGAAACAAGAGTAAACGTGAGCCTTGCCCTCCTGGGCTTGGAGTCTAATAAAGAAGCCTGACATTAAAAACACCCAATAAATAACTATGAGTTGGGACAAGCATTTGCCACTTCTCATATAGCATCTTTCACATGGGTTTCCCTGAGAAGCAGCCTCTGAATTGGAGACTGGCGCACAGGGAGCGGCCGGGGAGTCACAGGCTGTACAAGGGACACAGTGAAGTGGGACTGGGCAGAGGGAGAAGGCTGTGATAGTCTCATGACAGTCTACACTGATCCCATGGGGAGCTCTGGAACTGGGATGAGCCTCAGAGTTGTCTCCATTTAGGGTGAGGGGCTGAATGGGCCTCCCCTCCCCACAAGTTAGCCAGGGATGAAGGCTGCCCCTGCAAGGGGCCATGACCTTGGGCAAGGCAGTTGCCTTCAGCAGAGCTAGGCCCCAGACGGCTGACAGGGCTATCTGCTGGTGGCAGCCCAGCACCTCATTTCTGACGGGGGATGTGGCCAGCCCAGCACAGCACATGTGAGATACATGTCATTACCCACACATGACGTGTGGGGAAACTGAGGCTCACAGATATTCTGAGATCTGTCTGTGATTGTGTGGCTTCTTGGCCTCAGCTTGTCTATCTACTCTCTGTCCTTGGCAGTTGTTTCCCTTGGGGAACCATGGAGGCTGATGAGTGCTGGCGAGTCTGAGGAGTCGGTCCCTCTACCAGGTGGCCTCACCTAGTGCTTGGAGGGGAGTTGCAGAGGCTGCCTATGGGGGACACAAAAGGGAGGGGACCCTTGGGCTTCCTGCTGGTATTTCAGAGCCTTGGAACTGTCCTTACTTGCCCCTTGGTGGCATTTCTACCCCCCCATGCCCTGCAGAGGGACAACTGGGGTTCTGGCTGAGAGCCAGCAGACAATAAAAGTACTATGTTTTAGGGGAAAGACAGGTGAACCAGAGCTGGGCCCTGCCTCTCCCAGGCTCATGGGTTAGAAAGGCTAAACCATGAAACAAAATACCTAACTCCTCAGCCATCTGGAAATATTTATCAAGTGCTTTACTTGTGTTCTATGTCTATTGCAGGTAGTTCTTGCAACTCTGGGAGGAAGTATAATTTATTAGCCCACTTTAAAGATGAAGAAACTGAGGCTTAGAGGACTCTAGTGACTGGCACAGTAGTATCCAGCTAATACAGCGTGGAACCTAGATAGGAGGAAGAGAATTCAAAATGGAGGGTAGGAGTAGGACTCAGGAGAGAGTCCCTGACTGGAGCCACGGCCACCTTTCCAGAGCCTTGGCAGCCCTTAGGAAGGGTGGAGAGGAAGCCCACAGTCTAGGCCCGGCCAAGTCATCTCCAGTCTACACTTGGAGGTGGGCAGGCCTTAGCCACAGGATCCAAGATAAATCTTGTCTGGACCTTCCAGCCGGGCTCCTGCTGAGCCCTGGGTGGTGCGGGAAGTGTGTGAGAGCAGTAGGGCTACTGCCTCCCAATCACCCAGCACGGCCACTGGCTGCAGAGCAGGAGAACTACCTTGGATAAGGAGGCTGGGGCCTGATTTCCCCTACCTGCCCCGTGTGGAGAATCTCCTTCTCGGGCTGGGTGTGGAGGGTTTATATCAAGAAGCCTCTTCTTCCCAAGGGTTGGGACTTGAGTGTTGTCCTGGCTTGGTGGCTCCAGGGCTAAGTTCAGATGCTGTTTTATCTGGTGTACCCAGCCACCTGTGGGGGCTTGTAAATCGGTGGTCTCATCCCATCTGCACAGTGGCTTTGAGAGAGAGATTATCACTCCCGTTTCTCTGATGGGGGGACTGGGGTCCAGAGAGGCAAAAGGACTCATCCAGAGCTGCTAACTCCCAGCCCAGGGTGCTCTCTTTTTCCTACCTCCTTCCCCACAATATAACATCCATCTCTTACAGTCTCTGAAGTAGGGAGCAAATATCCGTTGTTAGGAGCCTTTGGTTTGGCATTCGTGCTTGTTAGGAAGAGATTTTGGTTGAGCCTGCTAGCCCTCACTTTCCCCATCCACCGAATGGGTGTTAGTAGCTGGATAGTTGATAAAACCTGCCTTTAAGGCTGCCGTATGGCTCACATGTCATCAGCCCTGGAGGCCCAGGGCCTGGAGCACTGGAGGGGCCCTGTGAAGGTTGGTGGGTATTTCAGGGCGGATAAGTAAAGGGGCAGGCAGAGCACTAAATCCTTAGCTTCCCACCACCTTTGGAGCCTGAGCCCCTCGCCTCTGCCTCTTCTTGACAAGGACCTCAGCAGTGTGGGCCCTGCTGTGGGTGTGTGGTGTGCACACCTGCATTCATGCATGCCTGTGCTGCTTCTGCCTTTAGACCAGGGCCCCCGAGGGCCCGCAAGGCCGTGTCTCCCCTTCAGATTGGGGCTTAACCCAGCAGGTTCTGTTCATGGTGCCTGATTGCTTAATGAGCTTGACATCAGGGTATGAATAATTGCACAATAAAGTATGTAAATCTAATCATAATAACACTGTGCTGGGCAACTTGCATTCTCTCAGCTCTCAGATGCCCTGATCTTGGGACAGAGCTTTCGTGGGAACCACACCACCCAGCTCCCCATACTTTTCTGAAATTAATTACAATGTGTACCTTGGCCTCAGCAATTACAATCACACAAGTGGCTCCCTGCCCCTGTCCCATCTGAGTCTCACAGTAATAATGAGGGAACCTTTATGGAGTGCCTACACTATGCCAGGCATAGTTCTAAGCATTTTACATATGTTAATTCATTTAATCCTCCCAATAAGCTAGTGAGACAATCATTATTGAATTCTCTGTTTCACAGATGAGGAATGTGTCTCAGAGGTTTAATAACTTGCCTTAGGTCACAGAGCTACGAAAGTGCGAAGTCAGGAAATTCTGCAGGAAGGGAAACTGAGGCACAGAAAGGTGAAAAAGACTTGTCCAATATCTCATGGTAGTTTGGGGTTCTTTCAGGTCTCCTGGGACTCTTCGGCCATCTTTTGGGACTATGAGGGTCCAAGTGTCACCCCAATGTGTGCCTGTGACTGAGTGTGTATGTATTAGGGATGTAGACCAGGGCCTCATTCTGGGAAAGTCAGGGGAAGCAGCCAAGGCAAAGAGCTATTTTAAGTCCTTCTCTGCCCGCCCTGTTCCCCACACAGCCCCTCTACTGAGCCAGGCTGCAGTGGCCCGGGGCCTGGGCCAAGCATGGAGAGGTTTGTTCCGAGAGCAGAGGGAAGTCTTGGCTCCAGAACATTCACACCCAATGAATTACTTCAACGCTAGATTAGACTTGCAGGCTTGGAGCAAAGTGATAATAGGGCCCAATTAAATTAATTTATATGTACTCTATGATCTGGCCCCTCCCTTGGTGGTGGGGCAGGCCTGACCCACCACACCTTGGCCCCCAGGCCCAGCCCACGCAGGGAGTTCTGGATAGCGGTTGGGAGATGGTGTGGGGGCCCCTCTGGAGGGAGAGGCCAGGATTGCTGTTTTGTTTTTGTTTTCAGTCTGATGTACAGGTTGGAGGAAATGTCCCTAATTAAATAAAGACTTCAGGAACCTAGTTCCAGGTTAGAGAAGGTGAAAACTGGCAGATCTAGCTAAGGACAGATTCCCAAGTCCTAGGGAAGGACCTTGAAGAGGTCATTTGGAGAAGTCCTTAACCTGTGTCCAAACCTCTGTCCTTCACTATTTCAAGCAAGGGGACAAGTAGCTCTCTGTGGTGAGTGGGTGGGCAAAAGAAAAGACTGGGCACCTGGGCTACAGGCTGGGTACTGCCAGCAACTCACTGGGTGAGGGATATATTTGAACCCTTCCTGGTTTAGGATGAAGCTCAGACCTCGCCTGCCTTTTCTGCCTACCTCCCGACCCTCTTCTTTCCTTCCTCCTGACTCCCACCCTATACTCCAGATGCGCAGACTCCACCTGCAGGTCCCTGGTAGGTGGCTTTGCTGCCTACTCCCTGCTTCTTCCTGGGCCTTTTTTCTTGCTGTTTCCCTGCCCAGGATGTCCGTTTCCTCCACTTTCCCTAGAGCACTAACCTTTCTCTATCCCTGATTTAGCATTCTGAATGTGGTGGTCTATCTCAGGGTCTGTGTTGCCAGGAGATGGTCTTCTGGAGGGCAGAGGCAGATCTGATCTCCGTCTGGGCCCAGGGCCAGGACAGGGCCTGGCACAGATGTTGCATGTGGGGGGGTAGATACTCTTAAGTGTCCTGCGGTGCTAACACTGTGACTCTGTCATGGTCTCTAGCCCAGTGCCAGGGTGATGGCTCAGCTGCGTGTGTTATACTGGACGAAGAGCCTGGTGCCCCATTTGTGGGGCCGGACCACTGGCCTGAGACAAGTTACTTCCTTTCCCTCAGTTGCAGTTCTTCATTCTGCAAAAAGTAGGACTTGCTGTCCTGAATCTGGTACTCAGGATTCCAGTAGTATCTGGTATAAGTCTTGCTTGCCACACCAAGCAGAGGCCAGTGCCCAGCGCCAGAAGCTGGGGTGATGGAGGTGGGCTCTGTGAGCAGAGTGCTGGCCTGCAGGCTGCAGGAGGGATTTCCCAGGAGCTGGGCCTCTCTAGCCATTTTCTTGGGATGGGCGTGGCTCACTCCACTGATGTATATCAGGTGCTCAGTGCACTCGCTTGAGCCTGCATCCACTTCTGCCAGGGATACTCCACTTTGGGTCCTGGCTGCCATCTGCGGAACTGGGGGCACCTGTCAGGCCTGCATGGCTCTGAGACCCAGAGAGCCTCTCAGGGGGTCTGGGGCTAAGGAGTCACCTCCATTCTTTCCTGCCCCGACCCCCTGTTTTTTGAATCCAGATCGAGGAGCTTGAACTTCACTAAGAAATGTGGGAGTCCAGGCAAAACAGGAAATGGCCTGGTCAGATGGGGGTGTAGGCAATAAGCCTGTCCTGAGATGCCTCCACATGGGGTCCCTGTGGGCAGGCCCTGCTGCCCCAGGCCAGGCCCATCTCTTCTCTCAGTATGTGTAAGAACAACTTTGTCTTCCTCAGAATTTCCAACAAGTCATTGACTCTGTTGGGCAATTGGGCCAACCATGGAAAAACCAGCCCTCCCCACCCTGCTCCCTATCCCCAGGAGGCAGGTCCTTTTTGGGGTTGTAAATTTATTGCGGAAGCTAAGGGCTGGCGCCTGCTTCAGGCAGCCTTTGAACCTCACTCAGCCTCACAGTCAGCACCCACCAGGGCCTTTCCACCAGCTAGGGGAGGAACAGGCCCTTGGCCTGAAAATGAAAGGCCTCTGTGGGGGTCTGGGGGGCGGGCAGGAGCCCAAGTAACTCCCTCTGACCTCCAGCTCACCCCTCCAGAGCCATGGAGTCAGGCCTTGCTAGCTGAGCTGTAAGAATGGCTGACATGCCTGACCTGTGGTGGCGCAGTGGATAAAGCGTCGACTTGGGAACACTGAGGTCGCCAGTTCAAAACCCTGCACTGGTCTGGTCAAGGCACATATGGGAATTGATGCTTCCAGCTCCTCCCCCCTTTCTCTCTCTCACTCTGTGTCTCCTCTCTAAAATGAATAAAATAAAATAAAAAATTAAAAAAAAAAACCTTTAAAAATAAAATAATAATAATAAAAAAAAAGAATGGCTGACATGAGGGGGGAACCCCAGGCCAGCTCAGGCTCTCCCTCTCCACAGACCTCCTTTTCATCTTTCTTTGATCAAAACATCTACTGGTATGGGGACTTAGAGATTGGAATCCCATCCTCTCCTGTTTTATTTTTTTCTTTTTTAAGTGAGAAATGGGGAGACAGAGAGACAGACTCCCTTATGCACCCCAACCGGGGATCCACCCAGCAAGCTCCCTACTGGGCAATAATGCTCTGCCCATCTGGGGCCATTGGCAACTGAGCTATTTTAGCACCTGAGGTCACCCAGGGCCAACTTGCTCAAACCATTTGAGCCATGCCTGCAGGAGTGGGGGAGAGAAAGAGAGAGAGAGAGAAAAGAGGGATGGAGAAGCATGTGGTCACTTCTCCTGTGCCCTGACCAGGAATTGAACCCGGGACTTCCACATGCTGGGGTTGACACTGTGACACTGTGCCAGCTGGCCAGAGCCAATTCTGCCTTCTTTGAACTTCAGTTTCCTCTTCTGTAACATTAAGGGGTTGATGTCATTTTTAAGTTTCACTGGGGGTCTAGTGTTCCATTGTGTTCCACATTCTTTTCTGAGGCCCTCCTCTGTGCCAATGCCAGGATCAAGAGGGATGTCAGGGGCCTGCTGGTGTATGGGGTTGCATGGGTGTGGGCGGTGGTGGGGAGGGTGGAAGCAGGAAGTGAAGTTTAGGAAGCCCAACGCCAGCTCACTCACCGTGAAGCAGGGAAGACTTCCCACAGGGTTTGAGAGGTGGATTGCGGATGGAATTACTCACACATTCATGTATTGATTAGACAAACGTGAGCCTACTGTATGTCAGAAAACACACTGGATATTGAGGCTGTGTGTGTGTCTAAAACAAGAAAGAAGAAAGACATAATTCTGAGAATAGCAGTTTTCAGATGGACATGGAAAGAGGGCATTCCAGGCAGAAGGAGCACCAGGTAAAGGCAATGACTCATAAGAGAGCATCGTGGCTTTGCAGAAGGACAAAAGCTATGTGTGGCTGAAGGAGGGAAAAGGTGAATGCTTCCTGGAACAAATAGCTTTGGAAGCAGAGAGACATAAGACCTTTGCCAGCTCTGCTCTTACTGGTTGTGGGAAGTTATAGAAGTTGCTTCACTTGTCTGAGCCTCAGAGTTTATAGAAAAATGGGATATAATTTTTATTTGATATTTAAATGAAAAAAGTAGATACAGCACCCAGCCAAGTGTTTGGCAGAGGTCATCAGATGTAACCAGTGTGGTCACCACAAATAAACAGAACTTTCTATCAGTCAAAATCTTCTTACTGTCAAAGCAGCTGCCAGATAGGAGGAAGTTCCCTGTCAATGGAGGTGTGCAAGCAGGACTGGATTCATCAGTCAGGGAAGCTATGGGAAGGGAGTTTGAACCAGAAATCTCTGAGGTCTTCCAGGTGTCAGGTCTATAATTCTAACAAACACATATGGCCATCTGTCCTAAGATCCTTGTAGGGATTTGAAACTAGCATCTTTGTCCCCTGAGTTCTTCTTCAGGCTGATCTGACCCAGAGATTTCTACATTCTCTACATGTGGTAGGTTTCGGAACTCTCAGCTCCCTGGTCACTTCTTCTGGCCACAGAATTTCGCTTCCACATTGGTCAACACTTCCTAAGAATCTAGTCAGTATGAAGTAGATTAAGAAAACCACCTCCCTGGATTTGGGTACAACATCTCTATTGACCAGAGAGGTCAGTCGTTTGTCAGCCTGCCTTCCGTTCAGCTGTAGCAGGGAGATCATCCACTTTGGCTAGATGCTCTCAGACATCTCAAGATTTGTAGCACAGAGCATTCCATAAAAGCAATAAATCCTCATAGGATAAATGAATGAAGTGTCTGACTTTTGGCTCAGGTCAGCCCTGAGAATGGAAATCCAGAGAATTAGGAGGCACAAAGGGATCCTCATGGCTGGGGGCTATGTTGCTGTTTCTCCTTGAGAGCTCAGAATAGTTCCTTCTCCCCATTCGTCATCACCCCACCCTGCTGGTTGTGGGGTGATTACCCCACCTTTCTGTTTTCACAGTACACCTTTGTAAGGGGTGGAATGGCAGACTAATAGACTCATAGAATCACAGGCTGTCAGCACTGAAGGGTCTCTACAGAGGTCCAGTTCAACTTCATAATGCAGAAACCAAGGCTGGAGTAGAAAGAGGCTGGCAAGGTTTCCTAGAGTCATCCAGCGAGTTCCTGATGGAAGGCAATGCAGGCACATGGTGAGGACCATGTTGGATGATGTAAGTGTGGGTGGCTCCTGACCCTGGTGGGACAGCTTGCTCACCCTATTTGCAAGGTCTTCAGGTTAACCCATGTACCACCACCTAAGAGCCCTGCAGAAACTCAAAGTCTCTTAGTTCAATGACCCTGGCAGAGTCTCAGACCTCAGACCTCACTGGAGGACCCTGGCAGCGGACTGTGGGAAAGCATCCATCCTGGGTTTGATTACAAGACTGGTGCAGGGAGAAGGCCTCCAGCTCACGTTCCAGTTCTGACTTTGCCCCTGTTCTCTATGACCTAAGCCACCCCCCACCTCTGGGCCTCAGTTTCCCTATCTGTGAAATAACAGAACCAAACTGGACTCAGAGTCCTCTGCGTTCTCACCCGCTGTTTAGCAAAATGCTTTAACAGGAGGAATCTGCACTCACCTTCAGCGTTTCCTGCCTCGGCACACGCCAAGCCCCCTATCTAATCCTGGGGTCCTAGGCCTGCCCTCCAGAGAGAAATTGCTGTGATTTAAGGTTCCAGATTTCCTGGACCATTAGTGTCATGATACTTTATATCTGGGCCTCGATTGCTTTTTAATTAAAAATGAATCCCTCCCAATCCTGGTTTTATGTGCCCCTCCAGGAGCCTGGGACGCTCCGCTCTGCTGATGCTTAGTGCAGCCCTGCTCTCTGCTCCGCTGTTTCCTGCCTTGAATCCCCAGCTCCCCTTGCTTTAGGAAGAGAAGGATTTGGAATTTTTTATGGACCCTGAGTCTAACTATTCTTTGAGTTAGGTGCTGAGGCCCCAAATTGCATATCACAGATGGCCAGCACCCCACATTTGAAGCCACCTGAGCAGGACAGGAAAAAGGGGTGACCCCAAAACAGTTCTGTGACTGGCATGAGCTGGAAGGCCAGATGCAAGGATGATCCCCTGCCCCCCCACACACACACACACCATTTCATGGCAAGTCCTGGAGTTTGAAGGCAGAAGGATGTGTGTCTGATTCTGCCCTGAAACACCATCTGAGCGAGAGCGGAGGGTTGCAGAGTCAGCACTGCCCAGGCAGAGTTTGGCAGGTAAAGGAACAAGCTCCTGTGGGCCAGAGTGGACACTCTGGAATGGAGTGAGGCAAAACATTCAGCAAGGTATAGTCCAGGGTGTCTGCTGCCGGCCATGGTCAGGTGACCTCAACAGTGTCTGCCTCGGGTTGAGGGAGAATGGGAGGCATCAACTGGAAGAGGTGGTATCACCCTCGTCAACAAATTGTTTCTTAGTAGAGAGAGGATCACTGGAAAATGCACAGTGCTCCCACAGAGAGAGGCAGGGTATTAGACACTGCACAGTGAGGGGGTCCCCGTTCGCGGTTTCTGGCAGCCCCAGGTGATTCCTACTGTCCTCATTTTATGTCTACCCTCCCACTCTCCCACCATTCCAGACGTGACTCTGAAGGAGAGGGCGACACAGTAAAGGAAACCCACTAACCCCCATCCCCTTCCCAGTGTGGCTAAATTTGGAAATGGGCCTGAGCTGGGAGGGAGGAGGAACTTTGAATTGGGTGTGAGAGTAACCTCCTGAGGTCAGGTCAGGTGTAGCCACTACCACCTGAAAATGAGACTGTGCCTTAATATCCACCGTAGAGTGGGAAGACTGAGGTCCATGCTAGGTCCCTTTCAGGGCTAGAGAGGGAGAGCCAACCAGTTTGAGCGACAGTGATGAAAAATGAAAATGTTTTTTACTTGCACACCATGAAAACCAGCCTGTTCGACACCGCCATTATGCATGCAATGTTTCATTGAATCTCACAGACATTTGCAGGGTGTCAATTTTTTCATTCCCAATAACAGAAAATGTAGGTTTGGAGAAATCAAATGACTTGCCCAAAGACCCTTGATTTAGGATTTGAATGGAGTCCAGTGTCTGGGCAGAACTTTCTAGTCCAGCATTTCTTCTCAGCCTTTAGGCTCAACATCAAGATACTCTGATTCAGGTGATCAGCAAGAGGCCAAAGGGCTCTGCATTTTCACAAGCACCTGGAAGCCTCTGGTCCAGGTAGGTGGTTCAGAGAATATATCTGGGACTACCCCCCCCATCCCACCTCGATGCCTTTATGGTGATAATAATATTGCAGGTGCCTGGGGCAGCTCCAGAATGCTCAGGTCTGAGGATACTCCTCTGGTCCCTGCGTTACCTGTGACCTCCAGTCCCCATTCATGTCTCATGAATGAATGCATAGCATGTGCCAAGAATGGTCATTTGGGACTCTGGAGCCAGACTTCACAAACTGGAAGCCCAGTTCTGCTACCTCTTAGTTGTGTGACCTTTGGGCAAGTTTCTTCTATTCCTCAGTATTCTCATCTGTAACAGGGGCTGATTTGGGTACCTACCACTTAAGTGGTATATGTAACTCAGTGATATGTCACAAGTAATATATGAGAGTGATCACTCCATAAGTGCTGGTTATTCTTGTTATCATTACTATTCATAGCATTACCTGTGTGAGTGAAACATACTGAGTCCTTCAGGGCTAGGGGCAGTAGACAGCAATGATAGGTCACAGGGGCCAGGTCAAGGAGACCTTTGAAAGGCAGGTTAGAGTGTTTGAGGGGAGCTGCTGTGAGTGGGTAGAGGACACTGGAACTGAGGTTTCTGTTATCAGATCCTTGTCAATCCAGGAGCAGTAAGACCATTAGTGGGATTGCAGTAAGCCCCAGAGAGAAGTAGCCTTGGGGATAGCAGGATGTGCCCACCCACTGGGTCAATGGTCCGTATCATCTTGCCTGGTGGGCAAAGTGGGGAGAAAATAATAGCACCACTTGGGCAACTTTATCTTGCTTGATACTCACAACAACCACATGAGGTAGAAATAGCTGCTCTGATTATTCTCATGGTAGAGATGAGAAACTTGGGAGCTAGCTTGCTAAACTGCCTTTCTTAAGGTCACAAGGCCAGTGGCAGAAACAAGATGAAACCTGGCCAACTCTAAAGCCTACGTCATTAACCACAGATTCCCCATGAAGGGAAGCAGAGGAAGTCCTTTCTGGGTCCCCCCTATTACACCTCTGAGCACCGCAAGGGGGTCAGCCTGGGTCTGGGGATAAAGCCAGTCCTTCAGCTCACCTAGAGCACAGGTGAGCTGTCTTGAAACCCCTTCTTGGTTGGATCTGGCTGGGTTGAGGGCCATTCTATGAGTCTCTCAAACAACCGGGTCAGCAAGGCTGGCAGGCAGGGGGATGTATCTCGGTGGTCTAGTCCCATTGGTTTGGGGGCCCAGTTGCTCTTTGGTGAGCTCAGGGTTTCTGGTCAGGGGATCCTGGGCGGTCTCAGGACTTGTAAGCTGTGTGTACTGACTTTATAGGGCTTCCGTGTTCACAGAGCCTATAAAACACATCTTGAGTCTGACGCCCTCAGAGTTTCCATGTCTCCCCGGCCCAGGGCCAAAATGAGAGGAGTAAAGAGACTCAGGAAGTGGCACTTGGTGGGGCAGCTCCCTACACTGGCATCTACTCCAGGACGCATGGGTGGGCATCTGTGGGAACCAGGTCCCGGGCATGTGCCTTCCAGGCATCTTACTGGTTCTTAAAGCTCATGTAGCAGGTGGGGACCTATTTTTTAAAACAGTCTTATGTTCTCGTTTTATAATAGATAAAACTGAGGCTCAGAGAGTTGAAGTAACATAAAGAATGAGGTGGCCCTGGGGAAGATGAGGACGAGGACAAGCTTGTTCGGGGTCACCCACCCCACCTCCAACTACAGAGGGAGACTCTTGTACCTGGGAAATTGTACCTAAAACTGAGGGGGTTTTCCTCTCCACTGAATATAAAAGGAATAATGTAAATGTGTTTTTATGCTGCAAAGTGGGGTAGGTGGGTCAGGTGAGGGCCCTGAGGGGATGGACCCTGCAAGAAGCCACACTGTGAGCTGGCAGCAGGCTGGCCCATGCAGTTCAGATAACGAGGCTCTGACATGGAGGCCTCCCGCTCTCTGCAGGCCCTGCCTCCTCTGAACCATTAGATGGGCCACTGTCAGCTGGCTGCATTTCTGGCCTGTAAGCACCTTCCCTCTCCTGATGGGAAGCAGATCTGGTCTTCAGCAGCCCGGTAGAAAGAATTGTGGGACCAGAAACATCAGGTCCTCAAGAGGGAACCCTGCCTCCAGCAGTCCTGGCCAAGTGCCCCCCAGAAAGTGGTCCTTCCATCCCTGCCTTTATGGGGAGCTCGCTCCTCCCAGGCGGCACCTTTGTGAGGGGCTGTTCTGCCTGGGAGAAGGTTCTAGCGGGCACAGGTTCAAACGTCTATCTCCCGGTGCCACTTTTCTACTGGCCCTCACTTGGCTTATTGAGACCCCACTCATTCACTCATTCTTTAAATATTTGTGAACCCAGTGTGGGTAGAGCCTGTGTCTGCCATTGCCCCTGCCCAGTTGTCCCCTCTGGAATATGAGTGCTCTGGCTGGGTCTTACTGAAGCTTCCCCTGAGGTCAACTATCTATTCTTTCTCTGCTCCCAACTTCTTGCCCCCTGGCTACCCCTCTGAACATTTATTGAGGACCCACAGGCAGCTGTGGGCAGAGCCCAGGCGGGGTGTGAAGGGCCTGGGTACAGTTGCCGCTCTGCTTCTGCTCCATGCATCCCTCTGGTACATATGTCTCCCTTTTGTACAATGGGGGATTCAAAGAAGATGGTCCTGAGGGCTCGTTCTCTCTTGCTACGCCTCAAAGCTCTGCACAAAGGCCACTTCTAGTCCTCTGCCACCCCAGCCCAGATTCTTCCAGTTCCTTTGCTGGGAATGGCTACCTCCTCCTAACACTCTCTATGTGCAAGTCTAACTTGCCCTGGCAGGACCCTGCAGGTTTACCTGTGTCCCCAGCCCCAACGTCAGCCTGGGCGAAGGAGGGTTTGGTTAACAGTGGGGCTGAACTGAGAGGTAGGTGGCACTGGGTAGGGCAACAGCAAGCACACACTCCAAGAGCAGGTAGTGGGGCTTGAACACTGACCATAGTACATCCTTTCTCTCTGGGACCTCAAGCAAGCTTTACCCTCCCCGAACGTTCATTTCTCCACCTGTAAAATAGGAATGAGAGAGAAAGAGAGAATATAAGTGTCTCAATATTATAAGCACTCAAAAAATGGTTGGTATTATATTTCATTTTCCCATGTAGGACCAGAGGTTTCTGCATTTTACAAAAGTATCTGTGTATTCTATGGAAATGTGCCCATAGAATGTAATTGTCCAACTCACCTGACATTGGCTGGAGACCCACTCTATGCCCACACTGTCACATTGGGCTCCTAACCATGCACACCAAGCCTCAGGTCTCCACAGAGGAGGGGGTGAATAGGCTGTGTGGCCAGTGCCCGGCTGGTGGTAGCCGGCAGCCCTTGAAATGCCGTGTTGTTGGAGGCCTGGCAGCCAACACAGGCAGGCTTAGGGGGCCATGCTGACTGCCAAGGTTGGGCAGTTTTGATTGCCTCCACCCACCCTCCTGGCCTAACCCAATGAAAAGGTTCTGTCTCACTGGATTTGGAATCCCGGGGTTAAGGAGCTCATGGGAGAGGGGAGGCCCCAGCTTGGGGCAGGCTTTGCACGCAGAGTGCCCCTCCTTTTCCAAGCCATTTTAGTTCATTCTTCAGCCCTTTTCTGAGCATCTAATGTGTGCTTGGCCCTTGTTGGGTGCTGTGCACATGTCATCTCACTGACTCTTCACTCACCTGCACGATACAGATCATTGTTCTTATTTTAGAGAAAAGGCTCAGAGGAAAGGGAGTGACTTGGACAGGGTTACACAGTTGGCAGGCTGCAGAGTCAGGATCTGAACCTGGTGTGTGATTCAAGAACCCAAGCTTGCTCCTATCACTGTACCAGGAGTGACAGGTTGTGACATAGGACATCCTTCCCTCCCTCCCTCAGTCTGTGATCATGTAGTGAGAACTTGCACTGTCTGGGGGTGCTGTGGGGTACAGTAAGGCCTATGCCCTTGAGAAGGATACTGTCATCTAGTGGGGAAAATGGGGAACTGGTAATTATTCCATGGGGAGAGGGTTGTGAGGAGGGCTGGGCTAGGTTAGAGGATGTGTGTTTGGAGCATTCTTCATTCAACACACTTTTGTTAAACCTTTAGATTAATTTATTTTGGACCCACCTTATTTCAAAAGGAAAGTGGCCTAAAAACATATGTAGAATTCTACCAGTTTTTAAAGGAAGAAGAGTTATTATGAGCAGAAAAATAATACAAGGATGTGAAGAATGAGGTCAATCACAAAATGCCCTCTGGGAGGTTCTCTCTACTTACCAAACATGGGCCTCAAATAATCTCTGAGCTTCCTAGAATGCGGACGAGGCAGGAAACACACCAGTGGTTCCAGTAGTTTTTCATCTCACTTTTCTTTTCCCATTGCACGACATTTTCCAGATGAACTTTTATGCAGAACCCTGGAGAATACTTCCAATAAAAGAGAAAGTGCTCTAGTTGAAGGGAGGTGAGTGGGACTTGGAAACCCAATGGCTCAGCCTTCCCTCGACCCTATTGGATGCTCAGGAGCCCCTCTGAAGACCCTGAGGACTCAGTTCACAACATCAAGCTACATTTTCCTTTGTCTACCCAATGAAAAGTTCAGGGAGCTAGGGAGCCCAGCTGTGACTGACACTGAGCCCAAGACAGAGTCCTCCTGTGGGTTTGAAGGCCTTCCCCGTACCAGGCTCATTCTGGGCACTGGGATCCAAATAAGTCAGACACCTCCTTGCTCAGGTGCCTCCCCTCTTGTGGGAGTGACAGAAGTGTGACAGGGACATTGGTGGGCTGATCCAGCATTGACCTTCCATTTACCCTGTATCTGCCTCCATATAGCTGTTATAATTATAAAATGGGTAGGAGACATTGGTCTACATGCTGTGGGGAAAGGAGAAACTTTGACTGGAGTCCTGATTAGAGAAAGAGGACCATGTCAGAAAATTTCAACACTGCTGAGTACTTACTATATTCCAGGAAGGGTTCCATCCAGTTTGGAGGGAGGGAGCTGAAACTTACACAATCTGGGATTCCTCTTTAAGAAGAAAAATACAGAAAAAATTACAAAAGTGAATATTTATTTAGAATGAGAAAAGAGATCATAATCATATAAAAATTTTAAAGCAGTCGTATATAACATTATAAATATTATAACAATATTTTAATTTTCTCATTGGTAAAGATTCATTATTATTTTAAATTGTGGTAAAGTATATATAACAAAATTTGTCATCTTAGCCATTAAGAATGGTTTTTTATTTATTGATTTTAGAGAGAAAGAGGAAGAGAGAGCGCGAGAGAGAAACACCAATTTGTTGTTTCACTTATTTATGCACTCATAGGTTGATTCTTGTATGTGCCCTGACTGGGGATTGAACCCACAACCTTGGCTCGTTGGAATGATACTCTGACCACTGAACTACTTGGCCAGGGTCTCATATTATTTTTCTTTCTTTCTTTCTTTCTTTCTTTTTTTACAGCGACAGAGAGAGGGATAGATAGGGACAGACAGACGGGAACGGAGAGAGGTGAGAAGCATCAATCATTAGTTTTTCGTTGCCGTCGCAACACCTTAGTTGTTCATTGATTGCTTTCTCACATGTGCCTTGACCGCGGACCTACAGCAGACCAAGCAACCCCTTGCTGGAGCCAGCGACCTTGGGTCCAAGCTGATGAGCTTTTGCTCAAGCCAGATGGGCCCGCGCTCAAGCTTGCGAGCTCGGGGTCTCGAACCTGGGCCTTCCGCATCCCAGTCTGAGGCTCTATCCACTGCGCCACCGCCTGGCCAGGCTTCATATTATTTTTCTTAAGTTACAGAAATACTTCTATAACACCCTTTTTCTTATAATTTTAGACTACATACTCTTTATTTGCCTCCTCATGTTACAATAACCTGTGTAATATTTTCTGTAGAAAGATAATTCAGCCATTTTTTTTGTATGACTGATTGAAACTAGTTTATTATTAGTCCTGATAATTGGGATACCTAAAATAGACAACTTCAGACAGAAAGTTTCTGTTTGTAGTATTGTTACAGATTGTGCCCTAAAAATACAGACCTTCTGGTAAGTTCTATTTCACACGATTCCCATCAGGAAAAAAAATGTACTTACAATTTTGAATTACAAAGTGACATTACTGACAAAAGAGAGTTTCTGTTTTGACAAGGGCCAAGTTCTTTGCCCACGATTTGACACATCGGATGCTTGAAAAAATATTCTATAGACTGACTTCCAGCTGCATACATTTCAACCTTGTTTCTCTACCACTAGCCACATACTTCTGGGGCTCGTCACAGTTCCGATACTGAGCTGGCACAGTGGGCAGTAGGGGCCTTCATTCTGGAAGATGTTCCTGCACCGGGCCGGCTGGCAATAACTCTACCTGTAAGTGATGGCAGAACACATGCATATACACCCCTCACCCCAAATGGCCTCAGCCACTCAGTACCACTTGCAGAAAAGGAAGATGGTGGGGGATTAAGGGTGCAAAGAAGCAGTGTTATCCACCACTAGTGGCTAAAATATCTTACTTTTTACAAGGTTTTACAAACACATATGAACATGGGGATACATTTTGAGAGTATCTCCCAGAGAAGGGACTAATGCAGACAGAGGGCCTGAAAACACAGACTTTATTACCTTCCAGTAATTTTGCCTTGTTGCCAACAATGTTTTCCTCAGTTTATATGTCTTGTCTCAGGGAATCTCATACCTACTCAGTGAAGTAGGTTTCTTTCTTTTTTAATTATGAAGAAACAGGCCCAGAGAGATGAAAAGAGAAGCCAAAGGTTATGCAATGGGAGACAGTTTCAAATTCAGAACCATGTGACCACAGAGCCTGTGCTGGTAACTTTGCTCTCCAGAAGCTGATAGAACTGTTGTCAGGAGATGGATGTAAAGATGGATGGGTGAGTGCATAGATAGATTCTTGCTTTTTCCTCTGACACATTGGATACCTAGCTGTTTTCCCTGCTAGACATAAATTCCCCAAAGGCAAGACTGAGTTTTATGCTTCCCTGGTCTCTAGAGTCCAGCACAGGGCAGGGCCCAGAAGATGAACTTAGAAAAAGGGCCAGGCTGGGGACAGAGGAATGAGTAGACCTAAGTCCTTGCCCTGAGGAGCTCAGTAACAATGTGGGAAAGGAAGCCACAGACCTGGCAGGGGGATGTGTCATAGAGCCATGCTCACTGGGTACTAGTACCAGGGTTCTGCTAAGAGATAGCATGCAGGACAAGTCCACGTCCTGCAGGGGATCCTTGCACAGAGCCAGGAGCTGGAAAAGTTGACTTCTCATGCCCCTAGGCCCTGTAAACCCATTCTTGTACACTCTTTGCTCTGAAGCATTGCCAAGTATCCCTCTGGAGTTTTCCAAGGTGTCTAGAGAATGAGAGGCCCATCCAGGTGGTCCATTCCAAGGTTCAAGAGCCGGAACGGACAATGCCAGATTGCTCCAAGCCAAGCTCAGTTTCGCTTGAGGCATTTTATGGGCTAAGCCTGGATAGACACGAGCCCCATTAATGCACTGGGGGTTCCAGCTCTGCTGCTGTCCGTCTCACCTCCTGGAGCCACAGATCATAGAGCATGAGGTCCACGGGTAGCTTGGAGAAAACACAGTGAGTGCTTAAATGGCCACATGACAAGGACCCTCAGACACTTTCCAGTCTCCATCCACAGACTGGGGACTGAGGCTTGGGGAGAGGAAGGAATAGGGCCCTCCTGTGGCAGAGTCAGAGCTAAGACCTCTGCCTGTGACCCTGTAGCCCACTGTGTCTCTCTACCCACCCAGTGCCCTGGGAATGGTGCTTGCCAAAACGTAAGTTGAGACCCATGATCTGATAACAGCTGGGTTCTTATGGGAGCAACAGGAAAAAACTGTGAAATCAGAACTGCCTAGAAAACTCGTGGACTCTGCTCTCCTCGCTCATTTATTACCTGATTCCTCCACTCACCCCACACACCCTTCATGATGCCGGCTCCACTTCAGGACCCAAGCTGGGGCTGGGGACCCTGAGATGAGTCATATCTGGCCTTTGTCCAGAATGAAGTCACAGTCTGGTGGGGGGACAGGTGTGGACACAGGCAATGACAATGACAAATTGGTGTACTTAGTTCTGAGGGAAAGGGAAGCTCAATGGTTGTAGAAACCCCAAGGAGAGGTCCCTAACACAGGGACCTGGGGTCAGGAGGGTCAGAAAGTTCCCTGGAAGGAGAAAGAGATGAGGCCTGGCCTGAATTTCGAAGATGAGATTTTCAGGCAGCTAAGCTATGGGAAGGCATCTAAAGCCCAGGGAACAGCACATGCAAAATGACAGTCCTTTAGAGAGTGAAACTTGGCATATAGTAAGCACTCAGAAAATATCTTTTGAATGAATGAATAAGTAAATGAATGTTAAGAAATTTGGTGTTAATAATACTGTATTGCAGTGGTTCTTAACCGTTTTTGAGGTACCGAACCCACCAGTTTCATATGCGCCTTCACCGAACCCTTCTTTAGTGATAAATAAAATATGATTTTTCCCCCAAATTCAAGACATAGGTATATGTTTTTTACTGGTGCACAAAATGAGCCGTGCATGAACATCACCTTGCTCAAAGAACAAAACCAACAAAGTGCATGAACTCACAACAAATTACGGTATTACTTTATTCTGGCCTCCGTGGCAGAGGCTTCTCCGAACCCCTGAGACCGACTCATCGAACCCCTAGGGTTCGATAGAACCCAGGTTAAGAACCACTGCTGTATTGTATATTTGAAAGTTGCTAAGACAGTATATCTTAAAAGTTCTCACCACAAGAAAAAAATTTGTTAACTATATATGGCAATGGATGTTAACGAGACTTATTGTGGTGATCACTTCACAATATATACAAATATGGAATCATATACCTGAAACTAATATAATGTTACATGTCTATTATAACTCAATATAAAAATAAATGAATATAAGTTGTTACAACTGATATTCAATGAGGGAAAAAAAGTTTGATGTAGCTGGAGTATGGGAGATTTGGGGGCAGCTAGAGAGTCTGAGGATAGCCTAAAGGGTTTGGGGATATTTTTCCTTAATGAAAATTAGTTAATTGAAGTATTACATGACACAGGGAAGTGCACAAATCATAAATATACAGCTTGATAAATGATCAAAAGTGAACTCACCCGAATAACCACCACGTAGGTTGGAAACAGAACAGTGCCCTCTGCCCTGCCCAGTCAGGACCTCCTTCCACAGTGACCGCTCTCCTGCCTTCTGTCACTGTAGTCAATTTTGCCTGCTGGTTTTGGACTTTTTAGTACAGTGCGTACCCATTGGTGTTCAGCTTCTTTTTCAACAAAAAACACATCCAAGTCATTCACAGGGTTGCATGTAGTGGCCGTGGCTTGTTCTCTCCCATTGCTGAGTTGTAGTCTGCTGTGTGAATATATCAGAATTCACTGGCTCTTTCTTCTGTTAGTTGGCATTTGGGTAGCGCCCAGCGTAGGGTGATTAGGAGTAGTATTGCTATGACCATTCCAGTCCACCTGTGCAGGACATATCCAGGGGAGAGCAGGACACAGCCTGCGCCAGCTGCCAAGGCACCATGGCGTGCATCTCTTCCCTGCTCTGCACCCAGTGACCTCACATTGGCAGGTCAACACCACGGTGGGATTATGTACACCACAGAAACTGGCACTGCTTGTTTTTTAGAGGTGCTCAGTGAAGATTTACCAGCCCACCACTGGGTATGCCCCTAGGGGTGGATTGCTGGATCATAGGAGATAGTCAATTTTAACTACACAGTTTTCCAAAGTGCTGGCACCAACTCGCCCCCTCCGGTAGTGTGTGAGGGGTACAGGTGTGCTGCACCTTCACTGTGGAGGGGTTTTCATGAGGCCGGGTTGCCAGACCTTGCAGACAGGTTCACCGGGGGAGGGAAGGAGAGGTGGGATGCCCAGGGACCATCCAGGCTCTGGCTGGACTTCTGGAGGGCACCGCAGGGAGTGAAAACACAGGGAGAGCAAGTTTGGGGGTGGGTGGGGAGGCTGTTCTTGGGTGAGATGTGTCTGTAGGACCAGTGGGATGTCCAGGGATTAGATGCTTCATCAATACCCCAGACTCCACACTGGTGTCCCAATTCTGTGACCTAATCCTCTCCAGATGTCCCTCCTTTCTCATCCTTCTCTTCCCCTTCATCTCAGTTTTGGGACAACTACAGTGAACCTAAGGTCAGTGCCCCCATCCAGTTCAGCCACTAGGAGCCATACTGACCAGTGTGGGTCCTGGGACAACAAGGTCCTGTTCCTCTCTGGGCTCAGTGTCACCTTCTGTACAACAGGAAACCTGGGCTGGAGAACCTCATGGCGGTAGTAAGAGACAGATCTCCAGGGTCCTGCCTCTGGGGGCTCCGGGCAATGTTACTCCTTCAGCCCTTTCCAGAGTGAATTCTTCACTTAGCACTGAGTATTTGTTGTCTTGTATCCTGCCTATTAACTAAGGGCTATATAGCACTTTACAGCGTACAAAGTCCTCTAAGAACACCAGTGTACTTGCTCACTGCCTCTGCTGCTACCCAGAGCCCTCAGGGCCCCAGGGAGGAGGCCCAGGAATTTTCCCAGGGCCACACAGCCTTGCAAGTGGCCAAGTCAGGATGCCAACCCAGATCTGGGGTTATAGAATCTGGCTTTTCTCCATTTAGACTGGCAAAATCTTAGGGTAGAGCCTGGACATCCTCCCCTATCACCCCATTGCCCAGCCCACGCCCTGGCATGAAGTTGAGTGGTGGAAGCCTACTGAATAAAAGAACATTCTACACATGCCTCAGTCTTCTGCATCGGGCTGAACAGACAGGAGTCCTGGGATCGAGCCTGTGGATGGGCTGAGTGTGTGTGTCCGTGGGGAGGTATATGAGCGGGGGGCGGGAATCAGAGCAGAGGGGAGAGGAGGACACAGCCCTGACCAGCTTGGCAGTAGAAGGGGATGCATGGACTACACTGAGGCCATGGCCCATTTCCCCAGGCAGGTCTCTGCGAAGCCAGGAAGTAGTTTGTATTTTCAGAAGGAAATGAGCAAGCTTTGCTCATGGGGAGCAGACAGCTCTGGGAAATGTCCCCAAGGGAAAGGGCCACAGGGAAGGAGGAGGGGTGGGGGAATGAGACCAGAGCAACTCCCTCCTCTACAAGGTGGGCAGGTGTTGGCCATCAGGTTGACAAACTAGCTGACCTGTTCCTTCCCTGACACTGTTGAGAGATGCCTCCCTGAGGGGCTTCTCTGCTGAGGAGACTCAACTCAACAGGAGAGGTGCATGTGGGCCAGGCTGGAAGGGGAAGGGGCTCAGATTCCTTTCAGCACCTCTATGACACCACAAATCAGGGCCAGCAAGGGGAGGGTGAGGTCCCCTGCTGTCCTACTTGGGAGGCTGAAGCAGGGGTGCCCCAGGGGCTGGAGGACTGGCTGGAGGCCATTGGGAGAATGGAGTTTCCTTCAGTCACTGTGTTCAACCACCCTCCTTCTGCTGTCTAGTCAACACCAACCCAACGAGGGCCCTGTGCCAGGAGTAGGGCAGTGGAGGGGATGCATGGGCAGCCCTGCTGTGGGGAAGGGGGATGGATGATAGACAGCCAATGTATGACACAATGGCAGCCTGAGGTGGGGGTAAAAGAGGTCAATGTGGGCTGGGCTGGCCTGGCAAGTCTCTGGGGAGACAAATGCTGTGGAGGGGAGGGGAGAAGCTTGCTAAGCAGGGGACAGCACGGGGAATGCAGGGGCAGAACTACATGGATGGACTGTGATGGGGAACAAAGGACACAGGTGGACACTGATGAGGGACACTTTTGGAAGACCCCTTAGAAATGGCTATTCCCCTTTGAACTCTCTGTGGTCAGGAACTCTCTGTAGCTGTCCCCAAAGCTCATCTAAGCCACACAGCTGCCTCTGAGGCTGGGGCTGGTACCACCCCCACTGCACGAAGGAGAAAACTGAGGCATACGGAGTCCTGATGAGCTTCGCAGGTCAATGCCGGGGTCCGGGCCCAGGGGTCCAGTCTCATGACCACTGTACCCTGCTGTCTCTGCCCTATCTTAGAAAGGTCCCAAGAGGGCAGTGCTTTAACCAGGGCTGCCCAGCATGTTTGAGGAAGCGGCTGGCCTCGGACCTGGGTAGAGCTCAGCCATCCTGGCCAGGTCTCCCTAGCTATACCCTCCACCACTGGGCACCCTCCCCAAGGCCACTGGAAGAACTTCAGAAGTGCTGAGCTACTAGAGCAGACAGGACCCCGGTTCCACCAGTAGCCTCATTGTAAGTGGCTGAGGGCAGGAGTGGGGGCTTCAGAATCCTTAGAATGTGCATTGTCCCCAAAGCTCCAGCGGTGAGGGTGACCCAGGAAGAAGGGCTCTGAGAACAATGGGACATGGGGTAGGGGTTTCTGGAACAGACAGGGCAGGGAAGGGAAGGGAAGGCTGGGCTAGGCTGCTGCTGCTGGCCAAAGCCCTCAGGGTGCAGATGGCGCAGATGTAACCACAGACGAGGTAGGGAGCAGCCACCCTTCTCTGGGCCCTGTGGGTGCCCAGCACATGCAGCACTGCACTCTGGACAATGCTGGTGTGACATCCCTCCTTGTGCAGGATATTCAGGACCCCCATAAATGTCCTTCCCCCTGTCTCTGCAGAGCCCAGGCAGCCTGGGGGATGGGCTTCGTGATGATCATCACATTACACAGACAGAAACTAAGCTTAGAAGCATGGATTACCCCATCACTCTGCATACTGGTGACATACACCCTTGTATGTCTTTCTTGATCCGGTCACACAGGAGTCCCAGACTTCAGGGTGACTCTAGCAGCACAGGGTGGAGGGCACAGACTCAGATGTTGCCAGTGCAACTCGGCCTTCAAGTCCTTCTCAGTCTGCCCCAAATGTTCTCTCCAGTTCTGTCCCTACCCCATCCTGGTCCTTGAACTACACCAAGGACACCTTGGAGCCCAACTGGCCCAGGTTTCTCAGGCTCTGAGCATTTCGCATCCAGTCCGATCTGTTTGTGTGAGGTGATATCTGTGCCCTCTAAAGGAGCGAGACAGATGCAGGGAGGCAGGGAGCCTAGGGGACCATTGTGCACACTCCTTATGAGGGATATGAAGAAATCGGCCACAGGGGTGGGGGTGGAGTGAGCTGTGGAGGCCTGAATGAGTGACCCTAACTCCTGGGTCTTTTCCAATCACAAGGCCATACAAACTTGAGCTCCCACCCCCATCAGGATCACACATCTCGGAGAAGTAGAGTCACAAAGAAACATTCTGTTGTACAGATGTGAATTCTAACATCCAGAGAGGGCCAGCAACCTCCAAGGTCACAAAAACACATGTTTCCCTAGTCTAACTCAGCCCAGCCCAGCCTGGGCCAATGCACTGGTGCCCTCCTCTTTGCTCCAGAGGCCCGTCCTAGGGAGAGGCTAGGGCCATAAGTAGATGGGCCAAGTCATCTACCTACTTTTCCGGTTAATACCCACCTGGCGTCCTAGAGCAAACAGGCACAAGGGCAACTGGCTTTCACCAGCGTCCCAACCACAAGCCCCAGGCCTGCGCTTTCCCATCTGTGGTCTCTGGTAGCAGGAAGGAGCCGGCAGCATCATTATTTTCCTGGTTCGCCTGACTATTATGATGGCCCCTATAATCACTCCATGATGCCCCTGTCATCTTATTTGGGGGCTAAAGGGCCCTTTATCTGAGCTGACCACACCCCTGCCCCCACCTAGCTCTCTGCTGGGACAGGCACACTAGTGCCCTGAGGTTATATATCAACAACAACGACTGTAAGAACAGCAGAGGAAGCTCTCCCCACACCCACTGGCAAAACATTCACACACGTTGTCCAACAAAAGGCTCAGCGAGCAGAAACTGGGGCTCTGAGAAGGTGAGGAGCTCACTCAAGGCAGTCACAAATGTCAAGTTCCCAGGTCCTCTCCTGGCACCCTTTCCTTTGTCCCTAGTCGAGATGCCAAGCAGGGGAGTTTCCAATGCATGGGCCATGCCCCATTGCTGAAGACTTGGCTATTATTTCTCCCTGCCTTCCCTTTTCTGTGGCCTGGGTAGGACCTAGCTGGAGGCAGGAGGCTAAGGTCTTCTCCAGCCCCTCTGCAGAGGGAGTCTGTTCTGAGGACCCCTCCCTGGCCATGGTAGAACTCTCCCCTTCATACCCCCAGACCTTCGTTTCTTCACAGGGGCTCAAGACTGCCGTCTTTCCCTACTGTGAGTGGGAAGCAAGGAGACAATGGATAGGGTCTCCACCCACAGGACCAGTGCAAAATTCAGGACCCCTTTTGAGAACTGTTGAAGTACAGCAGAAGGCAGTAGGCGGTTCTGGGCCCAGGTGGCAAGCTGCAGAAAGGAAACTTCCCCAGGACAGACAAGGTTCTGCAGCCTGACTGGCAGGCCCCAAAGTCCCCTGTCACATGCTGGTTTTGTATCTCGGGAATTCCCGCCAGCTCCCAGGTCAGCATCCTCATCTCTAAAGGGAGGACAGAGGCAGCACTTCCTGTAGGACGCTGCCTTGAGGGTCTAGTGCGAGGGCTTGTAAAGCACGTAGCAAGTGGCTGGCACTTAGTAGATGCTTACTAAGATGTAGCTAGTGTTATTATCAGTAAGTTTAATTAAGTGGTGGACCCTAGCAGCAGCTCTGGAAATGAAAGCTGGGCCTGAGTTAGAGACAAAGGTGAGTTCCTCGCACGGAGCACCCACTGCACCTCAGTCCCTCATTGCCTCTGCTCTACAGCCTTATGGAATTGGTCTTGTTTTCCTGCTCCCAGGAGTGTGTATGTGTGTGTGTGTGGGGGGGGGGACCTCAGAGAAGGGGCGTGTCCTGCTGAGGCTGCATGGATTCAGGGCTTAAACAAGGACGCTGTGGGACTCTGTCCAGCACACAGCACAGCCATACCGCTTCCCCAGGAGGACCCAGGCCTTGCAGCCCCTCATGTTCACCACCACCCCCTCTGGGGTCTCTCTGGATATCTGCACTCTCCTGGGAGCTGCCGACACCCTTCCCTCGCCCTGTTCTGGAGCTCTGTTTTCATGCCCGGCTCTTTCACGCTAAGAGGCAGTTGTGGTGCTGGCATTTCAGACTTTGATGACAACTTCACTTGTGCATTGTTCTTTAAGCATCCCATCTGGTTCTGGTCTTCTCCCTCAGCCTTTGAACTGGACTTGGGTTGGGGCTGGGTCACCCACTGTCTAAGCCTCCCCACAAACGTGAGGTTTCGGTAGGTTCCTTCCCCAGCCGCTGCCCCCTATTTCACCTCCCATGTACACAGACACCTGCTGAGTGGTCCGGTGACAATGCATTCCCTCGGTCAGCAAATATTTGCCACCTGTGTACATGGGTACACACCCACCTGCAGGCCACCCAGGATAGGAGCAGAGGAAAGAGTGGCCATGATCCAACAGTATGAGGCTGCAGAAGATGCCAGTATCATCTCTGGTTCATCACCGAGAGGCCTAGGGGCCAGGCCCATGGAGGGGCTGTCCTGCTTTGGAGAACTGTTCCCTCAGGGCTCCGCAGACAAACTGGAGCTAGTGCGGAAGAAGCAGTCAGATAGGTCCTCAAGTGCATTGTGTGGCATCAGGCTCAATGGCAGCAGGGCCCGCCTAGAGAAGGGCATATTCAAGGTGAGGGCAGGAAGCTGGAAGGCCTCCATTGCCAGCTCTCTGGATGCACTGTGGGAAATGACTGTCTTGCAGCTAGAGCCAGCCCACAGTGGGAGAGGGGCTGCCCTGTAAGGGCGAGCTCCCTCCATGGAACGTATGCAAGGCCACGCATGTGAATTCCTGCCTCAGGGTGTTGAACCTCCATGGTTGATGAGTCGCAGGGAGGCAGCTGGGTGTAGCGAAAGAGCTCTGGGCAGGGAGTGTAACACGTGGGCTCCAGGTCTGGTGCCATCACTGACTGTGCGACCTGACAGAGATCCTCTGCCCTGTGGAGCCTCAGTGTTCTGGTTATAACACAGGCATGTTCTTGCTTACTTCCAACACTGTGGGACAGAGGATGAGATGGGGCCCAGCACACAGTAGGCGCTCTGATAATGTCAGTTCTTCTTTACCACATAGAAAATCTGGGTGCATGGAGATGTTATCATTTCTGCTTTTCAACACTCAGAGAAGTTTGGCGGTAACCTAGCCATGGGGCTGGGCTGTCCCTTCAGAGGGCATAGTTGTTGGTGTTCCCTGGGTGAAGGACATGAGAACTGTGTGCGACAGATGGGCTAGGCCTCCCTGGGCATGGGCAGGGTGTTGCCAGTGGGGGTGCCTCCAGGTGCATTCTTGTTGTAGGGAAGTTTCAATCTGTCGTGTGGATACAGAGCAGGAGGTGGACGAGCACACCTTCCCACAGCTCTTCCCTGATTTCCCGATCCTGCTCCCGCTGAAGCACACCTCCCATCTGGCCATTGCCTGATCCAAAGCCTTCTGTGGCTCCCCAGTGCCCATTACATTCTTTTAAATCTATAGGATGTAGCTGTCTCCTGAGCCTGGCCTCCCTCTCCAGCCTCACTCCCACTGCCCTCTGGCCACACACAACTCCTTCTCTGCAGGGACCTCTTCGGACCCTGGCTCTTCTTGCTCCCTCCGCTTGTAATGCCTTTCCATCGCATCTCAGTCTGTTATAATCCCATCGCCAGGGACTGGAAAGAGTTTGAAATAGCTGCTGTGGTGAGGAGGAAATGAATTAATTAGGTCAATGTATTTGGAGTTTTGGTTAATGTTGAATGTATGTACCTTTGAGTGTGGTATGAAACTGCAGTGAAAACAATTTACCCTACAGTGTGGCTTTCTTTCTTCAACAGCATTTGGCAGCTTGGGTCTGGGCATTAAAAAGTGCATAGTTGGAGTTATCCACAGTTGGAATTTTTTTTTTATTTTAAATTTGGTGCAAAGAAGGAAAACATCAGGGTTGGAGTACTAGCAAGAGTCTAACTGAGAGAAAGTGGAGAGACCAGCTCATGGAAAGAAAGGTCCAACAGGGTCAAAGGGCCGTTGACTAGAGGGACTAGTTGCATAAACAAACTGGAAGGAAAGTGTTTGTGAGCGAAGAGTTGGGATTTAAATCAGTGCTTTTGAAGGTGGAGCCACTAGAGTGTTGGCAAGGTCTGAGGTGAGGTTGTGGGAGTAAATGCTGAAGGGGACAGTGATCTACATGGTCCAGGAAATCAGTCAGGATCCCCCAGGACTGATGTTGGAGGGGAGGATTGCAGTCTCAATGGCAAAGCTGTTGAGTAATGGCAGTGTCTGGGAGATTATTAGCACAGAGGGCAGCAAACTTTTTCTCTAAAAGGAAGAGAGTAAACATTTTACGGTTTGTGGTTCATATGGTCTGGACCACAACTACAGTACTCTTCCTGTAGAGCAAAAACAGCCACCAGTAATTTGTAAATTAGTAGGTCTGGCTGTGTTCTAATAAAACTTTATTTGCAAACACAGGCAGCAGGTTTGATTTGGCTCAGAGACATAGATTGATTACCACTGGATTGAAGGATAATATCAGTGAATTAGGGAAGAGGAATTGTCTAGTTTTTATTGAAGATTGTTGCATATAGCTGGTGGTACTCGACATAATTTTAGATGGTTTGTAAAAAAAATTAAAACTTTAATAGTGAAAATTTTAAATCATATACAAAATTATGTAGTATAAATAGCATAATGAACTCCCAACTTCAACAATCACCCAAATTCAATAATTATTAATAAACATCCAATTACCTCCACCTCCAGCATGAAGGCTTCACTAACTCCAACACTTTGGCCACAGTATCAACTTCTCTGAGCATCCCTCAACACCAACACTAGAGAGCACTCCCATGTGTCTTCTGCCTGGGGAGGGGGTGCTATTCCCATTTTACAGATGAGAAAATGGAGATACAGAAAGGTTGAGTGTCTTACCCAAGTTCACACAGCATTTGGTGGAAGAGGTGGGTTAGGAATCTTCATTTGTCTGGTCCCAAACTACACTGCAATTCTTGTCAATCCACCCACAGAGAGAAAGACTTTGTCATACTTTTGGTGTTTGAAAGAGAAGTAGATTTGGGAAGCAGCTTGGGGTGCCCCAATCCTGATCTTGTTCCCATTGCCAGAGGGCTTGGCCTCAATCAGCTGAGCAGGTGACATGGTAAAAGTGATTCCCTACCCAGGCTAAAAGAACAACCCTTCCACCTCTGCCATCATCCCCAATGTCCTTCAAGAGACCATGCTTCCTTTTCTCTAGGGAGGATCAGCTGTCCTCAACTCTGGACCTGTTGGTCACCCGTGTAATCTAGCTGTCACTGCTTCCCTGCAGTGCTGAAGGCATGGTGTAGCTAAACATCAGTGACTTACTGGGCTGGCCCACTCACTTTGCAGATGGAAGGACTGAGGCCCAAAGAAGGGAAAGCATGTTGGAAGCAATTCTAGGGTAATCCTTCTTATGTAAACACTGCTCCTATGTTGAAAGGAGACGTAGGCCTTAATCTTAGCCTTGACCCTGACTTGCTGGTTATGAGGGTTAGTAGTTAATTGTCATAACTACTTTATGAGGTACACATTGATATCAGCTAACAAGATATTGTGTATCGGCTGAGACACAGAGAGGTGAGGTGGCTTATCAAAGTCATATGCAGAGGTGGCTGGGATTTGAACCCAAGAGTTGTGATTTCAGAGCCCCCAACCTTAGCTGCTCTGCTCTTGCTAATTGGAGCTGACTCTAGGTTTGCCTGCTGCCTTTCAAAGGGACTGGGAAGACCTGCCCTTGGCCTGAAGTCCCCCAGTTTCCCTCCAGCCCATCTCCTTCTACCTCCTGTTCAGTTCATCGTTCATCTATCTGGCCCAGCAAATGAGGTTTGACAGGCTATTTGTCCCATGCAGCCCACTCTGACAGGAGGGAAGAAAGCAGGAGGGCCTGAGTGGTACTGTTGTCTCCCCTGGATCTGCAGAGAGCCTCCCAACCTACCAGAGGTAAAAGCCCCTGCCCAGGCCTGTCTAGCCCCAGATGGGCCCCAGTCCATCCAGCTCGCAAATCCAACAGACCGTGGCATCTGCAGACCGTGACCTCCTCCCAGCAGACAGCTGCTCCGTCATCATCATTGGGAGCTAAAACGCCTCAATGCACTTGGCAGGACCCAGCCCCAGCTTCAGTCCCCTACCTCCCCGAGCCCACCCGCGTGAGCCCGAGAGGGGCTGGCCATGGTGAAGGAGGCCTGACTAAGAGGCAGGCTAACATTCCTGGCTCAGATGGGCTGCAGCATGGCTGTGTGACCTTGGGCAAGTTACCTGAGCTCTCTGAGCTTCTCTTGCCTCACAGTTCTTTTGCAGATTCAGTGAACTAAGGTGCGAAAATAGGCTTTGCATGGGGTAAACCGCTGTGCGGAGGGGAGGGGCTCCCCAAGCGCTGGTGCTCTCTCCCATGACCCGTTTCTCTCGCCTTTTCCAAGTGATCCCTGTGGTCACGTCACATTGAAAAGGAATGCTCTTGTGAGCTTCAAGGACCATTGCCCTGGCTCAGAGGCTGGATCTCATGCACGGTACCCAGACCATCCCAGGCGGGCGGGAGCCTTGGGAATCCCTCATCCAGCCCCTACCTGTGCAGTGGAAGCAGAGGCCTGGATGGGAAACTACCAGCTCAGGTGGGGGAGGAGCAAGTGCAAAAACTGGTGTAGGCAGTAGGGAGAGAGGCAATGGTGCCAGCTCCCTGCTTTTTTGTCATCTGTCTCTTCCAGCATCTCCTGCACTTGCCAGGGACTGTTCCAAGGCAGGGACTGGTTATCTTTATCAGAGCCCCGTACAGAAAGGACCCTTTCCAAGCATCTGCTGAGTGACTGAGTGACCCTCCCCTTCACCCGATGTGTGCCCTGCAGCTGAGGACCCTGTTGGGACCTAGACCCAAAGAAGAGGTCCCTCAAGTTCCAGACAGATGTAGGAACACCAGAAATGCCCAGGTAGGATGTGCAGTGGGCCAAAAGGGCATTCCCCCTGCCCCAAACCCACAGTGTGGTGACACGCCCTCTGCTGTGCTGAGGGCACCCCGCCAGGGCGCTGTGCACAGGAGTTCACTGTGCACAGGGCCCTGCACTGCATGCAGGGCCAGGCGAGGGAGGGGGCTGCCTCCACACTGTCCATGTGGCCACTGCTGGGGCAAAGGGAAGATTGTTCTAATTCGTACTGAGGTACCTTATGGGCCAGTGGCAGCACTGTCCCTACCCTTTGTTCTGATTCAGACCTCTCTTCAGAGCCTCCCAGACCTCTCGGTCACTCCCTTGTATCTGGTTCAACAAATCGGAACAGGATTCCAGGCCTGAGGTATGAGTGGATTCACTATGCTTCTGAAATATGACACAACGACATGGCAAGGGTAGTGACTGTAGGCTCTATGGTCAGATTCAGTTCAAGGCCCAACTTTGCCACTTGGCAGCTCTGTGATCTTGAGAAAGTCACTTAACCTCCCTGAGCCTCAGTTTTTAAATTTTTCTATCACATCATTTATAAAATATTGAAGTGTAATTGACAGAGTAAAGTACACCAATCTTAAGTGTATATCTCAATTACTTTTTTCATATATAACCACTGCCTGAATTAAGATACAGATTTGTATCCTCCTAGAAAATTCTCTTGTTGAGTCTGAGTTTCTTCATTCACGAAATGGGGAAACAGTTTCCCAGAGTGCTATGAGCATGAAACGAGACGAAGCTTGTCAAGCATTTAGCACGGTGCCTGATACACAGTGTGTGCTCAGTCCGTGCTCAGACACTTAGCTATTTCAGTCTCATCTGAGTTTCTCCACAGGTCTGTGCTTTGCCCATGGGAAAACTGAGGCTTGTCACCTCCCTTCTCTGGACCAGTGAAGGAGTCAAAGTAGATGCTTTCCTGGTTCTCAGCTGACCTTTTGGAGTGTGTGTGTAGGTTCTGTGGTCTGAGGTCTGGGTCCCTTGATTGTGCCCACTCAGTTGAGGCGGAGGCGGGTGTGCGTGTTGGGGGGGTGGGGCAGCTGGTTTTTGCCTAAAAGCAGGCTGGGCCACCGCCTGGGGCTGCATCCGTGGAGCCCTATCTCTGTATAAACTTATTCTCAGCCCCAAATTGCACACCAGGCACTTTTAGGAATCCATTTACCTCCCCTGTGGCCCCCGACCCATTTCACATTTGTCAAAAAGAAATTGGAGGAGCTAGAGTTGCCCTTCCTCACCTCAGCCACCCCTGGGACATTCCTAGATCAGATGAGAGTAGAGGTAACAACAGAGAAAAAATAAATCCTGAAAGACAAAGCTCCCCACTTCCTCCATTTGATATGAGGTGGTACATTCCAGCCCCTCTTGTTTCAACTGAGCAGGCTTCCAGTCTGGAGACAGGAGAGGAGAGCAGAAGTCTAGATTTTGATTAAAAAACAAAGAACCTCTTCCCCTGATGGTGGTAAACTTCAACTCAGCCCCACTCTCCAGGCAAGCTCGTCCTTGATTTATTGCCCACTGGCTGGCCCTGAGCCTGGCATTCTAGCTGCCATCCATTGGCTGTCTCATACGTCAAGGGCATGCAGGCAGTGAAGCCAGGAAGGAGAGGGAGGCCTGGGCAGGAAGGCGGCTTTGCAGGGGGTGAGCTCCTGTCACTGGAGGGTTTCAGCAGAGACAAAACACCTACTGGGCCAGGAAGTTATATGTGGACCCCAGTTTTTAAAGGTCTGACAGGCGAGGGTTTGAATTTTGGCCTCTTCTTCCACTAACTGATTGGCTTTGGACAGGTTGGCAGTTACCCGAGTCTCAGTTTATCCAACTGTGACATAAGGATGATCACACCCACCTGCCAAGACAGCAAGGGACAGACAGTGGAAGTATCTGTTAAATGCCCAGCCAGAGGCATAAAAAAGATCAAACGGAATATTATGGTAGCTGGATTTGTTATTGTGCCATCTTTATTCACTTTCTATGACTGCTGTAACAAAATACCACAAATGTTGTGCCTTTAAACAGCACAAACTTATTATCTTACAATTTTCTAGGCCAGACATCCAAAATGGATCTCACTGGGTTAAAATCAAGATCTCAGCAGGGCTGCATTTCCTTCCAGAGGCTCTGGGGAGAATTCATTTCCTTGCCTTTTTCACTTGTAGAAGCTGCCTGCATTCCTTGGCTCATGGCCTCTTTTCTCTCCAAGGCCAGCAGTGGCAGATAGAGTATTTCTTGCATCCCATTGCTCTGACATTGCTCTTCTACTTCCAAGGACCCTTGTGATTACAATGGACTCATCCCGCTAATTCAGGATAACCTCCTTATTTTAAAGTCAGCTGATTAGCAGCCCTAATTTCATCAGCAATCTTCTTTTTTTATTTTTTAATTTTTTTATTTTATTCATTTTAGAGAGGAGACACAGAGTGAGAGAGAGTGAGAGAGAGAGAGAGAGAGAGAAAGGGGGGAGGAGCTGGAAGCATCAACTCCCATATGTGCCTTGACCAGAGCAGTGCAGGGTTTTGAACTGGTGACCTCAGTGTTCCCAGGTCGACGCTTTATCCACTGCTCCACCACAGGTCAGGCTCATCAGCAATCTTAATTCCCTTTTGTCATTTAATACATTCACAGGTTCTGAGGGTTTAGAGATAGACCTCTTTGGGGGACCATTTATTTGCCTATTGCTCCATTCAAGTAACTGGTTCCTTCATCAGGAAAGGGAGACTTTGCCATGCCTGTCCATCAGTAACTGACTCATTCTTTGGACTGGAACCCCATATGTTGTCTCTTTTCTTTCCTCTTCCAAATAGGGGTTGTTATTACAATTCCTCTATTCTCTCTCTGGTGCTGCGGAATAATGGCACATGAGGATAGCTATTATTCAGGTCACAGATTGCAATACCCTCAGAAAACACCTAACTCTGAAAGAGAAGAATAAAAGTCACCCAGAGATTCTGAACTCAGTAATTACATAAATCATTTGTTTTCCCTTTGGAAGAGAGGAGAAGGTAGGAAGGTATTATTTGTATGTGAGTGAGGCTCTGTGTAGATGTCAATTCATTAAAGAGGTGGACTGTGTGGTGCATTTCTTTTTGACATCAACATACTTTCCCCTTTTATTCAGGTAACAGCAATCTGATTTTGCTTTAGGGAAGTCATTCCTCTCCCCCATTCTTTCCTAACCCCCATCTTCAGAGGAGGCTGTGAGACCAAGCAGAGCACCACATCTTTCTAACCATAGGGATTTGTTCAGGGGTAAACAGGTGACATCGAACCAATAAAGTCACATATTTGAATACTTGCTGGGACTACTGAACAAGGAGCACTTTTATTTGTTTGTTTGTTTGTTTGTTTGTTTTGCAGGACCTGAACCTGGAAGATAATGTCACAGTTATCATTCTTCCCCATGGAACCTAAGAATGGCACCAAAATGGAAACCAGGAGAGAATCTAGAAATAGGACCAATAAGACCTAGGGATAGAATGTGAACCCCTGAATAAAAAGCTGTGCCTAAAATTATTATGTTCTTGGACTTTTTAGTTATATGAGTCAATATTTTTTTCCTTTTTGCTTAAGCCAATTTTTGTAATTTTGTATGACAATGGAACTCTGATTATAAATAATATCCTTACAGTAGTCTACCATTTACAAAGAACTTTTGTATGCATGACTCTATTTAATAATTACTCTAAGCTCATGAAGTAAGAATTATTAGCTCTGTTTTATAGATAAGAAAACTGAGCCTGAGAGAGCTAATTGGATTTGTTCACAGTTGCACATTAGTTACATGCTGGGGCCAGGTTTTTTAAGATGAAAACTTACAATTTTTTTATTCTCCTGTGTCACCTTCCCAGAGGTCAAGAATCAGAAAACGTTCTGGGACAAAGTGGAGTTGCAGTTGGCCTTGAAGAATGGGTAGGATTCCAATAGGAGAAATTGGGAAGAAGAATTTAGGGGGAAGAAATGGGCAGGTGTGATGGACAGTGACAGCCAATCCAGGACCCACCGTGGACAGGCACACAGATTGGGCAGGCACCGCGGGTGGATATTCAGGCTCCTGACATGGAGAAGAGGGTCTTCAGAAGAGCAGCAGGGTTGGTCTCGAGTCCCACAGATCACACACTACTGAGTGATGCCACTTTGCTCAGTGTCCAGAGGTGACCCCTCTGTTTCAGATTGAGGGCAGGAGCCTGCTGTCTTCTTATCCGGAAGTTGACAGCTCTGGGCTTGCATTTTGGCTCTTTTGTTTCCAAGATGTGTGACATTAGACAACTCACTTCACCTTTCTGAACCTCAAAGGCCCATCTGTAAGTTACAGTGTGATGAGGATTCACAGTAATGAAAGGAAAGCATGGGGCTTGTCACTCAGTAGGTGCCCCACAGATGACAATTATTATTATCCTCAACATCATCGCTAACACTGTTATTCCGCATCTGGACCCATGTCTCCTTCCATTCTTTTTCCCAGAATGAACAGCAGACCAGCCTCCTGATTCCTCTCCATGGTACCTTTTGGACCTGGATTGCTGTTTCCCTGCAGCTTTGAGCTTGGACTCTGCTTCCTACTTTGAGGAAGGATATATTTAACCTTTACTTAGAGACATTGCAACTCTTACCACACTTCAATTCCTTACGTCTCTTTCTGTATTTGTCTCTCCTGTTTTGTTTGGTCCTCATGGGGTGGGCCTGTGAATGTCTTGGTCAGTGTCTTGCTTAGAGCCTAATGTATAAAAGAGACTCCCTAAGTATATATTTTTAAAGACTTCATTTATTCATTTTAGAGAGGAGAGAGGGAGAGAGAGATGGAGAGAGAAGGGAGGAGCAGAAAGCATCAACTCCCATATGTGCCTTGACCAGGCAAGCCCAGGGTTTTGAACCGGCGACCTCAACATTCCAGCTCATTGCTTTATCCACTGCGCCACCACAGGTCAGGCAAGACTCCCTAAGTATTTGCTGAACAAAAGGTGGAATGAGTGACTCATGATTGTATTTTTGGAGAGAACAGGCAGCAGCACCTAGTGCCATGGACAGGGACCCCAGCCTCTGAGTGCCGTGGAGTATACGTTTGACCATTTGTAAAGGGATGGTGGAATGAGGTGGCTTCTCCTGGAAGCTCTCTGATGTCGATAGGATTTATCCCCATTTTAGAGTGAAAGAAACTAAGGTTTACAGAGGCTTGCTCAAGATCAGTCTTCCAGTAAGTGGTGGGTTGGGCTTGACCCTAGATCTGTGACTAGGGCCTCTGAAAGCCCATCTGATGCTAATTTCAGTGCCCACAAATCTGCATGTTTATTTTCAGCTGAATGTTTTATTTATTTCACTGATGATTTCTGTTTGCAATAGAGCTTTTTGTTCTTCAAAATGATATTGGGCAAATCTAGAAAAGGGGGCAGTCATTCTTAAAGCGTTTTCCAAAGCCAGCTGTGATGGAGGACGATATTGGGATGCCAGCCCTTACGATTATTCTCAAAGACCCTAATGAAAGTCATTCCATGAGCAAGCTGCTAACCTGTAAGTAAATGTGTCAACTTATGAACAATCAAGTAATTCCCCAATCCTTGTTGGATATTAGCCAAGTGCTGGATATTAGCCAGCTGAGCGAGTTGCTCAACACTCTCCCTGGAGGGGGATTGTTGGATGGGAGGGATTTTCCAGCTCGTGACTTGGATGAACCTGGAGTTATTTCCCTACTGAGTAGCCCCAGCCTGAGAGGCACCATCGGCCTCGGCTGAGGGTGGCTGGGACAGAGAGGGGGTGTGGGCCAGCCCAGCCTGTCCCTGCCTGGCCTGGTGGTGTGGCTTGTGAAATCTCACTAAGATTTAGGCCTACGTAGAAGCTTAGGGGAGCCTCGTGGTAACCCAGTGGGTAGGTTGGGTAAGGGGCTGGTTTCCAGGGAAACAGAGCACCCTCTTCCCAGCAGGGAGAGGAGGGCCAGAGACTAAGGGGAGACCAGAGCAGCGAGGGAAGAGAACCAGGCCCATGGAGCTGAAGAGCCCAGGGTGGGGGAGGAAGACGTCGTGTGGGAAGAGGGCAGGAAAGGGGATTTGGCACAGGCCTCTGCTGCCTGGTCTCAATTTACTTGTGAGGAGCCTCCTAATAGCCGGGTGAGAGCCGTGCACGCTTTCCTGAGAGCCTGCTAAGTGTTTATGGAATGATTTGTGAGGAGAAGTTTCTTTGGAAGCAGCTTGGGGAAGGTATGTTATTAAGAGCTTTCTCTCCAAGTTTCCTTGGCCTGCTTCCCCCCAGGCCCCTGGGGTCTGGGCAGCCCATGGTCACAGCAGCTGTTTGCTATTTTGTAGGCCATGAAGCTGGGGAGTGTATTGGGGCTGAGGAAAACAGGGAAGTGGGGCAATTTCCTCCTCCCTGAGGTGGCGTTGTGCAGCAGAGGATTGCGGGAGACTTCCTCTAAGGAAGGCTCCGGGGCCCAGGAAAGTGTGGGGTCTGTCTCAGGGGCCTTGCAGGAGGGAGGTCACAGGGCCAGAGGCAGTAAGAGGTTGTGGATGATGGGGACTGAAGCACAGCCATTAGCCATCTAGTAATGTGGAAGTCACTGGAGAGTGATACAGGTAAGCCAAAAAGATGGGGAGGGTCAATGACCCAGTGACATTATTGCCTTCTTCATCAGACTGGGGGCTCCCGGGTGTTAGGCACTGTCTAGCTTATGTTGATATCCCCATCATCATGGGCCATGAGGGCTGGCCCAGAGCAGAGCTCAGCTTGGTGAGTGATGAGCCCTCACCCGGCCAACCATCCCAGCCAGCCAGACAAGGGCCCACTGAGCACACATGGTCAAACCTATAAGTTAAGTTCACTGTGACTCTTGGTCTGGAAAGCCCAAGACTATCAGTGGAAATCAGCCAGACCTGGTTTCCAAAAAACAGCTTCTTTTTTTCTTTTACACCAATTCTTTTTTATTTTAAAGTTTATTTATTGATTTTACAGAGAGTTGGGGGGAAAGACAAGAAGTAGTTGCTTCACTCTAGCTGTTCATTGGTTGAGTGAAATATGAGCCTTGACAGGGAAAGCCCAGGGTTTTGAACCAGTGACCTCCAGATCAGCACTCTGTCCACTGTGTCACTACAGGTCAGAGTCCACAGAGCAGCTTCTTTAATTCAAGGGTTGGCAGCCAGCCACCAAGAAGGACCTGTGACAGGCTGATTCTGATCCTCTGAGGCCCTTGCCAGGGCAATGTGGGCCTACCATTAAC
Source organism: Rhynchonycteris naso (assembly GCA_037038555.1). Lineage (NCBI taxonomy): Eukaryota > Metazoa > Chordata > Mammalia > Chiroptera > Emballonuridae > Rhynchonycteris > Rhynchonycteris naso. Next base: position 316,602,062 of record CM072995.1, read on the forward strand.
AGTTCAATGCATCTGCACAACAGCCCTGGTAGGGATTAAGCTTTTTACCTCCCCTGACTTTATAGCTGAGAAAAACTGAAGCCCAGAATGTACGGTCACTCTGTTGAGGACACACAGTGAGTACCTGCCCTGGTAGGGATCACACTCAGATGTTCAGGACCAAAGCTAGTGCTATTGCTTATTAATTGTAATAGGCAATGTCTATCATTTTGCTTGGCACACTGTATTGTCATTATCTGTTGATGTCTCTCTGTATGTCTGTCTCTCCACTTACTTGGAGCTCCCTGAAGATAAGGGTTAGGTTGGATTTATCCTGGTCCTTACATCTCAGTACTGGGCTTAGCATGGAGAAGATGGATGGACAGATGGATGGATGGCTAAATTCTAGGTCAGAGTTTGAGAGATAGAATACCAGGTGGAAGGAAGCACATGAGTAAATTAAGAAGGTTCCTGTGGTGGCGAGTGAAGGGGTATGTTTGAGGCAATAGGTCTTAATAATTGCCAAGTATCAAACCAAGGGACTGTCCTGGAAATCTGTGGGAGTGGCTTTTGGATGTCACTACAATTGGGCATTTGGTGAGAGGGGACATGTGAAAAATTTGTGGGACGCGTGTGTGGATAAAAAGCTGGTTTCTAATCACCTGCGCCACAGACCTAACTCTGTTTTATATATTAGCAGGAAAGGTTGTGTATTTTTAGCATGATTCTAATATTTACTACATTTTCCAGGAATACAACTACCTTGTAAGCTGAGGAAGACTGCTTTGTTCAGAACATTATTAAGACTGGCTCACCATTTCAGAAAAATTTTGTTACCGTCGGCAACACTTCTGCTATCTGAGTGAGCCGGCCTAGTCTGAGCACACAGCGGTGGCAGTCACAGTGAGTCTCCGCAGAGACCTGCCTGTTACATCTTTTTAGGGTACCAGCCCTGAACACAAAAACCGTGAAATATGTCTTTTTATTATAAATTACTTTCCATTTATTTCATTGCAGTTTCATTCAGTGGTGTGCTGGAGCCAAGTCTCCTGAGAGCAGGTCATGTGCGTTTCTTCCCTGCTCTGCATTCAGTGAAGTCATGTAGGTAGTTTGAAATCATCCCTGGTGGAAGTATTTACACCATGAAATTGTCAAAATATATAAATCAAGTTTTATTTTCTATCATTTTTTGCTTCAGAGATTTGACTGTTAAATATTTACCAGCACACCACTGGTTACATGGGCTTTCATTTTGTGGGTGAGGCAGGCTGTATTATCTATAAAGACCATGTTAGCATAAAAAAGGAGGCATGGGCCCCTAGGATGGAGAGCCACAGATGGTGGAAAATGAGCCCGGAGAGGGCTGTAAGAACGGACCTCCTGCCCGTGGCAGGTGAGAGCAGGTTCCTGCAGAAGTCAGAGAGTTTTTTGAATCCTTGTGAGGAGGCCTGTGAGGGGGGAGTCAAACATCCACAGAAAGTTCTCCCCGGCACCCCCTCCAGGGATGCAGGAGCCAGACCAGAGGCAGCCTCTGCTTCCTTCCTCTAAAGAATTTAGCAATTTTGCCTGACAGACACTGGGGCTGCTATGTTGGGCTCGGCTATTTTGTTCTTGGAGTTTTGACAGATAAAACTGGTCAGGAAAGAAGAGCCCATGTGGCCTTGACAGTGACCAGCCCTTTGACCTGCCCTCCAGGGGATTTTGGCCCTCCATCAAGTCCCGTCTGATGTCAGCCCTAACCCTCCTCATCCTGTTATACTCTAGCTCACTACCAAGGGGCTCAACATTTTATTAATATTAGCAATGCCCAGCTATTGAGCTCCTGCTGTATGCCACGCACTGCGCTAAGTGCGTTTTGTGCATGACTTCATGGTGTCCCGCCCGCTCCACCACCCATCTTATTTTACCCATTTATTTTCAGTAAGAAGACAAGCTCAGAGAGAGGCTCTGACTTCCCCAAGGCTACCCAGCCAGCAAGTGGTAGAACCAGGACCATAGTCAGGCTGCCTGCCTCCCAGCGGGGCTCTTAAACCCACACTCAAACTTTTAAAGGGAAGATAGTATCTGTTCAACTCCTCCCTTTGATGAGGTCCAATGTGTAGGTCAGAGCTGGAAAGGACCAGAGAAATGATCTAATCTTAGGAGTCTCAGCAGTTCATAAATTCCCCCTCCCCCACATTCACCAGCTTCACTATCAATGAACCTGTTTCTACCGCAAGTAAAGCAGAGGCCCCCTTTTCTCAGGGCAGGGATATTTCTGCCGGCCTGTTTATCATGTAGGGAGGGTCGGGCTGAATAATGATGATTTCAGCAGTGTCACTGAGAGCCAATGTTATTGCTATGGCTTTAAAACACAAACAGAAAAAGAATCTATTAGTCACTGAGGAGTGTAATAAGCCTGTTGAGTAATCAGCCTGCCGGCCGTGGTACCTGCAAACCACTAAGATGATAAATGAAATCTCACAGCCAAATTCTTGGATACTTGAGTGTGGGTGTAGGGCCTGTGGGCAGGGAGGTCATGAGCCTTGTTCTGGGAACTATGCTTCCTACCAATGGACTGAGGACCCCTGCTCACTTTTAACTTCCCATTTCACAGACGGGAAAACTGAGACCTAGAAAGGAGAAATGGTTTGTCCAAGGTCACACATCAAGTTCAGGACTGAGGCAGGTTAAAAGCCAGTTCTTGCTGGCTGTCCACAATCTGGGAGGACAGCAAGTGCTTACAAGCTGTGGTTGGGGTCACATGGGGTGTTTTCCATCTCTCTCTTCTTTCCTCTGACATTCTCTGGCTGATTTCAGATCCCTTTCACCTCCCCCCTTTGCAGATAAGGTTTCCAAGGTTTCCAGAGGGACTTGGGGCCAGGGTGTGGCTCCCAGAATGTCTAGTCTTGGGGACGGGCTGGAGAGAGACCAAGATTCATGTCTCCTTTACCCTTCCACAGGCCTGTCCACTTGCAGCTGCGTGGGTGGATCCAGACACTCTGGGCTTTGCCAAGTGGGCAGAGACACAAAAAGTTTTCCCCAAATCCAGTCAGAAAGGTCCTCCTTGGAAGGGCTAGAGACTGGTAAGGATATGGCCAGAGCTTTGACTCTAGCCACTAGTGTAAGCTAGTTAGTTCCCTGACCCAGGCCTCAGTTTTCCTCTTCTGTAAAATGAGCGTAGGGTTGCTCATCCATTCAGAAAAACTTTACCGAGTGCCCAGTCATCAAAGATAATACTTCAGTGCTTACCATGTTCTAGGTACTGAGCTAATCACTCTTCATGCATTCTTGTATTTCAATCTCACAACAACCGTCAAGCTAGGTTTTATATTTCCTATTTTAATGACAAGGTAACTAGGGCTCAGAGAGTTTGACAACTTGTCCAGGTCCCCACAACAGATCCAGGATCCATACCCAAAGACTGATGGGAGGAGTCGGTGCCACATCCTGAAGGAAATTGAAGCTGGAGTATGGTGACAGCGGGAGCAAGAATCTTAGTCCCAACTATAGAGAGACCAAGAGAACCAACTCTTTGAGAAGATGCTGCCTGGACACAGAACCTACTCCTGGGGCCTGGCCACTCTGAGTTTGAGAAAAGGACATCTGGCTGTCTCCATCAGAGGATGTCACTGGTAGGAGGCTGGTCATCCAGCAGCTGGGGGCCCATTTGCAGAACTCAAGTGGCATAGGGCTTTCCCAGTACCCAGCACCTTTGACCTGCTCCCTGAGTAGCATGTGGGGCAGGGGGTCGGGATTGTGAGTGGAGCTGAGTTATAAAAATAACAACAGTTACAAGGCCAACTACCAAGAAACAAGCCAGGCATTTTACAGACATTTGCTAATTTGAACCCCCAAGAGTCCTGTGAAAGTATTAGTCTCATTTTATAGATAAAGAGAATGAGGTCCAGAGAGGTAAATTCACTAGTTTAAAGTCACCCAGGACCTGATCCTGGGTCTGTCTTCCCATAGCCCATGGTTTTTCACTGTCCCTAGCACCAGTTTGTATTTGTTACAGGACATTGTACGAGTCACTATACCTCCCTGGACCTCGGTTTCCATGAAATGAGAAAATCCATTCCTGCCCTTGTTAAAAAGTGTTGAAATTTCAATGAGGTCATGAATGGAGGTGTGCTTTGAAGTTCTGCTTTTGACTGACATTATGCTATTATGTGATTTCAGGGGTATTGGTGACTCTGGAGCATAAAAGTATCCTCTCTTCCAGCCTGCCCCATGCCATCCCACCCTTAGAGCTGCTTCCTCAGGGTCTGACTTTGTCCTCAGTAAGTCACCTAACAGAGCAGTTTGTTTGGGGCAGAGTTGTCCACCATTATGAGATATAGGACCTTTATGACATTGCTAAATGTTAGGTCAGGTTGTTTCCAGGAAGGCAGATGAGCAGTTCCTCTAGACCTAGGTGAGGTATGTCTGCTAACCTCAGCTTATCTTCTTATAGGCAACTATACCACTTCTCCTGGAAGGCTAAGTGTCCAAAAGATTCTGTAGCCACATTGTTTTGGGCCCCAATAAATCAGGTGACCTAGGTGTGGGAGTCTGAGAGTTAGGCTTTGGGAGACTAGCTGTGTGAACTGTAGACAAATAGGAGGCATCTGGGGGAAACTGAGAGCCCCACTGGAGGGCCAGAAGCTGCCCAGAGGTGGTGTGGCCTGTACAGAGATCAGAAGTCAGTGTGGAATGTACAGAGTCAGGTTAGAAGAAGGACATGTGTGGCAGGGTGTCTTGGTTATTACCTTCAGGATTTAAATTTATAGAGTTGACTGAGTGTCTGAGGTGTGTCATTCTCAGCAGTGAGCTTCTGGGCCAAGGTGATGTCATCTGGGATTTGGGACTGGGGCATCCTTTCCAAGTGGGTACCAACTACTGGAGCTGATGTGGGCCGTAATAGCTGCCATGTTGGTTGAAACAATGGTTTATTTAGAGGATTTGGGCCTCTGGATTATAAATCAACAAACATACCCAGACTGGAGAAGCAAGACTTCAGTCGCTAGAATGGTGTGCAGCTGTACTTGACAGATTTTTGTCTTTGGTGAAAGTTGATGTTCAGATGGATCTCAAATCCATCTAATGAGCAGCTGCCTGGCCTATGGAACAATCTATAGTCAATGAGTCTCAGGGGAGTATGAACCCTTGGTTTGATCCCCATCCCTTATGGAATTTGGGAAGACTAAACATTTATAAAGGTAGGTTAGAGCATGGGGAAAGATAGAGATTCATTTAGGGGCGATTGGCTGGGTTGGAATTTTAAAAATTAAATTTATTAGGGTAACACTGGTTAATAATATTATATAAGTTTCAAATGTACAATTTTATAATACATCAGCTGTATATTGTATTGTGTGCTTGCCACCCAAAGTCTAATCTTCCATCACCATATATTTGACCCCTTTACCCTCTTCACCCTCCTCTTACTCCTCCTTTCCTCTGATTGCTACTATACTGTTGTCTGGGTCTATGAGGTTTTTTTTGTTTTTTTTTACTTTCTATTTTATATCTCACATGTGAATGAAATCATGTGGTTGTTGTCTGTCTCTGTCTGACTTACTTCACTTAGCATGACACTCTCAAGATCTGTCCAAGTTGTTGCAAATATTCATCCTTTTTATGGCTGAATAGTATTCCACAATACAAATGTACCACATCTTCTTTATCCAATCTTCTATCAAGGGACAATTTGGTTGTTTCCATGTCTTGGCCGCAGTGAATAATGCTGCAATGAACATAGGGATACATATGCCTTTACAAGTAAATATTTTCAAATTTTGGGGGTAGATACCCAGAAGACGGATTGCTGGATCATATAATAGCTTTATTCTTAATTTTTTGAGGAGCCTTCATACTGTTTTTCATAGTGGCTGCACCACAGATTGGAATTTTAAAGGAGTTGTTCAAGGAGACCTTGATGTTTCTCAGTTAAACCAGCTATCTGGGACCTGTTAGAGACATGAAAAGCTCTCTTGAATGACTCCCCCAGGAGCCCAGTATTGTGTATTTTGGGGAGTAAAATATGTATCTTAGTTACTACCAGTAATTTCTGTAACCCTTAACAGAATGAGATGTATCCTGACAAGAACTTGTATTGTGGCCTTATATATGTGGAAACATATGTAATTTTAATTTATATTGTAGGTATGTGAGAGGCAAGAGATTTCCAGAGTTCTTTATCTTGAAAGGGACAATTTCCAAGTAATCACACAAGAGTTTATAATAAATGTCAAGATGGAGCCAATTGTTGACCAGAGCATCCATTGCTAAGACCACTGGCTGCCTGATATCTGGCCAAGTTTACTACCTGGGGTCCCATTCTTTGTTAAAAATATGTGAGGCCGGGTTGGGAGACAGAGGGTGTGCTCGATTGAGTTGTGTACACAGCAGTGGGCAGCGCCCAGTGCTCTTCACTCAGTTTGTCCCAAGGGGCTTCCCAGGTAGCCAAATGGTCTGAGGGAAGAGTGACCTCCTGCAGCACCAAGACATCTAGCAAGGGACTGAGGACAGGAAAACCCTTCCTTCCTGCAAGTGGAATATGCCAGAGGGCCCAGATTTGGCTTCATTCTGTCTTTAGGAGGTCTGGATAGCTGTGCCAAGCTTGCAAGGAGATTTCCATGACCAGGCAGTGGCGCAGTGGATAGAGCATCAGACTGGAATGTGGAGGACCCAGGTTCAAGACGCCGAGGTCGCCAGCTTGAGCACGGGTTCATTTGGTTTGAGCAAAGCTCACCAGCTTGGACCCAAGGTCGCCAGCTTGAGCAAGGGGTTATTCGGTCTGCTGTAGCTCCATGGTCAAGGCACATATGAGAAAGCAATCAATGAACAACTAAAGTGCTACAACAATGACAACAAAATTGATGCTTCTCATCTCTCTCTCTTCCTGTCTGTCTGTCCTATCTATCCCTCTCTCTGACTCTCTCTCTCTCTGTCTCAGGTAAGGGAGATGTTGAAGGGATTGGGGGGGATGCATTCGGGGCAACACCAGAATCTGTGTAAACACAATTAATTAAATAAAATATAAAACAACAACAACAAAACATAATGGAGGGCTGGGTGTGGAAGCTCACAGGCTCAGGGTCTGTGAGAGCCTCTATTTCCAGGAGATCCCAGAAGATAGCCAGTCAGGCTGCATGGAGAAAGGAATCTGACAAAATGAGCGAGACTGTGAGGAACAGCCAAGTGTCTGGAAGGGAGGTCATGGTAGGGAGATTTGAGAGCGGCGAGGCAGCAGGGCGAAGGGCTGGCCAGCGAAGCTGCTGCCTGTCTCACGGTTTGTTCCGGGAAATGGTTTCTGCACAGTTCCCTGAGAAGGCCAGGGCAGATCAGCCTTTGGGAAGAGCTCTGCAGACCGAAGTGGCCATATCCTGGTCACAGGCTTGCTTCAAGGCCTCTGGGCCGGCTTGCATTAGCAGCACAGTGACTGCAGCACAAAGACAAGACTCTGGTTCCCCACAGGGATAGGAGAGTAAGACTGTGTCCAATACCATGTTACCAGGAAAAATACTGCATATTCGATGATGAGCCCCAAAACACATTGCAAATCTCAGGAGTAGTGCAAAAACAATTCTTTATTCTTTCTAAGTAAATCTAAAATTCTATTTCTAGAGATTTCTAAAGTTCCATTTTTAAAATTCTTTGCTCCCTCCACCTGCCCCAGGTTGTTTATCATCCTCAGAGTGTACATCAGCACCCCTCTGCTCACCACCCTCCCTCTGTCCCGCTGTCTTCTCTGTGTTATTTTTCTGTGTGTGTGTGTGTGTGTGTGTGAGAGAGAGAGAGAGAGAGAGACAGAGACAAAGACAGAAAGACAGGGAGAGATACAGATAGCAACAGACAGACAGGAAGGGAGAAGGATAAGAAGCATCAGTTCTTCGTTGCAGCTCCTTAGTTGTTTATCAATTTCTCATATGTGCCTTGACTGGGGGGCCACAGCAGAGCTAGTGACCCCTTGCTCAAGCCAGTGACCTTGGGCTTCAAGCCAGTGACCTTTGGGCTTAAGCTTGCGATCATGGGGTCATGTCTATAATGCCATGCTCAAGCCAACAACCACATGCTCAAGCTGGTGAGCCTGCACTCAGGCCGGGAACCTCAGGGTTTTGAACCTGGGTCCTCTGCATTCCAGTCTGGTGCTCTATCCCTTGAGCCACTGCCTGGTTAGGCTCTGTGTTATTTTTCATTAAATATTTTTTTAAAAATACTTACCCATTCACAGGAAGTCAACCCACAGATTTAACTCAATTCGTATATAAATCCCAGCAAGGTGTTTTGGGTTTCTTTGTAGGAATAGACAAGATTATTCTAAAATTTATTGGTATAGTCAAAGACCTTGAATACAACAGTTTTGAAAAAGACTACTACAGTGGGAGGAATCACCTGATTTTAAGACTTTTATATAGCTACAACAATCAAAACTAAGTTTTATTGACAGAAGGATGAACATAGAGATCCATGAGACTGAACAGAGGCTCCACAAACAAACTATCACTAATATGACCACTTGACTTTTTTCTGAAAAACTCTTTTTTTGAAATAATCATAAGCTCACATGAAGTTGTAAAGATATACAGAAATGTCCTATGCCCTTCGCCCAGTTTCCACCCATAGTCACATCTTAAGTCATTAGAGGACAGTGTCAAATCCAAGGCCTTGGCATTGATATAATGCATGTGTGTAGTTGTGTGTCATTTGATCACATGTGGAGATTTGTGTCACCACAACCACAGTGGAGATCCAGAACTGGGTCACCACCACAGAGATCTCCCTTGTGCTGCTGCTTACAGGCCCCACACCTCAGCCCTTCACATTTGCTTCCTCCCTGTCCTCCCTATTCTTGGTCCCTTCATGGTCCCCACCCCTGTGGCTACCTGACTGCCCCTTCTGGTCCCACCTGTGTTGCTGGGTTTCTTCCATCAACCTGACCCTCCCTAACCCCTAGCAACCTCTACTCTATTCTTCATCTCTCTTGTTTTATTACTTCAAGAATGTTCTATAAATGGAATCAAACAGCATGTGACCTTTTGAGATTGGCTTTTCTCATGCCCCGTAATGCCCTTGCAACCCGTCTGGGCTGCTGTCTGCACCACCAGTTCCCCTCTTGGTTGCTGAGTGGTGATCCATGGTCCTTTCTGTGTTTCACCCTCTTTTCTTCTCCCGGGCTTCTTTTCCTCACCTTTGAGCCAGTTGTTCCCACCTGTATCATCATCCAAGCCATGAGGGAGGATGATGACTCGTGTCCTCAGGCCTGCAGGAAACTGCTGGGGGTAAGGATAACCGGTCTTTCTCTTTTAACCTCAGAGTGAAGTGTGCAAAGCCACACACACCATCCTCTTGACAGCTTCTTGTGGTCCACCTTCTATATTATTGTTATATTGAACTGCTTTTTTTCTCTCCTTTACAAAAGACAGTTCAGTTTGAACCCTTCTGTCATCCTGGCCTGGTGTGACAGAGGCCTCAGAGGCAAGGGTGTATTGCTCTATTAAGGGCTTATACTAGGAAGCCTGGCCCCCCACCTGAGGCTGCCTGTTCCTGGGCCCGTTGGGTATAAGGGAGAAGCAGGGATCCTGCAATCAAAGGAAAGGCCTGTACACTGGGATCTGGTCAAGGGGTGCCAAGGAGTATTGGATTTCAGGGTAACCTCACTGTTTGGCCAGGACTGCCTGAGCCAGAATCTACTGGTGGGGGTGGGCTGGGAGGTCACCCTAGCTCTGCATTGATATGCTGTGTGGTTGTGAGCACTCCTGTTCTCTGGGCCTTGGCTCTTCCTCATCTTTACAGTAAGGTTTACACCTCATGATCTCAGCCGTGACATTCTCAAGATGCCTAGTGACCGCCCTGCACCAACATAAACCATCCCTGCTTACCTAGTATCCTTAGAGCAGGGTCCAAGCTCTTCAGTATGGCAGTCAGGGCCCTGTGTGAACTGACCCCTAGTGACTCTACAACCCCAGCTCTTGCCACTTCCTGCCGTCTCCTTTTAGGCTTCAACCACATGGAAGCAGCTGTCAGCCTCCAGATGCTTGGGCATCCTTTACTTGCCGATCTGTTATCCTCCAGTCCTGGTGGACATATTCTCTCCTTCCGGAAGCCCTCCTGACTACCTTCACATTCCCTGCTCCTGTTCTCATTCAAACACCCCACTGTTCTTATCTGCTGTATCCATCCCTGTTCTTGGCTAGCCACTCCCAGCATGGCATATGGAGGCCAGAGAAGAGTGACACTGGGTCCTGGTGTTCAGCACAGTGCCAGACACAACACAAAGGTATGCAACACTGGCTACCTCCAGCCTTGGAGGATGATGCTGTCTCTTCCCCTTCCCCTTTTCCCCCTTATCTCCCTCCCACCCTTCTCTTTGTCCTCCTCCCCTTCTCCTACTCCTCCTCCTCCCTTCCTCCTCTCTCTCCTCTGCCTCTGTGGGATGCCTGCCTTAGGCGGTGAACTCACACTCTGATGTGGCTTGGCCAAGCCCAGTGCTTTCCTTTGAATGCAATGAAAACCAAACAACACACTTCTTCTCATTGTTAGGAAAGCCAGTAGGATGGAAAAGCTGCCTCCTTACATGCTCCCCACCCTCTGTTGGTACCACCTCAGCTGGGTTTTCCTACCGCCTAGAGCCCAAGCTCTCAGGGGAACATGGAATCACAAGACAATGGAACCTTAGACTAATGTATTGCTAGAACCCCAAAATTGTTGAATCACAGAAAGCCACAATTATGATGTCTTAATATTATATTATATTAACGCTAGAGATTTATATTACAATATGGAAATGTTGTATATGGAATACCAGAATCCCCAGCATGTTGGTACCAAGAACATCAGGTTGGGCTCAAGAGTCTGCCACTTGCGGTATCCATATGCTGTAGACTAAACGGTTATACTCTGCTGTTATACTCTACATTCATATATTAAAGTCCTAATCTCCAGTGTAATGGTATTAGGAAGTGAGGCCACTGGGAGGTAATCAGGTCATAAGGGTGAAGGCCTCATGAATGGGATTAGTGTCCTTATAAGAAGAAGCACAGAAGATATGATCTTTCTCTTTGCCATGTGAAGACAGCAAGATAATGTCCATCTTTGGACCAGGAAGAGTGCCCTCACCAGGCATCATGTTGGCCAGCACCTTGATCTTAGATTTCTTAGCCTCCAGAATTATGAGAAATAAAAGTTTGTCATTTAAGCCACACATCTGTGATGGCTTGTTCTAGCAACCTGAGCTAACTAAAACGCCCTGAAAACTGCAGGGTCACACAGCAAATAAGGAGGGAAGACTGTGGCCATCCCAGCCGGGCCTCCTTCCCTGCACAAAAAATGAACAAGTGTCCTCAACTTCTGTTATACTGAACTAGGCGCTCAACCCACCTGACCTCTAGTTTCATCTCTGCCAGAGCATAATAATTTTAGCTTATCAACAAACCAGTAACTTGTATCTTATCAGTGTTCTAAGCTTTCTTCTGATATGAGGCATTCAGGGTCTTGACCAGTGCTGGGCTCTATGAAAAGCTCTGGTGACCCAATAGGACTCAGAAGCAGAGGACAACCAGGTGCCTGGGGACAAAGCTAGGCCAGGGTCATGAGCCACACTGAGGATATTGATCTCAGGTCAGCCAGGAAAGGGGACAGATAAGGCTTCTGGTTAAGGCTTCCTTGGGCTCCCAGACCTACCCTGCAAACCCTCCCTGACAACAAAGCCAGGCTATTTGCTCACATAATTATCAAGCCTCAGTCTCCTCACCTGTGAAGCGCAAAGAGTAATACCCTTGGTTCAGTGCCCAGCCCACCACCAGCTCCTAGGTGTGTTTTTGTTCTCTGAGGCTCTTTACTCATCTAGGACTTCATCCCAGGCCTCAGTTTCTTGAGGGCAGGGCTAAAACGTATTCACCTTTTAACCAAAGCACAGTGTGGGCCAGAGGTAACCATGCATATTAATTGCCTGTGCCTTAGGAGGGAACCTAACGGCCACCTGGTCCATCTGTCGTGAGTGCCTTCTCACGGGTCAGGTGAGAAGGTCATGCTGTCATTTCAGCTGCCTCCCAGAGAGGTGTGTCTTCTTCTAGGTCACCTAGTAAGGAGTTGGTTAGGTGTCCCAGCCCCCAGCTATTCTGTCTCCTTCAGGCTGTTGTTCTTCTTTCTGTTTCTTGTTTTACTCTACGGGTGGCAATTTGGCTTCATAGTCTCTGACTTATTTACATATTCTGGGGAGAGGGGATTGAGGCTGGGGGTGGTGGGGGAGGCCTTTTTACAGGACATCAAAGTCAACGGAACCTCCTCTGCCCTTGGTGGGAGGTCTGGAGGAGCCTGCCCTGTCAGCATGTGGCAAAGTCAAGCCCCTTCCAGAGGGGCAGGGATGTGGGGGCAGGGTGGGTTAGAATCAAATTGCCTTGAATGGAAACAAACTCCAACCCCAAACCAAACTCAAATAGAGATTCCAGAAGGAACTGGGTGTCCCAAGCAGCCCTAGACTAGGCTGGGCCAGGGAGGGGTCAAACAATGAACTCAGGGCCCCAGGCTCCCTGAGGGGCGTGTGGTTCCCAGTCCTGTGCTGTACGGCCCTCCTGGGAGACCCAGCAGATGGAATTTCTGTCTTGTGAGCCAGCAGCCTGCAGCAGAGAGAGCAGCGGCAGGCCTGTGTTTCCGCCTGTCAGACAAACATCCAGGGAGAGTTGCTACTATTTCCCAGGAGCCACCAGAGAACCAGGCAGGTGAGGAGACCAGGCCCACACCAGTGCTTCCAGATTAGCGACACTAATGCCATGGACAAGTGAAACTGATGAAACTGGTTTCATTAGGGCTCTTCGCACCTCCTAGGGCACTGGTTTAGGCACAAGTAATACTCAGTCGGGGTCCCTGGCCAGCAGTCTATGCTTGCATTAGATGTGCTTCTGCTTCCAAGGGAAATAGTAGCTAAAGGTAAAACTCATGAGAGGACAGGAAGTACCTCAGCCTGATCCTCAACTAAGTGGGCAGAGCCTTTATGTAAAGTCTGTGGGACCCTGGTGGAGGAGGTGAAATATGGAGAAAACTAGTAAATGCTGAGTGCCTATTGTTTGTTAGGCTTTGAGCCAGCCCTATAAAATTGATCCATTCATTTAGTCTTGGTTGGCCACTGCCCTGAGAAGGAAGCGCTCCACTTAACAAATGAGAAAATGGAGGTTCAGAGAGCTGATCAGAATGTCAGGACCCAGAGTGCTGAGTGGGGAGGGCAGAGGGCACAGCCGGGCGGGGGGCACAAGGGTCACCATTGTGCTAAGCAACTGAGCCTGCTCCTCTCTGCTCCTCTCCCCTTCAGGACCAGTGTGGACTGCCGCCCTGGCGAGCCTTGGCTGTGGGCTTCAATGCCCCTGAAGAGCTTTGAAATGTGACGGTTGTTTCTTCTTCTTCCTGCTTCATATTCCCTCTGTGCCTGTTTTCGTTGTTGTTGTTTTAATGTGTTATGTGTACTTCCTTTTAACATTGTGAACTGTTTTCTTTTCTTAATTTGATTAACCTTTGATTTTTGCTGGTGTGCAAGTACCTTCTGGGGTAAGCTTAACCCCCTGAAAGCTCCTGGCAGGCCATGCCAAGAGTAGGGCCCTGGCAGCCTATGTCCCCTCCGGGACCCTGACTCCTGATTGGATCAGCATGGACACCTGACCAACATGTCTTGCTGAATGTAGGGTTCAGATTCATGTCAGCCCTGGCACTCAGTCAGTGTCCAGGTGCGGCCAATACTGAGGGGCGCAAGAAGGGAAGGCTGAGGAGTGTCTGTCTTCCATCTGAATCCAGGAAGCCAGCTGAAGAGAGAAGCCCTGGCCCTGCCGCCTGAGCTCCTGGATGCTTTTCTAGCCCCCAAGGGACCAACTTTGAACCTCACCCCTCCCAGGGGTTCCAGGAACAATGGTTCTTAAAGTGAATAACCCTTTTGGCCTAAGACTGCCTGAAAGACTTATCACAATAGCTGATACATTATTGCAACTTGAAACTGGGAGAACCACATAAATCCATAGGGCCTCTGAGTTCACCACAGTAACAACCATCCTCCCTTTCATCCAGTTTCTGAGATCTCCCCTCTTCACATGGGCATAATTAGTTGTCCTCCCTGCAAATTAAATCCTTCTCCTTCTCTTGGTGCCCTCTTCCTTCAGGGCCTTGTCTCCCTACCCCCCGCCCCCCCCCCCACACACCTATTCCCACTGTACCACACCTGTCACTGCCCTTCCGTCCAGATGTACCCTTTTCTACCCCCACCCTTCCAGAGGGCTCCAAACTCCGACACCACCTCCCGCTACCAAGCCCATCTCCTATACTCTTGAAATTCTCAGTGCTATAGGATACATGCCTTGCCGGGGTTAGAAGAGTAGACATTCCTTTTAATTCCATAGGCAATATTCTGTCCTTATCTCTGGTGCATGGGGAACCCTAGGCAGTTCTCCCATCCTTCCTCCCAGGTAAGTCACCACTTCCCTGTCCTGTGTCCCAGGTGGGGCAGGCTCAGAAGATACTCTGTGCTGTCCAGGGCAAGAATCACCTGTGCAGCTAAGAATATGGGAGAACTGTAGACTAGGAAAGGAGGTGTGTGGTAGTCTTCCCTCTGCTATGGACCCCTGTGTCACCTTGGGGGAAGTCTCTGGGCCTTTTTCTTGACACAGATAGAAGTCAGTTCCAGATAACTCCATCTTCTTCTTCTTCCTTTTTTTTTTTTTAGTGAGAGAAAGGGAAAGGAAGCAGAGACAGACTCCCACTTGCGCCCCAACTGGGATCCACCCAGCAAGCCCACTAGGGTGCAATGCTCTGCCCATCTGGGACCCTTGCAATGGGAGTCATTTTAGCACCTGAGGCGGTCGGTCCCCCCCCCCCCCCCCAGCGCCTAGAGTCAACTGGCTCTAATTGAGCCTTGGCAGGATGGGAGGAGAGAGAGAAAAGCGAGAGGGGTAGGGTTGGAGAAGCAGATGAGCACTGATGGGCGCTTCTTCTGTGTGCCCTGACTGGGAATCAAACCTGGCACATCCACATGCTAGGCTGATGCTCTACCATAGAGCCAACCAGCCAGGGCCCAGATAACTCCATCTTTAGTGCTGCAGAGAGGAGGCCAAAGGCCTTCCAACACTCCTCCATTCCATTCCTGTAACCCATGGCAACCTGGCTGACTGCTCAGAGCTGCCCAGAGAGACCCCAGTGGCTACACTCACTGGTCCCCAGCAGGCTGTGGCTAGCCTGCCCTGCTCTCTTTTATTCCCTTGGCTTCTGCTTTCTGCCTAAGCTCTCCCGGCATTCCTTCATAACCCTCTGGTTTGCTGCACCTGGAGGGACTGACTATGAGATCTTTCCTTTCAGAGACCTTCGAAGCCACCCCTCCTCTCCATCCTGGGGGTCCACCCTGGCTTGGGCCTCATATCTCCACTGTGGGCTGTGGCATTAGAGATTCCTTTACTCCCTTACTGGCCAGAACCTCACTCACCCTTACCTAATTCCCTGGGGCTTGCTACATTCCCCCAAATATTTTGATTACCCACACTGCTTCCAACGGACAGGAATAACACTCCTCATTGAATGAGTCCTGGGATCCAGAGCCCCTGGGCTCCTTTATAACTGAAGGACTGAAGACAGAGGAGATATCAGGGCCTGTTTCAGGTTCAATGGTGCTCAGCCCCGATATGTTGAAATTCTAACCCTAGGTACATGTTAACATGACTATATTGAGAAGTAGGGTCTTTGCAGATGTAATTAGTTTAGATAAAGTCATATGGGAGTAGGGTAGGCCCTAAATCCAGTACAGTTGGTGTCCTTCTGAGAAGAGAAGACACAGACACACAGGGAAGAAAGCCATGTGACAACACAGGTAGAGACTGGAGCCATGTGGCTGCATTCGGGGAACTCCAAGGCCGGCTGGGAGCCACCAGAAGCCAGAAAGAGGCGAGGGAAGTCTCTAGAACCTGTAGAGAGAGTATGCCCTTACCAACACCTTGATTTTGGACTTCCAGCCTTGAGACCTGTGAGAGAATAAATTGCTGTTGTGTTAAGCCTTTGAGCTGTGGTCCTTTGTTATGGCGGCCCTAGCAAATTATACAGGGCCTTTCAGCTAACTCTGCAGCCCAGTGCTTTTGCGAAGGCAGAATCAGACTGTGTCTCTCCCCAGCTCATCTTCTATGGCTCCCTGTTCCCCTGGCATCCATGACCCTTCATAACTGGGACACCAGTGTCTGTCTCCAGCATCCTCTCCTCCCTGCTGCCTGTGTCCTCCTTTCTGTCCGGGCTGCACTGCTGACAGCGTGGCTCTCCTCTCCGCATCTTTGCTCAGGCTGTGCTGCAAAACACACCTCTTCCTCCCGGTTCTGTTCTTCTCATTCTTCCAGACCTTTCTTGAACAATCATCTGTTCCAGGAATAATAATAGCTAACATGTATTGAATCTTACTGTGGGCCAGGCAATATGCTAAGTGCTTGCCCTGAATTACTTCATTCAGTCCTCATGGCCTCTCCAGGAGGTAGGTGTCATCATCCACGCTTTCCAGGTAGGGAAACCAAGGGCCAGGTAGGGCCCCCGAGCTTCCCAGTCATAAGGGGCCTTGGCAGGGTCAGGACTGGGCCTGGGTGGCAGGCTCTGCCGCTGCCCCATGGTGTTTGCTACCTCTGTCTGGGGAGCCTTTGCCTCCTGCAGGGACATCTGCTTCTCCAGGCCCCCAGCTGCTGCATGTTTCAGGCTAACAAATTATGTCGGAACAAGAGGTGAAATTAAACGTGGTCCAAATAGTTTTCCATGGCTATTTCATGCAAAATAATTCCAAGGCATCCATCCATCTTCCTCGCCGTGTGGGGCTGAAACACATGGAGCTGGGAAGGACAGAGGAGCCAGATCCCAACCTGGCTCTCACAAATAAATAAAAGGCACAAGGGACATCATGGCCAACCGGCAGCTGCTGCATAAATCAGGTTTTTTATGGGGCAAGCAGCCTGTCCTGGCCCAGACCCCCTGCCTGGTCTCTGAAAGAGAATGCTAATGGATACCCTTGTAATCAAGCCAGGACCACTCACTGATGTGCCCACCCAGGGTCCCTGCCCAGCTCTCCGCCCCACCTGGCAGCCTCCAGAGGTTCACCAAGGGCTAGCTGCCAACATACACACCCACCCACTTATTCATTCATTCATTCATTCATTCATTCACTTACTCTACACCTGGTATGTACTAAGCACTCAGTAAAAATGTCTTGCATGAATCAATTTGCTCAATTCTTTTCTCTTACACCTTTCCCCGCACCTCCCTCCCACTGTCTCTATGGCACTAGGGTCACTCCAAGATGCAAAGCCCCAGCCAGGAAGCCCCATTGACTGAGCCTAGTCCCCTGCCAGCCCTTGATATAGGATGGGGTGTGGTTGAGGAGAGAGGGGCCAGACAGAGACCTGGGGCCTTACCTCCTGCTGCCAAAACTCATTCAGGGAAGGGTATCCCCAGGTAGGTAGGGGGTTTGCAGGTGAGCAGCAAATAGTACATACTACCTACGACCCCCTGAAGCACAGTGCTGCCTGCATGTCTGAGCAGAACCCCTTCTATTTGTGCCTCACTGTCCTCCCACCAGTTCTAGGAAGCCACCCCCACCCCTTCTCCTAAGGGCCAGTGGCTCCATTGCCCCAAGCCCATCGCCTTCTCACTTGCCTGGACCCTGCATTTGGCAGGAAGCAGGTGTTCAATGCATGGCAGTTGCTCCTGCCCTTCGTTTACTATCACAGTGTCCTCATCACTCTTTTTTCATTCATTTATTCATTTCAAAAATCCATTCATGGCATTCACAGTGTTATGCAGCTATCACCACTATTTAGTTCCAGAATGCTTTTTTCACTCCAAAAGGAAATCCAGTACTCATTAAGCAGTCACTCCCTATTTCCCCTTCCCCAGCCCCTGGCAAATAACCACAAATCTTCTCACAGCTTTTGGATGATAATTCTAATATAGGCAAGGTAGACTAATCCTCAATTCACTGATGAGAAAACTTAGAAACACACCCCCACACATACACCCCTGATACAGCCAGCCTCTCTCTCCCTGTATCCCAGGACCCTCACTTTCCACACAGCAGCACCTTCAGAGCAATGTGACTCTGGTCTCCTTGGAGGCTGCATTAGATGCCTCCCCCTCACACCCTAGAAGACTCTGGGATTCTTTTCTTGGTAGATGAGAAGGGAAGGATGGTACTGTAGGTTCAGAGCTCAGTCTTGGTCACCCGGTGAATTTAGGATATTGATTGATGTGCTGAGAAGGCCTTGGGTGGGAGTAGAGGTTAGGGTGGGACAGGTGGCATGAAGTATGCTTGGGGTTTTGGATCCAGATTGGAAGTACACACAGTTCTCCAGGGCTGGCCCAAGGGGTCTGACTATACTTATCACACCCAGCCCCTCCGCTCACGCCTCTGACCTTTGCAAACATGATTTTTCTACCTGGACCTCCTCTTCTCCCTCAAACCTCTCCAAGTCCCAGGGGAAGTAGAAGCCCCATTGTTCTTGGGGAGTTAAAACCAGGCTGGGCCCCACCAAGGTTGAGCTAGGGCAGGAAGACATTACAGAGGGGAGAGGGAACAGAACAGGGTCCCCAGGCCTTGTGAGTTTGGGCCAGGCTGGGCCCCTCACAGAGCTTGGTTCCCCTCTGGTAGTGGGGTTGCACTCTGGGGTGCGCAGGGCCCTTCCAGCACTGAGTTTCCCTGGTATGATGGAGACCAGCAAGGAGGACTGGGAGAGGGCCACACCAGACACTACCTAATTGGAGTCTTTTGTGTTTCTCTTTTCTTTCTTTTTTTTTTTTTTTTTTTTTTTTTTTTTTTTGTGACAGAGACAAAAGCGAGAGAGAGACAGACAGACAGACAGGAAGGAAGAAAGATGAGAAACATCAGTTCTTCATTGAGGCTTTCTCATATATGCCTTGACTAGGGGGCTAGCGTGAGTGACCTGTGGCTCAAGCCAGGGACCTTGGGCTTCAAGCCAGCAACTTTTGGGCTCATGTCTATAATCCCACACTCAAGCCAATGACCTCGGGGTTTTGAACCTGGGTCCTCCAGGTCCCAGTCTGATGCTCTATCCACTGCACCACCACCTGGTGCATGCAAAGCTGGTCTACAGAAACCAGAGGTCTGCAGATGGAGTCCCCTGGAATAAGACAGGGGGCTGGAAGCCCTAGCGTCCCCAGGGATAGCTTGGGGACTTTAGCCCTTCTGCCTGAGGCCTTTTGTCAGGTCCAGCAGCCTTCACTTTCTGTTTTTAGAGCTGCAAAAAACACCCCAAGTTTAGAACTGGCCAGGCCGACCCCTCTGTTGCCCAGTCTAAAAGCCAGGATCCCTGTGGCTCCAGAAGACAGTGTTCTGCTGGCTCTGGGCTGTGGGCCCTGTTGGGCCAGGACTGCCTCAAATGCTCTGAGAGTGAGATGCCCAATGGGCCCTCTGGGCCAGAACGAAGGATGATAGAGTGATTAGGAACGGATTCAGCTCCTAGCACCAGCATGTGCTAACAGTGACGTGAAGCAGTGATATAACAGCTTTGGTTTTCTGTTTTCACATCTTTAGAATGAGAATAA
Source organism: Rhynchonycteris naso (assembly GCA_037038555.1). NCBI lineage: Eukaryota > Metazoa > Chordata > Mammalia > Chiroptera > Emballonuridae > Rhynchonycteris > Rhynchonycteris naso. Next base: position 316,621,556 of record CM072995.1, read on the forward strand.
AACTCCTATCTCTTATGGAGCTGTTGAGAGGCTTATATGAAATGATTACGTATCATGCTTAGTGTGGACCTGGCATGGTCTGTGCTCTCAAAGTGGTGCATATCACTCCAGCAACCAGACTGGGCCTCTGGTGTCTGTGGTGTGGAGAAGACAGGCGGCTGGGCGCACATTGGTGGGAGCATGAATAGGAGAGGTAGGGGCTCCCCAGACATCATGGGAGAAAGCACCTCCATTTGCCTTGAGGGATCTGTTGCCTCCTGAACCCCTTCTGTTCCAGCTCCAGGCCCACCTACACTTCCTTCCCACGCCCCTTCTGGTGGGGAGGGTTATGGTCCTGCCCACAGCAGCCATGAGGCACCGAGGGGCAGGGAGACAAGCCCAGGCTCCAGGGGCAGTGTGTTCTTGGCCTCCGTTTCAGTTTTTCCCCATCAAATGGGGCTAATGCCATCTGCCTAATTCAGATGGGGATGAAATCAGATGAGATGATGGAAGGAAACATGTACACAGGTCAGGGATTCGGATCTGAGAGTTAGAGAAGGCCCAGAGGGCCGGCCTCAGGTACGATCTCTGGATGAGGACACTGAGCTGTAGAGGGGTCAATGAGATATCACTGCCACAAAGTGACAGATGAGACCGGAACCAGATGCTGCGCCCAGCTCCCAGCAGGCCTGGAGGCGAGCACCAATGTGGACACCATCTCATTTGATGCCTCTCCCTTTAGATGGGTCATCTAGAAACATCCTGATAATGCTCAGTACAGCAGTAGAGGAACTGGGGGTCAGCCCTGGCAGACCTCCCCTGTCCCCGCCAAGCCACACAGCTCTGCCATGGGGTTACCCAGTGTCAGCTGAGAGCTCCACCACAGCCCTGTTTCCTCAGGTTGGTCCTCAGCCAGCACAGCGAGCACTCATCCTCTCTCCTTGTCCAGACGAAAGTCAGGTTGTGTGCTGAGGGAGCGGGAGACAGACAGGAATGGGCCCTGCTGGCCTTTTGCCTTTTCCATACCTGAATTTGCACCAGGCCTCTGGCTATCCCAGGGCCCCAAGGCCCCAGCAGGCTTCTGTGAGGCCTTTGTGAAAGGTAGAAAATGGTGCTCTGTCTGGGCAGATGCAGCCACATGCCAGAATTTTACCACTCACTCACCCCCTCAGCGGGATCCCCTAGTACAGAGAACACCCTGCACAGCTGGGCCCTCTGTTGGGCAAACAAGTGTGTTAGGCTTGCTCACTTATACTTTGCCCACTTGGTCCATGAGCACAGCACAGCACCTCATGTGTATAATCTATGTGAGGCTGCTGGTGCTTGCCCTCCGGGTGGCAGATTGTAGATTGTGGATTGCCTGCCACCATTGGGTGGGGCCGTTTTTTTGCTGTTGTTCATCAGAGAAGGGGTTTTTCCACCGGCCTGTTTGCTTGTCAACCTAGAGAAGGAGAAGCAGTCTTCCCTGCCTCCTTGCTTGTCTACCATTCGAGACTCTAATAAACGAAATGGCCCACCGTCCTCCGGTTCCACAGTTCTTTACCATCTGCCTGAATCCACTGTGAACTTGCATGGCCATGGCCACCGGCCATTCACCTTCTCAGCCCTTTGTGTTCTCCTCTCAGCTGGGCCCCTGCTATCCTGGGGGCTCCTGCAGAGTGGCTGGCAGGGCTCCCCAATCTCATTTTCTTCCCTCATTCCCTGCAGGTAGTTCCCTTTTATTTCCGCTGGATTCTCCAAGGAAGTCGCAGCTTCCAGACTCTGCCACCCAGCCTGCCACCAGGCTCTGTCAGTGGAGGGTGTGATGCCTATCCGCCCTCCTCTGGCCTGACTCTGGGACCCTCACCTCCCCCTGCCTTTAGCTGTGTCTGATAACCTAATGCCTACTGGGGAGGAAGATCTGAATAATTGGCCTAAAGAAGAATGTGAAGCACAAAATGAAATGACTTGGGACAGCTGGTGTTTACGTTTCCTTCCTCCTTTATCTAGAACAGCCACCTAGACCACGGCTGACTCCTTTAGCCTAGAACTTGTGGACACAGGACCTAAACCTGATGAATCAGAGCGCCGTAGCCGTAGGCCTCCAGTGCAGGCCCTCCAGGACTTTGCTGTAGTTTTCCTGTTGAAGTCGCTGGTGAGCCACGAGCTTGGAGCTGCTGGTGGCTTCTGCGTAAAGTGAGTCATCTGAGGGTCTTTGAAGGCAAAGCAAAAGGATGCGGAAGTCAAGAGGTTGATAACCTCCTTTGAGGCTTTAGATCCAATCATGCCTGAAGTCAATTAAAATCATTGAAATTTTTAATTTAAATAACTTTTTTTTTTTAAAAAAGGACCCACTCAAGGTCCCTCCTGGGTCAGGATGCTCTGTGGGCCCAGGCAGGGGAAAGGATCATGCCCAGGTATCTGGATCTTCTAGACATCTTAGGCTTAATTGCTGGTTCATGGCTTCAGACTCCAACTCTGATGGAGCCCGAGCTCCCTCTCCCTCCACTGATGGGACTCAGTGGCCCTCTCCTCCAAAGACCTTTTCTTCTTTGAAGGTCTCTAATTTCCTGATGGAGACAGCAAGGCTGTCCGCGCCAGCTGCTGTGCAGACCTAGTCCTACAGCTCCCCACTGGAAATCCTTTCTTTTCTCCCCATCACCCACAGAACAGAGTCAGAGTTCCTGTGCCCAGCCCCCATGGGCTCTCATGGCCCCACCCTGCTTCACCTCCAGCCTCACCCCAAGACATCCCTCCTCACCTCTCCAGACAGACACCATCCTTAGATTTCTAGAAGGCACCAGGGGGTACCTTCAGGGTACTTGCCTCACAATGCTCTGTGCTCTAGAAATGAATGACAAATCTGTCCCCTGGCACAGATCCCAGCAGGTTATTCATAACGTTCATAACCATTAGTTCACTAGAAACTTACCAGTCCTGTGAGGGTACCTGCATAGCAGGGTTTTTATGTCTACACCACTTATTTGACATCTATTAATGTACTTACTTAATGATACTAGATGAAGGTAGGATGGGTACAATGAATAAATGAGTGAATGAATGGATGGATATGATGGGTAGATGAGTGAATAGATGGATGAGTACGATGAGTAGATGAGTGAAAGGATGGATGGGTTGATGATTAGATGGGTGAACAGGTGGATGCTTTGATGGGTGGGCCGGGACTGGATCTGGACACAAGGCAGGAAAAAGAATGTGATAGAATCTGTGTAGGCAGTTCTAATCTGTGTAGCTGGGTGGCCTTGGGGTGGGGAAGGAGGCTATGGGAAAACAGCAGTGTTAGGCTTGCTTGCAGGTTTGCCGGCTGCAAGTCCTTTGTGCAGTTAGTGCAGGCACTGTGAGAGCACTGCTGTAAGGATGAGTGCTTCCCCTCAGAGGCGATGGCATGACATCCAGCCAGGCCGCTGAGAGGTGCTGTTGGTTTCCTGATCCCTTGCCCTCCACTGCAAAAGCAGGTTTTCCTTTCCCTTTGTTTTTGTTTCCTTTTCTTTCTTTTTTTGTCTTGCCTGTCTTTGTGAGCCTCCAATAGATAGGAATGGCCCACCATCTTCCGGCTCCACAGTTCCTTTACCATCTGCCTGAATTCAATGTGAACCTGCATGGCCAGGGCACCAGGCCTTACAGAGGCAGCCAGTGATCTCTGGGGACCAAGAAGGGAGGAAAGACCTCCATAAGGGAGCACGGCGTGATGAGAGGCAGGCAGCAGTTGCAGAGGCTCCCTTTCTCCTGGATCGTCTCTGGCACTGCCCAGGGATAATGAACATGCAGTCTGCCAGGACTCCCCAAGCCACCCCAGTCCAATGCTGGAGAAGCCTGACTCTCTGCTCCAGCTGCCCTCACTGAGCTCTGGGAGCCCCTTTTCAGGAGTGCTTGGGCTGTAAGTAATGTGTGGACATAGTGGGGGGAGGCCCTAACACCAGGCAGCCTAACCCAGAGATGAGGGCCTGAAATACTCCATCATAGGTCCTGGACTTAGATTTCTCAGTCCTCTCAACTCCCACAGGATGGATGAGTCAGTGCTTTGTGGGGCAAGGGAGGATGTCTGAAAACCATTAACAAAGAATCTTGAATCCAAGGGAGTGCAGACCAGAAGGGTATGGAGCCTACTGGAGAAAGAGGGTGGGGAGGTTAAGAATGATTGAAAGCTAGAGCGCTGGTTGGGTCTCAGTCTTGGGTTGGTCTCCACCCTGCCCCTACCGCATGCTCCCCCAGATTGGATGTGTACCTGTGCCTGCCTATATATTCATGCTTGTCTGTGTGTGTTCATTTGTAGCTTTGTGTGTCTGTGTCTGTGTGCCCATGCGTGTTGGTCTGTGTCCCATTTGTGTGTCTGTGTCCATATATACCCATATGTGTGTGTGTGTGTGTAATCAATGATACCTGCCTCATAAGGATGTTAGAAGGCTTAAACAAGTTAACACTCATAAAAGACTTGGTGCAGTGCCTGGCACTTCCTAAGTTCTCTATAAATATCAGGAGCTATTAAGAAGAAGAGATTGTAGTGGTTAAGAGCTGACTCTGAAGTCAGGCTGGCTGATCACTAAGTATCAGCTATGACCAGGGCTATGAGTTGCTGTAACTCTGGACCGCCTGTGTCAGGTTCTCAGTGGTGACCCTTCTGTGTACCAGGGTCAGTCCCTCTCCCTCTCCCCTCAGCAGCAAGCCTTTGCCCCTCAAGATACTTCACTTAGACAGGACCCTCTTTGGTTCACAGCAAAGAGCCTTAACTTCCTGTCACCCAACTCACTGTCATTTGTTCCCATTCTTGCTCCTATCCTCCTCCTGGCTGGCCTCTCCTGTAGAAGAGACTTTCTGCAGCTCACCCCTGCCCTCCACTCCCCACCCCACCCCCCTCAATAGGCCCCTTTTCTACCCAGCACTCTCTCCTTTGTACTCACCCCTTCCATCTCCATGGAAACACATTCAAGTTGCTCCCTCACCCCACCTTCTGCCAGCTCTACCCCTTTCCCCTCAACAGATCCCCACCTCACTTCCATCCTGAGTCTCAGACAGGATATGTTTCAGGGACCCCAGGGCTAAGGCAAGCCATTCCTGGGACAAAGTCACCTGGTTCCTCCTCCTCATTCCAACATTTTTATTTCTGGAAGGGACCGTTGAAAGGGAGCAGGAGCAGTGGGTGGTGGAGAAGGAGGTCCTGTGGGGTGGGCTGACCTGAGCAGAACTTTCCTGATGATGGGGAAAGGGTTCATACCAATATTTTTTGGTTGTTGTTCTTTTCATTTTGACCTCTAATATATTGTTCTCTCACTGCAAGTATGGATTGCATAGGGTGGGAGGGGGAATAAGAAGATCTCTCTCAACCCAGGTGGATCATTGGAGCACGAAGACCAGAAGGGACACTGGAGTTGGAAGATCAGGGTTTCAGACTGCTCCTGGGGTGACCTTGGGCTAGGTTTTTCTCCTTTCTAGGCTTCAGTTTGTCCTTCTAAGCAAGGAGAGAATTTGGACAACTTGAACCTGAGCCCCAAAGGCCCTTCCAGGCCTAATGTTCCAGACTCAAGCAATGTATGAGAAGCATAACTTCCAGGCTTTTCTCTGCCATCTGCTGGTTGTGTGGCTTTGGGTCACTCTCAGCCTCTGTTTCCTCCATTTCCCTATCTGAGCAATGAGAGTGCTGGTCTTGGTGATCTAAGCACCTCCATAGGACCTGCCCACTGTTTTGAATGTCTCCTGGGTTGGGAATCTTGACCTCTTTCCCTGAGTGTGGCTGTCTAAAAGCTAGGGTCAAGAATGAGAGGTGGGAAAGGGGAGGGGGGACCAAAGATGTCAGGACTCCTGGCCTAGAGATGGGGCTCTGGATGTGGGTCCCCAGTCAGGTCACTTCAGAGACAACCACCCTCCTTGTGTGGCACACAGGGCTCCATTTACATCCATTTTCCCAGAATCCCTACGAGCTGGCTGGCCAAGGGACCCATGTAATGGACAGGAAGTCCAAGACCCCAAAGCAGGAAGGGATCTGCCCAGATTCACACAACTGGTTAATGGCTAAGATGGAGCTCTGGGGTTGGGGTGGGAGGAATCTATAGGAAGTCCACGGCTTCACACCCAATATTGATCACAGCAGCCCATCCTCCACTAGATGGTCATTGAGTCCCACCCCTTCATGGTGGAAAGGGGAAACTGAGGCCCAGAACAGCACAGGGCTGTGCCTTCTCCTCACTGACTTTAGTTGCAGTGGCTATGACAGTTCACAAAGCCCAAACATTTCCACTAGCAGCTTTGCTTGCTTCCTGAAATCCCTCCATCATCAGATCCCCAATATTTGGGCAAAGTGTGTGTCCTGAAGCCCATGTGTTGAGAAGGGCAGGGAGATGAAAATTACAGGCATGTGGTGTCCTCAGTCTTCTGGAGCAGCTGAGAAGGAGGATGGAACCCAAGGATCAGTGAGGGACCGGGGCCCAGTAGGGGTAAGGCACTTTCCTGGGTCCCACAGAGGGTTGGCTCACTTGGGCAGACAATCTGGCCCCACTTCCCCAAGCTTAGTAGCCCCTCCTCTGTCCTTGCCCTCAGCCTCCTACTTATATGCATGTTCCTGGAAGGAGGCAGGCCTGGAATGACAGGCCCAGCCACTCTGACTGGGACAGCCGGTGGGGGCTGGGAACATCTACCCCTCAACCCAGGTCACCCTTTGAGAGGGTGCTGCAAGCCTCAGCGGATTAATGGTGCGGAGGCCGCTCATTTCCTCTGGCCTGGAGACACCACACAGCCCCCCATTGTTGGCCACCCTTATCTCAGGAAGTTCCGCCTGCCCCATCCGGAGGAGGCAGCTGGTCCCCATGACCCCAGCCTCACTTTTCTTTGCCTCTTGGAGGCTGAGGAGCTTGGCAGGCCTGGGATCACATAAGCTTTGATCTGTCTCCCTACCCATGGGAAGTCTGGACCTTACCTGAGGGCCGGGGGCACCACTGAGGAAGGAACATGGCAGGGTCTAGGGCTCAGCTGACTTTCAGTAGGAGCGTTCTAGAAAGGTCAGGGATGAACTGGAAGGGGTGAGGCTTGAAAGAGGGAGGATGGGAGGAAGACCAACCGCACACAGAGTGACTGACATAGGGCAGGGCGGGGTGCCTTATTCCTCTGCTTTGAACCTCCCTTAGAGGAGAGAGGAGTGCATACCACCTCCACCCATGCCGGCCCCTCTGGCTGAGTGCCCTCTTCAAGGTGCTGACACCCACTCTGAGATGCAGCATGGACAATATGTAACTCCTCCAGGAAGCCTTTTTTATTCCTCCCCCCAACTAGTCGGGGTCCCGCATTAAGGCTCACTACCCTCCAGCCCCCGTGCTTTACTCCATGCTCCCATCAGAGCCCTGAGCACCCTGTGTGGATGGATGCAGGTCTCTTAGACTGGACATGTTTGATGGTGGAGACCTCAGGACTTGACCCACCTGCACTCTCCTCAACCAGCCAGAGCGTTGAACTCACTGGAGCTTGCTGCAGCCCAGTGCCACCCCGGCCCACAGGCACTCTGGGTACCCTCCCCACAGACCTGCATCACACATCAGACCACCTGCCCTTGCACCACCACTTTTGCCCAAGTATGTCCCTCCTCCTGGGATGCCTTTTCCACATCTCCCATGGCAAAGTCCGAGGCTCTCATTAAGGACTGCTCAGATACCACACCTCCTTAGAGCCCCTCGGAACCCACTACTGATGTCTGGGACTTCAGCAAATGCCTATCTCCCTTTTTGACCAGAACAGCTCCATTCAGTAAATCGTTTGATTAAAAGTTTCCACAGCTATACATATACATAATGGAATACTATGTGGCTGTGAAAAAGAAGAAAATCTTACCTTTTGCAATGGCATAGATGGACTTGGAGATTACTATGCTAAGTGAAATAAGCCAGGCAGAGAAAGACAAATATCATGTGATCTCACTTATATGTGGAATCTAAGGAACAAAATGAACTGAGGAACAGAATAGAGGCAAAGGCAGGGTCACCAGGACCAGAGGGGCAGCTATCAGAGGGGAGGGGGATGAGAGGATGGGATCAGAGAAGATGAAGTGATTAGTGAGATTATATATACATAACACAGAGATACAGATAGCAGGACAGGAAATCCCAACGGGAAGGGGGAAGGGAGTTAGGGGGAGGGGGCCAAAGGGGGGTAATGGGGGACAAGGGAGCAGGGGTGAGGGAGTTATATTGAATTCATGCTAATAAAATAAATTAAAATTAATAAAAATTTTAAAAAAGTTTCCACAGCTAAAAGAAAAAACACACAACAGTTTAAAACTAGACCAGTGGTTCTTAACCTGGGTTCTATTGAACCCTAGGGGTTCGATGAATCGGTCTCAGGGGTTCGGAGAAGCCTCTGCCCCGGAGGCCAGAATAAAGTAATACCGCAATTTGTTGTGAGTTCATGCACTTTGTTGGTTTTGTTCTTCAAGCAAGGTGATGTTCATGCACGGCTCATTTTGTGCACCAGTAAGAAAACATATACCTATGTCTTGAATTTGGAAAAAAATATCATATTTTATTTATCACTAAAGAAGGGTTCGGTGAAAGAGCATATGAAACTGGTGGGTTCGGTACCTCAAAAAAGGTTAAGAACCACTGAACTAGACTCATCCATCGCAGCCCTTAATCCTTTCATGAACTACTACTCAACTGATGATATTCATGAGAAGTCTAGAAAACTTTAATTCATTTTACTAGAGGCTTTCAATAACTTAACCCAAAGAGTGATTTAATGGAGGTAATTTAGGCAGTGTGAGAGAGTGCTAAAACGGTGATATTTGAGGACAAAGGAGGTCTACTACCCCTTGCCCTGTGCCCTCCCTTCCTTCTAAGCAGGAGGTGGGGGAGAAGGCAGAGGCAGGGAGGGTTGGCTGGAAGCACCATGACACCCTGGCGCCCAGGCCTGGAGCTGACTCGATAGCAGTAGTGTAATCCCAGCCTGCTCCAGGCTCTCTGCTCATGCCTCTTGGCTCTGTCTTCATTTTAGGTGGAAGGAAGCAGTAGCTTACTTAGACACACGTACTCAAAGGCATTAGTTGAAAAGTCAGGAGGTTCGTGAGGTGACCATCAGCATAGTCCAGGGGAGAGATGGTATGGCCTGAACTGGGCAGTGGTTGGGGGGAGTGACATCTGTCGTTATGTTCCAAGGCACCTACCCTACAGAGGAGAAAACCAAGGTCATCCACTAGCAAATCAGGAGTGTAGTGAGGTCCTGAGGCAGGCCGGAGCTCTGTCCTCAGGCCCTCAGCAGAGTCTTCTGTGTCTGAAATGTACTGTGCAAGTTTCATGACTTCGTGGAATGCCCTCATGACCTCGCCATCCTGAGTGGGAGGGTAGGGCAGCAGCAGCCTCTGTGGGGCTCCACATCTGACCCATCTCCAGCCCCTTCTTTCTTGGCTGCAGGATGAATGGAGCTCTGTGAACTCCCAGGAACTTCTCAGACACTGCAAGGATTGGTCCCTCAATGCCAAGTTCATGTGCTGGAGCATAGCGGAGCCAGAGGAGCCATCGCAGTCATCTCAGCCATCAGAGAGGAGAAGGTCCCAGAGAGGACCATGTCTTGCCCAAGGACACACAGAGAATTTGAGGACACACAACTCTGTAAAGGATGTAGCTTCCATATCCATTGTCCTCACCCTGACTTTCCCTGCAGGGCTGTGAGGGAGGCAGGGATTATAATCTCCATTTTATAAGCAGAGAACTGAAGTTCAGAGAGAGACTGTGATTTGCCCAAAGACACACATAGTGACACAGGCTGTATGTGATCTCAAATCTGTCTTATTTTTTATTCCAAAATCTTTCCTAGTTCCCCATCTCTCTCATTCAGTGATTGCTGATCAATCTGTAAACTTTTCCCAAACCCCTAGCCTGGCATAGATGACCCAGAGAGGAATTGGCTACACCCTCTGCCCTCAAGGAACTCCCTGTTGGAAGTGACCAAGGAACAAGTGATTGTGAAAAAGAGCAATACAAAAAAAGGAGGAGATGTAGGGGACTGTGGGCTGGGGTAGTCAAGGAAGACTTCCTGCAGAAGTTGGCATTTCCAGAATGGTTTGAATGAGAGGAACTAGAGAAGAAGTCCATAAGGTGTGTGTGAGGAGAAGGCTGGAGGAAGGAAGCAGAAAATGAACTGGTGACAGCACAGGTGCCTCATAGCAGGGAAGGGAAAGCATTTTTTCAAAGGCTGAAGTCCGGGGTTGGGGGGAGTTCTTGATGCCAGATCAGACAGACCCACATACTAAGAAGATCCCAGAGGGAGATGCCGGGTACTCCTTAGCCTGAATCTTCAGCCCCTTGCACTGGGTCTGGCATCAGAGTCTGTTGAATGAATGAATGAATGACTCCCAATTTTAACAAATTACTGAATAAGTGCTCTTGGGTAAGTCATTCCATGTCCATAACCTCAGCCTCTTTATCTGTGAAATGGGAAGAACTACAAACACCCTGACAAAGTTGTTGAATTCAGTCAGAAAATATCTGTAAAATGCCTTATGCAGTGCTTGGCACATGGTAAGGTGCAACGTAAAAGTGCTTAAAACTGCAAAGCTGTTGGCTCACTCTGTGAGTTCAGACAAGACTGACTGTACATAAAATGGAAGCCTTGCTGGGACAGGCTGAAGTAATGTCATTTTCAGAAGCAGCAAAATGCAGCAGAGCCAGGAGTTATTTGGGGGTTAGTGACTCAGGGACACGTGAATGTTGGGAGCTGCCCTTTTTTATATATAATTTGTTTCCACACAATTTCTGATATTTCCTGGAAAACCAATGTGAATATAAATATATGGTGTAAACATGAACATAAAAATGTATATATGGGAGGAAAGCAAGGCAGACTGTGCGAGGTTCTTGACGCTTGAATTTCAATCCCAGCTTTGTCGATGACAGCTGTGTGAACTTGCGAAAGACACTGAACTTCTCTGATTCTTTTACTCACGAGTAAAATGGCAATAAATTCTTACTTTGAGGAGTTATTGAGAGAATTAAGTAGGATATAGCTTGTGAAACCCCTGCTGGTTGTTTTTGTCGTTATAATCACAATAAGCAACGTCCCATACCCTGAGGTCAAAGAGAAGACCTCGGTTTGGCACCTGCTCCCAAAGCTTCCAGTCTGGTCACTGGAGGTAGGTAAAGAGAAGACAGGGACTCCAGGAAGGCTAAAACTGCCTTGAGCTGAGAGGAAGGATGAAAGGTAATGTAAAGATGTGTGTTTGTAGGTGATGCTCATTAATGCAAACAAACGAAAAAACCCGAAGAGTCTGGCGGAGGGCTCATTGCCTGCGCCAAATCCCCACATCTGCCCGTGTTGCGGTCAGTGCACACGTGCTGTTACGTTTTGCCTCGCGTTCTCCTGGCTCGGTGATCCCTTGGTAACTTTGTCATTGTCTCTTCATTGTTTTAGGGCGCCGCCTCTGCCTACAGGAACCATCACCTGGCTCTCGGTTGCAGGGCCAAGGACACCCTCGTTCGCTCTCGCCCACCCAGGGACGCCAAGCCCTCCGGCGTCGCCCTGACCCACCTCCTGAGCACTCTTCTCTCGGCCCTGGACTGACATCAAGGGATTGGCGCAGTGTGTCAAACATTCTGCCTGAATTGATTAGGCACCTGCTGTATTCTAGG